>CP139762.1:16113750-17374375 GCA_034370585.1 Fragaria x ananassa | reverse complement strand
GTTTCAATACATACGTAGATTGACTTTGCTTCAGCTTTAATCTGTAAGATTGCAGGAAATTCTGTTCATAAAAAATGATACGTTCCCTTATGATCATCACGCAGATGAGTAAGTATTTCCTAGTCGTCCTCCGTATTAGATATGATATAATTTCACAGGACTTCAACCATTTGATCTTCTTATAAATCCTTTATGATCATCACGCATCACCCCATTTTAACTTTTAAGCATACAGAAGTGAGCCGACGACCGACGACACGGTAGGTACGTATTTCTCTCTTGCAAATTAAGCTCAGTTTTCATATATATATGAAGGTAGCTAGTATTAATTAATTTTAGTTAAAAGATAATGATTTTTAACATACCATTCATGTTGGAGTCTAGCTAACTGTAAATTGATACTTTACTCATTGGTATTTGGAGGCATAGTCTCTTGAATAATTTTGTAGAGAGACTAAAGAGGATGAGAAAGAATTTATTTCTTTCAGCAAAAGGGATTGCAATTTGCTGTTTTTTAGTTCGTTGTTTTCTAATGCGAACTTTACTATGTTTTATGTCTTTCACAATGATTGATTTTACAGCTTGATGTGTATAGTAGCCTTATCTATGCCAGAAAAAGAAATTTTTTTTCTTCACTTTCCAAACATATTCTTGCTGTGTAACAATTTGCAATTCTGCATCATATTATTTAATGTAGATGGATGAAAGAAAATGGAAAGACTTAAATAATGTTCTTGGAGGAGTTGGAATGGAGTCACTGGTCTTATTTTTCACATTCATAAAATGTTATTGTTATATGCATAAGTGTTATCAATCTAGATCCTTACTATTGTATAATCACAAATGAAGATATATTCCAGTATTGCACTACAGTTACGATTGAGATTTAAAGTGATTGTTGGTGAACTTACGAGAAATTAAAAATTATAATTTCAAATAATAAAAGCTTGTTGACAATAGGCTGAAGCGCGGGTATCTCGCTCTCTTTAAGGAAATTCAAGCCATCTGCGGAATAACACCGGTGCACCAAACTCTTGACTTGTCCCCTCCAGGATATAACAGTCTAACAACAAGTTGTATGACTCACACCAATCGACATAAATTGGAGGAACCCAAAGCTCCACCACAAAACACATTTCTTTGGCCGACTAAAAACACAAGACTCTTTTGGGAAATTTTGATGGAAAGTTGATGGGTGAATATGTTGTTGTAGTACATGTGGTACATTTCTTCATGCAACAAATGGTGGTATATAACTATATATAGGCTTGTAGGATGTCACTCTCTATGATTAATAGGGTAATAACCAATAGTCATAGGTTACAAGAAATAATTTCAAAATAAATCATATAACCACCATGAGTTACACAAATAAATGTAAAAAACGTTTTTTCAAAATAAAACTGGAAATAACACCCAAATAAATTCACCAAGAATAAATAAAATATTAACATGTAACAACATTGCCCCACTCATTTTAATATTTTAAAACAAGAAAAGTTATCGGCCAAAGATGAACCACTATGCGTCATGAAGGTGTGCTCTTCATTAAACCTTCACTTAGTAAAACAACAATCCCTACTCCATAGTTGATAGAGTCACCTGACAAGGTATTCCAATCGGCATCACAAAAGCCTTCAAGTACTACATGATATTTTTTATAAAATAAATCATAATTTTTAGTACCAAGCAAATATTTCATGACACGCTCAATTGCTTGCCAATGTTCTCTACCTGGTTTGCTTGTGAACCTACTCAGTACTCCAACTATATATGCAATGTCAGGTCTAGTGCAATCAGTTGCATAAAGCAAACTGTCAATTGTGCTGGCATATGTATATTTCTTTTGATTAATCGTATCTCTTTCAAGTAAACATTAGAATCAAAAGGAGTAGACACATTCTTGCAACCAACATAATCATATTTTTTCAATATTTTCTCAATATAATGACTGATCAAGAAAAATACCATCACATGTTTTTGTTATTTTCATGCCCAAAATGACATTAGCCTCACCAAGATCTTTCATATCAAAATTTCTCTTGAACACATTTTTGGTCTCCTCAATAACATGCAAATTAGAGCCAAAAATTAAAAGATCATCAACATAAAAGCTAATAATAACATGTGAGTTTTTTCAAGATTTATAATATATGCACTTGTCACATTCATTTTATTTATAACCATTTTGAATCATGCAGGAATTAAATTTTTCATGTCACTCTTTGGGAGCCTATTTTAAATCATAAAGAGATTTGGTTAGCTTGCATACCTTGTGCTTTTGACCAGGTTCTATAAAACGCTCTGGTTGGTCCATATAGATCTTTTCCTTCATATCTCCATTTAAAAAAAGCTGTTTTCACTTTTCACATTCATTTGATGAATAATCAAATTATGAATTGCAGCAATAGCAATTAACAGTCTAATAGATGTAACTCTTGTAACAGGAGAAAAAGTATCAAAAAAGTCTAGATCAGCTTTTTGCTTGAAGCCATTAGCAACAAGTGTAGCTTTATATTTATCAATACTTCCATCCGGTTTGAGCTTCTTTCTAAGGACTCATTTGCAACCAATGGTCTTAAAACCTGCAGGTAGTCCACCAATTTCCATGTATTGTTAGAAATTAGAGACTCCATTTCATTATTCATAGCCTCTTTCCAGGCTCCATTTCATCCCCGTGTCTTAGCTTATTGTCAACAAGTTTCTATTATTTGAAATTATAATTTTTATTGTAATTTCTTGTTATTTTACCAACAATTTTAAGGAGATTCAAACCCTCTACGGAATAACACCGGTGCATCAGACTCTTGACTTGTCCCCTCTAGGATACAACAGCCCAATAACAAGTTGTATAACTCACACCAATCAACACAAATTGGAGGAACCCAAAGCTCCACCACAAGAATACCTTTCTTTGGCCGACTAAAACAAGACTCTCTTAGGGAATTTTGATGGAAAGTTGATGGGTGAATTAATATGTTGTTGTAGTACATGTGGTACATCTTTTCATACAACAAATTGTAGAATATATAGGCTTGTAGGTCACTCCCTATGATTAATAAGGTAATAACCAATAACCATATGTTACAAAAAAAAATTTCAAAATAGATCATATAACTACCATGAGTTACACAAATAAATGTAAAAAACGTTTTTTCAAAATAAAACTGAAAATAACATCCAAATAAATTCACCCAAAATAAATTGAAAAAATAAATAATATATTAAAATGTAACAACAACAATGACCTTCCTAGCTAGTATAAATTAGCTCAGCTAACCAATAGATCAAGACTAACCGGCTTTCAGCTGTTTTAGGTCGAAGCAGACAATTAGTCAGATTGATCTGGTTGTGTTCTCTTCTTATGAAAGAGACAAATCAGATTAGCATCTTGCATTGCTCTTGCCGCTTTCGCTCAACACAGAGTGGCAATATACACACCAAGAATGCAACTCTCTTAAATGGAACTCTAAGTATATTGTGTGAAAGAGGTCTCGTGTTCAATTGCCGCTATAGACTTGTGTGTGAGCAACATTAGATGACATTTTTTATTTTTTATCAATCAAATAACTCCAATGCAACAACGAGTCTATCGTGAGTGAAACTCACGACCTTCCACTTCTAAAAGGTAATACCCCATATTTTCATAGCTTTTGCCTTGTGTTATTTCCATAATTAATGAAAGATTATTTATGGAAATTCTTATTGGGTTATCCGAGATTGAAGTTTCAGGAGTTTATTTAAGGTGCTTTGACTTTTAAAGGACCAAAAAGTTGACTTTTAAGGGACCAATAAGTTGACTTTATTTTCAGTAGGTAATTTGCAAAAAACTTCCGTCATGAAAGTTGTAGAGCTCGTCAATACGAGTTTGTAGACATACGGCACGCGTAAATTGGATGTCGTATGAGGAAGTTATGGTCAGAGGAAGTTAGTTTCCGGGTTTGGAAAGTGTATAAGTAGAAAAATGTGTGTGGGAGTTTTGGGGAACCCTAAAGTCAGCTTTCTCTCTCTCTTCTCTCCTTCCCGCTCCCTAGCTCACCCGTACACCAATATTTGACAGGAGCTATCTCCGCCGTCCGACCACCGATTGGACTGTCGCTGGTCCCATTCGACTCCCTCAAATGCCCTCTTCAAGGCTGGGCAGTTGTTACTCGGTATAGCGCGCCGAAATCGGAGCCCCTTGCCAGAAAAGGGAGCTGCTGCATTCCGATTAGAACTGCCGTATACGGCGGCAACGAGGGGCAAACCTAGGTGAGTTGTGATCCTCTCCTCCTCCTAGTAGTGGCTAGGCTTATATTGAATCAAGTTTTGAGGTTTTTGAGCCCGATTTTGCAGGTTTTGAATTTTTATTTGGGTTCGTGTTTCGGGTCGATTTCCGGCCGTTTCCAGTCAAAACCAGTTAAAACCTCAAGTATTAAAGTTGTTCACCATGTTTTAATATACAAGTTTCATGTTGTGAGTTTCCCCAAATTTTGAGGTTGGTGGTGGCGCGTGGGGCTCATTCGCCGCTGCCTGTGGCGGCGCGTGGGAGCGTGTCTGGGCAGGGTAAAGGCTTTGGTTGCTGTGTTAGCTAGTCCTTATGTTGCTAGTGTGTTGTTGGTGTGTGAAGAATGAGTGTTGATTAGGTTTTTGCATCTTAGGTGCTAAGTTGGTTCTTGGTGTTCGTTAGGTCAGAAACTTAGAAAGTTTAATCTTAAAGGGTAGTGTGGTTGTTGTTTAGTATCCAATGACTGTCAAGACCCACCCCGAATTTCACCCTGAAACCCAAGGTGAGTCCTGCGGGGACCACCTCCAAGGAAAACTTACCGAAAGACTCGGTAAACCTCCCTTGAAAATGGACAACCCTAACCCGGAAAAATTAAAGAACACTCTTAACCAAAATATAAATCTTCAACTTAATCCAAATAACCGAATAAAATAATACACAGTTATTTTTCCGAAAGTGTTCAGAGCTACTACAGGAAAAAACAACAGAAGCTGATAAAAAACCTAGTGGGTTAAAAAAATGACCTACTGGTGAACAGTAGTGGAAAAATGAGTGACTATGCCTCGTCGCCACTTTCTAGACCCCACCCGAACTCTGCAGACTGGGCATTTAAAAAAACGAAGGAAAAACCCAGGGAAAAATATTTAATCACGTCAGAGTGAGTGGACAAAATAATCTTGACAAGCAATAATATTTCCCCAAGAAAATTATCAAGGAAAACGATTAGTTCCGGCTAGTCTCCAAATCTTAAACAAATACAGCCTCTCAGGTTAAAATTATATATATATATATATATATCAGTATGTATTAACACTCGTCTACTCCATGTATGCTATTTATGAATAAGCTTTAAAGTAGATAGTCATACCAGGCTACTACGCTAGTGTCTAACGCGCACGTCACCCCATAGTGGCATTTTTCCTCAGTATGGGGGAAACGACTGAGTTGGTATATATATACGTGCTGACTCCTTGTACGAATTCTATGAATGAATGTAAAAACATAGAATAAGCTCGAAAAGTAGAAAGTCGTACAAGGCTACTACGCTCGCGTCTAACGCTCACGTCACCCCATAATGGAATTGTACCTCATTAGGGGGGAAAATCACGTATAGCTAGCTAGCGTTCACTCATATACATACTATTTCCGAAAACGTCAATAAAAGAGTATAAACACCGAAATTCTCAATTCCGGAAAAAATCCAACAAAGGAAATTATTCAACAATAAAACAATTCAAACACATTATTTAAAACGAAGGTCCACTCACAACTTAGGCCTAACCCTGACGTCGGTCGGAGGTCTCCTTTGCTCGAGCCTCCTCGCGTCCTGTTCCAAAACATAAATAATTCCTTAAAATAAAGCACCGACGCTTAAAGAAAATATGCATAATTAACTATGAGCTTCTAGCGCTCAACCATGCCTATCGCCCTAAATCTTTACTTCACTGCCAACCACAAATCTCCAAAAATACCGTCAACCTCAAAAATCACCTTCCAACGTCCTAATCACAAAATAATCCAATGGCCGGATTTTAACTTATTAATCCGCCAAAAATACCAAACTTAAACAATTCCAAAACCTATCCAAAACTCATCCAAAAATTCTAAAACTCATTCCAATAAACGCCTCATAATATTCTCTACCAAAAGCATTTCTCGGCGGCGGCGACCTCCGATGCTCACCAAAATTTGGCAGCACCTTCCTCTCAACCTCCTCTACAACATTCCTAACTACCACAAACTCCAATTCTAACCCTAACCATGTCAATCAAACGCAAACACACAATAAAACCTTAGAATTTCAAATTCTGATTTCTCCTTACCTAGCTCAAGATGGAGGGAGCCCTTTGGAGGGATTGAAGCACGGGAGGAGGGCTTCCTTTTGAGCCAAGGCTCGCCGGCTATGGCGGCCGGAGGAAGGAGTTCCGGTGAAAAAACGTTTTCGGCAGTCGGGGCTTTCGGCGTCGATTCCTCCTTCACGGCGGCGCTATAGAGGCTGCCATCGGTCTAGAACTGCAGCTGGGTCGGAGACCAACAATTTGGGACCGGTGCGGTGGTCTGGGGCGGCCAGACGGCGGCGAACAGCAGTCGGGAAGGTTTCCGGTCGGGAGGGCTCGGGAAGAGAAAATCGGGAGGAAGAGAGAGAAAGAAAAGAGGAAGAAATAGGTTGGGCTCGGCCCAGCCGGTCCAACTCCAATTTTAACCCATTTTCCAAAAATTCAACACCCAAAATAATACCCCAATAAAAATTACATTTTACTAGCCAAAATTTACCATTTTTACCGTCGTCATATTTTTCTCCTATGAATAATTCATTCGAAATATTCGTCCCTTAACACACCTCTAGGGACTAATTAAATTAAAACTTAATGACGAAGACGGTAAAATTCTTATTACCTCCATGCTAGTAAATAAGGTAAAATTTAAGAGTCAGGACGTGACAATGACCTTGGGAGGTCTTGGAAGAAGGATTGCCCTTCTTTGGGCAACGTACCTTTAAGTTACGGGTACTTTGACCCTTGTTGTGATTTTACTAAGGGTTTTAATTTGTGTAATTTTAGGTGTTTTGTGAGATTTTGGTTTCATTGGCTCTTGTGTTGCCGAAGAACGCATCAAGATCTTTATGTGAGTAAATCTCACCAAGGTTCACTTTTGAACCAAGTTTAATTATGGCCATTTAATGATGATAATGATTATGATGTGACTTTAGTATTTTGCTATTATTAATTTCAAAAATATATGAGCTTGATCGCCAACGACTTATAGGTAAGATAAAACAAGTTTTCCTTATATGTTATTTGAAGGTTCATATGATCATAATGTTATTGATTATTGATAAGCTATTCTTGTGGAATAATTTATATTGTTCATATAATTATATCCTTGTGAATGATATAATCTTATGATGTGGATCTTGGGTTGTTGATATTAATGTTGTGATATGATGATTGTTGGATAAATAGCCAAACCGGGTTTCAAGCCTTTAGTTGGGTGATTGGTTACGGTTAAGATGCTATTTATCATTTTGTGTTTTGATATTGGACAGTCAAACTGGGTTTCAAGCCTTTGACCGGGTGATTGGTTACAGTTAGGAATTAGAGCTCTAGTCCGTCTGTTGGTGTAGGTCATAGGGGATACCTTATCGTATCTGGGACCCATGGGTACACAATTTTGTTGTTGTAGATCATGAGGGGTATTTACTAATACTTGGGACTCATGGGTACATGTTATTTGAAAGTGTGTTGGAATTGTGAACGTATTCATTGATATAAATTGCTCTTGTGAAATTTTTAGATGTGAGAAATATTGTGCTATTTGAGTTTACTCATATGAGCTTTTTAGCTTACCGGGTTTGTTATTTTACAATTCCGGTGCACCAAATCTTGGTGTAGGGGTTAGACCTGCAGGTGAGGATCAGCAGGTTGAGGCAGATGAGTAGTGACAAGGTTCTTTTTGGTTTTTGCTGTACTTTATATAGTTTTGTTTGTTGAGTAGATAATATTAAACTCATGAGATTGTTTTCATGTTCTTGAATTGCAAGTCTATGTAAACAAGGAAATGTAATATTTAACTCAGTGATGAGTTGAATGATAATTACTTTTCCGCGATTGAGTTTTAGTTGCGGGATTTTGTTTGTTGAATCAGGTTTGAGATTGTATTATTTTAAGTTATATCATGCCAAATGTTTTGAAAATTCTATTCGAAAATTGAGACGTGACATAAAGAAAAACTACGCCGCTACACCCAATAGTACCGGACATTTTATTTTTAATAATATATATTTTAATTACATATTACTTTAAAAAAATAAATAAACCACTTGTCAATCGTGCAGAGCGGTTCAAATGAACTACCACAAACGGTGCGTTTCGTTGTTGATCTGTCAAGAGGTCAAACCACTCCCTCAAAGCCCAGCTCAATCATTTCTCTTCCATCTCTGTCCACTTCCTTCACCGGAAAAACTCCGAAGCTTCACAAAAAACCAGAAACCCTAGAAATCCCAATCCGAATTCGCATGCACAACCAAATGGTAAAGAAGCGGGTCCCGGAATGGCTCAACAGCTCCCTCTGGTCTTCCCCTCCCTCTGCTTTTCCCGCCGACGACGATCGAGCTCAACTCTACACCTCCAAGCCCTCCACCCCCACCACCACCACTACCTCCGCCTCCGTCGTCGAGCCTCCGCTTCCTGTCCCGCCTCCCTCCTCCACCAGAGAACAGCCTCCGCCGGAGCCTCAGCCTGTCGATTCAGTCTCCGATCACGACGAGAGGGGCGCCGCCGATCCTTCCCCCGAGGACTTCTCTCGTCAGTCGCAGCTCTTGGCTGAGGTTAGAGTTTAAATTCAATCTTTCTCTGTGTATTTCACTATCTTCAAATGTGTTTGTATGTAATTGGGGGTTGCGTTGTGTTTGTAGCTATCAAAGAAGATTGTAAATGTTCGTGAGTTGCGGAAAATTGCGGCACAGGGTATACCTGATGGTGCTGGGATTCGGTCCACGGTGTGGAAGGTGTGCTTGTTATAAGTTTTTCGCTTTGATTTCGGTTTTGTGTGTAGTTGCTAAGAAGAATTGGAGGGAAAGGACAGGGAGATGAGTGTGTTTTCAATCTTATGTAATGGTGATTGAGGACCCCGAAGTTAATAAAGTAAATTAGTTAGCATGATGGTGGAAATATGTGCAATTTTGACTTTGCATGTTGCGGTAGTAGGACTTGGTTTAATTTAGAGGTGGATGGTTTGTGCTTGCAGCTATTACTAGGATATTTACCACCGGATCGGGCGCTTTGGCCATCTGAGGTAGCGAAAAAGAGGTCACAGTATAAGCATTTCAAAGACGAGCTCTTGATGAATCCTGTAAGTAATGTTATTGTCGCCCCTTTGTTATATTTATCTAATGCGATTTGAAGATCATAATCTGTGGAGATGATTAGTAGTAGATATATTCATATGAATGAAAAGTGTGGTCGTAATGCTCGTACAGCTAAGATTGGTTAGCAGAGTGGAGTAGGAAGGAATAGGTGTTCTGAATTTTATCCTGAAAACTGCAAATGTTCCCGTCTTTCTTGCTTAGTAATATCTTTAACTGCCCTTGTACTGTTTTGTATTGCATGGTCCATGATAGTCAAGTTAAGCTCTTGGGATTTCAAAGTGGAATAGAAATGTTGACATAGAAATAGTTGATTCTTTTGTTCCGTATTCAAAATTCTGCAAAATATGCATTTCTGAATGTTACTTTGGCTAGTCAGTCAGAGATCACACGGAAGTTAGAGGATAACGGCACAAGTTGTGATAGTGAAGAATCAAAAAGCAAGGGCTTGTTATCAAGATCACATATAGCTCATGGTGAGCATCCATTGAGTCTTGGGAAGTCCAGCATTTGGAATCAGTTTTTCCAGGTATTAAGTGAACTTACTTGACGATCAATTTAATGCTCATTCTTAATACTTGTTAAATTTTTTCTAAAGTGGGACCAAGCATTTGTCACAAAAGTAAATTGGGTAGACAGGTAGACTGCAAATGTCTTTCTGCGCTGCTTTGCTTTGCTAATTCTTTCTTTGACACTCAAGTTGATCAGTAATCAAGGTTCTCATTATCCTTGTTCATCACTATTTTTAGGGGAAGTAATGATTGTAGGATTACCTTATTTTATTTTATCTTTTCATGAGAAACTAATTTTAAAGGTTATACAACATCAGTAACTGCCTTTCTGCTAGAACTGTGCATGAGTTGCTAAATAGATGAAAGAGTATCTCAACTTACATAACAAAGTTAATTCCTGGACTACTATTATACATATCTTCTCCTGATATTGCATAATCATATCTTTCATTAACAAATCTTCCCAGTTACACGATCATACTCATAAAAAACAATGTGAAGCACTTTTTTCCAATATGCAGGTTCTGCAGCATGTCTATGACCACCAGTAAACATCATATATTAGAAATCACGATCTAACTTCTCATAAAAGAAGACATTACAACAATGACAAATAAAATGGGGTAGAATGATGAAGGCCCATGTTATTGCCGTAAGCATTTCACAAATCACGTGACATTATATGTAATGTGTAGTCTTTGGTGCTGTTGTATTGCTATGGAATGGTGGTAGCAGTTTGTGGTGTTAAATCTTTTTATTTATTTTTATTTTTTTCTGAAGTATTGACTCCAACTTTGGATCATGTAGGACACGGAGATTATAGAACAGATTGACCGAGATGTAAAGCGCACTCATCCAGACATGCACTTTTTCTCAGGGGACTCTCAATTTGCTAAATCTAATCAGGTCTGCACTTGTTTTATTTGATGTATGGTAGAGTTGCATACAAGCCATTATATTTCCTATGAAAAGAAAAGAACGCTGCATGGCATTATACTGAATCGGAATTAAATTTCAGGATGCTTTGAAGAACATCCTGGTTGTATTTGCAAAGCTAAATCCTGGCATAAGATATGTTCAAGGGATGAATGAACTTTTGGCGCCACTGTACTATGTCTTCAAAAATGATCCTGATGAGGAATATGCGGTAAGGTCGCCATACATTCCTAATAAATTTTGTAATAAACCAATATTTCACCCACTAGCTAGTACCTATCTATAGACTTGATTTTTGTCTTTGCACTGTAGGATATTCTTATATTCGTTTATCTGAACATGAGGACATAGGTAGTTGGTAGTAGAAGGGAATTGATATTGACATTTTGGTCAACATCTCCCTAGTGGCCTCTCGGTACTTTATCACTGTGCTTGAATTTCATGTTCTTTTGGCGAATATCTCCCTAGGATCGTGCCTTTTGAGTTTTGATTACAAGAAAGGCTTATGATATTTTGCACAAAGAAGGGATTATGTCGACTCAAAATCACATGTGCCTTTATCCGACTCACCTGAAAGATTTAATTGAAAGCACCTTGTCACAGAAAAGTTAAAAACTATTCTTTGTTGCCTATAGTTTCTCTGTAACCGTAGAAAGTGTCAGGATTGATTTAAATGTTGACAATGTATAGGAACTTATGTCAATCCAAGAGAAAACAGGGATATTATTGGGCATGTCATGAAGATCAGTTAATTGTTATCATTACTTTTTTAATAGCTTTTCCACTGTCATGTTTTCTGGTTATTTTTTATGGTTAGTATTGCTCATTGTTTCCTAATGTCAAGTTATGTAGGCCGCAGCTGAAGCAGACACATTCTTTTGTTTTGTTGAATTATTGAGTGGCTTCCGCGATCATTTCTGTCAGCAACTTGACAATAGTGTTGTGGGTATCCGTTCCACGATAACAAGATTGTCACAACTTTTGAAGGAACATGATGAAGAGCTATGGCGTCATCTTGAGATCACAACCAAAGTAAACATCTTTCTGTTTTCCAGTATCAGTTGATTTTTTCAGCAAATTGGTCCTGTTTAAATTCATTACTCTGTGTAGTGGAAGCATAATGTGGGTGCATAACCCACGATACCAAGATCAAGACCTGCTAGGATACCTTGTAGAATTCTGCACTTTCTGCATTCATTCTTCTCTGTAGGAGGCGGTAAAAGCCAAAAGCTACGATACCAATTTGGTATAGAAATGTCATATGAAAGACCCTTCTGGTTTGCAACATTAGGCAATTTACCAGGGTACTCCCTACCACTTTCATCAAGGATGATGAAAATTTGTGAAGGACCTGAAGGATTAACCTTGCAAACCACGGAGGTTTAAACCACTGGGTAGTATTATGTACCACCCAAATTACAGGGACCATAAGTAACTATTGGCGTACTAACCTCTTTCTGACAGAAGTTGCAATTGTGGTTTGGAATAAGACTGCTGCAAGGATAGAGTGAAAAAGTGTGTTGACTATTATGTTACAAACCAGTATAAAGAGATATATGATTAGCATAGAGTGAGGAAACCTACACAATAGGAAACAGATAGTCCACAGGTTATCTGAATTTTTTTTCATCCTTCTGAGTTTTGACCTTTTTGCCCTGTCACCGTAAATCAATGTAGTTCTCCAGTAAGATTGCATTTTTAGGCTTACGTAGCTCATGATCAGACCATTGTAAGACTTTTTACTTCCCGATAATATTTTCAACTGATTTTTACAATTTTAATTTTATCAATAAGAAAAGTTGAGGCAATTGATCGTGGGTTCTATTATCTTTTCAAGTGGCTGATTAAGTTTTCTATTTTTCTTTTATTTTATTTTTATTGTTTTATTTGCTACTTCTGGATCTTCATCAATTTAAATTTGGTAACGTCAGAAAGTCGGATTCTCTTTGTGGTGAAAATGGTTGATTTATTTCTTTCTTATACATTAATTGAACTTTTCATCCAATTTTTACTTGATGAAAAGAATCTGTGGAGTTGGGTGAGTACTGGATACAAGATCATACATTCCCAACACTATCCATGCGGTGTCGTCAAAGCACAGCACTGGTATCTGTGCACATGCCTGGGTGGAATATCTGAACTGCTGGTATTAAGCCATGCATTTTCTGTCATGGATACAATTATTATCCGGCATAGCGGACATATGTGCCTGATAATGGCAACATAGTATATCTAGATGTTAGCTAAGCATTCTTGATTTGCCATTTGGTTTTAGGAAGGATATTCTTTAACATTCTAGATTTGTAAAGATGCCACTGACTATCTAGGCCACTGACTATCTATTATAAATGCCTGACTGTGTCCTGATTTAAAATGACAGGTCAACCCCCAATTTTATGCGTTTCGGTGGATCACTCTCCTCTTGACCCAGGAGTTCAATTTTGCAGACAGCCTTCACATTTGGGACACACTTCTAAGTGATTCTGAAGGTCCTCAGGTAGTATATTGATCTTCAGACTTTATGCCCTTTTTTTATTTCCTAGTCTTTTTTTAATCTTTAAAGATAGAAAAGGGAATTTGTCATTACCAAACACCAAATGTTGACAAGAGATCCAACTACAACTCACTTCTTCCCAACTAAACCCAATAGATTAACTTAAAAGGAGTAAATGGAGATGAGCTAGAGAATGTAAAGATATGGGAAAAATAACGGAAAGAGAAAAAAAAAATGGTAAAAGCTGACAACCTAAAAGCTAGACCTAACTCCTAAAATGGCTCCAGTTCTTCAAGCATTGCGGTTCATGGTGAGGCATTGAGGGAAAGACTCTTAGTAAATGAAAGGAGGTCAGAAATCATCCTGATTACATCTGAGTCAGCTTCAAGGTCTTTCCCTCCTGCATTCGCATGCTTGGGGATACCACCATCAGCTTAAGTTGTAATCTTTTACCGGTCCTTTTGACCTGTAGAGACTTTTTTTTGAATTTCATAGAAATTGAAGTCATCTAACAACAATGTTTCCATGAACTTTTGATAATATTGAAATTCAGTTAGGCTTTTTGATATAGTTAGGTAAAAGATGATTGCTTATGGTAACAAAGAAAATGTTGCTGCCTATGGTTATAAGTTATAAGAAGAAATTCTGTTGCCTACAGTCGGGAACCAAGTAATGGGCCAGTGACATTGCTCCAATGCTCCATGCTTTTGTAATTTTTTATTTTTTGTAATTTACTGATTTGCTTTTGGACTAATCATTTCAGGAAACCCTTCTCCGAGTATGTTGTGCCATGCTGATTCTCGTTCGGAGGCGCTTATTAGCTGGCGATTTCACCTCTAATCTCAAACTACTACAGCACTATCCTCCCACAAACATCAGCCATCTGCTCTATGTTGCGAACAAGTTGCGTGTACAATCGTCAGGCTAGTCTACAATTTTACTTAATTGTAAACTTGACCCATCATTTTGTGATTCAAAATTTTCAGTGTCTGTAAATTACTTGATGTACATGTTATTAGAAGAAAAACCAATGCAGGAAATTAGTTGTCTCGGTGGGATTGCTCATTTTCCCACTGATTCTAGAATGTTATTGTATTGGACAAAAAAAAAAAGAAAAAAAAAGAAAAAAAAAAGTTGGTTTATTGAAGTGGTTGCAGTCATTTTGTCAGTTAAAAACCTGGTTTTATTATCATGCATTCATACATGATCAGTAGAAAAATCAAAGTTCAAACCATCCCTATCTGTTATTTTTCTTTTAGGCCAACGATTAAAAGTTTGTTGGATCCATTACACAAATAAAAACGAATCTGGAACATGACTGGCGGCCGATATAGACTGAGATGTGCAATGTGACGAGAAAAACTTCTTACCCAAAGCCAAAGGTGCCGGTTTAGAGTTAAACAATAACAATGAATCTTTATAGTCCTGTAACATGTCGATGCTCTTTCAGAGGCGAAATGGTTTCACGGATGCTCTTTCATAGGTGAAATGGTGTCACGGTTGCACCGGCGGCTGGTGCTGAACGTTTGCGACTCTGTGGTGTTTTTTGAGGTCCATGAGGGATTGTATTCACTGATCAAAAACAACATGACAGATAGGGACTTGGTGAAGCAACATAGTTCTTCATCCAACAAGCACCTCAAACAGTAAAACTCAGATTTGTTCTCTTTAGGGGTCAGCAAGATTTTGGATCCACAGGCTCTTGGTCCTGAAGCTCTGATAAAATTGTGGGTTTCTCTAGTAAGACTCGTGCTTCCCGGTCTCTATTCTCTTTTAAGAAACGCCCCTATAAGATTGAGGTTAACTCTGAAGAACAGTTGAGGCTTCTTACAAGTTAGAACCAAATAAATTAGGTTGCTCAGTTACGTTGTGTCTACTGTCTAGTATATAGTAATACATAGTATAGATAGTAATATTAGATGATCGATTTGCTGTCTAAATATACTTGCCTGTAATAGTTATATACTAGATAATTTTACTTGATTTTGTGTTCTTTATCATAGATTCATAGTAGACAGTAGGATGCAGAGCTGAAAGTTTGGCAACTTATCAATTGTTTGTTGAAGCAATTTCACTGGACTTGTAATTCTGTTAGATAATAAAACGTAATGAAATCAAGTTCCACAATACATGTAATTTTGCTTTACTATAATTTGATGTTCAATTCAACCCCAAAGTGTTATATGAGTGATCTACATGTTATCTCATGTCTTATGCGAGAGTTTTCAACTGTATGTTGAGGTTAGTAATTAAAGGGACTGAATCTGATATGAATTTAAGATCAATTTTGCACCAGCTCGATCTGAACGTACTATTCAAGTAAAAAGAGTCCTCAAGTTGTAAAAGTAGTCGATGTAATTGTAAACACACCATAGCCTTTTACCCTTATATTATACAAGTTTAAAGGCCTTGAATTTCTGTTCTGAAGATTATATATTTTCTGCTTCACTGGACTTCCATTTTCCGTTGATCTACCTCTATCATTATCATGTATTAGTTTACTTCTTTATTGCTAACTTTTAAAAACTAGGCACTGTTTTAGTCTTACTCATTCTCACTGGTCTAAACCTTGCTCACTAAGGAGTGGAGTTCATCATCATGGGGAACATAGGTACCCAATGTTCTTTTCCCCCTTTGGTGAGATTCTAGAAGATTCATGGCCTGAAACTTCTCGTAAGGGTCAAGGAATTGGGGCTCATCGGTCCCTTAACTTCCAGAACATTCTTGGCCAAAATGTTCAAGTTTCAACATCAACTAAACAAACAAAATAAACTGGACAAAGGGAATTCAAATAATCCTAGCGTACCATATTTTTGTCAATTACAACAATCTTAATTGGATGAAATCTTAGTTTAAGCATTTAGTACTTTAGGTAACAGAAATTATGTGCTTGCTAAAGGTGATTCGACTCCTCAAAGCTCAGATCATGACAGTCGTTGATTCTAATTAAAAACAGAGTCAAGATTCTGTAGACTAAGCATAACTCCCATGACGAGTTATGGCCAAAAAAGAAAAAGAACTGCCATGAGTCCATGACAAGTTATTTACACTTTGGGAGATGTACTTGAGACTTGAGGAACCAATCTTTGACCTCTGCTCTTTTCTTTCCTATAAATACTCTGGCTTCATGAGCTTTGCTTCATCCACAGCAAGCAGCATTGTTCCCTCTGAGCTTACATTCCAAAATCAATGTGAGCTTTTCATTAAATTCTTTTTGCTCTTTTAGTTATCTTCTTGGCTAATGAGATTGTAGTGTTGTGTCATTGCTTTTTCTTCCAGAGCTTTTGCTATGCTCTGCATTCCCTTTACTGTTACTAGGTGAAAGTTACTAATTTTTATTTTGGGTTTGAAACAGCAATTGCCATTATCAACTAGTCACCATGGTCAAGACAGTGTCCTTGTATGGATTTCCCACTGTGGAGTCTTCAGAAGCAGTGACAAAATTTCTGGAGGAGTATACTGGAGAAGGAACTGTTCTCTCTGTGAATGTTCTTCCTCCAAAAGGTGGCCCATCAAGATCATCTGCCATAGTTGAATTCACAACTGCAGAATGCGCTGAAAAAAATACTTGCATCAGCCGATGATCAAAGCCTGTGGTACGGAGAGTCTTATCTGAAAGCTCGAGAATGGAAGAGATCAACAGTCTTGGAGGAACTTGTGACACTTCACTTTGGATGCAAGATATCTGAGGAGAAGTTTTCGGTGCTTTGGACAAAATCAGATGTTTCGGTGACATTTGGGATGGAACTGAAAAATGTGCAACTGACTTTCTCCAACGATGGTGTAGAATACAAGCTTGAGCTCCCAACTGACACTATTTGCAGGATTGATCTGCATTGTCCATGTGATCAGTTTAGAAAGTTTCTTCTCATCCAAGTTTGTCAAAGTTCTTACTGCTTGAAAGTTTCTGGGGTGTGTTTAAAGCTTTAAGCTGTGATACATAGGGTTTAGCCTCATCCATGTTGCATGATAGGCAGTGAGTTTTAGCGTTGGATAATATACAGAAACATGGTTGGCATGGTTTGTCCTAGTGAAACTTAGGTGTGATGTCATGTTTAATTTGATTACTATTTTCACGTTTTCAGTTCTAAATTTCCAATACAGTGAATATTTAAGCAATTACCTGCTTCACATATTTGTCAAAGTGAATGCTGGTGATTGCTAGGCTATGTGTGTCACTTAGGGGAAATATCTGATATTTTCTCTTCTTTCTGTTCTTGCCAGTTACGTGGAGCCCCTCGGATTTATAAGAAAGATGCAACTTTGGCCTCTGCCGACAACTGGATTCGAGAAATTGATTTCACTCCATCATGCTGCATTGGGCAATCCTCTTCTTTATGTTTGGAGCTTCCATTGAGCTGTGCAGTTCCAGACCTTGGCAAGAGTTACATTCACTATATAGAGAATGAAGGACGGTTTGTGCTAAAGAGAGGTAACACTTTTTCCAGCAACTCAGCTCTTGTTCCTATTCTGGCTCCACCCCTTAGGATTGCCTTGCCATACAAAATCCTGTTCAAGATAAATTCATTGGTTCAGCATGGCTGTATTCCCGGGCAAGCTCTTGATGTCAATTTTTATAATCTAGTGGATCCTGCTAGTATAAGAATTGAATATATAGAGTCTGCTCTGGACAAACTGTTCAACTCCAAGGAGTGCTGCTATGAACCAGTGAGGTGGTTACATAAGCAGTGCACCATGTACAAGGCATGCAAGCGCATTCCTCAGTCACCAGCTATTTCTTTAGATGAAGGCTTTGTCTATGTACACAGAGTTCTGATTACACCAACTAAAGTATACTTCTGTGGTCCAGAGGTAAATCTCTCCAACCGTGTTTTAAGAAATTATCCTGAAGATACTGACAATTTGCTTCGGGTTTCTTTCGTTGATGAGGACTTGGGGAAGATGAGCTCTGTAGATTTGTGTCCGCGGACACATTGTGAAGAAGAGGAAAGAAGAACTAGAGTTTATGAAAGGATACTTTCTGTTCTAAGAGATGGAATAGTGATTGGTGAGAAGAAGTTTGAGCTTCTAGCATTTTCGGGTAGTCAGTTGCGAGAGAATTCTGCATGGATGTTTGCTTCCAGAAGGGGCCTTACTGCACAAGGAATTAGAGACTGGATGGGAGATTTTAGTCACATAAAAAATGTGTCTAAATATGGTGCCAGGCTTGGTCAGTCTTTCAGCTCATCCAGGGAGACTTTTAGTGTTGGATCGGATGAAATTGAAGTCATTCCTGATGTTGAAATTGAAAGAGACGGAACCAAATATTGCTTCTCTGATGGAATTGGAAAGATATCTGCTGACTTTGCTGAAAGAGTGGCAAGAAAATGTGGGAAAAGTTCTACTCCATCCGCCTTTCAAATCCGCTATGGTGGCTACAAAGGTGTTGTGGAAGTTGATCCAACATTGTCAAAGAAGCTAGCATTGAGAAAGAGCATGTGCAAGTTCAAATCACTGAACACAAAGTTAGATGTCATAGCATGGACCAAGTACAAGCCTTGTTTCCTGAATCGTCAACTGATTCCTTTTGTCCACCCTTGGAGTTAGGGACCATGTTTTTAAGAAGAAGCAGAAGCAAGCAATAAAAAAGTTGGAAGGGATTCTAACTGATCCACTGAAAGCACAAGAGGCACTGGGATTGATGTTTCAAGGAGAGGCCACCAACATATTGAAGGAAATGCTGATGTGTTACAAGCCAAATGCCGAGCCATTTCTCTCGTTGATGCTGCGGTCATTATGTGCATCAAAACTTGCCGAACTTCGGACCAAAACACGGATTTTTGTTCAAAAAGGAAGATCTCTGATGGGATGTCTGGATGAAACTGGGACATTGGAATATGGTCAGGTATTTGTGCAATGTTCTCACCATGCTATCTTCACTGGCAACAACACAACCTCAACTGCAAGCCAAGGCAATTTTACTGTTGAGGGTAAAGTAGTTGTTGCTAAAAACCCCTGTGTACACCCTGGAGATGTGCGTGTTCTTATGGCTGTGGACGTGCCGGCGCTACACCACATGGTGGATTGTATTGTGTTCCCACAAAAAGGAAAGAGGTAACTTTCAGATTGTATTGTATTGTCTTTCTTGAATATTTGATATTAATTTGTTGCCTTCACTATAGTGACTATATATACTGCAGTACTGATATATAGTTATATACTGATGAATAGGCCTCATCCTGATGAATGCTCAGGCAGTGATTTAGATGGAGAAAAAACTTTGTTAGCTGGGATCATGAACTGATTCCTCCTCTGCAATTTAATCCGATGAGCTATACTCCAGCACCAACTGTGGAATTGGATCATGACGTTACGATTGAGGTATTGTAATTTTTAGAATATCTGGTGTAGTCGGTATGTATACTCAAACATGACATGCATGATTTGATAGTTGATACTTTGTTCTGCTGTGTTACTTTTCAGGAAGTTGCCGTGTCTTTTACCAACTACATTGTAAATGACAGCTTGGGCATCATTTCAAATGCACATCTTGTCACTTCAGATATTGAACCACAGAAGGCTAGGAGTGATAAAAGTGTTGAGCTCGCCAAGCTCCTCTCTCATGCTGTTGACTCTCCTAAAACTTGTGTGATAGTGAAACTGCCGCCTAATCTACGCGTAAAAACTTACCCAGATTTCATGGAAAAGACTGACGAATCCAACTACAAGTCCAAGCGTGTGATTGGGAAGCTTTACCGACAGGTGAAAAATATTGAGCTAGGGTCACATTCACACTCTTTTAACTCCTTCACCAGGGATGTGGCTAGGAGGTTTTATGATCCTGACATGGAGGTAGATGGATTTGAAGATTACATCGAAGATGCCATCAGATACAAAAGTGAGTATGAGTACAAGCTGGGAAAGCTGATGGACTATTATGGTATTCTCACTGAAGCTGAAATACTGAGTGGAAACATCACCAATGTATCGAAGTTCTTCAAAAAGAGAAAGGACCTGGAGTCGATTAACTACGCTGTGAAGTCACTGAAGAAGGAAGCAAGGACATGGTTTATGGAGAAGCCAACTAGTGATGATCCATCAGATATCAGAACCGACATCAGTTTGTATGCAGCAAAAGCATCCGCATGGTACCATGTTACATATCATCATCGTTACTGGGGTTGCTACAACAACGGTATGGCAAGAGACCATTTCTTGAGTTTTCCATGGTGTGTTTTCGACATTCTCATCCAAATCAAGAGGCATCACAAAAGTAAAAGAAGTAGCCATCACAGTGACTCGCGAACCCATTTATGGATTCTTGCCTTGTGCATCTTCATTTTAGGGATTGCTTTTCTTGGTAATTGTCTACGAGATCTTGCTCTATCTCGCAAATAGCTATATTACAAGTGGATCTCAACTCTTCTTTAAAATGTATGCATGGGACTGGATTCTTTGGCGCTAGTGTCTTCCACTTGCTAGGCACAGTACCACAAGTGGAAATTGTTCTTGGTAAGCTCCTGAATCTCTATTACTTCTTCTCAGCTGCTCATTATGCATGTGTGCTTTTCATCATTATGCTGTAGAACTTTGTTAATACATCATATGTGAGAGATAGAACATCAGTTTTACTCGCCTAAGAAGACACATATTGCTACATAAAACTGGTTTAGGTCTTAACGAAGCCCAAGAAACCTACACTCTTCATTGATTTTTTTTTTTTAAAAACTTTTTATTAATAACTCACACACCCTACATATGTCAATGAGATTTGAACACATGACGTCAAAGTTGTTAGTTAACCACCTTAACCAACCACGCCATGGCTCAAAATGATACTTTTAGGATGCATCCACTCTATCTCTATAAATACATGTTTCCACCTCTCATTTGGGTAAATCTCAATTTCCACCCTATTCATACCCTATCTCTATTCATATGTGGCTAACTTAGGCATCAGAGGGTCGAAGGTTCGGTCTTCCCTCTTAAGCTGTTTGCTCATAATTGACAAGTTATGGGTCTTGAAGATGGTGTTCTTCCCGCATTTTGTGTGATTCATCCCCTCAGAAATCATGTTAAAACAAACTTGCTGATGATTGATATGAGATGGGTACATCAGCATCATATAGCATCATGAAGTAACGTTATGTGTCTGATCTGCGACATATTAGGCCTTTCTAGACAATGCTACACACTTGGTTACATTTGTTTAATTACATGATTATTCTAGAAACTTGCTTCATGAGCTAGATTTATCTTGCACCTTTGTGACTTCACTTGAGTTCTCTAGACACTTCTAGAGTGAATAATGCGCATTGATGATGCTCCGAGCAATTTCTCAGTAGTCATAGCCTCGGTCGTGGAAGTGCCTTCTTGCTCTTGCTTCTTCCTTCTTGAATTGCCTTTCTTCGGCATTAGCCTTTCGTCGGCGTCATTCTTGCTTAGCCTTTGTTCGGCTTTCTTCTTCGTTGCCGCTTTGTAGATTCTGATGATCTAGATTTTGCTTCTTCATTTGGTCGGCTTCGTGTGGTCTTTGGCTGCTTTTTTTCTTCATGACTTCTGCTTTCATGGCCGTATCTTGCCATTGAATTGGAAAGCTTCTATTTTTCATCCTTATTTTGAATATTAATCTTCTTTTCTTATCATATATTTTGCATAAGTCTCCTTTAAATAATATTGCATATCCATTCTCCATCATTTGTCCGAGACTTCGTAGATTATGCTCCAAGCTAGAAACTAATAGAACATCATTAATATATTTAGTTCCTTTTTTATTTGGGATAGAGATCGTACATTTTCCTTTTCTCTTCATGGTATCTCCTGACATGTGGTTGTTGCAGCCGTTGTCGACGTACCACTTTTTGTTTTTCTATTCATTTGTCGAGTGACGAGTATAGAAGAGGTGATCTTTTTACTCATTGTCTCTTGAAAAAATTGCTCGTTGGCTTTTCTTGAAGAAACAATCTTCCTCGAAACCAACATTCTTCTTCTTTATGATTATTATTTTTGCAAATCCCACAAGGAGGATATTTTCTCTTTTCCTTGAAATTTTTTCTATTTTCCTAATATTTGGGTTTATCTCCTCCTTTAGGAAATTCTTCAAACTTTCTTTCTTTTTCATCTTTCTGAGATCGAATATTCATTTTGGAAAAGTCTAGTATATCATATGATATAGCATGTCTTATGGCTATCATTGATTGAAGAAACAAGTAAATGATCATGATCATTTACCCCTTCAAATACCTCCATGTGTCATACAATTAGACACATTTGCAATAGGTATCTCATACCATATGGTATGATAGACAAACCCATTGATTTTAGTTCGGAATGCTTTTTCTATAAGACTTTCATTTCGACTACTCAATTTTTTTTCAAATGCTTCTAGACAGCCTATTAATTCTGTCACCGAAAGACTTGTTATGTCTTTTGAATTTTCGATGGCAGTCACTATTGGATCATATTTTTCAGTGAGGCAAATGAGTATTTTTTTTCTACTACTCTAGTCTCACTAATATTTTCACCATAGGGCTCTTAATTGATTTACTATATTTCCTTGAGTCGGGAATAGTAATATTTTACGATCTCAGAATCTTTCATTTTTATATTTTCTAGATCTCTCCTCATAGTTTGCAGTTTGACGGAACATACCTTTGCTGTTCTTTGGAACTCCTACTTTAGTAGATCCCAAGCTTCCTTTGATGTATTAGCTCCCATGATTCTTGAAAAATTTGTGTCGTCCACCGCTTGTTGTATGGCGAACAGTGTCGTAGCATCTCTTTGTTTCTCCTTCTTTTCTTGTCGTAGTTGCTCCACCATTGGATTTTCCGGAGTCGAGAACCCTTTGTCTACTATGTCCCATAAATCTTGAGACATGAAGAAAGTTCTCATTTTGATACTCCAAAAATCATAGTTTTCTCCCTTAAAGATGGGAAGAGGAATTGTGGATGACTGGTTCGAGGTGGAGGTAGACATGGTGGACAATTTTTAACGCCCCAAGATTTTGATCGAAGCAAACTGATGAAAAACAACTTCATTATGGAGAATGCAGAAGAAATGTCACAAGACTGATAGAAAGGATAGCACACAACACAAGAGCTTGGAGAAACTTTTCTCTCTTAAGTGTTTTCTTCTATTGAATTGTATGTAAGGAAACTGAACAACAAGGCTTTTATATGAATGAAGGAAGATAAACATGGAGAACAGCAGCAGCAGCATGGAGCAGCAGCAGCAGCATGGAGAACAGCAGCAGCAGCATGGAGCAGCATGGAGAACAGTAGCAGCAGCATGGACTAAACTTAGAAAACTAGATAATCACCATGCTATAATCATGACAATCATGATGCAGCCATACTCTAAATATCTTCAACACTCCCCCTCAAGCTGGATCAAGGGGATTTATTGATCCAAGCTTGCCAAGAATCAAGAGAAACTGCACTGAAGGAAGAGACTTGGTAAAAATATCAGCAAGTTGATCAGCACTTCTGGTATACACTGTTTCAATTATCTTGGCCTGCACTTGTGATCGAATATAATGACAGTCTACTTCAATGTGTTTGGTTCTTTCATGAAAAACTGGATTGGAAGCAATGTGCATGGCAGCTTGATTGTCACAATGTAGAGACATAGCATCAGTGACAGGGAAGCCAAGGTCGAACAATAAGCTCTTAAGCCATATTAACTCACAAGAGGCAGACGCCATAGCTCTATATTCAGCTTCTGCACTTGATCTAGCCACAACCCTTTGCTTTTTACTTCGCCATGTAACTAGGTTCCCTCCCACAAATGTGCAAAAACCTGTGGTGCTTTTTCTGTCCACTGCATTCCCTGCCCAATCAGCATCAGCATATCCAACAATGCTAGTATGATGATTTCTTTGGAACAGAATACCTCTACCAATTGACCCTTTCAGATATCTCAAAATTCTCTTGACAATACTCAAATGAAAATCAGTAGGAGAGTGCATAAACTGACTGACAATGCTAACTGCATATGAAATATCAGGTCGAGTGATAGTGAGATATATCAATTTGCCAACTAACCTCTGATAAGGACACACATCAGAGAGATAAACACCCTCAGTAGCCAGCATAAGTTTACTGTTAAGAGGAGTGCGAGCAGGTTTGCAGTCAAGAACTCCAGCTTCAGATAGAAGTTCAAGAATATATTTTCGCTGACTGAGGAAAAGACCCTTTGAAGATGCAGCCATCTCAATTCCCAGAAAATACTTGAGAGCTCCAAGGTCTTTCATTGCAAACTTGGCTTGCAGAGAACCTTTAAGAGAATTTATCTCAGCAATACTATCACCAGTAATGATGAGATCATCAACATAGATCAAGACCACAAGTTTCATGCCATTCCGCATCCTAACAAACAATGAGGAATCGGCACTACTACTGACAAAACCAATATCTTCAAGGACTGAGCTGAGTTTGGCATACCAGGCTCGAGGAGACTGTTTTAAACCATAAATGGCTTTGTGAAGCTTACAGACCATCTCAGGGTGGTCAGAAAGTTCATGACCAGGAGGAAGTTTCATGTAAACTTCTTCCTCCAGGTCACCATGCAAGAATGCATTCTTTACATCCATTTGATGCAAAGACCAATTTTGATTGACAGCAACAGAGAGTAACACTCTTACAGTGTTCATTTTTGCCACAGGTGCAAACGTTTCCTTATAGTCTTCTCCATAGGTCTGAGTAAAGCCCCGAGCTACAAGTCTTGCTTTATGCCTCTCCAAAGTCCCATCTGCATGGAGCTTTGTTTTATAAATCCATCTGCACCCAACAGCTTTCTTCCCTTTAGGCAACTGCACAAGACTCCAGGTATGATTGTCATCAAGGGCCTTAAGTTCAGTATTCATAGCTTGCCTCCAAGCTTCAACTTGACTAGCCTCTTGAAAGGTTTGAGGGTCAATATGACTGTCTATGGCACTTAAATACGCAGCATAAGCAGAAGAAAACTTTCCAATATTCATATAGTGTGCAACAGGATACCTGGAAGTGTAGGACACATAATCTTTGTGTCGAACTGGAGGATTTCTAGTGCGGCAGGGATTTCTTCTAGGAAGAGTTGGAACAATGGAAGTATCAGCAGCAGCTTCAGGTTGATTCTCTGCAACATCGTGACCGAGAAACTCATCAATGGCATCATGAGCCTCAGTACCAGCATCAAAACTAATAGATGGCTCAGGAACACGATCATTCCTGATCAGACTAGGAGATAATTCCATTGCCACATCTGTACCAACATTTGGAACTGGAAATAGATCCGTGTAAAACTCCCCCTGAGTGCTTGTATCCAACTGCTCAGAAAAATAAGGAACAGTCTCATTGAACCTGACATCTCTGGAAACAAATTTCTTCTTACTAACGGGATCATAGCAACAATACCCTTTCTGAGTTGAGGAATATCCCAGAAAAATGCATTTGATAGCTCTGGGATCCAATTTATCTCTATATTTGGCTTGAACATGAACATAGCACACTGAACCAAACACCCTCAGATGAGACAAATCAATTTTTCTATGCTTTAGAACTTCCAGAGGAGACTTTGAATTCAGAATTCTACTGGGAAGGCGATTAATAATATAGGTGGCAGTAAGAACAGCTTGAGACCAAAATCTTTTTGGTACATTAGCATAAAACATCATAGCCCTTGTTTTCTCAAGCAGATCCCTATTTTTTCTTTCTGCAATCCCATTTTGTTGTGGTGTTCCAACACAGCTGGTTTGATGAATGATCCCATTTCCATTTAAAAACTGAGACATTTTATGGGACATATATTCTGAGCCATTATCAGATCTGAGAATTTTAATTTTGGATGAAAATTGAGTATGCACCAGATCATGAAAATTTTTAAACACATCAAATACTTCACTCTTAAACTTCAATAGATACAACCATGTAATCCTAGTAAAATCATCAACAAAGGTTACAAAATATCTAAACCCATCAAAGGATTTTAGAACTGGTCCCCAAATATCAGAATGGATGATTTCAAATGGATTACAAGCCCTAGAGGCAGAAGAATTAAACGGTAACCTAGTAAACTTAGAAAAATGGCAGACTTCACAGTTGTGGACTTGTTGACTGAAGGAGGGAAACAAAATGGATAACACCTTCTCTGATGGATGAGCTAGACGGTGATGCCACAACAGATGATCAAAAGAGCTACTGGAAGATGCTTGAAAAGCCAGGAAAGGTTTGGACACATAATACAAACCATTTAGAAAAACTCCTTCACCAATCTTCATCTTGGTGGTGATATCCTGAAAAATCACGTTATGAGGAGAAAAAATGGCTAGACAATGTAGAGTTCTCACAATTCTACCCACAGATAACAACTGGAAAGGAAAAGAAGGAATGTATAAGGCATCTGACTCTATGTTTTTTGAAAAAAGGTTAATTTTCCCTTTTCCTAAGACTTCTGCTCCTTTCCCATTAGCAACAGAAACATGAGAAGATAATTTTTCAAAATCGTGCAAATTCTCAATCTTATTTGTCATGTGATCTGTGGCTCCAGAATCAATAACCCAAAAATCACTCTCATAATTTATAATAAGTGCAGTCTTAAAAGCAGTCAAGATACCTGAAATATCACTGTCCTTGACATGGTCTGCTACTGCAAGAAATTCTGAGAAGTTACTGAGGAGAGCATTGTGATCATGCTCATTCAACTTCTTTTTCTGTTGGAGAAAAACAGCAAAGTCGTTGATCAAACTACATGGATTGGTTGTAAAGTCCACGGACACAGAGCTTGGACTTGAAGCAACTAGTGCAGCACTAGGACCAGCAACTGAGTTAGAAGAGGAAGACACTGAATACGCCTTGGCACTTCCCTTAGCCTCTCTCTTGGCTTTCTCTTCAAGGAATTTCACCTTGAGTTCTGGAAACAATATTCAGCATTTATCTCGGAAATGATTACCATTGCAATGAGTGCACTTGCCCTTCTTTCCCTTGTACCCTCTGTCATCAGACTGCTTATAGCTAGACACATAGGCACTGGACTCAGCATGATTAGTCCTTATCTCCACATTCATAGCCTCCCTTCTAGTTTCCTCCCTCCTTACAGTAGCACAAACAGATGAGAAGGAGGGAAGCACAGAATTCATGAGGATGTGACTCCTCAGATCTTCATAATCCGGGCTCAGGTTGGCTAGGAGCTGGAAAACCTTGTCTTCATCAGCTCGTTTGCGCAAGATAACTCCATCCGTAGTATGAGGTCTGTACAGATCAAGCTCATTCCACATGCTGGTTAACCGCCCAAGGTAATCAATGAAGGGTTTACCTTCTTGCTCAAACTTAGCAATATCCTTCTTTAGCTGAAAAACACGAGCAGCATTATTCTGATTCCCACAGAAATCTTCAATCTCCTTCCACATAGAGCCTGCAGATGAAGAATAGCTGAAGATAATTGCCATTGATGGCTCCATGGAGTTGATAAGCCATGCTCTAACAAGTTGATCAGTGCTCAGCCACGAATCAAAACCTTCAGTACCAACTTCTGGAACATCAACTGTCTCATAGATGTAACCAAGCTTCTTCTTGCTTCCAAGAGCTAAGGTCACTGCTCTGGACCAGTGAAGATAATTGAAACGATTCAGCAACACTGAACACAAACGTTGATTCGGGTTCCCATCATGATCAGAAGATCCAGACCCAGAATTAGGAACAGAACCAAAAGGATTTACAGTTGACGAGCCATAGTCCTCCATTGAAAAAGGTAGAAAAGGTGAGATTTAAGAAAAACGAAAAACTGAAAGCAGAAGCAGGATACTAATGATCCTGCTCTGATACCATGATGAAAAACAACTTCATTATGGAGAATGCAGAAGAAATGTCACAAGACTGATAGAAAGGATAGCACACAACACAAGAGCTTGGAGAAACTTTTCTCTCTTAAGTGTTTTCTTCTATTGAATTGTATGTAAGGAAACTGAACAACAAGGCTTTTATATGAATGAAGGAAGATAAACATGGAGAACAGCAGCAGCAGCATGGAGAACAGCAGCAGCAGCATGGAGAACAGCAGCAGCAGCATGGAGAACAGTAGCAGCAGCATGGACTAAACTTAGAAAACTAGATAATCACCATGCTATAATCATGACAATCATGATGCAGCCATACTCTAAATATCTTCAACACAAACTCTGATAAACTCCCCAAAGTTTTGATCGAGCAGAGGCTCTAATAGACGCCCAAAGTTCTTGATCGAACTAGGCTCTGATTCCACTGTTAGTTTTTAGAAGTCTCTGATACCACTATTAGAAATTGTTGTGGGTTTATACCACTATTATAATTTGTGGTTACCACAAGAGTTTGTGCGGAAGCTTTTAGTATGTGGTGGGCAGAAAATATCATTTAGTCATTTAGGTTTCTTTTAATTAGCTGATTGATTTTAGTAGTCCATTGATTTTAAATGGTTCTTTATTATTCATTAGTTGATTAACATTCCTAGTTGGACTTGAATTAGGTTTGTGTTGTTGTTTATTAGGAGGACAAGGACAAGGACCTGTATGGTGTGTAAAAACAAAAAAATGGTTCCGCTGCAAAATATCTTTAGAAGGATAGAAGTTCATCTGTTCTATGTTGAGGTGAACTTCTAGTAGTTTTGGTTGATTGACATTCTCTCGAGACCAGTAGAGAATCATAAAGAATCATTAAAGACATTCTAGAAGGAGATCAGTTTTATTGAATTGCAAAGAAGAAGATTGAAGATCTAGATTATTCTGAATTTGTTGTAGTGTTGGTTTTACGAGTGGTTGTAGAACTCCATTCAAATTTATCTAGTGAAATTCGGTTTTCTGGGTATGTGTTGTCACTACTGGACAAAAACTTGTAATGACACCTTTGAAAAACGTCATGAACGAAAAACGTCACGAAAGACATTTGATGATGTTTTTTCACTGTCATCTACAAAGTCATCTATACCAGTGTCATGGATTCATACCCTTTTAATGACGCAAGTAAAACTCATTGAATTTGTTTCAATGATGTTTACTAAGCGTCATGGAAGATTCTTCGACATCGTTTTCCAAATGTTCTTGAAGATAATTCATGACACTTTTAAAACGTCATTAAAAAGTTTAGGGTTTAAGGAGGGTGAGTTTGGCCACTGGTGAGTGTAAAGTGGCATGTTTTTATAGGAACAAGGAGGGTGAGTTTTTTTTTTTTTTTTTTTTGGCAACTAAGGAGGGTGAGTTTGGCCATGAAGTAGGATTTAAAGTTCCAAGTATTGGAAAGGATGATGAATGGAGGACCCTGAAGCTGCCCAACAAAAATTAAGAATGGGTGCTGGAAAGAAGTAATATCATAGCAGTTCCAGATGAATCGGTAGCTCATTCGATGCGTTGATGGTAGAAGTTGTATCATTTGATATATGGAGTGAATGTTTCACCGTCACCACTGTGCCTCAGGGAGTTTTCGCAGACTTGCAAAGAGTTTCTATTCTTCGTTGGATTCAAACTATAGCTGTTGTTGATATGGTAGGAGAAGCCCTTAACAAGACTTGAAGGAGCAGAAATGGAGTAAGATCACTGTTCCCTTGAAGTTTTTGAAGGACGACCCGATTTTGAAAGATAAAATTCAACCTGTTTTAGCTACTACGTTTGATGAACTCCAGTTCAACAATGCAGTGAGAAATGTTGTTCTTGTATATGATATGAAACAGGAAATAATTAAGGCCACATATACAAAGTCCACAGAGCAAAGAATAGCCTTCGTCAAGCCAAGCCTTGTTACTCTCAAGGGGAATGGAGAAGGAAGATTAGGAAGCAATATTGTAGTTTCTGTTACGCACATTGCTTCTTAACTTCTTATAACTATTTGTCATAAGTCATTTTGATCTAACGAAAATTATACAGCGCATTTGGTTTCTTCGATAGGCTCTGTTTATTTAGATGCCAATTTATACTTTTCAAAACTGTGCAAGAAGCAGATTTTATAAATGATCTTGCTGTCTTACACAAAACTAGTCATTTAGACTTGGTCATAAGTTATAGCTTTGTTCTTTATCATGTGTAGAAAATCAGTAGTAAAATTGGTGAACACTGCCTACTACATACACTAGCCTCACTCGGACAAAAAGCCTTTCCACCTATTCTACTTATTTTGATCTTTTCACTCGTACAAGAAAGAAATAAAGGCCATATGATGGCACAAACGAGCAATGGCATCATCAAGTAACTAGACCTACACAAAGATCCAAATGTTTTCAATTACATCATGCTTCTCTCTAAAATCATTGGCTTCTACACATCATCATTCTAACAACTTTAGAAATCAATTAAATTGATAGATTTATGAAAAAAAATATGATCAAGTAATACAAGGTGTGTCGAATCTAGAATGTGTATACCAAGTGATAATCTAACAGAGGTTTTGGTTACATGAAGTAATACTATAAGATCATTATACAAAGAAGCCAATCAAATATAGTCTGTACTCTAGTCCAATCCATCATCTTCAACTCACCTTCTCTTTGTCAATTCAATACTGCGAATACCAAACCAAGATAAACTGAACCTGCGTCCAAATGCCCTAGATGGGAGCCTGTTTCAAATCACCAAATGATGAAACCAGAAAATCAGGATATACTGAAAAACCCTCGCTTCTTGATCTAGAAGAATATCACTGTAAGGTCTAAAGCAGGAGTGTAATGATCACCTGAAACCCATTCTGTATCATTCAGGCACACAGGGGATCATTAATCTATAGTATGGTGATAGAGCTACGATCCCCGAGGCTGTTGTATCATCTATCTGTCACAGATGTAGAATTTGATTCCGGATCACCGTTCTCTTGACTTAACTGGCTGCTCAGAATTTCCAAAACATCATCTGGTGGACATTTGTCTGCCGGATTCTTTGGAGATGTTTGGCAGAAGCATTCTGGCCAAGAATTTGTATAGAAAGACTCTGGTGGGATCCGCTTGTGAGGGCCGCCAAGGTTTGTTTGAAGCATCACTTGCCTAACAGCTTCTTCAAAACCTGCTTTTCGTCCTTTCTCTCGATCAATGAAGATAGGAGCGAGGGCTTTTCTATCGGGTCTAATTGTGGTCCGGAAACCATAATAGAGGCGGTGTCCGAGGAGATTGTTGGCAAAGTTGCTAGGTCCATCATATGTGGGCATAAAAATATCAGACAGGAGACAAACCATGTAATCCACTGCAGACCCTAATAATCCCTGGGTGTTCTCTGGAATCTCATCTGAGTGCTCCACAGAACTGTGGTTCTCAAGGTGAGGGAACAAAGCACGGAATGGTTTCATAAATCTCTCCCCACCAAATAGTTCACCAGCAGCTAGGTAGATCCTGGTAGAATTGTTAAATTCCATTGCGCGTAAAATGAGACCGACCTGCGTAGAAAATGGTCATACTTCAGTCTATATGGAGAGGAAATGGCTGCTATATCACAAAGTGGAAAGCAAAACATTACAAGGTAATGATACTAAGTAATTTCCTTTCGGGATGATGTAATATTCTTGATGTCCAACACCAAAACAAGTTTCTTGACAGCATAGCCAAAAAAACATTAAGAAGAAAGACAATATCACCTCTTCTGGAGTTAATGGGCATTTTCCAATTGCTCTTCTTTCCTTATAAACAAGCTTCTTTGGTGCAAAATTTTCTTTTCGATACTTCTTCAAAATCTCTTGCTCTTTTGGGTTAAAGATATCAAAGCACCTGCAGAACCATCATACCCAATGGTATGCTCTGTTGTCAGAGCCATTATCTCTCAACATGTGAATTTTATTCATGAACTAGAAGGAAAAAAAAAAATTCCATTGTCCGGATATGCATGCTAAACAGTTGGAATGACATATAGGAAAATAGTCAAGTCAGTGTATCAATCCATAATAAAAACTAGTAAAATGAGTTAACAATAAAGGTAGAAGACCTGAAGGTAGAAGACCTGTTTGGAACTTTAAACCCTAAAGGTAGAAGACCTGTTTGGTCAATTCTTACCCCGCAAATGCCAGCATATCCATCTCAAAACGAAGATGTATAGACATGAAGTGACCTTGTGTGCGGAGCTTATCCACAATTGACTGACTCAACTTCATAATATTTGGCTTAAATATCAGAGCATGATAGTTAACCCTGCACCGCAGTCTTTGGTACTCGGCATTGTCAATTTCTTCCGCCAAACGATGTGAAAAGGGCGTTAGATAGATAGCTCCATGCTCCTTCATTTGCTGAAGAGCTTCTGTAGTATACCAACTGATAGGAGCATCTCTTGGTGGTCGAAGCTGAAACAAGGTTTAGAGGAAGATAAATACTTCACCTATTAGAAACTCTAGTTGATTTCCAGTTGTAAAATGTAATGAAAACAAATACGGATTCTATACCTGTACAGCTTTTATCTTCTTGGTCTTCCCATTTTTGTGAATTTCAGGTATCTTTTCTACAATTTTAACATCAAACCTTAAGGACTTGATAAAATGATCAACATCATAGATTCCCTGAAAACCACTGCACATGGAAAAGATAACATCTGGAGTCAAATTCATTGACTGATTTATACTGTTAATACAACAAGCATTAAAAAGACCAGAGTAGACGAGTTACTCATAATTCCTCAAAACAAAATCATTCCTTTCTGAAGCTATTTATTGTTTATGATGTTTTAAGAAGCTGAAGCGAGAAATTCATATACCGTGCCAAAGGCATTTATGCAGTTATCTCGCATCTTTAATATTCCATTAATTGTTAGCCAACTTTCTGACAAAAACTGCAATACTAATATTATTTAGAGCACAGAAATTACAATAGTTCGATCAATTAGCCTCTTGTACACCACTGGGCAGTAGACGAAGATAGCAGCCATCCTACATATAGACCAAAGTGATTTCTTCTTTTGGTATAATTGAGACTTCAAATTCATGGAAGAAGTTTTTACATTTATAAGGCAACAAAGTTGAAATTTCTTAATCTCCTATATCCTATTTATACCGGTAAGCACTGTAATTCAGATCTAGAGAACTCAAGTAGAGAAATCAACCTGTGCCAACCTGTTTCCCAGAAAATCTTTTGATTGGTCTGTAAATAATAAACTCCTCTTTTACAAGTTTCAAGAGTGTTCTTAAGCTCAATTAACAATAAACTGGAAGCTTAGACTATGTTCATCAAATATTTATATGATGTAAGCTTTAATTATCTTTTCCAATGAAGAAATTTTATCTGAGAAAAAAAAAGATGCAACCAATTCCTCCCTGATTCCCAAACTATACAAACCAGTAACTTAATGAGGCCTACTTTATGGGATACATATACCATATAGTTTGGCACTTGTCAAAGTTTTGTCCATCTTATAAAAAATAAAAATAAAAAATAAAATAAAAAAAATAAAGAAGTGCAACTAATTCCTCCCGATCGCCAAACTATACAAACAAGTAACTTAATGAGGCCTCCTCTATGGGATACATATACCATATAGTTTAGCACCTGTCACAGTTTTGTCTATCTTAGAAAAATAGAAATGCAACTAATTCCTCCCTGATCGCCAAACTATACAGACCAGTAACTTAATGAGGCCTCCTCTTTAGGATACATATACCATAGAGTTTAACACTTTAACACCTTTCACAGTTTTGTCTTTCACAACTCTCTTCGGTTATTGGCCTCAATCAGAAAATTTAAACTCATAGTTCAGAAAAAGGAATTTGAATGTGCCAGGTGAAACACTATCTTAATGTTAAATTAAGGTTACATCACCATTGAAAAATACCTGTCATCATGCCAAAATGAGTTCGCGTCCAATTCGGGCAGCACTAGGGTAGCATTCATTATTCTTGCTGCGAGAACCGCATTACAGATCTGAACAATCCGAGAGAGGACATAAAATATTTGCTTGTAAGAACAGGAGTGAAGTATGGAATTAATAAAAATACGGAAAAAAAAAAAAGATACCGCAGTACGTTGTTGATTGAGACCACCATTACAGCGCACACGTAGGTAGCCATTAGTCTCGCTTGGTGGAGCTGCCACAAAACCAGAAACATAAGTACACTTGTCAAAACTTTCTTTAAGAACTACAGAACTCATCAACAAAAGAATGTCATACGAGGCCAATCTGATCGTGGAGCCGATGACGGTTTCCATCCTCCAGAGTCGGCACTTCTCCAAAGTTTTTCCACATTGATCTGCATATGCATTCTAAGAGAATTCAGAGTCCAAGTTTCAACAAACAAATAGAAAACAGTGTTCCATTATTTTGATAATTCTATTAACATCAGATTTTGATAATTCTATTACCATCAGATCATCTTCCTGAAATACTTTCAAGACACTTCTGAACAGAAAGAAATGTAACAGCCTTAAACATCATTTCTTCCCTATTGGAGACTTATATGATTACGTAAAGTTCTAAGCAGTATAACTTCACTTCCGCCCCCTTCTGACCAATTCTTTCTTTTCACTGGGGCATCAAAGTAACCATAGAAGTCCCAAGTAATGTTAAGTTGCTGCTTTATCATCAAATGTGTCTCAGATTGTGTTGCATTACCCCAAAATTTCAACAATCTCATATGTACCAATGATACTACTCGGTAAAAAAGGCGAAAAGAAAGGAACTTAGTTCCTAGGGACTATTCAACTGCTAGTAAAGATCTCAATTAACACTTGCATACTACTCAAAACACAATAAAACGACTCCTAATTCCAATTGTTCAAGCACTAAACAATTTTCTCTTACCTAGCATCGCATTAGGTATCGTCAAACTAATCACACAAACACACAAGGCAATTCCGAAATCAAAAGAACCAAAGGCGCTAACCTCAGAGCTATAGGCAGATCCAGCAGCACCGCCCTTGGTGGCGGAGGACGTGAAGAGCAAGGAGACGGTGCAGATCAAGAGGACGAAAACGACGAGCAGTAGCTTCGCAATCTTGGCCTTGACACTTCCTCCTCCGGGGACTTGCTTCCCATGCTGCCGATTATAAAGCGCCGGTCTGCAAATCAAATCAAATTTCAAGATTTCAGATCTTTTTTTGGTTATGCAGAAATGTTTTAGAGTGGGAGTGAAGATTTTAGCTAGCTACCTTCGCATTGCTTCAGAAGTTGAGCTTTCTCACTCTTCAACTCTCACTTTCTTCTTTTACTCTTTGCTGTCCTGCATCTCTCTATTCTCAGAGTCTCCAGTCCCGACTATATATTCATGTTGGTCGGGTCGGGTCGGGCCGGGTAGGTGGTTCTCACCTAAATGTTTGATTCATTTTTATGTCTAATTTTATTTCATGTGAGAAAACTCAGGCGAGAGCAACCATTACATGTCATTCCGCTATCATGTACAGATAGACACTATTATTATATGTGTCACAAGAAGTAATAAAGGAACCACACAATATTATATGGAAATATTGTGTTAGAAATCTTATAAGATAAAAAATTAAATTCAGTTTATCCTACTGTGGTTTAGAGATGAATTCATGTTAGAAATCTTAAACTTTCAATTTCATCAGATTACCTTCCGAGCTCTTGTTTTTCTGTCTGCCGTCTCCTATTACTCATGCCCTGTCCAATTGGGACGTTGAAATTTGATGACGTGTGATGACGTTTTGCGGGTTGAGAAGCTAAATTACCAGAAAAATAAGAGCTCAGGGGGTAATCTGATAAAATTGAAAGTTTAGGGACTGAACCACAATGGGATAAACTGAATTTAATTCTAAGATAAATATAATCAAATAATCAAATCATGAAGTAAGCATGTAATATAAAGAAAAAGGGGATTTGAGAGTTTCTCATGGGATATACAAAGAAGGCACGTGAACGTTGTCCTTAAGGCATAGACGCCTCCCCACGTGCGGGTTATGACGGTCGTCTACAAACTCCAATATACAACCCTTGTAGTCACACATGATGTCTAATCCGCTTTGTATAACTAACGGTAGACGAGGGGTGTCAAGTGTTTATCGAATTGCCCAAAGTAAATAAGTAGGAATAAAAGAATGAAGATGAAGAGTAAGAGTATGTGAACAATATAGAATACATGTAATTTCCAGATTTACCAATAGATAAAGTAGTCTTACTCGATCTATAAGATGAAGAGTAAGATTGATTTACCTCAATCACCCTGCTTCTGATCCAAGTCCTCAACTCTCCATTCTCGTGCCGAGGCCGTAGCCACCCCTCCACCATGGGCATCAGGTACGCCGGCGACGCCAGTGGTGCCTAGCCCGGGTGTGGCATTAACTTGCCCAGTTTTCGGGACTTCCAACCTTGCAGGAACGTTTGCAGCAAGGATAGTTGATCTCGTCACTTTTGCGATATCAGTAAAGGAGTCAGGAATCGAATCTGCAACTTTCTGAAGATCGAGAATTCTTTGCACTTCAATCTCGCTCTGAGATGTGCGGGGATCATAATGAGACATAGTGGGGACAGATCACAACAATTCATGTCGTTCAACCGGAACATTACCGTTCCTTTATCCCCCTAATGACGGGAAATATGTCTCATCAAAGTGACAATCTGCAAATCTTGCAGTAAAGAGATCTCATGTCAAAGGTTCTAAATAGCGGACAATCGTTGGTGCTTTAAAGCCAATATAAATACCTAATCGTCCCTGAGGACCCATTTTAGTATACAGTGGATGCGTAATAGGCACATAGACCGCGCAACCAAATATGAGTAAATGTGAAATGTCAGGCTCATATCTAGTTACCAACTGATACGCACTAAATGGTTTGTTGGCGGTGGGTCTGAAACGAATAAGTACAGCTACATGTAAAATTGCATAACCCCATGCAGAGACCGGTAGATTGGTGCGCATCACCAAAGCCCGAGCCACAAGCTGTAATCGCTTGATTGTTGCTTCTGCAAGACCGATCTGTGAATGAACATGGGGAACAAGATGTTCGACATCAATCCCAATAGACATGCAATAATCATCAACAGTTTTTGATGTAAACTCTCCTGCATTATCCAATCGAATAGACTTGATCGGATGGTCAGGGTGGTGAGCCCTGAGTTTTATAATTTGAGCCAAGAGTTTAGCAAATGCAGCATTCCTTGTGGATAGCAAAGCGACGTGTGACCAACGCGTCGATGCATCAACCAGAACCATAAAGTATCGAAATGGTCCGCATTCTGGTTTGATAGGTCCACAAATATCACCTTGGATTCTCTGTAAGAATGGAATGGTTTGTTTTGTTTTGTGTCTACAGCAAAAGAGGTTCGTGCCTGCAACTTTGCTAATGAACAAGCTTTGCAAAACGAGCGGTGAGCATTGGAGATTGCCATAGAGGTATCAGGAGTGGAACCATGCGGCACAAAAGCCTGTGAAGGTTGTGACAGCATTTGGTACGACATTAAGGCCGAGCCCTGACCATGAGTATTGCTCACGGCACTGCCACCAGTTTCGATGGCTATGTGTGTTCCCATATGCCTCTGTGCTCTGAAAAACGGATGACCGTGTGATTTTTTAAGAATACGGATCATCATATCACAACCAAGATGTCTCAGACGATTATGCCAAAGCTTATATGAGTCAGATTCGCAGAAGTTGCGAGCAACTGCATAGGATTCAATAATCCGAACTGTAGTAAGATATAAACCACTATTTTGAATCAGAAGTTTCTCTAAGATGCGCTTACGGCCACATTCATTAGAGGTAATACACAAAAACTCTTTATCATTCTCACGATGAGTTTCCACATGGAAACCGTTGGCGCGAATGTCCTTAAAACTTAGCAAGGTTTGATTGGCCTTTGGCGCGTATAAGGCATCAGTGACATGAATCTTTGTGCCATTGGGCAACAAGAAATGTGCAATACCTCGCCCTTGTATAACCGGCGATGAACCAATCATGGTTGTCACTGAGGATTTGTAAGGCACAAAATCCGTAAACAATTGCCTATTCCACAGAATAGTGTGGGTAGTCCCACTGTCAACCAAACACTCAATTTCTCCGCGAGACATCTATAAAAGAATGTAAATCAATTAGTCTTGAACTCAAGACATGGCGAACACTCTAAATAACATAGAGGAATTTCAGGGAATTGTGATCAAGTTGTGATCCCTTATTGAGTGCGTAAGAATTTCCGCTCAGAATGACCTTTGCTTACTAAAATAGTCATAACTTCGTCATAGAAATAGATATGGACGAACCGTGAGAAGATCTGGAAACTAGACTCATAGAGCTTTCCAGACATATGTCACTCACATTCTAGTTAGTCCTGAGCTGTTCAAAAAGCTCGTACGAATTTGGCGGATAGATTGCTGTTTGTGCAAAGTAGCATTTGCAATTCGAACCATTCATGCATTATTAAGGGAAATAAAATTCGCAACCATTCTTTAAACCAGAAAACTAAGAGAAATTTTATTAATGCCAACTTAATACATCAAGGATGTTCTAATTCCAAAACGACTAAGTAAAACCAAAGTCTTAAAACATGGTCATTGCCAAACAAAAAAACACTTGAATAACATAGCAGAAGAACCGTCTAATACATAGACTAATCAAAATCCAGAGTTTCAACACTCTCTGAAGAGACACTTTTCTTGGTCTCAAAATCTGCTATAGTGAGATTGGTGGTGAGCTCTGCGTCTCCGTTATCCATCTCATAATCTCCACCAGTAAAATTAGCCTCGTAAGCCAAATATTGCTCATGCCTTTTGTAGATATCTTGAATGTCCTTGCTTGCACGACATTGTTTGTGCATATGCATAGTTGAACCGCATTTGAAACAAGAAAATCGACCGTGTTTGACAGAGTTAGGTGGTGGATTTCCACCTCTACTAGAGTCAGGGCCGGATCGGCCCCCTCCTTGGTTGTTGGCAGTGAACTTTTGATACAAGAATCCTGACAACGATGTGCTACTGGTGACAAAATTTGAAGGCGATCGGACTCCGGGAAGGGCGTGAACCGGCGGCGTTAGTGAGACAGAAGGTTCGGGTATCTCGGTGACCGATTCAGTACTATTTCAGCCGGTTCTTGGGGTGAGGCCGGCGGTTTTGGAATCCTGAGAACAAGGGCTATATGATGGCTTTCAGGTTTGGCCAAGTGCTAAAAAATTTGTCGGCGATATTGGGTTTTGGTTTTCTAGGGTTAGGGTTTTCTTTTGGTGATGGATTCAGGGTTAGAACAACGTGCTGATAACGTGTTGAAGGAGAACATATAACGAGAATAACGGTCTACTCATTTATTGATAGAAAGGCCTATTTATAGGCATTACATAGAGTCTCCCGAAGGATCTAGGACATCTATCAATACTGTAATATATTATAATAAGGAAACGATTAGGTCAAGACACATAACAGAAGGACAGGAAAGTATTTTCCTTAAACCATTCTCAATTTATAATTTTTCTTAATTACATACTTTTTATTTTTCTTTTACTTTCTTAAATGCAAAAGAATTTCTTAGGCTCTCCATATGTTTGTCGTTCATCATTTTCCAGATTCAGTTCCCAACACCAAGTCCAAAACAATCTAGGGATTTTTGCATAATTCAAACCCAAGTCAATTTGTTAATTCATTTGTAGAAGAACCCTTGGGTCTTTACAATCAATCTGAGTGTTTTGTCAATAGCTACTCTGAATTATTTAAACTTTTTTTTGCTATCTTGGGAAGCAATTAAAAATCTGGACCTTTGTACCTTTGGAACTCAAAGCAAAACGATGCAAATCATGCAATATGGGATGCAAGTATAATCAAATCGATTTGATTATTTCTTTGTTTATTAAATAGCAATCAATACTCAAATCATATATCATATCTTATCATTTATTAATTATCTCCAACTATTGAAATTAGATCGAGAAGGTGTTAGAGCAATTGAAAAGTGAGTCGTTTGAAGGAGGGGTGGATAGGAGGAGATGAGAAAGAAGATGTCACGCAAATGACATCAGTGAGTAAAAATCATTGACTTTCCCGTCAGCTTTATGGTTAAGGCGTCCGCCTATCCCATGAGTTGGCGGGGTTCGAAAGCTGGTATGATGGTGATGGTGGTGGTGGTGGTGGTTGTAGCGGAGATGATCTGATTGTTGTGGTGCTTGTTTGTTCCTCAAACCCAAAACCAAACCCAACAAAGATCGGTGAGCAAAAACAAAAAAAAGGTTAAAACATAAAATCAGATAAAAATAAAAACAAACTTTTGTAATTAAGAAAAGTTAAAAATATAAGAATATTATACGATTTTAAAAAAATATATATATCATAAATTATGTTTTTATGATGTGGTTGTGTCACATCAGCTATCACTTAAGATGGGCCATAGATGATTCACTAACAGGTGGTTCACCTAGCTCTTTATATCAATAGCCAGATTTCACAAATAAAGCTAAACTAAACCACCTCATATGATTGGAGATGAACAATGTTCGATCGTTTTTACGTTTGGCACAAATTAAAAAGTCCAAACTTTTGTGCATGTCAAGTTGTAAGAAGTTTTTTTTGTTCTTTGCTTGATCAAATAAAAACTTGGAAGTTGTAGGTCGGTCAATCAAGGCTTGGCCATGTGAGAATGGCTCCATCACTGCAAGTGATTACTATGCAATATATTGTTAATGAATCATGAAATTTAGAGTGTTAGTTTCACATCTAAAGTTTGAATCTTCGGGTTTAGTGCATGAAATTTAGGAGTTAATGTGGGTTACACATTATATCTTCAATTCTATTAACAAACCGACCTTAGCTCAGTTGGTAGAGCGGAGGACTGTAGTGGGTTAAACTGTCAGATATCCTTAGGTCACTGGTTCGAATCCGGTAGGTCGGATATTATTTTCTGCCTCATTTCATCTTCATTTTTTTTGGTAATGACGTCATTTCATCTTCATAATTGAACAAGACCACCTCTGTCTCTCCAAATAGACAAACAGATCGCATATATTCTTTTCCTGTTAAAATCTCGCTACGATTTGGGAGGTCTACTCCTGCTGATCTGAATGGTAAAGCCATCCGATCTATTTTTGGAATTTATTTGGGATTTGAATTCAGGTGATGGGTAGTGATCTTGATTTTGATTTTGTCAGGCAAACACTTTGAGACTGTACTTGACTTGTATACGCAACACTCTCGATGCTGCTATGTGCCTCCAGGTACTCTCTATCTTCAATCCTAAATCTACAAATTCGTAAACACATTTTGGTTTTAATATGCATTTCGAGGTTTGAAGTTTGGTTATTTTTAGTGTGTGGTCAGATAAGAACAGATTGGAATTTGGCTTATTGTGTTTTCTGTATGCAATCTGCAGAATTTTCCTTGTCAAGAAGTTGAAAGGCATAACAAGCCAGAAGTTGAGTTAAAGTAAGTTCATCAGCTCACTTTGAACGTGGGTTTTGTTGTAGTTTAAGGATTCATATGTTTGAAGAATTAAGCTAGTACACTGGTATATTAGAGCCTATATGAAATTAATTTAAGCAACGTAATCATTACAAAATTTTCGTATTTTTGGGTTCTAACCTATACAAGTGTTGACTGATTTATTTTCTGAGGAAGGCTGTAATCTTCTGTTCATATTCTGCAGGACCAGCCCAGAACTTCTGCTAAATTCTGTGAGAACCATCTTGACATAGTAAAAAATAGTTTTCTTATCCCAGCTTACTACTTTAATGGTTATGTTTGATAAAGTTGGTATGTTTGCGTATATGTGGTTCCTTATGCCTTGCGCTGGGCGAAAACTCACACCCATTTTTCTTTTCCACACAATCTAAATAAGCATGTTAGAATATGTAAACTCTGTCATTTGAGTTACAAACTTTGGCAAAGATAGTTCCCATTCATGCCTACTCTTTAACAGTGTTTATACCTTTTTTGACAAATTATCTTGCCTAGGGATTAAGAATTCGGAGATTAAAAGGGAACATAAAAAGTAGAAGTTAGAGCTATAAAGTGGAAAAATCCTGCCCATATCCTCTTCATTTTTGTTGTAATATTATTCTTGAAGAAACATACTCTGAGTATTCATGCCATAGAAACAACTGTTTTTGCTAGTTTCTGAGATTTAGTCTGCAGTTACTCTGCACCTAGTGCAAAGTTAATTTGTGCACTTCATAGTTTAAGCTTACAGCTTACATGATGTTAAAATTGTCAGTGAACACATAAAACTCAGAAATCCTGGAAAATGAATTTTGTTCCCTTTCTTGTTAAGGTTGTTTTCACCAGGAGTTTGACATCAGTTTTTTGTTCATGCATTTGCTACCACAGGTTTTGATATGTCGAAATGAGGCTGAAAAATGCTTGATCGAGACATCTATTAATTCCCTTCGTATAAGCCTGAAGGTGAGTATTCCATATTTGAATGCTTTTTAGTAATGCAATTGAGAGAATTTTTTTTTCCCGGAATGTAATTGAGAGTTCAAACTGGCTTTCTGAGTCTAAATTATTTAAAAAAATCACTACTTTTGCTTTGATTTTATTTGTTTTGTTCATCTGCTCAAATGAACAACCTAAACACAACTGTAGTTTTCCACTCGGTTGATATAGACCTCTTTTGATAGACCTGTTTTACAGAGGGTGTATATTGGGTAGGCAACTATTTGTACTTGGCTTAGTTTAGGGTTATTCTGTCTTCAGCTGTGTGTGAACCTTATCAACGGATAAATGTCTGAAATTTCAATTCACGTTTGATCCAACTAACGTGACCGTAATTAGTTCAGTCTTCAAAATTAAGTGTAATATGTGAATGAAGTGATAAAAAATAGTAAAAGTGGTATTTAAGTCATATATAAAGTTCGGGAAAAAAAAAACCCAGAGCACAGTATCTCCAATAATTACTTCCACTTAAAAGAATGTAGTTAAGAGAAGAGGCGGAAAGTGCACTCGATCTGAACAACAGTTCCATCTTCTCATTGAGCTTAATAAGAATGCAATCACTGCCTTTGAGGATTTGCTGATTCCTGCTATTTGTGTATTGTAATTTGTTAGACAACATTCTGGTTTTGGATGAGCAAAAAGGTGATGCTGTGGGCTGTCTTGGTTGTCAGGGAATGTCAAAGTATTTGAAGGAAAATATGGTGAAGAGGGGGATTCATGTTAACATAGAATGCATTTTCTGCCTTTGTGAGGGCACAAACATACAGTTTAGATTCCAGAGATGTACGATTGTTCACTATGCTAATTCTGTATGGCTACCTAGATGACTGGATTACTGTTCCATTGGTGGATTAGTTGCCCATTGTTGGGAATTAATGCTTTGGTCTGATTATTAAAATTTTAAGGCGCTTTATTTTAAAAGAAAAGCCACATATGCCATTTCTGAATTGGGTAGCAAGATAATCATTTGTATACTTTTTTCCCATTTCCGGACCTCATTATCCCATTTCTCTTTACTCTCGTATTGTTTTCTTTGGGTTCTCTCTTGTATAGGTAAAGCAGGCTGATGAACTTGAAAATATACTAACTAAAAAGTTTCTTAGATTTTTGTCGATGAGGGCAGAAGCATTTCAAGTATTGAGAAGAAAGCCTGTACAGGTACGAAAATTTCTATGGAGTTGATATATTTTGTAAATTCCTTTCAATTTTTTTTTGATAAATTTATACTGCTTGAAAAACTGGAGTGGTTTCATTTACTTGACTTCTCTGGTTAATTATACATGTTTACAGGGTTGTAGGCAGCAACTAATCACACCATGTTTTTATTGCTTTATTATGCAGGGTTATGACATAAGCTTTCTTATAACAAATTATCACTGTGAAGAGATGCAGAAGCACAAGCTAATTGATTTTATTGTACAGTTTATGGAGGCAAGTCTACCAATTCCTGTATAGAACTGCATGTTTTTGATAAATGCATGTTTGAAACTGCTTTTTTGTTACTGAAACACCCAAATTGCATGTTGTTTTGGTGCTGAACATTAATTCTAACATGTAAAAACGTATTTTGACGAGCTAAGTTACTTCAATTGCATAAATATTGGTCACTTGTTATCCATTTGACCTTATAGTCATCAGTATCTTCCTTGAAAATTCATTGTGAACTTTCTTTAGTCTTGCGAGGCCTTGACGTTAGTAGTTTGAAGAAAACTATGTTATTCATTTTATTATTTTCTATTTTTATATTTAACTTTTTGGTCTTAATCTATTGCTTCTTCAATTGCAGGATATTGATAAAGAGATTAGTGAGTTAAAGATGTCAGTGAACACACGAGGCAGGCTAGTGGCTACTGAGTTTCTTAAACAATTTATCTAACAGTGTGGATTACTAAATTGTTTATGAATCCATTGGTAATTCTATGCATTTGAGACAATTTTGGCCAAGGCTTGTATTGGCTGAATAATCTAGTTTATCTGTTTAATTTGTACAACATTATATTCTTTTATGGGTCGACCTTATTCCAAGATTCTTTTGTTTTATTTGAAATTTATATTATTTTAAAAAAAAAATACTCGTATTCTTTAAGGGGTGAGGCCAATTTTAAACTGGTACAGAACCAGGTGGGAAAATGGTCGTGTCCCATATATCCTTCAATGTTTTGTCATTTCCTGCATATGAAAGTAAGCAGTCGATCGAAAACTGGAAATGCTTCAGTCCTAAAAGAATAATGTTATTCTAGGACTAATTTCAGTTTATCTCTATCAATTTTAAGTCGATCATCATGTTAGTCATTTTTTCAATTTTCATCAGCCGTGTCCAAATTTTCGTTCTCCATTTAATTCTTCAGTCAAGTGATGACGTGACATCAAGAAGAAAGTCAAATTCCGAAAAAAATAACCTTTGTGACTATTTTTCCCCTCATATTGATACACATCTTCGTATTTATCACAACCCCTTAACTTGAGTGATTTTAGTGGGATTGAATGCAATTTGTCTATTTTGTTATTTTTTTGTGGGCTCAGCAACTTCAAATTTGGTTTTCTTCTTAATGCAAGTCATTACATGACAGGGGGAATTTAATAGACTATAACAGGAGGGAAAGTGAAAAACGGATAACTAAAGCAATTGCATTTCATTCGTAGCTCTTCTCCATGGAAGGTAGCAACATATAAGAGTTTGGTTACAATTCAAAATAGACAGTTGTGGCTTAGGACCACCACTAACTGAATGCAAACAAGATTGGAGCTTGTCTAAAGAGACAAGATAGCAAACTGGAAATGCAAGGGTTGAGTTCAAGAGTTGCAGAGGCGTGAAGCTAGATGTACTAACTGTGCATAGAGCTTGTTGTTGGGCCGAGGAGCTGGGCTTTAGAGATAATGGGCTAGGAGAGCAGTGGGTGAGAGAATGATCCTAGCAAGTCCTCCCCCCATAAGAACAAATTTGTCCTCAAGTTTGAAAGTCTGGGAACTTGCACACCATGGAGTACGCCTCTTCCCATGTAGCATCTTCCAGAGGTAAACCTTTCCAAGCCACTAGCCATTTTGTGACTGCTCTCTTGCGCTTGGTAACCACGACCATGTCAAGTACCCGGTCTGGTTGCCAATCAATGAGGCCATGTGTGTCAAATTGAGGCAGAGTTGTGGCACAGGAGTGCCACTGCCGACTCGTTTCTTGAGTAACGAGACATAGAAGATAGGATGGAGCTTGCAATTTGCAGGAAGGATGAGCTTGTAGGCCACTTTGCCTATCTTGGCCTCAACCTGGAATGGACCGTAAAAACGGGGAGCGAGCTTTTGGGAAGGCCTGCGTACCAAGGATTGTTGTCGATAAGGATGAAGTTTGAGGAAAACTCAATCATTAACCTCAAAGCTGCTCTCAATCCGGTGCTTGTCAGCTTGTTGCTTCATACGGTTTTGGGCGATAGCTAGATGATCCCTAAGGTGGCTCAAGAGAGTGTCGTGATTCTGCAACGCAACATCAACCACATTGTTGGAAGTAGTACTAGGTATATATTGCTGAATTGTGGGAGGAGGTTGGCCATACACAGCCTGAAACAGAGACATTTGAATGGCGGAGTGAAATGTGGAGTTGTACCACCATTCAACCCAATGGAGGAGATTGACCCAAGTCGACGGCTTGTCACTGATGAAGCATCGCAGAAAATGCTCCAAGGTTTGATTCAAGACCTCGGATTGACAATCGGTTTGGGGATGGTATGCGGAGCTGCGACATAGCTTGGTGCCCTGGAGCTTGAAGAAGCTTTCCCAAAAATGGGAGATGAATACACGGCCTCTGTCAATGACAATAGTACAAGGCATGCCATGAAGGCGAAAGATTTCTTTGGTGAACACCTATGCTATTTCGGCCGCTGTATAAGGGTGGGACACCGGCACAAAGTGACCATTCTTAGACAATCGATCAACCACAATAGGGAGGGGGCAACCCATCAACAAAATCCATAGCAATATCATTCCAAATTGTTGTAGGGATAGAAAGTGGTTGCAAAAGTCCAGAAGGAGACTGAGTTTCATGGTTCACACGCTGACAAGTATCACAACTAGCAACATACCTCTTGACATCGTTGCGTACTCCAAGCCAAGCAAAATTGCGTGTGAACCGCTTGAAAGTCTGAAGAAAACCCGGCAATGAGTGTTGAATGAAACTCAAAGAGAATCTTCTCATGCCAGTCCGATGTCTGAGGAACAAAGAAACGATCCTTCTACATTAGTCTGCCATCGCGGAGAGAGAAGCGTTTCAGAATTGATCGACCGGCTGCCAAGGCTGTGAGGATGGCATTGGTTGGGGGGTCGGCGCGACAAGCGCGATCTATAGCCGGAAGGCAATCAAAGACCGGAGAGGAAATTCCCTGAATGGAGAGGAATTCATGCTGCCTTGATAAGGTGTCCGGAACCGTATTCAACTTGTCGGCAAGGTACTGGACCGAGTAATCAAAACCCAAGAGCTTGGAGACCCATTTCAACTGCGCCGGAGTGCTCACTCGTTATTGAAACATGTGAAGTAATGGTTGATGGTCGGTGATGATGATGAAATGGTGACCCAACAAGTACTGGCGCCATTTCGAGATTGCTTGTAACACTGCCAACATCTCCTTCTCGTAAGTAGAGAGGAGTTGATTCCGGGGAGAAAGAGACTTATTGAGGAACTCAATTGGGTGCTTCTCTTGAATCAAGACCGCGCCGATTCCCTAGCCACTGGCATCGGTTTCAATATAGAACTCCTTGTCGAAATTGGGCACGACCAAGACTGGGGCTGAAGTGATGGCAATCTTCAAATCAGAGAAGGCTTTTTCAGACGCCGGAGACCAAGAGAAACCATCGGTTTTTAGCATGTATGTAAACGGTTTGGATATGATACTGAAATGGCGTACAAAACGACAGTAGTACCCTGCCAACCCTAGAAACCCTCTTAAAGCTTTCACAGTCTTGGGCTTGGGCCATTGAAGAATGCAACTAACTTTTTATGGGTCCATGGAGACTCCCTGGGCTGAGACTATGTGTCCCAAGTAGTGCACACTTGATTGAGCAATTTCACACTTGGATAACTTGACAAACAATTGATTTGAGTGCAAGATGTGCAAAACCGCCTCCAAGAGTAACAAATGGGACTCAAAATCCTTGTTATACACCAATATATCATCAAAAAAATGAGCACACCTTTGCGGAGGAGTCGACGAAATAACTCATTCATGAGTGTTTGAAAGGTGATGTGAGCATTCGAAAGACCAAAAAGCATTACTTCAAACTCGTAGTGTCCATTGTGTGTCCGAAAAGTGGTCTTGTAGATGACAGCCTCATGCATCCGAATTTGATGGTAATCAGACCAGAGGTCAAGTTTAGAATAGATGGAGGAACCATGTAGCTCGGTAAATAACTCATCGGCCACCGGAATCGGGAAACTGTCATTTACCGTGACCGCGTTTAGCTCCCGATCATCCACACAAAAGGGCCAAGTATCGTCCTTCTTGCGCACAAGCAACACCGAGGAAGAGAATGGGCTAGAACTAGGGCGAATGATGCCTTGTGCGAGCATGGAGGCAACTTGAGTCTCAAGTTCAGATTTTTGAGAGTGAGCATAAGTCTAGGGCCGAACATTAATTGGTCCACAATTGGGAATGAGAGGAATTCGGTGGTCAATGGATCGGTGGGGAGGGAGGCCCAAAAGGGAGTCAAATAGAGGTCCAAACTAGAGTAAAATGGATTCAATCTCGGCTTTGTGTTTAGGGGATGGGTGGTGATCTAGGATGGCCATGAGAGGAGGATGATGGTCAAACTGTTCTCCGGGGATGAGGTCGAAGATAACTGAGGCATCAATCTCAGAATTGGGGTTAGCGGTAGTGCCGCGCAACACATGACACTGCCCATCAACCATGAACACCTTGATCTTATCCCTGAAATGTCATCCAATGAGTCCCAATGTTTCAAGCCACTGAGCTCCCAAGACAAGGTCGCAGCCGGCAATGGGAATGAGAAAGAATGAAGCTGTAAAGCTGTAGTCTTGGGCGCAGACTGTGAGGTTCTCGGCGATGCCGGAAGGAGTGAGGAGGTGGCCGGAAGCGGCTGTGAACCTTAAAGGTCCTGCCGGCGAAATAGGTGTACCCAACTTGGCGACTACCTCTGGATGAAGAAAGTTCATTGCCGCCCCACAGTCGATGAATATATCTATAGGTACGTCGTCGATTGAGCCCCGTAAGCGCATCATCTCACTGAGTTTGGTATTGGTGATGGCGTGCAAGGGATAGATTGTTTCGTCATAGGTGGTCATGGCCGCATAGTCGAGGTGGGGTGGTTCAGTTTCCTCGATGGCGCCTGTCTCCGAGACTTCGGTGCAATCAAGAATGGCCATGAAGGGCCGCTTGCACACATGGGTGTCTGAGTATTGCTCGTCACAATTGAAACACAGGTTCTTTGCTCTCCATTCTCTCTGCTTAGCTGGTGAGAGTTGACGAAAGTGGGGTGATTTGTGGTGTTGTGAGGGAGGGTTATGGCCAAGATATGGTGGTCGTGGAGTTTGGGTCATGGGAAGTGGTGGCCGGTTTTGGGAAGGGTTATAGGGGGTGTAGGTGGAGGATGGGGGACGGTGGTTGGAATAAGGTGTAGGAGGGCGGGGCCGAAAAGACGTGGGAAGACGCAGTTGTGTGTTCCGGTTTTCGAAGAGCTGTGCCAAGCGTTGGGCCTCTTCTAGGGTGTGTGGTTGCATTACATAGACATCATTCTGCAATTCGGGTCGTAACCCGCCAATGAACATGTGAAGGAGTTCACTGTCTGGCCAGTTTGGTGCTCTACAAGAAAGCTTGGTGAAGGAGAGAATGAAGTCGTCCACCGAGCTTTGTCTGTTGGAGGTGAGAGAGTGCACCATTGAAGTTGACTGTGGTGCCGCCGCCAAAGTGAGAAAGGAGGGCTGAAGCGAACTCGTCCCAAGTCGTTAAGGGGTGACGAAGCTCGTAAGAACTCATCCAAACCGAGGCATCGTTGCCGAAGTGGAGCGCCGCGGTTTGAACCCTGTCAAGAGGTGGCACATGGTGCACCCGTATGTAGCGCTCAGCGAGAGTGATCTAAACCAACACATCTTCGCCATTGAATCGTGGTAATTAAGTCAACTCTAGGTGGGCGGTAATGGTGTGTCTTGGGTTATTGGGGGTGTGGTGGTTGTTGAAAATTGTTGGGAGGAGGGATGGGTGGCGGTGGAATGTAGTGGTGCTGCTTGAGAGGGGGTGTGGGAGGTTGTGGAGTGGGGTGGGAGGTCAAAAAGGGTTGTGGGGATGGTGTATAGATGGCTTGGTGTGTGTTGTTGGTTTGAGGAGGAAGAGCAGAAGTGTGATGAATCGGTGGTAGTGACCCGAAAACAAGCTGAGCAGGGGAGTGGTGAGATGGCTGTGGGGAAGTGGTTGTGTGAGATGAGGAGGGGGATGGTGGTGAAGGAAAACCCAGGGAAGGTAACTGAGCATGTTGTCGTGGGTGAAGATTTGGACTGAGGGGAGACTGACCTTGCGCCAAGTTATTAAATAGGGCGTTTTGAAACGCAGCAAATTGTTGTGTCATGAATGTTTCGTTGCGCGCAATGGCGTCGATGGAGTTTGCAAGTCCTCTTTCTGAGATTGCAACGAGTCGATAGCGGCCTGGAAGGTGGCCACTTGATTCGTCGAGATGGCAATGGAAGATGGCGCATCAGGTGGGTTTTGGGTGGGTGGGAGAGGAGTGTTTGGGGGTGGTGGGAAGGGGAGGCACAACACCACCCATGACTGCCGGCGAAGGTTGCCGGACTTGGTTGCCACGCATCGGGGCTGGTCTCTGATACCAGATAATAGACTATAACAGGAGGGAAAGGGGAAAATGGATAACTAAAGCAATTGCATTTCATTCATAGCTCTTCTTCATGGAAGGTAACAACATATAAGAGTTTGGTTACAATTCAAAATAGACGGTTATGGCTCAGGTCCACCACTAACTGAATGCAAACAAGATTGGAGCTTGTCTAAAGAGACAAGATAGCAAACTGGAAATGCAGGGGCTGAGTTCAAGAGTTGCAGAGGCGTGAAGCTGGATGTACTAATTGTGCACAGAGCTTGTTGCTGGGCCGAGGAGCTGGGCTTTAGAGATAATGGGCTAGGACAGCAGTGGGTGAAGGAATGATCCTAACAGAATTGAATGAAAAACGTATGCTTGAACACGGCTGATAAAAATTAAAAGTTGAGGAGTGTTTTTGATGAAATTGAAAAAAAAAAGACTAACATGATTATCGACATAAAGTTGATTCTAATTCACATTATTAGTGTTTTCGATTTCTCTTCTCTTTACATTATTAGTTGATACTAGTTCACCATTATTTATATGGATGCAAAGGTTTTTTCTCTGACAAGACTGCTTATTGGATTGCTAGAAGCAACGTGTTAAGGGAATATCTGACCACCACCTCACAGGGAGATCCATTCTCTATTTTATGGCAGAAATTGTGGAAGGCAAAAATTCCGGGAAAGCTTAAAGTCTGTGTGTGGATAGCCTGCAACAATGTCAAAACCTACTAGAGAAAGACTTCTACTCAAAGGGTATGATGGTGAAGTCTGGTGCTTACTGTGCAAGGCTACACCAGAAGACACATCTTCTGTAAATGTCCCATTGCCAATGGTATTATCACTACCGCTCCATACTTTGCTGCCAAATATTAATTTAAAAAAATGGATGTTGGAGAGAGCAATGACAATGCAGACAAATTTTTTTGAAAAGCCGCTAATGGGCACTATGGAAAAACAGAAATAGTGTCTTGTGGATGAACAAGGCTCAAGATCTCTATCTCAGCAGTATGGCATGATTGGAGGAATACCAGAAAGCAAATAACATAGGCAAAAAAACCAAAATCAAGGCTAATCAAAGGTGGACACCAGCTGCAAATGGTAACTTGACTCTCTATGTGGATGCTGCTTTTCTTCCTAACCATCATCAAGGAGGTATTGGTGGAATTTTGAGAGATCATGAAGGTAAATTTAGAGCTGCTTTTACTAGGCCAATTCCTTTCACAGCATCACCTAAACAATGTGAGCTGATGGCCATTAGAGCAGGTCTAGACCTACTGCACTCTATGCAGACAAGAGATGTTACAATTCAAAGTGACTGTCTTGAAGCCATAGATGAAATTAAAGCTCCAGATCATGAGCTTTTGGCGAATGGGGGCATTATAGATGATATAAAACATCCCTGTAATAGCATAGTGAATGTTTCTCTTGTGCATACGCCAAGAACTTGTAATGGCATAGCTCATAGACTTGCTGCTATAGGTTTTGATGACAACTTAGCAGCTATTTGGGTGGACAATCCACCAGAATGTATCCTAGACCTTCTCCAGATTGAAGGCACTTGACTCTTCTGAAGTCTTTAATGAAATTTTCATTTGATCAAAAATTATTTATATGGATGCATCTTCGAAAAAGGTAAAAACATGAGACATATATTGTAAAGACCAACTGTGAATGCTTCGATTAACCATTATTTTATCAAACTAGCAAAGCCAGGATGAATCATTAAATCCTAGAAATGAAATACAGGCCTTGGCGTTATATTTTGGACGATTTCAACATTCTAAACGTTAAATGCAACAACAACAATGTTGCTCAACAGCTCACTTCCATGAATTACAAATCACTAGTTTCATCAAAAGATTGTAAAGCAATAAGCTGGAAGACTGGAGATACTGCAACAAGGGAGGGCACAAAGCTGTATACCCCTAAGGTGCTCAGAGTAAATCAATCCTCCCTTCCTCTATGAATCTCTTTATAGCTTTATAACGCACAAAGTATAAAACATCAGGCTCCATTTCGAAAGGTTCCTCCAAAGGTCTCTGATTTACCCTATCATATGGACATTGAAATCAGTAAGTGCAAGAAGAGAATAGTAAGTTCCAATCTAAGTATGAGTTTATGAATAATCACTCTGATGGTCCATCTTCATTGTCCTCAAGCTGGATATGTCCAAGATAGTAATTTGTTTTGCATACAACAAACGTGTCTAACTGAGGTTTTGCCACTGTAAGCCAAAGATATAGGAAAATGTATCAAAATCCATAAGTCGAATCTGTAAGAGTTTCAACAACATGCTTTACAAAAACAGGTATAGCAATTCTACAATGAGGTGCATGGTGGTAGTTCAGCACTGGGAGTGACTTTAAAGAAAAGTATATATTCGAGATGCCAACAGAATAAAAACTCATTGTTATTACATGAGTTGGACAACCAAAGTTTTCAAACAACTCATGCATTGTTCATCTGATATAGTTATTGAATGCAAAGCAAAAGCATTGAAATAAAATCACTTCAGGTATAGTTTAATGGATGAACAGGTCAAATAAGGCTTTAATGCAAATATATTCTCCCACACAGTAGGTTGTAATTGATTTCTTTCAGTTCATGTTAATGCACAATATCAATTATCCCAGATTCTTCCTTGGGACGATGCCCACTGCTAAATTGATAATTATAGTTACCAAATAAGTTGGAACTGCAGTAACATGGATATCCTGAACTGATCATAAATCTAAGTCTGTAAAGTAGAGTCCATGAAATGCTACCACATAACCAGATATCTCAGAAAAAAGGAATCTAAGCATTGACTAAACCACTGCCACAATATTTATAGAAAATGAAGCTGACAGATACCAAATCATACGTGCGCACACACAAATAAAACAGAAAACACAGAGATGCATGAAATCGGGAAAGAGGATCATGTGAGTACCCATGTCATTCTCTTCACTGATCATGGATTGCTTGAATATAGACTGGTAATTATTAGGCAATTTCGACAGAACACTCTCTTCAAGATGCTTCTCCAAATCAACAAGACACCTATTTCCAAAGAAACACCGAACCACAATGAACCTCAAGCATAAGCTTTCACCAAAAGAATACAAACTAACGAGGCAGGCTAGAGTCCTCACGTTTTTGCAAATGCCTTCTCTTGTTTAGAGAGACGGTTGTAGAGTTCTGCAGTGGCTAAGATGTGAAAGATATATTTCTCAATCTGCAAAAGAAAGTCACTCGAAAATAAATAACAAGAACGACTAACATCTAAACTTGTCAAAGATCTCTGTAGCATTATGCGCTTATTATCAAGCCCAAATTGTCCAAATAACTTTGTTTTAACCAAATGATTATCAAGCATGGGGTGAGTGCTACTGTTTCTCTAGCACACTCAAAATGAAGAGTAGCTTCCAAATGCAATGAGAAACAAAACAATTGAACAGTGTAGCCCCACCTTCTGCAGCCGAATCCGGAGATAAGATCTCAACAGGAACTGAGTCCTGTCCAAATCCATCTGGTAGAGAGATACATTAAGTGGATCAATACCAGACTGAGCATCTTGCTCCACATTTTCTTCCTGTAAATCACACACACCCAATTGGGATCAAACAATAACACAACCCACAAAGTATAAACAAAATTCATCTACTTTTGTCCCCAAATTCCAATTCAACCTAATTCAGATCCATAACCAAAAGACTCGAATTGTATCAGAAATTTCAAACAAAGATAGAATTTTTAGATAAACCAAGCAACAAGATTGAAAGCAAAACTCAAACTGACCACCAATTCGATCTGGCCGGTGAGCCTGGCAATCAAATCAGTCTCGAATTTCAAAATCTCCGGCGCCGCCTTCTCCTGCCGCCACGCCCTCTTCAGAAGCTCCACATCAGTCGTCTCGTATTCCTCCGTTGACCCTTCTCCGTCTCTCCCGTCCATCCGATCTCTTTCTCCTTTCTCCTTTCTTGGCTGAAAATAGTGGAGGACCAAGCATCAACTAAACCAATGAGATTTGAGCGGGAAAATAGAATATAATTCGCGCCAAAAACCTCAACGGAAAGACCTCAATACCCTTATCACAAACTATTGAGGAATGAGAGGAGGGAGAAGGGTTTAAGCAACGAAGCAAAGCTCAAATTTTTAATGTTTTGTGATTCTTGTACCGGGTTTGTGTTCCCTTTGGTTGATCATCTAGAGCATTACCTTTTCAGGTACTACTTTTCATGATGTGGGGATTCAGTTGTTGCAAGGTCACTGTTAATCCTTTTTGAAGCATTTGTTTGGTAGATTTATGATAATTTCTTATACCTGAGTTGTTCTTTGAAACAAATTGGATGAGATTCTGTCATGTCAATGAGTTTATTCTTCTATGAGGCATTTTTGTATTCTAACCCACCCCTCATGGTGAGGCTTGATTTCTGGTACTGATGTCATTGTTGTTTTTTCACTCTTATAACTTTTTTGACTTTGTACAGCTTGTCTTTTAATTTATTTTGGCGCAGACTCTTAACGGGTTGGCTTTGGGAGTATAAGGGTTTTCTCACAAGCCAATATTGCCTATGCAAAAATATTTGATCTTGATCAACATCATCTCACTCATAGAGAAATATGGAAGGCACTGATGGTTCATTAGATTTCTGTTTCTCCTCCCCCCTATCTTCTCTGTAAGTCTTGCCTCTATTTAAATCTATGATGTTGCGTTTAAATGTTACTAATGCACTCAATACATAATCATGCAATAGCCTTTCTGTATGAAACAAGCAGAATTTGGCATTTCAGAGGCACATTAATTTACGAGCTCCTGGCACATTAATCCGTCTCTGATGTTTCAAATTTCACAGGAGTTATATTCCCTAATTATTGACCAATAAATTATTAGAAATTTACACATGGACACTACACATACAAACATATTCAACTCCATATGCATGTACATTTGTTTCGGTGTATGTACAAGCTAGTTTATATTTACTGAACTTTTATGTATGTAATGTAGTCTGTGCATCACAAATGCTATACCATGTCAGTGCACAACCAAGGCCTTGTTGAATTGCAATATCCCAAGTCCCTTCTGGTTTAAACCCATTTGTTAGACCTTTTCTGCTTGCCCCATTGATTAGTATATTCTTCCTGGACGACTACATGTCCTGTTTTATTATTTATTAGATCTATTTATTAGTGTCTGGATAGCAGACAAAATACATTCTTTTTCATTTCTTTCATTCTCTTTCATCTATTCATGGGTATTTATTTCCAATTCTTGTTATTAAGATAAAGAAGTTACTTCTACTTGTATGTTTGTCTTTAGCAACTTCATTCATTTAGAATGTCTGTTACTCCTTTTTTTTTTCCTAATTATCTGGCATTTTATATGCAGTGTAGCACTTGGATGACCATCATCGTTCCTACTAGGATGACAGCATACCTTTACCTATACTCAAACGGAGAAGTGTTATTGGCTGCATCACAACCAGTGTAATATCATAATATCATCCCTTTCTCAAAACTTGCTCCTTGCTCTGGCTTTCTTGAGATTGATTGCATGTTTAACACAGTTCCAATTGCTTCACTGATGAGCATCCTTTACTATATGGGTGTGTGTAGGAGATATTGGTCTATCTTAGTTTATTATTAGATATAATGCTGCTACCGTGTCATAGCTGTGTGACGTAGACATTATTTACTGCATCATTCTTTACACAAAAAAGTGCTTTTTGATATGCATTATAGGTCCAGTTCATATCACACTAGAGTTAAAATGCCTCACTCGTTGTGGTGTTATATTCAAAAGATATGTTTGTAATTGTCTCTATACTTCTTGCAGGTGTCCTTGTATATTGTTCTTGTTGTGGTTCTAATATTCCCCTTCGATATTTTTTAATTGTCATCTCGGTACTTCTTATTAAGGACACTGTGGAGGATAGTGCTCCCAGTACATGCCATAACATTTCCTGACCTTTTCGTGGCTGATATTCTAACTTCTATGTCTAAGGTATGAATCAATATCCTTGTACTCATTGTCGTCAACCATTCACATGTTAGCAGTCATACATTTGCATTTTAGTATTAGCAATGATACTTATCACACTAAAGTCTATTTTCCCATTGTTCAACCTACATATGGCTAACCGAAAGGTTCTTGTGGCTCATGATGAACATGGATTGCGATGTTAATGGCATACAGGTGTTTTCAGATTTGGAACGTTCGGTCTGTAGAATGGTTCATGGGCAGGTAAAATTTCAAGCGTCAAGTTCAACTCTATGCTTGACTGTCAAGAGCTAACTAATTCACCATTATACTGATGGGAAGATTATGCTTTCACTTTTAAATCTCTACAGTCTTGATGTGTTTCTGCAGAATTTATTAATGTAGTCCATTTCCTAACCCATTATCTGCAGTCTCCTTCTGTCATAGGCCTTTGCTAAGTTCTCAGCAAGTAAACGCCACAGACAAATATTATAACAATTATCATTAGAAAATAGAAAAGAATCCCATCCATTAGTTAATTCCTAGTAAATCTAATATATAGGGTCATTCTGAAGATAGAAGAATGCGGTATCCATTCCCTAGCTTTAAGTGCGTATTTTTCTTGAAATAGGTCAGAACCATTGTGACAAATCTAGCTTCTAACTCTCTCTGCCTTCATTCATGATCTCTTTGAATTTAGTTTGTTATGAACTTAAGAAAGATGATGGCAAAGTATTTTGTATTGGTCTATATACTATGGAGTCACTCCAAATCTGATATCATTGAGACAAATTTTTAATAATGTGCAGGTGGCCACCATTGCATGGCTTGAAGCTAATTCAGTTTGTGGCAGCCACTCAATTGGGATCCCTCTAGTGCTTGTTTTTCCTTATGTTTGCTGTTTGTTTCAATGCCTTCGTCAATACAAGGATACAAAAGAAAAGACAACCCTTTTCAATGGTAATGACTCGTTGTAGTTCACCCCTTTTTGACTGTTTGTTACCTATAATTGAGAATTGGTGAACTTTAGAAATATTCTGGCCGTCCTATTCTGAAGATTGGTCTTATGGTGCTCTTATGTGAGATATTAGCTAATACTTTTGTTCAGTCTACGATTATACTTGGTATATATTACTCTAACCATCTGTTAAGAAATTCCATCGGAAATAGGTTTTGTTATGCGGTGTTAATCACTTGAAGTTGGGGGCTTCTAAAACTCACTCTTGACTTGTGCATATGTGGCTGTCATCGTCATGGTCCTGTTCTCAAATATTGTAATTCTTTTGGGTACCTTGCTCAAACATCAGATGTATCTGCAGAACTGACACTTATAACTGACTCTTTCATGTCTGTTTAAGTCACTTGTGGAGTTATGGTACAGCTTAATGGCATACCGCTTTAGTACATTGCTTATTCAATACTATCGTGTCCTTTTTTTCTGCTAATACTATCATGTTATTAATGTGCTTTTCAGCTTTAAAGTATTCGACTGCAGTCCTAGTGATTTTTCTTTCAGCCCTTAAATATCATGTCTTCCCTGATAGGTGGACCAACGTACTTTTATCAGCCGCTTTGGCTTCTGTCTAGTATTGTTAACTCGCTCTATTCGTTTTACTGGGACATAGCTCGAGATTGGGACTTGAGGTATGCCAGCTTAATTACATTATTTTGTACTATTGTTTACATTGCATTCGGATTAGTTTTTACTCAAGCATTTTGAAGGCACATACAAATAGGAGCTTTGCCCATTATCTCTTCATATTACATTGTTTTGTTCTCTTTGCTTGATAGTGGGTTCACTCGGGTTTTCAAGTTCAGCAAACCAAGTTTAGTTTCCTACTTATTATATGCACGAAAATGGGTAAGGAGTTGCTCAAACCTGGTTATCTATCCATCTGCACTTCAGCAGGTAGAGCTTTTCTTATTCTATTATGTATCAGCAGGCTCTTTTTGACAATGTCAATATTTCACATTGCAGGTATACTTTTGGGCAATAGGAAGCAACCTGATCTTGCGAGGTGCATGAACATACAAATTCTCCGCTCATCTTCGTCACAACTACATGATTGTATTTGCAATCACTACACTAGAGATTCTTCGACGCTTCCAATGGATATACTTTCGAGTAGAAAACAAGTGGAATAAGATTAACAAGTCAAGTTAAGACCCCCTTCCCATGACTATCATCCAAACAGAAGAAGAGACATTGCTTGACACGAACGGTCAGTGTATAGAGAATTTCGCAAGGCATTTGAATATGGTTTTTTGTTTTGTTGTTCTTTTTCCTTTTGTTTGCTATGCTTAGCTACGAAGCTGAAATATGTCTAGCGATGCCCTTCCAACATTCTTACACTTACTGAAGTTCAATAAAAGAAATTCAACAGCAGTAACTGATTCCTCATTCTTGCTTAGTTAAGTGCATAATTCTGGCATGGACATCAGGACCCCAGAAAATGGAAAAACTGAGAGATCAAAATCGGAGAATCCACTATATAGTATGACATAGTGAGAATGGAACTTGTAAGTTTTAACCATTGGGATTGAGACTGATATCTTACTTTGTTTTTCTTCTTTTACTGATATCTTCTGAATCTCATCAAAGTTGCAGTTTTATTTGCAGAAACTAGTACACAATAAAGGGTGTGTCTATTGCCACTCCACAAACCACTTTACTCACCCCACACATTGTTGATTTATTGAATGACTAATATACCCTAATGTAAAATTATAGCAAAAGACAATAAGTTATTACAAATTATGAATTCTTTTTTTTTTAGATATACACGTAGTTCATAAATTTTAACTCAGAATTTATCATATTCGATCTTTTTATGAAGTCTGAAGAAGACACTAGCATTTAACTGAAGATGAGGTGAATTGTTTGTATTTCCTTTTTCTTCTCTTTTTTTTTTCTTTGTTGATGTTTCATCTATCCCTTTACTCATTACTTCTCATATTAATTTTGTATGTAAATTTTCATGTCTAGTCACTCACTTATATATATATTTGATTTGTTTTTTTTTATCAGCGTCAGAGCTTTTTCTAGGTAGAGTTTACAGACATTGTGCATCTTCATATTGACGAATATCAATGAGTTGTTAAGTTTGAGAGTTTTTTCTTGTTCTTTAATTGAGATTTATATTTTAATGTGATTTTTATTATTCAGTTTGTGATTCCATTTACCTAAATGATATTAATCTTATGGTTTTCTTCAATTTCGTTTTGTTTTTGGAGTTTAATTTCATTCGCGAATGTAAGGTGAACAACGCAAATCTGAAATTGAAAATAATATATGTAGGGTGAAAAAAAAAATTAGGGTGAACAAAGCAAAAATGAGAAAATTGTATTTTAGGTATTGTAAATTGGTAAACAAAGTAGACTTATTATTAAAAATATATAACTGGGACGTGAAGAGAACGTGGGGTAAATAAAGTGGTTTATGGGGTGGCAATAGACGCATCCTAACATGGAATCTGAACATATGAATTCAACACAAGAATATATGTATAATCACTACTCAGAGAGTAATGCAAAAAGGGTTTTTTTTATCACTATAATTCACATAGATACACAAGTTAGCTACAAACATATAAGGATTAATTACAAAACACCACCCGAACTATGATGTTATTTTCATTTTCATACCTAACTATCAAAATCTTACATTTTCATACCCGAAGTTTCATTCCGTTAGCATTTTGATACCTTGACCACCAGCACCGTTAAATTCAAAGGGCATTTTCGTCATTTCAATTAATATATCATTTTTTACATTTATTTTAACAAAATAATTTATTTTTTGAGGTTATCAAATACAAATAAAAAAAATTTACTTTAGCACAAATATTATATAAAAAAAACTCCAAAATTAAATATTTATTTTTGCAACAATGGTATATATTTAACCAACAATAGATTAAACATGTTTATATAAAATTTGATAAAATTTTCATCGATATTCGATATTTTCTCGATATAATTTATTTTAATTATATAGTTTACTTTGTTTTGTTTTGTTTTGCTTAACATGTAACTCCAAAAATTAATATACATACAAGAGTTCTACTAACTTTTATCACTATTGTTGCAAAAATATATATTTAATTTTGGAGTTTTTTTTTGAATATTTTTACTAAAGTAAATTGTTTTATTTGTATTTGATTACCTGAAAAAATAAATTATTTTGTTAAAGTAAATGTAAAAAATGATATATTTATTGAAATGACAAAAATGCCCTCAAAATTTAACGGTGTTAGTGGTCAGGGTATCAAAATGCTAACGGAATGAAACTTCGGGTATGAAAATGTAAGTTTTTGATAGTTAGGTATGAAAATGAAAATAGCATCATAGTTCGGGTTATGTTTTGTAATTAATCCAACATATAATTGCAGAACACGTAGCACTAACACCTAACTAGCCTGCTATGCAGACTCTGAAACCCAAGCGGCTTTCGCCCCGGCATACAGTGCTTTCTAGCTGCTTTCTTGGCAGGGATTGCAACCTGAATCCTCTTCTGCCTCTTGGTGTTCTCAATTTCCTCGTACCGATCGTGCAACTTTCTCTTGGTAGCTTGAAGCTTTGCTTCCTCATCCAAGCACGGCTTGGCCTTAATCGAACTACTAGTTTCAACAACACAGGAGGCCGGCTCGGCCAATTTTGGCGGGATCTTGATGCGGACTATGAGTGATGGCCTTGGATCAGACCCTGTTTCAGATTTTCCGCCGCTGCCGGCAGCTTGAATCGAATTGAGGAGCCGAGTCTTCAGGCGACTGAACTCATCTGGGAAATCTGAGGCGGCCACGGCGATCGCGTGATCGAGTATGTCGAAGACAGTGGATTTGTTTGGTGCGGTGGAGAAGAATTCCTTCCACTGCTCCATAGAATTGGGCAACAAAAACGGAGATGGATTTGGAAAGTGGGAGAGAATAGGAAGGGGATTATAAAGGCAAATCTTCTTCCTTTAAGGGTCTTTCCTTGTCCTAATAGGCTAACGCTAACTTGGGCTTCAAGTTCGTCCCAAACTCCCCATAACGGCTAGTTTGACTGTTTTTGCATTTTCTTTTTGAAGGGGGACTTCAGATTATTGATTTTCAATAATTTGAAGGGGACTTCTTTCGAAAAATAATATGGAGGGGACTTTTCATACCTTATCTTCTCATCATTTTGTTGAACAAATCTAAGGGCCTGTCCGGTAAGGTTTTAAAAATGATTTTTAAAAATAAAAATGTGAAAATTAGATTGTTATTTTTTACTTTGGAACTGTATTCAGTAATTTTTTATGAAAAATATTTCTAAACTAAAAAAAATGAACAAGTGAGACAGAAAAAGAGAGGAACCAGGCCGAGAGCAAAATGGAGCTGCCCACCGAGTGGGAGGCTCAAGATTAATGTGGATGGTGCGTTTACGAAGGAGGAGAGAACTGGAGGTGTGGGAGTCATAGCCAGAGATGGACAAGGCCGTTGCGTTGCTACTTTTTCTAGACACATCCCATATGCACAGTCTGCATTGCATGTGGAGGCAGAAGCAGTTCGGGCAGGCTTGTTGATATTGTACAGGATGTGCTTCTTGAGGATGGGTGTACTATAGAACGAGGTTTAGGCTCTATAACCCCCTTGGTGTATTCTCAGACTCTTATTAATAGTAATATAGGGAGGAGCGATATTACTCTAACCTAACGGGAGACCCAACCCCTTTTTTAAAAAAAAAAAAAATGAACAATTAATTGAAAACGTCAAATTGATGTTTTTAGTTTTTCTTTGTAAAAAGTTGAAATATTTGCCCAGTATCATTTGTTCTAGTAAGTGAAAGGTTGTGAATTCGACTTACAATATTGTAACATATATTGTGCATTTGATAAAAAAAAAAAAGGAAAATTTTTTCATTTTTTGTTTTCAATTTTTTCTGAAATGTCTCACAGCACATATTTTCATCTCATTTTCATTTTCAAAAATGAAAATACAAGCATGAAAACGTTACCGAGCGTCACCTAAGTGGCAAATGCATCTTCAAGAGCCAAGAGAGATACTGCAGAAAAATCTTAAGAATAAAATTCAGCAAGCCGAATCACCTTTTCCTAGATGAAAGCCGAGAACGAATTAGATGGATTAAGACATGCCATACAGAGAAATAACTAGGTAGTAGTTTATGTAAAATTGGTCATTTAGCTCTTGAAGTTGCATATCTATGACTGCATAAAACAATTCAACCTAATACCTATGCATATTAGTAACCGTTGGAGCTCTACGTCATGATTTTACATGAATGACAGGAACACCATTCATTTTAGGAAAATCAATATTCTCATATTTTTCACAAAATGAAACAACCGATCTCTCTAATTCTCTTTCTCTTAAACTCTCTCTTTCTCTAATTAGGGTTTCGTCGATCTTGAATTCTTGATCTGGAAATGAGTTCTCTCAATCCCAAGGGGACGGGTGGTTGAGACCTCTGTTGATATATTGGCTATTACTATTCAACTCCAAAGAACTCCTAATGACACTAGGAAAGGAAGCAATCATGACAGCAGCTTGATCAGAGGTATTTTGCCTGCTGTATAGATATTTGGTAAGTTAAGGTATTGATCTTCAATCTTCTCATATATGGTAAGTTAATCTCTTTTTAACTTATTTATTTGCTTACTGATTTTCTGGTAAAAATCTTATGTTTAGCATTTTCCATATCAGTACTTTTTACAATGAACAAATCAGGAATTTTATAATTCTTTTCTGCACTAATCTTGTGCTGTTAAAATCATATCTTTTCAGTTAATTATATGGACTTAATCATTGCTCTCAGCAATGATGAAATCAATCTGTTGTTATATGATTTATGTGTTATAGCATGAAACTGTTTTCTTAAGTTTTGGAAAGTGCAAAATGATAGAGGACTGACTGCATCTTTCCAGAAACGATAATTAATCTCATCATTGAATCGCATTAGTTGAGGGGGAGTGTCAACCTCTATAAAATGCTCCTGATGTGGTCTGTGTAAGCCAAGCTTTTTGTGATTGATCAGTTTTTCTTATTTGCAGAGTTAATCTTGTGTATGATCAATTTGCAAACTGCTTGAGGGTGTTATCCCAAAGACTAAGACTTCCTTTCTGACTTGCATACAGGTTGCATTTGAGATTAGGAGGACTAAGATCTTGTGGTGAGAAGAAGAGGCTGACTGCATTGCAGGACTTAGTCAACTGGTTGTGTCAAAGAACCAAGGATCACTGATTGTGTTAAGAATCAGCTGATAGTAAACTAAGAGTGTTTAAGTCTTAGGTTTATGTTCTGAAATCTAGTTGTGCTTAAGAACTAGAGGGAGCTGAGTTTGTTGTAAGTCTCAGTGTGTTTGTTCAGTTTCTCTTTGTAGAGTTACATGAATCACTTGTGTGAGAAGTGAGGGTCAAAAACAGATACAAGAATTTGTAATTGTGTGAGAATTACTTCTTGTAAAGTTTGTGAAGGTTAATGAAATAATCTTGCTTGGTGTTTTTTCCCTCTTTGATGTTTTGCACCAAGCTGCTGAATTAAATTGTTCTTATCTGTGCTTCATCTGGTTTTTAATCCATTTCAATACTTTCAACCTCTGACGGAAACCTCCGCATCTTCGCTTTCTCCATCTCCGACCACCACGATCATCTTGATCTGAGACTCATGGAGGATCTGAGTTCCGAAACCGATCAACCTTCTGGCAAGCGCAAGAGGAACGATCTCTATCTCCGACGCGTCGTTGAGATCTTCGTTTTCTCCGACGACGGTGACTCTGATTCAGGCCGAATTGCGGCCGAAGAATAATGGCCTTGGTTTTTATTACAAGGCAGGGGATAAGCTGCTGCGGCCCACATTGTTTGTGAAAGCCAAGGTGAAGGAGCACATGGAGAGCAAAACAGCAACAGCAGTGACCAAGAAACGCCTAAATAGTACTAGTACTACAAATGAGGAGCCTCGGCGGCCTAAGGAGGAGCCGCAGCGCCCGGAGGTGATTAGCAAAGCCGCCGTGGCCGAGATGGAGAAGAAGATGAGTGCAAAAGGTGTTGATTTGCTGGAGAAGGTGATGGCAGCTGATATGAGAAGACCTCTGAATGGAATGTTGGCGGACTTTGAGAATTTGAGTTTGAAAGACACCAGTTCCAGGTGTATCTTAGCTATGTAGAGAGTAGAGGTTTAGAATGAAGCACTTTGAAATTGTCAAAGTCTAAAAGCTTCAGTGTACATATTGGATAGATATGAATTTATAGAGTTGTAAATACCCTATCAGTTTGTTTAATGAAAGATTAGTTTCTAATGGTTTTGATACTTGGTTTCAATTTTATCAGTAATTTTCGTATGGTTTTTGAATCTGGCTCAGCTGACAAGTTTAAGCAGGGTAAGAAACACACTTTGATGTCTAGGTATGCAACAATGGAGCTTCTGCTGGCTTTCTTATTCGAGATGTTAATGGAATCCTATTTGTGCTACGGCTTAACGTTTAGGCCATACTGATGTACTTGTAGCTGAAGCTATTGCTCTGGCTCTCTGAGAGCTTAGTGCACAGAGCTTCTGCAACAGAATCGATTCCAGTATTCTGATCGATTGCATTCTCCTCAAAGTATAAGTTCCATTGGCCGATTGACGTTCTTGCTCAAGATATACATCACCTAGCTAATCAGGTCACTTGGAATGTTTCAGATCTACCGTGAGGCCAACTATGTTGCAGATTGTTTAGCTGAAAAATTGGCTACGCTTTCTCATAATCCTTATGTTTTGTTTCATAGCTTGTCATTTTCTGTCCCCATCATTTCAGTTGGATCACTGGGAAGAGTTTCTAGTATTTGTTTGTCATCAAAGAAAAAAGAAAGTACTGAAATGCAATTGAAGGCAGCAAGTAGATTTTTCCACTGTAATAGGGTAGAATCCTAAACTGTAAATCACTGTACAATATCTGTGACTGCAAGTCCTTGCAAACAACTAGTTAACAGAAAGCAACCAGTTAACCTTCTGTAATCCGAGGGCAGCAACATAACTGCCCCTTTGGATTTTAAAAATATGCAACTTGCATTCCTTTTACCTATTCAAATCCCTATGAAGAGGCCTTTCAGGACAGAAGAAATAATTCCTTCTCCTGCTTAGGCATCATAAGATGCAACTCTAGCTTACCCAGCTGACACAATCTTACAGGATTCTTGTAAACGGAGACTCTTGCAGCATTATTACCCAATAAAAGTACATGCAAAATGCTGAAGGCTTCGCCTTTTCCCGCTGCAAATTGCCACTCCCTCATTGATATGCGGAACCAGTCCTTTCTTTGATTTTGGGTGGCTTTAACTTCAATGAACTCTAGCCTATCTTCCTTGGCACCTACAACTATGTCATAGGGTAGCCCAGTTTCAATTCTTTCATTAACCCATCTCACAGCTGACTTGCCAGCTTTTGCAATCAAGTATCTATAGGCAACAACCTCACCTAGCCTTCCGGTAAGCATTGCATCTCTTCCACTAGAGATGCCATATCTAGGATGGTCCATCTTGCTACCATCAGATGACCCTGATACGCGAGGATCAACAACAAAATCTGGATTAATGGGATCAAATTCAGTATCCATATCTGTCCCATTGCCACCATCGTCATAGTCTACTTGCAAATCATTGGAGTTTGGCAGCCCTAAAGGTGCAGATGTTGTTGCTGTATCCTCGTCAATAGTCCATTTAATGTCGACTGAAATGGGAGATGATTCAACTATTTGTCTGACACGGTATTCAGAATCATTATCCATTTCAATTTGTGAGACACTGGTAGGCTGTGCAAATTGTGCCTGAGCCTGGATAAGATTTGCATAACCTAAACTTAGTGGGGTTCTCCAACCAACAAAGGGCCAGTCACTCGGCTGGGGTGACCTATCATTATGTGCATGTGACAGGGACCAAACAGATTCTCCATCAGGAAGCTTTGGCACCTTTTGGCTATTGATGATAAAAAAGTCTATTTGCTCCTCAGTTGAACCTGATTCAGCCATTGTTGTGATCATATGAAGGAAATTCGCCAAGTGTAACTCTGGTTTTCCATCAAAAAACAAACGAGAAAGCTCCATAAATAATGCATGAGAATCTGGTTCCTGGGTTGTATACAGATCATGATCCTGTATTTATAAGAAAAAGGAAAAATTATCTTGCGATATTCTGTCAAGCATAAGCTGCACCACTTGCATTCTTACAAGATTTGATCAGAAAGACAAATTAATTGTATGAAAATAGTCTACACTTTCTTTTCTTCGGGAAAGGGCAAAGCAAACAAATCTACATCAATTTCAATTTGGAGGTTGCAAAGCAAAGGCACAGAACGAAGTGAAGTGGGAAGAAAGAGAGGTAACAACATTGGATGAAAGATGGAATATATTACCTGCAGCAGACAACTACATTCAATTCGCTTCTTGGATTCACTTCCAGCAATCTTTATAACATTGCGGTAAGACAGCTGTTGAACTTCTACTACTCGCAAATGATTTAGTATATCGAATCCAGACTGCTTGAGTTGAGAATATTTATCAGTATGTGTACTATGTAAGTAGCGCTGTGCATATGGCAAAGCCCAATCCAGCAATGCAGCTTTGATGCTACAATCTGTCGAACCATTAAACATCACCTCACGGGTCACAACCTGCATTGAAATTCACAAGAGGGCAAAGAGGATAAGGACATTATCCCTCTAGTGTACATGTATTGACACGGATGTTCCCCAATTGTTTTTTCTTTTAATCTTTGATAATAGTGGCATAATATGGCTTCCCAATTCTTGTAACAGTTGATCTTAGAATGAAAAATATAATATTACATACAAACTGTTCATAGAATTAACCTATTTAAGTTCAAATTTTTTAATTCAAAGCATGTGATGACTGATGAGAATTACTCACATGAATTCTCAATCAGAAAAGTACCATACCTCTGAAAGTGCAGGAATCCCCAAGGTTTGCATAAGGATGGAGATCTTTGTACATAGGACCTCTTCATCATCATTACTCAGTTCACCAAAGTAAAGAAAATCAATCCCATCCATATTCATAAACTGCTCTTTTAACTTCTTATCATCACACCAGCACACGAGACCATAGGAAGGATGTAGAGAAACCCACTTATTTTGTACAGTAGGAAGCACAGTACAATCCATCATTGTAAGAGAATCCTTCAAGTAAACAATATCCTCAGCACTCAATCCTGACTGGAGCCCATAAGTCCACTTCTGAAAAATGTGGAAAGCCTGAGACAATAAAGAAGCACTTAGGCAACCATGCCATTTGACTAGTTACAATATTACTCTGAACTAGAGTGCTTACGGCATTAGCTGCTTGTGAAGGCAAAACAGCATTTGAAAACTGTAGCATAATCTGAAAGTAGCTACGAAGAGGAGGGATCTCATGTATTCCACATATATCAACAAAAAAGTCATGAAGGGGTGGGTAGAAATTACTCAGAATCTTGTTTACGGGGCCATGACTACCGAACGTTGAGCTGCACTGAGAATGAATCTCTTTAATTTGGTCTACAAAGAAAGTAGAATCATCCCAGTATACTTCTTCAGGGGACAAAAATGTACCAGACACCACATCTTCGTGCCGAAAGCTAGAATCATATGGAACAAATACAAAAGGTTGCAAATGGAACTCCTCTGCAGTTGTCTTCTTTGAAGAAGCCATTTCATTCCAGATTAATGAGTAAAATCTGGACATTTGTGCTATGCTGACGCAGGAAAAAAAAACATACAACTATATGAGTATACCAAGATCATGCAATTCCTAATAAAAGGAGATGCAAAATCATGTACACAAGAGAAAATAATGAGAGCAATCAAAATCATCATTTTCACAACAATGAAAAACAAAAAGTTCACCAAATAAGCAAGTATAGCAAAAAGAAAGAACAAAAAAAAAAAAAACAGAAGTTCCCCAAATGAAAAGGCATGCTTGCCCATGATAAATGGTATTAAAGTATTAAATAAATATACCCCAACACAACCATAAATGAATCTATATGACATTATTCAGAGAAGTCTGACCCCATGGAAAAATTCCAGCAAGATGTAACACAAATCATCTACTTTATCAGTGACCAACATGGCTTCAAAACCATTTCAACACTAATCCAGACCCGATGGTCATATCAGCTATCTTTGCTTATTCAAGTACAAGAAAACATCATGCAAGTTTAGGCTCAGCTGCGCAGCAAAGAAGGCACCATTACAAATGTTGACGATGCTTTGTATTTAAGAGGAAAACAAAAAATCTATGTTTTAATCACTAGTTAGAAATATAAGCAGATGAACCAAGGCCCCTTACCAGCCATGGGCCAACATCAACATAGTTATTTTCCCAATATGCTTGTTATTAGTCATGCCATATGCCACAGGCTTTATTTTTCATCTACAGTATAATGTTTATCCCCCACAAATACTGTATAAGAGATAGAAAACTACATCGAAGAGGGGCAGAAGTGGCTTAGTACAGTCAGACTTTGGTAATCCTCTCTTGCTTCAAAGAATGAAATTTCCTTCCCTCAGGTTGACACAAAAGTCCTGATTCTGCTAATGCATAAAAATATCGTCCAATTTGATAGAAGCTTAATTCCAAAAACATATTCAAACCATGACCATCCGTGATGAAATAAGTCAAATAACTTAAATTAATATGACAGAGTAAACTATAGCAGACATAACATGGACAAATGAGACCTTATGAAGAACTCTTTTTGTTTTAGCGTGACATGATCTTTTTGATCCCGTGTATTCACTATTAGCAACAATCGTGAACAACATATAGAAGCCTAACCTATCCGTGTATACCAGAAGCTAATATTCTCACTTAAGAAAATGAAGTCAAAAGTTGTGAAAAACAATCAAACCATACCTGGCCCTGAATGGATTCTCATATCTCCACATTTTCAAAATCTCCAGAGCGTCATGAAGAGAGACTCTTGTCTTAAAACCAATATCAGATACAAACTTTTCACTGCTAGCCTGTTTCCAAAGAAAAATAAAAAAATTATCACATATAATGATAAGAAATTTCAGACTTAGATTCTCATACAGCTGAAACTATAAATGGTTACAGCGAGTCGAGAAACATAGAGCCAATTATTGTCACATCATGACAATCCAGACTAATAACATTCTTATAATGGAGGACATAAACTATTGGGTTTTGTTGTTGCAAATCCCCTATCGGTCCTGCCGCCACGCCGCAGAGCGGGAGCTCCCCCATTATTCCTTTGAAAGCTCAGACGGAGAGAATGACATTCAGGAAAGGGGAAGATACACCCGCGATTCACATCTAATGAAGGAAAATGTGGTGCCCTTGTTAGCCCTGTACAAGATTCTAAGACCCGGTGTGGGAAAGAGCTGCAAATGCTTCACGTTAACCAAGTAACCAACATAATTTGTGTACTTGGCAAAATATGGGTCAGGAGTGCGGGGGCAAGCTAAGGCAGATCCGCAAACTGGGAACTCTGGGCCTTTGCACTATAATTTATAATCTGGCGTCTCCCCTAGTTGCTGATTGATTTATGTTGGATGCTAACTTTGGCAAATACATATATGAATTCTCAAATTAATATATCTGAATCGTAAGTAGTATAGGACTATAGGCAACCTATGAATTTGGGCATCTTTGAAAGGAATGATAAGTTTGTGTACAATATTAAACTGACCTTTGGTACAGAATATGGGGCAGAACCACCAAGAATTGACCGCACTGCAACACAATCGTGATATAAATCCTTGGGATAGTGAAGTTTATCATCCATTCCTGATACTACCCATTGCACATCGCAGATGGTGCTCACAAATGAAGATTTGAAGGGCTTTCTATCTGCTACAGACTTAGAAGAGCAGTACCCTGTAGCTCTGTCACTATAGAAATCATTCCATAATGTATCAAGAACCTCTAAGAGATACTCACAACCTTTTCTGTTGCCATCTCTGGACAATAAGGATAATAAATGGACTAATTCAGGTGACTCCCAATCTGTGGCATTCAATTCATGGGAAACAGTGTGCTGGTGTGGCGTCAAATTGTTAAGTAAAGCTTCAGAGAACTCAGAGAAACCCTTCTCAACTTGAACTACCTTCACAAAATCCACAATGCCTATATTCTGGAAAAATTCTCTCCACTTCATCAGTCCATTTGTAAGTGATTTAGTGACTGGGTGCTTCAAATAGGAGATATGAACCTCATCCCACCTCAGGTTTAGCCTATCAATCAACCTATTTATGTCCACAGGATTCCCAAATTCTTTACTGAAATGAATTGATGCCTCAGCAAGTCGTTTAAACCCATTATTAGTTAGAATATAAGCTTTATATCGTAGTTCTGATATTATGTATTCCCTTTTGGCCAAACAATCAGAGCAGCTCGACTGTAGATGAACCATTGCAAAGCAAACATAATCAGTCATTAAATCTTCATCCCTAATTGTAATTCTATAATCAGATATAGCTGGCAAGATGTGCGCCTTGAGAATCTCATGTGCAGACAACCGTTGGACACCAATTTTATGAAGCATACTAATGACTCTGTCAATTGGCGTCACATCCATGGATGGTATATCAGCAGATGATGCAAGGAGTCCTGGACTTACAATCCGAAGTTTAGCATGTAAATTTGGAAAAGATTCAAGTCCATGATGATCCCCAAAACCTGACCCAACAGTTTCAAAGTGTAGCCAAATTGGGCCTTCAACCACTGCACCATATGTACCATTTGAAAGAGGTATGAATGGAATTTTTCGGAGTGTTTCTAGGAAACCCATTTCTATTCCAGAATCAAAAGAAGTTTCAACAGAGGATTTGAATGACATTGCATACAGTTCAATTAGCCAAGAGGCCATCCAAACCATTCCCATTGATTTGAGGCTATTCTGCTTACCACATAAAGAACCCATTACCTGAAGCAGAACTGTGGGGCCATACTCTGCAATACCTAGAGCTCTTGCAAGTGGGTCAGGCAGAACTATATCTTTATCCAAGAATCCAAGGCCAAGATGCTCATGCAGTAGACCTTCAGGGAGAAGCAAACGAGCCTGTTTAGTCCAACCTCTTAGGACCTTGCACGGAGGAATCCATTCTTCATTTTGTCCTTCCTGGAGTAAGCAATTTGACATTCGTAATCGAGAAATAATTAATCGAGGAAGAGAAGAAAAGAAACCATGCACTTCCCCAACAAGTGGAACAAACGACATATAAGCTGCCACAGCAGTCCCAGGATTCTTTTTGAAGCATGGAAGAGAACAAAATGTTTTCTCTGCATCGACAAATAAACCAGGAAATTCTGACAATAGCCATTGGTTCCAGGGATTATCTCCATCCACTTCTTCTCTGGATGAAGGAAGGACAAAATCACCTTGAAGAATAAATTTCAGGCCATAGGTTCTAAGAGGAAGAAATGCAAAAACCGGCTGTTGGCCTATATCTGGACCGTAAGTGCCCTTCTCTAACTCCTTCAATGTAAAGGCAATTGAGATTTCTGTTGTTTGAACATCACTACGAAAATTATCAGAGTGCAATTTATGAGATACTACAAACCATGTCATCTTCTTATTCCCATGTGAAACCTTAACAATACCATCTCCTACAATTTCTTTTCTCATGACAGTAAGTGAATCATCGATTAGGTTTCTAAACCTGATACACTTCAGGCGGTGAAGAAATAGTAGTAAGGATGGATGAAGATCTGAAAACATATCCATTATGTGGTTCATGACAGTTCCATCTGATACCTTCGATCTGAAGGGAAGAACAATACAAGTGTTCCAGTTGTCACAATCTGGTTTATCAATGTCACTAGATGCAAGCTGTCTAAACAACTCAAGATTGCAAGGAGGTATAACTGTGGGCAAAATTAAACCGATCTGACCCTCACTTGTATCAAACTTGATATGAAATCCATTAGAATGAATTTCTGGAGCATCTGTGACCTGCAAAAAGGCATTAACATATCAATGAAAGCATATCGTATATAAAATGTACATAATCAATATCCCTGCTTAAGGTCATTAGAAGTCTGTAGTCCCGCAGCAATGTGTAGTCATGGCTTCGTATTCTGGTTGTGATGTGAAACAAATAGTCTTTGATAGTATTAGGGAGAAAGTTGAATTCCATTTCTTTGGTCCTGTTAGGGCTTCATTGAGATTCAATGTCTAAAATAGATTAAGTATTGTATTCTATTTGGAACTTCATGGTTTAACTTAGTGTTGTTCGGTTACTTTGTCTGTGTCTAGGGTTTAGGGTTTAGATGCGGTGTCTAATGGATATCTTAGATGAAGTGCTAATGGATACCTTAGATGCGGTGCTAATGGATATATTTTGTGTCAGGTGATTAAATGTCTTCTTCCATACTAATTACATTATTCTTTTTCAAAACAGAATTATCAACAGAAAATAAACCTACAAAATAACAGGTCTAGCACATTAGTTTTCTCTTAAACTCTACAGAAGATTTCAAAAAATTCCTACCCGAAATCTATTGCTACTTTCACCAGGCTCTAAAAAAAAGCTGAAGTTTTCTAAATGTTTTTTGTTTCTCTTGTTTTTTTCCCCCTGAAATAAGGGCTATACGGCTGCCCTCAAGCCTTGAATTGTTTCTCTTGTTCATATTGATGAAAGTATGTACCCTATCAACAACAACAATAATAGCAAAGAAAGGAGGCTAAAGATGTCATGGGAATATAACTGTAGATACCTGACAATCTCAACAATCACACAGTCAACAGTTACTATGATTTGATGTCATAAAACAAATAAAACTGTCACTGTATCCAAAAGTTTCTATTGATAAATGTGTAGCAAGGGGCCTCGAGAATGCAAAAGAACCCTAGAATGGAACATAAAAATAAAAGGACTAAATAAGCACATGATGCCAGCATAGAGAATTGAACATTACTATGTAAACAATCTGTGTGAGAGAGAGAGAGATCACCTACACGAAATACTGATTTGAAACCAATGCCCTTTTGCCCTATATATCCGACATTGGATCCTTTCTTGGTTGAATTTCCAACATCACAAAGTGCTCTTATGTTCTGGGCAGAGAAGCCTTGTTCATTATTCAAAACAACAATACCCGACTCTTGAAGAATGAATGCTAGAGTTGGCTCCACATTTGTTTGATAAGTATTATCATCAGCATTTTGAACCTGACGCAATAGAGGCACTTAAAACATCAAGAACTTATCAGATGTTTGTTTACTTTTACTTTAACTAAATAGAAACAAAAGTTGAACAGCAAGGATATACAAAGTGGACAAGAAGTCCAAAAAGGAACAGAGCTATAAAACAAGCCTAGGAAAAAAAAGCACCAGCAGCAGCAAGACTAGGAAACACACGACTCCCCTACAAGAATATGGAGTCAAGGACCCTAGATTACAGCAGCCTCCCAATCTAACAGAATTGATGAAAGGCTGTAGTTTTTAGAGACCATCGAAACCGAGACCCAAAGATCTGCCGAGTATCTTACTCTCTCCCTCAGTATACAAATCAACAGTATTATTAATACGAGTGATCCACAAATGACGAAAATCTCTCTTTTGTCTACTCCTAGCACATATGATGTAAATATAAAGAGTCAAAAGGATAAACACCTCAAATATTCAACCTATAGATTTATAGGTCCAGAGGAAGTGATTATTCTTCTTCTCTTTTTCCTGGTAAAATACAAGACACTTTAAGAAGAAACAAAGTCTTTGGAGTGTAAATGACAATTACGGTCCTTGTCTCCAGACTCATAAAATTTTTGTCCCAGTTTTCATATTTGTCAATTTAGGGGTGTGCTATATTCATTTGACAAGGAACACTTGACACATTGGAATGCGTGTGGAGAAGTCATCTTCTCCAGCTCCTATCCTTCCCCATCTTTCCCTACCTTAGATGTAATTTAACCCATAAAAACTTGACCAAAAATCGGAGTTTCAAGGCTTGTGACCAGAGCTTCAGATCCATCAAGACTGACCATGCTCTATGGTGGAGAATATGTTTACAGGCAAAATACAACCACATTCAACATGAGATTTCTTCCACAAACGAGCTACAGATTGAAAAAAGGAGACTTGATCCAATTTTCAAACAAGATATCAAAGAAATCCCCAACTCAAGACCTAAATTCTTTGGGCTGAATATCAATTTTTCAAGAAAATGTACATGACGGTGCACAGCGGAAATGAACAACGTTTTAGAAACCCATAAGACGATCTTTCAAACCCCAGAACATTTCCAGTCAAAAAACAATATTAAATGAATGATGGGATTTAACATTCTTCTGCATATTAAAAATCTGGGTCTGAATAACAGACAGAACATTCTGATTTTTAAAATATTAGTCACAAAAATGCACTAACCAGGGTGACCTAAGTACAATTTCGGGAACACAGATGAAAACCACAATTCACCTTTTTCTCTTTCTTTTTTTCTTCAAAAGAGTGAAGCAGGAATTAGTTTTTCGAGTGTGGCATATGTAAAGAGTAACACATTCTCTTTGGAAATAAACAAATTCCATCAAATAGAACACCAGAATGGTATGTGCCTACATACCAAATCAAAGTTCAGGGCATGGACAGTTCACACCAAAAGACATCTAACACATACACATGCGTGTGGCGCGGGGGGTTACTTCTGTGCTTTTCCCAACGGCATGGGGACACCTAGAAATATAAAATATTTTTCCTCTTTTAAGAGTTAGTAATTTAATGCACAATTCTGCAGACCTTCAGGACCCATGAACTTTTCCAAAATATTGCATGGCAAGCACATACAGTATAAGAGAAAGACATGATTGAACTAAGTGAAAGAAACAACAAAGCAGTCTTACCAGCTCAAGAAGAAAATGAGAATCTTGAGAATATAATTCCTGTGAAAGACAGTGCAGAGCTCTCCCTAAGCGAGCATGCTGTTTCTTTAAGACAATACTTTCAAAGTTCAATAGGCTTGAACCCAAACCGAATTCATCTCTCCTGATCGACTCAATAACCTGGAAAGCATCTTTATTTTTATTAATATCAGTAGGATGTTGTCTGTAACCACTGCCAATTTCAGCCTCAGAAACTCCTCCACCAGCAACCATCAGGCTAACATCAGCACATCCTCCTTTATGCTCATCTGCCCTAACAGATTGAGCCATACTCTGTTCAGAAGCAGCAAACTTCTTTGACACATTTTGCATATATTGTGAGCCAGACCCCATGTCATCGCTATTGAGACCACAAGCCACAGACATGAACAGTTCAGTAGTATCTAAGGAACTGAATACATGGTAATCACTAATCCACTCCACTATACCAAGAGATAGGCCAACTTCATGAAGTATAAGACGCTGCTCTATTTGGTTGCATTCATCCAAAATGGCTGAAGCTGCCTGCTTAAAAACAGACCTCATCCCAGAAAATAACACATCAGCAGCAAAACTACGAAACTCTGCAGGTAAATACCCCAGGCAATCAAGAAAAAAATGTGATATTACAGACTCAGCAATTTTCATCTGCGTTACATCTCTGTGCAAGTTACTACATTTACCAGTAACACTATCAACAACCATCTTCTGTCCACAGTAAACTTTTCCTTGATTAAGAGAACTCTTCTTGTCATATGTATCCATACCATCTAGATAAGTCTTGAAAATAACTTCAAATGCACGCTGTACATGGAATTTCAAAAGGGACACAGGGACATGTTTTTCTCCCCCAACCAGTGAAACGAGGGATAAAAATTCCAATGCTGTTTGGAAAGAGGATCCTTTAAGTGCAGCTTTCGAGAATGAGTCTACAGTAGCTGAATGATCTAACCGAATAACTTTGCCATCTTTGGTCACCAAACAGAGTAATTCACCTGTGTTGACTTCATTTAATAACCATGGTACAAGAGGCCCAAGAGAGGGAGCAAATAAGATGTCCCAATGTGACCATAAATTCAAATCTGACATCATTGGTGCCCGAAGTAGGACTGCAATTGCCTCCTTGGATGCAACAGATTGATTAACACTCACCAAGCTGCTATTCAATACAGCATTCTGACAACAGTTTTCCAATGATTCTAGAGTGTAACTAGTTCCACTTAATGTCATTGAAAATAGTACACATTTTGAAATTGTGGCGTCTTTATGATTTCCCAATATACTTTTGACGTCTTCTACTGACCCACTTTCAATGGTTTGGAAACTAAGGGACGGGAACTGCTTCCCAAGCAGAGAAGAAATATTTAGTGTGGTAATCTTTTGATCCTCCCATAAACTGTTTAAAGCTTGAGATACCAAAACAACTAAATAATGCGGAAGCATGCAAACCTGCACAGGAAACTTTCCACTGCTGTCATCAATCAAGAACTTGAACATCTCCTGTGGCAGAAGATAGGCATATTTTTCTAAGAAGATCATAAAGTCCCCATAGCCAAGGGATCTAAATTCCATGACAGAAAATTCCTCAGTCAACCAGAGTTCACAATTACAAAGCTTTCTGAAGTAAATAAATATCTTCTCCTGAAGTGATTCACCATTGCTGGACATTCCGCGATCATTCTCAAAATATGTAGCGACTTTCCTGATTATCTCTTTAACTGAAACACCTGTAGAGTCTAATCAGAAAATACAATAAGACATAACAGTTCTATGAGAGAAAGAACATGAGAAGATGCCAATTAAATAGAGGGAATGTTTATCGGGGGAAGAAAACATATATATCAACTGCAATGTGGCTCCAGAATTACAGGGATCAATAACAACAAGTCTAGGAAACAGGCAAAAAAATAAAAGCATAGCACTGGTATCTATTAAGAACTTAGCTTCCAGATTGCAGTAAAGAATCTCACCGTCAACCACAGCACTGACTTTCTCCTCTACCTCTTCTCCAGAAATTCCATGTCCATGGTTTTGGGGCATTGACATTCTACCCTTGCTCTGCAGTGACTGACCTGAAAGTTGTTGGATAGATGTGTCGGGTTTAGCAGAATGCTGAGCCAATTGATGAGGACTCTGAGGTTCCAAAGATGATTTTTTAGTTTGCTGCTGTAGAGGGCAACTTCTCTTGATGTGTCCCTCTTGATTACAAAGGTAGCAGATTTTAACTTCTTCAAACCCCAACTTCTTCCGACTCTTTTGGATCTTCCTTTGAATCTTCCGCTGGACTGGCTCACCAGTAGCTCTTCGACTACACTGATGATCCTGCTTCAGGCTGCGAGACGCTGCCACAACACAATGATAAACTCATAATCAATTGCTTATAAGTGGTGGGTCATAGCTCTTTGCCACAATTACTTATTTGTTTCAAAGAATATACAATCAGAATTTCCGGAGTCACTTTGTCTACAAATTCAATTATCATTTGGGCTTTCATCCTATTACCTCCTATGCATGTTTATTTATTCTCCTAGAGAAAACCTCTTTTAACAAACTATTGGAAAAGTGGGATTCAAACTTGGGACGCCTGCCAGCGGAGTAGAGATAAATACTTAACCAGGCTAGTTAGTAAGCGGAACAGTTACGCTAGTACTCCAGTGACTGAAACATAAAATCAATGGAGCTTGTCCAAAATTTGCACGGTAAAACGATGTATTTAGATTTAAGGACTGCCATGTGATGATAAACTAACGGCCTATAACTATTTGATGTGACAATGAACTCGTCATACTGTCTTAAAAGCACAATACCAACTACCCTTCAATTAAACCAACCAAGTTACTTGTTAACCAAAACCAATCTTTTGTATAAAATTTCACTTTCAACTGTTCCTTGATCATCATGTATCATCATAGTGCAATCCGTTGTCGTATTAACTTTTATAAACACTGAACAAAGGGTTAAAAAAGAATACAGTATATATAAATAAATATCTATATAACTACATATATATCTGTGTAATACTGTCAATATTGCACAATGCAACAGCTTGAATGTTCATGACATGTAATTTCAAAAGAGCAACGGTACTCACTCTGTCCATGTTCGGTAGCATGTTCAGTGTTGACTGGTGATGCATTCTTTATACTTCTTACAGTCTTAGGCAACTCATGTGTACCCATGGTTTCGGACATATCAGACATACTATCCCACATTCCACATTTGATAGATAAGACCTGCAGAACAAGTAGAATCACAAACATGATGACTCAAACAACCAAGGTCATAAATTAACACCTAATACAATATCAGAAAAATAAAAGGAAGCTATATCATAGATATGCACAATATCGACGATGACTTACGGCAACATTGAGCAATCCAAGCAAAGGGTATGTAGAAAACATTTTCATGAGTTTCGCTGTCCTCTTATACTTTGTATGATAAGAGCGAAGTATGGTCCAAAGTACCTACAAACAGCAGAAGACAAGCTGACAAATTCAGAATACATAACTGCAGAAGTTGAAACAGCATTAATCAGTAAAAAGTCTAGACGATAAATTCAGGCACTTCAGCAAGCCAAAGAAACTAAGCAATAGGTAACAAACTAATGAAACATACCACCACCTCCAGTTCTCAAAATATTGCTACAAGATATCAGAATGGAGAACCAACAGTTATTAAACAAAAATAAATGGGTAAACTAATAAAGGAAAAGGTAGCAACAACATGATCTCACTATAATATCATTCAATCACATGATCCAACACCACTAACCATCACCAATAAATTTGACACTAGTGATTTAACTATTTAAGCAAGATCAAGGGAAAATGCAGGCACCCAATCTTGTGATATTGGCCAATTTTGTATGTCAAGGAACCCAAACAGGCACAGCAAACCAAGAGAAACAACCACAGATATAAGAACACAAAGAACACAGATTTAAGGTGGTTCAGCAAAACTTTTGCCTACATCCACCGGCAGATTACACTTCCACTATATTAATAATGGGTACACCAGAAAGAATAAGAAAACAAGGACTCTTTTCTCTTCCTATCTCTCTCCTCTCTGCCCTCTCTCACCCTCTAACTGAGAATGGAACACACTTTGGTCTTTGTCTCTACGATACAAAACCTAGAGCTGACCTCCTCCTTATATAGCCATAAGGATATCAGATCTCTTCACCAAATAGGAAATCCAATCCTATTAGTGGTAGGCAATAATGCCTCCTTCACTCTCTGTAATCAACAAGATTACAGGTACACCATCATCAATAAGGATATACTTTCCCTATTGGAACACCATACTCTAAGACGAAACATCTTAGGAAAAACACATGGGCTGGAAACCCAACAATCTCCCCCTCTAGACCATGAGGGAGGAACACCGGCGCGACTCCATTAACAGGAGTCCGCCAAAGCTGACTTGATGCAGAATTACTTGGTTGGAGCATGCATGCCCCCAGTGGTGGAACAACTCTTGACCATCTTCTTCCTGGTCAGAACAACCATTGGAAAAGGAAATTTGGGACATCTTTTCCAGAACGCCTTTCTTCCTTATATGGCCATCACTCTGGTGCCCTAAGGGTTTTATTTGAAGCATATAAATATAGCTTTCTAATGTAATCCAAAGATCAGATTGGAAAGAAATAAGATTTAATCTTATTAAAGGCTTGGTCTTGTTTCCTCTCCCCTAACCTTCCTCATTCTATTTCCTTTCTAAACCCTCTCTTTCTTTAAAATCTATTCTGTCACCTTGTTCTCTCAACACTCCCCAGCCCACCTTATTCACTCTCTCACCATCTATTGCTCCTCCCTGCATCAGCAACCCAACTAAGAAACACAGAGCTCCCCTTCAAGAAAAAGACAATAGACTACAGCAGCCTTCCAATCTAACAGGAGGGAAGAGAGACTGTGGTCTATGGTCGTTGTACTTGAAGGGGAGTTTCTGTGTTTCCCATGTAATCTTCAAAGACAGCAAGAAATCTTCGGCCCCAAAGATTTAGAATATAACCGTCCCCCATTATATTTCACTACGAATATCAATCATAATAAATAGAAGTCAATTTTATACAGAAAAATCTTTAGCACTGTATTCCTTGAAATATTTTCAAACTGAGAAAATTTCATAGAACTCAATCCTATCTTTGATCCATCTTTATTCTACATAACTCCTAAAAGCAAAAACATGTAAAACGGTGAAATCCATCGGACAAATAGTAAGAAATGCAGGGAGCAAGTGCTTTCAATCAGTGTAAAATCCACCCTTGATAATCAGTTGTTCATAAACTAACAGCACGTACATACCTCAGCAACAGGCTGCTCCCTACATGCCTCCTTCCATGTTTTAATGAACATCTTCAAAGGATCATTGGCAATTGCAAGATCAAGTTTAAGCATGTCACTGACCACCGTAGTTTCACTGTCGCTCTCTGTAGGAAGAGCATCTTGCTCTACCTTCTCTCTCTTGCACAACTTTGCGGGAACAGAGATGGGGCAGCTTAGATTTTCATATTTTCTTTTCTTTTTGACTGACTCGTTACTCTCATTAAGCTTTAGGCTTGGAGAAGGGTTGTTTGACAAGAGCCAAGACCTCTCTTCCACTTTGGACAAGTAACCACACTTACCCACTCTGTCAGAACTTTTCAGGGATTTGAATGAGTCAATATGACCACCAGTACCATGGTCATTACCTTTGTCATCACGTAAACAATCATTAATACCTTCATCCTCTGATCTTGAAGAAACAGGTGTGTCTTCCTCTCTATTCTTTTGTACAACAGAACAGAATTCAGATTGCTGTGAGATGGCATGAAATTCTTTATCTAGCCGCTTTTTCAGCACAGAGAATAATGGTAACCTCATCCTAGATCTTTTGGTTTTCTTTGGTTTTAATTCCTGTAAGGATTTACATAGAGCTGCATGTTCTGAAGCATTGGCTTCACGCATAGCAGAATAATGCACCCTGTGTCATAAAGTACATTTCAATCAAGAGTGTAATAAACCATGACCAAAAAGTGACAACCAGATAATCTCATCATACTGTCTCTATAAAGAAAATAATAATAATAATAAAAATTTATTATTGAGATTTTGTTATAAATGAACTTCAATTTACCGTCATCTGCTGTCATATACTCATAAGACACAATGCATGCACACAGAAGCAGTGAACTCAAAACAAATCTTCACTAGTGAGGGGATATTTAAACTTACTATTCCTACTCCATACAGGTCCACAACAAAGCCTTTGGCCTCATTTATACCAAAAAAAAAAAGCCAATAAACAATAGTACAGCATTTGTAAATTGGCTGGTAATGGTAGAACAATCTTTTTTAACAATAATTTGTTATAAGGGAACAGATTAAGAAGATCCAGGGAAAAGTCAGGGAAGTTATAACTTGTAAAGATGCATTCACATTAGGGAGTTTAAATTGCAGTGTAAAACCACACATTACTGAAGTACCGGTTTCTGGTAAAATTTAAGTCTTCTTTTAACAAAAAAAATAATATATATATATATAAGATGTAAAAAAAAAGGTTCGTTTATTTTCTTTGTTGAAATATGCGATAAAATATGGTTATCTGAAGGTCCCGTGTTTTATTTAGAAACAAGGGGTAAAATATCTTTCCCCTCAAAAAATTCAGATCAGAAGAGGCAATGCCTATGCATGAAAAGAATAAATAGATAATGAAATGTATAAGAAGAAAGATATGTGGCTTACCCCAAACTAAAAATTCGAATTCCTAGCTTTTCCTTGCCTGTAACAGATCGCTTCTTAGCAATAAAATCCAAGAACCCCTCTACAGAATGTTCCTTAATTTTCGGCTTCTTTAGGTACATACTGAGTAAACGTACTATATCCTCAGTAGAGATCCTAAAGACTTCAGTTGTTTCAGAATCCACGGAGAAATAATGCAAAACTAGTGGGTGTCGCAACAAAGGACCCAATCCAAGCTCTTCAAAATGCTCAATATCCTCATTCTTGCATATCGCAACTTCCAAATCATACAAAGATATAATTTTCCGAACCTTGACAAAGCAGTGGATAAATGCATTTATCTAAGCACCAAAAAAAGGACGAGTGAGAATTTGCAGGATTGAATACATAAAACACTAGTATCAAATGAAAATATCACTCTTCATTTGATTACTCATCTAACATGAAAATGAATGTTCCTGGTGCATATGCTCCAAATTATTTAACAATGAAGTGGAAACAGACAACTAAGAGCATGAGATTAGTTTATTACAAATAGAAAACTGCATGTATGTGCACAGTCGTAAATAAACTGACTCGACTTCTGTAACAATCAATGTAATCCCCTTTTTCATCTAAGACCCCACATTTTACTGCCAGTATAAACAATATAATCATGTTCTTGACAACAGTTGTTTTCAGATTGTTACCATTCACCAGAATTTACCCAGAGTAACTTAATACCCTAACTAAAACAGAGTAACTTGATGCTGCGGTAATTAACTAGCTTACCCTTCCTTCAGTGACCATGAGGCGGTGGAGAGACGGCAGTTGCTCAATTCTAAGCCCCAAACAAGTCTCGGCGTCAACATTGGCCCTCAGAAGCGCAGCCTGCAACACCTTCCACGACGACACGGACCTCCCGGCAGCGACAACCTCGTCGCGAATCATCTCCGCCGCACGGTCGATCTTCCGGAGCACCTCCCTCGGGTCCTCGGCCCGAAAACCCGAACTTGAAGGCTCCGGAAATGGCAGCGTCTCGTTAGGGTTAGGGGGGAGGCTCGGAGGGCGGAAGGGTGGAGTGGAGTGGGGGGCGGGGTTAGGGTTTGGGAGAGGGAAATTGGAGGTTGGGGCGGGGTAGAAATTGGTGTTGCCATAGGTGTTGAGAAAGGTGTTGAGGTTTTGGAAGAAGAGATTAGGGTTTTGCGGTTGCGGCGGCGGCGGAGGTTGCGGTGGTGGGAAGGTGGGAGGTTGAGAGGGGTAGGTGGTGGAGGGGTTTTGATTGGGGTGGAGAAATTGAGGGTGGGAGAGGTGAGGGGGAGGTGGTTGGCCCCAGTCGAAGTCTCCGGCGGAGGGGCGGAAGTAGTTGTGAGGGTAGCCGGACATTGATCAGTGTATGGCGGTGAAAAAACAGAGAGAGAATAGAAGAGAGGAGAGGGAAACGTAATCACATTTGTACTTGCGCTTTTCTTTTTCTTTTTTTCCTTTTCTTATTATCTTTTTTTTTTAAAATTGTTTTTCATTATCTTTTCTTTTAGTGTTACTCTCATCTAAATTATTTTTTTTCTTTTTGGTCAATTTTGTCTCCATTATTGTAGGTTTTCTTTGCACAAAAATCCAAAATAGAATTGATTCATACTAAAATATGTGGGATTCAACCTCATCCGTAAGAATACGACAACCGTAGACTCTATAAACTCGAGTCTCTTACATACTTAACTAATTATAATAATTTCTTATTATGTTCACTTATTATGAAACCTGAAATAACAATTGTACTTTTACTCACACCATATTTTTAAATTTAGTGGCATGTCTTTTCATTCTATGAAGCGATATAAGTTTAATTCACGAAATATCAGATTAAGAGTAAATATATATATATATATATATATAAACTTCACTTTTCATCGTGTTCACCTATTAAGAAACCTAACCAACAGAAACATTGTTCCTAACAATTGAACATGGTGTATAAAGAATCAAAAATCACCACACTCATTCATAAGATTGGTATTTACGTTTATAACATCACCAGACCAAGAAAAAAAATTCATATGAGGTATTGAGTAAAAGTACTTGATATATTGATAAACTGAAGCCACAACAAGTCAGAGATTACTAAAATAGCAAATTACATATACATCATTTAAAAGGATTTTAAACACAAATAAATTCATTTATGTTGTTGTTAAACAAATAAGGACAGCTTTTAACAATTATGGACAATCTTTTCTCTACATGTCATGTGTTATGATTTAATTTACCAAACTAACCATACACTAATTAAATATACTTTTAGAAGAGAAAAGTCTCTCATTTTGAGATTTTTCAATAAATGGAATACACTAGCAGATTTTCAATAATTTAGTGTAGTGATAGTTAATTTCAGTATAAGTAGTAGCAGGGGTTAACATTCAAATAGAAGTAGTAGCAAGGGTTAACATTCCAGTAGAAGTAGTAGCAGAGGTTAACATCTCAGTAGAAATAGTAGCAGGGGTTAACATCTCACTAGAAGTAGTAGCAGGTTTATAGTGGCTCAACTAATGTAGTAGCATATTTTGCTGGAAAACTATACTTCCAACAGATGTAGTAGCATGGTTTTAGTGGTGTAACTAGTGTAGTAGCAGCTTCAGTAAGTACAGTAGCAAGTGTAAACACGAAAATTTCTGCAACAAATAACAGAACAACACGTGTACAAATAATTTAATTTAATCAATGCGAATGCGGCTTACAATCTTTGTGAATTCCTCTGATTCTATCTCCGAATATAGGTTTAACTCAAGGGTGACAAGTACTTGTTCTTGAGGGTTACGCGAGTTAATCACGTAACAAGTATTTGGAATTTGGATTTAGAATTGGTGAAGAACTGGCTGTTTAGGGAGCTTGATAGTTCTTCAAGGATTTTGGATTTGGTGAAGAACTGGCTGTTTAGGGAGCTTGATAGTTCTTCAAGGGTTTAGTGAAGAACTGGCTATTTGGGGAGCTTGATAGTTTTTCAAGGATTTTAGGGAGACTTATGAGCTCGCGAAAGAGATTTTTTTTTCTCTCTCTCTCTCTCTAGTCGGCTGCTTTTGTTTATGCCCCTTGGTTTCGCTCCCCTCCTCTTGATATGAGAGGGGGTATTTATAGTGTTGACATGCCTCCACTTAAGGCAAGTAATGAAGATTTTGAATCAATAATATTTCCTTAATTGAATCAATGAATCTTTACTGATTGATTTACTTGCTGATTTTAACATAATCAAATCAATCAAATCTTAAGATTTAGATATGCCCAGATCGCTTTGGATATGGAAAGTATCTCGCGAGGAACCTTGATTTCCAAGCAAGATTTTAACATAATAAAATCAATCAAATCTTAAGATTTAGATATACCCAGATCGCTTTGGATATGGAAAGTATCTCGCGAGGAACCTTGATTTCCAAGCAAGCGGTGATTTTTGATCCCACGCGGACGACTTATCTTGGACGTACATCTATGCGAACTCTGTCGTCTAGGTCCTTCACGAGGTTCCCTTAAGCGGGGCCATATCGCCTCGCATTTATGTTAATCTACGCGTGCGGAGCCATCTCGCCTCGCCTTTTTGTTAATCTACGCGCGCGGAGCCATCTCGCCTCACCTTCATGTAAATATGCGCGTGCGGAGTTATCGCCTCGCCTTCATGTAAATCTACGCGCGTGGGGTCATCTCGCCTCGCCTTCATTTAAATCCACGTGAAGGAGCCAGTTCGTCTCGCGAAGTCTGTTCGTCTCGCAAAGTGCGGTTCGCCTCGCGAAGTGCGGCCTCGCCTGACTTCTTGCGAGCCATCACTTATAAACCCAATTATTTTGTTAAATTTTACATGTCTCCAGCAGGTTTTCAATGGTTCAACAAATGTAGTAGCAGGTTAGCAGCTATTTTCAGTAGGTACAATAATAGCAGGTTTTTAGTGGTTCAGCTTGTATAGTAACAGTTACTTTCAATAAATGCAGTAGCAGCTATTTCCAATAAATGTAGTAGCAAGTTTTCAGTGGCTCAACCGACATAGTAGCAACTACTTCTAGTAATTGCAGTAGTAGCAAAGCTTAGCAAAGCTATTTCCAGTAAATGTAGTAACAGACTTTTAGTGACTCAGCTAATGTAGTAGCGGTTATTTTAAAAAAAAATGCAGCAACATGTTTTTAGTGGCTCAATTAGTTGGTAGCAAGACTAGCAACTATTTCCAAAATGCAGTAACAAGGTATTACCAGTAGAGTAGTAGCAAACTTTTAGTGACTCAACTAATGTTGTAGTATAGTAGCAGATATTTAGCGAAATCAATTAACAATAGCTTACTTAACACATATTAATATAACTTCATCAAATTATCATGTCTATAAATTGTTATTCTAATGTGCAAAAATGGATTTATTCCCACATCATGATTACCGAACCAGTAGCAATTAGATGATCAACATATAAAAGGGTTTTGTATAACAACAACCTCATTGAGGACTTTCATCAATCATCTTATGTGCATAACTTCCATTGTGGTTAAAAACCCAAAAAAAGATAATCAAATCTTTTAAAACAAATACACCAATTTGCCTAAAATCAATACAAGTTTCCCAAACAAAATCATGATCATTATTGAATCAAATCAAATAGACCGACATGGAGCAAATCTGGGAAGAAAAGAAAAAGGAAACGAATAGAAGCAGCCACATACTCACTCCTTATTCCTTTTGGATCAAAGACTTCGACGACAATTGAGTTCCACAACCAAGTCGTTGAATCAGATCACCGCCCAATCGTTTTTTAATAATCCACCACCAATCTGATCAGTTGCCTATGACGTCCAATGAAGATGAAGAAGAAGAGTACGTACGTCGTTGGTTTAATGATGGAGGACTACGCCGTCGGTGCAACCAGTTGGCCTTTGCGGTAGATTTCTGAGAGAGAGATCAAATCTGGTGAGAAAATAAAGAGTGTCATGTAGTGTAATTTTGTTGCAAAACTGAACATTATAGTCATTTTGTATTTAAAATTCAGATGAGGTCTTTCACTATTTAATTTTAAGTCTAGGCTCATGTCCTTATTTGTTTAAATCTTTTTAAATGTGGATTATATGTGTTTTGTATCTTTTTAGGGTAGTTGTATGTCATTCTCTATTACCAAAATCCCAGATAAACTGAAGCCACAACAAGTGTAGATTACCAAAATCTCAAATGTAAAGCCTAATTTCTGCCAAAATTTTTATAGGGAAAATGCCCATTTAGTACTAATTCAAACCTCTTATTTCCCATTCTAATGATAATCTTTTGCATTAGCCCATTCCAATATAAGGTAACCATTTTTATGCCCAAATGCATAAATCTTTACTAAAGTCTTAACAAACCATATTATTTCAAGACTATTTTGCCCCCACCTCTTCAACATGAAAAGACTTGGCCGGAACCTCGGACTCCGGTCACCGGAATTTCCCCGACCGCCGGATTCCGATCACCGGATTTTCCCCGACCGCTGGATTCCGGTCACCGGATTTTCCCCTGTAACCAGTTACTGATCCCCAATAATCAGTTACTGACCAGTTAATGACCCATAATAACCAGTTATTAACCCCCAGTAACCAGTTATTGATTAATTACTGACACCCAGTAACCAGTTACTGACCCCCAATAACTTTTAGTTTTCAGTTACTGATACCCAGTAATCACTTAGTTTTCAGTTACTGACACCCAATAATTACTTTGTTTTCAGTTACTGACACCCAGTAATCACCCAATAATCATGTTGTTTTCAGTTACTGACACCCAGTAACCAGTTACTGACACCCAGTAACCAGTTACTGACCCTCAGTAACCAGTTACTGACCTTAATAATCGAGTTACTGACCCCAATAACTGAAAACAAACTCCAATCAACCACCAACGTAGAGAGAGAAACAAACTCAGAAAAAGCAAAAGAGCAGCTTCCATTCTCCTCCTTCCAACCCAACACGGCTAAGCAATAATTCCCAATCCCAATCCCCACTCCAATTCTCCCCAAAATTAAACCGAACCGGCGAACAAGCCCAATTCATTTTCCACAGATCCTTATCCTTCTCTTCTCCTCCCAAACCCTAAATCCGATCCCTTTTCCTCAAACCTCGCCGTAAATTCCCAGGTACGAACATACACGCGCCCAATCACCGATCGTATCTTGTTGATTTCAATCGTTACGATACTGTTCGATCTTGATTTCGCCGGAATTGGTTTCCGGATTAGCGTTTCTGCGCACGTTGACGTATTTTTTGTTTTGTGTGTGTGTGTGTGTGTTTGCAGAAAGATAGAGAGGGATCGATAATCGGAGATAAGCAACCATGTTTACCAGGATTTTTGGGAAACCGAAAACGGAAACCAGCGCTCTGACCACCTTAGACAAGTTAAATGAGGTACGATCACCTCTTGTTCATCGATTTTGGCTTTTCGATACCGAGTGTGTGTAGTTTTGATGAGTTTGTTGATGCTATTGGATTGTTGATGCGATCGGATTATGTAATCTGAGTGAACTATTGATGTTGAGAGGGGGAGAGAGAGAGAGAGAGAGAGGTTTGAGGAGGCTGGATCCGGATGAGGAGGATGAGATCGAGGCGGATCGTCAGTCGCCGGTCGTCGGCGTCGGTCGGCGGTTTTGGGTTTCTGGTGGAGCAACTCGGTTAGAGAGAGAGAGAGGAATGGATCGGGAAGAGAGAAGAAGAAGAAAGAGATAAGAAAAGAATGATGTAGGTTTAATTAAACACAGGGTAATACCGTCTTTTTCTCAAGAATCATTGAAATAGGCACAATGATAAGATTTTAATTGGAATGGGCTTTAGTTTGCAAATATTTGGACATTAGGGCATTTTCCCATTTTTATATCGGTGCACTGGTTTTAATGGTCAGTGTATCGATTAACTTTTTGTATAACTTTTTTATACAAGTGTTGAGTTTAAGTTTCGTTTTGAAGACAACGTATACGTAGAGGCCTCAAACGCAAAAAAGTCGTGAAATAAGATATGACCGGAACAGTGAAATACGTCAACCCGTGAAAAATGAAGATATTCCGGTAAAATTTCGGTGCCGGTTGTTCCGGTCAACGAATTTCTCTTATTTCTACCTAGTGGTAGCCCTATCCCGGGTTTTATTTTTTACCAAATTTTTATAGCCCCGTAAGCGTCTCGTCGATTGGAAACTATTCTCAGTTGAAGGTCCGGCCAGATTACGTGATTTGGAGGGTCGAATAGCCGTTTCCGTCCGTTTAGGGGTTTGACCGCGCCGATTGACCGGACGGATCGAGCCCTTGTCGTTGTCCGATGGAGCTGAATTTTTTCCCACCCACGTAATTTGTTATGTTGGTCATATCTGACGGTCGGTTTTCAGTTCCTCTTCTCCGATCACCAAAATCACGATATTCTGAATTTTATGATAGAACTCTTGGCCGACGATTTTCTTTATCTTGGGCGACGAGATTTATAGTGAAGAACATCGTCGCCCAAGTAGAGTATCTTAGGCGACGACTTCAAAAATCGTCGGCCAAGATAACTCTTGGCCGACGATTTTCTCTATCTTGGGCGACGAGATTTATAGTGAAGAAAATTGTCGCCCAAGTAGAGTATCTTAGGCGACGACTTCGAAAATCGTCGGCCAAGATTATCTTGGCCGACGATTTTCAAAAAACAGGGCGACGATTTTTATAGAATCGTCGCCCAAGAACGCCATTATAAAAGGCAGAAATTCGGAACCAACACCCAATATTTCCGATCTCTCTCTCTCTCTCTCTCTCTGCTTTTCTAGAGAGTATAGACATTTATTTCAATAGTCTAACTGGTAATATCAATTGCACCACTTAGGGAAACCTTTCGGGCTTACTTTCTCTCAGACGCCATAACAATACACTGGACGGTATCATCCCATCCTCTTTACTTTCTCTCACCTTGCTAAACGAATTGAATCTTGCCCACAATCAATTTTTGGTCACTTACCTGAACTTTCTAATGATTCTTCCTACTCCAGGCAATTTCTTGATTTGAGCAACAATAATCTGGAAGGTCCAATACCAATGTCTGTCTTTAATTTCAGAGAGCTTGAGAATCTTGATCTTTCTTCAAACAATTTCACTCAGTCATTTCCTCTTGATGGTATTCAACATCAAAGAAACCTCAACCATCTTGATCTGTCGTACAACAACATTTTTCTGAGTTACAATGGAAGAAATTTCTCATATGCATCCTTCCCTCAATTTACAGATTTCCTGATTTCTTGAGAAATCAATCCCAATTGAGCGAATTGGACCTTTCAGATAACTAGATTTGTTGTGAAGTACCTGATTGGTTATGGAAGTTCAGAAGTCTTATTTCACTAAATCTGTGATGCAACTCCCTAGATACTTTAGAAGCTTCTTCAGTATCTAATCTCAGTTTTCTGGGATTGCTGGATATTCATTCCAACAACTTTCAAGGACAAATCCCAACAATCTCATCACCAAATATTTATTATCTAGATTACTCGAGGAATGGTTTCAACTCCAAGATACCAACCATCGTTGGAAATACACTTCTTGAAACTGCATTCATTTCTCTTTCGAGCAATAACCTCCACGGGGTCATTCCAGGATCAATATGCAAATCACTGCGTCTTGAAGTTCTTGATTTGTCTAATAATTATCTAAGTGGTACGGTTCCTAAGTGGTTGACTACAATGATCACTTTTTGATAAAGTAGTTTGGGCTTCACATCCAAAACCAATTGACAATGGGTGGAGTGATTCAAACTCTTATAAACCCACAGGCAAGGTTCTATATTCCCGATGTGAGATTGATATTTTAACACGTCCCTGCACGTGTGGTGAATTTTCAAGCATAACACGTGGACAACATTTGGGTGACGTGGAGTGCATGTGGTCTTTGGGCTTCACACATGGAAGTGGGTAACCTGCTCTAATATCATGATAAAGTAGTCTGGGGTTCACATCCAAAATCAATTGGCAATAGGTGAAGTAGCCCAAACCCTTATAAACTCACATGCAAGGTCTTATATTCCCGATGTGGGATTGATATCTCAACACTCTTGCAGTACTTATTTAAAGAGAAATAACCTTACAAAGGTTGACTTGTTGTCCAAGAATTGCAGCTTAGAAACTCTCGACATCAGTGAAAATCGTATACAAGGCCATTTTCTAGAATCTCTTGTAAACTGCATAAAGTTAAAGGTTTTAAACCTTGGAAGCAATCAGATAGCATATCAGTTTCCTTTTTTGCTCTTTGCAGAACATATCCACTTTGCGTGTTATTATGCTGCGCTCTAATAAGTTTTATGGATACATTGGATGTTCAGAAACTAGTGAAACCTGGCTAGTGCTTCAAATCATAGACCTAGCTGACAACGATTTTAGTGGTGAAATATTTGCTAAGAGCAACTTTAGCAGACTCTCTATTTTAGCTTTTAGCTATTTTAGAGAGCGTACGTGTTTAGTTTTTTTAGATGTTTTAGGAGCTCAAGCTGACTAGCCAAATTTAAGTTATTATAATTTTAGCTATCTCGCTAGCTATAATTAGCTAGCGAGATAACTCAAATGAGGCTAGCTAGCTATAATTTATTACATTCATTTTAAGATATTTTAGGTGATATATAAATACATTTAAACTATTTAATCTTTACTTGAAAAATAATATTAATGTAATGCTAACTAAAATAAAGCATTGATGCATACACATTTCTAAAATGTCAAGCCAAAATAACATCTTAGCTAATTTAACGAAAATTTAACTCAAATATGGCTAGCATTGCTAAAGATGTTCTAAAGCTTTGATGACATGACAGACAATGATGGTTAAACCATATGATTCCCCAACAAAGCTCAATCACCTTCAATTTCAAGACGATGTCGATACTAGGATCTATTACCAAGATACAATTACAGATACCAACAAAGGTATAAAGATAGAGTTAGTAAAGATTCTAACTGTCTTCACCTCGATTGACTTCTCAAGCAATAAGTTTGAGGGATCAATACCAAAAGAAATTGGAGCATTCAAATCGTTGTATGCCCTCAACTTGTCAAACAATGCTTTCAAATTGTATGCCCTCATCATTTAGCAGCTTGAGTCAACTAGAGCTAGACATCTCAAAGAACAACTTGAGCGGGCAAATTAATTCCACCACAACTTACACAACTCTCTTTCCTTTCGTTTTTGAATCTCTCGTATAATCATCTTGTGGGAAGGATTCCAAGTGGTAACCAATTTTCAACATTTTCAAGAGATTCATTTGAAGGTAATAAGGACCTCCCTTGAATGGATGTAACAACACGTCAAGGTCTCCACCAGCTACATCAAATGAGATTCATCCAAATGCAAGAGATCAGTGTCGAAGTAGGGTTTATATCCGGGTTTGGAATTGTGATTGGGTCACCTTTGTTTTGCAAAAGATGGAGGAAATGGTAGCACAGAGCTAATATTGTGTAACATCCTTTTAAAGATGTTCCCTCGATTCGAAGAGAAAATATGTACATCGAAAGGAGGAGGCTAATATTGTGTAATCCCCTCGAGGTTGTATGGACGCTAAAACATTCATCTCAAATGCTGGTTAGTTTATTTAATCAGGCTCAGACAAATTTATTTGATAATTTTCTAATGATAGTTGAAATTAAAATGCATCATAACTTTCATCACTTTTACTTACATTTTGTGTGAAACAAATTTTTTTGCTGATGTGATTGCAAATATTGGTCACTCTGTCCCAGTTGTTTGTTCAAATTCCTAGTTTAAGACTTTAAATCGAGTATTTTGTTATTTTCCTTTCCTTTTGTGCCATTTATTCTTCATAAAAAATTAATTAAAAATAATAATAATAATAATAATAATAATAATAATAATAATAATAATAATAATAAAAACCAACCCAAAATCCTAAACCCTCCTCTTTCTCTCTCTCTCCGTTTGTTTCCTCTCTTAAACCCTCCCGGACAACAATGGCAACCCCTCGCTCACTCTGCCGTACCCTCCGCCCCTTCTCCACAACCACCAGACCCTCTCACCGCCATCTCTCCGATCCCACCTCCTTAATTGGGCGCCGCGTCCCCCAGGACGAGGCAAAGCTAGCAGAGCTGCGGAGATATTACAACCTACTGGCGCTGCGCAGAGACTACGTGAAGCATGTGAAGGAGGTCCGCATCAAGTCCCTCATGGAGGTTGAGCTCATGAGGCTCGAGATGCTCCGCGTCGACGAGGCCCGTGAAGAAGCCCTGAACAAGCAGACCAGGAGGCTCAAGGCTGAGGCCGCCCGGCTTCGCGCCCAAAAGCGGGAAGCCGCCAAGCAGCAGCAGGAGCAAATCCTAGTATGTCATTTGTCTCCTTCTCTTTACTTCCTCTACTTTTGATTTTGGTGTTATTGGTTCTCTGTTTTGGGTTAGTTTCCAAAGATTATTGAACCCAATTTGTATCTAATCTTCTTGTTCGCTTGATTGATTACATTTAGATGAGGACCATAATTTTTGGTTAGTTATAATCCAGGAAGCAGAACCCACAATAATCTGATATATATTAGCAGTTTGTTATGAATGTGGTCATGTGGATATGTAAGCAGATCACAGAATGCTCATTCACTTGCTATATATATAATGGAATGGTATGCTCTGACCTCAGTAATGAAAAACTACTTGAAGGACCAATCCTTTCTTGGTTTTGTGTGGTTGAAAAATTATATGCTGAGATACTGAGTAGTGTGCTTCTATTTCATTCTCTCTGCGATGCTTGACCATGTAGATATAGGTAAATAAATTACTGGAGTGAATCCAAAATTTAGATTGTTTCTCGTGTTAGTGCACACAGTTTCAGTGCATGTAGCTTGGGTTTCATATGCTGTGTGTAAGTTACCCACAATAGCTACCCTACACCGTTAGGTATCATATTACCATTCAGAAAGATTGCAGCCGGTCAGCTTTCATTTCAGGTCGTTCTTCTCTGTAACCACTATTTTTAAAAATTGAGGTTTTAAGACTACTAAAGCGCTGCTCTTTAGCTCAACTTTGCAATCCAAATGGATCACCATTTTTTGTGTTGAACCATGTCGATTTTAACTTCAATATCCTCGTTACCTACGGTTCCTATGATTTTGTGAACTAGAAAACATTGTCTACAGTGAGTGTCTGCATAGGGATGAGGATTAACTAATCTGTTTTTCCACTTGTACATAACAACTGCTATATTATCTAGAAACTAATGAGATTCCATTTTAGTTTTTAGTAAACTTGTGTTCTAGCTTTCTTACTGACTCTATCCTATAGTTGTCTGCATTTCCCTTGTATCTAAGAAACTGAAAAACGTATCAATTTTGGCCGCAATTCCCTTTGACCCAGTATGTGCATTGACATTGCAATTTGTTCTTAGTTTAGTGTATATTGTTTCCATATCTAATGAATAAGTTGATGCTCATTTTCAAATTTATGTAAGTGCCACATGCTTCGCTTTTCTTGTCTGGAGGAAGAAGCAACTGGAATCCTGGTTTGGAGACCTCCATCTTCCCTCATGAATATCTCAAGAGAGTTTGCCCTGCCCCGAGTTGTGTAGTAGTTGTGGACTTGTGATAGTGTAATGCTGTTTTATTTAGCTGATGAAGCTTGTGTGCTCGTTGCGTGCACCCGGATGTATTATGTCTTGGTGTCCTTTGTTGGTCTTTGATTTGGTTTTCATATTTCTTCCATTGTCTCTTTTCACTTTCTTTTTAATGTTTCTTTGTTTTGTATAAATGCACAGTTGAAACAGAAAGCTGAAAAACTTGAGAATTTGAAGAAGAAGGAAATGCTAAGGGAAGAGAAGAAAAAGGAGAAGAATCAACTGCTGCGCCAGAGTTCCTCTGGGATCAAGGAACCATAACTGGAAAAGAAGATCTAGATGGCATTGTTGATAGCTGGTACCATGACCGTTCTGAGTCCTTTTCATTTCCGATATATGCAAATTAGTCTATAGTGTCGCCATATGAACAATCAGGACTGTGTTTCTACCTGATCCAAAATTCCAAATATTATTCTTTCATCCTCCCAATAATATTCAGACCAAAGTTTCTTTGTTCAGTTTATAGAACTATCGAATGATGTTCAAACTTAAAAGAGGGATTCTCATCATGATTCCCAACTTGCAAGCAAACATGAAAGCATCAGATAATCAACTAGTTTTACTACCCAGTTGTTGCATGTATTGATGAAACTGCAAGACAGAATCATACAAGGGTGCAGTCAGAAGAATCGGGGTGCGCAACAAGCCAGAGACTCAAAACACTTGGTGACCTAGCTATGATTCTGAGTAACCAGTAGCCTGAGCCTGACAGTACTATCAGGAACAGAATCCTAGTTGGCATGGGAAAAAAAAAAGGAGTAAATTAGAAAATGCTCTGCTAATTGGGCCTGGAGGGTTTTTGCGTCCGAACTCCCAACCGACCCGCATTTCCCACTTCTCTTAAACCCTCTTCTTCTGAAACCGAAAAACGACACACAAAACAATGGCGTCCTCCGCCCGCTCATCCCCACTCTACCGCGCCCTCCTCCGCTCCTTCTCCACCACCACCAGACCCTCCCACCACAACAGCCACCACCACACCCACCGCTACACCGAGCCGAGCTCCTTCATCGGCAGCTGGGACGCGCCGAGGAACCCCCGGGAGGCGGAGGCCAAGCTCGCGCAGCTCAGGCGAGACTACGCGAAACAGGTCAAGGAGATCCGCAAGGAGTACATCAAGGAAGTCGAGCTCATGAGGCTCGAGAAGCTTCGCAAGGACGAGGCTCGTAAAGAAGCCCTTAGGGTCCAGAACGAGGAGCGCAAGAGGCTCAAGGCCGAGGCCGCGAAGGTCCGAGCTCAACAGCGCCAAATCGAGGAGGAGGAGTTTCGCCAAACCCTAGTATGTTCAATTTCGTCAATTTGTTTTTTTTTTTTTTGTTTCTGTTTTTGTGTGATTTTGATTAGTATGGAAATGGAGGTTAGGTGAAAGATTTAGAGGTTATTTTGAAATGACATGAAGAGAAATTGGATGGGGCAGAGTAGTCCCCCAACTGTGGTTTTAATTTTCGAGAGAGATTAGTGGGGAAATGGAATGGATATGATGGAGTAGCTTGCTAATGCGAGGTTGAGTCTGTATGTTTGTTTGGGCAGTCTTGTGTCTTTTCATGAGGATGGTGATGAGTCTGCAGTGGGAACTTCCGTTTAATGGTTATAGGCATTGTTGTAATATGTAGTATTTAGTGGGAAGTTGCTAGATAATGCCAGCATTAGGTATTGGTGTACAAGTTTTGTTGGCATTGGTGTGTAACTGAACAAAATGAATTTTGTTGTTTCAAGGGTCCTATTTTATGTTTGGCTCTTTGGTAGAAATGGAATGGCAGAGAAGAATCTGAGTAAATAAAGCCGAAGAGTTTTCTGTCTGTTACTGAAAAAATGTGGGAAAGGAAATCTTTTGTTGAATATGGACATGGTATTGACTGTATTGATGTAGAACCTAGTTTTTACTTTGCTTCAAAGTTAAGCCTTCCATTTGGTTGTGATTCTTTGTGTTTTGGTTATGGAATGTGAGGGAAAGGGCAAATCTGAATTCTCAAGTCTTTTTCTTTTCTTTTCTTTTTGGTAGTTGCCGAGAAGAAATTGGGAGAAATGTAATATAGCATATATGATCTGGTGCTTTGCCTCAAGTTAGGAAGACGAATTCAGTTGGGTAGTCCCCAAACCCCCATACTTCGCATCTTACTGTTAAGTGAGAACCGCAAATGCTATTAGTGCCCTTTGGACAAAAGAAGGCATATATGGAATTTTAGTCTGCTGGGTTATTTCGCTAGTATAGGTGGAAACAAATATAAGACTGTGTAAGCGTTCTTGCAGGAAAGAAAGGAACAATTGTGTGATAATGTTGGATTTTAGAATGGAATGGTTCTCATTTTATGGAGGTACTGTCTTTCTCTATTTTGGCGGATTGGAAGGCTGTTCTTCAGAGTTTCTGTTAGAGAAAAACTTGTCGACCCTGACTGTATCTTTTTATTTTGTTTCATTTAGATTTCAAATAAGTCAGAAATTAATAGAAGTGTCCATCCTTATAGTCATTGAGTTTATAGATTAGAAAGAGGCAGGTTTAACGTATGCGGCTGATAGAAAGTGGATGTTCTTAAAGCACTAAACTGAAGCTACTCTGTTTTGCATTCCTAAAGGCTATGAGTGAATTATGGTCTGATGTCTTCATAGTTATCCTTGCTGGCAACTAAGACTCAAGAAAATGTTTAGTCATTGATTTCAGGAACTATATAATCTCACAAGTGTTGGTGGAAGTTATGGTCTTTTAGTTAGTACTTAGTGGCTGTGATAGATAAGTCCTCTTACCGGCATTTGTGCTCATGTGAATAAGTTTGGCAAGTGAGGTTCCATTAAGGGGGTAGCATCCAGATTATAACTTTAAAAGGCTATGATATACTTGATTGCAACTGTTCCTATCATCATATCAACACATGTTGGTGAATAGTCCAGAAAAAGTTTTTCTTTTTTATTGTCTTTTTTTTTTCCCATTGTTTTTCCACTTGCATGTCTAATGTGTTTTGATATTCGATCAATTCACAGTTAAAAGAAAGAGCAGAAAAACTTGAGAATTGGAAGATGAAGGAGATGCTTAGGGAAGAGAAGAAAAAGGAGAAGAATGAACTGTTACGACGTAAGAGTTCCCTATGGATTGATGAACCAGAACTGGAAAAGAAGATGCTTGAAGCCATTGTTGATAGCAAACACCTTTGAGTATCTCATTTGCCATTTGGCTGGTTCTTACAGGGTCCAAATGTTTGCATTCATTTTTCTTTTCACCATCGGCTAATATCTAAACTGTATACCTTGTCCTCGTACTGCCTAATGCTGTTCAAATTTTGGAATATTTCAATAATCCTTTGAAAGGATACTGGTCATGCTGTCATGATTACCATGGCAATGTCTCCTCTTATTCTTTTTTTGGTCTCTTTTTGGATAAGAAAAGACCAGAATAAGAACCCAAATTAATGTGCTTTTCTCCCTGCATGTGTCATGTGGCATGGCTATTGAAAAGAGCTGGAACCTTCTAAAAGGTTTCGTGTTTCTAATTACAAGTGTAACTATACCAAGCAAGTGTCTTCAAGGCAGGCACCGTTGAGTAGCTCGTATGTCCATCTTCGGTGTCCAAGTCGGGATTGGTCCCCGCAGAGTCCTCGACCCACGGATGAGGGTGGCAAGAGTGCCTCAGGCATGATAATCAACTATGTCTATCAACACAGATGGTGATGGGTGACCTGTTCGGACAAGGAATTGTTCTGTGCTACTGGATTGGAGGCCTTGCTGGATGGTGGTGTGGTAGTGTTGCCAAACTCCCGGGACCGTGGTGTGCCTCCAATGGATTATTATTTGTTTTATGGAAAATACATAAAATTAAATACGGGAATCTCTAGGGCATCCCGAATTTACAATGTCAAACACAGACATGAGAAGCCTCGTTAGGAACCCTATTTACCCAAATATTACCATTAGACAAAGAGTGACTTAAGTGTGTTAATGCATCAGCTACAAAATTCGTCTCCCTAAACACATGCCTCCGATGGATTATGATCCCAGATTCAACCATAAAAGTAAAAGGATTATGATCCCGGATATATGTCTTTCTCCTAGGTCCAGACTTGGAATCCAAATTCAAGATCACTTTTTGGTTCTATTTCCAGTTTTTCACTGCCGATGTTTGTGCTCCTCGTCTTTTTTTTAGTCTCTAAACTTGTTCCGAGTACTGGTCAGTGGAAGGATACCTTCGAGTCATCTGTCCCCAATCTCAGTCACCAATCCTTCAAGCTCGATCGAGGTTCTTCGTAAGAACTGACCTAGATATATTTCCCGATCGAAATATATCTATCTCACTTCAGTCACATGTCTCTTAATATTTGCTTCGAATTGTTTCTTGGAAACCAATTTGCAGATACTATATTAATGACAGCATCCCTCAAAATAATTCACCAAACAGGTGAAAATCAACGCAATCTAAAAGAACAAATAAGAACCTCATAACTTTTCCCAAACAAAAAAAGGACACCCAAACTCAGTAGATTTGTGATTCATCTCATGGATCGGATATTGGCAACAGTACTTTCTGAGTTTGTAACGAAGAAAAAAAAAAGGCACTTTCTGAGTTTGCAACAAAAAAATAAAGTTTCTGAGTTAAAATTCATAGCCACTTTTCAGATTAGCAGTTTACAACCACAAAAAGGTTCTGTCTGAATAACTGAGTTCTCTTAATCTACACACAATTATGACTCTTCTCTTGCAACAGAATTAATCCCACTTCTACCTAATTGCCCCACCACGAATAGATTTAACAGTGCAAACACCAGCTGATGTAGTGAGGGGAATATCTCTATAGCAAGCGACTAGCTCATTGTTACTTTGCAAATCTACCTGCAGGGTCTCCCAAACCTTCTTCTTGGGGTTCAACACATCATCAGGCTCACCTTCAAACCCTGGGAATGTAATTCTCTCCCCAACTTGGGCAGATAGTGGAGGATCAACCAACTCAACCTGAAAGATGCCCAAATAATCAGTAATAAAATAAAGCGTTTATATCCATTCATATGCATGGAAATCACAGATGTTCTGAACCACTACAAACAGATAAACTAATGAACCGACTGCTTGAGCAAGGATTTGGGAACGGAGAAGTGTTTGCAATAGACGCTATCAAGTGTCTTTCTGGCAGGCAGATGATTTTCAGTGCTGGTCATATTCTACAGAAGCCATGAGCCCATGGCCGTACTATCGTGGCATTGTTATTAGGTTTTTTATAGTACATCCTACTACTTGATGGACAGCAGAAAGTTATTTGTCTTTTTTAGCCAAGTGGGGGCCCATATGCTCATAATCAGAACAAAGATAGAGAAACTATCACATACAGCTTTGCACTAGAACTCGTAGACCTAGCACTTCACAAACATCACTAAGAAGAGGACCCCATTTGCATAATCGAAAACTATGGTCAGAAAGTACTTTAGCATGTCACATAATGTTAATCTCGTTAATCAAAGTTCTAATATTATGCTTTTATAAATCTTGTTATAAAAAGTACTGGTGTTCTAGACCCAACAGTTTCTACATTAGGTATAGTAAAAACAGTGAGAATTTTCTTCACAATCAAAGATCAGAGCCAAAATTTAGCAGGCTTTATTAATTATATGAAGCCATAAAGACAAATAATCCAGACACTAATTAAAGGTATATGGGGCAGCTTACTGCGGTGTGATCACTATTTGAAGCAGCAAGAACCATTGCTTGTGATTTAATACCCCGCATGGTCGCTGGCTTCAGGTTGCAAAGGACGCATACCTTTCGATTCTGTCCCAGACCAACACAAATAAATTAGGTAGGTAATCAGAGAAAACTGCTGGAACTTATATTAAATTTCACATTTCTACATCTGTGAGATGCAAATACAAACCTGCATTTCCTCAAGAGGTATAAACTTGACTAGTCCACTGACAACTGTTCTGGGCTGTCCTTCGCCAACATCAATCTCTTCCACATAAAGTGAATCAGCATCAGGATGTCTCTGAGCTTTTGTAATAAGGCCGACACGAATATCTAGTCTAGATATGGAAATCTCTGGTTCAGTTGCAGATTTTGTTGCTTGTTGTTTCTTCTTTCCAGTCTTGTCTGTTACACAAAGCGTCTATTAGAAAGTGACCTTGAGTTTCTATACTGTCATACCGAGCATGGAAATAGGTAAATTTATTCTATAGTACTTGAGGTATGCACAATTTGGTACCTAGTTTTTAAAAGATGACTTTGATATCTCAAGTTCTGCTCCAATCAACGGTTTGGTACAACACTGTTAATTTTTGAGCTAAATAAAAGGGTAAACAGTTTGAATTCTAATAGACATGTTTAAACATCTCACAGTTCCAATTCTAATAGACATGCTTGGAAAGTGTGGAGATGTAGAAAATGCTAGAGCTGTTTTTTAAAAGATGGACAACATATGTATAATTACATGGACGACAATGGTTTCAGGTCTAGCTGCTGCTCTCTTTGAAGTTTGAAACAATCACGCATTTGGAGCTAAACATGCATTTGGAGCCAAATGTTGTCATTTGGGCTACTCTACTGGGTTCCTATATGGAAATGGAGATATGGCAGTCTGTAGCCACGCAATTTTAGCATTTTGAACTTGGATGTTATTTCAGGGTTTAATAATAAAAAGATGAACAACTTGATATTGCTTTTATGAATTTCATAGAAGTGTCTTTAGGGAAACAGCAATAATTCGTAAACTTCTATATAGTATAATCTCACATCTAACCATGAGAGACTGGACGCATAATCTACTATCAAAGTGAAAGGAAAAACATAAGAAATAATCATGTTGTCATCTATTTAGTCGTGTAAGGTAGAGAGAGTAAATTCATATATGTTGTTATCTATTTAGTCATGTTGTGACTACTTCATTATTTTTTCCATACACTACCAGTTTTACCCTTTATTACTAATTTCTTTGTTTTCAATCTCCATGACCAATCTTTGTTACAAAATCAGAAGACCTTTATAATTTGAATATTTGGCAATAATGATCAAATGAATTATAGAGGATCTCAGGAAATCTCAATCTATAATTTATTTTTGGTGTTATCCTTGATCCAATGTTGATGTTGAATTTTTATTTTCTGGGATGCAATTGTTTAACATCAATCGAACGCACAAGATAGTGGAAATATAGAAGATTCATTACATTCTGGGTAGCAGCTACAGATCAAAGATATATAAATATAAAAGATATAAGTAATGGAGAGATGTATATATGAAGAAAGAAAAGAGAGATCAAAGATATATAAACATAAAAGATATAACCAATAGAGAGAGGGAGTGAGAGATTTATATATGAAGAAAGAACACAGGGATGCGGTTAGAGGACGATGGAAGAATAAAAGAATAATAGTGTACATAGAAAATATGGAGGTGCAACTAGAACCTCCCAGCAAATAAACATAAATTAGTGTTTTTAGATTATGTTGAAGATGGCATAATTGAATTATATGTTTAGACAATATGTATTTGTGATTTGCACATCCACGGCACATCAACACGGAGTAGTCTCGTGAGTGTTGAGATCTTATTAACTAAATTTCTGAAACATAAAATTCAATTATGTCTTCAACACAACCCAAGAACATCAATTCTTACTGATAATATGATGAAGACTCAGAGCTAACGCCCATGAAACCCCAAAACTCATGCTTCTTATTTTATATATATATATAAACAGTAAGAAAATGTCGATATTACCCTTGTATTTAACTAAAAAAATTAACAAAAGTACCAAACTGTCAAACAGAGCATAAATTGAGAAACCAGAGTGTACACTATTAAAAGACTAGGTACGAAATTGTCCAATTGGACATACATGAGGTACCATAGAAGGAATTAACCCCAAGGAAGGGCAAGGAAACTCAACCTGAAAGTTTTGATTTCTTAAGTTGCTCAGCCAACTTCACTGCTTCGGCTTCTTCCCTTTCCTTTCTATCAGCCTGACTTCCAGCAAACTTCTTCCTTAGAGAATCTACTTCATCATCATTCTGTGTGCAAGTGAAAACTTTCTAAGAATCCACTGTAGACATCTGAATCTATTTCATCTTGATTCTTCCCTAAATCTATTTCCTAATCAATAAGAAGTAAAGAACCAAACAGAAACATACCAATTCCTTGAACAACGGCTCTGGTTTCCCAATCTTGTGACCTATTGGTACAATTTCCCAAGGCTTTCTTGCCCTATCAATATCGCCTTTATCATCACCAAGTGATGTGTGCATCTCAGCAGGCAAATTAAGCTGCTTAAATACCTGAATGCAAATCCATAAAGAAAATTATAACATATATTAGCATGGATGATCAATGCTGCTACCACGATACTTCAGAGCAACACAAAAATTGCAAACAAATTATTACCTCAACAGAAAACGATGGCATGAAAGGCTCCAATAGGCAGGCAAGAAGATGCACCAGCCCCACTGCAGTTCTCATAACAACGGAGCAGCGAAGTCGGTCTTGCTTGTAAAGTTTCCAGAACTGACTTTCCTGCATTCCATTGAAGTGTACCGACAGTGCAACTTAGCAGCTGATTATTGGCAACAGATGAGCAGACACAGAAACAAGTGAAAGAGAGATTAAAAACATGCTTACTTGCAGATATGCATTCCCTTCGCTCGAAATGCTCATGGCTAGTTTGAGTCCTTGCTTTAGTTTTACCTACAATGCAATAGAAATGTGAACACAGGTAGGAAGGAAAAGCTTCCAGTCATGGACAACAACACTATCATTCAAATTTCAATCACCTTTTCCATGGCCTCTACGTATTCCTCCACACATTTACCCACTTTTTCACCTATTTTCTCTGTCAAAGGATCAGAGACTGCATCTGGAGCATCAGGAACAATGGAGTCATATCCTTGACCTGTAGTTGGAACTTGTTAGTTTTGAATGCAGCACATATATAATGCTCAACTGGACCCTAGCAAACATACTTAAATATATGAAGAGAACCCGAGTCATTAGTAAAACTCAAATATTTGTGCATGTATCTCTCTTATCCATACTCCATAAGGGACTCGTACATATTCATGGTAAATTAATGCTGCATTATCAAGATTTATAGTATTCGCACCTCAAGAATAGAATATGCCCTCTAAAATATAACTATCAACATGAGGTCAAAGTTCTCAACTGGTGGGTTCAGCAAAAGCATCTGCCTTGCATAGATATGAGGGAGGGAAGAGCTCTGATTTTCAAGTTGTCAAAGAGAGTCTGGCCTTATTTTTGTTCTGGTCTTAAGACATGTTGTTCTAGACTCGCTTACAGTCATTTTCTTATGAGTGAGAGGGGGGGGGGGGAGTCGAACTCCGGCAGTAAGCTTATGCACACAAGGGATCTTATAATTGGACCTATAAGTGCCACTAAATCATAGAATTTCAAAAGAACAAGGAAACATAAGACTATAGCTGCCATCAATTTTGTTCAAAGACATCAGCTGAATAGTCAATACTAACCTGAAGGTTTGGCAACAAAACTCAAAACTCGGTTAATGAAGTTGCCCAAATTATTCAGCAATTCACTGTTGAGTTTTGCTTGCAGATCCGCCCATGTAAATAATGTGTCTGACACCTATTTTACCAGATATTACAAATATATGAGTGACAAAGATACAGAGAAAGAAGTCTACTCATAAAAACACTAAATAACAAAAATATTACCTCGGGCCTATTGGTTAGCAAGTAATATCGCCATACTTCAACAGGAATGTTTGTATCTTTGGCATCGTTTCCAAATACTCCGATACCCTTGCTCTTAGAAAATTTTCCTGTGAAAAAGATCAACATTTATAATACCTACTACAAGCTGTACAAAGGAAACTTTAAGCTACCATAAACAAGATCAATAGCAATACAATAAAGTTTACATACCTGCTTCATAGTTCAAGTATTCAGTAACACTTATTGTCTTCATCAAAGTCCAATTTTCACCAGTTCCAAGAAGTGTGGAAGGAAACATCACCTAAAATACAAATGCTATACTTATCAAAGATCCGATGCCAAGTTTTTTATTATTATTTTGTGTGTGGAGGGGGAGGTTATCTAGTGCAATGCACTTGCTTTACTAAATTTATTTATATAAACAACAGCAAGCTTACCGTGTGGAATGGCACATTATCTTTGCCCATAAACTGATACAACTCCACATCCTCTGGATTCTTCCACCATTTCTCCCAATCTGGAGTGTAGCATTTAGTAATTGAAACATATCCAATAGGCGCATCAAACCACACATAGAAAACCTACCAATAGAAATATTTGAACTAGGATGAGAAATTTTGAAATTCATAAAAAAAAACAAGTGTAAGTCGCCAAAGCTAAATCAAACATGTGTTAACCTTGTCCCTGAAGTTATCATGTGGAACTGGAACCCCCCACTTCAGATCTCTAGTGATACACCGTTGTCTAAGCCCCTCTTTGAGCCATGCATTTGTCGCTTGAATGGCATTCTGGCTCCAGGAACCCTCCACTGACATTTTATCAATATATTCTTTCAACCTATCCTTCAGCAAAGGAAGTTCCAGAAACAAATGGTTTGTTTCACGAATCCGTGGAGTTGACTTACAGACCTGCTTACAATAGCCAAAACTGAGAAGGATAATGGTGTAAACATTACCAAATTCTGTAAATTCAATGCTACAGAAGAAGTTGCTCACAAACCCTTGATAACTTAGTAGTTATTTTAAAACAAGAACATTTATATACATCAAGGCAGTTGATAAAATCAACATAGGAATTATATTTTCCTTCAAGTGAGCTAACATATATACATACAGGATACAGGGTATGTAGATGTTAAATAGTAACATACACACATATGACGTGTAATATAAGCTTCAAAAATTAAAGTATGCACAAAACTCAAGAATTTACCTTGCACTTCGGATCCTTCAATTCTGTGGGGTTCAAAAGTTTCCCACAGTTCTCACACTGATCTCCTCTTGCGGAAGTGTAATCACAACCCTGAGTCGGGCACGTCCCCTCCACGAGCCTGTCGGCTAAAAACCGTGTGCAAGTATCACAGTACAGCTGAACAAACAACAACTCAAGTTAACTCAACAAATATTACAAAAAAAAAAAAATCTCAAATCACAATGCTCAACATGTACAAAATTTACGGAATAGCAACGAAATCGATACAATTACAGTCCAGCGAGTATTACCTGCTGCATTGTGTTCTCTGAAAGCCAGTTATTCTCCAGAAGCCTATTGAAAATCGCCTGGCAAACCTCCGTCTGCTCCGGAGTTGAAGTTCTTCCGAATTTGTCGAAACTTATATTGAACCATTCATACACCTGCTTATGAATCGCATGATATCTACAAAATCCACAGCCATTTCATCAATCGCATGATAAATTAACTAACCGCAGTAAACTCACACACGAATTTCACCGCGAGGTAAAAAAATCGAACTTACTTGTCGCAGATCTCCTGTGGGCTACACTTCTCCTCCAAGGCTTTGGTCTCGGTGGCGGTGCCGTACTCATCGGTGCCGCAGATGTAGACGGTGTTGTAACCGCGGAGACGGCAGTAGCGAGCGAAGACGTCGGCGCTGAGGACGCAGCCGATGATGTTGCCGAGGTGAGGGACGTTGTTGACGTAGGGCAAGGCGCTGGTGATGAGGACATTGCGCTGGCCGGGGATGGGGAGCTTGGGAGCGGCGGCGAGGTCTCCCATGGCGGTGGTCTCTAGGCTTCTCACTGAGTGGGAGTTGGATTTCAGAGACGGCTGCAGGTAGGGGTTGGAGTATGGGGTGGTTTTGATGAGAGAAAAAGAGAAAGTCTTTAATGCCCTTGCTTTTGTTGTGCACGAATAGGATCCAAAAGATGTGTCGAGGCCATTTTATATAGGAGCACCGAGCAACTAGCTCCTTTCCACTAGGGAAGTGAAAATCTGTATTCCTTGTAAGCCAAGTAAACCTAGAATAATTCTAGTGTTGGTGGAGAATGAGAATGAGAATGAGAATGAGAATGAGCACAAAGATCCGATTTTGTATCCACTTTTATGATCAAATGAGGATTACATTCGTACTCTCTATACGAGAAACCTACTGTTAGTACATAGTATAACATCAATCGTACTCGCCTAAGAAGATGCATGCCGCCACGTAAAACGGGCTTGGGCCTTGGTTAAGCCCAAGCAACCCACACTATTCCTTGAGGGCATAATAGTAATACACCCTCTAAGTAAGGGCAAAATGGTATTTTAGGGTGCATCCACCATACCCCTATAAATACCACTCTCCCCCTCTCATTCTCACGATCTCCATTTTCACTCTCTTATCACCTGTATCAGCTCACTAACTTAGGCATCGGAGAGTCGAAGGTCGGAGCACCCGGTCTTCCCTCTGACGATGTTCTCCCTTTGATTGACAGGTTATGGAAGCTTGGAGACAATCCTCCGCGTCTGGGTGATCTCTCCCTCTCAGAGACCACGCCAGAACAATTGGCGCTAGAAGGAGGGGGTCCTCAAGTGGAAACCCCCACGTCGCTCACCCAGAAATCCCAGAAATCCCGAGGAGAGAGAGAGTTGATCTGACTTTCTCTCTCTCCTTCACTCGGGCGTGCCACAGCAAGGTAGCTCACATTCCTAGCCAGCATACTCACTGCCTTCCAATGAACCCAGCGCGGCCTCCCCGACCTCCGGCCAAGGCCCACGCACCGGTGAGCAGCGCCCAGAAAAAAAAACTGATCTGGACACCCAGCTTCCTTCAGCCGAAGCGGGAACGCGCACTTGATCTCGCGACACCAATCTCGGCACACTCCCCCCCCGGGACATGCCTCCGCTTTTGGCACCCCTTCCCGGCTCGGGACCTCGGGACGAAGCAAATAATGCCTTCGCTTTTGGCGCCCTCTCGCCCACTTGTTATCTCTCTCCCGGGGACGCCTGCCCATGTCCCGGTGCTGCTCTCCCGCTAGCCATCCGCGGACACCCCAGGTCCCGCCATTCATTCGCGGACTCCCGCCATCCATCTGCGGACTCCGCAGGTCCCGCCATCCATTCGCGGACTCCGCTGACCTCGCAGACTCCCCTGGTCTCGCCACGCCAGCTCCTCGTGGCATTCCCTGGTCTCGCCAAAGTCCTTAAACCTCGCGTGGAGACATCCCTAGTAGTTCCCCTGGCAGACACCCCCCACACAGCTCTCCATCCCGATCTCCTGGGACTCCTCTATCCCGACAGAAGGATGCAAAAAAAAAAAAAAAAAAACCCTTCCCGACACGGCGTCTGGTCCCGACCCAAGATATAGTCCCGACCACGGATCCCGTGACAAGAAACAAGTGACCCGCTTCACACATTACCATGCTCTCGGAACGTGCCAGCACAAGTGACCCGCTTCACACATCCGCATTCCTCTCTTCCTCCCTCCTGGGACCATCCATTTCTCACCGCGGACACCGCTTGTCACGCCAGACTCCGCGGACTCCTCTTGTCTCGCCATTCCCCGCGGACTCCACTGGTCTCGCCAGAGTCTCCGCGCAACTCCAAGTTCTCTACAATGACTATAGCTGCTCTACGCGGCTCCAGATAAGTCTTACTCCACATTATTCAATTAAGTTGTTATCATACAAATAGCATGCCACATGCATCATAATATACTCTCATGTACATGCTACACACACTTGTAAACCATGGGCAACCCACATACACTTGCTTCACATGATTACAAGCCAAATATTGTTGTACATTTATCTATATCAATCACAAGCTACACACACACCATGTGTAAACAGCCGGCATTCAAACATGCATCCTCTAGCTACACACGCCCTTAGCGCGACCTGTCCCGCCACCCCTTCCCGGCTCGGGACCTCGGGACGAGACAGGAAGACCCCTTATTCCTATCCAACCCGACAGTAAAACCCTTACCCCTGAGCTTCCTTCCAACATCACAAACATATGAACCGTCCCATTCACCACATACAAATCCAAAGACTAAGAACGCCACCAATTCATACCGTGAAACAGTGGATCCGCGTAGTGGCAATGAAGCTGGTTGCAAACAGCTAAGCGCTCGCGCCCACTCGATCGAGGGTGAAGTGGGATGCTCCCCAATCTGAGGTTTGTCAAACCACCGAAACTCTAAAGCACAAATTGCAGCTCACCCAATTTTCAGTTTGCAAAACACGAACTCCCCCCTCCAGCTATCCCCAACCCCATGCATACACTGACTCGCCACACAGCGGCCCGCAACGCTCAATAGCGACAGTCCCCAATCAAGCGCGGACTGCCTCGCCACATAGCCTCAGTCCCCAATCAAGTGTGGACTGACAGGCCACTTCACGACAGTCCCCAATAAAGCGCGGACTGCCTCGCCACATAGCATCAGTCCCCAATCAAGCGCGGACTGACAGGCCACTTCGCGATAGTCCCCAATCAAGCGCGGACTGCCTCACCACATAGCCTCAGTCCCCAATCAAGAGCGGACTGACAGGCCACTTCGCGACAGTCCCCAATCAAGCGCGGACTGCCTCGCCACATAGCCTCAGTCCCCAATCAAGCGCGGACTGACAAGCCACTTCGCGACAGTCCCCAATCAAGCGCGGACTGCCTCGCCACATAGCCTCAGTCCCCAATCAAGCGCGGACTGACAGGTCACTTCGCGACAGTCCCCAATCAAGCGCGGACTGACTCGCCACATAGCCACGGTCCCCAACCAAGCGCGGACTGACTAGCTAGAGCAACATTAAAATTGTCTTCTTGCCAACAGGTTTTCGGAACGTCACCCCCGTCACCTCGCGACTCTCGCATGAGGACTTGGGGACTCGGCACCATGCCTCCCGCACTATGACTCGCCACAGCGCAAACAATTACTCGCCTGGTAGCGGCTCGCCACGCCACCTAGCGCGAACAAATTACTCGCCTGGTAGCGGCTCGCCACGCCACCTAGCGCGAGTAATTACAAATTACTCGCCTGGTAACGGCTCGCCATGCCACCTAGCGCGAACAATTACTCGCCTGGTAGCGGCTCGCCACGCCACCTAGCGCGAACAATTACTCGCTTGGTAGCGGCTCGCCACGCCACCTAGCGCGAACAAATTACTCGCCTGGTAACGGCTCGCCACGCCACCTAGCGCGAACAATTACTCGCCTGGTAGCGGCTCGCCACGCCACCTAGCGCGAACAATTACTCGCCTCGCCACGCCACCTAGCGCGAACAATTACTCGCTTGGTAGCGGCTCGCCAACTGGCTCGCCCGGTAGCGGCCCGCCATGCCCTTAGCGCAGTTCATTCCGCTCAATATGAACTCGGTCCTCATTTTGGTGTCTCACCACCACAATCTCTCCCACCACTGGGGGACTTGGGCAACATCCTTATACACACCTCATGATGTGCTCTCGATACACGTTGGCGCCACCCGCCTCCCATCGGCATCTTGGCTACGCCCCTAGCCAGCTTTTCGACAGCTCTACACAAGCCCTATCGGCAACATCATTGTGCCCTAGCGGCACCCATCGTCATGCCTCAGCGGCACTCCTCGCCACTCCTCGACGGCACACTTGCCTCGATGGCGAAATGGTGAACTACGTCTGGTTTGATCCCATAAACGGGTACGTAGGCACTCTAGCACTCACCTAGAGGCAACCACAAAATATGCCACCACAATCTCCCCCTCGAACACATACTGGAATAGCTCAGCTAACTCGAGCATGTAGCTAGTACATATCAAAGGCTACTAAAACGCCAAGGCATACCAACATGCTGGTACTCGTGGCCCTCGCGAGAGGCTCGCCAGCGGTACCTCAACTTCGACCCCCGATCGCCCTACCATCTCCAAACAATACATGGGAGCAACAACCCGATGTCTCGATCATATATAGCGATACACGGCATACCCCACTCGGAGGGAGCCGGTCCATCCCCTCCCTTGCATGGGGACTTGGGGGACTGGGGACTGGATATGTCGCCACTAAGTAAGAGACTCGTACTCCCGATATTGTATCAGATAAAGTCCCCACCCAAGAGAGTCTCTTGACCGCGGACTTGGGGACTTGTTAGTACATAGTATAACATCAATCGTACTCGCCTAAGAAGACGCATGCCGCCACGTAAAACGGGCTTAGGCCTTGGTTAAGCCCAAGCAACCCACACTATTCCTTGAGGGCATAATGGTAATACACCCTCTAAGCAAGGGCAAAATGGTATTTTAGGGTGCATCCACCATACCCCTATAAATACCACTCTCCCCCTCTCATTCTCACGATCTCCATTTTCACTTTCTTATCACCTGTATCAGCTCACTAACTTAGGCATCGGAGGGTCGAAGGCCGGAGCACCCGGTCTTCCCTCTGACGCTGTTCTCCCTTTGATTGACAGGTTATGGAAGCTTGGAGACAATCCCCCGCATCTGGGTGATCTCTCCCTCTCAGAGACCACGCCAGAACACCTACCTTGTTTGAGTCGATCGCCATTTGATAGATAAATTTTGGTAACCCGTTTTGGTAACCTACCCTGTTTTGGTAACCCGTGCATTGACGATTGGGGAGGAGGAGCAGAGTTTGCATTGCTCCTTTGTGACATAAATTTTATTAGCAAAATTCTAGAAAAGAAATGAAATAAAATATGTTTTCAAAACTGAGATACTCTCATGGACCTAGGCCGATGAATGTGTAACTAACATGCTAACGTAACCAACGTAGCTTGCTATGTCACTCCTAATCAAAAAGATGTTTGAGAAAAACGAAATAGAAGACTTATGAGAGCGAAACTTTAAAAACTCCCAATCAAAAAGAGGTTGATGGGTTGGGCCGGATGGGTTGATGGGAAGAGTCCTTGGATCAAAGACGTTGATGGGATGTCGCTTACCTTTCTCTTTCGGTTGAAGCTATCGACCGAGCATGGGGACACAGACGTGAGCGGAGATCGAGACCAATTAGGGCTACGCTTGGCCGGATCAGAGTTAAAAGGTTCGCGTAGTCAGGCAAGTTGGTTTCGATCAATTTTGGTTGGATCTGTTTACAGGTTGTAGTGGGAGCCTTGATCTCTATTCGACTTCTTGAAGCTCTGGCGGGGGGCAGCGATGGTTGGTAATTCACGGTTGTCGGCAGTGGATGTTGTGGGTTGGTCGGCGATGATATGTCACTACTGGTCCAGTTACAAGGGTGGTGTGAGAAGCGTTGTAGCGAGGATGAGCTTTGGGTAGTGTGAGTTGGGCTCGGCCCATCCGGTAAGCTCTTTGGGCAAGGATTCTTGGTGGGCAGAAGTTGGGCTAGGGTTTCCTATTAGGCCCTTGCTTTGTTTATGTTTTATTTTATTTAATGTTTTTATAGTTTAAACTAGGACTGTTTATGAGTCTAAAGCATTTTCTTAGTTCGTTGCTTTGTCTTATTAACTAAGGTTTGTTGATGCTCTAGGGTAGCCTCCTCTGCGTATGGTGGTCCCATATATGGTCAAAATAATGATAGGTTGAGGCTTTGTCCCTTCCTCCTTATGTTCTCGCTAACTGGTTACTTGTTCTATTTGCTACTACGAAAGATTGATCATAGCAGTTCATTTCATGGTCTTCAGCATAAAGATTGCTTAATTAGTTTCTACTAGGTAGTTTCGCAAGATAGCCCCCGCGGGCTGATCTTGTTCATGTTGTTGTCAATGGTCTAAAAGGCGCTAGGCGAGCGGCGACTTATAGCCTAGCTCCTAGGCGGCTGACCGCCTTACTTGAACGCTTTGGAGAAAATCCGGGCGGCTTAGCTCTGCCTATAGCCTAGGCGAGACAAGGCTGCGCCTTTTAGAAGCTTGGTTGTTGTACTTACTCTCAAGTTGTAACCAATAACAATTAACGTCCTTGGATCAAAAAAAAAAGTTTGAAGATGCAAGTTGATCGTAACGTTGAGCTCCTTCCTATAACAATTCCACAACATACATAGTGGTAGTGGCGTAACTATTCCATGAACTTGGGGCACGTTTACTAATTGGAAAGTAAATTATCATGAATCGGTATTAACAATAATTGGTATGAGAATATTTCATATCATTCTACTGTTTACTTATCTTAAAGAATCAAAACAGGAATGGAACTAATTATGATTAATGTTGTTTACTTACCATATGAAATCAGAATTAAAACTAGTTTGATTACTAAAATACCCCTACAAGAAATGAATTTAAAATACCCCTAAAATATAATATATATTTTTAGGGTTAGGTAATTTAGAAATATTATAATTATGTGAGGATATTTTGGGGAGAAAAAGTTGATTTAATTACCTTGATTCTGATACTCATCTCCCCCCTTTGGGTATCGAATAAAGGGTTTTATCAGGAATCGATTATTGATAAGTAAGTGGGACCCATATCCATTCTAATACCTTGACATGTTAGTAAACGTTGTAATTCACCTATTCCGGAATTAATTACACTACTCTCAATTTCATTCCAGGTTAGTAAACATGTCTTTGGATTATACAGAAAAGTTTACATCTTTGATTCTATTTGTCCAAGTGGGAATTGTATATGTATAAAGGAATAAAGGTTTTTACTTAAAGAAAAAAGTAGAGTCTAGCTACTAATTAGCAATAGAGCCGAAAATGATTATATGCAAAGAAGAAAATTTCGGTGATTACGGCAATTTCGACCCTTCAAAATATAGAAATTTCGACGGAAATTTTGGGGAAATATCGATTGCAGTAAAAAAATAAGAAAATTGACGGAAATTTAAAGAAAAACAAGGAAATTTTAAACCAAACTTTAAGAGATGTTTATTTTCTATATTATGTACTATATTTGAAATGAAAACCTTCAATAAACATTGATTTATATGGGGTTATAGTAAGTTAAGGTGAAAATGTTAGTGCTGAATCGTTAATAATTCTTAAATGTTTTTCTTAAACATCTTTTTTTATATGGCTGGAAACCCAAAGAGAGGCTAGGCCATCACGCCTTACATACTACAACAATTCAGGGCTTTTACCGCTTAAAATTTACTGTGTGTATCAGTGCGTGTCGTAAAAATAGGTCATTTACAGCGTGCATTTATAGCATGCCGTAAATATAATGTTATGTAGAATTATTTATGGCGCACTTCCGAAGCACGCCGTAAATGAGATTGTGTCTCGAGTTATTTATGGCTTGCAATAAAAACACGTCAAAAATGTTAGTATTATGAAGAGGTATTTACAGCATTCTTTTATTACGCGTCGTTAATAAGTATAAGGTATTTAGTACATATAATATTCGTGCGCCGTAATTTGGTGTGAGCTGACTTTTCGGTTCCTGGCCCGCTCAATTTTTTCACCAAAACTTAAACTTCCCGCACTTTTTTCCATCGAAAACAAAACCTCTTAAATCCCAAACACCCACACCTCGTATCCTTGGAGTTTATCCCAAATACCCAAACCTCTTATACCTCTTTATCCTTCATTCTTCACCCTCGTCTTCTTCACTGGAATCACTCCGAACCGGATGTCGTCGTCGGTTGTTTGCTCTCCTTCGGCCTCCTCTTCACCACTTCCTTCTTCATGTGAGTCTGATCTGCCATTCACAGATCTAGATCTTATTTCTCAAGTTAATTTTGTGATGAAATTCTCATTTGTATTTGTGAATTTTGGATCGGAAAATTAAGAACTATGATAGAGTAATTTAACCAATTGCAGAAGTTACTGAACCAGAAAGCTTATTGCTTCCAATCACAGGGTTAGTCTAAGGCTTTAGAAATATATGTTATCAGGTCGTTTAGTGTGGGAGTTAGAGGTTTGTTTGGTCTATCTTATCGTTTTCTCAATGCTTGTGCCATTTTGATGAGAGATCACATTAAAAAGCTTAAGTGTTTCGTTATTGATCAGTAAGTACATAAAGGCTCGATAGGATTGGAGACATCACCTTGTAACCAATTGTATGTTAATTATGTTGCTCCAATTTGTTAGTTCATGAAGGAGCTGTGCAATTTGCATGCTTTTGGTTAAAATTGGTTTGCGAAATATTTTGAAATTAGTTATGGGATGCATAACTGCCTGTAACAGTTCCTTCCAGTTGTTAGGTTCTTGCAGTTGTTGGGTTCTCATGTATTATCTTGACTGATTGAGGTTTTGCACGGTTTAGTGTTGTTACCAGCCGCTCGTGTAACATCAACCTTCCTTCTTTATGTGCACATATTTGTCTGAGTTTGTATTAGTATTAGTCCACTCTTTATAGTATAGTTAATTGTGTAAATATATATTGCAGCTATGAAGCAACCTCTTCCAGGAAAGGCGTTGAGTTTCGTGTAATATGTGGAGGCTTTTTCGTAGATTTCAGAGGTGCTTGATTCGGGGAAGGCGACGTTTAAGAAGATCAGTGATGAGTATGAGGTGAGTTTCAAAAAAGATCAATTCCTGGAAGGTGTTTGTGTTAATGCCTGAGTGGAATTTTTGTGTGCTTGAGGGAGGGAGGCCTTGAGGTATTCTTGAGCAATTGACACATATGGTTTCACATTATAGTTTTATATGTAGTTTGATTATCACTTAACACTTAGTTTTGAAAGATCTGTAACATGTAGAACTCAGTATAGTCAGCAGGGCTAATGTGCATACAGTGACTAAAAGAAATAGATAGTTTTTAAATCGGTAATGCATACAGTTTTGCACTTTAAATTAGTAGTTCATGGGATATTTGATTTGACTTTGATTTGATACTTTGGACTGATCAATTGTAATATTGTATGTGGCCATGTGTAGTTGAACCTCTAAATTCAAAGGAAGCTGTGAAATGGTTATATCTTGCTTCTTTTCTGTTTTAGTATTCATATTATTCTAATATAAAGAACTGATTCACAAGGAGCAGATGGAGAAATGGCAGGAGGAGATCAGGGAGTTGCATGCGGTTGATCCTTCCAATGAGCAGAATGAACTCTATATGAGCAGATAGCACTTCCAGCCATGGATTGTCAGTCTTGATGTTGCAAAGGTACACTACTTGATTAATTTCTTTAGCCTTCTAAAGTACTTTGAACTAGCACCTTTAGGCTTTGATGATGGCGTATTATTCTTTTTCTTGCAGCCAATCAATCATATTGTATCTATTGGTAACGTTAGGCTTCATATGCTTTGGATTGAGATTGGCATATCTTTATAAGTCAAATATGATTTGTTTTACTGTTGTGCAAGTGCTCATATGTACTCACAAAAGTAAAGGGTTTCCTTATGCGCCTTTGCTTAATTTTTTGCAAGACCTCATCAAACTTTTACAAAAAACATTTTCGGATGGTAAAACAGTTAGTAGGTCGATATAAATCATTGAAACCTTCATGTTCTTCCAAATTCTGAACAAATGGGAGCAGTGATCGACCAAAGGCTTCAAGGGAGACCTATTTGGAGAAGCATATTGAAAGGAACATAACTAGCCTAAATTCAGTGTCTGTTGTAGCATAGGTAATTAACTTCAATGTGCTTGCAGTTCTGTTTGGTCATTTATTTACTAGCACTACCAGAAAATAGGTCTTGGGCGACGAAACAAAAAAAACCGGGCGACAATTTTTTTTTTCGTCGCCTAAGAAAAAAAAATCGTCGCCTAAGTTTCCTCTTAGGTGACGAAAAAAAAAATCGTCGCCTAAAAATAAATTTCGTCGGTCAAGATAGAAACTAGGGCGACGAAACAATATTTCGTCGCCTAAGATATTTATATCGTCGCCTAAGTTTTTTATCCTTAGGCGACGAAACTCAAATATTTCGTCGCCCAAGAGTTTTTAATTCTTAGGCGACGAAACTCAAATATTTCGTCGCCCAAGATTCTTCTATATATTGAGAGGCCGGGATAGAAGAATGAGAACTTTGAAAATTTGAAACATAAATTTCTCTAGTTCTTCAAATCGTTCGGTGTTGTGGAAATCTGTCCATACATAGTTTGTGGAGCTACTCCCAGGTACGTACATATGCATATGCACATATATATGCATATATATATATATATATATTGATTTTCAGTTTTATTTGAGTTGAATTAATGATATATATATATATATATATATATATATGCATAGAGTTTCCAAGCTGAGTAAGGGGCCGTTCTGTCATAGATATGGTTCACATGTTTGTTTAACTGGATCTCAAGATCACAAACTGACCACTCTTCTCGGTGAGGGGGTCGATAGGGGTTCGCCTCCGTGATCACAAACGAGTCCTGCCTGGTTCCTGTAGGGGGTTCGCCCTCCGTGACATTGACACTTGCCTTCTGAAACCACGGAATCCGCTCGAACTAGATATATATAATTAATAATTAGTATGTTGTATTACATTAATATATATATATATATATATATAAAAGATATGTTCATTAAATATTGATATATATATATATGTGTTATTTTCAGGATATGGATAAGAGTTGAATTTCTCTTCCAAGATATCACAGAAAATATGCTGAAGGAGTTTGGGATTTTATGCAATATGCGCAGGCCAATGCTGACGGGAGTGGCATGTTCTATTGCCCGTGCAAGATGTGTAAGTGTCGCAGTGATATGCATCGATTTCCGTTTGATACAGTATGGGACCACCTGAAGAGTAACGGATTCTGGGAACGTTACACACGTTGGATATATCACGGTGAAACCTCATCACGCCCGCATGATCATGGACAGTTTTATGAGACGGGCAGTACATCCAACGATCCAACAACGGCCTTCATCAACGACATGTTTCCTCATGACAGCGGTGTATGCCCTGAACGACAGCACATTCCGCAGGCGCCGATGCAGGCCGTCCCTAGAGGTGTCAACACTGCCGGTATAGCCAAGTACAACAGACTTATTGCTTTCCAACAGACCCCTCTGTGCCCAGGTCATGAGAAGACCGTTCTTCAGTGTGTGATGGAGGTGATGCATATCAAGGTTGACACAAAATCGACCGTGACGGCTGTTGATAGGTATCTACAGTACGCTGCTTCGCTCCTGCCCGACGGTCATCGTCATCCCACCACGCATCATAAGGTCCGTCGTATCTTGAGAGATCTCGGGCTTTCCTACATCAAGATCCATGCATGCAGATATGACTGCGTTCTATTCTGGGGTAAAGATGCAGTCGGTAATGACCTTGAAGGCCTTCATCGTTGTCCGGTATGTGGGACCGACAGGTATAAGCGGACTCCCGCAGGCAACAGGAAACCTGTTAAGGTACTTCGCTATTTCCCGTTGAGGGATAGGCTGGAGCGGTTGTACATGTCTTCAAAGACGGCCGAAGCTATGAGATGGCACGCTGTGAGGGAGGTGCATGACGAAGACCTCATGGTACACCCTGCTGACGGGGAGGCGTGGAAGCATATAGACAAGGAGTTTCCTCATTTTGCTTCAGAGGTGAGGAATGTGAGGCTCGGGCTGTCATCCGACGGGTTCAACCCTTTTGGGACCATGAGTCTTTCGTACAGTATATGGCCGGTCATTTTGGTGCCTTACAGCATTCCTCCATGGACCTGCATGAAGAAGGAATACAACATGTTGACCTTGTTGATTCCGGGGCCCGGTTATCTAGGTATCTACTTTCCCTTCATATTGTATATATTGCTGTTGGTTCAATTTTTTCTCTATTTATTGTTTTTGTTCTATATTGTTGGTCATATATAGTAGTCGTTATCTGAATTTGTTGTGGTTGTTGTTGTTGTTATCCAGGGAAGTGTCTCGATGTGTATATGAGACCGCTGATTGAAGAGTGTAAATTGCTTTGGGAGGTTGGTCATCCCACTTATGACTCCCACAAAAATGAGATGTTCCAGATGCATGCCATGATTGTTGGTACCATCAGTGATTTTCCTGCACGTGGGATGTTGTCTGGCAACGTTGTTAGGGGATACAAGGCTTGTCCTGAGTGCCTTAGCTCCCAGGGGTGCAGCAATCATTGCAACAAGATAGTCCGGATGGGTCACCGTGCTTACCTACCACATGATCACCCCTGGCGGATAGATACCGGGGCATTTGATGGGACCGAAGAGAGAGGTGTGGAGCCGCATAGATGGTCGGGGGAAGAGATTTTAGCAGTGCTGGATGAGTATGATTTTGGGCAGCTCAGCAATCATCCCAATATTGTGGCCAGAATACCTGAAAGACCAGACATGTACAAATTCTGGACACATAAGAGCATATTTTGGGAACTCCCGTACTGGAGTACGCTGTTGATCAGGCACTACCTAGATGTGATGCACATAGAGAAGAATGTCTACGACAGTGTGGTAGGTACAGTGCTCAACTTGGAGGGGAAGACGAAAGACGGTCCTAAGGCACGCGTTGATCTTAAAAAAATGGGAATCAGAAAACATCTTTGGCTGAAAGAGGGGAAGAAAAAGATGCCTTGGGCTCCTTACACCGTGAAGGCTGATCAGAAGACCCATATCTTGGCCTGGATGAGTTGTGTGACGTATCCCTCAGGCGTTGCAGGAAATATAGCCCGGTGTGTGAACTTGCGGGAGAATAAGATATACGGCTTGAAGAGTCATGACTGTCATATTCTGCTACAACGTCTCTTCCCTGTTTTCATTCGACCGTTCCTTCACTGTCAGGTAAATTTGTGGTTAAAATTACGGTTAACCTGTCGTTACGGTGGATTTTATATTAAATTTGTGATGTGTGGTTGGCCAGGTTGTGGAGCCGTTAGTAGCGCTGTCAAGATTCTTCATGAAGTTATGCACAAGGGAAGTGAGAAAATCTGATCTCCGGGAAATGCAGGCAGACATCATATACATCATGTGTAAATTCGAGAGGATCTTTCCGCCAAATTTTTTCGATATCATGCCTCACCTGATGATCCATCTTCCCCAGCAATTGTTGCTTACCGGTCCAGTACACTTCATTTGGATGTATCCCATGGAAAGGTATGTTTTATTCACTTACATCTCCAGAACGTACATGTTCAATATATATGTACGTACATGTTCAATAACCATAACGTATAGTTTGCAATCTTATATTTACAGGCAACTTGGTGAGTACAAAGATTATGTCACTAATAAATCCGCGCCTGAAGGATGTATAGCTGAAGCATATATTGCGCATGAATGCGTCACCTACATGAAGTTGTATTTAGGAGCGTCGTTGGGAGCTCCGCAAGCCATGGAGGAACATGCGCCGCGGTTCAATCTCTCTATAGTTTCCAGTGATGTCGAAGTTGATGGAGCACGACTGTCCGCCGAGTATGCATTGTCGGATGAAGAGATAGCCATAGCGCACTGGTGGGTACTAATCAATTGTGAAGAAGTTAAATATTGGAAAGAGTTGCACCTATCTTTTCCGGAAGTTGATGGTGATCTCGAGTACCACAACATGACGTTCGCAAATTATTTTCGCACCTGGGTACGTAATTTAATCTTCCCTGTTATATATATATATATCTAATTATTTTCTATTGCATATATTTTCGGATATTTACAGTTCAATATCTGTTACAGATGGACATGATTAAATCTGATGATAATCCAAACTGGTCGCACGAACTATTACTTCTTGCGATGCAACCGCAACGGGCTAGAGTTTATCCCACTTGCACAGTGAATGGCGTCAAATTTGTATCTGAAGAGAGAGACAGCAGACGAAGAACACAGAATTCTGGGGTGATAGCGCTTGGTCATGGCCTTGACTATTACGGTGTTCTCCATTCAGTGGTCGAACTGGTTTATGCGGAAGGCATGAAAGTGCATATGTTCAAGTGTAGATGGTTTGATACAGGCGCACAGAGCATGAAGATGGATCAGTACGGCAATTTATCGGTCAACACTGCTACAAGCGCCTACGAAGATGACCCGTTTGTTTTTGCGACATCGGTAAAACAAGTGTTTTATCTTGATGACCTTGCCAGGGGTGACGCGTGGAAAATAGCGAACATTGTGCATCCTCGAAACATTTACCGGGCGGCTACACTTGGAGTGACCATTCCAGGGCCAGAGGCTGATGCGTATCAGGAGCCGAACGCAGTAGGTATTCATGATGTATCTACTATTCGCGAAAATAATGTTAAACATGGTCGAGTGCTCAGAATTCGTGACGAAGATTCAACCTTTATTGATGTTGATCCAAATGAAGAAACAGACGACGACTCTGACGACGAATTAAGGCATAGATTACCAGATATTAATTCCGATACCGAAGAAGACTCCTCGGATGACTCAGATTACGAGCCTTAGCTTAGTTATAATTGAGCCTTAGCTTTGTAATTGTTGTCCAAATTAATATAAAGATTTCCGGGCGTGTTTGTGAGCCTTCCATGGTAGGCTGGGTTCCAAACCCCTTAAAAGAATATGTTTGTACTAAAAGAATATGTTTGTACTAAAATAAATAAAGCACATTTAAATTTCATTGTACATGATTTTTATTTTTACTCTTGGGCGACGAATTTAACAAATATCGTCGCCCAAGTATTATCTTGGCCGACGAATTACACTCATTTCGTCGGCCAAGAGTTATCCGAATAATTAAAATAAAATAAAACATATTTAAATTTCATTGTACAGGATTTTTTATTTTTACTCTTAGGCGACGAATTTAACAAATATCGTCGCCCAAGTATTATCTTGGCCGACGAATTACACTCATTTCGTCGGCCAAGAGTTATCCGAATAATTAAAATAAAATAAAACACATTTAAATTTCATTGTACAGGATTTTTTATTTTTACTCTTGGCCGACGAATTTAACAAATATCGTCGCCCAAGTATTATTTTGGCCGACGATATACCCTAATTTCGTCGGCCAAGATAATCCGAATAATTAAAATAAATAAAGCACATTTAAATTGTAAGGTAATGTTTTTTATTTTTATAGCCCCGTCAGCGTCTCGTCGATTGGAAACTATTCTCAGTTGAAGGTCCGGCCAGATTACGTGATTTGGAGGGTCGAATAGCCGTTTCCGTCCGTTTAGGGGTTTGACCGCGCCGATTGACCGGACGGATCGAGCTCTTATCTTTGTCAGATGGAGCTGAATTTTTGCCCACCTACGTAATTCGTTATGCTGGTCATATCTGACGGTCGGTTTTCAGTTCCTCTTCTCCGATCACCAAACTCACGTTATATGTACTAATGTTGTATAACTTTTTTATATAAGTGTTGAGTTTAAGTTTCGTTTTGAAGACAACGTATACCTAGAGGCCTCAAACGCAAAAAAGTCGTGAAATAAGATATGACCGGAACGGTGAAATACGTCAACCCGTGAAAAATGAAGATATTTCGGTAAAATTTCGGTGCCGGTTGTTCCGGTCAACGAATTTCTCTTATTTCTACCTAGTGGTAGCCCTATCCCGGGTATTTATTTTTTACCAAATTTTTATAGCCCCGTAAAAGTCTCGTCGATTGGAAACTATTCACAGTTGAAGGTCCGGCCAGATTACGTGATTTGGAGGGTCGAATAGCCGTTTCCGTCTGTTTAGGGGTTTGACCGCGCCGATTGACCGGACGGATCGAGCCCTTATCTTTGTCAGATGGAGCTGAATTTTTTCCCACCCACGTAATTTATTATGCTGGTCATATCTGACGGTGGGTTTTCAGTTCCTCTTCTCCGATCACCAAAATCACGAAATTCTGAATTTTATGATAGAACTCTTGGCCGACGATTTTCTTAATCTTGGGCGACGAGATTTATAGTGAAGAACATCGTCGCCCAAGTATACTCTTGGCCGACGATTTTCTTCATCTTGGGCGACGAGATTTATAGTGAAGAACATCGTCGCCCAAGTAGACTATCTTGGCCGACGATTTTCAAAAAACAGGGCGACGATTTTCAAAAAACAGGGCGACGATTTTTATAGAATCGTCGCCCAAGAACGCCAATATAAAAGGCAAAAATTTGGAACCCTAACCATTCGCGCAGCTGCCAAGCCCTCTCTCTCTCTCTCCGAAAATCCACCGAAGCCCTCTCTCTCTCCCTCTCTCCGACCCCGACCCCGACCCCGACCCCGACCCCAATTCGGAACCCCGACCCCGACCCCGACGCCGACCCACAATTTAAGGTATAACCCTAAAACCCTAAATTGGTTTTAATTGTTGTTGTTGTTGTGATAATTGTAAATTGTTGTTGTTGTTGTGATAATTGTAAATTGTAAATTGTTGTTGTTGTTGTTGTGATAATTGTAAATTGTTGTTGTGATAATTGTAAATTGTTGTTGTTGTGATAATTGTAAATTGTGATGTAAATTATGGTAAATTGTGATGTAAATGATAATTGTAAAATATTAGGGTTTACGGTTTAGGGTTTAGGGTTTAGGATTTGTGGAAATAATTTGTAAATATATTGTAAATGATTAAATAATTTTTGATTAAATAATTAAATAATATAAATTATAATTGTAAATATATTGTGGAAATTTTGTAAAAAATAGTGGATTATTTTTGAGTAAGGATGTAAATATTCGTAAATTAATTTTTGTGATGTAATAATTGCGAATTAATGTAAATAATTTGTTATGTGAATAAAAATAAATAAATCCTATAATAACTATTAATTTCGAAATTTATGGTTATTTTTTGTTAAATTAATTATAAGACGGTAAAATATTTTTAATAAATTTATGGTTATTTTAAACAGGATGGGCATGAGGAAAACTTTTGGACAACGTTCGGGTGCGAGGAGCTAAGACGACTCGGACGGTACCTCAAACAACCCGTCAGAATCACCGTCGATCGGGTTTCCGTGGCAGTTGACGGCCCGATATGCGGCGATTAGGGGTGGCGCGAGCGGCTCGCGTTCTTCTGGGCAGTCGGGTCCCGCAGCGACGGCTCCTCGTCATCTAGAGATACTTCCCCGGTCGCGATCCCGCAGCTACGCCCCCACACAGTCGTCCCCGACCGACGGTGATGGCGGGTCATCCGGGGTCCCTATGGTGCCGTCCGGCCCCTTCCTCCGACGATACCGGCGATACCTCGCGTCGATGAGGAGGGTCGACCGATTCGGGAGCAGCTCCCGCATGTGGCACCGCACGAGGCCTATATCTACATGGAGTTTCCCACGCCTCTTCATCCCGTGAGGGTCTCCGAGCAGGTAGGGGTGTTAACGGTTTTATTCGGTTCGGTTTTCACCTAAAACCAGAAACCAAACCGAACTAAAAAATCGGTTCGGTTCGGTTCGGTTTTTTTTTTTAAATGTAAACCGAAAACCGAACTGAACTGAACGGTTCAGTCCGGTTCGGTTTTTTTCGGTTTTTTTTTTTTTGAAAAAAAAAAATTTTCTGGTAATTTTAATATAGAGTTCTTAATATATTGGGATCCATATTCGATAATGCATACTTCCATATAATTCAAACTTAAAAGTCCACAAATTGAAAATAGAGTCAGACAATTAGAAGGCATGTCAACAATGCTAATCCAACTTGTTCATGTTTTAGTTTTTAATTTCTAGCCACAGGTCGCAAAATATACGTTTGCGGGAGCTTTAAACATAACACTGCTAGTCTGCTAAACCTTGAATATATCCCTCCTATTAAAAAGTTTAGACAATGATTGGAAAGGAAAAATTGCAGAATGCTTTTCCATCCACTTGAAGTCTTGAAGTAAACAATCATCTTTCTCAAAATCTCATCAATATGCACAATTTACCTTACACAACTGACCAATTTTTAAAGATGATTATAGAGGTTAAGTAAGATTGAAACTGACCAGTGTTTGCTTGTAGCTGATAATCCGATCTTCCTCACTGCAGATGATAAGTGCTTTATGTTTCACATGTAAGAAAGATAAAAAATTGCAGGCCGCATGTTAACAGCACGCACACACAAGTCACAACCGTATAAACCATCCAACAAATTTTCATAAACATTTGGCAATCAATCGACTTTGTTAATATGTAAGTATGTTTGGGCGTATGAGAAACTTACTGTTGCATCTTTCCAGTTTCCACCAAGGCAGCAAATAGCGGCGGACTGGCAAGCGGCGGAGGGGAGAAGAGTGAGAGTCAGAGGAGACTGAAGAGGGAGAGAGTCGAGCGGCGGACTGGCGAGTGGCGGAGGGCAGAGGGCGGACTGGCGAGTGGCGGAGGGGACTGAAGAGGGAGAGTCGAGCGGCGGACTGGCAAGCGGCGACAGGGCGGACCGGCGAGAGGGGAGAAGAGTGACAGTCCGGCGAGATGCGTGAGTGCGTGACTGCGTGAGAGACTAAGAGGAGTGAGACTGTGAGTCGTGAGAGCCTGAGAGCCTGAGAGGGAAGAACAGAAGAAAGTCAAGAAACGGCGACCGAGACGCGTAGTAGTAAACTAGGGTTATTTTTTTTTTACTGTTTGACCGTTGACTTCGGTTCAAACGGTTCAGTTCGGTTTTCACTGACCCGAAACCGAAAACCGAACCGAACAGCTCCGGTTCGGTTCGGTTTTTTTATTTTCGGTGCGGTTTTTTTTCGGTGCGGTTTTTTCGGTTACGGTTCGGTTTTCGGTGCGGTTTTTTTCGGTTTTCGGTTTCGAAGTAACACCCCTACCGTTCATAACAATTCATATGTTTGACCACCATGTTTCTATATTATTTATTCTAATCCTGACCATCCATGTATGTATGTGAAGATACACGCCGTGTACTAAAGATACTCTCTTTATTTACTGTCGGTACTCTTTATAAAGACTAGTCTTTTACCCGCTCATAGCTCTCGAGACAGAGATTGTCAATGTTCTTCTTTGGATCGCTAAAGGAAAGGGAAGGTTTACAACAACACTTGAATATGATTGAGAAAATGAAATTAACTTAACGGTTATGAAGAGTGCCAACCAAACTTAACGATTAAGAAGGCTGCCAACAAAAAGGTGATCATGCCAAAGATACACTACCTCTACCTCGACTCATTAGCATGTAAGTGTTAATATATGTAACACATGGTAGCCAAGACGAAAATACATGAAAATAGAGATCGGAACGCAACGGCAAGAAAAATAGATATGAAAGTTGAGAGGGAATGTCTAGAAATGTAGCATATGTACACACATACATATATGAATGGTTAAAATTAAATGACATAATATAGAAACATGATGATCCACACATATAAATGATTATGAATGGTTAAAATTACACCGTGTAGTTTCATGCAATGTATACATGAATTTAAAGTTACTTTGTTATAATGTAATATCATTAATCATTTTTTTTTTTTGACTAACGGCTCCGCTTCTTTGACATAATTTGTGAAGAGTGTACTCAAACTTGAAACAAATAGAAAGGGAGCGCAATGTGTTTTAGGCCAATTTTCAAAATAAAATAGGGTATCAATCCTAAATTATTTCCAATAGAAACTTTGCCGTTGTAAATTCTTGGATCCTAAATTATTTCCATCCATTGTAGGTGTAAAAGGAAAGATAAAAAACATATGTGCTTATGTTATAATTGATCCTTGCAGGTTTTGTATATTGTTTTCATATTGGAGATCCTAAAGCGTATGTGCTTATGTTATAATTGATCCTTGCATTTTGGTTATTTGATTAAGATTTAGCTTACAGAATTTAAGCTGAATGGAGATGTAGATGCCCTTTGGTAGTGAATATCTTCCTCTTTCTGGACTTGTAGGATTTTACCAACAGCTGCATGGCCTCACATTCTTCGGAGGAATGTTCTCAAAGGGGGAAGAGGCCACTTATTATAGACCTCAACTATCCTGCGCCATGTGAGGAGCTGGATTTAAATACCAGATTTACCTGGTCCAATAGCCAACAAGGTCATGATGAAGGACATGGTTGGTTAGGACCACAAACTTCAAACGATCGTGAGGTCATTGATGATGACATTGCTTTCATATCCCCGGTGATATATGCCCAAGTATGAAGATTTTCTTCTATGCTTTTTTCTGAATTTCCAGTTTGTCATGATTCCCTTATTAGCATACTTACCTTTTCTTTTTCTCCTTCCTGTCAGTCCAAGAATAATTCTAGAAGAAACCTTGAGGTGAGGGATGTCGTAGCTACCAATACAGAAATGCATAGTGGTCATTCAGGTTTGTTGCATAGTTCTTAGTCATGCATCTATTTGATTTCATTATTATTTGGACACGATTTATATGGCCCATTCTTATGCAGTTGAATGTCATATTGTTCAGTATAAATAATAATTGTGAAGCTTGTGCCTGAAAGGACTCATTTCTTTATTATAGAAAGAGATAGAACATCTAACTTATTTATAGCAGACCAATTTCCTTAGAGCATTACTTCCTCTAACCTCCAGTGAAGTCTTTTAAGATCTTAGGATCCCATTGAATTTAATTCAGGAGAAACAATTTCTAGGTAGAGTTCTTCAGTTACACTGGCACTTCTGATGCTCGGAAGTAGGTTGATGACACTCATTATACTGTCATGATTCTGTGTCTAAGCCATTTACTATGGAGTAAATGATTATTCCTGCCTATCATTGTATGCATTATAATATAGGGTAGTACTATCTGGCAGATACGTTTAACAAGAGAACCTTCCCATATAAAAAATGTAAATATGTTATACATTATGTAATTGCATGCTTGATGTTCTATATGTTATTTAGCACGTTGGTGCTTTTCATTCTAATTTGTCAGGACCTTTAGTCTGATATCATTCCTACATTTTCATCAAGGATAATAACTAGACATTGAAAATTGAAATCCCTTTTCTGGAAAGAACTTGGTGATGGTTAATTTTGCAATGGAATGGAGGAAACCAGTTGGAATTAATGGCATGATTGAGAGAGCATTCTGACTTCTTTGGCAGTTTCTTTTGTTTTACTGATTATCTCTCCTTTTTACATTTTCTGTTTACTAAAGGTCTTAGTTAGTTGGTCAATATTGCAATTTAAGTTATTATTTCGAACTGAACTTGGATATAAATGTATTGCCAGTGCCTTGATTGATACTTGTGATGCTCGATTGTTAACTCCCACTTCAAACGACAATGCTATTACTCAAACACTTCTATAATGGAGATCATAGGCCTTCTTTTGATTGTGCAATTCTGAATAATAGTTACACTTGGCTTTTTATTTAATTGCCTTACATTTCTCATGTAAAATCTTCAGATTGGGGTGCTCAGATTCCTCAAATTCCCCTTCATTGCCACAAGCGCAAAAGAACTTTACGAAATCAAGCAGTTCTGAATTGGGAGCTTCACTTTAGCTCAGAAAACGGTGACAAGAACAAGGTGATTGGAAAACTTAATTCTCTATATTACTTTTCGCACAAGAACAATTGCGTCTGGTATCTGATTTAGTGTGAACACCTCATCTAGCAATTGACAGTATCTAACAAGGGTCTACAATTATTTCAGTTATAAACTCAGTATTTCATAAGCTTTCAGTCTTAATTATTTTTTAAGAAACTGTCAGAGTTTGAAACTAAACACTCCAAGTTTTTATTTTATTTTTTATGCAGATAGAGGAAGTACCTTCTCCTGAAGTTCCTGAGAGCACACCACCTCAAGAGATACCTTCCTTCAGCTGCCCAATATGTTTGGGACCTTTAAGTGAAGAAACATCAACAAAGTGTGGTCACATCTTCTGCAAGATGTGTATTGAAGCATCAATAAAAGTTCAGCAAAAATGCCCAACTTGTCGTAAGAAGCTTAGAATGAAAGACACCATCAGGGTGTACCTTCCTACCAAATAATTGCAGAGTAAGTTTCTCTCTTGAATTTTCATTCTCCCATTTGTTATGCTAGAGAGAGATATAACAGTAAGGTGGGGGTGGGTTTATTAAATATTCATAGCTGTATTACTAGTGTTGACAGATCAAATGTTGTCTGAAGAGTTTAGACATTTTCATTTGAAGATATACTAGGAAAAAAACCTGGTGTCAAAAAGACATGCTCAAAACGAACTTCGTACTTTCAGTAAATTTGGTACTTCGATACTTGATGGTCACAAGTTTAATCTTTGTCCTCATTATTCTTTTGAATTAGGGCTAACAAATGCCTCTTTATGCATGCAGGTGGTTAGGTATCAATATTGGGGAAAAGATACAACTTTTGCTGAAGCTTGCACAAGATGCATGGGGATTATTGTTTGTTGGGGCAGCTAGTTCTAGATCTTATAGGTTAGCTAGCTCAGGCATTTGTAAAGTTCAGAATTTTAAAATGCTCTCAACAATGGGCTTTTGTCAAACTGGTTCCTAGACCCTCAGGCATGGCACGTTGATGTTCCCATCAATGTGTGGTGCTAGTATAATTCTTTTCTTGATTTGTAGGTTATGTAACATTTGATTCTAATTTGATTCACAATGTCACAGCCGCCGGAACGAGAAGGCGGAACAGGAGAGGCACCGTCAGCAACAAGGGACTCGATAGGGCGGTCGAGTCCGCTGGACGGATCGCCATCCCGTTTTCCAACGGGAAACCGGTGGACGCCGCGTTGGGAAACCGGTACACGCGCGCCGCGGGAGGCACCATCCGCTCCAGACTCCCTATGTTGTGGGGAGTCTGGAGCCAGGTTCCTGATGGAGTGAAGGAGATGCTCCATCAGTTGATGTCGGTGAGTTTACTCGATCAATTACTATTTTTTTAACTAATAAATTATTTAATTATAAAAAAAATACTAACAAGTGGTAATGCAGCAATGGTTTGTGGTTCCCGAGGAGGGACGTGACTGGGCGGACAAGGCCCATAGGGAGAGGTACCTCTATTTAATAATTTATTAAATTTTATTTTTTTAATAATATATTTAATATTTTTTTGTATATGTAGGTTCAAGGAGTGGAAGCACGACCTCCGGTTACACTGGAAGCAGTACGGGAGTGACCGTTCGGGTACCCCGAAGGAGTTCGAGTATCGGGAGTACGAGTGGCGGTGGCTTCTTGTCACGCAGTTCAACGACCCTCACAAACAGGTAATTCGTAAACAAATTTGAATTAATTTAATTAGTGAATTAATTATAATTGTATGTTTTTAAATATTTACTAACGATAATTTTTTTTGAAGCACCTCGCCCGGGTGAACGCTGAGAACCGGCAACAGAACACAACCAACCATCGTGCCGGTTCGAGGCCGTTTTCGGCCATCATGGACGACGTGCGGCGAGAGCGGCCAGAGGAGAACCCCTATATGGGGACCTTTCAGAGGGCATATCCTCATTCTGAGGAGGATCTTTTAAGTTCCTTATATTTTCTAATTTTTAATTTTAATTACATTTTATTAAATGTATATTAATATATTTTTATAATATATCCAATTAGGCGAGGGTGAGGGAGGCAGAGCAAGAGGTCATGAGAGGCATGGTGAACGACACATGGCCGGGCACGGCAGAGGATGACATGTCAGAGGCCATGTCCAGGATCGACACTTCAGATCCTACCGTTGGGGCGCGGATTATGGCCACTGCCTTCGCGCAGCGTTCCAACACCTACTACTGCCGGGGTATGGGAGACGCTGGAAAGGGGATCCTGAAGACGACGCCAGGATTTCAGCGCAAGGGAGCCGCCGGAGCCTCAAGCAGCAACAGTCGGCTACAGGATCAGTTCGAAAGTCTACAGTCTGAGCTGGAAGCCCAAAGAGCGAGGGAGTCTGAGTTGGAAGCCCAAAGAGCGAGGGAGATGGCGGCGATGGCGGAATCATATGCGGCTTCCACGGCTGCGCATATGGAGCGGCTGAATGAAGTCACAAATGCCAACCAGGCGGCTATGGGACAGTGGATGACTGCCTGCATCGCTGCACATGCGGCCGGACTTGATTTTCCGCCCATGCCTACGCCTATACCATTACCTCAGTGGCCCCAGCCTCAGCAGCAGCCTCCTCAGCCTGACCAGCCGTCGCCTCAGCCTCAGGACCCTCCGAACGGGAATGATGAGTTAGATTTTGAGTTTCTCGATCCATAGGCAGATGGACTTAATTTTTGTAATAAATTATTTATAAATTTATAAATTTGTGTTATTTTTAATTAAATTTTAGTATTAGAAAAATTTAAAGAAATGCCGAAAATAAAAATTCCAGCAAAAATAAAAAAAACATTATTTATATATTTAAAAAAATTATTTAATTATTTTTTAAAAAAATTTAAATATATCTTATGCGACGAAATTGCTAAATCGTCGGTCAAGGACTTACCATATAAGACGACGAAAAAAAAATATCGTCGCCCAAGGTTATAAGATCTTAAGCGACGAAAATTTTTTTCGTCGGCCAAGGTGTAAATCTTGGGCGACGAATATTTTTGGGCGACGAGAAGTATATTTTAGGCGACGAAATTCGTATCGTCGCCTAAGAATTACTCTTAGGCGACGACGGAATGAATTTTCGTCGCCCAAGTTCTTGACCGACGCACTTCTGGCGACGACGTCTTGGCCGACGACATGTCGTCGCCTAAGTACTTAGGCGACGAAATTTTTTAACAGGGCGACGATTTGTTTTCGTCGCCCAAGATCTATTTTCTGGTAGTGTAGCTTGATGTAATGAGATATATTAATATATTCTGAATTGTTACTTTGTAAATAACATTAGTTATATTGATGGTAATTTGAGTAAGAAGATTTTTTATTTATTTGAACATACCTTATTTACAGCTTGCAATGTGCGCCTTAATTAGAAGTTTTGTCACTCTTTCACGGCATGCTGTGTACGCCTTTAAAGATTCTTACGACGAGCAAAAGAGGGTCGTAAATGACCTAAATGACATTTATGGAATCACTTTTACGGCGTGTTAATTGTTTTTTTATGCCGTATTTTTGCATGCCGTAAAAGATATTGGTCTTTTATGGCCCGAGCTTTTACTGCTTATTTTTGTACGCTGTAAAAAGGCTTTTACAGCCCGCATTGTAGGCCGTAAAAGGGCATTTTTAGCGTAGTGATATACATACAATACATTTCACATGTTACATGAGTATGTTAAATGGGAAACAAACGGGAAGAGAACAAATGAAAAATGAAGCAATGGATCATCAAAGGTGCAAAAAAAGGATTACAATTGAGAGGTTTTGTAGGAATTTTTGTTGAAAGGTAGTTATAAATGAATTAAGAAGTGTAGGTTAGGTAGTTATAAATGATTTTTTTTTGAAATGTAGATATATTAAAAATGAATTAAGAAGTGTAGGTAAAAAAGTTAGCTGGGGATTAGACATTTACCTAATTTTTTACTTTTTTGGAAAAAAAAAACCAATATATATTGTAAAGATACTAAGAAAACCAAGTTAGATGGTTAGTAGGGTTGGTTAAGGTGTTAGCCTTGTACCAACCCAAGCAAGGCCCCTTGGGTGCAAAATTGAATATTTTGCTTCAATTTTACTCATTGAAGGAGGACACGTGGAGGAGAAGGAAAGGGGTGCAAAGCAGGCGGGAAAATTTTCGGTGGGATTTAAAATTATCTCCAAAACTTTGGATTTTTTCTTCCTTGATTATACGAGTATCCAATCTTAATCTTGTTTAATGTGCTAACAAAGCCTTCCACTACTATGTTAATTATAAACTAACAAGTTGTTAATCCACCTTAAATCCCCAGTTGTTAAACAATGTTTTTATTTTTGAATGATATATTATTAAGGGTTGATAATAGTCTTTTACATCAATTTTGGAAGTAACATCGAGTCTTGTTTCATGTAGAACCGATGTCTTAATTTTCTTGATCTTTAACATCACCCATTGATATATCAATTTTATTAAGATATCCTATCTCCATCACTTACATTCTGCTCAAAACCTTGTCTAAAGGCAGTTGCCAAATTTCGAACAGTCTCTTTGTTAGCCAGAAATAGAGATGGTTGTAGTTGTGAGAGTCAGAATCGTCAGGGAGGGAATCCCTTGACGGTTCATCATCTCCTAAGGGTTGAGGATCCCATCTTCGTCTTGTAGCTTAGTTTTTTGAGTTTGTCGACCTACAATAGAAGGTTGTGGTCATCAGTTATGATGGATTTAGCTTAATTACCTCTCCATCATCCATGGTCAAACTTAGACTCTTTGATGTTTAAGTTAGTACAATAGTTATGCAGTAGGCAAGAGCTAGGATTAGAACGAATTACCATAGAAAAGGCATCGACACTTTTACATTAACTTAGACACCGAGCCTTTAATAGTTGGAAGATCCCATGAGAATCTTCCCAATGCAAATAGGAACCCTTTCCTTCGGTGATATTCGGGCATTACCAAGTTGTTGTTCGTGGGAAGGTAGAGTCTGTTGTTGTTGGAGATGTGGCGGGTAATCCCTAGACGCGGGGATTCTCTTGGCTACTATGGTGCTACAAGGTTACCGTCCATGGAGCTGGTATTCCTTTTCACCGATAGGGATACGAGCATCCCCTAGGGCGCTAGTATTCCTGATTCGTGGTCTTCCCTTGGTCCACTCCACGCTTCTGGACATTCTTCTTGGTTGTGCATGTGGGATTGCCACTAAGAAAAGCAAATGTCTCGCTAGCATTGTCACTTGAATCACATTGGTCTGCTCTTTATTTATTTTATTTTTTTACAGATCTTCTATCAAAAAACACCTTACCCTTAACCATTTCCATAACATCATTAATACCATGACACTCACCTTCTTTAATATCAGGTGGCAATTCAAAGATGCTCTTTCACTTACCACCTCTTTATGAACACACCAACAATTTTTCACCGGTGAATAAGTCGTATCATATCATTCATGGCACCTTAATCTGCAAAGCCTTAGATTATAAGAAGAGCCTCCATAAAGTGATTGATATGGTACTCCTTTAAATAGACAAGTGGGACTCAAATTCACTACCATCCCTACTCATCTCACCCTCATTGTAAGCGGCATCTAATCTTAGGTTTCGTTTGGTTGATGGAAAGGAAATTAGTCCCTTGGTCTTTTCTATGTACATTGAAAAATAAATTTCTCATTAGTTTCCATAGCAAGCGTTTGGGAACGTCGGGAAAGTAACTAAAAAATGTATTTTACTTTCCTTTCCAATGCTTGGTTTATGCAAGGGTATGAAAGTAAGTAACATTAATTTACCAATTATATCCTTAGTATTAAAATATAAAATATTTAAAATTCAAATATTTTGTGGATAATTGGTAAAAACATTCATTAAAGAATTAAATTCAGTTTACCCCCATGAGGTTTGGGAGTAACTTCATGTTAATCCCTATACTTTCAATTTCATCAGTTTACCCCTCAAACTTTGGTGAGTCTTGCTCCTCTCCTTCCTCTAATGATGTTTATACGTCTTTGGTGATCTGAAAACCAAATTTTGGTGCCGGTTTTGCAGATTTTGTTTTTTGTTTTATTTTGGAGTTTCGGGGCGTTTTCCGGCCGATCCTGGCCGAACCAGTCAAAACCTCAGGTATTAAAGTTGTTCACCATACTTTAATCTATAAGTTTCATGTTTTGAGTTTCCTCAAAGTTTGAAGTTTGGTGGGAGCGCGTTCGAGCAGGGTAAATGCCTTGGTTGCTGTGTTAGCTAGTCCTTGTAGTTGCTAGTGAGTTGTTGGTGTGTGAAGAATGAGTGTTGTTTAGGTTTTGTATCTTAGGTGCTAAGTTTGTTAATGGTGTTATATATTTAGGTAACTTAGGAAGTTTGATCTTGAGGTAGTATGATTGTTGTTGAGTGTCCAATGATCTTAGGAGGTCTTGGAGGAAGGATTTCCCTTCTTTGGGCAACCCTTAGGTTAATGGTACTTTAATCCTTGTTGAGATTTTACTAAAGTTTTAATTGTGTAATTTTAGGTGTTTTGTGAAATTGTTGAGTTGACTTGCTCTTGTGTTTTGCTGAAACGCAGCCGGATATTGAGGTGAGTAAATCTCACAAAGGTTCACTTTTGAATCAAATTTTATTATGGTGATGTGATGATAATTGTTATGAGGATGATTATGATGATGATTATGATGATGATAATTATTATGAGGATGATTATGATGATGATAATGATTATGAATTAACTGTTACACAATTATAAAACTCAACTTTGCTTTACACGGTCACACAATTACCTTCTGTCACCTGAGACATATTGTTGGACTGAATTAACTGAAGTTGGGCTATGTCACTTTCTAATAAACTATACCCACATTTTATTTTCAATAGCATGGTTGGTTGTATGTGTGGAGATGCATAGCCAATAATACTCATTAAGCAAATAAAGTAAAGCTTATACACAGTTTAAAGTTTTAACAGATAAAGAAAATAAAGTAGAGGTAACTCATTTGTAGTATATGAAAAAAAAAACTTTGAATTTAAATGGCTCTTGTGTGTATTATGAAAGTCCATGTCGAATTTTCAGAATATCAATTTGAATACCATTCTTTTCAGAAAATAAAAATTTCCTGTGATAGCCATTATCTCTTCTGTGTTTTCTTTACTTATCTATCTGTTCAACTTTTCAGGAGAGACCCTGTGATATATGTGCTGGATTTACTGATCGAGGCATTGCTTTTGAAGAAGTGATTGTAACATGCTCTAAATGCAGAGTATCTCGTCAACATATGTATCTCTCTCTCTCTCTCTCAGCGTGCATTTTTTTTTTTTGGCATTGTCTGTCTGTTCCAACAATTGTGTAATGTCTTTGTAAGCATTGATAGTCAGTCAAATTCAAGACTGGTCAAGGTTTTGCCTTGCTCTTATATTCAAAACTTAATGAGAAGTTAAGCATAGAAATCATAAAAGTACATTGCACGCAACCAATTTGTTGAAAATCTCCAAAGATAAATTTAGCAGGTAACTATCATAAAGGAGCAGCTATAAGAAAGCAATCTCTTAAGTGACAGCAGCCTTCCAATCTGCATTGGTAGAAAAATTATATTTCATAAGACTCAATTGAAAAAAACAAGCCCACAAAATTTACCACTTGTGAACTTATCCATAAGAACTTATTTGAAACACAACTCGAACTTTGGCAGTCTGATGTCTTGTTCCTTGCCAACATCAGTTGCTCACTTGTTCATAAATACCTTCGACTTATCCAAAAAGTTAAAATAATGAGAGTAGCTAAGCTGGAGGGATAAATCAATAGTTGTAGTTGTTGATATCATTTTGATTTAATGCTCCATAAAGTAACGGAGTTATGTTTTTTTTTTTTTTTTTTTTCCTAATCCATGTTTTATCTTCATAATGCATCTTACTATAATTGTTTTTGCTGGCTGTAACTATTTTCTGCACTATCCTGACCATTACATGTTGTATTGTTATCTCCTAACTTTCAGTTATTGCATGCGGGTTATTCCTTCCCTCGACGAGGACTGGGATCCAGACAATTGGGTATGCGAATCATGTGAAGAAGGCAACGGGATGCTTTTTCCAAAGTCTAGAATTAAGGAAGACACATTAGAATCATTAACCGATAGAAGCCGCTATGGTGCCATGCATTTAGCAGGTCCCAGCACAAGTAATTGTTCAAGGTGGCAAGCTCACTCTAAAAGGCAAAAGCCTGTCGTGAGTAGAAAGGTTAAGTTCATTACAAATGAAGAAGTCAGACCTTGGTGGCGATCCTTGTCCGACAACCATTGGGGGTTCCCAGATGATGCTGTCTTCGCCGCCATCTTTCATCCTCTATACGACACTCTGGGCGAGTCAGACCGCTTTATTCTTGACGCCCAGCGCGACCGTGAAGAGAGGGGTTCAGGGGCTGCGACGGGAACTAGGCTTGCGCTCCCACCAGCTCCTGCTACTCGCCGCCCGACGGGGATCGTCATTCGAGAACGCGATCCCGCACCCGAGGTATGTCACTAAGTGTGTAAATTCCATACCGCCTTTAACACATCGACAAAATGTTTCTTCCTAACCCTTCTGTCTACCTTTTCAGTCTGCCCCCCGCCGGAGAACTATCAGAAGACCTGAGGGTGTTGGAGACAAAAGAAAAGCACCTGCCCAAAAGGAACCCGCGGCGGACCACGACGGTGAGACTGCTCCCGTCGTTCCCCAGCCAACGAGCGGCGAAAGCTCGCGGAAGCGTCCTATCGAAGACGAAGAAGAGCTGCTAGAGGACGAACGGTATCAGCGAGAGCACGCCTTGGTAAGCGACCCTTCTTCGGACTAAACTCTTAAAACCAATCAAACGACTCGCTAACTTTGCCTTTAACAGGTTAGCCGCCGCATCCGACCTCGCCTCGCTGTCATTGAAGGAGCAACAACGATAGTTGAAGTCCCAACCCCGGAACCAAACGTCGGAGGTCAAACTATGGCCACCGAGGAAGTCGCTGTGCAACCCTCTTCTCCAACCGACTCTCCAGGCGAAACTGGCCCAATTCCAGAGCCTATCTCGGCTCCTGCTAAAGATGAAGATCTCGGCCAGTCCACCCGGCTTTCTGACTTTGCTGCCCCTTTGGCGGTTCCGCCAGAGGACTTCCAACCGGAGCCTGAGCTCTCTCCTCTGCAACCAGACCCAACGGCTCAAACCAACGAAGTAGCGATAGGACCGATAGTCCCTACTCGCTCCGAGGTCCCGCCGCCCGTTCCAGAGATTGAGGCAGTTGCTGAGGTTGAACCAACCACTCCGGCCCCAACGAGAATATCTGGCGAGGCGGCTTCTTCTTTGGGTACCCGGACCGCTCGTCTTCGGGCCCGGACTACCCCGCCTGCTGATCCAGAGCCCATTCGCCTAGCCCGGGCTTTCTTTCACAGGCTACTGCACCAAGGCCGCTGCATGAACGTATTTGACTTGGTGGGGCGCGCCCGCGAGGCCCATGAAGCTCTGAGTCGGCAACTCGCTGGCGGCAACCCTGCTCTAAACCATGTGTTGGAACTTACTGACGCTGTCGAGCTGCAGGCTCGCCGAGTTCAAGACGTCGGTGCCCAATCGGCTGCCCACGAGAAAGTTCGCCAAGCCTTAGACAATCAGATGGCAGCCCTTTTAGCCGAGCTTGGTGACGCTGAAATCCCGGAGGCATCATCAGAGAATCCAAGCACTGTCTATGCTCGGCAAGTGGAGGCCCTGGAGGCTCAGATAGCGGAGCTGCAAGCTCAGCTTGCTCAAGCTCGCCAGAACTTGGCCCGAGCTGAAGAAGTGAAAACCCGCGTGCAGGCCGCGGAAGAGACCCAAGAAGCTTTGGACTCGGCTATTGCTGCTGCCGACGAAGCCCAAGCCCAGGCGGATGATGAAGAGTTTGCCTTAAAAGGCCTTCTCATAGATTTGTATAAAGCTTCTAGGTGGGTTTAGGTCCGATCAGTGCTTTGCCCCTTTTGTATGAACCTTTACGATAATATTATTAAATCAAAATCTTTCCCGCTCTTGTCAAATGTTGTGTAAGAACTGCCAGGAAAAAATCTTCTTCCAAGATTTGGTGGGGGTTTCCAATGTAACTACTCGCTTGGAACGCGGGTAGTCATTATGGAACAACGCGTCCGACCTTATCTCCAAAACTCATATCTCAGAGCAAATACTGCGTGACGGACATCTGTTGGAAGTAAAATCACCCTTTTCGCCTATAAAAAAGAAACGCTTGGCCGGGGCGAAGTATCAGTGAAGTCTTTGCCCCCTCGCCATGGTTTCTTATACCCTTCTGTACATCCTTTTGTCCCTGCTTAAAGCAAAGCCCCCAACCACACATTTTCACTCTTCGTTCTCGTTGATTCTGAAAAGCTACTCTCAGGCCGTGAGTGATTCTGAAAATCTACTCTCAGGTCAAGCCTTTGTTTGGCCTAGCTAATGGTTGGGTACCTTCTGCCTTGCGCCGGCTGTTCTGTCCGCACGTGAGGCTCTGCCTGCCCTTCAAACAAGCACCTTCGAGGCATGATCGGTAGCATGAGGGATCCTGGTCCACTGGACCTCTAGCTTCCCAACAATTTGCCTTAGGTCCAGGCCGGTGTCAAGGCTCGTGCTGGTCTAAAGAAGAGGGACGTTGAGGTAAATTAATCTTGATCCATATCTCCGAGAAAATAGATTGAAAAGAGATTCCAATCAACTTTCATTTTTTTTTTTTCTAATTCTTTTTACAAGACTTCAATCATGTATTTACTTAAGCTCAAATGCAGCGACTGAAAGTTTTTTTTACAGGCGGTGGAGTTGGATCCCATAGTCATCAAACTTGCAAAAGAATACTTTGGTTTCATCGAAGATGATCACTTGCAGGTAATTCCTTCTTTCATACATAATTAGCATTTTGAGCAAACTATTGTGCTATTTATATAGTTGAGTAGTCTAGAGAAGTATTAACGATAAACCTAGTTGAATTGCGTATGGTTCTTGGCCACCAATAATAATTCTGGAGCTAAACAAAAATAACTGTGTGCTTGACCTTGCTTGGCAAATACAAGGAAGAATATTCTTGTGCAATTGTGTTTCAAAATGACTGCTGGATGGAGTATCCTATTCTTTTTTATTCAGTGTAAATGCTTTCCTTGTTTGGGCAAATATATCGCTCATTCAGTTTTTGATATAATATAGTGTCAAGAACTTAACTTGTATGCCCCATTAATCTTGTCACTGCATTAATGTAATATGTCAATAAAACACTTTAATAAAATTCCAAACAACTCATGGGAGAAGGATCTCTAAGAAAATGAAAACAAAAATCTCAAATTTTATGCACGTCTTTTCTAGTGCTGAGAAAAACTTGGATGTAAGGCACTAAGATAGCACTACTGGACATTCAACAACATATCAAACTTACTTAACTGAGGTTGTTCTTTAGATTGTTCTTGCACTTATATGGTATTGTATTCAACATACACTTCTTATATTTACTTCGGTTTATCAGGTGCACATTGCCGATGGGATTCAATATGTTAGAAAAGCTGTAAATTTTGATGCGGATGATGATTGATGAAAAGTCTGCTTTTGGAGGAAATGAGAACCGTCACTGCAATTCTGAGCCCACATCTTCTAATGGAAGCCGATTGGCGTCTCATGTAGAAGGCCAGGGAAATTCAAAGTTAGACATAGTCATTATTGATGTAGATTCTGCCGACTCAAGGTGAATGATGACTACAATTATTTTCAAGTAAGAAGCAATACTGATTTTAAAAAATGGGTTTACTTTTAAACTACTTATCGTGTCCCATACAGCTCTGGAATGACCTGCCCTGCAGCTGATTTCGTGGACGAGTCGTTTCTTCAGAGTGTGAAGGATGCCCTTACTGAGAAGGGGTATATTTATCATAAATTTGGTTTCACGGTCCCAAGACATTAAAGACACTGTTATTTCAAGGATGAAATTGGTGAGAAAAGGAAACTAATATGTTGTTTTTCATTAGGCTAACTACTTATCTCTTACATCTGGAAGATCTGTGTGCATCTTTATGCTTTGAAACTCTTTTACTTCACTTGAACAAAAACTTGCACAAACTTTGACTTTTTGTAGGTTTGATCTGGGTTATTAGTCTTCTGATGTTACATTTCCTGCACCATTAATTGGCTTGCATTTATTTGTTTCAATAAAAATTATGGTTCTCACAACCCATACTGGCATGTCCAAACATTAGCAGCAACATAAATCCACATTTGAGCAGATCTACACTTGTTACAGTCGAAAATTTTTTTTCATAGTAACCAGTGCAGTTTTATCATGAAATATCCATATGCCAGTAGTTTTGACTTGCAATTTGATATTTATCTTCAGGTGTTTAGCCATCTCTTCTGCCTTCAGCTTGAAGAAGACGTGAACGAAGTTATTTTTGCCCTTCCTTCAGCTTCCTGTATCAAGGAGGATGGCTTCGCCAAAGCCACTCTTCAACTTGAGAAATTGTTAAAATTGGAGCACCCGGAGATAAGCCAAAGCATTATAAATGCTTCAAAGAAGATAAGACATTTGAAGTGACTCCATTTCTCTAAGACCCTCTTATTCATGGGAGTGACACCAAGTATATATCTCTCAGAGGCTCAAAGCAGATTTTCTCAGACAGGTAGTTATGTCTAGACTAGTTCATTGACACCCACAACACAAGCACACTTGTGACTGAAGAGGCATATTTTACAAATAGTAAAATGTAGAATTACTTATGAGTGATAATGTATAAGTTAAACTATCCACTTTTATTAAAAAAATTGTGCTATGAGAAGTGGGTAAAGTATTTTCAGATTTCTACATTCCCAGTACAAACATTTCTATTTTATTTTTTCTTTAAAATTCCTTTTATCGATGTTCGGGAAATACTCACTTTGATTTTCATTTTCTCTTTTTAATGAAACCTGCTCATACACTGAACTGCACTGCACAGTCAAAGCACCTGCACAAGTCGAAATTCAAAAGCTGAGATTTGGTTTTGGATCAATTATCGATTCTCTATAGTTAAAAACTGGTACATACTAACTTTAGACTAATTCTTATAGTTAAAAACTAATACATATTAACTTTAGACTAATTCTTCAAGGGACAAGGAATAGTCAAGTTGGCATGTTGTCTGTAATCTCTATATAAGAACAAGGTTAAAGGATGCCCTACAGGGTAACTAAAATTTTGAAAAGGAGAGGGAGTGTGTTTGATTAAAGTACCAAGACCTGGAAGGAACCAGAAGATAACTTGAGGTGGAAGAAATTATTTTAACCAGAATAGAGGTGGTGCAGTTTATTCAGTACGTATTCTACTTCACCTTTACTTGAACTTCATGGCGTTCCCTTCTTATTCCTCCTAGAGCTTTTTCTTGCACAAAAGAAAAGTGGGTTTTATAATTACCACGTTAAATTGATAAAGAGCAAAGTAAAGGTCAAGCAGATGTAGATTATGTTCTTTAATCTTCTTTTCTCTGACAGTGAAAGCATTGCAATTGTTGGATTCATTGTGAAAGCTCTATGCAGTAACTGTAGCTTTTGGTAGGCATACTTGTTCAACACTCCAGTCAGATTTATCTTCCTCACTAGTCACTACATGACATATATAATAGCTCATTCAGTTAACTAGATCAGAGACAAGCTACCATGGCTTCAGATGAGGAAATAGATAGCCTGTTTGAAAATGCGATGAACGGAGGCCTACAGAAACAGTATCAAGGCTCAAGTAGCCAAGCTCACCAGGTCCAAAGAGACGAAATCGCACTGGAGTTGGTCAAAACTATTCCCAGTAATGCAGACGACAGTAACGCTTCAACCGCGGTACTCAGCATAGCAAACGACAGAGGCAACACGCCGCTACATCTAGCTGCTCGGGTTGGGAATGTACAAGTGTGCCATAGCATTGCTGCCAAGGCGGCGAGCCTCGTCTCCCTTGGAAATGTGGAGGGAGAGACACCTCTCTTCTTGGCAGCTCTTAAAAGGCTTTTCTTTGCCTTCATTTCCATTGCCGAGAAAAATACCACTCCTTGATTAGGGACAACAATGGGGATACCATCCTTCATGCCGCAATCTTGGGTGAATACTTCAGTAAGTTCAACTCCTTCATCAGTTATTTCCTCATCTCTCTAGGACACTGTTTCTGTTTCTTTGCTCATCTGGTGGGAACCGAAACCCGAACCTCAAACCGAATTGGTTCTCGGTTCGGTTCGGGTCAAAGCGTTTAAACCCGAATGGGTTCTCCGTTCACTTTGGTCTCATTTTTCTGTGAACATCTATATCTGACTTCGATCTACATAAGATCAGAGTATGCCTATTCTTCCCGGTTGGGTCAGAAATAGGTGGAACCGAAACAGAACCCGAACGGGTCTTCGGTTTTTGATTTTCAACTCCTAATCCTTGATCCCTAACTACTCTGCTCTGAGATCAAATGTCTCTTTCACGTCAATAAATCCCATCTCGTTTTATGTTACTGTAGATTAACAACTGGTGAAATCAAACAAACTTGAATTTTCATTAGAACCGAGAAATATAGAACCCGACCCGAAACCGAACCGAACCAAAACCCGAAAGAGGACTGGATCGGTCCTGTTCGGTTTGTGTTTATGTTTTGATGGTGTTGGTTTTTGGTCCTTGAAACAAAGTGAAACCAGATGATGAAAATGGTTGAATGTGGAAACTAGAAAGACAGTACTGAGTAGTCGTTTGGTTTGGTATTGCTAGGTTTGGCATTTCAGATACTTAAGTTGTACCCAGAACTAGTGAACTCTATGAATCAAGATGGTTTATCTCCCCTGCATATTCTAGCCAGTAAGCCAAATGCATTCAAAAGCAGCTCTCGACTCGGGCTCAGTGGTCATCTTATATACCAATGTAAGAAATCTCTACTCTATTAAGTTTATACTCACATGGATGGATACTGCATATGTGTGTTTCGTTAGAAAAATCTTTATTCCCAGTCTGGCTAGGAATAGTATTTCCTGCTCTTCAAGTTGTTGGTGCTTTGTTTTTGAAAAGGATTTTTCATTTTTACGGTCAGGTTTGATGGTTGAAGAACTCAAAGTGGAAGAATATAACCATGAAGCTTGTCTTTCTAAGGCAGGAGACAGAGACAGTTTTTCATATCCAGAAAACTACCAAACATGCATGAACTTCTTCCAAGTTCTCAGAAGTTTGTTTCAAGTGTTAAGTGGGTTAATGCTAAACTTGTCACATTTTTATATAGTTTTCACCTACAATGTGCACATAAAAGTTAATTTAGTTTCTCCAAAGTAGGTAAAAAGAGGGGGGATAGGCATTGGATGCAAGTGTGGCACGGATACTCGCATAAGACGCACAGCTCACTCCTTCAAGCTAATGGAGGAAATAAAAAGGGTACTAATGGTCGTGCTGGTGATGAAGAGAATCCCAAACAAGGTATAACCTCTTTAGGAAACCTTTCATTGCAGATGTGAAGTTATAGTCATATGATTAGCGTAATTTTCGCAGAGGCTACTCCAGGAGCATCAACTTCTGCACTGAGGTCACAATCAATAGATGCTACAAACGAAATATCAGATGGAAAGAGTTCAAGATCAACAAATGGTAATTTCCTTGGTGAAAAACCGCATACTGTTAATTGCAATTTGAAATTTACAAGGACTAACGAAACTTTGACTCGTTTAGAAGAATCATTCACACGTTTTACAAATAAGAAGTATATATAAGTATAAGACAATGGTTAGATACGTTTTGGATTTATATATACCTTTGGTAAAATACTGGAACTTCGATATGTCTTCTACAGTAAGCTTTTGGAGGTATTCAATAAGCATGTTATAAGAACTTGTTCGTCCAAAACTTAATACCATTTTATTCATTATGTTCTAGAATTATAAACACAAGGGGGATCTACTATTCAACTTTTGTTTTAGTTGAACTGTTTGAGTCTTAGAAACTCAACTATTTTGAGATGTCATGGCTTTTTGACATCTGTTTTTCTTCCTCTTTTCAGGTGCAAACCATCCAGAGAGAAATGGAGGAGAAAATCACCTGTTTCCACCCAATTATGTCTCATTTGTTTTGTTCTTCAAGTTTATGATGAAGGCCGTGCTAATCATTCTGGGAATTGGTCAGTATCAAATTTATATATTGAATCCATTCACACAGTTGTCAAATCATGTTCCATTCCCAAATCAACATACATCCTAGGTAGATGTGAGAACTTCTTTACAATACATCACTTTACCATCCAAACCTTTCCGACTGAAGAAATCGATTTAACATTGTCTCAGCATATCCGCTAATTGAGTGTTTATTATTAATGAATGTCATTTAGGATTTTGGAGGATAAAGAAAATCCAAGAAAAGAAAGAGAGACATATATGGGCGAATCAGGTCATGAATGAATTGGTTGACCTTACTTCTTTATGCAAATATCGAAATACTGGGCAAAATCCCCAAGAAACTCAAAAAAGCAAAGATAAAGAAGAATGTGAAGTGCCTAATCCTATAATGCTAGACGAAGCCTCACCCTTACCATCTGATCATGCGGCACGTAACAGAACAGATATGCATATTGAGGCGATTACCTTTTCCTCAAGCCAGTACAATTATAAGCCAAGAAGTGATCAAAATGAGCCAGGTGAGTTAACTGTTCTCCCTTTTTTTTGTTTACACTGCATGCTTCGTTGACATCACAAAAATTAGATATTTCCACTCATCATGCTACTAATTTCACACAGAGAGGAAGAACACCATTCCTTTCGGAGGTAAGAATGGAATTGTAGCAGGGAAAAATCAGTCACCTATATTAATTGCAGCAAAGATGGGAGTAACTGAAATGGTGGAGAAAATCCTAGACAAATTTCCGGTGGCCATCCAGGATGTCGACTCTGATAACAAGAATGTTGTACTCTTAGCAGTTGAGAACAGGCAACCCCATGTTTACAATCTCCTTCAGAAGAGACAGATACTAAAGGAAAGCCTGTTGCGTCAGTTGGACAACAAAGGTAACAGTGCATTACATCTTGCTGCTACATGTGGTCAGTACCGGCCTTGGCTTATTCCAGGCGCGGCATTGCAAATGCAGTGGGAAATCAAGTGGTATAAGGTATGTCATATAGTTGGTTTAATGCTGTAATCAGCTAACTGTGACATATATGTTTATATGTTAAAGAAAACTTGTAACATAATGTTTTACTAGTAACTTTGATGTGCTTCACAGTTTGTCAGAAACTCTATGCCACATCGCTACTTTGTTCGCCAAAACAGTAGCGGCCAGACACCAAAGGAGATCTTCATAGATACACACAAACATCTTATAACAGAAGGAAGCAAATGGCTAACCAAAACCTTGGAATCATGCTCCTTGGTTGCAGCACTCATTGCAACGGTTGCATTTGCTACATCAGCAACTGTACCAGGAGGACTTGATCAGCAAACTGGCGAGCCAATTCTCAAAGACAAGGCAGCATTCAATGCCTTCACCATCTCATCACTAGTTGCTCTCTGCTTCTCAATAACCTCCCTGGTCTTCTTTCCTTCAATCCTCACTTCTCGATATGAAGAAAGTGATTTTTCCATGGACTTGCCCCGGAAACTCTTGATGGGTTTGACATCACTCTTTGCATCTATAGCTTCCATGTTAGTCTCATTCTGCACAGGGCATATCTTTCTCCTAAAACATCAACTGAGATATGTGGCATATCCATTGTATGCAGCTACTTGCTTGCCAGTGACATTTTTCGCTCTTGCACAGCTGCCGCTTTACTTTGATCTCATGAGGGCCATCATCAAAAAGGTACCTCAACGGAGCTACAAAGTCTATCCACACTAAGTCTTCATCAATGACCAAAATGTTTAAGAATTATGCAGTTAAAATGATGAGTGAGCGCAAAATATACACAGTTTATGAAATTATAGTCAGGTTATTGATACATCAGTAGCTTTATAGAGCGTAGGCTTTCAATAGTATATGTATGCCACAGTGGTATTTATTTGAATGTCAATGATATTCAGCCTAGTCTGCTAAGACAGTTATGTATGTCATTTTAGAACTATTTGTAAAACAGTGTGCAATGTGGTCAGTGCCAAACTTTATATTGCATCCATGTACAGTTTGTTGAAAGTGATCCATTTTGCCTCATCTAGTTAGATCGATGGTGAAAACTTTTATCAAGTTACGAATCTGAACCACACTGCATTTTCTAACCGAAGGAAGACTAATAGAAACTCATGGCCACAGTGAGTCTCCCGTTCAATTGAATTGCATTAGGATTTTGGTGGATGAAGAAGAATAAACTGATATAGCTCAATTAAAATTCCCCAATTGACATCCACTAGCTACAAACATCTGACTGATAGACCTAGAAACTTGCGTGCGTACTCTTCTGGCTGGGAAGGATGAAGAAGGCATGCCACGCTGAAATCAACGGCCCCTAGCCATCCATGCATGCATAAACCCATCGCCACAGACCATATGTTTTTACATGATCAAAATCATAAGTTTACTCATGTAAATTTCAATTTTCTTTTTTGATGAGAAGCATGGAAATTTCATGCATATTTGCTATATAAGTTGCCCTGGTCACGTTCTCAGCTGAAACCAACATTGAGATGTGTACATTGAATAGTGATAGTGATAGGGTCATAAGGGATATCAATATTGTCTAATTATATTTACTAAATAAAACTATCCTTATGTGGCTTTTGTTGGTACTTGTACCGTATAATAACGTCGTAATCTTTTGTATGTCTATGAAAATCAATCATTCATTCTCTTCATTCTGTGTCATCAGTCCACCCTACTTGGAGAATACCAAATTCAACAGAGTATGCAATTCTTCCCAATTTTATGACTTTCAAACTCCCACATGTACATGCTTGGATCTTTGAGGTCCACTTGGCTACGTTCTCTTTGGTGTTCCTACATCAATTACCATTTGCAAACGCTGAAAACTTTTGAGAAGTTTCCATCCTAGAAGACATATGCTGCGAGGGATTGATACCATCTTCTCACCTTTTAAGCTCATCTGACATATACGTCTGTATTGCTATAGACATAAATAAATCAGAACTAAAGCAAAAGCTTTCTTCTGTAGATATATACAAATCAACATTTCCAGCTACAGGTTGTTATAGAAACCCATAACTTTATGGTTCATGGAGTTGCTCAACCCCACCTGGTATGACTGTTCAACAAGTTGCTTTTATTCCATTTTTTTTTCTTCTATTTTTAAAGAGGATCAATAGTGGTTCCCCACTTACCCCCCAGGAGACTCGAACCCGCGACCTAACGGATGCAGGTGAAGCAGCTTACCACTGAGCTATGCTTCTTGTCTAAGTTGCTTTTATTCCTATTTACACCTTCGAATCATCTGATTAGGCAACATCTATGCATGCCCTTAACCCCGAGAATCAGATCAAACCAGGCTACTTGTTAGCCATGTAGTTGGTCACACACTGGCCACTCCATTCTTTTACGCAGCTGCTTGGCTTACTCAGAGAGTCAGAGCTGAGAAAAACCAACGGTTGGTAGTGGCCTGCAGCTTGCCTCAATAGCTAGCGTCTTAACAATACCCCGGCATGGGTCACCTCCAAATACAAGATTTGATACTCCAATTGAACAGTTATTCTTTCCCAGGCACGCCTGCAGAAGGGAAATATTAGAAAAGTGGGATTACCAGTGAACCGTGAACGCATCACATTAACGTTTCAAGTACTATTAGAGGCTGGGGCACTGCTCACTGTGAAGCAGATGCCATGCTTCGACATATTATTGTCATTCACTTTTCTAGATGAATACTAGGAATGATCTATAACCACATTACCTCGGAAACTATGGAGAAGGAATTCGAAGCATGGCAATTCCCTTGAGAAAACTTCTGGCAATGACCTTGAGGACTTCCATAGCTAGCAAATTCTATCGAAGATATTATAAACCCGTCTTGACAATGCAAGTGAATTTCTGGTGTCCGATCATTTACTCTGCCTTTTTTATCAATAAAATCTGGATTGAACCACTTCTGGACAGGTGGATAGTGAGACTCTGATACTTGAGCACAGATGGTTCCAACTGCACGTGAGTTGATTGATATCTCGAATGGATTCCCTCCAGTTTCCTCAAAGATTACAAGTAAATTACTTGAAGCCTGCAGCCATGAACGTGGAATATGGTACCTGGAGGATGCCAATTCTGGCTATGTTAGGCCTCTGCACTCAGTTAGGGATTTTTAACTTTTCTAGTACAAATTACAAACGTAGATTCCTAACGTAAAGTGAAATATTTGACTGCACGATTTGCAACCATCCTTCGCAGATTATGTTAATTAGAATGAAATATACCAGGTTTGAGTAGGCTTCCCGCAGTTAGTTGAGCACTTATCAGAGTTGTATGCTCCTCGATAATCACATATTTCTTGGCATCCATCTTTTGGAGCAACAAGTGTCCAATATCTTCCTATATGGTAACCATTGACCCAAGCCTGGCCTTTTCCCATGCTTCCTAAATTTAGAGCAACTGGATCTGTGCCAGCAGGGCTATCAAAGTATGTCTGCTAAGGCATAAGGGACAGTTGTAAATAAATTTCCTTATATGAAACAGACAAGAGATCATATAGGAGAGCAGTAATAGACAAGAGAAAACACAACTTTAAGAGACAAAAAATGCCAGAAATCCCAGTTACAACACTCATCTAATATAGATTGGGAACTAACAAATCACTTTACACCCAAACATTTCTGTTTCTTCCATAGCTTTACATAATGCATCTTTAGCTTCTATGATGTTGTATGTTCAACAGGTTCTCTTATAAACAATACTTTATACTGCAATTTGTGCATTAATCATACTTTTCTGGCGCACTACAGGCTTAATTAGTATAAAATTATAATATTGTTATCATGAGCTTCACCAAGAACCACAAAACTTATCACGCATACATTAACACAAGTCAAATTACAGCAAAACAACAATTAAGCAAGTGATAGACTCTAAGATAAGACAAGATCAGCTTATCACTTATCATTAGAAATGAAAGGAAACTAACTTTATAATAAGTTTGGCAAAGGATGGCTATAGATGCTTTGCATAATAATTTTAAAAAATCTAACTTTTCTTAAGAAAAGATTTACCTTGTACCAGGTAAAAGTGGATGGATCAGCATCTACTGACAACTCAGCCCAGCCTGCCTTCTCATTTTCTTCTATGGTGTATATTTTGAAAAACTCTCCTTTAAGCCCAACCTAGGATAATCAAAGAAACTAGGATCAATCTGACAATCATTACTCCTCAGACATAACATGTTATGAAAATGTATAGATCAAGGTATGAGTTTCAAAGCCATGCTATTTAAAGAATGTTCAACCAACCAATTTCAATTTGGAAGCAGTGACTAAAGTAAGTGTTAACAAAAATATATATATATATATATATATATATATATATATATTTTGCATATTGAAGCAAAAGCAATTACACAATAAGTTTGGTCTTTTTTAAAAAATATTAAGAAAAGGACTACTTTTGGTAAAGACATACAAACACAATAATTCCAATGAAAAATATTCGTATATATGAATAGGAATAGGTTAGAAAAAATATTAAGAAAAACTAGAATGACCTTGTGCAAATAGATTCTCCCTTTTATGGGTAATTTAATTCGAGGGTAATTCTTATTACTACCTGGTAAGTCCATAACAATGTTGAGAGGTCGATATCCCCATTTTTGAACCCAGTAAGTTTGACATGTCCTCTAAATCCTGCCCCGTCTTTCTCAAGGAAAGCGCCATAGTTCTGTAGGATCGTTTGCAAACAATATGACATTGAGGATAATCAGTAAAACCATCCATTGAGGTATAGATTCATCTAACAAGAAGAAAAACAAATCAGCTTGAAGGTTAGGAAAAGATTATAAAAGTTGGCTGAATGAAAAGCAATGCTGTCAAAGAATATAACAAAGCAAGAAAAATTGATGAACTTGGACTTAATTTTAACACAGTAAAAAAGAACTTCAAATTCAATATATGTAAAACATATAGCATATCATTTCCAAAAAGCATACAGCATATGTATGCAAATCTAAGAAAACTTTCTTTTGACAGAAGACAGAAAAGATATCGTATTAATAAGAGAAAAATAAAAGACTTGTGTATCAAAGGTGCCCACAACCTACAATAGACAGAAGCACGTTTCTAAAAATGACAAAACAACAAGGGGATGGAAAATATAAGGCCTCTTCTATCAAACAACAAAACACCACTTGTTTCTTTCTACTAATTAGCTGACATCAAAACAGCTCTGGGTTGACACAGCATTCGCTTTTGTTTGACTGCTTGCTTAATCATCATTAGCAGTCTGAACTACTTCATTCGCTTTACTTTAGATTTTATTCCTTGCCATAAGAGTTCACTTTGGTACCTACTTAAAATCCTCTCTACAGAGATAAAATAGACACACAGACACTCTCTAATTTTTACAGCTTTAAACATAACTATATTCTTTTACCTGCAAGCCAACTGTCTGAGTTAACAGCAACAAGTCATTATATCCCTTGACAAACCTAACAGGCTGTAGTACTTTGACCCAATGACCGATCACACTGCCTTCAATGTAGAGAAGGATGCAATGAGATATACATTAGAGAGAATAATAGTAATTAAATAATCATAGAGCATATAAACGAAAATCATATAATTAATCCATATATATGCACAAGATAATATCAACCGCTCCGGCTACATAACATTGCAAAAGTCATATACCATGATGATGCTTGTAATTATAATTCCCAGCAGAAAATATGAGAACCATATTGATCTTCTTCGCCAATGGCTAAAAGCCTAAAAGAAAACTCATATCAGATGCATCCTAACTATATTCCAAACATCCATCACCTGTAAGCTGGCCATTAACAAAAACGCGTAACACATCACGCATGCTATCGATTGTAATTGCTGGACTAATCTTGCTTTCCTCCCAAAAAGAGATGTCTTCATCTGAAACAAATATTCTACATAGCAAAAGGGAATTAAATAGAAATTGACAAAACATCTATAAAAAATTAAAAGTGACAAGAGTTGGATAAAGAACAGTGGGTTCATTAAACCTTCAAGGTGACCATCACGTACTAGAATTTAAAATACTGAATTTAGACTAGTTTTCAGAGGATTTGACAGACTACTGGAAGTATAATATTGGTTATAAGTTGCAAATGGCAACTGACAGCTAAATAATATTGTAACGATCAATGAATGAAAGATATAGTAAATCAAAATGGTAAAATCCCTAATATATAGGTTTCCATTCATTCCAGTACAATTGCATTCCGTGATAGCTTGGTATTATTTTGTACTAAGCTTACAATATTGAAGTGAACACTAGTGACTCAAGACATAAGAAGTATCAGGAGTTAATCTAAAAGTCTCATGTTATCATCCCAAATCATGACTCCAGATCCATTGGTCTAGGGAGTCTCAACTGAACAAGGACTCAACTCTTCCGACACTAAACAACCGACTACGAATAAGAGGGTAATGCTGTACCATACCTAATCTATTCTTTATTTTATATAGGAAATACTATCTCATGAAACAATCTCATACAGTTGGAACTGTCCAATAATAAAGACGGTACCTGGTTAGATGCCATAGGTAATCAGAATGATCCTTTGTCACATTTAAATGCTCCAATATTCCAGGGACTGTGAATTTGTTCTCACTCCAAATACCAATTGGCTCTTCCACAGTCATCCAGGGTTTTGTGATATGCAAACTTTTGTTCTCGGAAATAACTGAAGAAAGAGGCAAATCAAAGTTTACTCTTTTTATGGAAGTCTGCGTCCCAACCTGGCCAATCATGGAAAAGAAAAATTGAAATTGAAAGATTCAAACGATCAAGATAGTAATATACTAAAACTTCTCCAATTCGAACATTTACACAAATAGATATAATGTCGATTGTGAGTTAATTTTATATGTAAGTAAAGCTAAACCTTCCATTTTGCTAATCAGCAAACTAAAAAATTGTTTCAAAAAATATCTTACAGATAAAGCTGAAACATCACCAGATTCTAAGAAGTTTACATGAGACATCCGAGCATGAGATGTTTCGCCAAAAACAAAACCATTGAGATTAAAGAGTGCTCAGAAATCATTATTAAGTTCTGCTGGGCTTTCCCCCATTGAAAGAAAAACATAAAATCCTCCTCATCACTGAACTTTCTCTAATTCCAGAAATACCAACTTACTACAGATTCAGCACTGAAATGATTGAAGCAAATAGCTTTCCAAAGAGGGAAATAAACAAACAAAACAGAAGGAGAAACGATGATGTTTTAGTAGACTCAACACAACTACCATTAACATCAGATACATAAAGTTTTTTTCTTCTTATTCCTTTTGATACCCATCAATCCCTTAAAATCCATTATGCAAACTCAAGCATAGAACTTTTAAGGGGTGTGTGTGTGTGGTGGGAAGCCACCTGCACCATGGGACTGACATTCTAATATATATCATTGATCCCAGCTTGAGACAAAAATGCAGACTCATTTCTGGAAGCCTTAAACACTCTGTGTGTGTGTCTCTAACTGATTCAGGTCATTTTGCAGTGAGATCATGCTACAAGGTGCTTAACATTCTGCTTATCAATGAGCAAACTTGTCCAATAATATAACCATACCTTGGCAGTGTTGAACACAACATTCCTACAGTCTGGCAAGATACTGACCGACCATGGTGGGAGATTATATTTTTGACCAAGGAATGTTACAGAGGCTGATTTATGCTCATCAATGTTTGCCAGGAATGCGGAGCACTGGCTTTGACTTCTACCAATCCAAGTAAAGTTTAAGCCTTTAGTGTGAACTGTTGTGCCATATGCATGTGCCTGAAAATATTTGTGCAATATCGAAATTATTTAAGAGGTAAAAATAAAATTCAAACATGAAAAGTAGAGGATTGATTAAAACTGTTATTAGTCAAAACCATGGTCACCTGTAGTGATGGAGAGATAATTATAACAAGCCTAATGAAGAAATAAATATTTACTACCTTTTAAATGAAGAAATAAATATTTACTACCTCAGGTTTTGAAAGAGAAAATAACGTTGAGTAGCATATATAAACGTGTGGCAAGATTAATACATAAGGGCTTTGGCTCAAACCTCCTGTTTTGGTCCCAATTTAATGTAATGCGGTGAATCAGCAGCAACAAGAGCAGGCTCACAAAGCTTTATAGCAGCATGTAGATCCTTCAGATGTCCCCATTTAGGTTCACTCAGAAGTCCTAGTTAATAAACCATTGAATTCACTGATTATAGTTCAGTAATGGCCTGAATTGTGTTAACTTTTCATCATAATATATATAGGAAACCGTTATGACTTATGACTCAATAAGAGGAGACATGGACATGAATAGATAGAAACTGAAGCAGACAGATCAATACATGTTATCTTCAAGAATCCGCTTAAACCTTACCATATTCATCAATTGGAGCATCATAATCATAACTGGTAATATAGAATGGCCCCCCAGAAGTACGCCCAAAGTTTGTACCACCAAAATACTGCATCCAAGTAGCAAAGCTTGTCAATAACTCAAATGGCGTTTTATTTGACATTGAACAGAGCAGGCAAATCAGTCTTGTTGGTCACTTTTCTTTAAAAAATTCTAAACCCTATCTGGCTTGTGCTAGATGCTTGATTATTGTCCCTTATGACTATGTATCACTCATAATCTATCAACTACAGACTCCTAAACATGAATTAGGTTCACAAACACAAACATATACACCATTTAACAAAAATATGGAATCTACTATGGCCCAGAGAAACCAGTAAATTTCAGTCATAGAAAAGTAACTCAGTCTCGAGTTTTACCGACAAAACCAGTAAAGTATATTTGAAGAAATTTTCCTTTAAAAATTCTTTATCTTGCACTTGAAAGAAATATATTTTGCCATGCAATTTCTATAAAAAAAAAATCAGGAGTGTATGGATTGTCTTTATACCATATAATAATTCTGAAAGCTTCCTCCACGCTGGTAAAAGCGTGCCACTGCAAATGCAAGATCTTCAACAGGCCTGTGAGGCAATCTTCCACCCCATGTAGCATACCTTAAAAAAGCCAACAAAAAGGGTTAGCACCATTACAACAAGCATTATGAAAAGCCCGGATTGAATCCTGGATTAAAAAGTGTACTGGACACCAGAAAGGTAATGACTCTTCGGATCCTTTATGGATTATTTGATTGGATGAGTGAGAGATTATTTGAGGGCAAGGGGATGGTATAGATGTAGAACTAAATTTTTGCTGTTCTTCCGGATTTGTTTAGCATTTTAAATACACTATTACATTTCCTGTTCAAGGCCTGCGGAAACTATTTTATGGAATACAGTATGATTCTTTATTTTTGGTTTCAAGTCACCGACTCAAAGTTGAAAAACAGAGCGTGTAGTGGAAAATGCGTATAGTAGCATGAATAGAGTAAAACAAAAAGATTTTGAAACATTTATGTAGAGAAGGTGGAGGCGTTGTTGGATACAGGAGCAGTCTGGCCATTAGGATCATGTGGGCTCAATTTCCGAAAAATAAGACGTCTACCATTTTTCCTTGTTCATGCAGTCTGAAAGGTATTGATCTCTTATGCATTCTCTTACTTGGTCAGCTGTTTTGGAAATCAACTATACCACTGGAAAATGTATGATAGTATTCAATGGTCAGGTGTTTTTCTTGCATTCATTTGAACAGCATGCCACAACGTCTATACCTTTAGTTATAGCATTCTGATATAATTTTTCTATTAATATAAGAAAAAATGTTATATTAGTTATATGAGCTTATATATTAATATATATATATATATATGTATGTATATATGTATATATGATAAAGATTCCGGCCAGTAACATAGAGCATACCATCCGTCCCAATCTTCTGTCCATAGAATTGGCTTGTTATACGAATTTGACTTGTATCCATCACAGTAGTATCCATTGCATGCATCTATCTGTGACAACCAAATCATAAATACTTAAGAAAGACAGCCCATGCTGAATGTTACGATTTTAGGGTCTTCCACAAATTGGAAAATGCATTTAATAAATTATTGTAGCCACTGTTGCAAGTTGATTGTCAGTTTTTCACTAATTGCTTTTTTGCATTTTATAGTTATAAACATTGGTTACAGAAACTTAGACATGAAACTGTTCATGCATGCTCGCAAACAAACACACACAGACAGAAGATAAAGGCCTTACAATACTTCCTGGAGCATCAACTTGCCTGCACATGACCCATGGGACCCCAGCACCGAGACCTAGAGCCATGTTAGCAGCCCACTTAACATATTCCTTCCCTCTCTGGCCAAATGAGCTTTCGATATTTCCATATTCATTTTCAATCTGATAAGATTCATTTCAGCAGTGGCATACATGATTACATAGTGCAGACCACAAAAAGCAAAGAAATACTCAATCTGCATTGCACCAAGGAAACATAACTAGAGAAAGCTCAATATCTAACATAGCACGGGAATATGGTCATTGAGAATCATAGATTCATAGTAGGAGGATACTGCATCAAAAGTCCAAAACCACAGATATCCCTCTTCTCCTAAACATTGTTTTTTCTTCATAAGAAACAAGAATTTTTATATAAAAGTATAGTTTCTTACTGTAATGGAAGGGAGAAGGAAGGAGAGAGAGAGAGAGAGCACTAAGGAGTGAGAAAATAAGATATCGACAATTTATAGCAATCCCATTCCTCCTATGTTTCTCTGACTTCAACTTACAACTCCCACAGTCCAAACTAGGCCCTAAGATCTTATAAGATGAATGGGTTGAAATTGTCAAACTATTTATGTAATGTTTCAATTGATCTACAAAATCTGTTTACGACCTGTAGCATAATTACTGGACCACCTTGCCAAGAAAATAGCTCTTCCTCTCGCATCAGATCCACCATCTTTTTAACAAACCGCTGCATCTCTTCCTGAAGAATAACAAAGATACATCATGATGACACGAACACCAATATAAACTACAACAGTCAAGTAGTCAACAGACCGGTCAACTCATATTTAACAAGTTAAATATTCAAGAAAAGTCAATCACGATGCTACATCAACCCCAACAATACCAGAGACAATTCAGTCACTTTAGTTTAACAAGTTAAATATTCAAGAAAAGTCAATCACGATGCTACAGCACCATAAAACGTCTTCAGTCCAAAACCCAAATAGAAAGCCCTATGTTATCAGCTTCAAAAATACGACAACTTTAAACAGCCAAAGACACCCAAACTCCACCTCCTACAACCCAGTCAAACAAGGCTACTTGATGTAAATTGGCAACGAAATCCAGGAGGGTCACACTCCAGAGCACCCTTATGACTGGACAAAGATGCCCACAGGAAACAAAAATATCATCCTATTCCAAATGACTCCAACTCTTCTTAATTCTTATCATAGCTTCTTTGTTCCTATCTCATCAGACCACCCTTATAGCTGCCAAAACAATACAGCTCCAGTGTGGCAGCTCTCTTATTCACTACCCTCCCATAAAGAATTCATTCAAAATGATGTAACAGTCCCTGGGGACCAATTTTTTGTGCCCACAGTAGATTTTGGATTAGATTAGAGCAAAACTTAACACATGTACATAGATGGGAAGATCTGTGATCCAATGTAACCACCAATACAGAAAAGAACAAAAAACAAACAAAGGAAGGGAAAGAACAGATGATTATCAAGGGGTGAAAACAGGAATCTAGATATAGCTCAAACAGTTATGTGGTCGATACTTGATACACAGGACATGGAATATAACTAAGATACTGCAAAAGCACAAGAAATATACATATGTTGAAGTAGAGAAGCATTTTCTTGGGTGGTTGTACCTTAAAAGGTGCATTGTCTGTTCGAAATTCTATTCCAGGTATGTCCCGCAACCACACCGGGAAGCCACTGCAACACATTCAGTGCAAGTCCAAATAAGATGAAATCTTTCACAAACTATTACGCTGCCAATTAAATTAATAGTTTAGACTCAGTGTTCTTATCCGCACTCAAAGCTTAGTAAAATATTCATGCAAGCCTCCCACTAATGATGTTTCCACTTGATACTTCAGACATTTACTGAATACCACCAAGACTACCAAGTGTAATACTGAATTTATGTTGAAGCAATATGACAAGAAAATAATTGAACCGTGTATCATGCAACAACACAAATAGTGAGATAGTGAAATTGCCTCAACCAGATACGAAAAGAGTTATTATTGTAAATAGAAAGAGAACTTGTATAAGACATAAATAAGAAGGAAGTAGAGACCCAAAGTTCCACTCAGCGCAGATGTAAGGCCCTATGCGAAGATGGAAATAGAGCCCACTAGCTCCCACTAACTTGACAAACTTGACGATATCATATCTCCCTCCAAAGTAGTACTGAACAAGTAGTTCACAACGAATATCAATACTTCACAAGCAAAATAACAAATGAAAAATTGAAGGCAATCGCCCTGGGACTAGCTCATGGCTACACACCTGTCCTCTCTGCGGCTCGTGGCCGCTCCAAAACGCATAGGTCTGGATCACATCCGCCCCACCTTCCTTGCTCTTCGCAATCAAATCAGACCACATCTAACACAAAAAGAAGCACAGAAATCAAGAAATGCATCCAATCAAACAATCCTGATCACACCTCACTATGCAGCCTAGCAATAATCCTACATTTTCATTCCGACAAAGAAATGCGATTCTGATTGTGACGAAATTGATGTTATTCGATTCTTAGAATCAGTGAATTGGAATTGTAGCGTGTGTGATTGAAAATTGAAATTGAGGTTGAGAAACTGAGGGAGAGAGAGAGAGAGAGAGAGAGGAACCTCGGGAGTGGCGCGGGGGTAGTGGATGCCGGCGGAGACGAGCATACGGCGGCGGCCATCGATGATGAGAGCGCGGTGGTCGTAGCTGACGTTGAAGGGCTTGAAGAAGGCGGCGGCGGCTAGAGCGAAGTGAATAGTGAGGCAGAGAAAGAGGCATCGGAGCCGGAAGAGCATAGTGACTTGGAGAAAGAGAGAGAGAGAGAGAGAGAGAGAGAGAGAGAGAGTGGGGAGTATCGGAGAAAGCAAAGACGGAAAATGGAGGATAGAGACGTTGTAGCCATCGGGTTGTTGGACGCGTCTGTTGACCACCACCACCTCCCGACGTAATCTCCAAAACTTTCAGTAAATACTTGACGACTAGACTAGTTTTTTACTTTTGTTTACTGTCGGTACTCTTTATAAAGACTAGTATTTTACCCGCTCATAGCTCTCGAGACAGAGATTGTCAATGTTCTTCTTTGGATCGCTAAAGGAAAGGGAAGGTTTACAACAACACTTGAATATGATTGAGAAAATGAAATTAACTTAACGGTTATGAAGAGTGCCAACCAAACTTAACGATTAAGAAGGCTGCCAACAAAAAGGTGATCATGCCAAAGAAACACTACCTCTACCTCGACTCATTAGCATGTAAGTGTTAATATATGTAACACATGGTAGCCAAGCCGAAAATACATGAAAATAGAGATTGGAACGCAACGGCAAGAAAAATAGATATGAAAGCTGAGAGGGAATGTCTAGAAATGTAGCATATGTACACACATACATATATGAATGGTTAAAATTAAATGACATAATATAGAAACATGGTGATCCACACATATAAATGATTATGAATGGTTAAAATTGCATCGTGTAGTTTCATGCCGTGTATACATGAATTTAAAGTTACTTTGTTATAATGTAATATCATTAATCATTTTTTTTACTAACGACTCCGCTTCTTTGACATAATTTGTGAAGAGTGTACTCAAACTTGAAACAAATAGAAAGGGAGCGCAATGTGTTTTAGGCCAATTTTCAAAATAAAATAGGGTATCAATCTATTATTTCCAATAGAAACTTTGCCGTTGTAAATTCTTGGATGCTAAATTCTTTCCATCCATTGTAGGTGTAAAAGGAAAGATAAAAAACACAGCTCTCGAGTTAGTGGTCAGGTTCACACCCTCACCCACCATTTGATTTTATTGACCCATTGGTTTTGACCATTTCTAAAAATCGCAAGTCCACGTAATGGCAAAGCTGGAAAAAAAAGACAGAAAGCACTTTTGCCTATACCAAATTTTGGCAACAATCAATTGGTACTTGGAATACAACAACAATTTCCAGGAAATCGCTCTTGAAGGGCCGTTTTGGATTCAATAGAGAGAGAGACCCCCTCATTTCTCATTTCTCATTTCCATAGTGAGATTTCCAGAACAAGAAATAAACAAATCCAACAAGAAGAGAAGGAAACATTGAATTTTCTATCATCATTGTTCTTCAACTTTATCTTCTCTCCTCCTCCTCCTTTGTCTTTATATTTGATTCTGAACCACCATCTTCTTTGCACCAAGAGGCTGGTTTTCTTTCTGGGTTTTTGATTCAGGTTTTAGGTATGGATTTCTTGCTTTCATTTCTGGGTTTCTGTCATTTCTTGCCTTGAATATTCGTTCTTTCTGATTTCTGGGTTCTGGGTTTTGGATTATCATATGTGTTTTTGATTGAAAGTTGGAATCTTTGAATATGTATGTGGGTGTTTGTGAATTAGATCAAACAGTGATGATTTGGAAGGAGAGCATGATTCAATACTTCAATTGAGACCCAATTGATTTGATGGGTGAAACAAAAAGGGTTTAGTGTAATTTTATTTGGGTATGACTTGGTTTATATGGATTGGGTTCCCTGTAAAGAGGGTTTATTTGCTAGTTTTGTTTTGGTAATGATGATTTTGTATTGGGTAATTTGAGGCGTGTTTCAAGGTTTGATCTTTCTTCTTTCAAAGAAAAGATTTTATCTTTGAATTCGTTTCAATTATGTCTAGATTGCCCAGCTGAAATTTGTATATGAGAACCATAGATGTATAATCACCTATGGGTTTGACGTCTCCATGTATAAAGGAAATTGCTTTACTTCTTGAATGGTCAGGCATTTTACTCAGAAGCATTCTATGTATGTGTATAATGCTTGAAACAAAGCTCTCATAATAAGTGTGTAATTGAAGCATTACTGATGTTGTTATGTGTTGTATATTACTTACTTGAGTTTCTATTTTCCGAGCAGAGCTACAAGAGTTCTCCTTTGGCTTTATCTCTTGTTATCGTGAACTTAAATCATCCTGCAGGTTTTGTATATTGTTTTCATATTGGAGATCCTAAAGCTTATGTGCTTATGTTATAATTGATCCTTGCATTTTGGTTATTTGATTAAGATTTAGGTTACAGAATTTAAGCTGAATGGAGATGTAGATGCCCTTTGGTAGTGAATATCTTCCTCTTTCTGGACTTGTAGGATTTTACCAACAGCTGCATGGCCTCACATTCTTCGGAGGAATGTTCTCAAAGGGGGAAGAGGCCACTTATTATAGACCTCAACTATCCTGCGCCATGTGAGGAGCTGGATTTAAATACCAGATTTACCTGGTCCAATAGCCAACAAGGCCATGATGAAGGACATGGTTGGTTAGGACCACAAACTTCAAACAATCGTGAGGTCATTGATGATGACATTGCTTTCATATCCCCGGTGATATATGCCCAAGTATGAAGATATTCTTTTATGCTTTTTTCTGAATTTCCAATTTGTCATGATTCCCTTATTAGCATACTTACCTTTTCTTTTTCTCCTTCCTGTCAGTCCAAGAATAATTCTAGAAGAAACCTTGAGGTGAGGGATGTCGTAGCTACCAATACAGAAATGCATAGTGGTCATTCAGGTTTGTTGCATAGTTCTTAGTCATGCATCTATTTGATTTCATTATTATGTGGACACGATTTATATGGCCCATTATTATGCAGTTGAATGTCATATTGTTCAGTATAAATAATAATTGTGAAGCTTGTGCCTGAAAGGACTCATTTCTTTATTATAGAAAGAGATAGAACATCTAACTTATTTATAGCAGACCAATTTCCTTAGAGCATTACTTCCTCTAACCTCCAGTGAAGTCTTTTAAGATCTTAGGATCCCATTGAATTTAATTCAGGAGAAACAATTTCTAGGTAGAGTTCTTCAGTTACACTGGCACTTCTGATGCTCGGAAGTAGGTTGATGACACTCATTATACTGTCATGATTCTGTGTCTAAGCCATTTACTATAGAGTAAATGATTATTCCTGCCTATCATTGTATGCATTATAATATAGGGTAGTACTATCTGGCAGATACGTTTAACAAGAGAACCTTCCCATATAAAAAATGTAAATATGTTATACATTATGTAATTGCATGCTTGATGTTCTATATGTTATTTAGCACGTTGGTGCTTTTCATTCTAATTTGTCAGGACCTTTAGTCTGATATCATTCCTACATTTTCATCAAGGATAATAACTAGACATTGAAAATTGAAATCCCTTTTCTGGAAAGAACTTGGTGATGGTTAATTTTGCAATGGAATGGAGGAAACCAGTTGGAATTAATGGCATGATTGAGAGAGCATTCTGACTTCTTTTGCAGTTTCTTTTGTTTTACTGATTATCTCTCCTTTTTACATTTTCTGTTTACTAAAGGTCTTAGTTAGTTGGTCAATATTGCAATTTAAGTTATTATTTCGAACTGAACTTGGATATAAATGTATTGCCAGTGCCTTGATTGATACTTGTGATGCTCGATTGTTAACTCCCACTTCAAACGACAATGCTATTACTCAAAACACTTCTATAATGGAGATCATAGGCCTTCTTTTGATTGTGCAATTCTGAATAATAGTTACACTTGGCTTTTTATTTAATTGCCTTACATTTCTCATGTAAAATCTTCAGATTGGGGTGCTCAGATTCCTCAAATTCCCCTTCATTGCCACAAGCGCAAAAGAACTTTACGTAATCAAGCAGTTCTGAATTGGGAACTTCACTTTAGCTCAGAAGACGGTGACAAGAACAAGGTGATTGGAAAACTTAATTCTCTATATTACTTTTCGCACAAGAACAATTGCGTCTGGTATCTGATTTAGTGTGAACACCTCATCAAGCAATTGACAGTATCTAACAAGGGTCTACAATTATTTCAGTTATAAACTCAGGATTTCATAAGCTTTCAGTCTTAATTATTTTTTAAGAAACTGTCAGAGTTTGAAACTAAACACTCAAAGTTTTTATTTTATTTTTTATGCAGATAGAGGAAGTACCTTCTCCTGAAGTTCCTGAGAGCACACCACCTCAAGAGATACCTTCCTTCAGCTGCCCAATATGTTTGGGACCTTTAAGTGAAGAAACATCAACAAAGTGTGGTCACATCTTCTGCAAGATGTGTATTGAAGCATCAATAAAAGTTCAGCACAAATGCCCAACATGTCGTAAGAAGCTTAGAATGAAAGACACCATCAGGGTGTACCTTCCTACCAAATAATTGCAGAGTAAGTTTCTCTTGAATTTTCATTCTCCCATTTGTTATGCTAGAGAGAGATATAACAGTAAGGTGGGGGTGGGTTTATTAAATATTCATAGCTGTATTACTAGTGTTGACAGATCAAATGTTGTCTGAAGAGTTTAGACATTTTCATTTGAAGATATACTAGGAAAAAAACCTGGTGTCAAAAAGACATGCTCAAAACGAACTTCATACTTTCAGTAAATTTGGTACTTCGATCAGGTCACAAGTTTAATCTTTGTCCTCATTATTCTTTTGAATTAGGGCTAACAAATGCCTCTTTATGCATGCAGGTGGTTAGGTATCAATATTGGGGAAAAGATACAACTTTTGCTGAAGCTTGCACAAGATGCATGGGGATTATTGTTTGTTGGGGCAGCTAGTTCTAGATCTTATAGGTTAGCTAGCTCAGGCATTTGTAAAGTTCAGAATTTTAAAATGCTCTTAACAATGGGCTTTTGTCAAACTGGTTCCTAGACCCTCAGGCATGGCACGTTGATGTTCCCATCAATGTGTGGTGCTAGTATAATTCTTTTCTTGATTTGTAGGTTATGTAACATTTGATTCTAATTGGACAACACCTTTTCTCAACTGTTTTGGGGTAGTGCACAAGCAGGCAGCACTGTACTCGACCAAAATAGTGAGAAAATGTTTGTATCAAGCTGTACTCTTCTTTGTTACATTTCTAATAGAAAAGCAAACACCCCTAGTCTTTGCTACTTGTTTGGTTTGAAGAAATCTATTCGTAAAAGCAATTGTCGAGAGTTATTCATTAGCTGCAGCAGTTCTTGCGACACTGTTCTATCCGAACTAGCTAGTAAGGTAGAAACCAAGAGATCTTGGTCTCAAATGTTTGTGGCCAACCATTCTAGTAGTTCTCAAGGACCAAACTTTACCCTTTGGAAACCACCAGAACTCTTCGCAAGCCAAACCCATACGATTCAAAGAGGTTAGCATGATGGTTAGCACCATCTTGTCTTTGTGCCACAAAGACACAACCTTTAACCATTTTAAGCAAATCCATTCCCTCCTCATTACCCTTGGCCCTTCACAAAACGATTGCTTGCTACCCAAGCTTCTCACTTCCATTGCACCCACCTCTAAGCCTAGTCATCTCGCCTATGCTTCCTTCCTCATTGACCATGTACAAGCACCCACCACCACTCGCCTATGGAACTCCATCATCACTGCATTCTCTAAGACCTCAGAACCTCACTTGTCCCTTGTTTCGTATTCAACAATGCGCCGCAATGGGGTTGTCCCGGACCAGCACACCTTCCCATTGCTGCTCAAGGCCTTTCCCAAGCTGGAAAACAAAGACCCATTTCAGTTTTATGCTCATACAGTCAAGTTTGGATTGAATTTGGATCAGTTTGTTAACAATTCATTTATATCTGTGTTGGGTGGTTGTGGGTACTTGGAGGCTGCACACCAGGTGTTTGTTGAAAGTACTGAGAAGGATGTGATTGGCTGGACGGCGTTGGTTGATGGGTATGTTAAGAATAGGCATGCTTTGGAAGCAATGAAGTGTTTTGTGGAGATGAGATTGGTGGGGATTAGGGTCGATGAGGTGACTGTTGTTAGTGCTCTTTCTGCTGCTGGAATGGCTGGTGATGTTTGGTTCGGGCGGTGGGTTCATGGGTTTTATGTGGAAACAGGCAGAGTGAAGTGGGATGTCTATGTTGGTAGTGCTCTTGTTGATATGTACATGAAGTGTGGCCACCACGATGATGCTCGGAAAGTGTTTAGTGCCATGCCAAGTAGAAATGTGGTATCTTGGAGTGTGTTGATAGCAGGTTATGTGCAGTGCGAGAAATTTAAAGATGCACTGCTTGTCTTGAAATGTATGGTTTTGGAGGATGTCAAGCCTAACCAATCTACATTGTCGAGTGTTCTTACCTCTTGTGCGCACCTAGGGGTACTGGATCAGGGAAAGTTGATCCATGGGTATATATATAGGCATAATGTACAAGTGAATACGTTACTTGGAACAGGGTTAGTAGATATGTATGCAAAATGTGGGTGCATTGAGAAGGCACTATCGGTTTTCAACACATTGCCGAGCAAGGATGTCTTTACATGGACTGCTATGATTAATGGGTTGGCATCACATGGGGATGCTTTAGGCACTTTGAACTTCTTTTCGTGGATGTTACAGAATGCGGTTTTACCTAATGAAGTAACTTTCATGGGTGTTCTTAGTGGGTGTGCTCATAGAGGCCTTGTAGATGAGGGACGCAAAGCCTTTCGATCAATGAAGCAAGTTTTCCATCTGGAGCCACATGTAGATCACTACGGCTGTATGGTTGATTTACTTGGTAGAGCTGGATACTTGGAGGAAGCCAGACAAATGATCAAGGACATGCCAATGGTGCCCACAGCTGGTATATGGGGAACTTTCCTTAGTTCCTGTGTGATTCACAAGAATTTTGAGCTAGGTGAACTTGCAGGAAATCATTTGATCAAGCTGGATTCCAATCACAGTGGACGATATATACTTTTGGCAAATTTGTATTCGACATGGAAGAAATGGAAAGCAGCTGCTGGCATCAGGAAGCTCATGAAAGGGAAAGGTGTTGAAAAGATACCAGGGTATAGCTGGATAGAAGTCAATGGTGAAATGTTCGAGTTCGCCGCGTTTGACAAATCACATTCTGAATCAGATCGTATATATCTGATGTTGGATATCATGCTTGTGCAGATGAGACTCTCTGGTTATGTTCCCGACATTAACCTATTTGCATTTTGACTTAGCTGAATGCTCCAAATTATGTATCATATACTAATCCCAGGTCTCAAGCATTGAGCCATTGACGATACTATTCAGCTTTGAACTTTGTTGCATAGTGAGAAAATCACAAGTCGCTCATCATTAATTTGTCTGGCTTCTTGTCTGATTAATTGAAGTTGGAGTGTTAGACAGATGCTTATAGAGTACTTTAGATATCTTGGAGACTTCTGTAATTGTTTAAACCCCAACTCAGAATGGTCCCTATTATTATTGATCTGGTAGTCAAATTCATTGAGAAACACAAATGACCAGTCCATAATTGCTGCTTGGCATTTTGACATTTGTCTGTTCTAATTCTTTTTTTGTTGGTCAAGTAATTCTAAGAATTAACCGAAATTTACATCTTCATCGAGTTTATTCCTCACATTCTTTTGCTGGTTGATACTTGAAACTTTTTATTTTCTTTAAGAGATCTTTAAAAAAAAAGTTATATTATCAAATGGTCTCCTCCATTTATTTCCTAATGTAGTTAAGCTAAACTTTGATGCCTCATCAGGCTCCTCTGATGGTAAGCGGCTTCAGGCTTATCATATGAGATCATAAGGGACAAACGTGGCCGTGAATCATTATTGTACTGATACTGTCTCAACTTAACCATCTTTACAATTGGGTATGATCTATGCATTTATAAGTTATATGTTATTTATCCTTTTTCTGATGTGAGATCTTTCCTCTCCAACACTTCTCCTCACGTGCAGACCTAAACTTTTTAGGTCTGCACGTGGAATTCATTCGATCCAATTCTCACATGAAAAATTGGTAATGTGATTCGGTCCAATTCCCACATCGGAAATTGGGGTATGCAGTCCAAGACCCACTACAGACACTTGGTATGAAACCAATCAGAATTTTTCCAATGTCAATATGATGAACCCAAGTTTGGGCTCATTATGTGGGGAGACGTAATTGAAGAGGAACTCGCTCTGATACCAACTTAATTGAACAAGGACAAACATGGCCCGTTGATCATTATTGTACCGATACTGTTCCAACTTAACCATCTTTAAGGTGTTGAGTTTTAATCACAAAATATCTTGGTACTATTGAGTATGATCCATACACTTATAAGTTATATGTTATTTATCTCTTTTCTAATGTGAGATCTTTCCTCTCCAACATCCTTGCTAGTGCTCGAAGTCTTGGCCTATCCAATATTTCTGTTGAAGAATGCTCGACTCTTAAAGATGGCCTTCAAGCTACCATTCGGTTAGACTACAAATATTCTTGAAGAAGGTGATTCTAGTCTTGTCATCAATTTTCTCAACAATGCTTTTGATACTCCTTGGGGAAAAAATCCCTAGTTCATGATATTAGAAGCTTGCTTGTCAGTTCGAAGTTATTTTCTTTTCTCTTCCGTTCCGAAGCTAACTTCTAAGGGAATGCTATAACCTTTGCTGGTCATTGTCTCTCTGAGTCTCTTCCCCCCGTTATTTGGGTTAGGAACATTCCAAGCTCGGCCTCTCATACACTTTATTTAGATATCCTAAACTGTGATTGGCTTGGGGCTTCCGTTTGTAATCTTTATTTTCTCTTCAAAAGAAAAGAAAATGGATTTAGCATACTTTCTTAAGGGACATTTTAAGGGATTGTGAATGGCAAATTCATCTCAACCGTACCACATTTACTCAATCAAAAGGAAAAATCACTAGTTGCACGGACACGGATACGGCGACAAGGCAAAACTCAAAAACTGAGTTTCCGACACGGCTTGGACACGGCAAACAAAATTATATATTTATGTATTTTTAATAAATAAGAAATATGCTAAAATATGAAATAAGTTCATTACATTACCAAATAAAGTTCTAAATTCAATCTATTTCATAACCATAAGAAATAAGTCAAGTGCATAACTAATAACATTAAAAGCAGCAGACCTCTAGCACCTAAAACATAACATTAAAGAAAAACAAACTTAAGCAGTAGCTTGTTTTCAAACAAGACAATCTCTAGCACAGTAACACCAAATAGACAAGAAGATGAACTAATATAATTATCATATCCATAATCCATCCAAACTTGTTATTCCATAATTAATCTAATATAAAATGAATAGTAAACTACACTTTAGTTACTAACCAAATTTCAGTTTACAAATACATTCTTTACACATTATCTTACAGATATAAGGACAAAATTTTACAATTAAGGACAAGTTGTTATGTTGTTGACATGTGTCAGCTACAGATTTACAATTTTACCCTTCATTAAAAGAGAGTTAATTGAACTAAAGGGAATCAATTTACAACCAAACTGCTACTGTCTTCAAGTAATGTCGACTGCTACTGTTGACTTCTACTACCAATCTGTCTGCTACTGCCTCCTTATACTATCAATTTGTTTGCTACTGACGACTTCTACTACCAATCTGCTTGCTACTGCCTATGTTTGCTACTCATCCTACTCTGCTACTGCTTACTTCTGCAATTCTCAGTCCCAAACTAGCTGCTACTGCAGATCTTGAAGCTAACTGCTACTGCAGATAGTGAAGCTCGTTGCTACTGTCGACCGTCTAGCTGAACTAAATGGAGTCAATTTACAAACAAACTGCTACTATCTTCAAGTAATGTCGACTGCTACTCCTGGCTTCTACTACCAATCTGCATGCTACTGCCGACTTATACTATCAATTCGTCTACTACTGACGACTTCTACTACCAATCTGCCTGCTACTGTAGACTGCGAAGCTAGCTGCTACTACCGAGAAAAGTTGAAAATGTCTCAACCAATAGCAAAATGTGCAGATTCTCCACCGTCTAGCTGCTACTGTGCAATTTTGCTGCTACTGCAAAATCTAGTTGCTACTGTGAAATTTTAATCAGATTCTCCACCATCTAGCCATGAATCAACCTGCAACTAGAGCGTAGATCTTACCAACATATGTGCAGAAACGAGTAGCACACTAGCAGATTGTCGATTAGCACAGTAGCTCCTAATGTGAAAAGCAAACTAAGCAGTAGCAACATGATCACATTTCAAAACCCAAAACCATCTTTCGATGCAACCTCTCCCTCCCTTCCGACGCACCATCCTCAACGCTAATCCCGAACCCCTCTTCACCTCTGTCATGGCCTTCACCCCCGCCACCGTCGCCAACCTATGCCTAGGTTTTGCCTTCCTTGGATGCGCTGTCGATGGCCTTGGTGACTTCGTCTCCCTCATCGTCGACCTTTACAAGTCCTCCCCAGCGAGATCGCCATCTTTGGGGTAGGAGTTGGAGGATCCGATCTGAGCCCTTGGGTTTGTCAGAAAAGGAGGATCCGATTTGAGCCCCGATCGGACTGTTTTTGGCTTTTCGAGCTTCGTATGCCTCAAATCGACCTCCAATGCTCCTATAGATCGATAGAGAATGACGAGAGCTTTCCAACGCTACTTGTGGCGTCACCGGCGGTGGTCGGACGGCGGAGAAACCGTCAAAAAACCTATTGGAGAGAGAGAGAGAGAGGATTGGATCAGATCAGGTGGGAGGAGGTGGAAAGGGTTAAAAGATTTGGATGGCATTTTGGTCATTTTATAGATAAAATTTGGATCGGGCCTGGTGTTATTGGTTTTGGGCTTGGACTCATGTCCTAAACTGTATAAAAATTAATGAAAGTGGGTTTTTTGTGTTTTTAAATTTGGTCATGTGCTATTATGTAATTTTCTCTAAAATGAATATAAAATTTACTCCTCATCTTCAAGACTCCATCTCATCGTTCTCATGTCAACTAGCTCTCTAGCACAATATAGCACCTAATAGACAAGAAGATGAACTAATATAATTATCATATCCATAATCCATCCAAACTTGTTATTCCATAATTGATCTAATATAAAATGAATAGAAAATTTACCTCTCATGTTCAAGACTCCATCTCATCATCAACTAGCATCCTCTCCAATGCCGGCTCATCAAGGGATAAAGTTGTCAACTCAAACGCATCAATATTGGTTGGTTCCATAGATTCATGACCATCTCCTCCAAGATCCCACATTGAGTCCTTGTCCTTGTGATAGTTAGAATCCGTTCTTGCCAAAAGCCAAAGATTTGTATGCATATAAACCAAGTCTTGAGCTCTTTTTTGTTGCAACTTGTTCCTCTTCAAACCTTGTATAAAACTATATGTGCTCCAATTTCTTTCGCAGCAAGAAGATGAGCAAGGTTGATTAAGCAACTTGAAAGCCAAACTTTGCAGATGTGGTGTAGAAGGTCCATAGGCAACCCACCAAATTAAAGGCTCAAAATGAAACTCTTCTCCGAGTGCTTAGTATGTCTGGCTCATTCGACTGAATACTAGGTTCGGTTGAAGCAGCACTTGAGCTCATCCTATTTATACAATTGATTGAATATTAAATAAGCAGTTTGAGCAATAAGGAAGATGTATGTAATCAGTTTGAGCTCAACAACAGGAAAGAAAACATTGATGTCTTTCATAGATAATCCAGGTCTAAGACTAATTAAAAACTACAGCAGTAGAAATTTCAAACCACGCAATTTGATTTCAGAAATTCCCTTATTTGCAACACCAATACAACTTAATTTCACCATTTTCATAAAAATCATATTCATGAAACAAATGGATAACTACCACTCTACCAGAATTGACCAGATTAGAAAACTAACCTGGACGGCGACAACGGCGACGACGGACGACAGAGAGAAGAGATCAAATTAGTTAAGACTGAAAAGATTAAATGGGTGGCGGACTGGCGACTGGCGAACGGTGAGAATGGGTGGCTGACGGTGAGAATGGGTGGCAACGGTGAGGATGGGTGAAGACTAAAGAGATCGAATGGGTGGCGACGGTGAGAATGGGTGGTGACTGGTGAACGTCTTCTTCGAATTGGTGAAGAGATGAGAAGAGTCGGCACTCAGAAGAGAGAGGAGAGAAGAGAATCAGTCAAGAGATCGAATGATGAGACCAAGCTCTACTGCGCGTGCGCCATTTAGATTTTTTTTTAAGTCTGAAATACTGACGTGGCGTGTCGCAATGTCGTGTTGGGGCCGATCAACGTTTTCAAGATGTGTGCGAAAAGTCAACTTTTTCGGACACGCCACATGGCGTGTTGGACACATATTTTGCCATGTCAGGCGGCGTGTCGGAGTGTCAGACAATCCGACACTCCAAGGGTGTAAAGTGTCCGTGCAACATAGTTAAAATCATAACCACTTAACCATGCATGTTTTTAGCCGTCGAATTCACTTGTCCCTTAACAACCACATAGCGCTTGAGGCATGATCAAAATAATTCATTTCGATACCAATTCAATTATCTCTCATTCAGGTTGTATCTGATTCATGAATTTCTTCTATTCCAAGTAAATATATGTGCCATGAATTTAGATTCATTTTACATTCGTTGCATCATCAAGCAATTTGGGTCGGATAAGTTTCGCCCTTGACAAATCCTTAAATACATACAAAACCTACCAAATCCTTAAATAACTACAAACGTACTAAATCTTTAAACAATACCAATGCAATAAGCAAGCTTTATACGTAAGGGAAATTTTTGACAAGGAAAGAATGTGAAGTGTAAAGCTCCTAAAAGGGAAATGATTCGTATCTCGAAAAACATCGATGTATCATCTAACAATAAACAATCTAATTTGATAAAAACGATCAAGATTTAAAATTAAAACAAAAAGGTTTAAAGGAATATGGTAAGTTGGTAACCAAATTGCTTCAATTCATAACACATCAACCAAAATTAAAATTTGATTCATAGAAAGAAAAAAAAAAACCGAAGTAGAAATTTGAATCCTCAAAAGTCCAATTGGAAAAGAACCCGACCCGAGCCCAAGTGGGGTTTGCCTTTACGTTACAGATGGGGGAGAAGAGCGGGAAGAAGGAAGCAAAGGAGTTTGAGAATTTGGGAAAGTGATGATGAGAAGGCGAGAAGGCAGTGAAACGGAAACCCCAAAACGAAATTCCAAAAAAAAACTGTTGAGACCCTTAATTTTTCCATTTATTTTTCTTTTGCGTTGCTCCCGGGCCTCTTGGATTGTGAAAGTATCACATTGGACAAAAAGTCTACATACTGATTGAGTTGGTCTACTTGATAGATCGATACATAAAATACCGAAGAAGAATCACCTTCATTAGGTCAAATCCTCTTTCATTGTCTTTGTTCTTGCAGAAGACATGAAGAAAAAGGTCTGTAGCTATGAAGGGAAATTAAACAACATACATAAAGCAATTTACAAACTGAATTATCACACCTTCTTAGGACTGAAAAGCCAATAACTCAATCAAGCCGTTTGTACATCAATTGTACTTGGAGAAACCAAAGATATTGTAAGAAGCTTCCCTTAATTTTTTATGCAATACTCCTTGCTTTAGTGTATTCACTTCTTTAATTAGCTTTATAAAGAGTAGCTGGTTGGCTACTGTTCTGTTGCATTTGAGTTAAAGAATTTGAAACAATTATTAACTTGTTACTCAAACATACATGCAGTAGGCATAACTTAGGAAAAATAAAGCTTCAAACAATTGTATGTGTGATTGGCAGCATATGGCCTTCAAGAAGTGTGATTCAGTTGTGGACAAAATATTGAAAACACCATTTTCCCAACTATTTGTATAAAATTCAGACCAACAAAGAAAAAAAAAACTATTTGTATAAAATCTACAGTTGCTTGAATTCCTAAATATTTTTTGCTGAAAATTGTAGGACATATGTAAGAAAGATTGAAAGAAGGTTTATGTTTTCTCACTCGAATACAGCACTTGCGTGCCTTGATATATTTGTTTTCTTTGCTCTCCATTCCATTATGCAAAGATATGCTTAAGTTGTGGGAACCAAGTATGAAATTTTCTTATAGCAGGCAACCAGTATCCCCGTGACTCCAATTGAGCCTCCGGGTGAGCCTGAAGCACCTGCATTGTCTTGTGCAATCTGCATGGGCCAATTGGTTGAAGAAACATCAACCAAGTGCGGCCACATTTTCTGCAAGACGTGTATTGAAAAAGCAATAGCTACTCAACACAAATGCCCCAACACAAACCCCACAGTCCTCTTGAAATTCCGCTGCCGCTTTTCACAATCGGAGTGGGAGCCACCGAGCAAAGAAATGGAAGACCCGCCTCCTTCTTCATCACCACCCTCCACAGGTCTCACTCTCTCTATCTCCCGCTTCACATTCTCGTTTCTTCTCCTCAATCAATCACACAATGCTTTTCTCTTTTTCCGAATCCCAAGACAAGTGCTTGAGCTCGAAGCGCTTCTCGATCGGACCCGCCGAGACGATGATTCCGATTCCCAGGGTTTACTCAAAGACTGCCTTCGGTTTCTCGAGAGTAGAGTTGAAAATATAGTGTCTGATTGCTCTGACGTTGGTCTTTTAGGGGATCAAGATTTTGGTTAGTCTATTCGAACCAGTGTGGTTTTTAAATTACTGGGCTTTTGTGACATTTGGTTGTTTGATTTGTTAGAGGCATACGTGGGACGTTTCGAGGAGGAGCTTACTTCTGTGGAGGCCGAGAGCGCCAAGGTTTCTGATGAAATTGAGGGTCTTGTTAGAACCCATGAGGAAGGTGAGAGTACAGTCTTTGTCTCATATGCCACGGCAGTTTGATATGTAAATGATACGTAATGAGATAGTGTATTTGTGTCTGCAGATTTGAATCGGCTCAACGTGGATATTGGGCAGTTGAAATGTTCGTTGGAATTTGTTGGATTGCAGGTTGGTTTCTGTTGATATAACATTGTTAAAGTATGGCATCAGCCTATTTGGGTGGTAATATAACCAATGCCAGCCCGTTTGATTGTTAACTAACTTTGCTTCTAGAACCCAAACATTGGTTTAGTTGGTTGCACCTGAGCTTGATAGAAAATCCACACGAAGCACAATCTTATAGATGGGTGGTTTTGTCTACATATTCTGTGCTTGTGTCAAGGAACTTGGTAGAAACACTTAGCAATTACTGCTGGATGCTTATATTCATAGTTCTTCTGATGCGAGATTGGCATTTTAGGACCTTTAGTAGTGCCGACCTTTACTTTTCCTTTCGTTCAGCCATCCAGCTTTTGTGTGTATGTGTACGTATGCTAGTATAGGTATATGTCCATGCACAAATCACACATGATTGTTCGATCTTAACTTTTATCACATATGAAGTCTTACCATTTCCTACCATTTGCAGGATCTGGACGAAGCAAAACTGGGTGCAGATGTTGATATATATGGAAAATATCAGTTGGATCCAATGGATGTGAAGGAAGAAAAATTCAAGGTTCCATTCACAATCACAATCTTACTGTATAGTTTTTACCTGTAGGGTACTATCCTAAATATGAATGTAAGACTTAAATGATCTATACAGCCATTTTGAGATTGCATCTAACTCACAGATCTTGATTGAAATTTTTAATACAAGTGTGTTTGACTGGACATTATTTTTTTGTGAAACCTTTTTCATGACATACATTTGAAGTGTTTTTTTTTGTAGATGTAGTTAAACAGCACTATATCTCTCTTACGTGGAGTACTTCGATAGTTACCCCTGTGTTATGAGTTTATTATATAAAGAGATTTCAATTATGGCTCTTTTAGCGTATAACAAATCTTATGTTTACCTTGCAGCTATTGGAACTTGAAAATCAGATTGACATGAATCATATAATACTGAAGTCTCTACAAGATTTGGAACATAAACTTAAATGGTAAGTATAGCACTTTGTCCTGGCTCTTTGCGTGTGTGTGAAATTCACTTCATAGTTTTCAATTACAATGATCTACGTGTGGTGGTTTTCTTTTGTTGCATTTTTCAATTATATGTGTGTTTCAAGTGTTAGATTATTTTTACTCTTCTATTTTTGATTTTTAATTTGGTTATCTTATTTTTTTGTGAATGCAGGCTTGACGCCACTGAACAGTTTGAAGATGCATTTTCAGGTATCAAGGTCATTTCGTTTGAGGAAAGTTGTATTAGGTTATCACTTAGTACGTATGTTCCAAAGTCAAAAGGACTGTCCCAACAAATAATTGAAGATACCACCTCTGTGAATCACGAGCTACTAATTGAACTGGTGGAGGGGACTATGGACTTGAGCAATGCTGAGGTATCAAATATGAGATCGACAACTTATCTTCATCATTTATATTGCTTAATTAGTTAAGAATTGACCTCCGAAGCTGCATACTTATACAAATTTCTTGGTTGTATAGTTTGAAATGTGAAACTGTTGTGTTGGGGTTGGTGGGAGGAAGTATTACGTGAATGTTTTTTAAATGATTTCTTTAGGATTTAGATGAATATTATAGTGCTTTGTATCTTATTTTTTATGGTCGCACATAGTAGAATGTTGTTACGTTGAGTGGGTTCTGCTGCATTTGTACATAACAAAAAAGAGTATTTGTCATGTAAAATATTCTCTACACTTCTTATAGGTGGTATACCATATCTTGTGACTATTTTAAGTGAATTACTAATGCTTTCCAATATAGTGTAAGCATCTACTCTCTGGATCATTTTAATGAATAGCTAAAGTTTTCTTGTTATGTCCAGATTTTTCCAAATGATGTATGTATAAGAGATATTCTTGATGCTGCGAAATCTTTGAGGTTTGTTTCGTTTCCTTATTATAAGATATTGCTGTTCCCCCAAGCCCATCTTTTGCTGTTATAATAGTTAGTGCTTCAATAGTTATAACTTACTAGTTATACGATAACTAAAAATCCTTCACCGTAAAGTGATTCAAAACGTGTCTCACTTACCTATGATATGTAGTCTTTTCTTGTCCCACTGGCAATAATCTTGACAGTTTCAAGCATCCTTTTTGTATTCTTTTAACTTTTACTTTTCTTAATGTCAAATCTCCCCCTTCTAGTTTATCTTGTACTATAGGCCTTACAGAACATGCGGATGGGAACACACTGAACCTTGAATAGAAACAAAACTAACTAAACAGAAATAGAAATCATCTGAAACATATTTTCCAGGATCTGAATTGAGGACTGTGCAGACACCAGAAGCCTTTGGCTGATCACCCCACACGCACTTAGAGTACCCAGCCACTTTTTGAGCTGGTTTTGTTCTTCTAAGTCTTTTGTGTGTGTGTGTGTGTGTTTTCTTTGTCGAGGTGTCCTCTGTCAACTTAATTTCTTTTGAATGCTTAGACACTAGTTGTTGCCTCTTCTTTGTTACTATAACGGGCTCATGTATCTTACGTGCTCTGTCTGTGGAAATGACATTTTAGGGTTCATCTACATAATATTAACTATTAAGTGGTATAGAAGTATAATTACAATATTGACATACATTCTATTTGCTTTTCCTGTAAGGGTGTTCTAAGAACAAAGTTTTTTTTTTTTTTTTTTTTTTTTAATATTTGGAACTAATAGATTCCATCTCTGTATCCACTTTGCAGTAAATCTTCATTGCAGTGGTTCGTAACGAAAGTGCAAGACAAAATTGTTAAGCAGCATGTGGGGAAATAAATGAAGGTGAGAATTCTTTAACATTTTGGCCTGTAGTATATATGGTCCTAATAGCGTTCCAGATAAATGAATTGTATGTTTTAAAAATCTTTCAAGGTGCTATAAAACTTAATTAGCAAATGTTTCTGTTTTCTATTTTTCATCCGCATTGGAGTGTGGTGGAAGGGTGAGACGAGACAATACATATTTTTAGTTATTTTTAAAAGAAAACATCCAAACTGTTGCAAATGGTAGTCATAGCTATACTCGTTTCCTCATCTTTTAACCTCACATCTCTCCTTTTTAGACATTACATAAAGAGTTGTAAACGTCAAAGGTTTTCACACAAAACATAATTCCATGCAGACTCTTGTCACTTGGCTAGACATTAGATGATCTCATGTGGTTGGAGGAGTGGATGCATTCGTTAAGGTCTCCCAAGCTCGGCCATTGTTCAATTCTCCAATGAACGTGATTCTAATCGTATTTTCTTTTCCTTTGCGAAGCATGTTCAGGTTTCAAGTATTCAGTGCTCCTGTATGTTAAACAATGATCACTGAATCATATTATTTGGAGCTATTGGTTAAGAAATTGCTGAAATGATGAGGTTAGACTAGTCTTACTCATTAACATGTATGGTTCTCTTACCATTTCAAACAAACCATTGTTGGGTGGGCAGTTGGATTAAGATCTGTGTACAGAAAGAGTTGTATAAGTTTTTAGTGTTTCCCAAATCATTTTGTGTAACCACATGGCTACATCTGACTTCCGGAGGCTTAGTGAAGAAAGAAATTCGAGAACATTTTAATCAAGTACTCGTCTAATCAAATGTAAAGAAACTCGTTTCTAACTAGTGCAGCAATGAAAACTCAAGTGACAGATTGGGAAACCAAACAATCAACCTCCAGAGCAGAATGAGAAGCAAATCGACAAAAAAGGGGGCACAACTGGAGGGAGACAATAGGGGAAGTTAAACTTCATCTTCTCCCTCAAAGATGTCACTGCACTCAAGTTACTGGTTCAGAACCTTGTCTGCCATTGTTTCTCAAAAACATAACAATGGGGGATGGTTGGTGAGTCCCCCCATATGGGAAGGCATTGCCTCCGCCTAGTCATTGTAGCAAAAAGCTGTGGTACTCTCACTACTTTGTCACACTTTATAGACTAACCAAACTGTACCATGCACAAAATAACAGCAGCTTCATGGTGCATTGAAATGCTCCCAAATACACAGTTGCAGAAGCATATATAAAGAGTCAAATTCACTGTATTGATAACCAGGGTGGCAAGAGAACCAAAGGAAATAACACCGATTTTTCATACAGCTTGACATTCACTTGTCATTTCACATGGAGAGAACTATAGATCTGTAAAATATGTAGAACATAAAGGAAAGAAAACAGCTAGAATCGCTGTAACAGGATAAACAACAGAATGCAACAGCATTAACGTCGAAATGCATTGCTTTCACCTGCTTCAGACCTGCCCTGTGAATAATGTGTTCGGCGACGGACACTCTCCTCTATTGTTGAGCTTCCCCCCTTCCCAGAACCATACACACTAGTTTGAACAGCATCCAAGAAATTCTTACCGACAGATCTGATAGCCTGGGTAGCTTCCCGCGCATCTTTCTCGTCAGCCTTCTTCAAACGTTTCCATCTTTGTTCTTCATGCAACTCAGCATCCATCTGCATCTCCTTTAGCCGAGCAGCTCTTTCTTCTTCTGAAAGTTTAGGAGGAACAAATCGACGCCTGTTGTGGGTGTCATTTCGGCCTCTAATGGAAGAGTTCTCTTGTTCTGAACTTTCATGCTTTCCCTTGACCATACCTTGACCGTCATCTTTTGCCCTTTCTATAGCATGATTATTATTCTCACTAGAACGTGCTCTTTTATGTAGCCCGTCATCTGACTCTAAATGCTTGACACCATTATTCTCACTTCGACTTCTTCGGTTATGTAGCTCATCTTCTGAATCTGAATGCTTACCACAGTTTTTCTCACTTCGACTTCTTCTGTTATGAAGCTCATCTTCAGAATCTGAATGCTTACCACGGTTTTTCTCACTTCGACTTCTTCTGTTATGAAGCTCATCTTCAGAATCTGAATGCTTACCACGGTTTTTCTCACTTCTTTTATGTAGCTCATCCTCAGAATCTGAATGCTTACCACGGTTTTTCTCACTTCGCCTTCTTCTGTTATGTAGGACATCTTCTACATCTGAATGCTTACCACGGTTGTTCTCACTTCGACCTGTGTTATGTAGCTTGTCTTCTGTATCTGCATGCTTAACACGGTTCTTCTCACTTCGATGTCCTCTGTTATTTAGCTCATCTGAATACTTTTTCTCACTTCGATGTGCTCTCTTATGTGATGCATCCTCCAAATCTGAATGCCTGGCATGGTTACCACTACTACGTGCTTTGTTACGCAATTCATCTTCAGAATCTGAATACTTGGCCTGGGTTTTCCCACTTTCACGTGCTCTATGACGTGATTCATCTTCAACAGTTGACTGCTTAACACGGTTCTTTTCACTTTGATGTGCTATTTCATGTGGTTCATCCTCTGATTCTGAATGCTTAACATATTTTGATGCCTTATGCTGACTATTCTTCCTCCTTTCCATATCAGCTGTGTCATCTTCTGAATCAAACGTTTGCTTCCGATGCGTTGAAGATTCTTTACGGTGCTTCTTCCGATGTTCCTTCTTGTCACGCTCTTTTTCTTTGGGCTTCTTTGTTTCAACCTGGTAAAAGATATACAAAGGTTAGGTTAATGCAAAGTGCAAACTTAACATTTTTCTTCAGATATATTATCCATGAATCCAATGATTAGTTAAAATATTTGAAAGAATATTACAGAAGTATTAAACACTGATCATTGCATTGGCTAAAACCTTGTATATCACGAATCAAAAGATCCAAAAATGCCCATAGTAGTAGGGTGTTAGATCCCTGCTAGAGGAACTTATATATTTTCCAAAGGAAAACTAGAAACAGCAAAAATCCGGATAAACTACCAAGGTCATGATGATCAAAAGGTACAAAAGGTCTTCCTAGATAAACAGACTCGGTTGCAAGAATTTATAACGAAATATTCTTGTTTAACAAAGAAATGTAAAACGCTACTTAATCATAACCCTTCATTCCAAATATCAGATATCAGGATTCCCAAATCCTTTCTTTTAAGACCCTACGGCCTCTGCAGCACACAAATGTAGTGTTGCTGACTACGGGTGTTTGTCTACAAATGAAGGATTATACATCTGCAAATTCTTGCAAGATCAAGTGATATCCAACTACTTAATCTGACGTAGCCAATTTGCTGTCTAAACCTACTTCATCACCCTAAACCCAAATTGTCGCTAAAAAGTATTAAGCGTGCTCAAAGAAATCAAGAAAAAGCAAATATATTAAATATCTTGTACCAATATTCACGAGAAAGTGAAGAAAGAAGAAAACTTACTTGTTTGCGAATCATAGCCATCTGGACCGGATTGTTCTTGATCCGAGCAAGGGCCTCCTGCTCTCGCTGCTTAATCATAAGCAGAGGATCCGAGTGAAGCTTCCTCCAAGCATCATTCGCAGACTGAGGCTTCTCTGCCACAAACAGAGCCCCCGGTGCAGATGATGATGCCTCCTGAAATCATACATAAACAAAAATCATCAAAACCTCGCAACTTTCATCAAATTTAACACCTCCAAAATGCATACAATCAGATCTTACAAAGACTATAAATATAAATACCTTTGCGGCGGCAGCAGCGGAGGAAGAAGGCTCTTCGGCTTTGGTGAAGGCTTCCTTGAGAGAATCAGAGCCGCCGGGGCGCCCGACGGCCAATCCGGAATCGTAGAGGAACTCCAATCTCTCTTGCTTGCTGCAAAGATCAATCAATTCAAGTTTACAACGAGATTGAATCGGAGAATCAACAAAACCTAAATCCAAAACCCTAACCCTAGAAATCGATGAAATTGAATAGAGAGGAAAAGATAAGACATACGGGACGAGGCCGGCTTGCTCCTGGAGCTCGCGGAACTCGGAGCGTTCGCGTTCTTCGATGATCTGCTTGCGGAGCTCGTCGAGCTTCTTCTCTTCGGCGGCGTGCTTCTGCTCGGCCTTCCAGACGTTCTCGATGTTGCGGAGGCTCCCCGTGTGCCATCCCTTCTTGTTCAGAAATTTCATCCCCATTGCGACGTCGTTTGGTTCTTCTTCTCCTTTCTCAGGATTTACTTGGATCGATCTGTGTTGGGACTTTGTTACACACAGGGATTAGGGGTGTGTGTGTGTATATATATATATATATATATATATATATATATATATATATATATATATATGGGACCAGAATTGGGAAAGAGGTTTAATTACATAAACGGGCTTTTATACACAAGAGGAGCTTTGATTTACTGATTACAATCATTACATAGCCCAAGTCTCCGTATAATCCATTTTACCACGATTTTTACTTTTCAAAATGTCAAAAATGTCCCTGCTTTTTTCTTAAATATTTAATTCAAATTGTCAAGGACCGAGACTTTTTTGACAATTCCACGTACAGTTAACTGAGCTAAGAGTGGGTTAGAGTCTGTACAATAATGGGCTCGGCTAGGGCCCAGCCCGGCCACTATTTTGACGGGACCGGGACCGGCTGCACTTAACCGGGCCAGGCTTTCACCTCAAAACTTCAAGGACCGGTCTAAGCCCGGTCCGACCAAAAACCGGCCTGTCCTTTGGGCCTTTGGTCCTTCAAACCTTGATCAGAAATTCTGTAGTCAATTGAAATGCAAAATGCAATGAAACTGATAATCACATGTCAAGACTCATCCCGAATTTCATCCTGAAACCCGAACTAAGTCCTGCGGGGACCACATCCAAGAAAATTTTACCGAAGAACTCAGCAAATCTCCCTTGAAAATGGACAACCCTAACCCGGAAAAATTATAGAACATCCTCTTAACCAAAATATCAATCTTCAACTCAAATAACCGAATAAAATAATACACAATTATTTTTCCGAAAGTATTCAGAGCTACTACAAGAAATACAACGGAAGTTGATAAAATCCTAGTATATTAAACAGATAACCTACTGGCGAAAAGTAGCGGAAAGATGAGTAACTATGCCTCGTCGCCTCCTTCTAGACCTCACCCGAGCTCTGCAGACTAGGTATTTATAAAACAAAGGAAAGGCCCAGGGGAAAATATTTAATTATGTCAGACTGAGTGGACAAAAATTTCGACAAAACAATAATATTTCCCCAAGAAAACTTTCAAGGAAAGCGCTATGCAAGCGACAGCTTAAAAACTTAACTCATAAATTCTTGACTGGTGTCTAGCCTCGCTAGACTCCCAAACTTTATAAAATGGCCTCTCAGGCTAGAATTATATATATCAGTATGTATTTACACTCGTCTATTCCTTGTACGCTATTTATGAATAAGCTCGAAAAATAGATAGTCATATCAGGCTATGACGCTGGCGTCTAACGCTCACGTCACCTCATAATGGCATTTTTCCTCATTATGGGGGAAACACACGAGTGGATATATATATATATATATATACGTATTGATTCCTTGTACGAATTCTATGAATGAACACGAATGATAGAAAGTCATACAAGGCTACGATGTTAGCGTCTAACGCTCACGTCGCCCCATAATGGAATTGTACCTCATTATGGGGGAAAATCACGTATGGCTAGCTAACGTTTACTTATATACATACTATTCTCATAAATATCAATATATGAGTATAAACACCGAAATTCTCAATTTCGGTTAAATTCCAACAAAACAAATTATTCAACAATAAAACATTTCAAGCACATTATTTAAAACAAATGTCCACTCACAAATTAGGCCTAAGCCTGATGTCGGTCGGAGGTTTCTTCCGGTCGGGCCTCCTCACGTCCTGTTTCAAAAATATAGATAAATCCTTAAATAAAACACTGACGCTTAAAAAAAATAGGCATAATTAAATATGAGCTTCTCGCGCTCAACCATGTCTATCGCCCTAAATCTTAACTTCACTGCCAACCATAATTCATAAATACCGACATCCTGAAAAATCACATTCCACCGTCCTAATCATAAAATAATCTAATGGCTGGATTTTAACTTATTAATCCGCCAAAAATACCAAACTTTAACAATTCCCAAACGTATCCAAAACTCATCAAAAAATTCTAAAACTCATACCATTAAACTCCTCATTGAATTTCCTATTAAAAACACTTTTTCTGCAGCGGCGCCAGCGACGGCTCCGGCGACCTCCGATGCCCACCAAAATTTGGCAGTACCTTCTTCTCAACCTCCTCTACAACATTCCTAACTAGCACAAACTCCAATTCTAAGCCTAACCATGTCAATCGAACGAAAACAACAATAAAAGCCTTAGAATTTCCTTTACCGATTTCTCTTTACCTAGCTCAAGAGAGAGGGAGTCCTTTGAAGGGATGAACGCACGGGAGGAGGGCTTCCTTTTGAGCCAAGGGGCTCCTGCTATGGTGGCCGGAGGAGGGAGTTCCGGCGAGAACACCACCACGGCAGTTGGGGCTTTCGGGCGGCCTCTTTCTCACACGGCGGCAATAAGGCGGTTCCCACCGGTCTAGAATGAAAGCTGGGTCGGAGACTGATTGATTGGGACCGGCGCGGCGGTCTGGGGCTGCCGGACGGCGGCAGACGGGAGGCCGGAATTTCTGACAGGGAGAGGGAATCGGGAGCAGGAGCAGGAGAGAGAGAGAGAGAGAGAGAGAGAGAGAGAGAGAGAGAGAGAGAGAGAAAGAGAGAGAGAGAGAGAGAGAAATGATTTTTAGGCTTTGACTAAAAACAAGGGCCGGTCCAACTTAAACATAACCCAACTCCAAATCTTTAACACCCTAATAAAAATTACTTTTTACTAGCTAAAATTTACCATTTTTTACCGTCGTCACATTTTCCTCCTACGAATAACTCTTTCGAAATATTCGTCCCTCAACACACCTCTAGAGACCTTAGGACTATAAACTCAATGACAAAGACGGTAAAATTCTTATTAACACCATGCTAGTAAATAAGGTAAAATTTAAGGGTCGGGACGTGACATCACATCTACAATCTTCCAAATTGTAAGAAACCAATCACATTCTACAATCAAATTCACATAACACAAAACACACATCACATTGAAACTAAGAAAAGAGATTACTCATATTAGATCATACGTGCTTTCTTCTCTGATGATACCCATATCGAATCCTACCCATATCAAATTAGTGTTCTATCCGATGAAGAAGATCAGAATTGATGGGTTTTAGTAGGACATCGGAGGATGACGATTTCAGAGTCACCTTGTACACTGGCGCAGGCTTGAAGACGTCGAACACTCAAAAAATTCATGGCGAGCTTCTCGAAATTGTAGCAACCCAGATCTCGATCCCTTTGACAACGAGCTTTTCAGATCCACGACGTTCTTGATCGTCCCTTTGATGTCTTACCGGACGACGAAGGCTACTGGAGTAGTCAAAGATGAAGGTGGAGTCTCACTAGATGACGGAGATTGATCGACGATGGCTGCTCGAAGGGGGCTGCTTCACCTGTTTAGTCCTTATGGTTTTATTTTAATCTGAATAGTCCTTAAAGTCACGGTTTTTCATCCAAATAATCCTTACAGTTTTATTTTAATCTGAATAGTCCTTAAAGTCACGATTTTTCATCTAAATAGTCATTCCAATAACTTTCTCAGTTAAAAGCCACACATCAGCAATTTAACTGAAAAAATTGTCACATTGCCACCATATAGAGAAGAGCCTAGAACAGTCAAAGCCAATGGAAGGCCTTGAGCATATCGCACTGCATTTTCTGTGAGTTCCGCATAATCATCCAAAGGCCGGCTTCTTTTAAAGGCATTCATACTAAAAAGCTCGAGAGCTTCATGATCATCCAATTCCTGGACCTTGTATATTAATTTAACACCATGACATCTCAGCAATTTCTTATCCCTTGTTGTTATGATGAGTCTACTACCCATTCCAAACCAACTACGTCGACGGGCTAAGTTGTTTAACACTTTTGTATTGCAGTCTTTCCTTGATCATACGTTGAAGTATCTTTTGTAGTTCGACCAAGCCTCTGGCCCCCTTTGAGTTTTATCCTAAAAGCTTTTGTGTCGCCTGCACACGATGTTGTATTCCTAGTTGGTACTCGGCCACATCCAAATCTGTACTGTTGACGTGTTCCTTTGATATATGTTCAACGATTTCCCCAATAATACTGGATTCAGAGCGATGCCTGGACAATTAGGATAAACAGCACATAATCAACATTTATTCGAGAATATAAAAACACATTCAGATTTCCCTTAAATATTTATCTGGTTTGAAATCAAATCAATTGTGTACTTTATTGTATAATATTGTATCAAAATAAAAATTAACGTACTCATCGACAAACTAGCTGCTTCGAAGAGAGCAGTCTTTCGTTCCTGGACCTGGTCCTTATCTTTGAATTTGCGTTCCAGAGCTACCTCTGTGATTTCGTACATCCGAGGGATCGACTTTGAAGAAAACTGGCAGAACGATCTGTTGATATTTTTTCTTGCAGTCGAGGATCTTGACAAGTTCATCCAAACACCACTTGGGGGAGGCATAGTTTTCAGAGAACACATCGATTGAAATCTTCGACTGTTCGATTGCTTGGATCAATGCTGGTGATATTTCTTCCCCTCGTATGAGCTGATCATCCATGAAAGTGAAGATTCCCTTCTCACGCAAAGCGCTGTACAAGTGACCTGTGAAATTGTTGCGTGTATCCTCACCTCTAAAACTCAAAAAGACATGGTATTTGTATGTATGGGATCACTCTTTGATGATCACCATTGAAAGCTGTGAGATAATTAGCAAGAGAGACTGTGAAAGTGTTTTTGGAGTTTGGAGAAGAAATACTGAAATAGGCAGAGTTCACTGGATTCTCAAATCTCAAGTAACTGAGAGAAGCAAAGGTGTTGAGGAGGAAATTTCCTACCTTACGCGGTTTCACACTGACAGAGCAAAAGCAGAAGCCAATTCAAGAAGGATTCGATTAAACGATGACCACCCATGTCTGTAAAGTAGAAATGCCAATGGTCCACGTTTATTGAAAAACTAAAAAGCAGGTGAAACCTAAAAAAAAAATAGAACGCGCCTCACGCGCCTTCTCTCTTTAGCCGGTTCTGAGCTTTCTTCCATATTGGTCAGTTTTTCCCTTCGATTTCCCCCGATTTCTTGTGCTTTCCGGCTAGTCCTGGTGGTGACGCCGGCCTTTACCTTCTCCGCCCTTCCATCTGGAAGCGGCGGAGCCCTGAATTTACCTTTGTTGCAACGAAAACGCCCTAAATCTGGAAATGACATTTCGTCAGATCTGCTTGCTCTGAACATGGAGGATATGGACTCGACTTGTTTCCAGCCCCCTCAGGTTAAGAGTGCTCCTAGTTACGCTTCCTTCCTTCAGAATCCAATCACTGGATCTGGTTCCTCCATGCTTGAGGATTTTGAGATTTCTGATGCTGACTGTTCGTACACACAAGGGAAACATGGTCTGAACGTCAGCTTCTCTGAGAAGGTGCATACTAAGCTAGATTTTGGACTACGATGCTCTGTTGTCGTGAAGCTCATGGGTAAGCCAAATTCCTCTAATACCTTCGATTTCATTTTGAAAGGGTTACGACGTAAGTGGCAAACTAAGAGTGGGTGGCGGCTGATAGATTTACCTAATGATTACTTCTTGGTTAAGTTTAACCTAGAGGAGGATATGAATGATATTCTTTGTGGTGGTCCTTGGATTATTGCTGGCCAAACCCTAACTGTGCGTAAATGGAATCCTGGCTTTGATCCTATGACTGATGTGATTGGCAAAATGGCTGTCTGGGTTCGTATTTGTGGCTTGCCTGTGAAGTATTTTCGGGACTTTGCTGTGGAGAAAATAGGTAAGATTCTAGGTGAGGTAGTCAGAGTTGATCCAGTCACTATTGGTCAAGCGAGAGGCAAGTTTGCTAGGCTTTGTGTGGAAGTTGATTTGAGCAAGCCTCTACGGCCTTTTGTTGAAGTTGAGTCTGTAGCTTATAATGTTGTTTATGAGGGCATCTCTATGATTTGTTTTGAGTGTGGCTGTTATGGTCATTCTAAGGATAAGTGCCCAACTGTTATCATTAGTCCTCCTGCTGTTCCTGAACCTTGTGATGCTAAGGGGCCTTCTCCTGCTGATGAGAGTACTATGAACTCTGAAATGGTGCATGAATTGGACTCCTCTGAGACTCCTTCAGTCTTGAAAGAAGACATGGGTCCCTGGATGCTGATGAATTATAGGAACAAGAAGAAAGCTGCAAAGCCTGGGAGTAATGCTAAAAGTCCTGTGAAGGGTTCCAGGTTTTCTGTTCTCCAAAACGAGGATGCTGGTGCTTCTGATGAGGTGATGACCAATGCTGACAATCATGACCATGTCCCTACAATTGTCAAACTATGGTCTAGCTTCCAGAATAAAGCAAAGAGTGTTCAGGCCCCTTCTAGCTCGAAATCCTCTCATTTGGTTTCTGAAATTGGTAAATCCTCCCAAGTGAAGAACTCTCTGGCTACTGATAAAACTGAAGTGAGGCTGCCTCTTAGTGACCTATCGAATACGCATGTTGGGAATCCCTCTAAGCCTACTAACAAGTACCAGAGGAAACTGAAGAGTGGTCTGCCTTCTACTAAGTCTGTATCTACTGTTTCTAAAAAGTTGTCTTTTGAGAATGTGGATAATGTGCTTAGTAAGGGAGCTGCTGGTATCTTCGGGCACTGCCCTCTTGAGGAGACTGCTGTGCTGATCCCTACTCAGTCTGCTAGTGATAATAACACTGGTTGTTTTGTTGATCATATTTTTGCTGAAAATTGCAATCTGACAGGTAATGATAACCTTTCTTCTTCTCATGAAGAAGAAATGGTTCATGAATAATCAAGGATTTTTCCTTCACTTCCCCCCTGTTTTTATGGATCACATCCTCTTTTGGAATGCTAGGGGAGCTGGTAGTGACAAGTTTAGGTCTGCTGTCCATGACCTAGTTAAAATGAATTCTGTGGATATTCTGATTATTTGTGAGCCGAAAGTTCAGTTCAAGAGTGCTAAAAACTGCTTACTCTCTCTTGGTTTTACTGACTATGAAGTTAGAGAAGCTGCTGGGTTTTCTGGTGGCATCTGGTTATTGTGGAATAAAAATAGAGTGACTGTTGATTTTGTTGATGCTAATTTTCAGTCCATCTCTGTGAAAGTTTCTTGGAATAACTCTACTCCTTGGCTGCTAACTGGTGTGTATGCTAGTCCCTGCAACACTTCAAGAAGTAATCTATGGAGCTACCTTGACTCAGTGTATTTGAAAACTGGTCTTCCTCGGATGTTGGTGGGAGATTTTAATGAATTGTTATCCTTTGCTGATAAGATTGGGGGTTCTAAACATTTTCGTTTTGGAGGAATGAAGGATTGGGTTTGTAGAAATGGCCTGGTGGACCTGGGATACCAAGGTGCTGATTATACTTGGTCTAATAATTCTGTGAAGGAAAGGCTTGACAGAGGTTTCAGTGATAGTGACTGGAGGATCATGTTCCCTGATGCTTGTGTTTCTCACTTAGCTAGAATGAAGTCTGATCATTGCCCCATTTTGGTCAAACTCCATCCTAGCTCTAGAGGTCCAAGGAAAAACTCTCCTTTCAGATTCCAAGCAATGTGGCTTAATCATGAGCAATACTTAGACATGGTTTCTAATTCTTGGAACAGTAGCTCTGGAGATTTACTTTACAAGGCTGATAACTTGGCTAGGGCTCTTGTTGAATGGAATAGAGAGGTCTTTGGAAATATTTTCAAACAGAAAAGAACCCTTAATGCTAGAATTTGTGGCATTCAGAGAGGTTTGGGTAAGGGGCCAAATAGTTTTCTGCAGGATTTGGAGAAGAAGCTGATTGCTGACTATGAGAAGATTAGGGATGTTGAGGCGCTTTTTTGGAAACAAAAATCAAGGGATAAATGGCTTTGTGATGGGGACAGAAATACAAAATTTTTCCATCTCACTACTATAGTGAGGAGGAGAAGGAATAAAGTTGATGGTCTGTATGATGATGCTGGTACCTGGACTAGTGATCCGAGGAAGATGCAGCAAATTGCTGTTAATTTCTTCCAGAGTTTATTCACTGCTGATTCCATCAGGGAGGCCAGGGTTGCTATTCCACCTCTCTTCCCTGAAACTCATGTTGCTGATTTATTGGGGCTTGATAGGGCTGTTTCCAGTTCTGATATTCATGGTGCTTTGTTCAAGATTGGAAAACTAAAAGCCCCTGGTTTTGATGGTTTTCCTGCCTTGTTCTACCAACAACACTGGGATCTATGTGCTCCTGAAATTATTAGTATTGTCTCCAAAGCCTTCTCTTCTGGTACCATCCCCCCAGGTTTAAATCATACTCTCATTACCCTTGTCTCTAAAATTTCAGCTCCTCAGCATATGCATTTGTTCAGACCTATCAGTCTCTGTTGCACTATTTACAAGATCATCTCCAAGATAATTGTGGATAGGGTTAGACCTTTGATGAGGAAATGGATCAGTCCTAATCAGGTGAGCTTTGTTCCTGGGAGACAAATTGCTGATAATATCATGATTGCTCAGGAAATTTTGCATAAGTGCAAAAATTCTAAAGGCAATAAGGGTTTTATGGCCTGGAAGGTGGACCTTTCTAAAGCTTATGATAAGCTCAACTGGAGCTTCATTGAACAGGTGCTTCATGAGGTTAGAATTCCTACTAATCTTGTGAAATTAATTATGAGCTGTGTTTCTACTGCTAGCTTTCAGATTATTGTCAATGGTGAGTTGTCTGACTCCTTCACTGGCAGTAGAGGAATTAGACAAGGTGATCCTCTTTCACCATACCTGTTTGTGTTATGCATGGAGAAACTTTCTCACTGTATTCAAGCTGCTGTGGAATTAGGTCACTGGAAGCCTATTCGATCCTCCCAGTCTGGTCCTTTTATTTCCCACCTGTTTTTTGCCGATGACTTAATTCTTTTCTCTGAAGCTAGTGTTCACCAGATCTCCATTATGAAGAAAGTGATGGACCTGTTTTGTAGTCTCTCTGGTCAAGCTGTGAGCTTTGAGAAGTCCATGATCTACTGTTCTCCTAATGTTAACTCCAGTCTTGCTCAAAGGATTAGTGAGATTTGTGGTTCTCCTCTTACTGCTGATCTGGGAGTCTATCTTGGTATGCCCCTTATTCATTCAAGAGTTAATGCTTCTACTTATGCTGGCCTAGTTGATAAAGTTCAGTCTAGACTTGCCAGCTGGAAAAGTAAGACCCTCAATATGGCCGGCACGCTTACTCTAATACAATCTGTCACCTCTTCCATTCCTGTCTATGCTATGCAAACTGCTAAACTTCCTGTTAGCATTTGTGATAGTTTAGATAAGTTGAATAGAGACTTTTTATGGGGTGATACTGCTCAGAAAAAGAAAGTTCATCTTTCAAATTGGGATTTAGTCTGCAGGTCTAAACGTTTTGGTGGTCTTGGTATCAAGAAGACTGTGGATATGAACAAAGCCATGCTTGCTAAGGTTAGTTGGAGAATGACTCAGCAGGATCCTGGCCTTTGGAATGATATCTTTCAGAAGAAGTATCTCCATTCCTCTTCTTTTCTTCACAAGGACTATAAGAAACCTATTAGATGTTCTAGTACTTGGTCTGGTATAGTCTATGGTGCTTCTCTGTTGAAGAAGGGGATTAAATGGAGAATTGGTAATGGTTGCTCTTCTAAGTTCTGGACTGATAATTGGTCTCCCTGTGGTGTCCTTCTTAACTTGGCTACTAATCATGAGCCTGTGGACTTAAATGCTACTGTGAGTGATTTCTGGATTGAACATGAGTGGAATTTGGAGCGTCTCCTGGCTCTCCTCCCTGCGGAAGTGGTGCATACTATCTCTTCCATTCCTATTTCTATATGTGATTCTCAGGATAAAATGATTTGGGGTGGCACTTCCTCTGGGAAGTTTTCTGTCAAATCTGCCTATGACCTGATTTGTGAGGAATCTGATTTTCAAGACTATAGTTGGATGAAGAATTGGTCCTTAAAAATCCCCCCTAAGCTGAAAATTTTCTTGTGGACTTTTGTCTCAAGTAAATTGCTCACTAATGTTCAGAGGTTCAGAAGAAGGCTTACTGGTGACTCTTCCTGTCACTATTGCAAGGGTGTTCCTGAATCCATGTTACATCTCTTTCGTGATTGTCCTAAAGCTAAAGTTGTTTGGAACTCTTTCAACATCCCCTCTAATATGCTGACCACTTTTAATCTTGGTTGGGACAGTTGGATTTCTGCTAATCTCTTGCAAAGGAATTGCCATTTTAACAATATGAGCTGGAACATTTTCTTTGTGTTTTGTTGCTGGTTCATTTGGAAGTGGAGGTGTAGGCGTGCCTTTGATGGGAATTTCCAGTTTCCTTTTAGGCCTGCTGATGTTATTTGTGATTATGCAGCTGGTTGGTTTAAAGCTGTTTCTAAGCCTGGTGTCTCTGTGTCTAATCATGTGGAGCGCCTGGCTTGGATCAAGCCTGCTCATGGTAGGTTCAAGCTGAATGTGGATGGATCTAGGTCTAGAAATGGTAATATTGGAGCTGGTGGGGTTATCAGAGATCACAGTGGCAGCTGGTCTGGGGGCTTTATGATCAACATTGGTACTGGCGAGGTGTTACAAGCTGAGGCCTGGGGATTATTCTATGGTCTCCAGCTTGCTTTAAGCATGCAAATATCTAATTTGGATGTGGAATCAGACTCTGCTGTGCTTGTTAACCTTCTGCAGAATCATAATATGGACCTTCATCCTCTTGGTACTATTGTGCTTAACTGCAGATCTATGTTGCAGCAATTTAACTCAGCTCAGGTCAGTCATATTCATAGGGAGCGCAACTCTGTTGCTGATCTCCTTGCCAAGAATAGTACTTCCAATACTCACGGCATCTGCTATCTTCATGCTCCTCCTGCCTTCACTACTGAAGCTATCCTTGATGACATTGTCGGCACTGCTAGATGCAGGAGTGTTAGGGATAGTGATGTTAGCTAGTTGGCTGTAGGTTTTCCTTTCTCTTTTGCTCTCGGCTTTTTGCCTCATTTGTACCAAAAAAAAAAAAAAAAAAAAAAAAAAAAAAGTAGAAATGCCAATGAGCCCACACAGTGTCTACTCTCCACTGTTAAGTTCAGTCCCACATTCACACCACTTTTGACCGAATGAAGTAACAAAAAGATAAGGTTTTATGTTCTTAACTAAGACTTGAAAGATTAGCATTTGATTAGAGGAAACAAACAACACAATTAAGTTGCACGGACAATCGGCAAAACTCAAAACTGATTTTCCGACATGGTTTGGACACAGCAAATAAAATTATATATTTATATATTTTTAATAAATACATAAATATATTAAAATATAAAATAAGTTCATTACATTACCAAATAAAGTTCTAAATTCAATCTATTTCATAACCATAAGAAATAAGTTAAGTGCATGACTAATAACATTAAAAACAGTAGACCTCTAGCACCTAAAACATAACATTAAAGAAAAACAAACTTGAGCAGTAGCTTGTTTTCAAACAGAGCAATCTCTAGCATAGTAACACATAATAGACAAGAAGATTAACTAATATAATTATCATATCTATAATCCATCTAAACTTGTTATTCCATAATTGATCTAATATAAAATGAATAGAAATTTTACCTCTTATCTTCAAGACTCCATCTCATGTCCATAATCAATTTGAGCTCAACATCCGGAAAGAAAACATTGATGTCTCTCTGTGAGGGTTTTTTTTTTTTTTGATTTGGAAGTAACTAAGCCAAAGTTAACTCAAAGAATTGGGTCATCGAATTAACCTTGTGTGTGTTTCAAGATCAGGCAGGAGCTTGTAGCATGAGCTGGCGTGGGAGCTGAAGGCACGCTGCGGTGGTGAAAATTAGACTGGGTTTTGAGGTTAAATTTCTGGGGACCTGGGTTTCGAAGCCAGGGACTGGAGGATTTGGAGAAATGGGTTTTGGCTTGAAGGTTTGAAAGCATGAAGGCTGACGTGCTTCTGGAATTTTTCTAGGTTGGTTGCTTGATGTCCTCTGCAGCTTCCCTGACCTCCCTTTTATAGAACCGGATTTGAGGGTTTTGCGACGGGTCACGACCCTTAATCCGCTGTGTAGAAGGGTTGCTCTTCTTAAGTACATGATCGTGGCCTCAAAAGTTGGCAGAGAGGAGTTGACATTGAGAGGTGGAAGAGACAACTCACTGCGAGGAGGCTGCGAGGACGGCTGCAGAGACGGAATCCCCGGAACAAGACGGGCCAAGCAGCTTGAATCCCGCGATCTCTTCATCTAAGGATGAAGGAGCTGCCTTGGAACCAGTCACTGACCTTCTTCTTCCTCAGATTGGGAATGGATGAGATTTTCCTGCTGTGCAAAGCTTGTCTCCGTATTGCTACGAGGAAAGATGAAATGACTGACTGTGTAGTCGGTAAAGCAAGAAGGAAGAGGATTGAGCTTTTCTTAAAGGAAAAGGATTAGGCTTTAAAGAAGAAATAAAAAAGGGTGTTGGGCTTCGAATTCAAATATGTTTTAGGGCCTAAAAGATGAGCAGTTCAATTCTCACGTTCTTTACCGATTCGTCGCCGACCTAAGTCTTTGGGCTTGAGTTTCGGGCCCAAGACCGAAACTTCTTAACAACATTAAATCGGCGGATGAGCGTTACATGCCTCCGTAACCATCCACACCATACCCACTTCTACAAGCCCCAATAATGCATATATGCGGCTTGGACCCGCATGAATGCATGGATATGTTTGCTTGGGTTAAATCAAAGATTTAACATAAGATTGCATGAGAGTGTTACATGACAGAGTATTAATAGATCGCATGATTTTTTGGGTATTAACACTTTCATAGATAATCCAAGTCTAAGATTAATTAAAAACTACAGCAGTAGAAATTTCAAACTACGTAATTTGATTTCACAAATTCCCTTATTTGCATACATAATATCATTACCATAGCATGAAATCACATACTGAAACAGAGGAAGACCACACACTGAAACAGACAAAGGGCTTTCTACTTGTTTAAATAACGAAAATCTTAGGTTTCCTCCATATCATCAGTGGCCAAACTAAAAAGACTTTCTACAATTTACATTGTCTAATTCAACTCAATACTATAACAGTGTTAAAAACAAGTTTACCAATATCCATGTGCATAATCTCCTCATCCATTTCATTCATTTTCTCACCAAACAAAAAGGTTACACATCCGTTACAACACCAATACAACTCAATTTCACCATTTTCATAAAAATCATATTCATGAAACAAATGGATAACTACCAGAATTGACCATATTAGAAAACTAACCTTAGCAACGGTGACGACGGCGACGGCGGATGACAGAGAGGAGATTAGATCGGTGAAGAAATCGAATGGGTGGCGGACTGGCGACTGGCGAACGATAAGAATGGGTGGCGGACGGTGAGAATGGGTGGCGACTGGCGAACGTCTTCTTCGAATCAGTGAAGAGATCAAGAGATGAGAAGAGTCGGCAGAGAGAGGAGAGAAGAGAATCAGTCAAGAGATCGAATGAGACTGAGCTCTACTGTGCGTGCGCCATTTAGGTCTCTTCTTTTTTTTTAAAGTCTGAAACGCTGACGTGGCGTGTCGCAATGCTGTGTCGGGACCGGTCAACGTGTCCGAAAAGTCAACTTTTTCGGACACGCCACGTGATGTGTCAGACACGTATTTTGCCGTGTCGAAGTGTCCGTGCAACATAGCAACAAAAGCTTGTTAAGTGGGTGCTAAAGGTCTCAAATTCAACAACAAGAAAAAGAACACATCATCATTGTTGTGACATTAATGAAACAAACAAGCTAATATGAGTATCAGTCAGTCTTATATGAAAGCAAAAACATTCAGAACCCAGCTGATAACATGTCTTAAGCTTCATTTTTGATACTAGAATTGTTCAAAAGATGTTAGGAAATGTTTATATGCATACATACACTAGAAAAAGCAGGATGTCTAAAAATAGTGAAACAGGCTAGAAACTAGTGTGCTATAGCTAGGGGTTTTGGCTCGAATTAGGTGAAACTTGAAAATAAGGGGCAATACCTTAATTTTGATACCATAATGGTTTAAAAGATGTTAAAAATGTCTATAAGGATACCCAAACAAGAAAAATCCGGATGTCTAAAAATAATGAAACTAACCAAAATCCCAATCATACCAACCAACATAGAACATGATACGGAAGAGGCTGATTAGTACATAAGAGTATTAATTCTAGTTATAAAATATAAACTTATAATTAAAATCTATTAGCATCAGATTCAAGACTACAGTAAAAGAATATGACTTGACTGATAAACAGAAAATAAACAAGATGACTTGGAAACCCGCATAAACCTGGTCAATACCTAATATAATCTCTAACCTGGTCTATTTAAAATAAATGGTAACTGTGATGCAAAAATATTTTTAAGTTAAACATATTTATACCCAATATTCAGCCAGTAAGCCTAGTCGTAATTGTCAAAGTAAAGAAAACAAGGTCAACATGTATAATTCAACATATGCAGGAGTTTCCCTCTCGACATATCAGGAAAACAAAAGGCAAAACGAAAATTCCTGCCAAGTCACCTTGAAACGACCCCAATTTAAAATGAATCTTTACTAACTTGAATGTCTTAAGAAAAAGGAGTAAATCAATTAGGAATTGATCATTAGCTATGTCTTTGGCTGCCCAAGCCCCCTGATGCATTACTAATTGGAGCTGTCATTAATCACCCATTAGATATATCTTGGCTATCAAACCTAAGCCTGATGCATCGATATTAAAGAGGTACCATTGCAAACCCATCAACTATGTCTGGCAATCAAAGCCTAGGGCTACCTAAGCCCGATTATCGTGCCATTAATCATGGTCAAATAAAAAGTATTTTGCACTATACCAACACCGCCTTTCTGTTGGCTAGAAATTCACAGATTAAGAACCAAGCTACACAACACAAGTCATCGAGTTCTCAGTTACTCACAAGCATTCGAAAACAAATTTGAAACATATAGACATAATATGCGGTTTGATCAGCATGTGTACAAAAAAGTATAGCAGCTCTCTATCAAAAATAATGAACACCCCATCAATCTCTAGTTTGATGATTACTAGTTCAGTTTAAAGCACAAAATAATAACCTTGCAATCAGGCGACTCAACTTCACTGAAAATCATGAAAACTAAACCTTAACTTATTATCCTTGATTCCTCGTTCATGTATTTTCTATGTTCATGGTATGTACTACAGCAAAGAAAATACAAATTTCAGACAGAACCGATTTCAAAAGTTAAACCAAGTGTTTAAAAGTATAATCCCCAAAAACTATAAACCTCTACAATGATTAAGGACAACAAAAATACTAAGAACTAGTACCAAAATTTTGATTAACAAAATATTTCTTAGTTCAGTTTACAGTCCAAAGAATAATCTTACCGATCATCTTTACTAACAAAAGAACTAGTACCTCACTAAGACCTTGCCGATCATCTTTATCAATTCTATTTCTGCCAGAAATTGATTAAACTACTAACATGAGATTCAAAACTGGCAACCTTCAGAAAAGATGAAACCCAACTTAAAAAAGATCCACAATCATTAAAGAAATCAGAACAGAAACCTTTGAAGAAATTCCAGAAATCACTCACCAAATTATCGACATGACTCCTCTTATTTATCTTAATCACAAACTGGGCTTACCCCCCTCCCCTCTTCCCCCTCCCTCCCTCTCTCTCTCACTTTCTCTCTGCTTTTGTTTCCCTTCGATCTCATCCATTCCTCTCCCCTCTCCTCTTCTTTCTTTCATTGCCTTTGTTCTCCTCCAATAGCCCCACCCCTCTGCTCCCTCACTTTTCCAGTCTCCCTTTTTCTTTTCTTCTTATCGTCCCCCTTCTTATCTCTTCACTTGAAACAAAACAGGGAAAAAAAAAACTGAAAACTTAATACATATGAGTGTGTCGAAAATCAAACTAGAAAAGAAAAGAAAAACACCGTAATAATAAATTAAATGAAATAAAAAAAATTCAGTCTAGCTCAAGGACAATAATTCAAACAAACTGCAAAATCAGTCAATCAGATGTGGGTTATCTCAAGTGTGATCTCTTAGGGCTGTGTTGCAATAAATTGCAAAAACAATCATAGATTGATCAAACTATGTCATTAAAAAATGAAAAGATATCACCAAGGGATAAAAATTTACTATACAGGTAAAAATGCATTGCAGGATGAAAACATGAAAAGCTCTCAAGTTTTCCAGATCAGGCCTTGGCGCTTCATTAATTTTTTGATAAAGGTTTCACAACAAGCAATATCAAGGACATAACCTTTCACTATCAGTAAAATAAAGACCTCATTTGCCATATCCATTTCTCATTCAGACAATATTTATCAATCAGCATATTGGATTGTTGCCTCAAAAAGGGATGAGAACCTCTGCTGTCATCCTTATTTTGAAGAGTATCCAAAAGCATTGCCCCAACATGGGATCAGAGCCTCTGCTGTCATCCTTCTTTTGAAGAGTATCCAAAAGCATGGCCCCAACATGGGATGAGAGCCTCTGCTGTCATCCTTATTTAGAAAAGTATCCAAAAGTATTGTCAAAGTTATGGCATCAAATAAAATTCCATGACCTGCCATTTCATAAAACCACCTTGGGGCTTGTCCATATTGACATATATCACACTATATGGCACATACCATTAATTAAAGGACCAAACAACAGTAAGTTAATAGTGCAAGGATCAGACTTTACCTCATTTCTTGCACAAAATAGGTGTCTCTACTGCTTCCCTTCCTTCCATAAAGCATCCAAATCACCATTGAATGGAACAATACCAAGACTCCGCCACCAGTCACGTTTTCAGATAACTGCACAGGTTCTTCCTATTGTTAGACTTGCATGAGGCAGAAATTAGGAAAGTAATAGTGACATCAGGCATTATGACAACGATAGCAAGTGCTTCTTGAATATATATATATATATATATATATATACAAGTTCATCTTGCAGACTTTGGAGACTGACAAGACTGTTGTATGCATGTCTATTGCTTACAGGAATGCATAATATTGTATATAATTAAGCAGAACCCCTACCCTTCGTGTTTGATGTGATCCCTTGTTTTTACATTTGATCCATTTCCCTGTGTGTGACTTCCTAGAAACAAATCCAACATTCTACTTATAAATCAAAACAAAATCTGTATTCTCATCCTTCGTTCACCTTTTTCTGTAAAGAGAAAGAGCTAATCTTCCTCCCCAAGACGAACACACTCTAAGTTTGAGGTCCCATTTGGTGACTAGGATTGATTGGATATGTAAACTCTTTAGATTCAGGTGTACTGAAGGATGAAATGGAGGCTGACTTTCAACTTTTCTTCAATCCGAAGAATATGGATTAGCTATCCCACCACTTTGTTAATATCCCACTATTTTGTGCAGATTGGGAACCATAGGGTGTCCTTAATTTAACCATCATCTTCATTCTTCAACTTGCAGAAAAGTTAGAAATCAGCCTCCATTTCCTCCTTCAATGTAATGAGTTAACCAATCCAATCCAATAGTATGCACCAAACAAGGTCCAAGATATTGGAACTGATGTCAGGCTCAAGCCCAGAAAATGGTGGTGGTCAAATTCTAATGATCCCAAACCCAACAACTGACCACATTGTGATTGATATGCAAAATTTGGAAAAAGTTCACACAGCTTACCCTGACAAAACAACCTCATGTGCAGTTAAAATCCATATGAATCGAATTTTACAAATGTCTTGAGAGTTCCACCACATATATAGATATATTCATCCAAGGAAAGACCAAAGTATCTGACAAGGCCAACCAATAATTTTTCAATCTAACTGACATCAAATAAAATTAGGCTGTGAAAAATTGATCAATGATTATCATGTGTTGTGGATCAATAGCCAGACAGAAAAATACAAACCTGCAATGTCGAAAGACAGATATTGACATGAATATATGTTAAGATGAGATGTATATGTTCCTATTATATAAGAGAATAATATTTCAGTTGAAACATGAAATATTTATGATGTAGCTATCTCTCATAAAAGCCTATATCCACCTTGATGCAGGAGCATCCAGAAAGTCCTAAATTAGGATATTATTATTATTATTATTATTATTTATGTTTTATTATTTTTCTGTAAGTCTTTCCTGTTTTGTTAGGGTTTGCTATTGCCTATATATCTAGCCTTTTAGAGTCTTGTAAGACAGCTTTGTTATTTTGAATAAAATTATACATAGAGTTTCTTTGGGACGTTCTGCCCTAGAACTCAATATATCGTTCCTTCTTTAATCCCTACAGCAAATATCTCTATCCTATTGTTTGTTCTTCTCTTGAGATCTTCGTTCTCAAGAGCTTTATCCTTGATCTAGCCGCAAGACAGAAATTTTCAGTTTCTGCCCTGCATCACACCTCCTCTAGCTAGCCATATTGAAGAGACAACAAATGAGGATAAATAATTTTTCCCACCTAAGAGTCAACAAACAAAATAGCAATTGTTTCCTACAATAATCACATTGGTACATTCTAGATTATTTTTGTCCTCATACATTAAAGATCCCATACAAAACTGAAAACCCTCGTATTTTTAGATTCTTATCTTCATTGCTCATCACCTTAAATTGCAGAATGTATCGTGTACCAAATTACCCTTCATTTGACTCAGTCTACATTCTCTTCTTCCAAAAGGATAGCACAAAACATGGTTTATAACAAGCAAGTCATGACTAAAACACTATTTCAGTAGCACTAGTGGCAACATCTAGGCTAAGGGCTTAGCTGGAATTTGGAATTGCCACGTCTTATACCAATTTAAGCCAAAGCCAAACTAAATCCACCATATTATCTTTTGAAACCAACTCTGCCAAGAGAAAATCATTGTGGGCGATCGATATTTGTACATTTAAAGCACAGAAGAATGTGTGAAAAGCCAAACTAAATTCACCCGTACTATCTTTTGAAACCAACTCTACCAAGAGATAGTCATTTTGGGCCATAAATGTTTGTATATTTAAAACACATAAGGATGGTCTGTCCTACCCATATATAACAAAAGAACTATGACGTGAATTTCCTTATGGCATACAAAGAGCCATAGTGAATTCTATCAGGATGTTGAATTCTTTGAACAGCTAGGACCATGTTTTTCATTGCAGCAAAGTATCTTACGGAAATACTAAACATGTCTAAAACAATTCAGATGGAAGTGATATTTTGCTAATGCCTTTTCTCTTGACTTAGATACTTTGTAGAAAAACTAACACAGCATAGAGGAGGCCTTTTCTCTTGACTTAGATACTTGTAGAAAAACTAACACAACATAGAGAGTTATACCTAAGCTAATAAATTTTGAGTCAGGTCAAAGAAAAAGAGCTTCACAAAAAAGGAGAAATCACAGTGCCACATCAAAATCCTACACATTTATTTACACTATCTAAATATCTGATCTTACGGAGGGGAAAAACAAACTTTTATTCTTTTAAAGCGAGATAGTTACAATAAAAATTGGATCGACAAATAAAAAGCCCTTATTGACTTGATTTGAAGCTAGACAGATCAGTATAGAACCATAACTAACTGAACAAAGTGCTCATCACAGTACATTAAACAATTCACTAACCTTTACATATCCACCACCACTGCAGAGATTATTGCATACATGCAGAGAGCAGTTTTACAATAAAAGACATCATCCGTCGACAATAAACTGATCATCTTGATTATCTCCATCAACCCTAGCATCGTCATGATCCAAACTATTCACATGGTGCAGATTCTGCATCATCTGTGATAAGTAATGGTTGCTTGCACCAGTATGATCCAGTCCAGCTGGATGAGCAGTCCACTGAGAGACAATCCCCAGTAACTGGCTTGTAAGATTTTGCTGCTCATGAAGAATGCGAGACTGCATCTGACCCATCTCTGCCCGGTGGTGACCCAACATATCATCCATCCTCTTCTTCCATTCCGACCTCCTCCTATTCATCCTCTCCTCCCATTCCCTCTCATGAATCAACGCTTCTTCTCTTCTTCTTCTCTCTCTCTCCTCACTCTCCTTCTCGAACGCTTCCCATTCTTGCATCCTCTGCTTCCTCAACTGCTCCCTCGCCTTTTCCCTCTCCTCCTTCTTCTTCACCCATTCCTCCCATTTCCATTCCCTTTCTTGCTCACACTCCATTCTAAAACCCTCACTCCTCTGTCTCTCCCTTTCTCTCTCTGCCTCACGCTGTTCAAACCGAGCCTCCATTTCCCTCAAGTTCCCCAGCTGGTTACCAATAAAACCCCACGCCTTCTTTCCCAACCCAACCGAAACCTCCATCTTCCTCTTCTTCTTCAAACTAGAACCATTCTGCTCCACCTCTTCACAAACAAACCTCCCATCCCCATCTTCCCTCACCCTCACATCCCCATTAAAATTCTCCCCTCCCTCCTCCCCATCATACTCAAACCCCAACCCCATCATCCCATTATCAATCCCTCCCCCGAAATCCCCATCCGAATGCCCCATCTGCCCAAACTCCGAAATCTCCATCCCCCTCCCACCCCCCACAAACCCCCCAACAACATTCTCACAACCCCCCATCAACTCATTCCCATTACTACTCGCAATATCCCCAAAAACCTCCTTATACCTCAAGAAATTAGCCCAATACGTAAGCCCCTCCATCCAATCAAACTCCTCGACACCACACTCCCCACTACTATCCCCACCGCCGGAGTTACTCTCCGGCGGCTGCTTCTTGATCTTCTGCTTGACAAGGAGATACTGGTGCCTCATGTTCTGCACCTTGGTGGAAACGTCTTTCCACGACCATTGCCAGCGGTAGGCAACAGGGTCTTGAACATAGTGCACGGAATTCACATAATAAGCAATGGGTTTGAACTTCTTCTCCCTAGTCTTCATCTTAGCCAGGGTCCCATCAGCGACCATCTCGCCGTATTTGTCGATCAGGGTCCTCTCCTCCGCCTCCGTCCATTTCTTCCTCCTCGGCGGCACCATTTCAATCTTCAGAACTAGAAAGTCTCAATCTTGGTCCGAACCCAGTTCATATAGCGTGGAATTGGACCGACCCAGATCGAGAAAACATCGGGATTGCGGTGAAGTAGAGAAGAGGGTGAGAGCTTAGCTTGGAGGAGCAGATTGCGAAGTTGTGGAGGTGGGTTTTGTTGGGAGAAAATGGAAGAGAACATGAGGGAAGGTGTGGGGGAGAGTGATGTTTATGAAGCCGTTGATCCAGAGGTCTAGGGGACTGACAGCTTTAACTGCGGAGTGTATGTGAAAAACACAAGCACCGTAAATACAGACACACCCGATTTTGTTGTCTAAAATCGGTTTGTGGTAAATTTCTTTTTCTTTTTTTTCTTTTGAAATATCAGAGATTTAGTGGATCATGTTTTAATAAAATGACAATTGTTCTGCTCATTCTTATTAAATAACTCACTTATATAAGGGATGAATATAACAGTTATAAATGGTAATTAGAATGTAATGAAACCTAATAATGTCTAATTGCTCAATTACATATAATCGCATGATTCCTTCTTCGTTAATTACTTTGACGAAGGCACATCAATGTATTTTTCTTCAACACTCAAAGTTAACCTATTCAAAGTTAAATTGGTGCATGTGGTGTTGCCTCATTAAAAACCTTGTCAAGTAACAAAACCCAGTGGGACAAAATAAATCTTAATCGAAAGGAAAAAAGAGCACAACACACCTATGTGTGTTAAACTCCTCTTGAAGTCTACACTCCCCTTGATCGTTACATCAATCAAGGGAGCTAGGAACCTCTTTGTATTCCTATGTTTCTCACATGCCTTTCAGATATAGTCATAGGCTGCAATTTGAGAAATAAGTCTTTTCTATTCTCCTCGAACCTTACTTGATATATTCACTTGAATCTTGAGGAGAGTTTCATGTTTTTCATGATATCGTCGTGTTCCCAATATCAATTACATATCTGGTTTAGGAATGATCTATTGACCATAGATACCTGACATTAGTGAACCCCAATCAAAGCATCGTTTGAGGTTTTGATGTAGAGGGTTGCAGTTCCATCTGCATTCCCTTTGTCTTTCTATAGGGATAGGATGAACCCAAGTCAATAGTTCATTTAGGTATCAAGATACGTTCTTTATGTCACATCCCGACTCTTAAATTTTTACCTTATTTACTGGCTTGGAATTTATAATAGTTTTACCGTCTTCGTAAATGGAATTATAGTATCAAAGGTCCCTAGAGGAGTGTTGATGGACGATTTTTATGAATGAATTATTCGTAGTGGAAATATTTGCCGACGGTAAAAATGGTAAATTTTAGCTAGTAAAAGGTAATTTTTATTGGGGTATTTATTTTGTGGTGTTATTTTTGGAGTTGGGTTTATATTTGGTGTTGGACCGGTTGGGTTTGGAAAGCCCATACCATTTTCTCTCTCTTCTCTCTCCTCCCTCCCAATTCTCTCTCTCTCCCTATCGGACGTTCCACAAGCCCGTCCGGCCACCGTAGGTCGCCGCACCGGTCCCAAACAGTCGGCCATCTCCTCCTTTTCCTTCCTAGACCGGTGGCAGCCTCCCTAGCGCTGTCGTGAAGGAGAAATTGAACCCGGAAGGTCCGACTGTTCGGAGTGCTCCGTCGCCGGAACTCTCTCCTCCGGCCACCATAGCCGGAGCCACTTGGCTCGTTTGGAAGCCCTCCTCCCGTGTAGCAATCCCTCCAAAGGATTCACTCCCTCTTGAGCTAGGTAAGGAGAATCAGTGAGTTGAAGTTCTAGGGCTCAAATCATTGTTTTGGTTCGATTACCCTATCTAGGCTTGGAATTTGTGTTTCTGCTAATTAGGGAAGTTGTTGTGCATGTTGAGAGGAAGATTGTGCTAAATTTTGGTAGGCATTGGAGGTTGTCAGAGTCGGCCGCCGGCCGTCGCTGTTAAGCAAATTTTTAGGGTTTTAGATGTGTTTTCTTAAGAGGAGTGTATTGATGTGAAGTTTGGAATTTTTGGAGGAGTTTTGGATAGGTTTTGAATTTTTATAAGATTTGTGAAATATGACGGTTAATGGGATATGTAATACCCTAGATTTTCATTTTATTTTTCTTGTATTATTTCCATATTTAATGAAGGATTATTTATGAAAATTCTTTAGTTTGTGCGAAGTTGAAGTTTCGGAAGTATTTTTAAGGTACTTTGACTTTTAAGAGGCCCAAAAGTTGACTTTATTTTCCGTAAGTTATCTTCAAAAACTTCTTCCATGAAAGTTGTAGAGCTCGTCAATACGAGTTCGTAGACATGCGGCACGCCCGAAACGGAGGTAGTATGAGAAAGTTATGGTCAGAGGAAGTTAGTTTCCAGGTTTGGAAAGTATATAAGTAGAAAAATGTGGGGGAGTTATTTTGGAAACCTAAAAATCAGCTTTTCTTTCTTCTCTCTCCTCTCTCCCGAGCTCCTCCGACCTCCATCTTCTCTAATCGTTTTCTCCCTCCTCCGGCCACCAAATTGGACGTCGCTGGTTCCGTTGGGTCGGCACGAGTCTCCTCTCCACTGCTGGGGCAACCTTGCTCGCCTTCGCGCCGCTTAGAAGCCGTCACAGAGCGGCGGAGCTGCTGCTGTATCACCGGAAAACCGGTGATTTCGGTGGCGTTTCGGGCTAGAGTTAGGTGAGCCTTGCTCCTTTCCTTCCTCTAGTGATGTTTATACGTGTTTGGTGATCTGAAAACCAAGTTTTGGTGCCGGTTTTGCAGCTTTTGTTTTTGGTTTTATTTTGGATTTTCAGGGCATTTTCCGGCCGATCCCGGCCGAACCAGTCAAAACCCCAGGTATTAAAGTTGTTCACCATACTTCAATCTACAAGTTTCATGTTGTGAGTTTCTCCTAATTCGAAAGTTTTGGGGTGGCGCGTGGGGCTCACTCGCCACCGCTTGTGGTGGCGCGTCCGGCCGAGTTATGGTCTTAGTTTCATGTGGTTCGCTAGTCCTTGCTGCTGTGATCATGTTAAGTGATAGTTTGGCTAAGTTTTGAGCAAGGATTGCATGTTAGGACTTAGGTTTATTTGTTTTGGCTTGGTTGAGTTTGAGTTTAGGTTTTGATGATTTGAGGCAGCTCAATTGTGTCGTTGAGTTCAATGACCTTGGGAAATTGTTCTCCCTTGAGCTAAGGGTTAGTTTAAGGGTATTGTGTTATCCTTTAGTATTGGTTTCTAAGGTTTTTAATTGTGCGATTTTAGGTGAATTGTGATTTTGTGTTTGGCTTGCCTCAATTGTGTTGGGGACTTCGCAGCGGGATTTCAAGGTGAGTAAATCTCACCAAGTTTCACTTTTGAACCAAATTGTATTATGTTCATGTGATGATGATAATGATTATGATGTTAAAATTAATACTATGCTATTGATTATTTTAAAATATATGAGCTTGATCGTCAACGACTCATTGGTAAGATAAAACAAGTTTTCTTATTTATTGATTATTGATAAGTTATTCTTGTGGAATAATATATATATTGTTCATATAATTATATCCTTGTGAATGATATAATCATAAGATGTGATCTTGTGTTATGATGATTGTTGGATAAATAGCCTAACCGGGTTCCAAGCCTTTAATCGGGTGATTGGTTGTTGTTAAGATGCTATTTATCATTTTTATGTTTTGATATTGGACAGTCAAACTGGGTTCCAAACCTTTGACCGGGTGATTGGTTGCGGTTAAGAATAGAGCTCTAGTCCGTCTGTCAGTGTACGGCATGGGGGATACCTTTATGGGTCTCATGAGTACACAATTGTGTTGTTGTAGGTCATGAGGGGTATTTCATCAATACCTGGGACTCATGGGTACATGTTATTTGAAAGAATGTTGGGATTGTTGATTTATTCAATGATATAATTGCTTTTGTGAAATTTCTAGATGTGAGAAATGTTGTTTTAATTTTGAGTTTACTCATACGGGCTTTTTAGCTTACCGGGTTTGTTATTTTACAATCCCGGTACACCAATTATTGGCATAGGGGTTAGACCTGCAGGTGATGATCAGCAAGGTTGAGGTGGAGACTTAGCACTAGGGTTATATTTGGCTTTTGTTGTACTCTGTATAGTTTTCTTAATCGGGTAGATAATATTAAGCTCATGAGGTTGTTCTCATGTTCTTGTATTTCAAGTTTATGTAAATAAGGAAGTGTGATATTTAACTCAGTGATGAGTTATATGATATTACTTTTTCCGCTATTGAGTTCAGATGTTTGGTTTTGTTATTGTAACAGGTTGAGATATTTATATTTAAGTTAGATCATGCCTCAATTTTTGAAATTTATATTTCGGAAATTGGGGTGTGACAGGATATAATGCAGTTGTTGGTTAATTGTTGTTAGGACTGGAGAGAGTGGTAGTAAGGATGTCGATATTGTGGTAAAGTTTGAATCGAAGCGAAGTTGAGAATTAAGATGTTAGGCATGGATGAGCGTGCAAAACTCATAATTAATTTTGCCTAATTTTATATAAGCGTTGGGTTATAATTGAGGATTTAATTATGTTTTTGGAACACGATGTGAAGAGGCTCAAGTAGAGGAGGACTCGGACCAACATCAGGCTTAAGCCTAATTTGTGAGTGGACCTTTGTTTTAAATAATGTGCATGCAAAAGATTTATTGATGAATATTTTCTTTTGTTGGAGAATAACCGAAATTGAGAATTTCGGTGATTATATATTTATATATGGTTGATTATGAGGTTAGTATATATATAAATAAATGCTAGCTAGCTATACGTGTTTTTCCGCTATAATGAGGTAAAATTCCATTATGATGTGATGTGAGCATTAGACGCAATCGTCGTAGCCCTATATAAATATAAGAATTTATATAGGGAATATGCACGTATATATATATACACACTCGTGTTTTTCCGCCATAATGATGTAAAATTTCATTATGGTGTAACGTGAGCGTTAGACACCAGCATCGTAGCCTTGTATGAATTTCTATTTTTCGTATTTATTAATAGAATTCGTACAAAGAATATGACGAGTGTAAATACATACGTATATATAATTTTAGCCTGAGAGACCTTTTTCTTAAAGTTTTGGAGACTAGCAAGACTAGTCTCGTGTTAGTCAATTTTTGAGTTAAAGCTTTTGAGCTGTCTTATGCAACGTGTTTCCTATGGAAATTATATTTTGGGGAAGAATAAATATTTTATTAAATTTATTTTTGTCCGCTCACTCTAACATTTCTGAATGTTTTCCCCTAGGCCCTTCATTTTTTTTTAAATGTCCAGTCTGCAGAGTGCGGGTCGGTACTAGTAGGAGACTAGGAGGAGACGAGGCATAGTTACACATCTATCAGCCACTTTTCACCAGTAAGTTACATGCTTAACCTATTAGGGTATTTTCCTGCTTCCGTTGGTTTTAGTAGCTCTGAATACTCTTGGAATTATTGTATAATATTTTCGGAGGTGTGCTAAGATCTATGTTTAGTATAGTATATTCGAAAATTGAAGTTGTTAATGTATTTGGATATTTATGGGATGATTTGGAGGTTGGTAAATTTGTTTTAGGAAGGTAACTCTTTAAGTTGTTCGGGTTAGGGTTGTCTATTCTCAAAGGAGATTTGCCGAGCTTTTCGGTAAATTTTCCTTGAGGGTGGACCCTGCAAGACTTACCTGGGTTTCAGGGTGGGTCTTGACACTTTATACTCTCCAAAGACATTGCGTTGGCGCTAAGCTAAGTTTAGTTACAAGTTCTTTGAGAATGTTATATCCAGTCAAGTTTATCGGGTTGAGTACAATATTGTGCCTATTGCACTTTAGAGAATGAATTTCGATTCTCAACCCTTCTTTTTCATCTTCCTTTAGACGAAATGGATTATTCTTTTACGTCCAAACATCGACCGATCATTGGGAGTGCTAACAGTATGCAATTCGTCCATGTAAATCGCCTGAGAATCTTTTGGATACATGCAGACTGGTGGATTAGTATTCCACAAACTCGTTGTTAATAGAGTTTCCCAAGATTATTCATCTCAATTTGGATTTCATGTAGCTCGCGGTTTCTCTTATTTCATCAAGAGTACCTACTATGTTCAAATCGACATATGAGCTAAAATTGCAAATCCGAAACTTGTTTCTTTTATGAGTACGCAAGTGCATAGTTCACCATCTTGTATCTTTTCCCAACCAAGTAGTCACTTCTATAAAGTGAGCGTTTCAATTCTAATTGCAAACGCACTCCGTGGTTTAGAGTAACTTGAGTTTGATAGTTTAAGGCCATCAGACACTTTTATGAATATTTCCCAATCAAGATCCCCATGGAGCTAAGTAGTAACCACATCGATGAGCTGCATTTCCATTATGGGAGATTATGTCTCCTCGTAGTCAATCTAGAGCGTTGCGAGAAACTTTGACACCACAAGGCGAGCCTTGTCCTTTAAGGCTTCATTCTTCTCATTACGCTTTTTGACAAAGACTTATTTATGTCTTATAGGCTTTATACTTGGTAAGTTTTGTTTTGGCCACGATCCTCAGTTAGGGATAACGAGGTAACTAGCTACCAAAAGTAATAAAGAGATGCGGGCGTGCCACCTCGCGGACGAGGAAAGAGAGTGCATCGGGTCTTGACTTCTTAATCAAGCGGAGGGATTCCGGTGCCACCTCACAGACGAGGAATTACGAGCACGGAGCGATTCGATACTCACGGTGTGTCGCGAGCAGAGCAACCAAAGAGGGATCAAGAGTGATTGGAGATGAGTCCGAAAGGGCTCTGAGAACTAAGGTAATGTGCGCTTAGAACTAGGGTTTCGAGAGGCTCGAAGGTATCAACTGAGTTGAAAGTTTGTTTGTTTGTATTGAGTTGTTGTGTTCTTAGAGAGAGTCTTGTTGTAAGCCTTCGAGCCCCTTTATATAGTAGCTCGCCTTCTACTAGAAGTAATCACTATCCAAGTCGGACTTTGAAACAGAATACCACAAGGACACTGCTTCACCCGCGTGAACCAACCATCTGCGTGACACGTGTCCATTTCGCACAACACATTTCGCATAGGTCACTGCCTCCACGTTGCTCAACTGTAGAGTCCTATGCAAACTCAAATTAGGAACGTTTTTACCCCGCGGGGTGTCACAGTCCTTGTGGAAATCTATCTTGCGTAGGCCGCAAACTCAAACCATCCCGCGAGCTCTTGAAGCTTGCTTCCATCTAGCAGGCCCTTGAAGCTCGCAAGCTTTAAAAAAGGTTTTTTTTCATTAAAAGGGCCACAGGAGTTGGCCAAAGCATGTCAAAGACTTGTAAGAGTCTTCAACGATAAATGTGACGCATGCGGACTCCGCCTATGAATTCTTCGCGAAGTCTCCTATGCGGAGCCATCTCGCCTCGCCTTCATGTACTTCTACGCGAAGTCCAGCTCGCATGCAACCTTACACTTCGCATGCATATAGACCTCGCATGCAAACTGTATCATCTAGCTCGCGCCACCTTGTAGGCAGCTAAACATCAGACCAAATCAACCCACGTCTTCTAGTCTTCTATGCGAACTGTACGCCTAGCTCGCATGACTTTGTCAGCGGGCTATCACTTGTAAACTCAATTATTTGGGCTCGCTGGTGTGACGTGGACCAAGAATGTAATTAATATTCACTTGGACATTTTACCGCCCAGTAAAGTATTACTTTGGATGTAAACATAATATGCAGACTTAGACCAAAATGCCCAATGGCTCAAACAAGTTTAGCACTACCGAACCAAATACATGTCTCTTTGTCAGAGAATCTAGCTCTTCCTGGATCGCACTTTTATGTAGGCCAATATGCTCTTTGTTGACATTCTTCAACAGAGCGTGGTTCGATACCTTCGTGCTCTATGATTCCTTAAGCAACAGTGTGAATCATCAACGTGTATGTACTAGTAATCTGTTGAGATTTTATCTCTAGAATCATTTTAAACATTGGAGCATCCTCCAGTATTTATTCATGGACATAACTGTAATTAGAGACAATCTTCTGAGAGAGATTCCTTACATTGATGAGGTTGTGCCTTACTTGCCCAATTCCTTTAGGCAAGTATGGATCGAACCAAGTTGCCTCCCCTATTCCCTTAGGGAGCCATGGCCTTAACCACACCTCTACTAAGTGTGATTGCATCGCCTCTATCTGCGGCGACGTGCCCCTTATTGGGGGCTTTTAACCTTGCAGGCATCTGCAGCTAACATATGTGATCTCGTCACTTCAGCAATATCTATAAACGTATCAGGCATCAAAACTGTTACGTTCAAGGCATCGATTTTGTGGGGATCGAGATGAGGCAGAGTGGGGCAACCACGACAATTCCTATCGTTCACATAGAAAATCTTTTTTCTTATCTCCTCCTAAAGACTGGAAGACTGTCTCACCAAAGTGACAATCCGCAAATCGAGCGATGAGATCGCCTGTAAGGGTTCCAACTAGTGGATAATTGTTGGAGGTGCGTATTCAACATAAATACATATTCGTTTTTGAGTACCCATTGTTGATACGCTATGGGGGCGCAATATGCACAAATGTTGCACAACCAAGTATGCATAAATCTCAGGCTTATGTCCAGTTACCAACTAGTACGCGTTAAATGGTAGGCTAGCAATGAGTCTAAAAATGAATAAGTAAAGTTGCGTGCAATATTGCATAACCCCAAGCAGATATAGGAAGATTGGTGTGCATAACCAGTATCATAGCCACCATCTATGGCAGCTTCCGTGAGACCATTTTGAGTATGCATATGGGGTGTCAAGATGTTTTACATCGATCTTGATCGTCATGCAATAAGCATCAAGTCCTTGTGATGTGAACTCTCAGCATTGTCAAGTCTTATAGGTTGATTATCAAGGTGGTGAGTCCTTCGATGTATAAAATGTTCTAAGAGTTTGCAAATGCAGCATTTCTAGTGGATAATTATTTGACTTGTGACCAGTGTGTCGAAACGTCCTCCAGAACCATAAAGTACTTTAATGGTCCGCATTTCTGGATGGATAAGTCCACATATCACATTGTATTATCTTTAAGAATGGAATTTTGGTTATCTTTAGCATAGGAAGGTCTCGATCCTGTTTTTGCTAAAGAATAGGCTTTGCAAAATGAGTGATGTACATTTAAGTAATCAATAAGGCATAATGCGAGGCAAGTTGCGCATAAGGTGCTTTAAAGTGCAATGACTGCATTGGAGTAGCATTAGCTAGGACCGGTCAGGGTTAGCGTGGTCACCTTGTAGTGTGACTAAAATTTGTCCCATTTTATTATTCACTCAAAGGAGGGGATGTCCGTTTGAATTCTTCAAAATATGGATCATCATGTCATGACCAAGATGTTTCTAGGTGGTCATGTCAAAGCCTGTGTGAGTCAATATCCTACATTTCATTGTAGGTCACTCGTTAGGTTCTTTAAAATGTGTTTTCGTTCACATTTATGTGAGGTAATTCCATTTCACAGTTGTTTTTCATATGATAACCGTTGGCACAGATATCTTTAAAAAAATTACAAGGTTCGGTTTAGTATGGGTAGTCCTACAGTCAGCTGAGCACTTGAATTCTCCTCGATACATTCCTTAGAAGTATATATGAGTGTATAGGATTCGAGAAATATATATACCCCATATTCCATTAGGGCATTTTGATTTAAGTAGAATGATACGTTTTTCATTCTAATAATTTCTCTATTTATTTGGTGGATGCATTGTTTTGCATTTATAGTGCTATGTCGAACCATGTATATTTGCAGTAAATAAAAATCGAATAAATTCAATGCTTTTTGAATATAATTCGAAATATAATGGGCCAACGATAATTAAATCAAGGTCTCATCTAATTCATCAAGCAGTATCCACATAAACTTTAAGACCAAAACAATAGTCTAATTAAACAAGAATATCTTTGAAAATTAATAACAGATTAACCGAAGTCTGAAACTTTCTTGGATTGACATCCATGTTATCTCTATCTTACATATGGTAAGCCTCTAGGGATTGAAAATCCTTTGTCAATCTTGGTGTTGAAGATACTTTTTCAATTCCTCATGCTTCCATGATTCTCTATACTTTCTGTAAGTCGCAGCTAATTCTTTGCTGACTTGCAATGTTTATATAAATATTTTTGGTGATTCACAATGGTGGCAGGGTACTTAAATGCTCATGTCTCTTCTCATAGAGACCGTCTTTCACGTGGTGCATTGTTCCCACATGCTTTTGAACGATTATAGGAATCTACATGTACATGGTAATTGCCTTTTGCTTTGGGATTTCTTTTACTATGCATATTTCTAGGAAATGTATTTATCCTCACAAGCCTTACATTGTCGTTTAAGAAATGCTAATTAAACTACTTGTGGAAAGCTGTTTCCATAATTGTACCATGCTCGAGCCTTGATTGGCTTAATAGAGGAACATATTAGTACTCAAGTTCTGTAGAGTCCAATGAATTAAAGTCTAGCTATGATGGTTCAACCATCTATAAAATAGAGTGAGTAAGAAGAAGATATATTTGTGTCGCAGTCTCAAACAGACATCCACGAGTACAATAATATTCTAAGATGCAGAATCTTCGTTTCGAATTTGAAATTTCGTTATCACAATAAAATTTACTGTTTAATAATTTCTTTACCGTATAAGCTTATGAAATTTCATTATCATTTATTTCTACACAGTCATGAGACATCCACGTTAAGCAATTTTCAAGATATATGAATTAGATTTGAGGACCAAGATTCATAGTGATCACATTCTTTTTCGATGCTTTGTGAAATTGCTTCATCACAAGTTTGTCATTTTGATGCTATTAATTTGTTTTATCATAGCAACACAATTTATATGATATGCTAATAAATAATCATTTAATTAAACTACATATGCATAGCATATACCATTGTAACATGTCACAACGACCGCAAAATAATTTCTTCAAATAACATGCTAAATATCATGTATTAGCATAAAATTTAATGAAAACGACAATTTTAACGTAAATCATACTTGTGAGTCTGCTAAATAAACTGCGTGTGAAGCGGTTGCTCTCGCAATACACATTTTGATCGGGTTACCACCAAAATTGACATGTTGATCGTCACACGGCAATGGGTATATCATATGCAAAAACAATAAGATTTATATGATTAGTAATATTTAACCACATATACAGTGATATACTCATTATAATTAATCATAAATAATAAGTAATAGATGGTGTTACTGTAAAATAGTAAATAACTTAAACAGTAATTACTTTTCTGTTTTTACTGTTAAAAGACCGTAAAGGATAAATCTGTATATAATGAACAGTATGTCAAAATTCACCATATGGTAATTTTGTGATATTACCTTTGTAAAATATCTAATTTACCATAAAGGGTAAAAACCCTTTTTTTCATCTGGGTCGAGTTGGATCTAACGATCCGGGTTTGTGGAGGTCGTGCGGCGCTGAGTGCGGATCCGATCCGGGAAGCTGGTTCAGCTGGGCTGGCTGGCGACGATCGAGTGGGGTTCGATACTCCTGGAATCATATGGAGATCCGGTTGGGGTGTTTTTTTGGGTGCTGGCCAAAGCTGGGCAGAGGCCGTCGCTAGGTGCTTGTCGCGATGGCATTGGGATGAAGAGACGATGCTTGACTGCGATGCGCTGGTCTGGGGCACGCCGAACGCATATCTGGCAGTGTAGAGCCAAGGTGAGGCTGGTTGAAGCCGAGATCGGAAACGAAACTGATCTGGAGCGTGTCCGCTGAATAATCCGGTTTGCAGTGGTGATCCTTCTTGAAACAAATAAACTGATTAGCAATTGTACTAAATAGAATAATGAAAATATGTTCGTTTATATGGTAATGGGGAAGGAGACGAGGAAAAACTTATCTTTTGATTCGGTAACCAATCACTCTCACATTCATGATCATCCAAAAAGGCAGAGACAGAACCTAGAGTTTTATCTTGAGCAATGACTCAAGGAAATAGAACAAATCGCTAATAAGGTGTTGTAGTAAAATGACAATTGGTCTACTCATTCTCATTAGACAACTCATTTATATAAGAGAAGAATACAACCGTTACAAATGGTAATTACAATGTAATGAAACCTAATACATATAATCACATAATTCCCTCTTCGTTAATTACTTTGACGAAGACACATCATGAATTTTTCCTTCAACAGATCACTGATTTGTCTCTTTTTTAGTAAAATCAATAATCAAAAAAGAACAACAACAGCGCCTTTGGTACATGGATTGTATAACCATGTCTTAATTTCTTTGATAGTAATGCTCTTTAAGCGTGGTTTATGCTACTATGTCATAACCCATGTTTGGTACCAGCAGGAGTATACACCAACACAACAGCATGAAAATCTACTTACTCATGATTCATTTGACATTTTTCTGGAAAATTTCTTCAACTACTAAGGACTTTGCTGGAGATTATGTTGAAAGGGCGAAGCATATACACGAGTATGGATTTGATTGGAAAGAAGAGGAAGATGATTAGAATTTTATGCAAACTCACACAACTGCAGTCCCCAAGAATCAATCCAATTTATGCTTTGATCCAACTGAAACCCCCAAATTACTTCCCTCCTAGACAAGCCCATAAGCTAAGCATCCATAAAAAAAACTCTTTAATTGAATGAATCACAACTACGAAAAGCACCAACAATTTTAGAAAGAGAAAAACCCAGAAATGAAACTTATCGATTTTAAACATATTCATGGTTCAATTGATAAAAACTCAGTCAGAAAACTCGGAAATTGAACTTGAAGAAGAGCCATCCGAGGAGATTGAGGAGAATTTTGACTGAGCCGCTGCGAGGTGAAGCAAAGAAAAACTGATGAGATGCATGTTTCAAATCCTTCGATAGTTCGCCCAAATTTGGTGACTTTGTGTTAGAAGGTGTGGAAGGTGTTTTAGGGACTGCATAAGCTCATTAAATGGAGTCCTATTTTCCACCAAACATGGGATTGCTCTTATTTTATTATGTAAGCAAGTCAGTCTTGTCCAGTCCCCCGTAACAAACGTGGATATATCAGAGCATCTTTAACATATTCATTATAATTTCTTTATTGTAAGGAATTAAAAAAATATAATATTCAAGTTTATCCGCGAGTTTAGTCAATCGTTTTTGGTCATGAGAATCAATTAACAAGTTATATTCCAATATCTTGATTTCAAAACATTTTCAAACCCAGTATTATTTGGTTTAGCGGCATATAGTCTCCCCTTAATAAATTGGAGGTTGTGAGTTCGACTTACTCACAAAGTTGTAAACTTGTAATATTATAGTTGTTTACCTGATCACAACAAAAAATAATAATATCTTGATTTCAAAATATTTTTTGCTTCAACTTCAACATATTTCTTATTTCATAGATTTCATCATTCTCTCTAAGAAAGCAGGCTCAGACCTCATCCCTCAGCGGCTTCCACCATGTTTGAGACTTCCTGAAGTTTGTCCCTAGTTGTCACCATCTGAGAGATTGACGACCTACGACACTGCCCCTACCCGTTACTGGGTCAGCGACCTCCTACAATTAAGAGTCGATCAAACCAACCAAAACCCCTTCGACGCAGTTTGCACACGGCCACAACCAAAAGTCTCAGTCTATGAAGGAAATTTATGTTGTTGCTTTTATCAAATCTGAACGAAAACCAGAACTAACAAAACTCTGACGTTGCCCCGATAAACTCACAAGTCAATGTCAAGATCTAAGCGTTATGATTTCTGAAGCTTGATGCCAAGCCGGTTGGTGCCTTAGCCAACAGCTCGCCAAACCAACCCACATGATCTATTTTTTAAAGAAGTGAAAATATAGTTGAAAGAAAATATTCTCCACGTTAGCTAGTGTGGGGGTTCTTTTTGATTTGGAAGTAACTAAGCCAAAGTTAACTCAAAGAATTGGATTATCGAATTAACCTTGTACGCGTTTCAAGATCAGGGAGAGACTTGTAGCATGAGCTGGCGTGGGAGCTGAAGGCACACCACGGTGGTGAAAATTGGACTGAGTTTTGAAGTTAGATTTCTAGGAAGGAACCTGGGTTTCAAAGACAGGAACTGAAAGATGGCTAGGGAGGAGGGTTTTGGCTTGAAGGTTTGAAAGCATGAAGGCTTGAGAGCTTTAGGGATTTTTCTGGGTTGGTTCCCTCATCCCTTTTGCAGCTCCCCAAACCTCCCTTTTATAGAACTGAATTGGAGGGTTTTGCGATGGGTCGCGATGTCTAATCCACTGTGTAAAAGGATTGTTCTTCTCAAGTACATGATCTTGGCCTCAAAAGTTGGCAGAGAGAAGTAGACCTTGAGAGATGGAAGAGATGACTCACTGCGGGGAGGCTACGAGGACGGCTGCAGAGACGGAAATCCTGGAACAGAACAGACCAAGTAACTTGAATCCCACAATCTCGTCATCCAAGGATGAAAGAGCTGCCTTGGAACCAGTCACTGACCTTCTTCTTCCTCGGATTAGGAGTGGATTACACTTTTCTGCTGTACAAAGCTTGTCGTCGTGTTGCTACGAGGAAGAGATAAAATGGCTGACTGTGTAGTCGGCAAAGAAGATAGGAAAGGGATTGGGCTTTTCCTAAAGGAAAAGAGAGTTTGGGCTTTTTCTAAAAGAAAAATAAAAAGGGTGTTGGGCTTCAAATTCAAATGTGTTTTGGGTTTAAAAGATGAGCAGCCCAATTCTCACGTTCTTTACCGATTCATCGCCGACTTAAGTCGTTGGGCTTGAGTTTCGGGCCCAAGACCGAAATTTCTTAACAACATTAAATTGGCGGACGAGCGTTATGTGCCTCCGTAACCATCCACACCATACCCACTTCTACAAACCCAATGATATGTGTATGCGGCTTGGGCCCACATGAATGCATGGGTATGTTCGCTTGGGTTAAATCAAGGATTTAACATAAGATTGCATGAAATTATTGTGTGACGAAGTATTAATAGATCACATGATTTTTTGGGTATCAACAGCGAGTTAACAAACATTTTGGACGAAAAGGGACAGAATGGACCAATTTTTCAAAATTTGAGAAGTAAAAGGAATGATGGATTGAAATTGAAAACACGAGTACTAAACTGTTGAAACGCACAAAGTACAAAGAGTGACCAGTATTTTGTTCATTTAACAGGTAATCATTTATTTCGGATTTGTGTGTGAAACAATATATTAGAGAGTGTTTAGAGGTTTTGAGTTTTGTGTTGGAAGAATTTAATTGTTGGAGTCGGCCAGTCTATTTGAATATGATTTTTTAAAAATAAAAAAAAATATTTAATAACTCACACACATTTTACATGTGTTTGTGAGGTTTAAACCTATGACTTCAATATTATCAGTTAAGTAACCTAACCAACCAGGTTATGGCTTACCAACTTGTAGAGTGAGAGACTTAATTTAAAGATGTGAGTGAATTTGACTAATGGAGTTCGGGATTTAAAATTGTACTTGCATTTAGTGGGTCAATAAATTTTCATACACTGTCAAGAGGTCAATTTTTCGGGTAATGTCTGAGAAATTTTTAGATGCTATAGGAGGACCACGTGGCAGTATGACGTGATCCTATATTCCAATTAAATATTGACACTTAGATTTATTACAACTAAAATATAAACTAAGGTTTTCTATTTTTTATGAAAAGACCTTTATGGGTCTTTGTTGAGTTTGGACTAGGGTTTAGGGTTTGGGGTTAAGGTTTAGGGGTTAGGGTTTAGGGTCTAGGGTTTAGGGTCTAGGGTCTAGGGTTTAGAGTTTGTAGTTTAGGGTTTAAAAAAAAACAACAACAAACCTAAAATTGTCTTTGACAAAATAACTGATGTAATTTTTCCTTACTAAAATCAAAGTGTCAATATTTGATTGGAATGTAGGACCACGTCATACTGCCACGTGGTCCTCCCGTAGCACTGAAAAATTTTCATACACTGTCAAGAGGTCAATTTTTCGGGTAATGTCTATGATGACATATGTTGTTTCATAAAACTTAAATTTATTAAGTATATGATCATTGATCTACTATATAATTTGGATGTGATTTGCATTTAAATAAAGTTTGTGACCATGGGATTGTCCAGTCTTCTATTTTTCTTTGTTATGCAGCACATTCAAGATTGACAAGAAAGATAATGTTTATTTTGGTTTTCTACCTTTATTATAATTATAATTTTTCACCAACATGACAAACAAGAAGAAGACAAGTTTGAGAAAAATAAAAGAAAAAACCTAGCTGGGGAATCCCTCCCTACTAATTACAGTGAACATCCTAATTATTGATCTTTACAGTAAAAATGTCATCTAATTTTTATTTGTGATCTTCTTCTTTACAGTAAAAATGTCATCTAATTTTTATTTGTGATCTTCTTGTTTCGCTATAGACCTTGCATTTCTTTGCTTCTCATGTGGCCAAAAAATGATTAGGTATAATACCTAGTTATACCTCATTGCATAACAACAAGCACTGACACTTGCAATGAGTTTCTGAGATACCAAAGATGAAAATTTTACTATCTTCGACTGATAGGAAGTGGAGATGAAGGTGCTTCAGCCACTTGAGGGCTTTGGAAGATAGGTTCTTTGGGTGGATCATTTCCCATATCCCTGGTTTTGTGAAGTAGAAAGGTACCAGCTAGGATAGTAACAAAACCACATAATTCAGTCACTATCTGTGATGCATTTTGTGACTCATAGTCCTGCAATTGGAAAAGCAAATGAGGCATTGAGAATCCAAAAATAACAACAACAAAAAACTAAAAATTTACAATGAGAATGTAAGATTTCATCACAAGTAATGCATCATTTATTGTTTCACTGTAAAACTATCACAATTGATGCAACCAGAGTAATTGCAACTTAATCACTTGGTTCATAATCCTAATGAAATAAACCAATTTTACAAGAGAATTTCGAATAATGTGGACTGAATCCTGATAACACAATCAAATAAGCAAGATATACTTAAGGTTTTGAGATGTCTCATCTATATCATGTTGCATGGTTTTCTATATAAAGTTTGACATGCAAAGTCTATCATCAAGACTGGACATATATACTTGAACTTATTGACAAATAGATCACATCACAAACCAAAATACTAATTCTAAAAGTGACAATGAATATTATGCATCAGTGACTCTAAGGTCATTTATGTTCTATAAAACATTACAATATTAACATCTATAGGCCCATTAAACCAAAAAATATCTATAAAACTTTTTTTTCAAAGATCTAAAGAACTTATCTCAACCACTATTACAGAAAAGAAAGAGAAGATCAAAGCATTAACAAAAGTTTCAAAGTACTTGTCATGTACTACATCACCTTATACATGATCACGCTGGCAAGAATGGTGAATATTGTAAACATCACATAGTAAACTGGAGAAACTACAGCAGTGTTAAAGGTATCCAATGCCTGCAAAATCAAAACAATAATATAAATTAAGGTTTTGTATAATGACAATTTTGAGGGCATGAGTTCAAACCTCACAACATACGTAGGGTGTGTGAGTTATTAATAAAAAGTTTTTTTTAAAAAAAAAAAGATTTTGTATAATGACAAGATTGAGAGAGACATAAGTCAGATTAAACTTGCATAATGTGAAAACACATAAAATTAGAACATAGTATATAGATAATGTGAGAAACGATATGAGGCGAAGATACTGAAAGAATCTAAAACTAAAACTAAAAAAATGCAAGAGAACAAAGTATTCCTAAAATATTATATTTGAGGACAGACCATATAGACAAGGTCTTTGTGCAAAGAAACTGAACATGAAACTTTAGAACTTCCAGTAATAAGCTTTCTACAACGAAACAAAATATACTTGTTACCTAAACTTCAAGGTTACGCTACACGACAAAATGAAATGCAAGTCTTTTCTTTTTTAAGAGAAAAGCAAATTCTCTTAAATCAATATGAACTGTTCATGTAAGGGAACAACACTACTTGACTTATGTTTCTTATATATTTGTGTGTTTTTCTATTTGTGATCTTATTGGATCTCATTCCCTACTTTTCATAACAGTTAGTAAAACAATACTTGATTATAAACAAAAATTTATTTATGTGTCAACTTCTTGATATCAGAATTTATGTTGACAAAAGATATAGACTATTTACCTTGTTTAAATAATTAATCTGAAAAAGACAACAGACCGTCAATATCACGGCAAAAACCCAAGTCTCATACGCTTTAAATTGGTTTGATCCTGAAAAAGTCAGCTTCAGAGCAATACCCACTGCTTTTACACTCATAACCTACAAATGTGTCAGATACTATATAAGGTTTACAGTAAGTTAAGCTTGGACAATAAATGTCAAGAAACTCTTAAGTTTAAGACTAACCGTAAGAGACCCCATGAGAGAACATATTCCAACGTATACGATTAGGTGAGTCTTCCCATAATGTGGAATAAAATAGAAAATAAGGACGCCAATGAGAAACAGTATGAAAACTGTGTAGACAATGAAACCTAAAATAAAATAGGTTAGTGTTTTATTCATGTCTTAAATATTTAAAACAATGTGAAAGGAATCATGTCTACAATCTCCCCTTCAATTAACTTGCTTAAAAAAAATCTTCATTCCTATAAGGCATATACCACTGTAGCAAATATTAACTAGTATAAAAGTCACAAATTTATAAAAAGATAATAAATAACAAGAGTCACGAATTCTACTATACTATTAACACATAAATTATTATAATTATTTTCTCATGAGTACACTTATACCAATCAAATATATTATTAAGAGGTAAAGAAACTGAACGTACTACCTGTTATTACCGATTAATGAATTGGTAAAAATGAATTGTGTACGTAATATTGTAACCAGGAGAAGAATGTAAACATTACCAAACATTATATTATAGTAGAATTTACCTGGCTGCGTAGCATGATGCCACACTTCTTTAACAGAATGTATTGGGCTCTCTTGTGGAGCATTCAAAACAATACCAGTAGAGCCCACCATGCAAAGAACACAACCAAGTACTCCAAATATATGTAATTTTTCCTCCAAAACAAAATGAGCAAGCACTGCACTGAATAACAATATGTACGTTATAAAAACACATGGGAATAAACACACACATGCTTCCACATATACAAATTTGATGAATGCGGTTGTATATATGATATGGAAACAACAAAAGTATGTTTGTATCAACAAGTCAAAGACGAGATTTTTCATACCTGACAATAATACTTAATGCTCCCAAAGGAGTTACAAGAATTGCTGGAGCAAATGCATAAGCAGCAAAATTAGCTATCTCCCCTAAAATCACTGTAAAAGAAAATAAATTGGGGATTAACAAAATAGAAAACGGAGAAGATAAAAGAAAGATATAACAGTGGTTTTAAATACACACCGTTAATTACTTAATACACATCTCTATTATTTAACATTTCAAATCAGATTTTAGTGGTATATTTAAATGACTAAAAGAGACATGTGTAACAAATTAGGAAGATTTAAACAAATTAAAATATTGAAAACATAGATTTTATATATGAAAAAAAACTAATAAAAATAAAAACCTCACTATTGGAAACTTATATAGTGAAATTATTTATTTTAAAAAACTAAAAAAAGTGAAAATATTTATTTTAAAATAAAGTGAAAATATAGAACAACTTGAAATATTAAAATCAAAAATTTATTTCAGAAAATATTCAAAGTAAATACAAATTTTACAAGGAAGTTCGTATAATTGATTTCTTAAAAAATCATAATTTTCAGATTTTTTTTTTCTTGGTTTAAAATGTCAACGATGTAATATGAATAATTCTATTCATTATAATTCATACTCCTTCTCTTTTTCATCCAAACACACTTTTTTTTTAATTTATTAATAACTCACACACCCTACATATGTCTAGTGAGGTTTTGAACTCATGACCTCAAAATTGTTAGTTAAACGCCTTAACCAACCAAGTCACAGCTCATTGACATACTTGAGGTATGTATTCTTTATTTTGTTATCACTTTCATTTTTAAGAATTTGAATGGAACATTAGATCTGTAAGAATTTCTCCATAACTAACACAAGTAGTAAATATGAACATTTACAAAATTTCAATTTATATTAATATATACTAATCATATAGTTTAGTCTTAATATAGTAAAATAATATGATTTTTCATGAATTTTCAGATTAAGGGTATTTTGGGTACTTTAGGTTATGTATATAGTAAAATAATAGAATGAGAAATTAAATAAGTGGTGTATTGAGTAAGAGATGTGTATTAAGTAATTATGGGTGTGTGTATAAAATTTCTCAAGATATAAATTAGCATGCAAACACTAGAGAACCCTCAACAGACGCAGTTCATACACAACCAAAGCACACCTCCATAATGATGCTTCAATATAATATTTTTATTTTTTCTTGATATCGTAGAAAACTTATTTGTGCTCATAATAAATTAAAATAAGTAAATAACATTATTGAAAAAACCACACACAATATCTTTTCAAAAAAACAAAAAAACCACACACAATATATACGAGAGAACATTAACACTTTACATACCCACCTCAAACCACTTTTCAACCTTAAAAAAACAAAAACAAATCTTCGAAGAGATCATGCCAACATTTTCATCTATTCATGATTTTTATCTTGCATATATATGTTTAGAAATGGTAATTATTTTTTGTGTCAACCATCGTCAAAAGAACATGCACTCCCTTGTTAAAACTTACAAATTGAACTATTTGAGAAGACGAAGGTCAAAAGCAACCACATAATTAACAATATTTTTCTGCTTATGCTTTTCTGGGTATTGTATATTACTGCAACGAGTCTTAAGTTTTAAAAGTTAACCACTGCAAGATAGTCTAATGATTCTTGCTTAGTTAGGTGTGCTCCCCACCTAGGTTCAAATCACAACACTATCAAAAGTGGCCAGGGGAGGGGCTGCAATGTCTTGCTGGTTGTCCGGGCCCCAACAGATTAGTCCTTAGGCCTATGAAGCATTTGAGATACCGCGATCTTGAATAAAAAAAAAAGTTTTGAAAGTTGAAATGTTTTATCGACCAAACTTTTCTACTGGACTAGGATACATAAGCTTTAAATTTGCAAAGCACAAACTACATAGTAAGCAATTGTCCTTAAAGAGTATGACACAAGATATCATGTCATGGTTATACTATGACTGTGGTCACTAGATTTGGCATGTACTTTAAGCAAAATATTAGAAAACAAAATAAATTGGTCATACAACAGATTCAGTTAAGAGTGATTTAATAATCATCAATAAATTTTATTAATAGATTAGCAATGTATGAGAAAAGAAAATAATGTACAAACAGAAAAGGAAAAACAAGAATCTTGAAAGAAAAACAATTGAAAAGATAGGCAAAACTTACTTGATATCATCCCAGCCCACCATAAGGGTTCATACAAGTATGTATGCCCTCCGGATCCTGATTAATATAACAACAAATATTGAGACTGATAAAAACAATGTTTCATATAGAAACCAATTTTAATCAAAGATTGAAAGATTAAACTTGAGCATTCTAGACTATTATATAATCAAACCTAAGCCAAATATGAAGAAAATTAAACCTGCTCTAACTCTTGTTATGCCTGCTTTCTTAAGGCCCTTCTTCTTGATTATGAAGCTACTCCCAATGAAAACACTTGAAGAAACGGCTAGAATGAGTCCATGAATATTGTCGCTCGATAATCCCATTGATCACACAATAGTAGATGAATTCTTGCAGGGCCAAGAAATAACGCCAACCCCAAATTTGATTTCCTACATCCATTAAAACCTATAAATTAAATCAGGTCATTACAACAAAATCTCCAGCATTGAATACCTTGGAAATATGAAAAAAGATATGTTTGTGCTATAGAATAATCATAAAGAATAAACCTTGATTGATCATAAAAATCATACCGTCTTGGCACACTGCAAATAAAGCAATAAAAGCTAAAAATCCACCACCATGATGATGTTATGAATTGATGAAGATGGCTATGGAGTTTATGGAAAACTATTAGAGAGAGAGGGGGGGGGAAGAGAGAAAATTTGAGGTGTTTGGGTGCAAGACAAACGTAAAGTCAGTTAGATTGACGACTTAGTGACTGGACATCTGCGCATCCCGCGTCTTTGGTTATAATGTCCATGTTCTTGGTTATTAATTGAAAAATGTGAATGTGATCCTATTTTCACTGTTGATATTTTTCCTTTTTAACTGCAATACCCTTCTTTAGGTTATTTTGGTGTTTTGTTAGCTCACTTGTCTATTACCATGAATAAGTTGGCTGGATGTTAACTGCCAACTAAAATTTAGAGATTTTTTGCTGGAGTGTCTATGAATGATTTGGCCACTATGATATTTCGCCATTTCAAAATAACCAAATTTATGATTAAGCATGTACATGAATCTTAAGGAAGGCACAAGTTATTTATGTATGTCATTTTGAAAGATTGTGAGCACCAGAATAAGTTTGTCAAGTTTTAAATTGTGTATAAAGAGATGAGGTACGATTATAATATATAAATGTTCAATATGAGACATTGAATGTTGTTCTTATTTGTCTTAGCTTAAGAGAGACACAACTCATTTGGAAAAAGAATGAGCGAGAAAATGGAGTTTTTTTTTTTTTAAACAGGATGACATGTGTTTATTAAATAAAAATATTATAACTGATAGATGTAGGAACTACGTCTAAATGAAAAATAACAAAACATGTAATTAAAGTCAAGATACTAAGGGATGTAATTAAAAGCTTATTTAACACTCTCTACTTTAACTCTTTAGTTATTTTAGAGAGTGTGTTTAGCTTTATCAGATGTTTTAGAACCTCCAATAGACTAGCCAAACTTGAGTTATTATGACTTTTAGCTATTTCGCTAGCTATATTTAGCTAGCGAGATGACTCAGATGAGGCTAGCTATAAGTTAATGCATTCCTTTTAAGATATTTTATGTGATATATAAATATATTTAAACTATTTAATTTCTATTTGAAGAATAATGTTGATATAATACTAACTAAAATAGAGAGTATTGATGCAATCACATTTCTAAAGTGGCTAGCCAAAATGACAATTTAGCTAATTTGACTAAAATTTTAACTTAAAATGACTAACATTTCTAAAAATGCTCTAAGCATTTTCTGAAGCACCGGATATAAGCAAGCTATGTAAAATGGTACCAATTGACGATATGATGCACCATACTAATTAGTGGCGGAGCCAGCCCAGTCAAGACTGGGCTGGAGCCTAGGTATGATTTTGAAAGTTCAAAAACAACCTATATCACATCTATGAATAAAGTTGAGTCTAATTCAGCTGGTTAAGTCTTGTTCCCATCGCCTCATGGGTTCAAGTCTCAGTGAAGGCAGATAATGTTGTTTTTGTTTTCTCTTTCCCCAATTTGTTTTTCCCATTTTTGAGTTTTGTTTCAGTTTTCCACTCCTTTTACCCATTTTTTCTTCTTTCTTTCTCTCTTTTTTTGTCACAATGTTATTTTATTATTATTTCTTATTTTTTTTCTTCTCTTCCCCATTTTGTTCACTCTTTTTTTAGTAAGTTGTTTTCTATTAGCAAATATTTCTTTAAATTTTGGAATTAACAACAACAACAAAAATTATTTGAAAGCCATTAATCCAACCGAAGATCATATCCTGGTTCCACCACTGATACTAATTACATGTATTTTTATACATGTAATTAGTACTTAAACAACTGAATTAAGCTAGACCTCATGCTATGTTTTTTTTGGAATAAAGATAAATAATTTCATTACTTATCCACGATCATAAGACACTTACATCAACTAGCGTCTTGCGCCAAAACCTATATTCGACCCAAGCAAACAGACTAACAGACAAGTAGCCCTCACTGAAAACATATAAGCTCAATTATTGTGTTTACACACCCAAATTTCAATGCACTATCAGACTCTCTTTAAAAGTAATCCTAATCGCCTAGAGACCATAATTGGTGTACAACCAGAATTACCAAAAATTAAACGGTAGAAATTAAAATTGAAATACTAGGCAAAATTGAGAAAAGAAAGAGAGAGAATTACATAGTAGCACCTGACCAAATTTACCAACACAAAAAACCAACTTTCATAATTTCTTATACAAATAACTACATGAGCCTAGAGACCACAATCCATAGAACCAGGCCCAACCCATATTTTAACCTTTAAAAGACCAAAATATCCATTTTCACAATGGAATTACGAATGTCACCAATCTTCCTTCTCTATCTCTCTCTCTCTCTCTCTCTCTTTCTCTCCTCCCATATCTGTCTATCTCTCTCTCCTATGAGAATCACGAAGATGCCGCCTTTGAAGCCGCGAAGATGACGACAACGACGCCGAAGCCTCTACGACGACGACGTCGAAGCCTCGACGGCGATGACTCTAAAGCATCAACGGTGATGAAGCCGAAGCTTCGACATCGACAAAACCGAAGCCTCGACGACAACAACTGCAAAACCTCGACGACGACAACTCTAAAGCATTGACGGTGACGAAGCTGAAGCCTCGGCATTGACAAGACCGAAGCCTCGACGGCGACAACTACAAAGCCTCAACGACAACGGCGATGACGTTGAATCCTCAACGGTGTTGACGCAGAATCTTTGACGGCGATGACGCCAAATCTTTGACGGCGATGACGCCAAATATTTGACGGCGATGACGCCGAGACACTGTCTAATACACCCCTTCTCTCTCAACTGAGCAGCACTACCAGTACGCCGAATCTTTACATCGGTGAGGATAAATGTACGTAACTGTGCGTAGTTGTGCTGCTACTATTCTGTCATTTGCCGACATCTTTTATTGCTATTATTACCGTGTTACGTGATGCTACCTTGCTACTGCTACGTGTTTTTCCATTTGTTTGCTTTGAAGCCCACTAAAGGTCCTTGGGTTGATGAGTTTAAGCCCACTTGAGATCTGCTGGGAGGGTAATTTTCTGCTACTGTTTATGAATATGCAGATTAGTGGTAACATTCAGCAGTAGCAGCTTCTAAATTGACAGCAATAGCTTTGTTTACCAGAGAATTGCTGGAAAAATTTTGCATTCAAGTCGGCAGTAGCAGTGACATGCATTCAATTAGACTGTAGATGCGACGTACATTCAAGTCGGCACTAGCAACGACGTACATTCAAGTTGGCAGTAGCAGTGACGTACATTCAAGTCGATAGTAACAACAACGTGCATCTAAGTCGGCAGTAGCAATAAAATGTGTAAATAATGGTAGTTTGGTAAAATATGTAGTGACATGTAGTATGTGGACATTAATTTGTTCTTATTTGTTAATTTTTGACTTTAAATGTGTAAGATATTGTGTAAAAGATGTATTTATAAACTGAAATTTGGTTAGTAACTAATATGTAGTTTATTAAAAAAAAAGAATAATGGGCTAATCCATCCAGGCCCAAAACAACCCAAATAGATTAGAGGCCCAAAGGCCCAACCCATCACCCTTCTCTCCTCCCCTTATCCCGATCAGAACCAGATATCGGCGCCCTCGAATTCCGGAGGCCAACCACGCCCCTCCACCATCACTAGCTTCCTCAAAAGCAAACCAGCCCCCGCCTTCCTCAGTTCCTTTCACTCAGACAGAGTCCTAAGCCGCAACACTGCAAATCTCGCGCAATCGTCGACCAAATCTACACCACAATAATTTCATCTGATCTCACTTAGATCGGAACACCCAGTCCAGTTGCAATCGCTGATTTGGATCCCTGCAAGTTGTCAACCGGATTTCAGTTGTCGATCTCACCATTGAAACGACACCATAATCACAGAACGCCGCCGCTATCACCTTTCCAGATCAGACCAAACACAAAACCTTCAGCTGTTCTCTTTCCTCTTTGTGGTCGGGCTTGACCCGAAAAATTCATCTCAAGAAATCCTCCACCGGAAGGCTGTATCACTCCAACATCTCAGATCCGTTGTTTTCCGAGATCTTCCTTGAGAAAACTTGAGATCATGGTTGGTTGATCCCAATGCAACCTTTGGAGATATGAAAGTAGTTTCGCAGAGATATGGTGTTTTAGAGCAGTGAGGCAAGGGAAGGTGGAGAGAAGAACTCTCTCCTTAGAGTGGAGGCTGGGATCGGCTGCCATTGGAGAACCCCGAGATCGGGGAGTTTAGGGTTTGGAGAGAGCGGCATGCTTCATTCATTCCTTGGAGAAACTGGATAGTCGGGAAGAAGTTTTTTTTTTTGTTCATCATGGTACAGACTAAACATCTTGTGATTATAGGATAAGATTCATCCACACTGCTTCGATCAAAAACGATGTTGTTCTCCCAATGGATCGATCCCAGCGTTCTTCGGCGACAAAATGAATTTCACACCGTTCCAAACGATCATCACCACCATGAGTGATTTCGATTTGATCTCTAGTCTGCATGCACGCGGAGTCCGCACTCATGGAAACGACGAACAGGAGGACACGCTTTAATGTTGCATGGTAACCATTAATACCATCTCGCCTCCCAATTCAGATGCAGAGGTTGAAAGTACACATGAAGTTCAGCTACGTTTTGACTTGGTTCTTCCACCACCCGGGCAAAAGGAGGGAGGATCACTGCCCATGAAGTTTAGGTTAAAAGACAACACAAAGAAGGTGGCTGATAAGGTAAAAGCTGCATCAGAGGTATCTCCTCAGAAAACTAAAGAAACTCACTCAAAGAGCAAATATGATGTGTTATCACACCTGAAATGTATCCCTTCACTTTTAAGCGTGTATGACGTTTTGTGCATGTCAAGAGAATTAAGAGAAGCATTAATGGAAGCATTGCTGAGTCCGGAGTTGTATAAAGAAGACGTTGTTGAAGTTCATTCAACTACCACAAGAGTTTGTTCCCATTGCAGGAATTGCATCTCTTTTCTAGAGAAGGATTTGTTGTTAAAAGGAGAACACCATAACAGACCTCTCTACGTCACCGGGCTTGTGGGTAATATGACGATCAATAGAATATTACTTGATTGTGGCTCAGCCATGAATTTGTTACCTCTCAAAACGCTTCACATCATGGGAATGAATGCTAAGCAACTCACTCTATCCATGCTCACCATCCAAGGTTTCAACCAAGCTGGTCAAAAAGCAATGGGTACGATTGTCCTACAAATGGAGATTGGGGAACTACTCTCAACCGCTTTATTTCATGTGATTGACGCTCCTACCTCTTATAATGTATTGTTAGGACGCCCATGGCTTCATAATTATGGTGTCGTCCCTTCCACACTGCACCAATGCTTTAAGTGGTTGGAAAATGGAAAGGTCAAAACGGTCGTGGCAGATACAGATCCTTTCAAGGGTGAAGAGGTAAATTACTCATATGCTAAATTCTACAAGTCATAAGATTTCCCTGGGATGAAGAAAGCTCCCAAATCCGTGCTAGAAGCAGGAAAACCAGAAGTGTCGAAACCATTAAAATCTCGGGCCAGAGTAACTCTCACGACATTGTCCTCAAAAGAAAAGGCTCCAAGCTCAAAAGTATCAAAGCCAAAGATGGTCTTCAGGTATGTGAAAAAAGACCAACGAGAACCTAGGCAAAAAGCAATAACACCTATCAAGGACACAATGGAAACGCTCATGACAAGCTATGCGCGACCTCTTTGTAAGATTGACCAATCTATCCCAGAAAATGATATTGTGATCTCTACAACACTTGATAGTGGGCATAGTAGCCGTAAGCAGTTTGTTTCCTTCAAAAACAGAAATAAGAAGCTAGCATCGGTTCCTCTAAAGATCAGCCTCAGGAGTAGAAAGACAGTTTCAAAAGCCACTCCCCTAAAGGGCATAGTTAAGCAGGTAAATGGCATGCTTAAATTAAAAGTTCCTGAGTCGGATTCCTCCGAGTCAGGTGTCCTTACCAATCTTGAGAAGACTATGTTTCGTGATAAAGACATGACACAAGAAGGTCTGCCTCGTGTTTTTGTGTTTCAATCCCTTGCGAAAGACCCCCAACCTCGAGTTTCAGTGTTTCAACAATTAGGCGAAATTCATCCCAAACCACAAAAGAAAAGAAAGTGGAAGCTTAAGTTTAAACAACAAAGGGTACCCATGGCTAAACAACTGGACGAGAGCACAAAGGAATTTGCGTCAACAAATTACGTTTCCATCTAAGAAGATCAAGTCGAGGACGAAAAGAATAAGCATTCATTGATAGTGCTCAACCTGCCCCGCTCCAAATAGAAGACGAAGGACGAGTGACGGTTGATGAATTCCAAGAAATAAATTTAGGCACCAATGAAGATCCAAAACCCATATTTATGAGTGCTCTTTTGACTCCAGAAAAATTTCAAGACTACAGGAATCTTCTAGAAGAATATAAGGGTGTGTTTGCATGGGGTTATCAAGACATGCCTGGCTTGGACCCTAATTTAGCAGTTCATAAGCTAGCAGCCTCAAAAGAAAAATTGTGGGTGAAACAAGCTCCCTGACGCTTCCGCTCGGAGCTTGCTATTCAAATCAAATATGAGGTCGACAAACTCATTGATGTCGGCTTCATTCAAGAAGTCAAATACCCCACATGACTCGCTAGTATCGTTCCTGTTAAAAAGAAGAACAGACATATCTGTATTTGTGTTGATTATAAGGATCTCAATGATGCTTGTCCAAAAGATGATTTCGCTTTCAATCACGGAGTTATTGGTGGACGCCACAACAGGATACGGTGTTTTGTCCTTAATGGACGGTTTCTCAGGTTATAATCAAATCAAGATGGCACCCGAGGATGAGGAGCTTACAGCCTTTCGTACACCAAAAGAAGTACACTGCTACACAGTAATGCCATTTGGCTTGAAAAATACAGGTGCAACTTATCAAAGAGCAATGAATCACGTATTCAACGATATGTTACATAACACCGTTGAATGTTATGTCGATGACTTGGTGGTCAAAACAAGGAAAAGACAACACCATCTAGCTGATCTGAGGAGAGTTTTTGAAAAGCTTTGAAAATACCAACTGAAGATGAACCCGTTAAAATGTGCCTTTGGGGTCACATCTGGAAAATTCCTTGGCTTTGTTGTTAGATACCTAGGAATTGAGGTCGACCCTACCAAGATCACAACAATAAGGGAAATGCCAGCACCAAAAAATCTTAGAGAGTTGAGAGGGCTGCAGGGAAAACTCGCTTATATAAGAAGGTTTATATCAAATCTTTCTAGAAGGTGTCAGCCATTTTCAAGACTGATGAAGAAAGACGTACCTTCGTTTGGGATCAAGCATGTCAAAATGCATTCGATAGCGTCATAGAATATTTGCTCAACCCACCAGTTCTAATGGCGCCTATAAAGGGAAAACCTTTGATCCTCTACATAGCAGCTTTTGATCACTCCTTGGGGGCATTTCTAGCACAAAATAATGATGAGGGGAAAGAAGGCGCTCTCTACTATTTAAGTTGAACATTGGTAGGAGCCGAACACAATTACACGCCAATAGAGAAGATTTGTTTGGCTTTGGTCTTCGCCGTTCAAAAATTACGGCATTATATGCTTGCTCATAGCGTCGCCTTGATATCCAGAGCTAATCCATTAAAGTATTTGATGACAAAGCCCATGCCGTTGGGTAGAATTGCTAAATGGTCTCTGATTCTCTCAGAGTTTGAAATAAAGTACGTGCCCCAAAAGGCAATAAAAGGACAGGCACTTGCGAACTTCTTAGCAGCACACCCAGTACCAGATGATCATGAATTACCCGAAGACTTGCCAGACGAAAATGTCTTCTCAACTAAGACTCCCTCATGGCAGTTGTACTTCGACGGAGCAGCTAGAAAACAAGGAGCTGGAGCCGGCATCGTGTTCATCACGCTTATTGGCGGTATAATCCCCTACTCATTCTCTCTAATGGCTTTATGGTCAAATAACATTGCAAAATATGAAGCACTCATGATTGGCCTCGAGATCGCCTTGGAGCTGAAGATTGACTCCGTACAAGCATTTGGTGACTCCCAGTTGATCGTTAGACAAGTAAATGACGAGTATGCGGTCAAAAATGAAAATCTCGTCCCATACCACCAACGGGTCAAGTACCTTATGGGACAATTTCAAAATATATAGGTTAGCCACATTCCCAGATCAGAGAATGATAAAGCAGATGCATTGGCTAACCTGGCGGCTTCTCTAATCCAACCTGACAAAAGGAACATCCAAATTACGGTTGGGGAACGTCGATTGCTGCCTACATCACTTAAACAAATAGAGACCGCCAACGAGGTACATGTGGTTTCAATGTTCGAAGTTGAAGAAGAATCCGATTGGCGAATGGACATGATCAAGTATTGTCAGACAGGCGTGCTACCTTCAGATCCAAAGAAAAGAGTCTACTTCAGGCGGACGGCACCTCGATACACATTCCTTAGTGATACTCTGTATAGGATGCCCTTCGATGGAATACTTTTAAGGTGTCTTTCAAAAGAAGAGAGAGTTGAAGCTCTTAAAGAAGCCCACGCTGGTACGTGCGGAGCCCACCAAGCTGGTCCAAATTGGCAGCTCAATTAAAGAGAATAGGCTAATACTGGCCATCAATGGTACAAGACTCGATAAATTACGCGGGATCATGCAAGGCCTGCCAGCTGCATGGAGATTTTATACATCGACCACCATTACCTCTTCATCCCACAGCTCTCTCATACCCCTTCGAAACATGGGGGTTGGATGTTGTGGGTATCATAGCTCCTAAATCCTCACGCCTGCATCAGTACATATTGGCTACAACAGATTACTTTTCTAAATGGAGTCAGGCAATTCCTCTCAAAGCAGTAAGAGCAAAGGACGTTGCAAATTTTATCAAGGCTCATATCATCTATCGCTTCGGAGTTCTCTCCAAAATAATATCTGACAATGCCTCATATTTTAAGTGTAAGGCCATGGTCACAATGTGTGAGAAGTATAAGATCCAGCATGCATTCTCATCCAGTTATAACCCGACAGCTAATGGTCAAGCATAGGCCTTTAATAAAGTGCTTTGCAACATCCTAAAGAAAATGGTCTCAGCAAACAAAAGAGACTGGCATGATCGTCTCTCGGAGGCATTATGGGCATATCGGACCACTGTTCGTATAGCAACCGGTTGTACTACATTCAACTTGGTTTATAGGTCTGAAGCAGTACTGCTATTAGAAGTCCAATTGCCTTCTTTAAGGATAGCTACAATGTTGACAAATCATTGTCTTCTTTAAGGATAGCTACAATGTTGACAAATCCAGATGAAAACATACAAATCAATCTTGCAGAACTTGAAGCCCTTGATGAAAAGAGATTTGCGGTTCAATAAAAACTCAAAATTTACCAAGCTCAAGTTGCTGCAGCTTTCAACAAGAAAGTTAAGTTCAGGTCATTCAAAACAGGCGACTTAGTCTTAAAAGTCCGAATGCCCATCATCGTCACCAGAAAGTCAAAGGGAAAGTTTGAACCCAAATGGGAAGGTCCATATGTGGTCACCAAAGTCTTCACCAAAGGCGTATACGAGCTTTCAAGTGCAGACGGAGACTGCATCTACCCCTGTGTCAACGGGAAGTTCGTGAAAAAATTCTATGCCTTCTGAAGCTCGCTGGACTGATAAGCCGGGAGGGCGGTCCAGGCAAAAGTTAGAGCATAAAACCTCCCGAACTACGACGGCTTTATCCCTCAAAAGGGGTACGTAGGAAGTCTAGTTCCAAACAAAAAAAACTAGATGCAGCCACCCAACCAAAACAAATTATCCTGAATCAATCAGGCGAACTACGTGTAGCTTGATCCCTTCATAGGGTACGTAGGCAATCTAGTTTTAAAACTGGATCCAGCTGCAAAAAAAAAGGTTTTCAAAAAAAAAATCTTTGCCCTAAATCAAGTGGGTGAACTACGTTTGGCTTGATTCCTTCACATGATACGTAGGCAGTCTGGTAACAAACTAGATTCAGCCATATTTTCAAATTAATCCTTTTATTCCTAACATGTTTCTCTCATATGATTGTAAACAGGTAAAAAGAAAGGGGTTGGTTTGACAGATCCATTGTTGTTGAATAATGGTATCAATAGTTGAGCATACACCAAGGTATGCGAGCTCAGATGACAGCCCAAGTGTTCATTTCATCAAGCAGGGCAACCAACAGTCTACAAAAGCATTAAGTGTTTTTGTATTACGAGTCCGCAAATCAAAAAAGAAAAGAATATTGGCAGTAAGACATGCGGGCTCAAATGTCTCGTCCCACCAAGACGTATTCCTTGTACACCTATATACATGACAAGTAAAATATACATGGAAACAATTTGAAACCTCAACAAATTAACAGTTGATGTTCAAACCAAATTTACATCTATGTTGTCAATATCACTCACCAAATCTTCCAAGCGAAGTAACAAAAAAAACAAATCAAGTAAGGAAGGAAAATAATACATGAAGGCAAAATGACTTCGCGTATCCCAAGGCGGGGCGAAATAGCAGCGCAAAGGGAAAGCAAGAAGGCGAGACGCGGAGTCCGCATACAAGCGGACTCATGCTTATACTTCGCCAAAAGACTACAAAGAATTGACTAGCCGTTTGAACTCCTCTTCTTGAGCTTCGTGTGAGCTTTTGAGGAGCTCAAATTCTACAAGCTGGTTTTCTTTGGCCTCAGTTCTTGCCTGACGAAGTTCTTCATCTCGCCTGTTTTGTTGATCAGCAGAGTCTTTCAAGAAGGCGATTCTCTCTTCAAGATGTTTCTTCACAAGCTCATACTTTTGGCGCAATTTCTGTGCTTAATGTTCTGCCTTTATGATGTGCTCCTCACTGGCCCTCAAAACCTCAAATTCTCGGTTAAGGCCCGACAATTCTAAATCTAAAATTGCCTTGGCGCGATGACACTTTTCATGGCTACGTATCAAGTTACGGATGCGTTCACCATCTATTTTGGAGCACTCCTCAACAACACGCGTGTTCTTGGAAAGCACGTCTGCCAATTCAAAGGTTTTACCAACATTTTCAACAAACCTTTCAAATCTGTCCTTACCAGATCCATATGATGTAATGACTGGTCCCAACATCTCAAGTGACTTCTGGACCTCGTTGCGACAATCAGTGATAAGTTCCAGTGGTTGAGACAAGCTCATCTTACCCAAAATGTCTTCTACCTATGTGATAATAAAATTCCCCCAGTGTCCATTCGATTCTGAGTTGAAAATCGTACGTGAGATTGATGAAATTTCATTTTGTTGACAAATACCTTCATCCCCAGTCTCGCATGCATCAAGATCTACTGGCTCCGTACTACCACTTTTAGAGTCAAAATCATCTCTTGGTGGTATGTTAAAACCCTCTGCTGCCAGTTCTGACCCCTTCAACTGAGTTGGTTCTTTCCATTCTAGTTGGAGTAATCCCGGTCCTAAACTGTTTATTGCTGACTCTGTTCTGTTCAAAGACAGCTCCACATCATGTTGAGTCTCTTCATAGACTAATTCCAAGTTTTCAGGCTCAGGTGATGGCAACTTCGACGCCAAATCCTTCATGAGCGGCTCTGATACGTTTAGAGGAAACCCCAAAGCATTCTCCTGCGAAGTGGACTTGCGCGGGTTTTGACCTACTTCTTTTTAGGACAGTCTAGGGCTATGCTCTTTCTGCAATAGCTTCCTCCTCTTTGATTTAGAAACATGTGGCTTACGTCCCAAATCCTTGCGCTCGGTTTCTACTTACTTCAGCGTAAATCCTTGCTTCTTCAAGTTTGTTTCTGAGCCTTTTAAACTTGGCTTTGGACTTCGTGACCTTGCAATCAGGTCATGTACTACCATCGATTTCAGCTTGGAGACAATAGTTTTGTCGCCATTATGCAAGGCATGATCAGGTAGCAGAGATGTAGTTTCATATGCAAGATCATTATACCAAGCTCGCTTGTTGCCCCAACTTTCCTCATCAAGGTTTGTTCTATGAGCTTTCCTGCTCATGCCTTCTTTTTTCCCTGCAAAAGGAGAAGTACTTCCAAAATAAACAACCGAATCTCTTTCCTCAAAATCAGAAAAAAGTATTTTTCTTGGTCCGCTAGCGGATGCATCCTTGAGGGACTCCGGTGGGAAGATGTTATTCTGCTTGGCGAGAGGGTGTTTCTTCAAAGTCTGGTAAACAAAAGACACGGACCGACCTAGATAGGGGGCACATGCTGTCATCCACCACATGCAATAAGTCTAGGTACACATTCCCTCATAAGAAGAACGAGGAATGTAAAAACGGGTACCAATATCAGCCCTAAGAAGTTTAATTTGAGCTTTCGCTAAGTCTTCAACACCACACTTACTTCTCTTCTCAATCTTGAATTGAAGTTTGTTCGCCGGAATCCCTTGATCAAAGCCAAATTGACCAGCAAATCTATTTGGATAGTATGGTTCTAACCAAAGCTCATCACCAATTCGTATAGGGAGTAATGAAGAACACATGCAAACCAGCAAGCCAAAGTTTTCTTCAGACAAGTTCCTATCGTCAATCAAAAAGTAACCCCTTGATTCAATAAAGGGACTAGGATGATACTCTACGGAGCCTTTGGTCCTAAAGACAAGTCTAGCTCTAGTAACATTGAAATATTGAGCTTTAATGCCGGCATATCTCTTTAGCTGGGGGAAGTTTTCAAGGAACTCACTGTCAGCATGAAGTTTATATAAACAGTTGAAGTGTTCTCCCAACCAACCAATCACATAATAAACAGGAAAATAACGTCGCGACTCTCCAGGTCCTCGTGGATCAGTCACGATTTTCCTAAGACTATGATAAATATGGCCCAACGCTGCTGGCGCAAGTGACACTCTGATTCCTTGAGCCATTAAACATGCCATGTGAAAAGTTTCAGGTCTAATTACATAATGATAAGAGGGAAAGACAAACCTGCTGAGCCAGTAAGCTAAGAATGCAACCAGCCCCCCTTCTTTTGAAATTGCCAAAATAGGCCGGAAACCCATAAATTTCTCACGTTGCGTATGATTTATGCATTGTGTGTTTTCTCCATAGCTTGCGTATAACAGTTGCCCTCTATAAAAATGTCTAACCCAATCTCCCCAACGGACAAATTTTTGTTTATACAAGACGCATAGGTGGGAATGTAGGCACAAAAACTCAGAGAGCGTAGCAGGGTATGGTCCGTCTTGCTGCAGCCTTTTGTTTTCAGGAATAAATTCTTCATAGGGAATCCCTGAAGTTGGCAAGCCACCAAGCATCTTCATATCCCACAATGATATACTCATTTCCCCATTTCCATGGTGTAAAGTGTTCGTTAAAGGACTCCACAATTCCAAGAATGCTTTCCATACGTTGGAACAATAATGGTAAGGATATTGAGAGACGCCAACAACACCATATATTCCAGCCTGATTCAAGATATCTTCGAAATTTGCTAAAATGAATTCTGTCCACTCCATTATGCCTATCTCAAATGTAGCACAACCCCAAAAACAAAGGCTCGTTGTCCAATCTTGTTTGGTACTTAGCATCTTGTAAAGTACCGGGTAGAAGTTCTCTTCAAAAACGAAAAGACCTCCCTCATGTTGATTATTCACCTTCTCTAAAGAATGCCCTTTAAATACATGGGAAAAGTTACGGGTTATTCTTATCACTTGATCCTCCAAATCTTGACGAAATGTAAGAGAGACTTCATTTCAACTTTTGTCACCAAGGTAATGATGTTTTTAGGAGGGTCATCAACATGGATGAAGTTTAAAGGCCGTGATCTCATGTACTCTATGTCTTTTTCTACTACCCGGTCGTGTTTGTCCAAAGCTGCCGCAGGAGATTATGACATGAAGAGATGTTAGAAGTAGGCAATAACAGGTCAAGTTTTGCACGCAAAAAAGCAAGTTCCACTCACAAAACTTGAGGGGGCACTGTTGATACAAAAAAGAAAAAGAAAAAGAAAAAGAAAAGGATACAAAAAATAATAATAATAATAATACTTTTCTTGTGCTACATGCACAATATTTTTGAGTTCAATTGTGACTCTTGTAAACAGGTGTCTGGATAGAAACACAATACGGGCATCAAAGTCAAATAGCAACTCAATCATCCTAACCAAGCACTCTATATAAAGAGGCAAAAGCCTCCAAAAAGACTGGGAGAAACGGAGAGGCGGAGTGAAACAAAGGAGAACAAGAAGAGAACAGGCGAAGAAAGCAGAGAATCAAAGCAAAAAACAGAAGAAGAGCGGCGAGCCAACAAGAAGGTGGAGCCCTCATTCTAACTCTATATTTCTTTTGCAGTGTCTTTATCTTTCTGTCTCATCCCTTACTCCGCCAGAAGCCCCGAAAGTACATCTTCAGCGAGCCATCTCTCTCTAAGGCGTGACAAGACAACTTCGCATAGAAGCAGAAGCCTTAAGGCGAGGTCGTCACCAAAAGAAGACTATGGCGGCTCCCTCCCCCTCCTCTTGTTACAACAAATATATGGCATTGCACCTCGCATAACAAGCCACACAAGGGGAAGAAAGCAAACATTCTAAGCAACACGAATTTAGAGAACATGAACTTACCCTTGACGACTTAGAGAATCTCTGAGCAGATCGAAGTAAGCTTACGTATTCAATACATGCTCTCGATCAAAGCAACGGAGACGACATATCTTCATTTATAAAGGAGCAGTTTCCTCAAGTCCGACTCCCAATCACATTCGATTTTCATCTGCAAAAAGGTTTCTCAAGATGATAATCATCGAGGTGGTGTCAAGCCGATTCGAACCGGGAAAGACGTCTTTGAGGAGTTATGTGATTCATATGATTACGGCTACAAGATCTTCTGGCCGATACAACAGGTTCCTGTTGAACATTATCATGCTAGCTGGATAGCAGTTCGCATGCAAAGATGACCTCGCGAGATGGCTAAAGCCCCAAAGCAAAGTCGAGACGACCTCGCATGAATGACCTCGCGAGATGACCTCATGAGATGGCTAAAGCCCTAAAGCAAAGGCGAGACGACCTCGCATGAATGACCTCACGAGATGGCTAAAGCCCTAAAGAAAAGGCGAGGTGAGGTGACTTCGCATCAAAGTAGAAGCCCTAAGGCGATGCGAGGTGACTTCGCGTCAAAACAGAAGCCCTAAGGCGAGATGACATCATGTAACAGTGGAAGTCTAGGCGAGGCGAGATGCGTCCGCAAAAGTAGACTTCGCGAGGAAGTAAGACGCGGAGTCCGCTTATACGCGAGGCCCGCATGCACACGGAGCCTGCTTACACGCGAGGTCCGCATACACACGGAGACTGGATTTGCAGGAATCACCTACGCCCCAACCAAGAACTGTGGCTAAGACAATTCAAGCCTCTTGGTCACACTGATGCATCACCCATTTCGGGTGCCCACATCAAATCAACAGACACTTTATTAAATTGAGTGTCCACAAGAAATACAGTTGACGGATTTAAGATATATCTGTCAAACTCAAATGCTGGCACTAAGCCGCAAAACCCAAAATCCATTACTGAACCTTTTGAACTACAATGGTTTGATCCCTTTACAAGGGTATGTAGGCAGTCTGGATTCAAGTCTGGATACAACCATACCTAAAATCAAAATCCTTTGTTTTTTCCAAGCCAGTCCCCTCAAACATACACATTCACCAATTATTACTTTACAATTAGAATCAAAGGGTCTTCCCTTGAAAACATGGGTTGTAATTAAGGAATTTACTTTATTCTGAATAGGTCGAACCAGACATAATTAAAACTCTATCTTAATTAATAAGATAGAGTGAAATTGTGTTGGGTATATATGTGTTTACAATTTTTGCCCAACAATATGACAACCCATAATCATAAGTTAACTAACTATAGTTAACTTAATTAATTATCAAAATAAAGAAAAAGTAATTTAATACTGTTAGAATTTTTCTTATCAAAAAAAGAAAACACCAAACTATAGGAGCGTAAACTTTTTCGAGTGGAGAGCTAGAACGTGCCTACATGCGCTAGAGAAAAATTCCTAGGGGTTTCTACAACAGGCTATTAGGGACCTCTTCGTGGTTGGGTCTCTAGGAAAACATTTCAATCGGCGCGATCATGACAAAAGTCAGTGAGGCGAGGGAGAGGAAAATTGTGACTGTGTTGATACAAAAAAAAGGATTACAAAAGAAAAAATAATAATAATAAAAATAATGATAATCATTTTCTTGTGCTACATGCACAAAGCTTTTGAGTTCAATTGTAACTCTTGCAAAAAAGGGTATCTGGATAGGAATACAATTCGGGCATCAAAGTCTAATTGTAAATCAATTTTCATAGCCAAGCATTATATATAAAGAGGCCAAAGCCTCCAAAAGAGAGGGGGAAGGGGAGACATACGAACAGGGAAGCAGAGGTAGGCAGAGGCAGAAGCAGGCGGAGGCAGAAGAAGGAGAAGAGAACAAGTGAAGCAAAAAGTAGAAGAACAGAGGAAAAGAAGCAGCAGCGAGCTAGCAAGGTGGAGCTCTCATTCTAACTCTCTTTATTTCTTTTGCAGCATCTCTATCTTTTTGTCTCGTCCCTTGCTCCACTGGAAGCCCCAAAAGCATGTCTTCAGGGAACCATCTCTTCCTTCTCGAGCAAGGCCACAATGCCGTCCAAACAGAAGCCCTAAGGGGTGGCGAGGTGACTTCACATCAAAGTAGAAGCCCTAAAGGGTGGCGAGGTGACTTTGCGTCAAAGCAGAAGCTCTAGGCGTGGTGACTTTGCGGAGAAGAGAAAGTTCAAGCAAGGCGAGATGACGTCATATAGCAGTGGAAGTCTAGGCGAGGCGAGATGCTCTATGTAGTAAGACTTCGCGAGAAAGCATGCCGCAGAGTCCACTTACACGCAAGCACGCGGAGTCCGCTTACAAGCATACACACGAAGTCCGCTTACACGCGAGGTCCGCATGCAGGCGGAGTCCGCTTACACGCAGAGACTGGATTTGCAGATCACCTACGCCACTAACTGTGGCTAAGGCAATTCAAGCGTCTTGGTCACACTGATGTATCACCCATTTCAGATGCACAACTCAAATCAGCTGACACTCTACCAAATTGAGTGTCCACAAGAAATACAGTTGACGGATTCAAAAATACATCTGTCAAATCCAAAGCTGGCACTAAGCCGCAAAGCCTACAAACCCTAAGAACTACGGTTGGTTTGATCCCACAAAGGGGTACGTAGGCAATCTAGTAACCCACTAGAAGCAACCATCAAGCCCAAACAGAATCCCTGACACCACCAGTCAAATTCACCCAATCCAAATGACTCTGGTCAAATTCCTAAAGCACCCAAAAAAAAATCAAACCCATAACTGAACCTTTTGAACTACAATGGTTTGATCCCTTTACAAGGGTTTGTAGGCAGTCTAGATACAACCACACCTAAAAATCAAAATCATTGGTTCTTTCCAAGCCAGTCCCCTCAAACACACACATTCTCCAGTTATTACTTTATATTAGAATCAAATGGTATTCCCTTAAAAACAAGGGTTGTAATTAAGAAATTTACTTTATTCTGAATGGGTCGAACCAGACATAATTAAAACTCTATCTTAACTAATGAGATATAGTGAAATTGTGTTGGGTATATATGTTGTTTACAATTTTTGTCCAACAGACTGCAGAATGGAATTTGCCTTTTCTTCGATGGCAAGGATTTAGTTGTTGGAGTTCGATCTAGGTTTGGTCAAATGATCAACCTCGATCAGAATCGGCTTGCCTCTGGGCGTGTTCTTCATGGCGCGACGATGACTTTTCTTAGTGCGGCTCTGATCTGGAATCAAGTTTCTTTGGAAGGTATCGAAGATGACAAGCTGCCTCTGATCAGGCGATGGCATGGCGGTGCGCTACTAAAGCTGACCAAGGCTTTGTTGGGCCGGGCTTGTTTGGCAGTTGGGTATCTTCCTCCTTCCTTAGTTGGTGTTTGGGCTTGGGCCCTGTATTTGGGCCAAGCCTGGTCTAACTATTTTATTTATGTTTTTAGTATTATTTACAATAGTTGTTTTATTTTGTCTCACCTCTGGCGTGTAATAAGTCCTTACAGGTGTTTTATGGGACTCGATTGGCTTCTTGCCGGTATTGGCAATGAACGTGCCTTTTCTGCTCTAGGTAGGCGACGAGTTCCTTACTTCATCAAATGGTCGTTGCCGCCTAGTGGAAGGGTGAAACTAAGTGTCGTCGGATTTATACTCTAACGATAACATAATAGGAAAACATTTTTTTTTGGAAATTATGCTTCGTTGTAGTCTAATACCATTTCCGTTATTTCACCGCTATATGAAAATAAATAGAGTAGCCATTAGATTACTCTTTACTAGTTGGTGGCTGGTTGAATGTTTGTAGAGAATCCTGATATTATTTCAAGTCTTTGTAATCAAAGGTTTAAACTAAATGTGCCCCCTCATATTTGACCGTTTTATTAATTAAGGCTTGAGGGCAGCTGTATCAGTCATTCTTAAAAAAAAATGCCTGATATGCCTAAATTGTCTCATCTTCTACTACTCTTGCTTTTCTTCTTCTCTAGTTTCCCAGCCATATTCGTCTTCTACCATTATGTCATCACTTATCCCAGCCATGAGCCATGTATTATATTCTCTCTAGCTGTTGTTCTTCTTTAGTTTCCTAGCCATGTTCATCTTCTACCATTATGCATTTACGCTATAACACTTATCCCAACCATGTATCATTTTACATTTTCTGTTATTACTCTCTCTCTCTCTTGCACCACCACGAGTGTAGGTATGAAACTCAATGAACTCACCGGAAAGACTATTTTTCTTTCACCTAAACCCTAAACCGAAATCTAAAAGAGTAACACTTCAAACCCCTCTCTCCCTTAAAAAAAATCCGACGAACCCAATCACCTTGTTATCATCTCCCAAACTAAGAAGAATCATAATCACAAAAATGGTGTATGATCATTTTTTAATTCATCCAACTGAGCATTGGAGCAACCCCCTAAAGGTGATTTTCATTGAAATTATATAAAAAAATAAAAAATTGGAGGAACATTTGGTGATTCAAACGAGCATATTTGCTGGAGGAAGATGAAGAGAGAAAGAAGGAGAGAGAAAGAGTGTTGTTATGTTTGCAGGTTTGTTACTGATAATTAGGAGGAGTGTCACAACCTTGTTGGTCATCACCTGCATGTCTAACCCATACACCATGAATTGGTACACCGGGTTGTAAATAACAAACTCGGTAAAATAAAAAGCTCGTATGAGTAATTCTCAAAATAACACAAAACCTCCAACAACCAAACATATCACAAGAGCAATTTATATCAATAATTAAATCCATAATTCCAACACTTTTTCAAATAACATGTACCCATGAGTCTCAGGTATTTATAAATACTCCTCATGACCTACAACAACAAATTGTGTACCCATGGGTCCTAGATACCATAAGGTGTCTCCCATGACCTACATTGACAGATGGACTAGAGCTCTAATTTCTAACCGTAACCAATCACCCGGCCAAAGACTTGGAATCCGGTTTGACTATCCAATATCAAAACATAAAATAATAAATAACATCTTAACCGTAACCAATCACCCGATTAAAGGCTTGGAACCCGGTTTGGCTATTTATCCAACAATCACAATATCACAACATCATCATCATCAACACAAGATCACATCATAAATTATAACCTTCCACATAGATATATTTGCATGAACAAATATAGATATTCCAAAAGAATAATCTATCAATAATCAATAAAATTATGTTCAAATGAACATCTAAATAACACATAAGGAAAACTTGTTTTATCTTACCTATGAGCCGTTGGCGATCAAGCTCATATATTTTTAAAAATAAATAATAGCAAAATATTAAATTCAACATCATAATCATCATCAAAATCATTAACAAAAATCAATCATCATAATAATTATCATCATCATAATCATTATCATCATCATCATCCTCATCATCAAAATCAATCATCATAATCCTCATCATCAAAATCATTATCAAAAATCAATCATCATAATAATTATCATCATCAACATTAACCATAAATAATTGGTCCCAAAGGGGACCTTTGTGAGATGTTACTCACCTAAATAATCTTGTTGCATCTTCAACACAACACAACGAAACCAAACCAATCATAATTTCACAATCACCTAAAATCACACAATTAAAAACCTTAGAAACCAAAGTACTAAAGGATAACACAATACCCTTAAACTAACCCTTAGCTCAAGGGATGACAACTTCCTAAAGTCGTTGAACTCAACGACACAATAGAGCTGCCTCAAGTCTTCAAAACCTAAACTCAAACTCTACCAAGCCAAAACAATAAACGTAAGGTTCTAACATGCAAACATTGCTCAAAACCTAACAATACTACCTCTCACAGCAGCAAGAGCTAGCTAACCATAGGAAACTAAGGCCGCAACTCAACTGGACGAGCCCCACGCGCCACCTCAAAAACTTCCGAATTAGGAGAAACTCACAACATGAAACTTGTAGATTGCAGCATGATGAACAACTTTAATACCTGGAGGTTCAACTAGTTCGGCCGGAAAACACCCCTAACACCAAAACGGGTTCAAACTTCAATATGTAATTTCAAGGCTCAAAACCTCAATATCTTGCTTCAAACTATGCATAGCCACAACCATAAGGAGGAGAGGACCAAAACTCACCTAAGGTTGCCCCTCGTTGCCGATGTATACTGCAGTTCCGATCGACGGCACGGCAGCACTGGCTTCGGGCCTCACTGCTCCTTGTACGCCGGTCACCAGCGTCAAAGACCGACACGGTTGGGTAGGTGAGGATGAGACACCGGTGGCGGCCAAAACGATGGCCGGATAAAGAAGAACTCTAGTGAAACCGCAGTAGCTCCTCTGCCTTGTGGTAGCGTCTAGGCGGCCCAACAACGAGCGGCGTTGCCCTAGGAATGAAGAGGAGGTCCGTGCGACCCGAATAGGACCGGCAACGTCTAGTTTGGTTGCTAGACGGCCGAGTTCTATACCGACGAAGGTTAAGGTACGCAGACGGTCGAGAGAGAGGAGAGAGAAACCGGTCTGCAATTCTAGGTTTCCAAAAATAAAACCCCAAACTTTCTATTTATAAACTTTCCAAAACCAAAAACTAACTTTATCTGACCATAATTTTCTCATACGACATCCGTTTTACGCGTGCCACATGTCTACGAACTCATATCGCCAAACTCTACAACTTTCATGAAGGAAGTTTTCACAAATAACTCACAGAAAATAAAGTCAAGTTTTGGCCTCTTAAAAGTCAAAACACCTTAAAAAATTACTCCCGAAACTTTAACTTCGCACTACCAAATAAGAATTTCCATACATAATCCTTCATTAATTATGGGAATAACACAAGAAAAAATGGTATGAAAATCTGGGATATTACAAGGAGGAGATAGTATAATTTAATTTTGTTTTATTAATATAGTTTGAATAACTTAACTATGGTTATGTTCTCAAACACGTAGCCTATTTTGATAGGGTGGTGCTATGACCAACAAAAGGATGGTGGTTGGCACCCAGAAGAGAAGAGACTCTACACGGCAGCACCACTTTGGAGGGCATACTTGTGCTGCTCTCTAATTCCCCCTTCTCATCTTTTAATTTTTCTTAGATTTAGTTTAGCTTTCATTGGGTATTAAAGGATTACTCACATCAAGCTTCAAGGTCTCAACATCTACAAGATTCAAAACTTGGGCAATTGTAGGAGATGTAAATCAAGACTAGTTATGCTAGATATTTGTGACTATTCTTGAAATTTTAAGAACAATATATCAAATATGGTCCACTCTAAAGATTGATACATTATCATTCGAGAAAATAAAAACAGTACATGAAGTTGTAATTATGACCCAAAATCGATGCATGCCATTACTTTCTCAGTTATTTGGTGTCTCTTCCATTAAACTTTGAAGGATAAATTCGTCTTTCTCTTGCTTCTTCATTCATTCTCTGCAAAAAATTGCAGCAAACTTTGCAAACACTTTTGATATAAAATATAAAATAGATAAGCATGACCAGAAAACCTAAAATCTCAAACACAGCTACTTTCACTTTGGCGTCGAGCAACTCCCTCATCTTCCACGTCCAATAACTTCTTTCAATCGCACAAATTTGGGTTTTCTATTGATTTTGGGGTTGGAAATTCAATTCGCATGGTGATGGGTTTGAAATGTTCTTCACAAATTCTTCAAATTTGACAATCCTACCATACCATAGCAACAATATTACCCCATTCTCAAAAAAAAAAAACAATATTACCCAGATATAAACAAATTGAAGAACATGCATACCTATTCATAATTACAGGAGGAATCTGGTTTTTTTTTTTTACTTTTCATTCAAGAGGATGAATCTGGTGAGAGGATAATGGTTGGGCTCTCTAGGAAGCAATGGGTTATCATAAATAAATTGGGGATTAAAATCCATGGTAAAAGAACCAATGAACCATACAGGGTAGTTTATACAAAAAAAACCCTAAAGCCCCCCCTCTCTCTCTAAATTGACCGCCAACCACGAAATCCCACCCTCATCCGGCGACGGTCTAACGCTAGGCATGTCTTTAGATCTACTGAAGCCGTATGACTTTGTTGCCGGATGAAGGATATGTAAGCAACCAAATGCTTTGAGATGTAATTGGCCGGAGGTTCTTAACAGCTTTTGATCAGCTTGGCTTTTCAGATTAGAGTGGAGGTATAGCACCATGGACTCGAGGAGCAGATCTGGTTTCATCTTTCCGATTTCATCTCCGTCCTTATCTATTCTTGGGAGGAGTTTTGGTTTGGTGGAGATGTTGTTTGGTTTCTAAGTTCGTGGCGACAATGGAGTTTTTTCTCCTTGGGGTGTGCTTGTGGCTGCGATCAACAAGGAAACAGCGTCCCACGACGGTGACGTCTCACGAATGCAACTTCATTTCACGGCGGCGACGGCTACGGTGTTCCTCTTCCATGTCCTTCATGCAACTGTGAAGGAAAGTTTGGGCTAGGTCAACTGTTTTGGGTTTATGTTTAATTTCTTTTTAGGCTTTAGGATGCTTTTTAGTTTATAGTGTTCTAGTACAATAAGTTCCTTTCATTAGGACTCAAATCACTTTTGTGCCTAAGCACTTTTTGTGCCTAATGGCGTCTTGACGTTATGAGTCTATCTTTCTTTTAATCTTTTTCTAGTTTTCTAGGTGGGATCTTAGCCTATGATTTATTTGCTATTAGATTATAAGCTCATTGTGATCCGAAATTTGTAATGAGGATGCAACCCTCATATGGATCAGATGATCTTGTTTGTCCTTTGTATGCATGACAACAGATCAATTCGTATTGTACCCTCTACTTTAGTACTAATGACAAAATTGTCTTTGAGTTCAAAAAAATGAACCATACAGGGTTTTGGGATTTTGTGGTCATGCTTATCTATTTTATATTTAAAAGAGTTTGCAAAGTTGCTGCAGTTTTTTCTAGTTTCAGAGATAGAAGGAGAAAGCAAGAGAAAGACGAATTTATCCTTTAAAGTTTAACGGAAGAGACACCAAATAACAGAAAAAATAACGACATGTATCGATTTTGGGTCATAATTACAACTTCATGTACTGTTTTGATTTTCTCGAAAGATAATGTACTAATCTTTAGAGTGGAGCATAATTGGTGTACTGTTTTTGCAATTTTCCCTTTCTCTTATATTTCTCTACTCTTTTCTATTTCAATTTTGTAATCTTGATGTATATGATTATGGGATATGAGTAATTTCTTTGTTGGGGGTTAGGGTTGTGTGCTCTAACCCAAATTTTAATGTAATGGATCCCTATTTTAATGTAGTGATGCAATTTTCATATTTTGAATGCTTCTTTCTATTTTTGTTGTATTGAAATGCATGTCTACGAGGGTAGTCAACTCTAGAGTGTTTGTTTTGAGCATGTCTAGGATGGAAAAGAGCCTTGCCCCCTCTAGTTACCAAGTTAGTGAGTTACAAGCATGATAATTTACAGCCGTTACCTGATTGCGCGGGCGGATTGTTTAGTAATTTATTTTTTGAGCTTTACACCAATTAGAGTGCATGAGTTAGTAACCCTTGAACCGGCTCTAATTCTTTGTAATTGAGTCAGTGTGACCCTTGAACTGGCTTTAGTTCTCTGTAATTGAGTCAGTGTGACCCTTAAATAGGCACATTGATACCAAATTGTGAATATATGGTCCTTGAGTCTTGAACCGCCTTGAATACGACTACCATCAAAATATACGACTACCGCCAAAATATGAAATTAACATCTACATTAGATATCTTCCGGGACGTAAGATTTGGGTGAAGGAGTCTTCCTTCCTCCCGACATTTCTATTTCATTGTTTTCACTTTCTTTATTTTATTGTAATTTTAGTTGTCACAATTTATTTCGGTTAACTAGGTATCAAATACAAATTTCAATGACAAAATTCTACTCATTATAATAGCCATCACTAGACATTTAGTATTGATTAGGCGTTGGTGTGAACCAAGACCGAGCTTTACTAAGGCTTGGTGCCTTAGAATAACATTTTTTTTTAATTTTCTTTTTCTTTGTTTGTATCAGTGCTTTTGTTCTGATTAACCTAGGAACCACAAATCCCCGAGGTACGATATCTTTAGGTCTAAATATAGGTCTAAATATTTCCCATTTTTTTAATGACCGTGTTTTTATTGCGCATGGTTACAATTTAGCATCAAATTACATACCTTCACGAAAAGGCTAGGTAGTATTTGTGGAACCCACTCCCATAACAACTAGTGGGGTAACTTTCGCAAGGAAGCTGGAAGTAATATGCCGATGTTACCATTTCCATGCACAAGAATATGTTGATCGAATAAAGATTAGAGAGCAATCTCCTACTTTAGTAACAAAATTTGGGAAGCCCTCCAAACAGTGTTTGATCTTTCAACCAGTCTAACTTTTGGCATCTCAACTTTCCAAAACTTTAACACGGTATCTCACGTTCTTATCCCAACTAAAGATTAGTGTATGTAGACATTAGCTCCATTACTGAGACAGTCAGGTGACATATTTTAAAGGGTTATTTGGTCCCTTAACTATTATTCTTCTCTCCCTGTTAACCTTTTTTTTTGCAGCAAAGCATCCATCGTGTGCCAAAAGTGAAATACGAAGGGTTGAAAGCTCTTGTCTTTCTCATCCTTCACTATTTCCCCTCTCTCTCTCTCTCTAATTAGTTCGTTTTGATTTGATTTTTAGAAGATAACTAGATTATTAGAAGCTGAAAGCATCACACTTAACCTTCTCTAGAAGAAGTCGGTGAGGTTTAAGAGAGAGAGAGAGAGAGAGAGAGAGACCGGGATCAAGTAGCCCCAAAAGGCTTATCTGGACTCTGGTTTGCTGTCACACCCCGGTCCCGGCGTTAGTGAGTTTTAGGCACCAGACGCCGATTCTGAGGCATGAGCGAGTGTTACAAAAAGAAATAGTAAACAAACAAAAACACTATTTTCTAGGCTCTTCTTTCTAGGCTCGTCGTCTACCATTTTCCGGCTCGGTACAACCTAAGTACTTTTTCTACAAAAAATATTAAAGATGGGTAGGTGAGCAAAACCACGCGCTCAGTGAGTAGGCCAATGTAATATGCCCACAAAACCATGTCATTTTACACGCTACAAAATACGTATAATGTATACACGAGATTCATCACATCGCACAATCCCTTCTTATTAGAAGGGATCCTTCAATTTAGTGATCCTCACGAGAACCTAATGTCCTTCAAGTCCTATACCATCATGTGTCACATCACTTCGACATAACCAATCAAGAAGTTCACATGTTCCATAACTAGTCAAACAATAGATCTAACACATAAATATATATAAACTCCGCATATTTCACAAATCGATATGCTTCATTTGAAAATAGAGAGATATTTCCTAAACGGTGCATTCGGAAATAATTTATTTCTCAATGGGTTTAAAAAATGAGTTTTAAATAGGGTTGTTAGAGATGCCTTTGTAACCGAAAGAAAAAAAGGAAAAAAAGAAAAAAGGGATAAAAAGACTTTACAGAGAGAGAGAGGGTCTGCGAATTTGGTGCGTCTCCCATTCGAAATATCCCACCTTATCGCGACCCCAAACTCTACGCCGGCCGGAAGTAACACCATCGGTACGTCCTCCTCCCCGCGCCTATTCGCTACCTCATATTTCGATTTCTCTAATTCTTATCATACATATCACTCTGAATCTTTGATTTCGTAGGTCTTTTTTTCCTACAACTTTTCGTAATTTGCATAGGTTAATTCTAGGGCTTTGAAGAAACAGTGTGAATGGAGGCTTTGGGTGTTTGATATAGTTTTGGCACTCCATTGAATTGAAGAGAGGTGTGGTGAGCTTTCTAGGGTTTGGAATTTCAGTATTCGGGTGCGAAACTAGGGCATTCATGGCTGATCGAAACCTGGCTGTGGTGAAGCCGATATGGATGAAGCAAGCGGAGGAGGCTAGGGTGAAGAGTGAGGCTGAGAAAGACGCTGCGGCGAAAGCCGCTTTCGAAGCCACATTCAAGGATGTGGACAAAAGCAAGGAGAAAGGGGCCGTGGCAGCCGGGTCTGATAGTGAATCAGAAGAGGCTGAGAACTTGGCCAACAAGCCAATTGGCCCGGTGGATGCTACAAAGTGCACTGCGGCCGGGGCTGGCATTGCGGGCGGGACTGCCTGTGCACCGTCTTCGTTTACGGTGGTGACTAAGGACTCTGATGGGAGGAAGGTTCCGAATGGCGGTTCGCAGATTAAGGTGAAGATTATGCCAGGATTGGGTGTTGGGGGTTCGGAGCAGGAAGGAATGGTGAAGGATATGGGTGACGGGACATATACAGTAACTTATGTGGTTCCGAAACGAGGGAATTACATGGTGACCATTGAGTGTAATGGGAGAGCTATCATGGGTAGCCCCTTCCCTGTGTTCTTCAGTGCAGGTACTCACAATTTCTGAGGTTTTATAATATCCATCTTACTGCATCTAGTCAGGCATTGCTTGAACTATTGAAGGCTAATTGCCATTCTTAGGTTTTCATAGTCAATTATTGGTTCTGGTTAGGCTTGATTCTACGATTGGCAAAAGCATTTCCTAAATATCAAAAGCACTTTTCAGCACTAGACAAAAATGCTCACAAGTGTTTTTTTTTTTCTTTAGTTTTTGAAGAAGCATTTTGTATGTACATCTTACAAACTTGATTTTTTTTTTTTTGTAGAAACTCTATATGTGCTTCTAAGAAATCTGCTTTCAGTGGAACCACTATGTAACAAAAGCTCTCGTGAGCATTTCAAATGCTCTGAGTTATAAGTGGCTTTAGCCGTCTTTCAAGGAAAGCCAAAAAAAAAAAATGCAAATAAAATTTGAAACTAGAAAAAAAAATGTTTTGTGATTCTTTTCCAGAAAGAATATTGTTTTTTTTTTCCTTTTGCTTATTATTATGAAGTGTTGCTATATTTACCGTACATGTATATGCACAAGTTGCCAATTATCTTCATGACAATGGGAATTTGCTTTATTTCCATGCAGGTAGTACTAGTACTGGAGGGCTACTGGGATTGGCTCCTACATCCACATTTCCAAATTTAGTCAACCAAACAATGCCTAACATGCCAAATTATTCAGGTTCTGTCTCAGGGGCATTTCCTGGATTATTGGGAATGATTCCTGGCATTGTTCCTGGTGCGTTAGGTGGGGCTATTTTGCCAGGAATTGGAGCATCTCTTGGGGAAGTTTGTAGAGAATACCTTAATGGTCGGTGTGCCAAAGCCGATTGTAAGTTGAATCACCCACCTCACCAGCTACTAATGACTGCATTGGCTGCAACAACCAATATGGGTAATGTTAGTCAAGTGCCAATGGCACCTTCTGCAGCTGCAATGGCTGCTGCTCAGGCAATTGTTGCTGCCCAGGCTCTTCAAGCCCATGCAGCTCAGCATGCACAAGCTCAGTCAAACAAAGACTCCTCTGGTATACCTCTCTAATTCTATCTGGTGATAAATAAAATATCATGTTAAATTGTATGTCCTGGTTTCTTATATCTACTGTGGTGTCTCTTTTACTATTATATAAAGATTATGTTGCCCCTTTTTGTGGTTCATATAGTTGCTTTAGTATATTTATATATGATAGAACTGAATATGATTCTTCTTCTTAGGTTCACCTGACAAAGCTGGGAAGGCTGATGTTTTAAAGAGAACGCTTCAAGTTAGCAATCTTAGCCCACTTCTCACCGTGGAGCAGCTGAAACAACTTTTTAGCTTTTGTGGTACAGTTGTTGAATGTACCATCACTGATTCAAAGCATTTTGCTTATATAGAATACACCAAACCCGAAGAAGCAACTGCTGCTCTGGCATTGAATAGTATGGATGTTGGAGGCCGTCCTTTGAATGTTGAGATGGCAAAATCACTTCCTCAAAAATCTGCTATGAATTCTCAGATGGCTTCGTCATCTTTGCCCATGGTGATGCAACAAGCTGTTGCAATGCAACAGATGCAGTTCCAGCAGGCTTTGCTTATGCAGCAAACTATGACTGCCCAACAGGCAGCTAACCGAGCTGCAACCATGAAGACAGCAACAGAGTTAGCTGCAGCCAGAGCAGCAGAAATAAGTAAGAAACTAAAAGCTGATGGAGTGGAAATTGAAGAGACTGAAACAAAAGAGAAAACTAGGTATGTTACATTGGTATGAAATGATGACTTGTAAACTGCCTTTACATGTCTTCTATAAGAAATATTTATATATTGCAGAAACTTATCACCATCTAGAGTCTGACTTGAACCGTGTCATGCATTTTTTCAAGTTTATAAACATATGCTGTTTTATTCAACAACATTTTAGTTTTCATTTTTCATTGGTATATATTTTATTGGATAAGAGTGCTTCCTTGTTTTTATTAAAGCACTTATTTTACTAATCATTTTCTTTTTTGATAGGTCTCCTTCACCTCGTGCAAGGTCAAAATCGAGATCGAGATCACCTATCAACTATCGCCGTAAGTGGAAGTCTCCCTCTTACTCTCCTCCACCTCGCTATGCAAGAGGACGTAGATCCAGATCCCCATTCAGGTCACGCCATCATTCAATCTATGACAATGGCCGGCGGTCATACAGAGATTTTAGGAATGGCAGTGACAGAGGTAGAAGGCGGGATTCAGATGATTTTCAGTCATATGCCTCAAGGAGAAGGAGTAGGAGTGTTTCTCCTCGAAGAAAATCACATCGAGTTGATTCGTCATCACCCAAACATCGACGAGAACGTTCTCCACGTAGAGCGACCCGTGATGCATCTAGATCACCAGGTCATCATACGGGGAGTAAGTTATCTCCAAGAGGCGATGAAGACAAATCCAAGCACAGAAAACGTTCTAGGTCCAATTCTCCAGAGGATAAACATCTCTTAAATGACAAAAAAGATGAAATCCGCTATGAAACATCAAAGCATCGAGAAAGAAGGCGATCCAGGTCAGTTTCAGTGGAAGGTAAGTACCATAGAAAGCGGTCATCTCCAAGAAGTCTGGATGAAAACAAATCCAAACACCGGAGGCGGTCTAGGTCAAAATCTGTGGAAGTAAAGCCCCGCGGCGCAGATGAAACTAGAGATCGTAAATTAAAACACCGTAGTGGAAGGCGGTCCAGGTCAAAATCTTTGGAAAGCAAGCGTCACTCTGATGAGAAAACTAGTGAACTGAGAGATGAAAAATCAAAACATCGTGATAGAAGACGTTCAAGGTCAAAATCTGTGGAAGGGAGGCGTCACTCGAAGGAGGTTGATGGAGGTAGGGATAAAAAATCCAAGCGTCGTGATAGAAGGCAATGGAGGTCAAGGTCCAGGTCATCATCTTTGGAACCTAAGCTTGACAGCAGAGGGGAGTCATCCCCAAGAAGACTTGATGAACACAAATTGAAGCACAGAAGGCGGTCAAGGTCAAAATCTGCTGAAGGAAAGCAGCACCTCAATGATAGAGCAGATAAAAGTAGAAATGAAAAAGCAAAGCGGCATAGGAGAAGAAGATCCAGATCAATATCACTAGAACGTGAGCGTCATAGAGGAAGTAGGTTATCCCCAAGAAGTTCAGATGGAAATGATTCTAAGCAGAGGAGGCGACGCTCTAGGTCAGAATCTTCTGAAGGCAAACATCGAAGGTCTGAAAGAGATGAGAATGGTGATGATGAACTAAAGCATTATGAAGATGGCAATGAGGAATCAGGTTTTCTCATGAATTATTCAACCACGAATAGTAATGATCAGATGGTCATTTCAAATAAAGAGGACTTTGCATTGAATGGATCGCTGGGTACGCCAGACGGTCGGGGTGTCTATGATGTTGACAGTGAAGGAGGCCCTGCGCTACAAACTTGTAGATATGAATTGAGTAGACATGAAAATCTTGGAAAATCTGGTAATTTTAACAAATGTGATAGATACTGATTCTGAAGTTTTGATTGTTGGGAGTAGCTGAGTATTGATTTTTTGCTGCCCTACAGGTCTGGAATATCACAGCGATCATGACAAGTCAGCTAATGAGGATGATGTTTACAGAGCAGGCTCCAGGAAGGATTACAACAAGATGAAGTCTCGGGATAGAAGCTCTCTGACGTCTAAGGCAGATATGTTTTCTGATGACCCCAGTGCAGAAGAGGAAAACTTGTGAATGTATGAATGGAGAGCATGGGGCTCTGGGATCAAGACTATCTCTCACTGTAGATGCGTATGAGTTTGGCTGTTATGATAGAGACTCCAGCATAATACGAGGGACAATTCGAGAAGCTCAAAAAGTCTGGGGAATTGGCTGCTGCTTCGAATAAGACGGGCGCTTTTTCTTGGAAGATTGCTTAGTGTTTCTATTGTTGTGTGCCTCTTCATAAGTATACTCTTTCTTTGTTTATCTTGTTGCAGGTCCTCGTGTCGGTCTCTGAGCTGATGTGGATATGGTTTATGTATTTCAAGAGTGTTCTGCAATCATCCGTCCAGTGTTTGTAGTGAGCTTCTTTAACAGATTGATGTATGTTGGATCATTTACCTCTATATTAGCATTGAATTACTCAACTTTGTTTAATAAATACTGCTACAATTTATGTTTGAATATTTTGCTCTTGTTAAGTTGGTGCACACTTGTTTTTTCAACAAGATATTCTTTATCAATTCCAAACTTTTTTTTTCTAGATTGGGACGGTGTCTGATCTTACACTAGTCGTGACATATTCTTTTTTTTTTGAGAAGCCTTATCTGTCCTTGGTGTGTGTTGATATGCTTGCTCAGAGGTCCATTTTTATCTATGTTTGATGGTATGGTGGGCCTGTTATGTCTCAAACTCGTGCAGGTTATTCATGGTGATTTTGGTTGGAGCTTTCTGAGATTCAGTTTGGCAGGGTTCATTTTCACATGAAGGTATGGAGTCACAGATATTGATAATTCTGTATAGAGAGCTTATGCTGTCTAGCATCTGTTCAAGTTCTGAAAGTTATAGGATTCTTGGTTGAGAATAGATTAAATGAACAGAAGTAAATTGCCCTAATGTTATAAATTGGTGTCTTCTCCTTCGACATCTTTCTTTCTTTCTTTTTTTTTTTTTTTTTGGTTTTCTCTTTTGTTCTCCTCTTCTTCTCCCTAGGACTGGTTCTGGTTGGGTAAAGCTACTTCAGTTCGAGTGATTTTGGGCGTTGCTGGAATGAATTGTGTCAAACTTGCAACTTATTTTGGCATGAGCGGATCACCTGATTTACCATCTTTACTTAAAATTCATGGTGAATTGGAAATATTGATTTTAGCAGGTAATAAATAAAATTTCAAGATCGAGTTCCATTTCTTGATATGGCATCTGTCTGGTTTATACGTTCAGTTCATATATAGTTGTATTGTTGGTATTGAAACTTCCAGTAAATATATAGTTGTATTGTTGGTATTGAAACTTCCAGTAAACCAAACGATTAAGTGTTGGCTTTGTGCCCACATCCCACCCTTTGATAGTAGGATTGAGCAGTGGAATCATTTGTCTGTTTAACTTGTCTGTCATAGCTGCTTTTATACTTTGAGTTCTATCTACCCTTTGATAGTAGGATTGAGCAGTGGAATCATTAAACATGGAAATCCTATTACTCTTTGTATAAGTTGTCTAAGAGTGGCTCTTCATGATAGCTGAAGCATTTTTTATTTCTTTTTTCCTTTTGCTTGCGCTTCATTTCCTTCCCCCTATTTCTTTAGGCTGAGCTCTGGATGGTCTGACTGCTGCTGCCTTTTGGGTATCAACTTGGGGATCTATTGAGTGTCCGTGTTTTATCTTCTGACCATCTCTGATCTATATATGATTCGGTTTTTTTCTTTTTCTTTTCAGAGAATAATTCACTGGTTAGGGAGGGCTCTTTAGGAGAGAACTGGTTTCTAGTTGGAAATGCATTTTATTCTTGTTTGGCATGTATTGTAAGACAGACGTTGACCTTAACTTCTGTGCTTGCAACTTATCATGGAATGCATGTGATTAGTGTTCGGGAATGTCGAGATTTGGATTTCTTATGGTATTTTCTTGGTATAACCGAATGACTACGGCATCACTCTAACCTAAGTGATTACTTATAGGTCTTAGAAATCTGACAGACAATAAGAATATTGCTTATTCAGCTAACATGTAGATCATTGCTAAACTATTAGAAAGGTTGAAACCATTTATTTTCTTTTTCGGGAGTTGCCGAGCAGAGCTGCTTTTGTGGCTTCTGGCAAAAAAAATTCTTTGGGGTTTTAGGAGGCCGGAAAGGGCCCAAGATAGAAGGTAACTAGAAAACAATAAATGAGAACCTACAACTCTAGTGGCTGATTCGTCTGAGATTTGCAGCGGTAGCGGTAGAGTGCAGGCTGCTGGTCCATTGGAAAAGATTAAGAGGTAGTCGGCGCCCACAAGGTCAGTCATAAGCAAACGGTTGAAGGCTTGGTATGGTTTGGTAGTGTGACAGGTCGAATTTAGCCGAAAAAAGAAACCGTCAAACCCTCAAACTTCCCCAGTGCTTGACGTTTGTATTGCAAACTTGCAATTGTATACGCCAGTCTTCCTGATAACATCATTAGCATGTATTCTCTGTTTGACATTTGTATTGCGAATTTGCAGTTGTGTACGCCAGTCACTGTTACTAAACCTGCAGCATTAGTCTGCCGGATTACTTTGTTTTTCCTTTCACGGAGTGAGCATATGTTGATCCTCCATTAATTTGTAAGGTATCTTTTCGATAGAAAAGTGCAACTGTATTTCTCCCCAAAGCAGGTAATGAAACCATTATTGGAGTTTGGAGATGTTGATTGCTCTTGTTTTGCACCTTTCACGAGCCATAAAATCATAAACAAAAGAAATGAGGGGGGGGGGGGGGGGGGGGGGGGGGGGGGGTTTACATATAACCACTTCTATTGTTCACGAAATCTTGGCTCTTGAGACTAATTTAATCAAGAGACGTGATCAGGAACAATCTTTAGAAGTACGTACTGGCTTAATTTCTTGGAGTTTAGCTTTGATGATTCCTATCAACTAATTGTAAAACATATAAACTAAGAACAAGTAGCAAGTCCCCTGCCTTTTCATGAACAAAAGGGTTATCACTGTTTAAGGAAAAAAATTTATGTCATTCTGTTATGTGTCTTGACCTAATCGTTTCCTTATTAGAATAGATTACAGTATTGATAGATGTTCTAGATCCTTCGGGAGACTCTATGTAATGCCTATAAATAGACATTTCTATCAATAATTGAGTAGACCGTTATTCTCGTTATATGTTCTCCTTCAACACGTTATCAGCACGTTGTTCTAACCCTGAGTCCATCGCCAAAAGAAAACCCTAACCCTAGAAAACCAAAAACCCAATATCGGCCGACGAAATTTTTTAGCACTTGGCCAAACCCGAAAGTCAGTAGATAGCCTTTATTCCCAAGATTCCAACACCACCGGCCTCACTCCAAGAACCGGCCGGAATAGTACCGAACCGGTCACCGGGATACCCAAACCTTCTGTCTCACTAACGCCGCCGGTTCAAGCTCTTGCCGGAGTCCGATCGCCTTCAAATTTTGTCACCAGTAGAACATCGTTGTCAGGATTCTTGTATCAAAATTTCACTGCAAGAACCGGTCCAGAAGTAGGTGAACCGCTCAACAGACCGATGGTAACGCATAAGGAGAAGAAGAACAAAGTTCTCAAAACCCTAACATCGCAACGCCACAATTGCGCGCCTCCATACACGTCGTGTTAGGCGGTCTTCTACTACATCTTTTCAATAACAAATCCCCAAGGTTCCAAGCACTTTCACGCCCGTCTTCGAAAGCGAATTCTCCGGCAATCAAAATGAGGTAAATCTTTTCTAAAAGTTGCTGCTTTCGAGTTTTTAATTTCATAGTTGGGCTTCTTAGCCTTCTTCTCCATCCCACCTTTCTTTATAACGTGGGACGATATTGAGGGATTGGAGCCCCTCATATCAAGTTTGATTAGTGACGGTTTTGTCACGGTACAACTCAAAAAAAAAAAAACAAAGGGAAGAAATCGATTGTGACGGTCTAACAGTCACGGTTTTTCGCATCGATATTGTGACCAATACATCTTGGCTCACGTTCTAATTCCATATACTTGATTTTAGTATTCGAATTCTCGATACTAACTAATCTCCCTTGTCTTTTGTAGATGACCGAGCCATCTAGGCCAGAGTTTGAAATCCTTGATGTTCAAGGAAAAGAGTATCATAGGTTGGTGTCGGACGTGACTCACACGTTCGTCGGTAAACGATACACCGCCACAATTTTCCCTTCGGATGTTCCCAATACTCCTCCTCCTAGTTTGGAGACCAAAGCTCAAGCCCTCATGTTTTTGAGGCGTCATATCCACCCAATTCTGAAGAAGCAGTATTTAAAAAAAGAGGATCCCAAGGATTTATGGGACGTTCTAAAGCAACGCTTCAACAATGTACATGATGTACAACTCCCAGAATTGACTGCGCGATGGGAAACCATTCGTTTGCTGGATTTTGCCAAAGTTGAGGACTACAACCAAGCTATGTTGGACCTCTAGGCAGAGCTTAGTTTTTGTGGAGTCGACAAATCCGAGCAAGACATGATCGAGAAGACCTTGAACACCTTTCCCTCATCCATGAGCTTACTTGCTCATCAATACCGCCTTGAGTATGAAAACGAAAGAGTTAAGACTTTCAGTGACCTCATGAATATACTTCAGAAAAAAGAGAGGCATCATGAGATTATTCTCAACAACAATGCAAGGCCGGTTGGGACCAAGAAAATCCCTGAAACTTATCAGGCTAGTGGTGGGAGAGCTCCAAGGCAAAAGAAAACCGATCGGGCCGCATCTTATACAGGTAGGCAATCTGCCCCACGTGGGGGCGGCAAAGGGAACCAGCAACGCGGTCCAAACCGCAACCTCACATAGAAGAGGGACGGCGGTGCCACTGCCAACAACCAATGAGGGGGCCGGTCCAGCCCTGGCTCTAGTAGAGTTGGAAATCCATCACCTAACTCTGTCAAACATGGTCGATTTTCTTGCTTCAAATGCGGTTCAACTATGCATATGCACAAACAATGTCGTGCAAGCAAGGACATTCAAGATATCTACAAGAGGCATAAGCAGTATTTGGCTCACGAGACTAATTTTACTGGGGGAGATTATGAGATGGATAACGGAGACGCAGAGCTCACCACCAATCTCACTATAGCAGATTTTGAGACTAAGAAAAGTGTCTCTTCAGAGAGTGTTGAAACTCCGGATTTTGATTAGTCTATGTATTAGATGGTTCTTCTACTATGTTATTCAAGTGTTCTTTTGTTTGGCAATGACCATGTTTTAAGACATTGGTTTTACTTAGTCGTTTTGGAATTAGAACATCCTTGATGTATTAAGTTGGCATTAATAAAATTTCTCTTAGTTTTCTGGTTTAAAGAATGGTTGAGAATTTTATTTCCCTTACTAATGTATGAATGGTTCGAATTGTAAATGCTACTTTGCGCAAACAGCAATCTGTCCGCCAACTTCGTACGAGCTTTTTGAACAGCTCAGGACGAACTAGAATATGAGTGACATATGTCTGGAAAGCTCTATGAGTCTAGTTTCCAGATATTCTCACGGTTTGTCCATATATATTTCTATGACGAAGTTATGACTGTTTTAGTAAGCAAAGGTCATTCTGAGCGGAAATTCTTATGCACTCAATAAGGGATCACAACTTGATCACAATTCCCTGAAATTACTCTATGTTATTTAGAGTGTTCACCATGTCTTGAGTTCAAGACTAATTTATTTACATTCTTTTATAGATATGTTGCGGCGAAATTGAGTGTTTGGCTGACAGTGGGACTACCCACACTATTCTACGGAATAGGCAATTGTTTACGGATTTTGTGCCTTACAAATCCTCAGTGACAACCATGATTGGTTCATCGCCGGTTATAGAAGGGCGAGGTATTGCACATTTCTTGTTGCCCAATGGCATAAAGATTCATGTCACTGATGCCTTATACGCGCCAAAGGCCAATCGAACCTTGCTAAGTTTTAAGGACATTCGCGCCAACAGTTTCCATTTGGAAACTCATCGTGAGAATGATAAAGAGTTTTTGTGTATTACCTTTAATGAATGTGGCCGTAAGCGCATCTTAGAGAAACTTCTGATTCAAAGTAGTGGTTTATATCTTACTACAGTTTGGATTATTGAATCCTATGCAGTTGCTCGCAACTTCTGCGAATCTGACTCATATAAGCTTTGACATGATCGTCTGGGACATCCTGGTCATGATATGATGATCCATATTCTTAAAAATTCACACGGTCATCCGTTTTTCAGAGCACAGAGGCGTATGGGAACACACATAGCCACCGAAACTGGTGGCAGTGCCGTGAGCAATACTCATGGTCAGGGCTCGGCCTTAATATCGTCCCAAATGCTGTCACAGCCTTCACAGGCTTCTGTGCCGCATGGTTCCACTCCTGATGCCTCTATGGCAATCTCCAATGCTCACCGCTCGTTTTGCAAAGCTTGTTCATTAGCAAAGTTGCAGGCACGACCCTCTTTTGCTGTAGACACAAAACAAACCATTCCATTCTTATAGAGAATCCAAGGTGATATTTGTGGACCTATCAAACCAGAATGCGGACCATTTCGATACTTTATGGTTCTGGTTGATGCATCGATGCGTTGGTCACATGTCGCTTTGCTATCCACAAGGAATGCTGCATTTGCTAAACTCTTGGCTCAAATTATAAAACTCAGGGCTCACCACCCTGACCATCCGATCAAGTCTATTCGATTGGATAATGCAGAAGAGTTTACATCAAAATCTTTTGATGATTATTGCATGTCTATTGGGATTGATGTCGAACATCCCATTCCCCATGTTCATTCACATAACGGTCTTGCAGAAGCAACAATCAAGCGATTACAGCTTGTGGCTCGGGCTTTGGTGATGCGCACCAATCTACCCATCTCTGCATAGGGTTATGCAATTTTACATGCAGCTGTACTTATTCGTTTCAGACCCACCGCCAACCAACCATTTAGTGCGTACCAGTTGGTAACTGGATATGAGCTTGACATTTCACATTTACGCATATTTGGTTGCGCGGTCTATGTGCCTATTACGCCTCCACTGGGTACTAAAATGGGTCCTCAGAGACAATTGGGTATTTATGTTGGCTTTAAAGCACCAACGATTGTCTGCTATTTAGAACCTTTGACAGGAGATCTCTTTACTGCAAGATTTGCAAATTGTCACTTTGATGAGACATACTTCCAGTCGTTAAGGGGAGAAAGGAACGGTAATGTTCCGGTTGAACGACAAGAATTGTCGTGGTCTGTCCCCATTATGTCTCATTATGATCCCCGCACATCTCAGAGCGAGATTGAAGTGCAAAGAATCCTCAATCTTCAGAAAGTTGCAGATTCGATGCCTGACTCCTTTACTGATATCGCGAAAGTGACGAGATCAACTATCCCTGCTGCAAACGTTCCTGCAAGGTTGGAAGTCCCGAAAACTGGGCAAGTTAATGCCACACCCGGGCTAGGCACCACTGGCGTCGCCGGCTTACCTGATGCCCATGGTGGAGGGGTGGCTATGGCCTCGACTCCCACCTGGAAGAAGGGGAGACCAAAGAAAGGTTCAATCGATGTCTTGCCGCGGAAAAAGCAAGAAATCAAGGCACAAAATGATCCGCTCATCATCAATACGGTGAATCCATCACATGAGATTGTCTCTGACTATAGCTATGTCCATGAATCGATATTGAAACCTCTGGGGGACGCCTCAGAATCAATGTTGATGTCAGAGAACAAAGAAATCTCATTAAATTACACAAGTGCGCGTGTTCTTATGGATAGGTCTTCCATGTTTATTGATGATGTTTTTGCTTATTCCGTCGCCTCAGGAGATTATTGACGACGATGAAATAGAACCTCGCTCTGTTGCAAAATGCCAACGTAAAGCAGATTGGCCAAAATGGAAAGATGCAATCCAGGCTGAACTAGACTCCTTATCGAAAAGGCAAGTTTTTGGTCCGGTTGTGCCATGCCCACCAAATGTTATACCTGTTGGACATAAATGGGTCTTTGTTCGGAAGCGTAATGAGAAGAATGAAGTCATGTGATATAAAGCTAGACTTGTGGCGCAAGGATTCTCGCAACGCCCTGGTATTGATTATGAGGAGATGTATTCTCCTGTTATGGACGTCATTACTTTCCGCTACTTGGTCAGTTTAGTAGCGTCCGAAAAACTGAATATGTAGCTTATGGATGTGGTTACCGCATATCTCTATGGGGATCTTGATACAGAGATATATATGAAAGTGCCTGACGGCCTTTTGTTGCCCAATTCAAGTGACTCTAAACCACGGAGTGCTTATGCCATCAGATTGAGGCGTTCACTATATGGATTGAAACAATCTGGACAAATGTGGTATACTCGTCTAAATGATTACTTGATTGGGAAGGGATACAAGAACGATGATTTGTGCCTATGCGTGTTCATAAAAAGAACAAGTTCCGGATTTACAATTGTAGCAGTCTATGTTGATGATATGAATATTATCGGAAATCTCAATGAAATCAATGAGACGGTTAGCTACTTGAAATCCGAGTTTTTAGATGAAAGATCTTGGGAAGACTCGATTTTGCCTAGGCATTGAACTAGAGCATCGAGGGACTGGAATCTTAATACACCAGTCGGCTTATGTCCAAAAGATGCTCAGACGATTCAATATGGACAAAGCACATCCTCTTGGCACTCCCATGATTACCCGAAGTCTGGATATTAAAAAGGATCCGTTTCGTCCGAAAGATGACGATGAAGAGATCTTGGGAGCTGAAACTCCATATCTTAGTGCGATTGGAGCTCTGTTATATTTGGCTCAGTGCACTCGACCATACATTGCATTCTCTGTGAACTTGTTAGCTAAATTTAGCTCTGCGCCAACGCATCGTCATTGGAATGGTGTTAAGCACATCTTCAGGTATTTGAAGGGTTCCATTGACTTAGGCTTGTTCTTTCCCTATAGTAAAACAAGAGAGCAAAATATCCTGTCTAGGATCGGTGGATCACAGCTCTCGGCCTCCCACCAAGAGACTATGTCTGACGCTACCATAGTTGCGGTTCATGTGCATGGTAGACTAGTCCCCTATCCTGAAACACCGAATAATGTGTTAGTTGGATTTACTGATGCTGGGTATCTCTCTGACCCACATAAAGGACGTTCCCAAACTGGATATGTGTTCACAATTGGGAATACGGCGATATCTTGGAGATCAACCAAGCAAACCCTTGTTGCTACTTCCACGAATCATGCTGAGATTATTGCACTACATGAAGCAGTTAAAGAGTGTGTTTGGCTTCGGTCTGTAGTGTCTCATATTCGAGAGTCTAGTGGATTACCATCTACTACGGCTGAACCAACTTGCATCTATGAGGATAATGCGGCTTGCATTGAAAAGATGAAGTTAGGTTACATTAAGGGTGATAACACTAAACATATCTCGTCGAAATTCTTTTACAATCAGCAGCAACAACAGTTTTTGAATATCCATGTGAACTAGGTGAGTTCTGCGGATAATGTAGTAGATTTATTCACCAAGTCTCTACCTAAATCTACCTTTGAGAAACATGTGAAGAACATTGACATACGTCGTTTATCTGAACTCCAAGATTGAGTTACCAATCAGGGGGAGTCATTATGTAGACATCAGTAGACATCAGGGGGAGTCTACATCACATGTTATCTTCAATTGTAGTTGGTGCGTTGTGCTCTTTTTCCCTTCGTCCAAGTCTTTTGTTTTGCCCACGAGGTTTTTGTTTTTACTTGGCAAAGTTTTTAACGAGGCAACATCCTATGCACTATGTCATATTAGGCACGCGACACAAGGGGGAGTGTTTAAGGAAAATATTTTCTTGTCTTTCTGTTATATGTTTGGACCTAATCATTTCCTTATTAGAATAGATTACAGTATTGATAGATGTTCTAGATCCTTCGGGAGACTCTATGTAATGCCTATAAATAGACCTTTCTATCAATAAATGAGTAGACCGTTATTCTCGTTATATGTTCTCCTTCAACAATCACTAATTATTTCATACCCTTATTTCATGATATTGATGATGGTTATTTGGTTGACACCCTGTACTAGTTCCAATTTGGGCTAATCTAAAACACACATCATTTTCAACATTATTTGCTAATGCATGCTTGCAGCTGTCATTAGTGTAACATTATCTAGGTGTTTAAATCTCGAGGTTGATGTATGAAGTTTTATATAGTTCCTTAGTTTTCACCCTTCTTTAATAAGTACTTGATCAAATTCAGATGACAATTTCATTCCATAAAAAATAATGTACGGATGGCAACTTTTCGTTTTCTGATCATCTCTTTTGTAACCATTTGATGATGGAGAATAGGAGATTTCGACCAATTGACTTAGAATTACTGAACTCCAGTGGTTTAGGCAGTGGCGGAGCCAGTAAAATATTCGAAGGGGGGCACAGATTTTTTCTATTGCCTGTCATCTTCTATACACCTAAATTTACTCACTCGAATGGTTTTTATTCAGTTATGTGATCTCCCCTGTAGTTTGATTGCTCTTATAATGTTGTGTGTTTCTACTGTTAGTTATGGGACATTCTGGCGCTTCTTCCTCTATTAAAATTCACAATAATTTTTCTTTTACGGTCTCTGTTTCTTATTAACTTTGGCTTCTCATATATATAAAACTTATCTATATGTAAACTTGGTCTATCCGCGATTGATGTGCAAGAGAAACACATAAGATCTATCATCTGTAGTAATCATTGATAGAAAAAAGAAGAAGCTAAATTCTATAAAAATTAAGAAAAATGCAAAGTTTATACTGAAAGAGATATGCACAACATAAAACGATAGAAGGGAGTGAGAAAATTTTTTAGAGAGGAAGAAGAGGAGATAATTATGGAGATAAGGAGAAGAAGCGGTGAGGATAAGGAGAAAAACCCAAATATATCAGATCTTTAGTGACTTTTTACTTGTATATATCAACGACACTAGACTTTACTGACTTTAGTGTCTGGTGTATAGTAGAATTTTCCTAGTTTTTTTTTTTTTGAAAACGAAGAAGTTTCATTCAGGAACTGAGTAACACAGTCCAAAAGCCCAGCCAAAAAGGCTGACGCCCAAATACAAGAATCGAAAGAGAAGGCTAATCATCAACTTGTTCCGATCTGAAGCAGAAGAAGATGTATATCCTTCATAACAGTGGGGGCACAAAGATTGTCAGTAGGCAAATTTCAGTATTCTTTTGGGGGCACGGGCCCTCACTGGTCATTCATTGGCTCCGCCAATGGGTTTAGGTTTCTGAAAATCTTGCAACTTTATTCTTCCCGAAAACGAAGATAAATAAAGCAAAAAGCATAAATAAAAGCTTGAGACATCTTAGAAGTTTCAACACAAGATTCATATTTTCAATTCAAACGCTTCAAAAATCCTATGCAATACACAACAACCTCCATACAAGTAAACAATTTGAAATTGAATCTGCCGATACGCACTAGCAAGCAATATTAAAGTAAATCTTTTCACAAGTTATCCCAGTAGCAACAAATTTGATTTCACATTTTCCAAGCAGAATATGTTGTCATTTTTGAAACATAGAACATGCCCTGTGGTTGAGAAATTTTATTGCTAGAATGAATGTGGTAGACTCAATTGAAAGACCAATGATGCTTTATTGTGACAAATTGACAATGCATCAGCTGTGTTCTTTTCAAGGAACAACGAAAGGACATATGCTTTTAGAAATATAGATGTGAAGTGCTTTTCAGTGTAAGAAATCATGAAGTAGCAGTGATTAAAATTGGACAAGGGAGCAATTGGCAGATCCATTGACTAAGGCATTAACAGTATCAGCTTTTATAGATATATGTGAAGAACGTGAGAGCTTTTATAGTGACTCTGATGATTAACTTACGAAGTATTGTTGCAAGACAATATTCTATGACAATATATCAGTGTTTGCACTTGTTAATTTTTCAATATTCATCAAGGAAAAATAAAATATATCAGAGTTTTAGTGGTTACCCATGGTTGGAGGTGAGAGATCTCATATTGGAAAAGTGACAAATAAAATATAAGTAATAAGTGGGTGGATCATTTCTAATTATTGCACCGAGACATTTTGTGATTAAAACCCAACACCTTAAATGTGGTTAAGTTGAGACAATATCGGTATAAAAATGATCAACGAGCCATGTTTGTCGTTGTTTGACATGGTATCAGAGCGGGTCCCTCTCCAATGAGTCCGGGTTGGTTCTTTCAGGAGTCATGGCCCTGGTTTGGTTCTTTCGAGTTTGAGGTTCTTTCAAATTTGGGTTCATTTGTCATGGTGAGTTTGGGGTTCTTTCGGTTGTCATGAGACCTGAGTTCAAGTTTGTTAATTAGTTTCACGTGTAGACCTAAAAGTTAGGTTGCACGTGAGGATGAGTGTTGGAGAGGAGAGATCTCACATTGAAAAAGTGACAAATAAAATATAACTAATAAGTGGGTGAATCATTTCTAAGTGTACACAATGCCTTTTGTGATTAAACTCCAACACTTAAAGGTGGTTAAGTTGGGATAATATTGATATAAGATGATCTTTGGGCCACGCTTGTCGTTATTTGACATCCATGTGATTAAGGTTACTATGGTGTGATTGCAAGAGAAAGGTAATTTTTATAAATATATCATGTTTGCAGTTCATTATGGATTAACTTGATTGACATGATTTTTGAAACAGATGGAGTTTTTCATTTTGTTTAAGTGCGTAATTTATGTCAAGCTTATTTAAAGATTGATAAATATAATTCTAGTTCAATATGAGATTGTAAAATGCAGCTACGTGTCATATGGAACTAGACTTATATTTATAAGTCTTGAAGAAGCTTGTTGAACATATTGATGAAACATTGAATATAACTTATATGTTCTTATGTGTATTAATCAAATTAGTTTCATATATGTAAGTTGGACATCTGTTAGAGTTTAAATTTGAATTTAAAGTAGAATCATTAGAACAAGATATGGATTAAGACAAAGGGTAGTTACTGACAGTTTCTTCCATGAATAGAAAGAAATCTGAGTGGATCTAGCAGAAAATCAAGATGGATGTGAACACTATTCAATCAAGTTGTTACAATATATACATATATAGATACATTTGATCTATATTTGACATAGTTATGTGTGTGTGTGTGTGTGTATAAGTTTTTATGGTGTATGTGAAAACTAACACCACTTCGGCTGGAAATGAGAATTAGGGTTTCTCCGATTGATGTCATTTTAGTGCAGTACAACAATGAAAAATTACTGGGTCATTGTAGAGTAGGCATTTGATCGATCATGATGGACTTCCTTGTCCCCATGAGCAAGAAGAGGAAGAAACCACAGCGACGACGACGACATCCCCAACTGCGACCACACCAGCTATGGTGTTTTGAGCGAACTCTTAACTAACTAAACTTTACTTCTCCTCTCATACCTTTACTCTTTACTCTATTTCCATTTCGAAGCGCACTGTGCAAATCAAGGAGGTGTCAGAGTTTCCTTCTTCAGTGAAAATTGTAGAGATACATCATCGTAGAAAGGATAAGGAGTCAGATGAGGGCACATGTCAAACACAGCTTGGAAGTAATCCCTTTTGAACTTGGACCGGAGGACCTAGGGTTTGTTGTTGGCATGGATGGGGCTCTGGAAGTATCAAAGAAGAAACAAGAAAGTATCCCAAGCCTCTGTTATGGAGTCCATGACATCATATTCGGGGACATCGGAGACCGAATGAGGTTTAGAAGCAATTGGGAAGTAGTTCTTCTTGGCGAAGAACAAAGATCCCTATGCAAGTCAACAGAGAGATCATTCTACATTGGCGGACAAGTACACCATAAGCGTCTCTATGCCTCATATCGATGTTTTAGGTTCTTTGTCCAGCTTGTATAGGTTATTTGCTTTCTAATGTAGGTCTCCGTTTTTTTGGACGTAGTTTTATTGAATTTCTTTCATCTTTTAGTTGTAGTTTGAAGAATGAGTTATGCTCTTGATCGTTCTATTGGAGCATGCTCTTGCTTGACCTAGCATTAGTTGGTAGAATGGCTTTTATGCCAACTGAATATATTTAGGATTAATTTAAGTTTACCCTCATTAGGTTTGAGGTTAACATCATTTCAGTCCTCATATTCTTAATTTTAAAAATTTACCCCTTAAAGTTTTCAATTTTTCATAATTCATGCTCAATTGATGAATTTCCGTCTAATTTGGCCGTTAAATGCTAGCATGAAATCTTAGAAAAAAAGGTTCTAAAAGACGATTTATATGACTAGTTTAGCTCTTAAAGTGATGAGTTATAAAATCAAAATTTATGTTCAAATTAGACGTAATTTCAGCAATTTGGCATGATTTATTAAAATGGAAAACTTCATGGGGTCAATTTTTAAAATTAAGATATTAGAGACTGAAATGAATTTAACCAAACCTCAGGAGGGTAAAATGAATTTAATCCTAAAATTTCTTGTCTAAAAAGAAAAGAAAAAAGAATGATAGAAAATTAGTTAAAAACATAGGGTCACAAATTGGCTAATATAACCTAGGGTGGCAAACAGGGGCGTAGGGAAGGGGGGGTCAAGGGGTTCAGCTGACCTCCCTCACATTTTTTATTAAGTCATATTGTTATCTAATTTGTCAGTTGAAATGTGATGTTGACACTATTTTGACCCTTATAACTAATTAAAGAAAAATTTGGCATATAAAATATTAATTACAACAATCAATTTGGACAGAGGAGTGTTCAACTCCTCACGTGTGTTTGTTACGTGTGGTTCTCTTATTTTTTTTTTAGGGAAAATGCTCATTTAGTACTAATTTGAACCCCTCATTCTCCATTCCAATGACAATCTTTTTCATTAGCCCATTTCAATATAAGGTAACCTTTTTTATGCCCAAATGCACAAATCTTTACTAAAGTCTTAATAAACTATATTATTTTAAGACTATTTTGCCCTCATCCTTTAAACATGCATAGAGAGAGAAAATGAAAGAGAGAATACTTGGTCGGAATCTCACCGGACTCCGGTCACCGGCCGCCGGAATCCGGTCACCGGAATTTTCCCGACCGCCGGAATCCGGTCACCGGAATTTTCCCGACCGCCGGACTCCGGTCACCGGAATTTTCCCGACCGCCGGACTCCGGTCACCGGAATCTCATCGCTGGATTTTCTCTGATCACTGTCGCCGGACTTTCTCTGGTCATTGTCGTTGGATTTCTGCCCCCCAATAATCGGGTTACTGACCCCCAGTAATTACCTTATTAAGTTACTAACCCCTAATAATCGAGTTATTGACCCCCAATAACTTAATTACTGACCCCCAATAATTAACTTATTTCTCCCGTCACCGGATTCCGGTCACTATAAACTCGGTTACTGACCCCCAGTAACTCGAGTTACTGACCCTCAGTAATCGATTACTAACCCCAGTAATAGAGTTACTGACGCCCAGTAATCGATTACTGACGCTCAGTAATCGATTACTGACCCTCAGTAATTGAGTTACTGTCGCCTAGTAATCTGCAACTGACCCAATAATCATGTTAGAATATACTTTATGTTCAAAAATCACTGTATTATGATTTCTAAACTAAAAATTTTCAAAACAACGTATTACATCAAATCTGGATTAGCTAGAAATCTGGATCAGTTCTAGCTAATCGCATAGTTAATTACTTTTTTTGATCTTGTCAAGAGCGAGAATGAGTGACTTCCTCCTTATCTTGTTGAAATACTGCAAAGAGATCCAAGAGGAGGATGATTAATAAAAAAGAGGTGATCATTTATCAGACTCATACAGTGATGCAGATACTAATGCTGCTGTGTAATAAGAAGAGAGGAATTGAAGTGTAGCTCACCTTGGCTAAGACATGAAGCAAATGCTCGATGATATGGAGATGAAAATCAAGACGAAGCAGATGGTGGTGATGACCACTAGATTGAATAATCTCATAACCACGTTTGAGTTGGTCGACCTCACCAACGAGGATGCCGATGACGCAGTGGAATCGAGGGAGGAGAGATCTGAGCACTTGCCGACGCCGGATCGGTGGTAGATCTGGTACTATCGTGCTGGAATGAGGTTCTCGTCGGGCTTGACTGAGAAGTCCTCGCCGGTGGCTCAAGGTTGTCCTTGTACTCGTCGTCCGTCGATCTCGAGCTTCTTGAGGGTGCGGTAAGCAAGGTCGCCGGAGATGGAGATGGTAGAGGAGATGATCTGGGCGGCGGTGATCTTTTAGAGAGAGAGAGAGAGAGAGAGAGAGAGTTTTCAGAGGAGGAGGATGAGAGACTGAGAGTGTAGATCGGGGGAAGGTTGAGCAAGAGATATTAAGTTATGGGTAATGTTGTCTTTTTGATAGGAATAATTGGAATGGGCTAATGCAAAAGTTTTTCATTGGAATGGGCTCTTGAATCTCTGTTTTTGACTAAATGGGCATTTTCCTTTTTTTTAATATAGGTTTCTAATCCGAATCAATGATTGATTGCATCTCCCTTTAATATTACAATTAAAACATATTCCTAGTCTTTTTTTTTGTCTTTTTAATTAATATGTTTTCCTAATCAATCAATTATTGTGATTGATTTCTCGTGCACCTCTATATAAACAGTTTTAGTCGCTTCTTTACGTGTTTCTTTTTGTTATTCTTCAATAAATTTTTCTCTGTCGTCGACAACCTTCATAATTAAAAACTTGCAATTATGGATGTTTTAGTTTTATTTGAAAAGTATCGTAAGATAAAAGCAGCAGAACAGTCGACTCCATCTGAAGCTCCTCCAAAATTTCAAAATATGAGCAATCGTCGAGGACAATTATAATTACTTTAGGGAGATTTGTTATTTTATTTAGCTTTTGTTTTCAAAGTATTCTAATGATTTATAAGTTTTTATATTATTCAATAAAAATTATATTTTTATTTTGTGAGGCATTATTGTTTAAACTCTTGACCCTTCTACTTGTGGTTTCTGGCTACGCCACTGGTGGCAAATAAACATTTAATTGAAACCTGGGGTAAAATTTGGCTGAAATAAAACATAGAGTAGTTGATTGAGTAACATATTTGTTAAATAAAACCTAAGGTTGCAAATTAGCTAATAATGAAAACCTAGGGATGCGAATTAACATTTAAGTGAAACCTTGGGTAGAAAATTGGTTAAAATAAAACAAAGTAATAATAACTTAGCTAATTTTCAATATATAGGCACTACCAGGACAAGCACTTTAGCCGACGAAAAATTTTTGTCGGCCTGTTATCTTAATTCGTTGGCTAATATCTTAGCCGACGAACCTTTGTCGGCTATAGTGTCGTCGGGAAAGGGTTGTCGGTGATGACTTTAGCCGACGAAATTTTTTATTTGTCGGCTACAGTCCCACAGTTAGCCGACGAAAAACATGTCGTCGGTTTTTTTCCCAGACTTTAGCCGACGAACCAATTAAGATATTCGTCGGCTAAAGTACGTAATAAATAATTAAAAAATAACTATAGCCGACGAAATTTAGTATATTTCGTCGGCTAAACCTTGTAAAAAAAATTTAAAAAATAACTATAGCCGACGAAATATAAAATAATTCGTCGGCTAAACCTTATAAAAAATTAAAAAATAACTATAGCCGACGAATATAGTGTTTAAATATCGTCGGCTAAAGTTGCTGGGTTTTGAAAAAAAAAACTGCAGAAACTTTCGGCCACCTCCAATCATGACCAAAATTTGACAGAATCTTCCTCTCAACATTTCGAACAACTTTCTAGAAGAAGTCGAAGCTCAATTCTAAGCCTAAACAGGTCAATCGACTGAAAATATAAAAATCCCCAATTTTAAACCCTAAAAACTTCAAATCTTCGATTCTCTTCAAACACACCGAATCAAGCTACCAAATTCTAGGGGAATGTAGTACTAATCAAACTCAACTTATCCATATATAGAACTCACCAAATGGTGACGTAGGGAAGGAGAAATTCGATCGACACCGAATCCGAACCGGCGGAGTTTTGGAGCTCGATTTATCCCTCACGGTGGCGCCACTCGATGCACCACCTCTCCAGCAATGAAGTAGAGACGACGGCGAAGCTTTTGGGACAAGTGTGATGGTCTCCGGTGGCTTGACGGCGGAGCTAGGCCGAGAAGAAAATCTGGCAGATAATAGACTTCTTACCATCTATCTTCGCCTATATAAAGAACTTTAGCCGACAAAATTCTTTATTTTCGTCAGCTAAACTCTTTTGAAAATTTTGGTTGACCGCCAAAAAATTTTGGTTGAAAATTTTGAAAATTTTTCGACTTTAGCCGACGACTTTTCATATATTTTCGTCGGCTAAAGTCCTTTGAAAATTTCGTCGGCTAAAGATACTAATTTCGTCGGCTATACACCAATTCGTCGGCTAAACCTTCTAAACTCGTCGGCTAAACTTTATAAATTCGTCGGCTAAACCTTTGAAATTCGTCGGCTAAAAGTATTTTTATACATTTGGCATGTTGTGATTGTGATGATCAAACTTGAGAAACAGAAATCCAACCGTCAGATCTGACCATCATGATAAAATACATGTATGGGAAAAAATTCAACATGATCCGAAAAGAATAAGGGCTCGATCCGGACGGTCAATCTCTTAAGTCAAACCCCTAAACGCACGGAAAAGGTCGTTCGACCGTCTAAATTACGTATTTTGGCCGGACCTCCAACTGAAAATAGTTTTAAACCGATGACACGCAACAAGTCGTATAAAAATTTTACGCAAAATAACCACCGAATATAGGGCTACTCATAGGGGAAAAAATGAAAAATTGCATTGACCGCAACTATCGGCACCGAATATTTACCGGAATAGTGTGATTTTTCAACCGTGGATGTATTTCAACATTCTCGTCATATCTTATTTCATGACTTTTTGGCGTTTGAAGGTTTTACGTATAGTTTGTTTTTGAAACGGAACATTTACATAACACTTGGTAAACAAGTTATACAACATTAGTATGCATGTTGTGATTGTGATGATCAAACTTGAGAAACAGAAATCCGACCGTCAGATCTGACCATCATGATAAAATACATGTATGGGAAAAAATTCAACTTGATCCGAAAAGAATAAGGGTTCGATCCGGACGGTCAATCTCGTAAGTCAAACCCCTAAACGCACGAAAAAGGTCGTTCGACCGTCTAAATTACGTATTTTGGCCGGACCTCCAACTGAAAATAGTTTTAAACCGATGACACGTAACAAGTCATATAAAAATTTTACGCAAAATAACCACCGAATATATGGCTATAATAGGTAATAGAAAAATTTTAGGGTTTAGCCGACGAATACCCTAACGTATTCGTCGGCTATAGTATATAATTAAAAAATTAAAAAATAACTATTGCCGACGAAATATTAGGTTATTCGTCGGCAAAAACCATCTTAGCCAACGAATTATAATGTATTTCGTCGGCTAAATGAAAAAAATACATTAAAAAAAACAGACGATATTAGTAAACCATACTAACTTCCTATCATCTTTAGCTGACAAAATTATATTTTCGTCGGCTATAGTCATCTTTAGCCGACGAAATTTTAATTTCGTCGGTTAAAGAAAGTTTAAAGTCGGAAAATAAATTCTTTAGCCGACGAAATTTTATTTTCGTCGGCTATAGTCATTTTTAGCCGACGAAAATATAATTTAGCCGACGAAATTTCGTCACCTAAAGTCTACTTTAGCCGACGAAAAATTGATTCGTCGCCCTGGTTTTTTTTTTTTCGTCGGCTAAAGTCTTTCTTCTTGTAGTGAGGGTTGTTTACGCCCAAATTAATATTTTACTGGACAGTAAATGTCTATGTGAATATTAATTAATTCTTGGTCCATGTCATACCGGTGAGCCCAAATTTTTTAAGTTTAGCGGTAATGGCCGCCAGTGAGACCACGCGAGTTAAATTGCAAAGACTTTGCGCGGAACATATAGCTAGCGTGCGGAATGACTTTGCGCGGAGTAGAGAGCTCGCGCGCTTCGCACGAAATACAGGGCTCGCACACTTAATGATCTCGCATGCGGGATGACTTCGCACGGACTAAGCAGTTCTCGTGCAAATGGGACTTCGCGTGGATTACACAGTTCGCGCTCCGGATGACTACACAGTTCGCGCGCCGAATGACTTCGCGAGATTGATACTTCGCGTCCGTGAGGCGAGGCAGAATATATCAAGGCGAGCTGACGAACTAGCTCGCGTAGGAGACTTCGCGAGGAAGCAACAGGCGGAGTCCGTGCGCATCACATTAATCGTTGAAGACTTTTACAAGTTTTTGACATACTTCGGGTCAATCCCTGTGGCCCTTTTAATATAAAAAGCCCGTCTAAAGCCCGCGAGGTAGAAAGGCCCGCGAGATGGAGAAAAGCTTTGGGACCCTGCGGGATAAGGATATTCCTTATTCCAGTTCGCATAGGAGTCTATAATTGAGTGGCAGTGTCCTATGTGAATTATGCGAACTGGATAGGTGTCACAAGATGTATGGTCCATGCGGGTTAACAGAGCCCTTGTGCTATTAGGGTTTCAGAGTCTGATTTAGATTCTAATTATCTTTCTTCTGCCGCAAGTCGAACCACTATATAAAGGGCTTGAAGGTTTACAGAAAAGGACAACTCTCAATACAACAAAACAATCAAATCTCTCAACAAATACAAACAAACTGCAAATCAGTTATCCTTCGAGCTACTCAAAACCCTAACCCTAAGCGCACCGCCGCTTAGGTCTTTTCTCAGAGCCCTCCTGGACTCACCCCCGATCTCTGATCCCCCTATTGTTGCTCTGCTCGCGTCCCGCAGTGAGTATCGATCACCTTGTGCTCTTAAATTCCTCATCTGAGGTGGCACCTGGAAACCTTTTCCGCCTGATCAAGAAGTCAAGCCCACACACAAGCTTTTTCCTCGTCCGCGAGGTGGCACGCCCGCAACACTCCCCCTTCTCTTTGTTCGCTATTTACCTCTGCTCCGCGCGCTGAGGATCGTGGCCAAAACAAGAATAGAAAACTGACCAAAATAGAATAATTAGAAAGACCTTAACTAACAAAAAAGGGTGTTTGGAAATTTTCTACTCCTAAGAGAGATGGTCTGCTGCTCTTTCTCTCTAAGGTTTCGACCCTTCACAAATCCCAACCATCGCGGCTTGGAACTCCATCAAGGATGCGCGTCGTCACTACTAAGCAAAGTTCAGTCCTCTGCCTCTCGCTGGCCTGGTTCAGCAATCAATGATGAAAGTCTTTCAGGGACAATTTATCAAAATTTCCTCCATACCAATTCTGATTGGATCTCAATCATAAAGACTTAAGAACCCCAGTGGTGGTGGCATTTGGCTACGACGATTAAAGGTTTGACAGAAGGTTGGAAAACACTGGCAGAGGCAAGGTTTTTAACGGTGGTCGGATCTGGGAATAAGTACAAAATGATGGCTTTTTGACCACTGGTCTTTCTGAAAAATGAGACTAATAACCTGGTTTTTACCTGAAGAGGAAAGTACCGCACACTCGTCGAACAGAGTCTGATCATGGCGCCGATGAACTGGTTAAAGGCCCTGGTGGTTGCTCCATTTTAGCCGCCATCGAGGATGGTGATGCAAGCAACGATGGGCAACATGAAATTAGTAGGGTTTGGACATGAGCTCGTTTGTTTGGGCCTAGATTTGAACTCAAGCCCAAACAAGATCTGTTTTGGAATCGGGTTGGTGGGCCTACTTTCAAATGCACTTCTCCAAGCCCTGACCCAAAGGGCAAAAACAAATTTCAGTAAGGATGCATTAATAGGTCTGCAGACTGTGCGAGCTAGATATAGCGAGATGGTCTCATAGAACTTAAAATATCACAATTAAGCGTCTTAGCTCTGGTTTTATGTTTCTCTAGTATATTGTGTGTGACTATTTTTATCCTCTGCATATGTCTAATGTAATGACACTATTGTGATCCTTGTGCTCAATGAAATCTAGTCATTCTGGCTTTCATTTATATAAATGATTTATTACTATAAAATAATAATAATTAGATATCAAATCAAACATTAAAATGAAACCTAAAATAGAAAAGAAGGAAATTGAAATTTATTCTTCAACCCAAAAAGGAAATGAGGAGTGTAGATTGTGTCTTAATAAACATTTCAATCAAAATAGAAAATATGGAGTGTAGATTGTAAAATGAGAAGTGCCAAAATAAAACCCAATTTAAAGTTTAAAAAATTAGTTAATTTTGAAATCCTATAGATACGCATGCCATTAGTTACGTATTTCAAGACTCGCTTCGTCTTTTTCGGAGCTTGAGAAAACAGACCGAAACCTATGGTTTCGTGTAGGAGGCGGCGGTGACCTAGGATTCTTCTTGTGCGTAGTGGTCAAGTGGCGTCTAGGCATTGTGATTTTGAGAGAGACCATAGCGATTCGTGCTCTGGGTTGGCTAGAGTCTGGTCATGGTTTGCGTCTCCGGGTGGTTCTGTGAAGAAGAAGGCTGCTTTGGAGTCGGTCTATCAACGAAAGCGGCAAGGATCCATGGTCCCCCTCTAATCTCCAGCGAAGGTCTACTCCGTCGGTAACGAAGGTCACACCCCAATTTTTGAAGGATAATTTTTTAAAATATTTGGCATGATATAACTTAAAATATTACAATCCCAATCACATGCTCAACAACTTCCAATCTATAAACAAATACTGGAAGCATAAATATAAATAAACTCATCAACTGAGTTAAACATTATATATTCTTAATTACCTCAACTTTAAAAGTATAGTAATACAAGTTGCTACCACGAACTTAAAACAAAACTGTCCAAAATAACAAAAAGGTGCACAAGAAACGAATATTCTGCCACTATGCCTCTGGCTCAACCCTGCTGATCATCACCTGTAAGTCTAACCCCTACACCATGAATTGGTACACCGGGTTATAAAATAACAAACTCGGTAAGCTAAAAGGCTCGTATGAGTAAACTCAAAATAACACAATATTTCACAAGAGCAAATTATATCAATAAATAAATCCACAATTCCAACACTTTTTCAAATAACATGTATCCATGAGTCTCAGATATTAATAAATACCCCTCATGACCTACAACAACAAATTGTGTACCCATGGGTCCTAGATACCATAAGGTATCTCCCATGACCTCCACCGACAGATGGACTAGAGCTCTAATTCCTAACCGTAATCAATCACCAGACCAAAGGCTTGGAACCAGGTTTAACTGTGTCCAATATCAAAACACAAAATAATAAATAACATCTTAACCGTAACCAATCACCCGATTAAAGGCTTGGAACCCGGTTTGGCTATTTATCCAACAATCACAATATCACAACATCATCATCAACAACATAAGATCACATCATAAATTATATCTTTCCACATAGATATATTTGCATGAACAAATATAGATATTCCACAAGAATAATCTATCAATAATCAATGAAATTATGTTCATATGAACCTCCAAATAACAAGTAAGGAAAACTTGTTTTATCTTACTTATTAGCCGTTGGCGGTCAAACTCATATATTTTTAAAAACAAATAATATCAAAATATTAAATTCAACGTCATAATCATCACAATCATCATCAAAATCATTAACAAAAATCAGTCATCATAATAATTATCATCATCAAAATCAATCATCATCATCCTCATCATCAAAATCATTATCAAAAATCAATCATCATAATAATTATCATCATCATAATCATAAATAATTGGTCCTAAAGTAGACCTTAGTGAGATTTTACTCACCTAGATAATCCCGCTGCGTCTTCAACACAGCACAACGAAAGCAAGTCAATCACAATTTCACAAACACATAAAATCACACAATTAAAAATCTTAGAAACCAAAGTACTAAAGGATAACACAATACCCTTAAACTAACCCTTAGCTCAAGGGAGGAAAACTTCCCAAAGTCGTTGAACTCAACGACATAATAGAGCTGTCTCAAGTCTTCAAAACCTAAACTCAAATTCCACCAAGCCAAAACAATAAACCTAAGGTTCTAACATGCAAATCTTGATCAAAACCTAATAATACTACCTCTCAACAAGCTCACAACAGCAAGAGCTAACTAATCACAGGAAACTAAGACCGCAACTCAGCCGGACGCGCCGCCATAGGTGGCGGTTAGTGAGCCCCACGCGCCACCCCAAAACTTCTGAATTAGGAGAAACTCACAATATGAAACTTTTAGATTGAAGCATGGTGAACAACTTTGATACTTGGAGGTTCAACCAGTTCGGCCGGAAAAAGAAGAACTCCAGTGAAACCGTAGCAGCTCCTCCGCCTCGTGGCGGTGTCTAAGCAGCGCGACAACGAGCGGCGCTGCCCTAGGAATGGAGAGAAGGTCCGTGCGAACCGAATGGGACCGGCGGCGTCCCGTTTGGTTGCTGGACGACCGAATTCTATGCCGGAGAAAGTCAAGGTGCGCGGACAGTCGGGAGAGAGGAGAGAGAAACCGGTCTGCAATTCTAGGTTTCCAAAAATAAAACCCCCAACTTTCTATTTATAACTTTTCCAAAACCGGAAACTAACTTCATCTGACCATAACTTTCTCATATGACATATGTTTTACGCGTGACGTGTGTCTACGAACTTGTATCGCCAAACTCTACAACTTTCACGAAAGAAGTTTTTGAAGATAACTTACGGAAAATAAAGTCAACTTTTAGGCTTTTAAAAGTCAAAGCACCTTAAAAATTACTCCTGAAACTTTAACTTCGCATTACCAAATAAGAATTTCCATACATAATCCTTCATTAATTATGAGAATAATACAAGGAAAAATGATATGAAAATCTAGAGTATTACATTTAGAGGTTACTTTTCGTTCGTTGTCCAGTCGGTTAAATGTCTACATTTTTGGACTGTAGTTTTGAGGTTGCTTTTTTCAATTCATAGTGTATTGTTGTATTTTTTTTCAATTCATCAGGTTACTCATGTATCAATCATTCTATGATTGTTATTGGCTATAAGCTTAATGAAATTATTCCAATTTCCCTCAAATTTTTCTCTTTTGAAAACCTGGTTCTAACTAGGACCGCTATGGGACTTATTCGTTTTCACCCATTTTTCGATTGCATATTCACATCTCGATCGACCGTTTAGTTTTTAGATATATATGAGTAGATCATCTCTACAAATTTTTATCAAAATTAAAAATTGTTAAGGCATTCATAAATGTGATTTACCAATTATAAACTTGAGCAGCTTATGTTTGACAGATTTGGATCGCCTCTTGATTTTAGTTAGTTCGATCTCTTAACGATCGCTAATTTAGCTAAAATTTGTATAAGTGATCTACTTATATAGGCCTAAAAACTGAATGATTAAAATACAAAAAATATAATTAAAAATTTAGTATAATAAACGATTAATAAATTTTTTTTTAACTTAATAATTCTCGTTAAAATCCCAAAAACTTGTAACTAAAAAGAGTGGCTGCAATAAAACTTAAGATTGAAAACTCGTGGTAAAATAAAAAAAGCAAGAAATTAAGACCAACCTGTCACGTGAGAAAGTAGAAGTACGAAATCACCCCTTCCCACTGTAACCCAATAGCTATATACATAATGTTTGAGCTCAACTGTAACCCAATGCCCGATCAAATCCTTTCCACAGATGTCCTTTCATTAAATCCAATCCCTTTCTCAAATCCTTTCGTCTTTTATACACATTTCCTCTCCACTCTTCCCGACTCCCCCATCTTTCCCTTCTCTCCTTTCCTTTCCCGACTCCAATCCCAACATTAATTTCTTTCCATCTTTTAACCCCAACAAACCGAAACCCAGATCGAGAACCGATGCAAACCTACGGCCTGACCATCCCGGGAGCCGATTCCCGCCTCTACGTCACCCCCATCTCCGCCGCCCGACCCGCACCCGACCCGAAACCCAGTTCTCTCCCTGTGTTCTCGTCCCGGACCCGGTTCGGCTCCATTAAGGCCAAGGCGGCCACGATGAACGGTGCGGTGACGGCGGAGGAGAAGGAGCTGTCGTTTTACGAGCTGCTGGGGATACCCGAGTCTGGATCGATAAAGGAGATAAAGCAGGCGTATAAACAGCTGGCGAGGAAGTACCACCCTGACGTGTCGCCGCCGGGTCGGGTCGAGGAGTATACCGAGAAGTTTATTCGGGTTCAGGAGGCGTATGAGACTTTGTCGGACTCGAGGAGGAGGGCTATGTACGATCAGGACATGGCTAGGGGTCTTCACCTTGCTTTCTCCGCAAGGAGATATCAATATGAGGAGGTAATTAATTATTACTAGTCTTTTACCCGTGTAAATATGCACGGAATCATAATGACGATTAACTAAAAATAATTAAGTTTACTGTATTATAAAATTATTCGTCCTAATATAATTTTTATGATTATTTATTTATTTAATTTGTTTTTGTTTTTATTTTTATTTTTGGTTTAACTGTAACAACCTTTGGTTTTGATTTGTGTTAGTTGATTCATTAAGAGTAATTATGAAAGTTCACAATTTGGCTTTACAGTAGTAGAGATTTCTTTTGTTTTTCTGGTATTGGATTTTAGAATTTATATGGGTTTTTCAGATATTTTTTTTTATTTTTCAAGTTGGGAAATTTTTGTAGTTTTTGAGCAGAACATGTGTTTTAGTGTCAGTTTCTGTTTTTGGGTTAGCTTCAATCTGGGTTCGTGCAATTTCTGTACAATTATGTTGTTTTTATCCTTTATTCATAAGAAACACATTAATTTTAACCACCACATGTGGTTTTCTGTCGAAAAAAACCACCACATGTGGTCTTCTATGATGGTAAGAGTGTTGGTAAGAGGTAGTATGGACTATGGAACTCACATTTAGGTTGGAAACTTGGAATCCAGCAAACCTTGATTGAAGTTTGAATCCCAAGCTATTCTTGGTGTCCGGAGGGAAAGAGAGAAAGTGTTTTGGCATAACCCCTTCCACGTGGATTAGTCTATTGGATTAGTCTCTTGGTCTAAGAAGCTTCGAGGATACCGCCTTATTCTATAAATAAACTGAAATTTTATTCAATGAAAGATATGGAACTGGGGAATTTAAAAGATACAATTCTGTTAAATGTTTCTGTGCTGAATTGGGTTGGAGAAGAATAAGTTGAAGGAATGATTTTTATAAATAATAAAGAAACAGGTTATTGACTGTATGGGAGAAAATAGATATGATGAAGAATGGGACTTGGTCAGTTGGTCAAGCAGCAGCCTAGTTCCTTTAGATGCTTTATGTGTATTCAGCCAAGTTGTGCCAAATAACTTGATTGAAAATCCAAATGAATGTACTAGTGGTTATATGTTATGTGAGGCAAATATTGCCAAACCCATGAGGAATGGAGCTTTGTCTCTATGAATTTATAAGATTTGTTTAGCTGACTCCTGTAGTGGATTAATTCTGGTTATGTGAGGATTGATTCTTTGGATCAAGTTTTAATCGGAGTTGTCATACTTTCAGGGCATGGAAGTAAAAGGTGACTGGAAGAATCGCTGGCGAAGCCAGCTGTCTGAGCTGAAGAGAAGAAGCTCATACAAGGATGATCGACAAAACATGTCATGGGGAGCTAGAATGCGCAGGCAAAGAGAGGGACTGTCTGATGAAGTATGAATAGGTTATCTTTATATCTAGGGATAAAATGTATATAATGTATTATGAACATACCTTGCCTCTTAGTTATGGTTGGTCTTAAAGAGGAAACTGTAGCTGCAATCTAGTTACAATTGCCACTACCAAGTAAAGAAAGTGCTAATAATATGCTCGACCTGATGTTCGAATAGAAAATTGTAAAGTTGCGTTGCTCTTGACAACTATAACTATGGGCAAGGGATGTAGTGTACATAAAGTTTTGTTAGATACTTGGTTAATTTCCACATAGTTTTAACCCATTTTCTCTTTGTTACTCGTGCAAACGTTGTTGCAATTTGACTCGATCTTTACACAAGCTTTAGTGCTTTGGTATGGTATAGAAGCGTAATCGATCAGAAGTGAGAATTATTGTTCTAGCTGGGTTCAAGTTGCTTACAAATTTGTGGTAAATATTAGTGAAGGAGGAATGAAACTTCTGTTCTGAAATGCTGGCGGAACACATAAGGAGCTTGTCTCCTAACTTCTTAACTACATTATTCTGTGATGGATTTAATAGGAAACTTTGAAAGCTTGTTCTTGACTTCTATAGTTTCATATGTAGAAGATACTATACTTGGATCAGTAATTATGCTGCCAAATTCAAAGGGGATGACAATGAAGGTTGGAGACTGATGGAAAATTGTGTATTTCACTCTAGTTTGTCTGAGATTTTTGTGCTGTATGGATTAGCTTCAAACCAACAAGTTTCCAACTTGTGTTTCAAGCGTGACATAATTGGTTAACTTCTGAAGTATTGATCTATTCTAGGCTCCTGATAATTTGTGCAACTAGTTCAAGATTTTTTTTAATTTTTTTTATTAATCAAACACTAGTTCAAGACTTGTACGCATAAAAGATAGGGTTTTTTTTTTGACAAAGTCGCATATACGTTTTTGATTTTCTTCATGGTGAAACCGCACGATTTTCTATTTTTTTCGGGAGTTATATAAGTTTGGTTTGGAACTTTGAATTATTTATTTTTGATCGAAACTACAAGGTTTTGTCAAAAAATTTCTAGTCACAGAGATTAACCGTGTCTGAGGACTAGGTCAAAGTGCTTCCACCCCCATAATTATCAAGAATAGATTGAGATTTAACTTTAATCAACGTTGGCGTGATTTGAAAATAGAAGATTTAACTTTAATCAATGTTGACTGGATTTGAAAACAGGTGTGAGGGTTCTAGACATAGACTCTCGACCATATGCGGTTCAAATTTTTCCAATCCGAAGAACTCATATATACTAGCTACTTCCTGAATTGTGCTTCATAAAACAGTTCAGTCTGTCGCCTTCTAAATTAAACTGTTTACTCTTATCATTTCATTTTCTCACCTAATAGGTTCATAATGCCTAGTATACCCCTTACTTCCTCTTTTTCTTTAAAATAAAATATATTCTTTATTTTTTATTTTTGATTTTTTCTACTTACCTCTTCTTCCTCTTGTACTACCAAACTCTTGATCAAATCTTAGCTTCTCCTACGTAAAGAAAATAATTAATTAAATAAACAAGAGGAAATGAGGGGTATAATAGATATTTCGGACCTATTGAAAATTATTAGGTGAGAATTTGAAAAAAAGAAATAAACATAAATAAACTATTAAAAAAAACGTAAAAGAGATGGGAATACTCTATTCTCTTTTCTTAGTTTTTGAGCTATGTAATTTTTTTTGTTTTTATTTAATATAAAATCTGAACGTAGGGATGAGCTTCCCAACTAAAAAAACGTAAAATAAATTATGCACTTTAGAGTTCATTTTTTATTTTATTTTTTAAGAAGGCTCGACGCAATTGCCTTCAAGGTTTGATTGGTATAATATAATGGGATATATAGAGCCTGAATATCATATTATATAAGCATGAAAAGATACGTAAATATAAAATATACGTCCCGTGAACGTATGAAATACATATTTTATGCCACTCAATTATTTATGGGGAAAGTACAATCACTGAAGCACAACTTGATTGAACAAAAACAGATTACAACGTATTCGTAAAACTTTCTTCATAAAACACTTTCCAATCTCAAGGGTCAAAATTTTTCTTCATATTACTCTTCATATCAAGCAATGGCGTCATTGCTTAAATGGCACCCTCCTGATCGATACAGATTTTGTGAAACTTAACTTTGATGCTTATGTTCAAGATAACCATGCTGCGATTGGTTTTGTGTTTCCGTGATGCAAATTGTAATCCTCTTACAGTAATTGCTAAATATAGTATGATACTTCTGTCTTGTTGGCTAAGACCACAGCTCTCAAAGAAGGTCTCCATACAACATGGTTGCAACAAATCCCGCATATTCTAGTTGAGGGAGACTCAAAGGTACTGATCGACTGCATTAATGGCAAGGCTGCATCTCCTTGGTGCCTCGGTTCTATTTTACAAGATATTAGATGGTTGGCGTCTCAATTTCGACAGTGCTTCTTTAGGCATATACACCGGGAGGCTAATTTTGTGGCTGTTAGACTAGCTTCTCTAGGATTGACTGTTGTCTCTCCCATAGTTTGGTTTTACTGCTTACCCATTTTTGTATCCCCAGCGTTTCATTTGGATCAGCTAGGAAGGGATGTTGTTAGAGGTTTTTTGTTGTTGTTGTTTTGTTTTGTTGTTGTTTTAATGAAATCGAAAAAGAAAAAAGAACAATGACGTCATTATTTAGGGTTGAGGAAGTCAGCTGACCTTGACCTAAACTGCAAGTTTGCACTTCATTCATTGCGTTTCTCTCATGCAAGGTCATCACCAATGGAAGTAAATCACCTGTAACGAGAACACAATAATGCTTATTTTTAAACAAGAGGCCATTAAAATTCCGAAAGCTTGAGGTTTAGAGCTGATTGGCGGCATTGTGCTTTATGCTAGCAATGTGAGACACAGATGATCTAGGTGGATACTGGATAGAGCCGATCGAGTACTTCAAAAATACAAGTCCATATCAACCTCCATTGTGAGACACAGTTTTGTCTGCAAATCAATTTCCATCTTTGTTACTATCTCAACCAAGATAGCGATCCAGTCATCCCCATCAATGACTCATCAACAATATATAACACAAAATGAATGCATTGTATTTTAATATCAGTAATCCCAAAACATGCAAGGGACCTCACCTGGATCACCATCAAGATCTGAGGCCTGAGGGTGATTTTATAATCCTGGTCACCATCATTCATTTGGGTAACCACAAGTTGAGCTTTCAAGCTGTTGAATAATAATGCAGAACTGGAAGGCATGCAGATGCAGATCCCAGCAGGTGGCTGGTAGGTGATGCATGCAATTTCATATAAATTTGGTTTTGGTTATCGACTGTTGGAATGAGGGAAAGGGTTTGTTAGTTTTTTTTTTTTTGGACGAAAGGGTTTGTTAGTTGGCAATAAACTATGCTCGTATCAAGAAACCAATCCGCCTCCCCCAAAACGGTTTTTAAGATTTGAGTTGTCCATTTTCATGTTACGAACTATGGCTCCCAAATCTGCTGCTAATGGTAAAAAAAAGTCGGATTTAGCCATCTTGAGCAACTTCAATCGAGTGGTTATTATTCTTATTAGAGAAAAGGACAAATTACTGGTCACTCCGCTAACTTTAGGGTGCTCGACAGTTTAGTCCGTTATCTTTCAATTTCAATCGATCACTCCGCTAACTGTCTAATTTCACACAATTCGGCCTATCCGTTAAGTAGCCGTCCAAATCGATGGTTAAGTGCTGACGTGGCACACCAAAAATCAATTAATTATTCATTTTTCTCATTTTCCATTTCTCTCCCAAATTTCCAATTATCCCCCAAAATTCCCAATCTCCCCCAATCTCATTTTTCAACCAACACCAAATTTCCAGTCAACATAGTCCGACCCTTCTTCCCTCTTCTCCTTCTTCTTCCTCTCCACATTTTCCTCTCTATCCCTCAAACTCTCTCACTCAGCCGCAGCAGAAGAGAAGAGCAGAGCAATGGCTTTCATCAAGGCCTCGAAACCCCGCGCCTACTTCAAGCGTTTCCAGGTCAAATACAAGCGCCGCCGTGAGGGCAAGACCGACTACCGCGCCTTGGCATTCTCTCGGCTCAACTTCACCGCCAGAGTCAAATCCGTCTACCCAGGCCCGCCGGTTCATCGAAATCTTAATCTTCGCCCGCTTGTAAAGCGCGTCGCCGCGCTCAGCGTCGAAGAGGCTCTTCTTGTAGAGCGGGGAGAGCGCGACGTCGATGGCGTCGAGAGCGGATGTTTTGAAGCCCTGGGCGTCGAGAGCGAGGGCTGTGAGGATGTGAGCTGCAGCGTCTTTCGAATCGAGAGCGATGGCCTTGTCGGCGTGAGGGCTTGTTTGGAGAGAGAGGTGGCGGAGGAGGTGGAGGTGGATGGGGCGGCGTATCTGGCTTGGGCGAGGAGCTGGGCGCCAAGGACAAAGTGGCACTTGGATTGGATGGCGGTTTTGGAATTAAAACCGTAGCAGCAGCAGTAGGAACCTAGCTACCAGCGTCGCCCAAGCCGTTGCCGTCTCTCTAAACTGGACCTCCACTCCCGACGCTCACAAAGCCGTCGTCGCTTTCCTCGACTCCATCTCTCTCTCTCTCTCTCTCCCTCTCTCTCTCTCTCTCTCTCTCTCTCTCTTTCTCTCTGTGTGTGTGTGTGTAAAGGTCAAGTATTTTGCTGTTCTATGTGTGCTTGATCACAGCTGCTTTTGATTTTGGGATTTGAATTGTAATCTGTTGTGGTTCTTTGTGATTGTGAGGGTTTAATTTTGAGAATTGGAGTATGATTTCAGATGTTTGATTTAATGTGTGTGAATTTGTCGAGGTGATCAGCTCTTGAATTTGAGAAGTGTGAGAAATGTGGAGAGGAAGAAGAAGGAGAAGAGGGAAGAAGGGTCGGACTATGTTGACTGGGAATTTGGTGTTGGCTGAAAAATGAGATTGGGGGAGATTGGGAATTTTGGGGATAATTGGAAATTTGGAAGAGAAATGAAAAATGAGAAAAATGAATAATTAATTGATTTTTGGTGTGCCACGTCAGCACTTAATCATCGATTTAGACGGCTACTTAACGGATGGGCCGAATTGTGTGAAATTGGACAGTTAGCGAAGTGATCGATTGAAATTGAAAGATAACGGACTAAACTGTCGAGCACCCTAAAGTTAGCGGAGTGATCAGTAATTTGTCCTAGAGAAAATTATATATAAAGAAATGACCAAATTTAAAAACACAAAAAACTCACATTCAATATTTCTTATACAAATTAAGACATGAATCCAAGCCCAACATTAATAAAAGCAGACCTGACCCGAATTGTAGATATGAAATGACTAAAATATCTAACTCTAAATCAAAAAATACACATCTCGTCCTTTATCTCTCTCTCTCATACCAACGCAAGAAGCGAAGCAGCCATCTTGATGACGGAAGACACTCGACGACGACGCCTGACTCCTCAATGTCGACGATAAACGAGGCTCGACAACGGCTCCGCATCGACGATGACGACAACTCTGCCTCGACGACGACGGCTCCTCCTTGACAACGACTTCTCTTCCTCGACAACAACGGCTCCACCGATCCTTTTCGGTTTCACTGTACATATTCCTTAGTCCTCCACCGCCGTCAAAATCCAATCTGCTACTAAAGCTACCTGATCTGAGGCCAACGACATGAGCAATCAATGCCATCGAGGAGGAAGATGAGTCGATTCTTGTTCAAAGAATATCAATTCAATTGTCGCTGAATTTTGGGGTTCAGGTTTGGGTATATGATTGGGTTGAGCGTCCGAGTAACAATGGGAGGTTGAGGTCGGATGAAGACAATGCATTGAAAGTGGACCTATATGATTGGGTTGAGGTAATGCATTGAAATGGAGGAACCTGGTTGAGACAGTAGCAGTGGGTTGAGTAGCAAAAGTAAGCAGTAGCAGAGTGGGATGAGTAGCAAACGTAGACAGTAGCAGACATATTGGTAGTAGAAGTTGACATTAGCAGTTAGATTCGCGGGAGCATTAGTATTTTCTTCGTCAGTAGCAGAAAGTTTCTAATAGCGACATTAGTAGCTTTATGAAGGTCTCTTATCGCGACAATAACAGCTTTGTTTGATTTGGAGAATTGCCTGAAAAAAATTATAATAGCACCTTTTTATCGGGTGCTATTTTGCTACTCGGCAATGTGCTATTGTGCTACTCGGCAGTGTGCTACTGTGCTACTCGTCGATAGTAGCAGTTGATATGTAGTGAAGGGTATTCTGATAAAATTGTAGTGACAGATGACATGTGAATATTAGTTTGTCCTAATTTGTTAATATTTGTCCTTAAATGTGTAAGAATTGTGTAATGACGTATTTGTAAACTGAAATTTAGTTAGTAACTTTATAATAATTTACTATTCTTAATATTTTTCTTTTAAGTTAAATGATTGGTGCGGCTGTCTTTTAGTTTTCATTAATAGAATTGTCAGATACAAGCATGAAGCCTAAATCACTTATTACAATAAACATAAAGAAGTCCCTATATAATATCAAAAATATCTACAAAACATTCCTCTAAAAGCGACTACATTATTTTTTTGAGAAATTTAGAATTCATTAACTAATTCATGACCAGAAGGCAAGACGAACATAATGCCTAGCTAGTCGTCAGGTACAAGCACCCAAAACTATATGACCGACAAGCTTCATTATAAATCTGCACATTTATACCTACGACAAAAGACATGAACTTGAGGACCTTTAATAACAGTCTCGAAAGGGGCAAGGAAAAGTATTTCGCCTCTCTCCTGAACGCGGAATGAGTGCGAGAGGATCCAGGTGCAATTTAAATGGAAGATGAATTCATTTGGATCCACTGGACGACGGATGACAGGCCGACCAAGGAGAAACGATTGAGAAGAATGACGTCCAGGACAGCCCCCGATCTTCCCAAGGTCAAGAGCAGCGTCGCTCGACGCTAGAGCCAGTGAAGCCGCGAAATTTGCGGTTATAGCGTCAATGGAGGCCATAGTAACAGGTTGAAGGAATACAGAGTAGGCAGAGTTGAGACTGAAGAGATTGAGAAAACCTAGGACAAGAAGACCTTAGCCCCACCATCAAATTGTCTGGCCACTTTCTGCTCCCTTTAGGATCTCCAATCTCCCAGGGTCGTCATCCTCACAACCACTCATCCGGCTGAACCCCTCTCACCTAGACTCAATGTCCAATATGGTCCGTCCGACAGCGCTGCTGCGAGGGCATGCCATCGGACAAGGCATACACTTACTTGACGGGAAATAGCTCTAGGATTTTAGACAGAAAGTTCAGCCCTCAACATTTCCCTATGTAGAGTTGTCATTTATGTTTTGTCAAATTTGAATTTGACATATGACACGAAAATGTCATTTTTATGGAGATAAGAAAAAATTAGAGAGGGAGAAAGAGTAAGTGCATTATGGACCGTAAACACTCATAAATCTTTCATCTTTTGTCAGGTAGTTAACACCGTTACAGTATTAACATTTCAAGTACTTATGTTAGGTCGGGATAAAAATGTCGTATACAAAAATGATATTTTCGAAACGTGGGAGACAGACTCAAGAATTCGTGTTATTAAAAAAAAAAAAAAAAAAAAAAGGAGGGGTGTGACATTCGTGAAATGAAATGCCAGACAGTGTCTGCATTGTTTCCCTAACATCAAACATCAAATGTAATAGACTCATGATTCGCTAAAAAACTAAAAAAGAGAACAATCATAATGCACTCTTAAACTCAAATTCTGGTATATATGTTGTACGGATCAGTCTACAACTTTACGTCACATCCTATTGCATGAACCCCAGATTTTTTAAGCTTGGGTTTCTTGAATAAGCAATGACCGACGCTCAACTGTAATGATAGAAACAGAGTACTATATTAGCTTGATATACTTATTACATTATCATAACTATAAAACCTTATTAAGCAGGAATGACATCACACATAACATTTGAAACACCGAAGAATCAAACACTAATTGATCTCAAGCATAAGATCATTCTTTCTCAACTCAGCTTTCAACCCCAACACTTCTTTCTCTGGGAAAATAACATTCACCAGTCTTCCTTCACCATTTGGCCCTGGCTGAACCAAAACAGCTCCTTCATCACCAACACCTTGTATGCTGTAATTCACACAAACTGGCTTATGTCCCTCTGCTTCAAACCCATAGAAGTCTGCATCTTCCCAGTTCACAAATGTCAAGTTCGCCCCGTACACAATGTAATCCGACGCTCCATTCTCGCTCTCCACCAGTTCTCCTATCTGTGTTTCCTCGTAACTCTCGCGCTTAGCCAGCAATGCTGCTAAACTTTTCGGATACATATCGGCAACATCTGCAGCCTCGACTGTGCTTATAATCTGATTGTTGCCGCATTCCGCAACTGCAGGTTTAGTACCTTTTGTGCAGATTGTGACTAATTTCGGCTCCGACCCTTGTCTCACTTTTGCCACACATTGCCAAATAACACCACAAATGAGCTCGAAAGTAGGTATTTCTTCAGCTGGGTTTGGATTCTGACCCAGTAACTTGAGCTCCAAGCAGTTTAGCTGGGTGGGAGTGAGGACGAACGAGAATGTTTCCATCTTGTGGTTGTTGGGTGTGATCCAGTGGTCACCAACTGAATCCACATTTTTTAGGGCTAACGGTGAAGGGTGCTTGAGTTTCTGAATATTTGGTTTTGATGTTTCCGGGTAAGGTGAAGGCACCTTACCAGTCATGGTTCGACTCAAGCCATTGAAGAAGTACTCTGAAGCAGCCATGGCATCTCCCAGAATATGGGACCAGCTAAGCCCTATTGACACTCCTCCGCACTTAAAACGAGTCCACTGCACAACCGCATTTGATCAACTCAACTTAATTAACAAAAAATGGTTCAAATTAAATTTCCATGCTGATGCGACTGTTATTAACTAATTATCTATCACCTTTTTTCTTCGGACAGTAAAAAACAAACAACAACAACAAAACCGCGACCCGGAGTAACTCTCTATTATACTTATTCTCACATTGCTTTTATCGGATGATTGAAGTAGAGAACAATACAACAACCCCAAGAAAATACCTCTTCATTTTCAGTTGTTTAGGGTAACTCTATCATGATTCATACCATATGGTATAACATACCTATTACAAATGTGTATAATTGTATAACATATAAGAATTTTTGAATAGGTAAATAGTCATTACATGACCATTTAGTTACTTCTTCACTCAATATGAGGCATGTTACACCATATTGGTATACTAGAATTTTTCATATACTAGAACCACGGCTAGAATTCATCATGTGCTCAATATTAATGGAACCGCCACAGGGTTGGTGAATTTGGAGTACTTATATATGATCCATCCTAATATCAGTAGTATATTTCATTTTACCCAAACTGTGAAAGCATTCTTCAAATGGTCAGAAACAGCAAAAAGTAAACAACCCGAGTTGGTTTTCGTACATATAGTCAGAACTCAACTCAGAACTATCCTATAATTAGTGGGAATGTAACTTTATAAGACTTTGAACGAACAAAGTGGGTTTCTGTTTCTTTTGTGTTCTTAAACATAAAACATGAGTACCTGGAAGAGAACAGGAGGAGAGAAGAACAACTCAGGGCCAATGATTTGGTTAGAAGCAAGCAGCTTGTGGATAGACGAGTCCATCCCTAGCCATTCTTCAAGGGTCTTATCAGACTGAGCCTCAATGAACCTCGCCCCGCAGTCGTTACACTTAACAAAGGGCCGTCCGGAGGATTCCGACCTCCGGAACCGGCCCAACACCCGCCAGTGTTCAATCAACCAGACGAACATGTTTTCCTTTATTTTCAGGACGCTTAGCCCTTCGGCTGCCTCACTACTGAAGAAGTAGACTCCTCTTAGGTAGTGGAGCTTCATAGCCAAGTCCATGCCACTTGGCACATGAACCGTATCCGCCGGCGTAATCTTCCCCGACCCAACCGAGGAAAGCTTGAAGCCATAGACCAAGCTGTCTTCCTTGGGTAAAACCATGGTGTAGAGAAATGAGAAAGGAGAAGTAGGAAAGTGAGTTGTGCTCAAGGCTGGAAGTGTAGTGGTTTCCACTTTCTAAGAGTGACAACACTATATAGGGGGTTATCGAGCAAAGATCGGTTGAATCATTTAATGGGCTTTTATTGTGAAAATTATACAGCGCACGCGCACCCTGCCAATCTCACTGTCCACTCACCGTGCTCGGCCTCACCCGGCGATCTCACCGTTAAATTTTCGGGTGCGCTGAATAGACTCTCCTTTTATTGCACATGAGGTATCACTTGGTTAGTTCAGAAGAACGGGATAAGCCTGCATGCATTGATTAAAATTGTTGGCTTGAGAAGTGTATGGTATTGGTTGGTCTTACGTTTGTCTTTTGAATTCTTTTTTCTTTTCTTTTGGTTAGAAGATAGTACTTTTCAATTTACCCAAATTTAATATTATATATATACACACACACAGAGTTTCTCAGCTGAGGACGTCCGTATTTATTCTTAATGTACAGATTTCCACTTTACACTTACTTTTCAATCGAATTTTCACATCTCCACCGTCTAGTATTTAGATACTAATGTATATACCATCTGTGTAAAATTTCAGCCAATTTGGTTACCATTAAGGCACTCAAACTCGATTTAACCAATGGATGAACATAATTCTGTCGAACTTGAACCGTTCATGTTTATAACAGAAAAAAACAGTTTTGAGTGCCTTAATGATAACCAAATTGGTTGAAATTTTGCAGAGATGATCTATACATTAGTATCTAAATACTTGATGGTGAAGATGTGAAAATTCGATTGAAAAGTGAGTGTAAAGTGGAAATCCACACCTTAAGAATAAATGCGGACGTCCTCAGTTGAGAAACTCTGTATATATATATATATATATATATATATATATATATATATATATATATATAGGACTCTTCCACGAATGGATCCTTTTTTTTACATATATGAGGGATGGAGGATTACACCAACTTTTCGATCACAAAATCACATTTCCACCGTTCAATATGTAGTTTTATATGAGTAGATCACTTCTTCAAATTTTCAAAAACTTTGGTAATTGTTAAAGCATTTAAAACTACGATTTATAATTATAAGCATGAATGGTTCATGTTTGACAGATTTGGTTCGTTCATTGATTTAATCTTGTTCGATACCTTAACGATCACCAAATTGGCTGAAAATTTGCATAATTGATCTATATATAAGGACCAACAAACTGAACGGTGGAGATTCAAAAATATAATCGAAAAGTTGGTGTAATCCCCCATCCCTCATATAAACCAAAATAAAGGATTCCTTAGTGGAAGTGCCCTATATATAGGATGTCCATTCCAAAGAGAATGTCCGAATAGCCCTTAAAGTGCGGACATCCCTCTGTTCTCCACTGAACGGCTCCGACGACGGCGCACCTCCACCCGAGTGAACACCAGCGACGTCCCCGATCACTTTCTCTTCTCGGCGAGATCGATTTGAAGGTTTGGGCAGCAACCTCCACCCAAAACTTCAGACAAGATCGATCTCGCCGGAAAACTGAAATTCGGCTAACTCGTCGGGGAGAGAAAGTGATCAGAGACATCTTTAGTGTCCGCTCTGGTAGAAGCGTGCCATCGTCGGCACCAGACGGTGGAGAACGGAGGGACGTCCGCATTTTAAGGGCTTGCGGACGTCCGCCTCTGATCCGGACTGTATATATATATTTTTAGGAATGAAATTGTTTCATTGATTATGCAACATTACAATAGAAATTCCAAAACACTCTCTAACGGGGAGATGTTGCACCTAAGAATATAAAATTACATTGAGGTATGAAATTCATTAGCTAGGCTTCGTTTGGTTCGCAAAACTGAAAATAATTTCTTTGTTTTTCTTACCGGAATGGAAGAATGGAAATGAAATTTCTCGATATTTTGTCTTTCTTATGTTGTTAACTTTCTTTTATGATAATCAAGGTGATGTCAATCTATTGATGTAAAATTGAAAATTACTTTGCAACACGGCTCGTCGACCTGTAATCTCTGGCTACGTCATAAACGATAAATACAAAACCCTAACTTCAACCAAACTAAACTAACCATAGTCCATAAAATCATAAGTAACCAAAACCACGATGTACGTTATCAAGGTAGCTAGACACCGGAGCAAGACAAACCCCTAGTTTGAACATGGAAAACCTAGTATTTCATTTTGGGATCATATTGATCATTCCAGAAGAGTTTGGGGACTGTTGATGTGGTTATATGTTGACAATAAATATTTTTGGTCAGTCTCATGCAGGACACGTCAGCAAGACAACAACAGACGGTGCAGTGACGGAAAATGACTTTCGGCCTTTCGTCGGTAGCAAAAATGAAGTTTGGATACCATATTGATAGTTATGTAAGTGTGGTTATCACTTCGACCGTGCCACAAGAGTTTAGCGACCGGTGCTGAAATTTTCTCTACATTCGAATTGCAACGATAGAACTTAGTGAGCAGCATATTTACAACACAATGGCAGTTTTAGACAAGACAAGACATTACAGTGAGTTGGGCGGAAACAAGAGCAAAGGACACAAATAAGATCACCAAATTGCAACAAAAAGACTTAGTGAGCACATATACATATGAAGTAGAAGTACACAACACAGTGGCAGTTTTAGACCAAACAAGACACTGCCATGACTTGCGCAGAAACAAGAGCAAAGGACACACAAATAAGATAACCAGAAACAAACTGTAACATTTCCTGGACGAGTATTAGACTTCAGACGACTAATTGTCAAACGACAGATGATAAATATTCAAGGGAATATCGAAATTTTATGAAATAAAAACCATTGGTTGACACAAGATTTTTGGATGTCAAATGTCTGAAAACTTGAAACAAACAAAAAAAATTATTTGACGGCAACTACTACATTATAAAAAATATTGTTGGGGATTGAGGAAGACCATATGTCCATATCTGATGACCTTTCTCAATCAATTTCAATTCTATTATTAGATAGGGTTGGGAGATATGCTGCTAGTAGTTGAGAAAAGTACTGTTGGAGGCAGTGAGACCTTTCTGATATTAATTCCAATTCCTTCAATTGCTAGCTGTAACTGAGAGAAACTATTGTTGGCTACGACTGATGAGAGAAAATATTGTTGAGGGATGAGAAGTACCATCTATTATTGGCTTCAGCATGCACTTGACACGGCCTCTTGACACGGCCTCTGCTTCTTTCTGGAGAGCGTATTCGGCCCATCCGGGTGCGCCGCGCATCAGTAAATTTAACGGTGAGATCGCCGGTGAGATCACCTGGTAGGGCCGGGCACGGGTGAGTGGACTGTGAGATTGGCCGGGTGCGCGGCGCACCCGGGTGCGCTCTATAATTTTCATTCTTTCTGAGCGATATGTTTCCATCATTCAAGAATCAAGATAGTACATATACTATTTTGAAAATTTACTCACAGAACTAACACGAGTAAGTTCTCTATATAGATAGATTGAGATTTGAACACTATTTATCTGCCTTGCTTGAAACAGTCATCTACTCATAATGTCTCCTGCATCTGTGATTGAATTTCTGCAGATTCCATAGTATAGGCAAGCTTTTATTATGTGTCATAGGCATGCTACTCCTGCAGAAAAATTTATGAAGAATAATAATCCTCTCATTCCTCTGCACAACATAAAGTAAATTTCGCGGCTGATGCCACCCGTTCAATAGAACACCATATTTGGTCCAACCAGCTTTCCCTTCCAGCTCTTGAATTGGACCAGTTTGGTCCAGAGACCTGTGTGATTTTCACTATTATCTGTACTATATTCAAAAGAAGAGTTTCAACCAACATTACCCTATCACTCTAGAAAAGTTAAACTTTAGAAACTTAAGTTATAGTCACCCTAAGATAAGTGTAATCAACTACCTTATTTGCATCCAAATTAGGATCCCATCTACAGGTGTGCAAATTCTCATCCCTTTCTCAGTTCCTAAATGTTGTAGTCATACTTCCGGGAAGCAGAGCTGATATGTATATCCGGGTATGAACGATAATCCCGAGGCCAATGGGAGAATGCAACTACTATACTTTTCCTCTATCTTACATTTCTTGTAAATAAGAGTTCTATGTTACAAATCAAAATTGTGGTGGAGTTGCAAAGACCACATCTAGTTTCCCTTAAATTCTCAATTAGAAAGAGCTTCGCAGCTCCTAAGTGAATCAAAAACAAAAATCGCACAACCTATATATCTCCCTCCCTTTCTACGCAACCTTCACTTGTCGCGCTTATGAAAACTTTCCATTTTGATGAATTGGTGGTGACCTGCTGTGTGGGAGAAAACCTTTCTTCAATTCCAAACAGCCCTCTCCTGGTCCCGGAGCATTTGCCTTGAGTTGTGACAGATACCTTAGCAAGTTAAGACAGTTTGGGAACAAGGCCATCGGTCATACTCCCTGCAACAGCCAATCAAAGGCGAATGCGGGTAGGACAGATAAAAACATCCATTACCAAGCACTGGATGCCTTTCCAACAAATTGCTGACAATGGAGTTGGGAGGTGAAGCATGCCCATTTGAAACCGATTAATATGGAATCACATACGGCAAAGCACAAACATCAGCTGACTCTATCCGCAGGGCTTCTGACCAAACTTGTGCGGTCTCCTCATCCGGTGAAGATTCCACCTTGGGCTTCTTTGATTTGGTATCACTGCAACCAAATAACCAGTCTTGATCGTCATCAGACAATTCATTCATTTTTGGAACCGTATAAACCTCACTTAAAAATCTGGAATCCGGATGGGGCGGTCTCATTGATGCTTCAGCAATTGGATCAGCTTGTGCAGCTGTAGAAGGCGGCTTTGCAGGGGAAGCAGATGACGGTCTAGCTTCAGTAAAGCCATTCTTCTTACGTTCCTTACTGTCTACTTTAACACTGTTGGCTCCTCCCTGCTTATCTAAAACATATGGGATGGACGTTTGACAAGGCTCCAATGTCCTTCCATTTTGCGTCAATGGATGAGAGGAAGAGGGTCGCAGCAATTTATTGGGCCTAATTTCATTGGCTGTAAGATCAGAAAAGGAAGCATCATTAGTCAGCTAGAAGAAACTTACCAAAATTTCAATCTGCTTCATGAAAGTGAGTCTAGAGCATGGCCAGTTCACTGTTACCAAGTGAAATATAATACCACTTGGGGCAAAAGGAAACAATAGATAACAGAATCTGATATTCTGTAAAAAAAGTATACCTACAACCTTCCTCAGTTGTAGGGAAAAATGGCCAAGTTGTGTAAGACAACTATATAACATTGATTTGGCTGCAATGATGATACTTTACATCATGAAAAACACTCACCGTGCAAAACTCCATTTGTCTTTAAGTCCTTTCGTTTCTTAAGGTTTCCCTCAGCATTGGCAGTTTTGTTGCTGTCCTTCGGAGGTTGGGAGGGTTCGCTGTACTGGGAATCGATTGGAATCTCTTTACTGGTTTCTCTAGATTTGTCTGGTTCTGCATGCTTAGAACCGTTTGCTTTGTCTTCCTTTTTCTTCTCTTTATCTGGCTCGGCAGTCTTCGACGCACTTTTCTTCTTTGCTTTCTCCTCCTTCTTCTTCTCTTTATCTCTATCCTTATCTTTCCCCTGGGTTTTCTTCTCTCTATCTTTATCCTTACGCTTTTCCCCTCGTTTATCATCACCTTCCTTCTCTTTCGTCTTATCTTTTCCATCAGTCTTTCTTTCAACATTGCTCTCCAATGGTTTGGAAAGTCCTTGAACTTTGGCTTGAACCATGCCGCCAGGAACCTGAACCAGTCCGCCAGGGTTCTGCACCATTGCACTTCCACTAACCCGTGGTGCAACTCTGACTTCTTGCACATCAGGCTTTCGGATATCAACTCTCTTGTCCTTGCTAGTTTCCTTAACTTCGGCCAATATGCCAGTTCCCTTGGCCACAAATCTGACCATCTCCTCATCTTTTTTGCGGTCTGAACTAGTAATCTTCTCAACGAACTGGTTCTTAATTCCTCTGGCCTCATCCTTAGTCTTCCTAGCCACCTCCACTGATACAGAATTCCTGTTCTCCGTAGGCAGGTGACTGTTCTGGCCAAGCTTTTCCGCCAGGTAACCTCCAAATTGGCTTCCTCTGGCCCCATCCTTGGTCTTCCGAGCCACCTCCACCAATATAGGATTCCGGCTCTCTGCAGGCAGGTGACTGTTCTGGCCAAGCTTTTCAGCTTGGTAACCTCCAACTTGGCTTCCTCTGGCCTCGTCCTTAGTCTTCTTAGCCACCTCCACTGATAAAGAATTCCTGTTCTCCGCAGGCAGGTGACTGTTCTGACCAAACTTTTCTGCCTTGTAACCTCCAACATGGCTAGCATCTCTCTTGTCTCTATCATCTTTATGAATGATTTTCTCTGTGACATGATTCTCAATTTTTCCTGGAAGTCTAGTTCCATCTGAAGTACCAGGTTTATCTTTGACTTTGTCTGTGTCTTTCTCCTTATCCTTCTTTTTGTCTCTGTTCTTTTCCTTCTTGTCTTTCTTTTCCCGATGTTTTCCATCACCTCTGTCTTTCTCACTTTTCTCTTTTTCTCTTTTCTCTTTGTCCTTCTTATCCTTTTTATGCTTCTTTTCTCTCTGCTTCTCCTATAAATTACAAACACATATAAGAAACAAAAGGACATACACTTGAAGAATTATTCAAGGTTCATATTTTTCACAAAGAAATAAAAACCAAGAGCTTTCTCTGAGGAAAGGCCAGTAAGAAAGAACTATAACTAATTGAACATCAAAGTGAAAATATTCCCTTCTTCAGGACAATATATAACTTAGTGATGACTCTCGAGTATTTGGGAATTTAAAATCAATAATCCTCCACCTTCCGAGAAGTAATGCTCTCCCCAAACAATCCTTGTATTATTCCATAAATCCAAAAACAATGAAAAGAAAAAGAACAAAAGGTTGCATCTTTCACAAGAACAGAAAAATAATCAACTCCTGCATTATATCCTAAGTTATAGCCATTAAGCAGTGTAAGTAACAGATTTACTGACATGTAAGTGTCATTCTAGTCCCTGAAACCATAATATTCTACCAGCACAACCTCAAAAGGATATTTGAATACATAACATTAATCCATAATGCATTTATAAAGGAAGCCCTAGGACTTAATTAGCAAAAAGACTATCAAAACAGGCACAGTGCAAAGTACTAAAAGACCATACCAGCTTCAAAATTTGCCTCTCCAAATCAAAGTGCATCTTTCAGAATGTAAAATCTAGTTGCATAAGCAGGTGCAGAATTGAGACATAAGAAGACAGTGCACCCCAAGAAAGTTCAAAACAAGCAAGTAAAAAAAAAAATATTATAAATAATTAAACCAATTAAGCGGACTATAAAATTTCAAAACCAAGATGATCATACCATAATGCAAGACAAACCCAAACCATCATCGGCAAGACATGAGTAAGACAGTGGAGAAGCATACCCTAATGCAGTCAAACCCAAACCCCAGTTCCAGACAAGCAAATTGAAAAATATCAAAATATCTTACAGTTGAAGGAGTGCTGAATAGCAAAAGAAGGATCATCAGATAGGGATCATCAGTAAGAAGGAAGACACATGAGCCGAAGGAATCCAAATACATGAAGAGAAAACTCCATTTTGTGATAGACAAGCTATCCATAGTGCACAACAAAAATGATCTTATGGTTTTTAATCCAAGAGACATGAAGCACCGTAAACAGTTATCGGCTCCACTCTTTGTAATATCCCCATCATACATAAACAAGGAATCCAAATGCAATAAACGAAAGCATACACTTTACTAAGTGCATCGAATTATTTTTTACCTTATTTAGATAACAAACAAATAAACGAAAGGTAAAGTCGAAAGCCGGGGCAGCATGCAAAGTGGACCCAAAATATATTTTCTTTCTTCATAGGTATGATAGGATACAAACTCATTAGTAATAAAATTTTATATAAATGACATCCACAGAATGGAGAAAACATGAAGGAAGCCACACAGCCAACAAGAAAATAAAAATACTAGACAACAACAGCTCTTGGATTTCTATAGAAAAAAAAAGTATCCCTAAACTCTCACGAAACTGAAGCCCATGAGAAGGCTAATAACTAATCCTCTCCCAAACATTACTCAGCTTCCCCGTGCCATCTTAAGCTCTTCTGTTTCTTTCCATCCCAATCACTCAAGTAATAGCCAATATACCACATCTTCCCAACACCCAAATATTCTTCCTCAACAATAAACGTGTGCCTTTGACTCACATGACCTCATGAAACAGGTAACCCGAGGTCCAAAGCTTAGACAGTGTAAGAACATATCAGCTTCAACTTTGCACATCACTAGCCAATGAGGAGAAAGACAGAGATAAGGATTTCTCCTCTGAAGCATATCACATGTATAAGTCTTCCCATGAACAATAATCATGCTAACACTCATACCTTAGGAGGTGCTTAGGCATTCCAAATCGCAGTAGATGGAGTAATTTGAGTAAGAGGGTTGTTCATCAAGTGCTTGAGTAAGACTTGCAGGAAAAGCTCCCTATTGATTCCAGCACCTATCTTCTCCTATCTAACCTAGATGAGGTCAGCACCACACTGCCTAATTTATCTAGTAACAAACATAAGATCCTCAACTTCTTGATCATTCATGTTCCTCCAGAACCTAAAATCTTAAAGAAGATAGCACTCATTCTAGTAATATAATTTTTTTTTAATTGATAACAACAAGAAGAGGTTTAAGAGATACATGGATTACAGAAGAAGACGAAGAAAAGTGAACCTAAGAACGTAACATTTAAGATGTTTGATGCCAGAGCTTCTCATAATTTATGAGATCAAGATATTAAGAGTCACAAACTAGAAGACCCAAATTACAGAGAGAACAGAGACATTTAGAGCATTCCAAAATTTGGTTTTCCAAAGTCAATTATAAGCACAAAAAGCGATGGCACCAGAAAAGGCAGAGCAAGCAAAATGTAAGTCAGTTACCCCCTAATGTCAGAAGCTTAAAGGCTTAGTTGACATGATCAGTTCAGAGAACAATTCAGGACGGAGAACAGGAAATTTAGAAGAATTAATAGAAAAAGAAAATCATAAATGTTTTACACTGCCTGCTATGATTCAAAGTTTCCAATAGCACATGTCTATTCTGAACTTCTGTTACCATCAATTTTCCCTTTATCTGCGAAAATTTAGTAGTTTATGCAAACATTGGTCATCAGAATAATGGTTTACCAGATAATTGGTTAATGCAAAAACTAATAGAGTAAGTGTAGCCAATTACTGTATTATCAATAACAGACGTATCTAACCATTTCCTTATTTCCAAACTTTTATAATTTGAGCTTACCATGGCTAACACCACATAACCATATTCAAACAAAAACATGAAATCATATATGACACTAAAGAGCCTTTGTGAAAACCATTCAAACTAACATCTCTCTTTTAATTTATTTTTATTCTCTATGTTTTTTTCAATGAAAAAGGCAAAAAAATTAGTTGATTCTGGTAGAAAAGAGGCCACAGGTGTTGCCGTGGGGGTAGTTTGACTTATTAACTGGTGCTACAAGCCCACAAAAACAATATTATGCTGTAAACCTAGGTGCAAGTACGTCAACATGTCCACTGCAATTAGATCCCTACAACCAGCTACTTAACAGCGTAGCATACATCCTTGACCTGGTTGGTTAGCTAGTCTAATTGACATCCTTGAGGTTATGGGTTCAAATCTCATTGGCATTGGAAGGTTGGGTGGGTTAAGGGATTTTAATAAAAATCTTTTGGAAAAAAAAAAACAGACATCCTTCAGTGTGCAACAATAGCCTGCGTAGTGCATATAGATAAGGGAACGAAAGAGACCACCCCCTGCCAATATACCCCGTAAGCCAAGGTAAACCAATCAAATCCCTCCACTTCTACCCCCTAAATTTCAGAAGAACCTATTTATTTGGGCCATCCACACACTACCACAAGCAAACCTGCCAGATAGTAAGAGGCTTTTTGCTGATTTTTCCCTCAAAAATAAAATACTTCTCATCAATCAAATACAAAACTCATCCTACATCACAACGGATTTTAATAACAGCATTAAAAAGGAAATAAAGGAACAAATGAGAATATAGTTTCAGCTTCCTTTTAGCACATGGTGCACCAGTTGACTAAGATCAAACCTCCTCTTTTAAACAATGTACCAGTATAAGCTCTACCATGAGCAATACTGAAACTCCAGCCCAAGATATGTACCTTACAAGGAACTTAAGCATCCGAAATCATGTAAGGACCAGATGATTATGATGAAAATTGAGTTAACTGACACATAATTAGTACCAATCTAAAACTACTGCGTAAGAAGTAGCTTATACACTATAACCAATCTAAAATACTTCTCATCAATCAAATACAAAACTCATCCTACATCACAACGGATTTTAATAACAGCATTAAAAAGGAAATAAAGGAACAAATGAGAATATAGTTTCAGCTTCCTTTTAGCACATGGTGCACCAGTTGACTAAGATCAAACCTCCTCTTTTAAACAATGTACCAGTATAAGCTCTACCATGAGCAATACTGAAACTCCAGCCCAAGATATGTACCTTACAAGGAACTTAAGCATCCGAAATCATGTAAGGACCAGATGATTATGATGAAAATTGAGTTAACTGACACATAATTAGTACCAATCTAAAACTACTGCGTAAGAAGTAGCTTATACACTATAACCAATCTGATGGTCATGAATTATAAAGCAAAAATGTCCAGGTATTCCTTAGAAAGCACTTTTAACTATCAGGGACCAGTCAACATAAACAATATAGAAAATCAATCCACTGACCACTTATTATTAGAAACCCCATGGCCAATTAGCTCCCCACCAAAAGCTGACAACTAGGTCTTAATTCTGATCATTCCTATTTCAGCAAAGGTAACAAACATCCAAAATAGATGTACTCGATTAGAAATGACATATTCAGCAGATTTGCCCAACCTTCAATTGATTTCCCCGGCAACTAAATTATCACCTAAAATCTTTATCCTGGAATTTCAAAATTTAGCTACTCCTAAACTACAGCACCAAGCAAACAATCTTCATACATAACACTAAGTTCACACAATCTTTACAGCACCGAGTAAATATTGAAAGATTCACAAAGTTCAAGCAAAACTTTTAGTGTCCAATGTAAATTATTGAGCAATAATAATTCGGTGCGGACTGCAATAATATTCATATGCGTGCCCCTAATGAATGATTATTTCTTTTCCCTTTTTACGTTTTCCATTGCTAAAGTTATCAGTAACGAATGCTATACCAATCAAGAGATATAAATGCATACAAGGAAAGCAGATTAACCTGTTTTAGCACGTCCACATCATCTGTCCTAGCTTTTTTCTCATATCCTGGTGGTGGAAATGGAAAGCAGCGCGACATTGCACAGACTCACACAATACAAGAAACCAGTGCCTTCCCGAGAAGAAAGTTCCGGAATTATGTTCGAGTAGCACTGTTCCAGGAAGGGAACGAACCAGCAACTATGCACCTGTCCATGCACCATGCCCCCACATTCATACCCAGTATCAAAACTCCTCTGTCAATCCAATACACACTGAAACTGAAACCAAGCCTTGATCCTTTTACAAGTTGGATAAAGCAGATACTACCGAAATTAACTAGGCTCATCAAAACAATCAACTCAACCAAAACTGCGAAGCTACACTGAACTAAAAACCAGCAAAACCTTGATAAATTAACAGCTCCAACAGCTCTTTTCGGCCAAGAATCTTGAGCCAACTAAGTTAACCCGAACAAACACTATGAGTAACCAAATTGGTCCACTCCAATCTAATCCTCTGTGTTGCCTGGTGTGCCACTGCAATCACAATCAGCTCCTCCTTGCAAGCAAAACCCAACACCAAATTCATCCCCAGCCGAAGATCAGGCTCGTCTTAAGCAGCAAAAACCCAGAAATCCTTGTCCTCTGAAACACCGATTCGGCAAGTCTCTGATCACTCATGTAATATGCAATCTTGTTCCATGCTCAGAAAACCCGATGCTTCCCATATCTCCTAGGCAATAATCTCAGAGTTGGTATGCCAAATCCAGAGCTCCATTTCCGGTAAAGATCGAGCTCATGCGGGCTAGGGCTCCCGAATCTGTGAGTCTGATCAAACCCTAATTTAGTCCAACAGGAGCAGAATTGAATTGAAGGAGAGTCCCCCAAGTTATGATCCAACGAAAACCCTAACAATCCAGCAAACACAAAAGATGCTGAGCATAGTTCAAAACCCTAATCCCACACTCCTCAAAAACACAGAAGAATCAAAGAAAAATCGAAATTCGAAGAAAAAAGGAAAACTTTTTAATGGGATTTTAATCTTTTATGGGAGTCAATTGGGTGATTGATCAAAAGGTGTAAAATTGAGTTGTGGGCATTGGAGAATTTGACCAGAGGGAGATTACCTTGTCCACTACAAAGTGGGCAATGTAGGATGACAAAGGAGATCTCTCTCTCTTTCTCCTTCTCTTTGTCTTTCTCTATGATAAAAAGAGAGAGAGAAGGGGGATAGCACAGAAATGAATATGGGGGGATTAGATAGATAGATAGATAGATAGATAGATAGATAAAGCTGATTCTGGATTCTTCTTGGTTTTCTATGTGTGGGTTTCTTGCTCTGAGCCTCCTCTTCCTCCTTCTACTGCAATTTCTATGATTGCTCTCTCGAGTCTGTCTGAGGCTCTCTCTCTATGTGTCTGAAGGGGTATTTTGTTCGTGTGTTGTGTTCCAGTAGAGAGGCTTTTGTGCTCTTTTGGTGTTCGGAACTTACACGCGATAGAATTGAGAGATTGGAAAGAAAGGTAGCAAGGAAGGTTCAAAGCCCATAATAGATTTGTGAGAGGGGGCACTAGATAGACAAAGAAAGATAGAAATTTGGCATTCTACATTTCTACCTCCCATCATAATTATTGACCAAAAAAAAAACCTCCCATCAAAATCAATCCCCACGCTCTCGATGTGGTGTCTGTACTCCAGTTTCTGTTTTGGATATTGTTTTTGCTAGGGCATATATGTTTATGTATTTATTATGAAAAACTGTTATCCATTTTGCTTACTTAGAACCAGAAAGCAAAAAAAAACACATTTTCATTAAGCTTTTTTGTAAACATGATTAACTGAAATAATAATTGCAGTCAATTTTAATTGTTACAGTTTACTAATTCTCACGAATCGAGATCAAAAGTAACAAGTTATATTACTAGTTATCTTGATAAGTAAGTGACATAAGGTTATTGTGTTATTGACTACTTTGGTATTATCTTTACCGGAAATGATTTTCATGATATACATTTGACGAGTAAACTTGAATTCGGTTTGGCTGGATTAAGTTATTGATTTGGACATGAGATCTAATTGTATCTCAATTATGTGGGTGTTAACCAACGTAACGGAAGTTACAACTAAGAACTTTTTCTTTTATTTACATAATCCTTTTAGGCAAGTAAACACATCATAAAATGATTGTCCATTGATCTAGATAATATTTGACACTAATAAAATGTAGCAATATACATGTATATATTGTACTTTGAACAATTGAGTATGAAGCCACCGTAAAATAGATTAATCAAGTAGTTGGTGAGCTGTGGCATGTTGGTAAGTTATTATAATGTTGTAAATGTAATGGATTCTATTCCCACTGTCATCTCTACTACAATAAAGCCGGGCGTTCATGAGCATTGTCTTTCCGGTATGTCGACGAAATTGTAAAGCAAATATAGTAGCCAATGATACACTATTTGCTAAATGGTGGTTGTTAGGATGCATATGATTGTTAACTCCCGATATTATTTCGGGATGTTTATGCAATACGGGATTTAGGCTTTATGTCCCCCCTTTGTATTTTACGGTTCCGTTAATGGTTAAGGCGTTCGTTTAGCCACTATTCAAAAAAAGCCAGGCGTTTAGACATTCAACAAAATGTGTTCTGTCTATATTACCTTTATAAAGTTAACTGAGATCTTAGAATTTAGGGTAATTATAGTAAAAAGAAAAACAAACAACAAAATAAAAATAAATAGCAAAAAAATAATTATGAAAGATAAACGTAGAGAGATAGTGAGAGTACAAGATTGAAAAACTGCAATTCCATTTGAGAAAACAGATAATTGTAAGTCACTACACCTTAATTTCAGATGATTTTGTAACATCGTGCATAGATGCACGGGTAAAGGCTAGTATATAAGAATTGGGTGGACAAAATAACTTCATCAAACCTCTCTTCGCTACAATGAGATTTCACAAGCACCTTGAAACTGTAAGATTTTTAGTAACATACTGATCTCATTCCTTGTATCTTTGGTGGTTATTAGATGGAGCTAGCATATAGGGGATTTGCCTTTCTATCCTCTCGGTGTTCTTGCTTACTGGGGGCAATGTTGCTTGACTACTTGAGGCTTTCTCAAAAATCGTCTAGAACTATTTTGTGTTTATGACCCAAATCAACCATTTTCATGCAAGGAAATTATGACTTTAGGCTTAAGTTATTGACATCAGTCTTTGCCTCGACTAAGAAAGGAAAGCGAATAAGTCTCATAGATCCTAAAATTCATAATTGTTTAAGAAATACAACACAGCTGGATTGAGATCTAAGTTTAATGGTTTTGTTTTTGTCTGAATGATTTCTTTATACATAAAATTTTATGTACTCTTTCATTTACAAGACCATCTCTTTTTACTATTTGGAAAAATGAGTTACGATGTGTACTATAGTTCGAGTGTTCGACAAAATGCTTACTACACTAAATATTTTTGATGAAGTGATTGACTGAAAGAAAGAAAGAAAGAAAAACTTTAAAATATCGGCATTTCGAGAAGACCATGTGCGTGTTGGCAGAGCACGCGCTGTGAAAAGGGGTGGGGCTGTGAAATTAGGCCGACTTGTATCACATAAGCACATGCGAGTTGGTTCTCCTCCTCACCACTCTCTCTGCCTGCTGCTGCGTTACCAGGTGGCACCACCCCAACCTATCACACTCACTATCTGTCCATACACGTGTCTCTTCATCACTCCCTCGAATGCTCTCCCTCATATTTCCCCCTTTCTAACTCAGGCCTCAACGTTTTGTTTGCCAACTGATCTTCTCTCTTGCTTACGGAGTTGGGAATGTCATTTGTTTGGGAACTGGGTTTTGGTTTTTAAGGGATCACAATCCAACAATGAAGGATTATGGTTAGTAGCTAGAAGAAGAAACTGCAAATCTGGAATGCATGGTTATCATGGTGTTAATTGGCTTCATGTGTATGAGGAAAAAATGATTCTTAGGGTTTAGGGAGATTAGAGCCGCCTTTAGGGCAGTCGACCAAGACGGACGCCCTAGGGCGCCTCACATTGGGGAAGGCCTCACATGGAGCTACACATCTATGAGAGTAATTATTCCTTGTACCTGGAACAACATGTGACACTGCCATGTGGTGTATCCGGTCAATCATATAACTCAATTTCTTGTGGAGACCAACAAGGGGGTGGAAAAAAAATAGAGATAAATAAATAGATCAATCAGAAATAAGATTAAAACACTTTGACCAATAGTATTAGAGGGGAACAAATGTCAAGTGGTGTTCCGGGTACAGTATATATGTCAACTATGATAGATTGATAGTAATGATACATGTAAATGGAAAGCCACAATTTAGACAAAGTTCTTTTTTGGTCTCATAAAGACAAATGACCTTGATATATTAACTGACATTACATGGAGACTAGGATAAGGCCTGTGATCCCAACTATTCAATCAGTTTATCTTTATCTGACCCAATATTTTCAGTTAGCAGGTTGTATTATTATATATTTGTTGAAGGAATTTACATTTCTATCATTGATAATGTGTCTTGACTGAATCTTTTCCTTATTAGACTGGAATATCTGTTAGATATCAAATCCTGATTTACAGGGATTCTCTATGTAATGCCTATATAAATGTCAATCTATCAATGAATGAGTAGACATTTTATTCTCGTATTCTCATACTCTACAACACGTTATCAGACTTGGTGCCATAACCAAGAGATAATAGGCCAACCATCCCGAAAACCCTAAAACTTTCGAAAACCCTAATTTGCCGTTTCGTTTTTCCTGATTTCCGGCCAGATTTTCCTGTCCACAACCGGAATTTCATATCCACAGAAAACCCTCGACGTCTCGGTTCCAACCCAACCGGTCTCACCCCAAGAACCGGCCGGAAGGTTCTTGAACCGACCGTCAGAAGTTTCCAGACCGCCGCCGCCTCCAACCACCAGTTCACCACACTACCAGAAAATAGATCTTGGGCGACGAAATGAAAAAAACCGGGCGACGATTTTTTTTTCGTCGCCTAAGAGAAAACTTGGCCGACGAAAAAAAAAATCGTCGCCCAAGGAAAAAAAATCGTCGCCTAAAGTTCACGAAAATAAAATCGTCGCTTAAGGCTAAATTTCGTCGCCTAATATAGAAACTAGGGCGACGAAACAATTTTTCGTCGCCTAAGATATTTATATCGTCGCCTAAGTTTTTTTAATCCTTAGGCGACGAAACTCAAATATATCGTCGCCTAAGTATTTTATTTTTTTATTTTTACTTGGCCGACGAATTACCCTACTTTCGTCGGCCAAGAGTAATCCGAATAATTAAAATAAATAAAGCACATTTAAATTTCATTGTACAGGATTTTTTATTTTTACTCTTGGGCGACGAATTTAACAAATATCGTCGCCCAAGTATTATCTTGGCCGACGAATTACCCTACTTTCGTCGGCCAAGAGTAATCCGAATAATTAAAATAAATAAAGCACATTTAAATTTCATTGTACAAGATTTTTTATTTTTACTCTTGGGCGACGAATTTAACAAATATCGTCGCCCAAGTATTATCTTGGCCGACGAATTACCCTACTTTCGTCGGCCAAGAGTAATCCGAATAATTAAAATAAATAAAGCACATTTAAATTTCATTGTACAGGATTTTTTATTTTTACTCTTGGGCGACGAATTTAACAAATATCGTCGCCCAAGTATTATCTTGGCCGACGAATTACCCTACTTTCGTCGGCCAAGAGTAATCCGAATAATTAAAATAAATAAAGCACATTTAAATTGTAAGGTAATGTTTTTTATTTTTATAGCCCCGTAAGCATCTCGTCGATTGGAAACTATTCTCAGTTGAAGGTCCGGCCAGATTACGTGATTTGGAGGGTCGAATAGCCGTTTCCGTCCGTTTAGGGGTTTGACCGCGCCGATTGACCGGACGGATCGAGCCCTTGTCGTTGTCCGATGGAGCTGAATTTTTGCCCACCCACGTAATTCGTTATGCCGGTCACCAAACTCATGTTATATGTACTAATGTTGTATAACTTTTTTATACAAGTGTTGAGTTTAAGTTTCGTTTTGAAGACAACGTATACGTAGAAGCCTCAAACGCAAAAAAGTCGTGAAATAAGATATGACCGGAACAGTGAAATACGTCAACCCGTGAAAAATGAAGATATTCCGGTAAAATTTTGGTGCCGGTTGTTCCGGTCAACGAATTTCTCTTATTTCTACCTAGTGGTAGCCCTATCCCGGGTACAGGATTTTTTACCAAATTTTTATAGCCCCATAAGCGTCACGTCGATTGGAAATTATTATCAGTTGAAGGTCTGGCCAGATTACGTGATTTGGAGGGTCGAATAGCCGTTTCCGTCCGTTTAGGGGTTTGACCGCGCCGATTGACCGGACGGATTGAGCCCTTGTCGTTGTCCGATGGAGCTGAATTTTTTCCCACCCACGTAATTTGTTATGTTGGTCATATCTAACGGTCGGTTTTCAGTTCCTCTTCTCCGATCACCAAAATCACTATATTCTGAATTTTATGATAGAACTCTTGCCCGACGATTTTCTTTATCTTGGGCGACGAGATTTATAGTGAAGAACATCGTCGCCCAAGTATAGTATCTTAGGCGACGACGTCAAAAATCGTCGGCCAAGATAACTCTTGGCCGACGATTTTCTTTATCTTGGGCGACAAGATTTATAGCAAAGAAAATCGTCGCCCAAGTATAGTATCTTGGGCGACGATTTTAGAAGTTCGTCGCCCAAGATTATCTTGGCCGACGATTTTGAAAAAACAGGGCAACGATTTTTGTAAAATCGTCGCCCAAGAACGCGATTATAAAAGGCAGAGATTCGGAACCCTAAGCATTCTCTCTCTCTCTCTGCTTTTTTGTTTCTGAAGGGGTTTCGCTCTCAATCGATCGATTCCGCTTCCGCTTCCCAGATCCGACGTCCATCTGCAAGTCTGCAACCCAATCCATTTCCCAGATCCATTCCGCTTTCTGAAATTCTTGTACTAGAGTTTGTTTCTATTTTATGTAATGTGTTTATGTAATGTGTTTATGTAATGATTTAAGATTGTATAACGCAAAAGATATGGTACTTGTAAATAGGATGTGTTGTGGTTTGAAATGTATGATTCAATTCAAAATGATATGTCTTCATCAATGAAAAATATAGGAAAAATATTGAATCTAAGCCTAAGTATTTCAATATCAAAAAAAAGAAAAAAAATAAAGGAAAAATATCATCTAAGCCTAAGTGTAAAAAAATTTAAATATATCTTAGGCGACGAAATTGCTAAATCGTCGGGCAAGGACTTACCGTATAAGACGACGAAAAAAAAGTATCGTCGCCCAAGTTCTTGGCCGACACACTTCTGGCGACGATGTCTTGGCCGACGAAAAAAATTTCGTCGCCCCAGGTTATAACATCTTAAGCGACGAAACAATTTTTCGTCGGCCAAGGTGTTAAATCTTGGGCGACGAATATTTTTGGGCGACGAGAAATATATTTTAGGCGACGAAATTAGTATCGTCGCCTAAGAATTACTCTTAGGCGACGATGGTATGAACTGTCGTCGCCCAAGTTCTTGGCCGACGCACTTCTGGTGACGACGTCTTGGCCGACGAAATTTTTTAACAGGGCGACGATTTTTCTTCGTCGCCCAAAATGAAATTTCTGGTAGTGCCACCTTCTCATGCTCCGATCGACCTGATTTTTGGGCAGCGGCTTTCTCTTCTGGTGGTGTTCCTCCTGTCAAAATTTCAGCTCCAAACTCGAAGCAGAAGTAGGAGAAAAGTTGTTTATCCTCTCGGTAGCCTTTAGAAACTGAAGATTTTAAGATTGCTTGTCTTCTAAGGAAAGCCATAAAGGTTCCCAACCCTCGCTCGAAGCCTGCAATCGACTCAAACACATCAGAGGTAAATTTTTAATTAAGGTTACTGCTTTCCGAACTTCAATTCATAGTTCAGGCTTAGTAGCATTTCCATCTATCCCCTCTCTATGACGGGATTAGGTTTTGGGGGGGGGGAATAGGGTTTGAGAGTTTTATTGGGGCTATCACGCCCCGACCCTTAAATTTTACCTTATTTATTAGCATGGTGTTAATAAAAATTTTACCTTCTTCGTCATTGAGTTTTAATTCTAAGGTCCCTAGAGGTGTGTTGAGGGACGAATATTTTGAAAGAATTATTCGAAGGAAGAAAATATGACGACGGTAAAAATGATAAATTTTGGTTAGTAAAAGGTAATTTTTATTGGGGTATTATTTTTGGGGTGTTAAAGTTTTGGAGTTGGGTTATGTTTATGTTGGACCGAACCTTTATTTTTTGGTCAAAGCCCGTTTTAATTTCTCTCTCTTCCTCCCGTTTTTCTCTCTCCCCGAGCCTTCACTGTCAAGACTTTCTGGCCGCCGTTCGCCGCCGTCCAATCACCCCAGACAGCCGCACCGGTCTCAAACGATCGGTCTCCGACCCAGCTCCCGTTCTAAACTGGTGGCAGCCTCCCTAGCGCCGCCGTGAGGGAGAGAAGCCGCCCGAAAGGTCCTACTGCCGGAAGTGGTTTTCTCGCTGGAACTTCTTCCTCCAGCCGCCATAGCTGGCAAGCCTTGGCTCAAAAGGAAGCTCTCATCCTGTGCAGCAATCCCTCCAAAGGGCTCCCTCAATCTCGAGCTAGGTAAGGAGAAATCGGTAATGGAAATTCTAGGGTTTTTATGGTTGTTTTCGTTCGATTGACTTGGTTAGGCTTAGAATTGGAGTTTGTGATAGTTAGGAATGTTGTAGAGGAGGTTGAGAGGAAGATGCTGCCAAATTTTGGTGAGCATTGGAGGTTGCCGAAGCTGGTCGCCGGCCGCCGCTGAAAAAATGTTTTTGGTGGAGAATTTTATGAGGAGTTTAATGGAATGAGTTTTAGAATTTTTGGAGGAGTTTTGGATAGGTTTGGAAATTGCTAAGTTTGGTATTTTTGGCGTATTAATAAGTTAAAATCCGGCCATTGGATTATTTTATGATTAGGACGTTGGAAGGTGTTTTTTTGAGGATGTCGGTATTTATGGAGAATCGTGGTTGGCAGTAAAGATAAGATTTAGGACGATAGGCATGGTTGAGCGCGAGAATCTCATATTTAATTATGCATATTTTTCTTTAAGCGTCGGTGTTTTATTTAAGGATTTATTTATGTTTTAGAATAGGACGCGAGGAGGCTCGAGTAGAGGAGACCTCCAATCGACATTAGACTTAGGCCTAAGTTGTAAGTGGTCTTTTGTTTTAAATAATGTTTTATTTGTTGGATTTTAACCGGAATTGAGAATTTCGGTGTTTATACTCATTTATTGACTTTTATGAGAATAGTATGTATATAAGTGAACGCTAGCTAGTTATACATGATTTCCCCCCATAATGAGGTACAATCTCATTATGGGGTGACGTGAGCGTTAGACGCAAGCGTCATAGCCTTGTACGACTTTCTATTTTTCGTATTCATTCATAGAATTCGTATAAGAAGTCAGCACGTATATATATTCACTCGTGCGTTTCCCCCATAATGAGGAAAAATGTCATTATGGGGTGACGTGAGCGTTAGACGTGAGCGTAGTAGCCTGATATGACTATCTACTTTTCGAGCTTATTCATAGATAGTATATATACAAGGAGTATGACGAGTGTAAATACATACTGATATATTTATAATTCTAGCCTGAGAGGCATTTTTCTGAAGTTTGGGAGTCTAGCGAGGCTAGACACCATTTATGAATTTTTGAGTTAAGCTTTTAAGCTGTCGCTTGTATAGCGCTTTCCTTTAAAGTTTTATTGGGAAAATATTATTGTTTTGTCGAAATTACTTTTGTCCACTCACTCTGACGTAATTAAATATTTCACCATGGGCTCTTCGTTTTTAATTGCCCAGTCTGCAGAGTTTGGGTGGGGTCTAGAAGGAGACGTCGAGGCATAGTCACCCATCTTTCCGCTACTGTTCGCCAGTAGGTTATCTATTTAACCTACTAGGATTTTAGCAGCTTCCGTTGTCTTTCTTGTAGTAGCTCTGAATACTTTCGGAAAAATAACTGTTTATTATTTTATTCGGTTATTTGGGTTGAGCTGAGGAATTTATATTTTGGTTAAGAGAGTGTTCTTTAATTTTTCCAGGTTAGGGTTGTCCATTTTCAAGGGAGGTTTGTCGAGTTTTTCGGTAAATTTTCCTTAGAGGTGGTCCCCGCAGGACTTACCTCGGGTTTCAGGGTGAAATTCGGGGTGGGTCTTGACAAGGGCTCCCATCCTCTATTAGACTTTATGACTGTGACATACGCGTCACCATGTATTTGCGACTGCGATTACGCGTTGCTGCGACAACTATGAGCGTCGCCTACAAGAGAAAAATCGATTATGATTGCGATTACGCGTCCGCTGATTTTATTTGCATCGATTTTATGACCACATCATTGGTTCATTAATTCCAATCCCCTTGTCTTTTGTAGATGATTGCGCCTCCAAGGTCTGAGTTTGAGATCCTTGATGTACGAGGCAATAATTATTACACGATTGTTCGTTAGAAAATGATTTACTTCTACTATTTTTCCTCCTGATGGCCCAGATGCGGTTCCCAGTGAGATGATCAAAGCCTAAGCCCTCCTGTTCCTGAGGCGCCATATCCATAAGGAATTGAAGATGCAATATCTGATGATAATGAATCCCAAAAAACTGTGGGACGACTTGAAGCTCCGCTTTGATTACGTACATGATGTACAGTTTCCAGTGTTGCTGGCAGGATGGCAAACCATCCGCCAACTTCTATTGCATTCAACTCAACTCAATGGTCTTCCTTTCTTTCATTGCGGCTCTAATGCCCATATGCACAAAGATTGTCGTGCCAGTGAGGATGCTAGAGATACCTACAGAAGACACAAGCAGTACTTGGCTCAAGAAGCTGCCGAGCCCCTAGAGGGCCCTTGCCATCTGCCAGCGCTACGAGCGCACTGCTAGCGCACTTTAGGTGCTGCTGCCGAGCCTCTAGGCCAGCCACATGCTATGATTTCATGAAAGTGATTTTCATGCCGTGTAATTGCACTCATTCGGGTTCCAACTTGGTTTAAATTCCTGATTAACCCTTCTATTTTTAATTAGAGTGTTCGCCTTGTCTTGATCCAAGACTAATTAATTTCACATATTTGTGTAGATGTCTCATGACGAAAATGAGTGCCTAGCTGACAGTGGGACTACCCACACTATTATAAGGAATAGGCTGTTATTTACGGACTTTGTGTCTCACGTATCCTCAGTGATAACCATATTTGGTTCCTCGCCTTTGATCCATGGCAGAGGTAATGCACATTTCTTGTTGCCAAATGACATAATGATCCATGTCACTGACGCACTTTACGTGCCTAAAGGTAATTGAATCTTGCTATTATTTAGGGACATTCGTGCCAATGGATTTCACCTGGAAACGTTCGAAAAGAATGGACAAGAGTTTTTGTTTATTATATTTAATGATTGCTGCTGTAAACGCATCTTAGAGAAGCTCAAGAGTCAATCAAGTGGGTTGTATCTAACAACCATCAGGATTATTGAATCCTATATTGTTTCTCGTAGTTTTTGCGACTTTGACTCTTAAAAGTTTTGGCATGACCGTTTGGGACATTCCGGATGTGACATGATGATCCGAATTCTCAAGAATTCACATGGACATCCATTTTCCAAGCACTGAAGCATGTTGGAGCTCCTCCTTCCACCGAAATAGGTGATGCAGCTGTGCATGATGCATCTGCCATAGGCTCGGCCTCCAAGGTCATTGCCGAGACTCCAAATGCCACTATGGCTATCTCTAATGCTCATCGCTCGTTTTGCAAAGCTTGTTCACTAGCCAAATTGAATGCAAGACCATCTTTTGCTAGTGATTCTAAATAAAACATTTCATTCCTATAAAAAATCCAAGGTGATATTTGTAGACCTATCAAACCAGAGTGTGGACCATTTCAATATTTTATGGTTCTGGTTGATGCATCAACACGTTGGTCATACGTTGCTTTGCTATCCACAAGAAACGTTGCATTTGCTAAAATCCTAGCTCAAATTATTAAGTTTCGGGCTCACCACCCTGATCATCCAATCAAGTCTATTTGATTGGACATTGCTGGAGAGTTTACGTCTAAGTTTTTTGACGACTATTACATGTCTATCAGGATTGAAGTAAAACATCTTGTACCTCATGTGCATTCACAAAACGGTCTTGTAGAAGCTACAATTAAACGCTTACAATTGATTACACGGGCCTTGGTGATGCGCACCAACTTGCCTGTTTCTGCATGGGACTATGCAATTTTGCATGCAACTGCAATTATTTGTTTTAGACCTATTGCAACCCAACCATTTAGTGTGTACCAGTTGGTAACTGGATATGAGCCTGATATTTCACACTTATGCATATTTGGTTGTGCGGTTTATGTGTCTATTACGCCTCCATTGCGTACTAAGATGGGTCCTCAAAGACGATTAGGTATTTATGTTGGCTATCAACATCCTATGATTGTCTGCTATTTAGAACCTTTGACAGAAGATGTATTTATTGCGAGATTCGCAGATTATCACTTTGACGAGACATTCTTCCTGCAGTTAGGGGGAGACATGATCATTTCCGTTCCAATTGAACGTCGAGAATGAACGTGGTTTGACCCCACTATGTCTCGTTATGATCCCCACACTTCTGATAGTGATTTAGAAGTTCAGTGTATTCTCGATCTTTGTAGAGTTGCAGATTGGATGCCTGACTCATTTACCGATATCGCGAAAGTGACAAGATAAATTATACCTACTGCAAATGTTCCTGCAAGGTTAGAAGTCCCCACAAGAGGGACTTTACCAGCCGCACCCAGGCTCGGTAATGGCATCTTGGACTCACCGGACGCTCATGGTGGCGGTGTTGCCGCGGCCTCGGCTCCCACCAGGAAGAGGGGGAGACCTGTTGGTTCAGTAGATATTGTTCCACGCAAAATGTGTGACAGTAAGGCACAAAATGATCCACTCATCATAACACTGTGAATCCTTCACATGAGATTGTCTCTAACTATAGTTATGTCCAAGAATTAATATTAGCATATCTGGGGGATTTCTCGGATCTAATGTTGATGTTGGAGAATAAAAAAATCTCACTAATGTTTACCGATGTGCACAATATGATGTAAAGAAGTTCCATGACTATTGATGATGTTTTTGCTTATTTTGCGCTCAAGTGATTATCGACGATGATGAGATTGAACCACGCTCCATTGCAGAATGTCAACGTTGAGTAGATTGGCCAAAATGGAAGGAAGTAATCCAGGCTGAACTAGACTCTCTAGCGAAAAGGCAAGTTTTCGGTCCGGTAGTGGTATGCCCACCGAATGTGAAGCTTGTTTGACATAAATGAGTCTTTATTCGAAAGCGGAATGAGAAACATGAAGTCATGCGCTATAAAGTGCCACTCGTGGCGCAAGGATTTTCTCAACGCCTTGGAATTGACTATGAGGAGACATATTCTCCCGCTATGGACGTCATTACCTTTCGCTACTTAGTCAGTTTAGTATTGTACGAAAAACTGAGCATGCAGCTTATGTATGTGGTTACTGCATATCTCTATGGGGATCTTGATTCAGAGATATATATGAAAGTGTCTGATGAACTTTCACTACCCAAGTCAAGTGACTCTAAGCCACAGAGTGCCTTTGAATTAAATTGCGGCATTTACTATATGGATTGAAACAATCCGGACGAATGTGGTATAATCGTCTAAGTGACTACTTGATTGGGAAGGGAAATTAGAATGACAATCTTTGCTCATGCGTGTTCATTAAAAGAATAAGTACCAGACTTGCTATAGTAGCCGTCTATGTTGATGACATGAACATCATCGGTAATCTCAAAGAAATTGATGAGACCGTAACCTACTTGAAATCCGAGTTTGAGATGAAAGATCTTGGGAAAACTTGATTTGGCCTAGGCTTAGAGCTAGAGCATCGAGAGACTAGAATATTGATTCACCAGTCAGCTTATGTCCAAAAGATGCTCAGGCGCTTTAATATGGACAAAGCTCACCCACTTGGGACTCCTATGGTCACGCGAAGTCTGGATATCAAAAAGGACCCATTCTGTCTTAAAGAGGAGCATGAGGAAGTCCTTGGAGCAGAAATTTCGTACTTAAGCGCTATCGGAGTTCTCTTATACTTGGCACAATACACAAGACCAGACATTGCATTCTCAGTAAACTTGTTAGCTAGATTTAGCTCTGCACCAACGCAACGTCATTGGACTGGTATTAAGCACATCTTCAAGTATTTGAAGGATTCAATTGATTTGAGTTTGTTTTTCCCTTACAAAATCGAAGTTGAGAACATGAGTGTTGATGTTTCAATTGAAGATTGTATTGCAGGCAGTTTGGTTAAGCCCTTAAGGGCCCCTGCCATGTCAGGCAGCAGCTTGGCAGCGCAATGCAGCGCCCCTAAGTGTGCAGTCTGCCATGCCCCTAAGTGTGTCTGCCACGCCCCTGCGCACATCTGCTGACGCTGTTGTGCATCAGCCGCACCCCTGTGCGTGCATCATTGCAGCCGAGCCCTTGCCGCGTACGGCTGAGCCCGTACAAGACCCCTACACTTCCTCGAGGGCTTCCAATGCCGCAATTGAGCAGATTTTGTCTCCCAACCAAAATCAAGCTTCCAAAGCTCCTTCTAGCTCAAAATTGACGCAATGTGGCATTGTCCCCTATGCCGAGACACTGAATGATGTATTAGTCGGTTTTGCTAATGCTGGGTATTTGTCAGACCCACACAAAGGACGTTCCCAAAATGGTTATGTATTCACCATAGGAACTACATCGATTTCTTGGAGATCTACCAAGCAACCCTTGTTGCTACTTCCTCGAATCATTCAGAGATTATTGCACTATATGAAGCAGTCAAAGAATGTGTTTGGCTTCGCTCTGTAATAACTCATATTCGAGAGTCCAGTGGATTGACATCTACCACTGAAGCACCAACTTGCATCTATGAAGACAATGCAATATGCATTGAACAAATGAAGTTAATTGGGATTTATCAAGGGTGATAATACTAAGCATATCTCGCCTAAGTTCTTCTACAATCAGCAACAACAACAACTTTGGAATATCCAGGTGAACCAAGTGAGTTACGAGGATAGTGTAGCAGATTTGTTTACCAAATCTCTACCCAAATCTACTCTTGAGAAACATGTGAGAAGTATTGGTATACGTCGCTTATATGAACTCCATAATTGATTTAATTATTAGGGGGAATTGATTGTGTAGACATCAGGGGGAGTCTACGTCACATGTTTTACATTCAAGTTGTAGTTGGCACGTTGTGCTCCTTTTTTCTTTCGACCAAGTCTTTTGTTTTTACCCAAAAGGTTTTTGTTTTACTTGGCAAGGTTTGTACCGAGGCAACGTTCATGCGCCATGTAATTCTAGTACACGACACAAGGGGAAGTGTTGAAGGAATTTACATTCCCATTATTGTTGATGTGTCTTGACCGAATCTTCTCCTTATTAGACTAGAATATCTGTTGAAAGATTTTATATGTACTGCCTATATAAAGGCCAATCTATAAATGAATGAGTAGACCTTTTATTCTCGCATTCACATACTCTTCAACAATATTATTTTTTTTCTTAAAATTCTGTAAGTGTTCTAGAATATTCACTTTTTTTTTGTCCAAATTCACTTTGTGCGTGTCTTGGTTTAATGCTGACATGAATATGAATCGATTCCATGAAGTGATATGCTTCCAAGTTAGTATCTTGGATTCGACATCATAATTTTCTTTCTGAGTTGACTACCAACCTAATTATCCGAAATTTGACATCATGGATTTGTGAGGAATGTCATAGATAGGTTGTCTACGTGGAGTTTTCATTGTAAAGTATTACACCACAACTTATGTTGCTCGGTTAAGGCTATTACACTCGCGTCTAACGCTCGCGTCACCCCATAATGACATTTTTCCTCATTATGGGGGAAACGCACGAGTGGATATATATACGTGCTGACTTCTTGTACGAATTCTATGAATGAATACGAAAAATAGAATAAGCTCGAAAAGTAGAAAGTCGTACAAGGCTACTACGCTCGCGTCTAACGCTCACGTCACCCCATAATGACATTTTTCCTCATTATGGGGGAAAATCACGTATAGCTAGCTAGCGTTTACTTATATACATATTATTCTCATAAATGTCAATAAAAGAGTATAAACACTGCAATTCTCAATTCCGGTTAAAATCCAACAAAGGAAATTATTCAACAATAAAACAATTCAAGCACATTATTTAAAACAAATGTCCACTTACAACTTAGGCCTAAGCCTGATGTCGGTCGGAGGTCTCCTCTGCTCGAGCCTCCTCGCGTCCTGTTCTAAAACATAAATAAATCCTTAAATAAAACACCGACGCTTAAAGAAAAATAGGCATAATTAAATATGAGCTTCTCGCGCTCAACCATGCCTATCGCCTTAAATCTTATCTTCACTATCAACCACAATTCTCCATAAATATCGACATCCTGAAAAAACACATTTCACCATCCTAATCATAAAATAATATAATGGTCGGATTTTAACTTATTAATCCGCCAAAATACCAAACTTAAACAATTTCCAAACCTATCCAAAACTCCTCCAAAAATTCTAAAACTCATTCTATTAAACTCCTCATAAAATTCTCCACCAAAAACATTTTCTCGGCGGTGGCGCCGGCGACCAGCTCCGGCAATCTCCGATGCTCACCAAAATTTGGCAGCACCTTCCTCTCAACCTCTTCTACAACATTCCTAACTAACACAAACTCTAATTCTAAGCCTAACCATGTCAATCGAACGAAAACACACATAAAAGCCCTAGAAAATTCCAATACCGATTCCTTCTTACCTAGCTCAAGATGGAGGGAGCCTTTTGGAGGGATTGCTGCACGGGAGGAGGGTTTTCTTTTGAGCCAAGGCTCGCCGGCTATGGCGGCCGGAGGAAGGAGTTCCGACGAGAAAACCTTTCTGGTAGTCGGACCTTTCGGGGTTGATTCCTCCTTCACGGCGGCGCTAGGGAGGCTGCCATCGGTCTAGAACGGAAGCTGGGTCGGAGACCGATCGTTTGGGACCGGTGCTGCTGTCTGGGGCGGTCGGACGGCAACGAACGGCGGCCGGAAAGTCTTCTGCAGTGAAGGGCTCGGGGAGAGAGAAAAACGGGAGGAGAGAGAGAGGAGCTGAGGGAGTGACTGGGCTTGGCCCAAAACCGGGTCAACCCACTAACTTAAAACCCATTCTGAAAATAACACCACAAAAATAATATCCCAATAAAAATTATCTTTTACTAGCCAAATTTACCATTTTTACCGTCGTCATATTTTTCTCCTACGAATAATTCTTTCGAAATAATCGTCCTCCAACACCACACTGGAGACTAATTAAACGGTAAAAACTCTTATTACCACCACGCTAGTAATTAAGGTAAAAATTAAGGGTCGGGGCGTGACATGGCGTGTAATAAGTCCTTGCAGGTATTTTGTGGGACTAGATGGGCTTCGTGTCGGTATTTGCACTAAATCTGTCTTGTCTGCCCTAGGTAGGTGACGAGTTCATTGCTTCGTCAAATGGTTTCTGCCGCCTAGTGCAAGGGTGAAGCTAAGTGTCGTAACATTTATCTTCCGACGACAACATAGTAGGAAAGCAATGTTTTTGACAATTATGCTTCCCAGTAGTCGAGTCATATTTTCATTATGTCACCGTTATATTAAAGTAAATAGAATAGTCATTGAAACACTTTTTTCTAGTTGATGCCTAGTTGAATACTTGTTTGTAAGGATTTATAAAATTATTTCAAGTATTTGTAATCAGGGTTTAAACTACATGTCCCTCCTTATATTCAACAATTTCAATTATCAAGGCTTGAGGGTAGCCGCATGGGTTAAGCTACATGTCCCCCCTTATATTCAACAAGTCTTTTGTTGTGTTGGTGTAGGCTCTTAGTTGTCTTCCATTGTATTCGACAGTTTCATTTATCAAAGTTTAAACGCAGCCACAGATGTTCTCTATTTAAAAAAAAAAAATAACATATCTCAAAAGAAAAAAGAAAAATGAAAAGAAAAAAAAATACTGTACCCGGCAAGTTCCCCCAGCCGATAAAACCACAAGATATTTCACTTCGTTCACTGCACGAACTGTTAGGTTTTGGCTTAAACCCTAGCCGCTCGGTCTCTCTCTCTCTCTCTCTCTCTCAGGTAAAACCCTTTCTTAAACCCTCGTTCTCTCGCTTATATCTCTAGTTTCTTATGTCGTCCGAGAATCATATCCGTGGTTATTTCATCTGAATATTGGTGTTTTACTTTTGCTTGTTTGATTGATCGTTTTTTCTGGGAATATGAATATTGGTGTTTTCTGGTTGTTCTTCTTTGAATGATGATGATCTGTGACTCTATGTGGTTGGTGGGTGTTGATATATTATCTGTATGCTTCTAAGCCGCTACAGGAAAGTAGAAAGAAACTGGGAGATTGTTTTTCAAATTAAAGAAAAATAACTCAAAAACTGATAAGGAGCTATTGTTTAGACTGGTGCTCTGTTCGGTTTTTAAAATAAAGTGTAGTAGAGACTGTAGAGATGTGAATGGGAGCACCTTTCTAGCCTTTCAAAGTAATTTAAGGCTTGTTCATATAATAATTTGTGGTAGGAAGTTGTAAGAAAATAAGTTTTGTGGCAAGAACCCTTATTGATCTGATTTGTGTTTGTGAAAATTGTGTTCGGTGGAACTCAATAATTTCTCTTGTTTTCTTTCTCTTCTTTATAAGCTTTACACCTAATGTAAATTTTGCCAGCACTGAGTCGTAGGCTTTCTTCAAATGCATAGATTGTCTCTATTGTAGAGAAAAACGAAAAGGAGACTATTATATAATTTGGTCATGTATTTTGGTGTGTAAGATTGCTTGTTATTAAAGTGCCCTTACTTCTGGATGCATTATATATAAGATTCCTTGCTACTGAGGTAGTGTTTTTGAGTGGTCATTATGAGAACTCTTTGTGCAAGATAACTTCTGTCTAAATTGATATGGCTGTAGGCTTGAGCTGTTTGATGTGCTTAAGAGATTGCTTTTGTATTTAATGTTTGCTGCTTACAATCGTAGCTTGAGTTGTCATTATGAGAACTCTCTGTGCAAGATAACTTCTGTCTAAATTCATTTGGCTGTAGGCTTGAGTTGTTTGATGTGCTTAAGAGATTGCTTTTGTATTTACTGTTTGCTGCTTACAATCGTAGATTAATCTTGTTGATGCTTTTGTTTTTGTATTGATGGTGTTGTGTTGGTGTAGGCTCTTAGCAGACCCAAGAACAATCCACTTTCCAAATGGCTTTCTATAACAAGGTTGGGAGCCTTTTGAGGCAGGGCATTTCCCAGAATGGACAAGCTCCAATGGCATTTATGTTGAACTCTGCTCGTTACATGTCCTCCAAGCTTTTTGTTGGAGGTATGAATGCACTGTAAAATATTAGTTGAAGGCTAACTTAATTAAATCCACACCTTTTGATTTGATTATTGATGTTCTATTGTTATATTGTGGTGTGTTAGGTCTTTCGTTTTCCACTGATGACACTTCTCTCAAGGAGGCATTTTCCGGCTTTGGTGATGTGACTGATGGTAAGTGTTCATTGGGTTTGTTACCTGAGATTCATAGCTCACTGTATGGTATACGAGTACTTTCAGTTTCTTCCGTTGATAATTTTGGGTTTTTTTTTATAGTTTTATCTAGTGTACCTCCGTGCCATAGTCTATACTTTGTTTGGGTAGAAATAGAGCTTCAACTTGCATAATGGATACTGAAGTTGGGGTTTAGTCTAGCAATTTAAGGTTGATCTACTTGATTTATCTATCTTCAAGGGATATTTCTGCAATTGGAGTTGTTTCTCTGGCCTTTTATTCTATGCTACTTGGGCTGCATCTGTGAAAGAAAATAATAATGGAATCCTTGAAACGATTATGCATGTGGTATCTATGCCTCAAGATGTGTGATTACTTGTAGTGATAGTTTCTGATCTATCAAAGTTCCTTGGCTTTCTTTTAAAACTTTCATTTTCTCAGAAACTAGTAACTGCAGGAGAGTAATAATACTATTGGCTTTTCTTGCTTTTCCAACTGTATAAATCATTAATTCGAAGCTTCTGTCCTAAAATTCTGTTTGTTTGTCCTTCATCTATTCTTTTGGTCTTTAAAAATTTCATTTCTGTAGTGAGCCTAGTGGTATGTCTTGCAGTTTTGGTGGTTGTCTCCACTATATATACATGTGTCCTCAATTGAATATTTTCTGTGCAGCAAAAGTTATCATGGATAGGGATACTGGAAGGTCTAGGGGATTTGGATTTGTCAACTTTGCTGACGAAGAAGCGGCCAAATCAGCCCTCACCGCTATGGATGGCCAGGTCAGATTTATTTATTTTTTTGATAAAAATGAAAGATTTTATTCATGAGAAAAGAACTACATCAACTGGAGTATTAAGCGGCCTCATTAAACCTTCCACAGACGGAGAGGAAGAGTACCGCACTTCAAACTTTACAAAAACTAATTGCTAGCTTCATCTACTAATATTGACGAAAGCCACACCGGCTCCATCAACCACCAAAAAGTAGGAAAAGATAGAGATAGAGCCTCTTTAGCAATATGATGTGCTGCATTATTACACGCTCTAGAAATAGAACTCCAACTACACGACTGAAAAAAACTCAATAAAAACTGGGCTTCATCTATAATACCTCCATCCATGCTCAAGTCCTCTTCTGTTCCATTCATAGCAGCAATGACATTGCAAGCATCCCCTTCAATAAAAACATGCGAAAGCCCTGCTTGAACACAGAAATATAACCCATTTACTAATGCCAAAGCTTCACAAGTCTGAGGACTAATAGAATTTGAATTTGAATTTGAATTTTAGACACTGAGTGTGAAATTTACCCTGTATAAAGATCCAAGTGTTCTTTTTTCATTTGTAATCCTGAATTTCAGGACTTAAATGGGCGAAGCATTCGTGTGAGTGTCGCTACTGAACGAACTAGTCCTCGACCATTCAGCGGTGGTTACGGTGGGGGTGAAGGTGGTGGTTACGGAGGGGGTTACCGTGGTGGTGACAGTAGCTATTAAACAGTTGCACAAGTGCTGTCTAAGTGCTGTTTATTTATCTTTAAATCTAAAGTTGTTTTAGTCAGTTGGATTTTATAAGCCAAGTTCTGCTGGTTATATATCTTGCTATGTAAGGCTGCGGAAAGAGTTTGAAGGTGAAGGATTTCCATTTGCATGTTATCCAGCTATATTGCTGAATGGTGTTTGTGAATGAATTTATGAGATTCTACTAGGTTACTCCACTTCTAACCATATATTGCCTTGGGCACGTGGTATGGGAAGAAATTGAATCTGCTTGCTCGCCTGTGCGAAACTGGGTTCTGGTGTGAATTCAAGAGTATCAATGATTTTGGCTGCCAAATATGCTAATCCCAGACGGCAGGTCCGTGATACAAATGCTTGTGTGTTAGCCTCCAATCCTAAAAAAAACCATGACAGGAGTCAAGGCTTCAAATGTTATTTTTTATCGAAAAAAATCTAGTACTACATCATCGAGCCTTTCGGAACCCAATTCTTCAGTGTTGGATGTCAGCTGTGGTACTTCTTGGTATCTTCTTCTTCCATTTAGCTTCTCAGAAGAGCATTACTATGAGGTTCTTCACTTCATGAAAAACATCACCCTCTGTATTTGCAGATCAGTTTCAGTGCATCTTCTTGTATTTTGTTTATGGAGTTCAAAGGCTGATCATCTCAGCCAAACCCACTTCAGATAGACAGTAATCTTCATTGGTATGAAATTAAAGAGGTGAAAGAGCAATGCCATTGGGATTTAATTAACAGACAATAGACATGATTAAAGAGAAAGAAAAAAAAACCAAGTTGCAAGGTTATTGTCTTGTTTTGTGTCGGTGGGAGAATTATATATAATCTGGAAAATTAGTCCAATAATTTTGATGAGACAGCTCAAGTAATGCTAGTGTTTGAAGTTCTGGGTTCAGTCGGGTCTAATTGCTAAGGAGATGGCTTATGTGGAGGAAAGATGGAGATTGATGTTGCTGGGTCATTATCTCACAAAATCATGCGGTTATTTTTGGGCAAACAAACAAACCAAACCAGCCAGCCATCTCTCGTTTTTAGTTTTTTTTTTTCTTTTTCTTCAACCTCTTTCTTAGTCTCTAATACAGACTTTGGTTACTAGGCTACTACTCTCTTTGCTCTATGCATGAGTGAATGAACTGATCATATTGATGATCTTGTCGTTGGAAGGACAAAAATTAGTACCCGAAATTGCCACAAGGCATTACACTGTGACTCCCTCTTACGGAAAACTCCTCTCTTACTCACACCAACAACATAACTCATAAGAAGTAAATTTACTGACTGTTTGAGCCTAGTTGATATTTCGGTCCAAAACTAGATAATAAATTTTGGATAACATTTAGGCCAATACCTGTGACTTTTTTTAAATAAAGCCTGCTAAAGAGCGCGAGTTGGTTTCCTATAAGGACTGTAGCGTCCCGCGGGGTAAGGGAGCTCTTGTTATTTGAGTTCGCGCTGAAGACTACAAGGTTTTCAATAATGCAGGGTTAGCACTTGTGGCCTAGGCAGAGTCTATCTAATTGGACACGTGTCATCTAATTGCTCAGTTTGCTGGCGAGACGTGTCATTGTGTTACTTTAATTGTTGAGTCTGAATTGGATTGTAATTACGTATTTACTAGCTAGCTACGAGCCCCTATAAAAGGGAGGTTTGAGGATCATTTAGACACACAATCAAATCATATACAACTCAACAACTTTTCGAGCTTCTCGAAACCGTAAATGCTAAAGTGCATCTCGCCAAAGCTTACAGAGTCCATTCGGATCGCCCTCGTTTACTGTCCTGGTTAATTGCTCTTCTCGTTACACACAATGAGTATCGATTGCAAGCAAATAAGAGAGCTACTCGTAATCCCTTGTCAGCAAGGTGGCACCGGAGCCCTTTCGTTTGATTAGAAGTCCAGCATATGCGCATTCTCGTTCATCGCCTCGCACGGTGGCACGTCCGCACTCATTGTTTACTTTTGGTACTGCTAAGTTACATCTCTATTCCTGCTGAGGATCGTGGCCAAAACACCAACTATTCGTATTTGCTTACCATAAAATTTTATTGACATGTGTCCTCTTTCTTGACCATGGTTTCCAATAAAATAAAATGGTTGGCACTTTGGTGGGTGAACAACAAATTTGTATCCTCTCTCATGTCTGTCAGATTTGTATTTATGACATCTACACGGTGTTAGTTATGTCAGTCAATTAACATGTTACGGTCCACTGGCAGAAATAGAGAATACACTAGAATATGTGCCCGCGCCTGGTGTAGGTGCGGTTGATTCGGTTAGTGATCACGAAATGAGATATTGATGAAAGAAGACTGAAAAGTAGGAGGAATTGATATTAAGCATGTCACTATTTACGTGAACAGATTCTTTCGTCTCACTTCACGGGGATCGCATCACCCCGCCTCACTTGCCCCGCAGAGCTTCGTCACACCTCACCCTGCAGAGTAACCCGCCTCGCTTCGTCGCGTTAAATCCGCCTTGCGTTAGTCGTCTCGCTTGTCTCGGCTCACCCCTTGTTTTCCTTGCCTTACCCCGCCTCTTCACTTCCTACGACTCATGTTTCGTCTCATCCTGCTTCTTTCGCGCCTTGCTTTGTTTCACTAATTTGACTTCGTTCCGCTTCACTTGCTTCGCCTTGCCTCCTTCTTCTCATATTTCGCCTCACTAATGTTCAACTTGCCCCGCCTCGTATCACCCCACGACACTTCGCGTGCCACCCGTCTCGCATCATATTGCCTTACTTGTATTATTGCGCGGCCTCCTTGCTCCATTCGACTCCACTTCGATTTGCCTCACCCCGCCTCACCCGTCTTCCCTCGCATCAACCCGCGGGCTCGTCGCCTTGTCTCTACTAACCTCCTTCCTGTTACTTGTCTCACTCTCCTTGCCCTGCTTGACGCTCTTCGCCTCGCCCATACTAATCCACCTGGCGTCATTTGCCTAACACGGATCTTATTTGCCTAACACGCTTCTCATTTGCCTAACACGCATCACATTCGGCTAACACGCCTTTCATTCGCCTAACACGCATCTCATTCGCCTAACACGTCTCTCATTCGCCTCACCTAGGTTCGCCTTCACCTTGGTTCGCCTCGCATAACCCTGCGACCTCCTCGCTCCCACCTCCCTTCACGCTCCGTGCATCACCCCGCCTCGCCTCCTTCTTCTAACGCGCCTTGCTTCCCTCCCTTCACGTCCCCTACTTCACTTGCCTCACCTCACACGCTTTACTCGTTTCGGTTCACCCGCTTCCCTCCTCGTCCTGTGTCATTAGCTTGGGTCGCATTCTCTCGCCTCATGCGCCTCGCGGTATCCTCGCCTCATCTCACCCTGCCTCACTCACCTTACCTCACGTCCTCTTCACCTAGCCTCACTCAACTAATTCCTCACCCGTCTTGCTTCAATCATGATGCCTAAATTTTTTTTTTTAAAAAAACTAAGTTGGTGAAAGAAGCGGTGAAGAAAGTTGGGTCTTTTTTTTTAAATGACTTCCTTGCCTCGCTTCATTCCGTGTCGTTCTCACCATGCCCTGGCTTCGTCTCGCTCTGCTACTTCCCACTGTGTCTCGTGTCTCATTAGCTCACCTGGCTTCGCTCGCCCACCTCACGCGCCTCGCCTCTTTTTTTCCTTTTTGCTGCCCCGCCTTAGTAATCTAGCCTCGCCCTACTTCACGTACTTCACTTTGCCCCTGCTAACTCACCTCGCGTGACTCATGAAAAACATATCCATCTCGCGCCACGCATCTCACTCGCCTCGCTTCAGTAATCTAGCCTCATCCTTCTTGACGCGCCTCGCCTCGCATGCCTTTTTTGTCTCTTTGTTAATGAACAGTGTAGGAACAGTGCAAGCAGGTCACTCGAAAATAATATCAAGTTAGAATATGTGCCCGCGCCTGGTGTAGGCGTGATTGATTCTGTTAGTGATCACAGAATGAGATATTGATGAAGGGAGACTGAAAAGTTGGAGGAATTGATATTAAGCCTGTCACTGTTTACGTGAACAGATTCTCTTGTCTCACTTCACGCGGATCCCAACATTCCGCCTCGCCTCACTTGCCCCGCATCGCTTTGTTACACCTCACTCCTCAGACTAACCCGCCTCGCTTCGCCCCGTTAAATCCGTCTTGCGTCAGTCGGCTCGCTTGTCTCTTTACTTCCCACGGCTTGTGTTTCGTTTCATTCTGCCTCCTCCGTGCCGCTTTGTTTCAATAATTTAACTTCATCCCGCTTCACTTGCTTGGCCTCGCCTCCTTCTTTTCACTCGCCTCGCTTCTCTCCCATTAAGCGCCCTGCCTCACTTGCCTCGCCTCACGCTTTACCCGCTTTCCTCCTCATCCCGTTTCGTTTACTTACTTCGCGTCATTAGCTTACCTCGCATTATCTCGTCTCACTTATGTTCAACTCGCCCCGCATCGTATCACCCCGCGTGCTACTTGCCTCGCATCATATTGCTTTACTTGCATTATTGCGCGGCCTCTTCGCCTCATTCGGACTCACTTCGGTTCGCCTCGCTTCGTCTCACCTGTCTTGCCTCGCATCAACCCGCGGGTTCGTCGCCTCGCCTCATTCGCCTAACACGCCTCTCATTCGCCTAACACACACCACATTCGCCTCACCTTGCATAACCCTGCGGTCTCCTCGCCTCCACCTCGCTTCACGTACCGCGCATCACCCCGCTCCACTTGTGTCGGCCCGCTTCGCCTCCTTCTTCTCATGCGCCTCGCTTCCCTCCCTTCACATCTCCTGCTTCACTTGCCTCGCCTCACACGCTTTACTCGTCTCGGTTCACCGGCTTCCCTTCTTGTCCCGTCTCATTAGCTTGGGTCGCATTATCTCGTCTCACTGGTTTTCACCTCGCTCCACCTCGCATCACCCCGTGTGCTACTCACCTCACATCATCTTGCCTTGCTTGTATCATTTTGCTGCCTCCTCGCCGCACTCGTCTTGTTTCGCGCCTCGCATCATCTCGCAGCATCCTCGTTTTGCATCCCCCCGCTTTATGCGTTTCACCTTGTCTCACCCCGCCTCATTCGTTTCACCTCGCCTCACCCTGCGGGTTCCTCACCCGTCTCGCTTCAATTATGATGTCTAATTTTTTAAAAAAAAACTAAGTCGGCGAAAGAAGTGGTGAAGAAAGTTGGGTCTTTTATTTAAAATGACCTCCTTGTCTCGCTTCACTTTGTGTCATCCTTACCGCGCCCCGCTTTTTCCTACTGCGTCTCGCGTCTCATTAGCTCACCTGGCTTCGCTCGGCTCACCTCACTCGCCTCGCTTCACATTGAAAAGTAAGGGAAATTGGTATAGAAATTTAAATGCAAAAGTATGGATCGGCATACATGGGTTGTATGGCTGCAGAGAGTACCACGGTAAGAATTGTCTAGAAATACAATCATTTGAAGAATGAGTTTTCCAAGGATGCAATAAGGAGAGACCAGTGAAAAATGATTGTTCAAATATCAGATTCATATAGAGGTGGATGAAGGTGGTGGCAAATAAATGGAAAGCCATATGGCTGAATTTTTTTTTGCAGGTACGGAGTCTGTTGATTTTGAATTTCTAGGTGATAATCAAGAGAAGTTGTTCTTATTTAATGCTCGTATGCATGCACTGCAATTACACAACTATGTGAACTTGATGTTGACACATATGAGTGTGAGCTGCTGATACGTATTGTTTAGATTAGCTAGCAAATAATATTGTCTATATGATAAGGATGGGAAATAGAGAGTACATGATACATAACATAGATACTGTGGTATATATTACATTCAATGATACATCACACAGCTAGAGCATACATATTTGATGTTATATTCTATTTTACATATTTTGATATATATTATACCAAATATTTGATATTACATTCTATCATACATCATACATCTAGGTTAGCAAGAGTATTATTGTTTCTATGTACATGAAGGTCTCTAAAGAGCAGTTCCTATTGATAAAAAAAGGACTGCTTAGTCAAGCGGAGACTGATCTTGAGTTTTTTTACAAAGGTCTTTTGCTCTGGATCAGTTGTATACAAAAATTCCTACTTGACGATAAGCTGCTTTTGCACATCAAAAAAATAACAACTTCATATCAGTAGTCAAAAAGAGTTGCATGATTGATGTTTAATCAATCTTGTGTTTGTCTTCTTCTTGCCGCAGTGGTGATGATGTTGCTGTGTCTACTGCTTTGCTACATTGGAAAACAAAGAATTAGTTTTGTGGAATCAAATGAGAATCAACCTATGTTAACTTATCAATAGAAGAAATGTTTTACAAATTTTGTTAACAAAGCACATATCATTTGATCTAGAATGTAGGTTTGTGTAAATAATATAAATGTATTATCTATAAACAATATAGTCAGTTAATTGTTGGGTACATGAGTAATATAGATTTGTAACGTCCCAGTTTTTTGAGTATGTGGATACAACTTATTATTTCATGGTTTAATTGTGTAATGTGTATAAAATAATGTACAAATATTTAATCATATACGCTATTACAATATATAGTTGATTACAGATTCTATTATATAACATAATAATTAATCCACTGTTGACTATAAATTTTAGTAAATGGGTTACTGATTCCTTTATTGTGTTATGACTATTTAACAGCTATGATAATTATGTGTATACGTAGTAGCTTGATTTGGCTTTCATTGAAAAATCATAAGTTTTAAAGACTGATAATGGTGCAACACAGCCAAAACACATATACATGTTTAAACATAGTTTGTTTGATAAACATATATTCATTAAATATGTTTTGGAACAGAGAAGTCGTTTTTTATTTTTTATCCAATTTCTGCTTTTAAAGTTAATGAAGTAAACATGAACATGATAATTTACCTTTTGGTTTTTTTGTGTGGTTCTAATTGAACTGATGCTTTCCCATTTCTTTCTGATCTTCTTTTCTTTTCAGACTGAAGACAAATTGGAGTTTCCATGATTGAAGGCTGACTTGTTGGAAATTGTACTGAATCAGGGTTTGGAAATATGTTTGCCACAACTAATTCACTGTCCCATTTGACTTTTAGCTCAAACAGGTACGTCCCTCCGATTGTGTTGTCAATTTCTTCTAGGATTGTTTTCTTAGTGGGGTAGAATCTTTTTTCAACTAATTCTTTGCAGGTGTTGTTGAACAGTTGAATGACTTGTTTTCCCATTAAGGTCACGGTGGTCTCATCATCATCTTGTTTGATAGTCATGAAGACCCTATAACTTTTAGCACTCAAGAGTTAAGATTGTACAGAGTTTCACAGACAAAGAAGAATTCATAATTTTAGAATTCACATGTAAATGACAAGGGCTAGGTAATCAGTAGTAATAACTGATACATAGGTATGGAAGACAAAAATTCTATACGATACAGAGTTTATAGAATTTTTGGTTTTTTTGTGTGATTGTGATTGAACAGAGACCACTTTTAGCACTCAAGAGTTAAGATTGTACAGAGTTTCACAGACAAAGAAGAATTCATAATTTTAGAATTCACATGTAAAAGACAAAGGCTAGGTAATCAGTAGTATTAACTTTCAAAAATTATATACTACAGGCGTGTTTGATCCTAACTAAACCCTGTTTGTCATATATTGTTTTAATAAATATTTGAAGCAAAATGATTCTGAAAAAAACATGTATGACAAAGTTGCCTTACTATGGTTTGGGTGTTTGAAGGCCATGTTGCTTGCATGCATACATACTTGCTGGAATCATCTTGGTCGATCAGCTATCTGTAACAGTAAGAGTGTGAATAACCTCTATACCACAAATCGTTGTGGTCTGGGAATCGAAGAATGGAAGCTTTGCAGAAGACAGTTTTGCTCTGCAATGCATAAAAGTCTCACTTATATTTCAATTATATATGTATATATATGGTTTTATATTAACTGGTTAATTACCTTGTAATCTTCCGGATTGATTGCATTCAGTTCAGCTACTGTTTTAGCTTGTTTATTTCGTTCTTCGCTGGTTTGGCACTGTGAAGGAGGCGGTTGAATTTCTACTCGGTCTCCTGGTTTGCAAAACCTGAAAATGTAGTTTGTTATATAATGCTCGACAGTGATGGTAGAATTTCAATAGTTGAGAAATAATTTAAATGTGACAAACACATATTAGCTTGAGTACAAATTTTCTACATTGTTACTTCTTAAACTATTCAGTTATAATTTTGCAAAACAATATATAGACACATATATATGAACAGACTTTGGTTTATTAACTTTCATGTGTAAAATACATGTTCTCATTCTTTTCAGATGTAATATGAAGTTGTAGAATAAAATATGTGTAAGCAAATCAAATATAGTTTTGGGAAATGAATAAAAATGTTTTACATACATTTAGATTATCATATTGAAAAGAAACTAAGAGAAAGAAATGTCATGAGTTTGAGTGCTTACTCGGCTTTGTAACTTTTTCTATCAGGGATGCCCGGATCCATGATGACATATGTGTGGTCGCTATTTGATGCAACAGGAACTTTTGCAAGTCAAAAGTAGAATATGTTAGTTGTAATTCATTGTTACTGAATATAAGTTTAGTGTTTTGTATAACATTTACCTCCGAATTCACTGAGTTTGAGACTTGTGAAAACACCGAGTGCCGGTGGAGTTGAATTCACCACAAAGCTCAAATCAAATGATCTTGCAATATGTGCCCAAAAAGTGATTCTGCGTTTCTCTCTCCTGAAAATAGAATGCAAGAATTAAGATGTTATTATCATATTATGAACCTAAACATGTTTGGTGTAAGAAAAGAATAGGGAAAACTGGACTTTAAATTTTCGATAGTGATTTCGCATTTTGACTCGAACGTCGTATTGTCCTTGATTGATGTTCTGTGCACTGGTATGATTTTCTTGATGCAGCCATAAACATCTTGTTGGAAAAAGAATAATAGTAATTTTAGTTTAAATAACAATTGGATTTAAATAAAAGAGGTATAGATTAATGGTTGTAAAACTTGCCTACAAGGATGGGAGACCTATTTTTGATCTCAGTAATTAAGTCGCTAAATTGGATCAGGCGGAATGAGTGTTGTGGGATTTGGGGGCATGGTGACATCACTTTCCTGAAGACAGTCGACGCAGTAAATTTCAGCATCATTTGGTCATCCACTAGTATGTATCTTTCTGGACCCATTGGTGTTGAAAAACGAAATATATCATACACTACCCATTTTTCCATTCTTTGAGGAACATACTTATAGCTATTTTCATCTAGTTTAGCATGAAGTGCATCTCCCTGCATAAGAATGAGTAACCAAATCATAAAGATGATCTAAGAAGCATTGGGACACTGTCCAAATTAAAGGGGAAAAAATTGAACATAAAGTTGTAAGAGCAGTAGCAGAAGACAAAAGCAGAGATAGCAATTTTATGTTTGCAACTTTTTGTATCACAATCATTCAACCTCAATTTATTTTGATATAGTCAAGAGCTACAACTGCTCCAATCATACAAAGTATAAATAAATCAGGCACATGAAAATTAACTAAATAGATGGGCTGTAGATCTGCATATATATATATATATATATAAACACAAATATATATAAATAGCTTCCGGATTAGCACAGTTGGAACAGTTTGATTTTGTTTATTTAAAACAGCACCTAAATATCAAATCTAATAACAGGAGCTGTAAAGCAAGAAATAAAAAATTAAATCAAAACACATTTCGAAGAAGAACTCATCGTTTTCCTTCGATTTAATCTAGAAAATTAGTCCATGCCTCTATAGATGCTCAAAAGATACAACAGTCTGTCTGCTGAATCAAATAGAAAACGAAGTTCTATCAAGGAAAAATTGGAACATAGGTTGATTTCAAAATTTGACTTGTCATGATATTTACTTTTATGTACTGTACAACACCTTATATACTTATGCTATTCATTTCTTAATAAAGCAGATGCCATTAGTGATAAAATTACCTGTTCTTCGACTAAAATGTAGTGTTCTCTGTCATACAGTTCACTGTTGTATACCTTGGGGCGCCACACCCTCACTGCCCAAACTTTGATATGAAAATTATGGTCATGAGCCCTAAGCTTTTTGAGTGGTGTCCAAGTTGGCATCTTATCAGGTAGCTGCAAATTAAAGATAGAGTGGAAAAAATGATTACACTGATTAACTCGTGCAAAGATATCAATCGTGAATTTTAGTTGAGCATCTTACCGGGTTTTTGATAAAAGATATATCTGTGTGTGGCGGTAGGTAAACAATGTTGGGTAAGCTTTCTTTATATATCTGAAACATTTTGGCAGGGCAGCGCAGCTGAAGTCGGATGAAAGTTAGAGCGTCGGTGGATCAATGAAGTTAGTGGGCGAGGAAAACACGTGGCATGCATGGGTGAGAAGAGTGTATGACATGCAGCATCTGGAGGGCTGCACCGAATGCATAGCAGTCAACATAAGCGGCATAATGTGAGCGGTTCTTTCTTGGTAAACAGTGTAGGACTGAATCAGATTGAAATCAAGGTTTATAAACTGGGGTAAGGAGAAGAGAAGGAGAGGAAAAGATTGGGGGTAGTTTTATGACTAAGTGTGGCTGAAGACTACGGCGAAATTCGGAGAACGTCTGAGACAAGCGGAGAGAGGAGAGAAGAAGAAGAACTCGGGCCAACTCTCGTGATAGTCTTCGCCTGGAGGTAGCAAAGATGGTTGAGCCTTTTTTTTAATAGACTGTTATTGTTCAAGGGAACAGAGACTTTCGCGCCTCATTTCACCTGTGTCCTTCTCCCCTGGCCCAGTTTTGCACACCCCTCGCCTAACACGCATCTCATTCATCTCGCCCCGTTTCACTCGCCTCATCTCACCTCCCTCTCCTTGTCTCACTCACCTCATGTGCTTCACCCTGCGGGCTCCTCGCCCCGCCTTGCTCCACGCGCCTCTCCCTTTTTTGTCTCTTTACAGATAAACAACATAGGAACAGTGCAAGCAAGTCATCAGAATTTGTATATCATCAGAATTTGAAAGAATGTCGCGAAGAGATTTTTCTAGCAACTCGAAACAATATTTGTTACACATTGGAGCTTCATCCCAAATAATTAAATCTGTTTTTTCCAAAAGCTTTGCAAGAAGAGTTCCTTTTTTAATTAAGCATGTAGTATAGTCATGTACTGTGAGGGGAATTTTAAAGCGGGAATGCGCAGTCCTACCGTTTGGAAGTAATAACGATGTGATACCAGATGAGGCCACAACTAGGACAATTTTTCCTTCTGGTCTTAATTTGCAAATAATAGTATGCCATAAAAAAGTTTTCCCTGTGCAACGTCACAAAATATAAGTATGGTAACAAATAAATAACGCATTTCTAGAGCAGTAGCAACATGCAATGAGTTTGTTAATGCTTCAATCCATTCTTTGTCATTACCTAATAGACCTAAAGCTTGACATGCTTCTTAATAAGAAGAATATGTAACACCATTAATAGTTTTGACCGAAATAAAATCACAACAACCTTTCTGAATTGTTAGTAACATTCGCAAGAAATATAATTCGTCTCTCGTGGGGTGTATATAAGCTATTCTACCAATTGTCTTATATTGTTTTCTTGGAATCCACACTTTTGTGCTTTTATCCCAAACAAATTTAGTCGAAAATTCAGCATAAGTTAACTCTTTTGCCTCAGCATGAATATTATCTTTTTGAAAATTTGTGTTTGCACTAAACCAACCAGTGAGAGTTGTATGATTGGTTGCTTTATTTTTGACAACAGATTTGAGAGAATCAGTTTCTCTAAACACAACACTTTCTTGTGAAGGAAGATGAACATCTAAACATAAGACTGCAGGATGTTTCGAATGAATTGAATATTCAAATAGTCTCCATACAGATTTATGTGGGCCTGGATATCGCCAATTGAGATAAGATTGAATTTCATCATTCGTATTGCCGTATATTCCTACTCGTGCTCTGTCTGGACCTTTGTTGATATATTTAAATAAATACTTGATCAACAGGGATTGTGAACATGATTCAACATTTATATGAGCATTATATCTTAATAATAAATTAGCATTATAAGGCACAACAAATTCATTTCCAATCTGTATCTTATTTTTTTATAGTGAATTTTGTTTCATCATCACGTCGTTTATATATTGGTGATTTGATTGTTTGGAATATGGTCTCGTTATTATATTGTTTTGGAAAATATTTTGAGCATTTATGATCGCGCATTCATGGAGCTTTCATATCTATTTCTCCGTAAGGGCCATGAATCATGAATTGAGTAACAATTTCGTAGACTTTTAGATTCTTTTTCTTATTTGGTAGTTCAGCTGAAATAATAGAATCAATGTCATTTGGTGTGTAGCATTTGTAATCTTTTTTTAACCAAAACAACATATGAGCATGAGGCAACCCTCTTTTTTGGAATTCAACTGTGTGTACATTTGCCTCGATTTCTCCAAACGGTTTACCAGATTTAATATATGTTACCATATCTTTCAATTTCAAGTTGAAAATTCTGGAAATTATATCAGGTCTGTCTTCTTGTTTATATCCAGGATTTTATTCAAAATATCTTAATATCTCAATCCATTTTGTGTTGCATGTGAAAGTAATGAACAAATCTGGGTTCCCATATTGTCTACAAATTGTCATTGCATCTTGATAATTATTTATCATGTCTCGAGGACTACCAATGTGTGAACTCGGTAGGAATTTTTTTTGCCCAACATCACGACCCAGGTTAACTCCACTTAAATGAGCAATATAAATTTCATCACGTTTTTCAGTTCTATATTTATGGTTGTTTTTCCTAATAAAGCACAGACGATCTTCTTCAACTATTGCATAAACATTTACTAAATATTGTTGAAATAATCTTCCACCTTTTAATAAAGTATTTCTATTTTTCTCTCTATCATGAATTTGGTATGCTATAAAACTTCGCATCGACATTTTATCTCTTTTGTTTCTTGCATTTGTAGCGGTTAACTTTAATGTCAAACCAAGTCTATACCCGTTTTCACCATAAGGAAAAAGTATGGGATATTGTAATGACATATATTTTGAATGTATTCTCGAAATTCGCTGTAAATGTCCTTCATTTGATTGAATTATAATATCTTTATTTGAATTGAACCCCCCTGTATCACCAACAATCAAACCGCTAATTTCATCGCTGATTGGTTCCTTATATTGTTTATTGTCATTTGATAGTCAACCCATCATGGTAATATTATATGAAGGTAAAGAACTATTTTCAAATTTATCTCTAACAGTTCGATACAGTTTTACAAACTCATTGATCTTGTCAAACATATGCGCATAAGGCCTTACACAATTTCTGGTTTGATCTTTCCTATATCATCAGACACTACAGCTTTGATGCGATTTCTAATTTCATTGCGAGTATCATAAACATATAATTGAGCATATTTGAGATGTTCACCATCAGACGGCAACATGGAACCCATTAGATGATGCACTTGTCCACATATTTTGAAAATATAAGGTCCAGATCCATTATTTACATCTTTGTCAATTTTTGCACCCATGGAAGTAAATGCAAACATCGAATTGTATACTTGGATGTTGTCTCTAAAGATTAAGCTTTGGTGACCATTATTTGGATTTAACAATTGTTCAAGTAAATCTGGTGTTTGTGCTAATTTTGGGAGCTCCACCTGCCCTTTCTGACAACAGCCTGTATATATAATAGGTGCAGTTGCTGAAGTCCGCTAATTTGCCTCAGCTAGCCAAAACCATGCATCACAATGAACACATTGAAACTCATCATCACCATCGTCTTTGTACTGTGTAACCACATCTGTAATTGTAATTTATTTAAATAGAATTCACTATAATTAAATATACCTAAAAAGAAACTCGCAGGTGTTATATACCTTCAATGGTCTTTTGATATGAAGCCTAACCGATTGAAATTGGATTTTGAACGTCGTTCTTAGCTGCAATTTATAAAGAATAAAAGATTTACATTGACAATGATACTAACAGTTAAATATTGGATTATCAAAAGTACATGTTAAGAATTTCTCCTCCGTTAATCTTGTCTTATATTTTAAATATGCAAAAAAACCTTCTGCCTAACTACATTATTGAATGTATTGAACCTAATAGTCAAGATGTTTACTAAAAATTGAGTATACAGATATGTTACATACTAATTAGATTCCTCATTGTTTCAGCATCGACATGTTCATAACTTAAAGATTGTAAATCTGTTGATGTTCCTTCATCTTCTAAATCCGCAAAGAAGGCCGTTCTTTTGGAGACTCTGTTCTTATCTAGTTGTTTTCGGTTTGTAATTGTTCCACCAAACTGCTACAACTCATTTGCTAAATTTTCTTGTGGATCTTGGAAACTGATGGATTGTTGGATGTCTAATGTGATCTCATTGTGCATATTTTGAAACAGCCTTTTTCTCGTATTCTTTTCTTAGGCGACATATCAGAGAATAAATATACTGACTAAATTATTTATCGTACATAACATTAATGAGATAATGAGAGAATTACCGGTGAAAACATAAAATTATCATGTTAATAAGACTATATAGGTAGACATGAAGATATCACTCATATCCAGCTTAAATGCAACAGAAATACTTGAATATGAAAAGCTTGCAATCACATATTTACATATTTTACTTTTCTTTCATTGCGCTAGCCACATTTTAGAAGTTAAAATTTCAGGAAGAACGATATCGTTTAATAATAATATATTTATTTTGTTCAAAAACAGCATCACAAACAATACGAAGGTATTAAAACGCAATACCTTTTGTTCCAGCTGACAATCTTAAGAAAAAACAGGCGTTCAAAGCAATTTACCGTTTCTATAATAAGATTTTGGCAGCTAATTCTTCTAAATCTTAAACCCCTCCATTTTAAATTGGATGCATAGAACAAAACGTTTCGTACTAAACGATAGAATATAATCTAATGTAACATTTGTTAATAATCAAAACATAGAATAAATAGCTAAAGAATAAAAAGTAATGAGGTAGACTAAATGAAGCAATACAAAACCAAATGCAACATATTTTAATGATTTAAAATAGATTTTATATCAAACAACTTTATAATAGTGTAACCAACAAAATTTTCACAGTTATAAATAACTTACCCAAAAAAAAATTGTGGATCACAAAAATAGTTCAATTTCTTTGAAGTTGATTATTGTAAATTATGATTACAATTTTAAAAATGACGTAAACAATGAGAAACAATAAAAAGCTAAACACAATATTTGCTGCATACCTAAAGATAGAGTCGATATTAATAAAAGGTCGCGATTTCCCAAATCTACTACGCTAGCACCAAGCACAAAGCTTAATGATTATGTGCCATTCAAAACGACAATACACATAAAGTATAATCATTATAATTGTGGCTGCAAATTCATTCTACCACTTTTTACTATGTTGAATCATTAAGAATAATTTGTAGCTAAAAGACGGAACTTGTGCAAGAGCTAATGGAAACAACAAAGAAAGGAACAACAATAGAAATTTGAAGGAAACAACAGTTTGCATAACTTGCATTTTAGAAAAAATAATATGGTCTTAATTTAACAGATAGCTGTTGTTATAATTTTCTATGAATGTAAGGCATTTGGATTAATTTGGCGAATCTTAATATTAATATCAGTGTTTTGTAACTTGAAATTGAAGGTGTAGATTATTTCAATGGGAATTCCAGAAAATATTTGGGAATGGAAATAAGCAAACTTAGGTTCAATTCAAATTGGCCTAAAAATGGCTGAGCTTGAGGGATACGTAAAGTTTTGCTTATATCGTGAACAACATATCTATCTAAACACTGTTGCTTAACAAAACATAATGTAACTCATCACGAATGTCCAACTGTTGAAAAACATGAACTAAACTAATTATCTCCTATTTCTATTTAACTTAGTTTATTGCCACAAAAGCAGTTGTGACTATATGCTTGGCTAATTATCAATCAATTGTAAACAAACAAAAGATTTGCAAAGCTGAAGACGACAGCAGGACAAACTATACAATTTTACAATGAGAAGCATGAAAACATTGTCATGTAACACACAGATGATCAAAATTTCCATTCCTGTAACAATGTTTTCGGCTGGCTGCCGACTAAACTAAAACGCCTAGATTTACTTGATTAATCACAACATAACAGACAGATGAGAATTACAAAACAACAATTGAACTAACAGATTAAGAAACTGACGTAATTGGGAAAACCCCAATCAAAATTGGTTGATTTTGATCTCGAAAGAACTTACCAAAAACAACCCAATCAATTTTACAAAAAACGTTGGGTAATACGGTGAGCAAAGAAGGACAACAACAGTTGGAAAACCGGAATAGAAGACCTAACATGTTAACAAAGTGAGATAAGAAAAAGCAAAGACGGCTCGATCGTTGAAAGCTCAGCAGAAAAGAAAGCAGGAAAAGAAAGAGAGAGAAGAGAACAGCGAGATGGAAAGAATTAAGTTATGTAGGGAGGGCAAAACTGTCATTACTGAGTCGGTGGGTGAGAAGAACACGTGGCATGCGTGAGTGAAAAGAATGAATGTTCATGCAACACCTAGAGGGCTAGACTGATCGGATGTCAATGGGCGTAAGCGGCAGAATGAGAGCGACTCTTTCCTGCCAAACAATGTAGGGCTGGATCGGACTGAAATCGAGTTTTATGAAATGCATCAAGGAGAAGAGCAGGAGGGGAAGAGAGTGAGGATGATTTTATGGCTAAGTGTGGCGGAAGGCTGCAGCGAAATTCAGGGGACAACAGTGACAAGCGGAGAAAGAGGAGCTCGGGTCAACATTTGTAGAAGTCTTTGGCTAAAGGTTGCGAACAAAGTTGGTTTTTTTTTGAGCTCGCCACTATTCACGCGCCTCACTTGTCTCGCATAACTTCGCTCCACTTCGTCCCACCTCATACATTTCACCTCACTTCGTCTCTAAACTCGGTTCGCATCGCCCTGACTAACTCGATTCGCCTCGCCACACCTTTTCGTGCCTCTTCACTCACCCCGCCTCACTCGACGCACTCACTTCGCCCTGCCTCGCCTCCTTCTTTTCACGCGCCTTGCTTCCCTCCCTTCAGACGTCCTGCTTCACTTACCTCGTCTCACACGCTTTACTCGCACTAGTGGATTACGATTCTTAGCCTACGGAATATTTCCGTCGGTTAAGAAACATATTCCGTCTACTAAGAACTTAGTCGACGGAATCGTCGTCGACTAAGATCCGTCGGCTAACCGTCGTCTGCTAAGACAATAGCCGACGGAATTGATGATTCCGTCGGCTAGGTGGGACTTAGTCGACGGAATAGTTCCGTCTGCCAAGATTTTAGTCGACGGAACTTAATCGACGGAAATTACTTTTTCGTCGACTAAGTTTTTCTTAGCCGACGGAATATTTCGTCTCCTAAGATCTTAGTCGACGGAAGTAAAAATTTAAATTTTTTTTTTAGAATAATTGGCGCGGTTTTTTTTTCTCGTTTTTTTAGGTTTTTTTTTTTCCTTCTCTTCCTCTTCTCCGGCGACCACGACGGTTATGTTTGCGTGTTCCCGAACAACTCCACTCCACCTCCGACGCTAAACTCGCCGGGAGGAGGAGGAGGTGCCGCCGAGAAGAGGAGGAGGAGGTGTCGCGCGCCGAGAAGAGGAGGAGGAGGAGGAGTTGCCGCCGAGAAGAGGAGGAGAAGGAGGCGGCGCTGCTTGGAGGAGGAGGAGGTGCCGCGGCGAAGGAGGAGGAGGAGGCGCCGAGAAGAGGAGGAGTAGGAGTTGCCGCCGAGAAGAGGAGGAGGAGGAGGCGGCACTGCTTGGAGGAGGAGGAGGTGCCGCGGCGAAGGAGGAGGAGGAGGCGCCGCTGTGGTGGGGGAGCAACCAGACGAGGGAGAGAGAGAGCAGCAGACGAGCTAGGGAGAGAGAGATGAAGAGGATGAGGGAGAGAGAGCTGAAAGTTATAGAATGGAACCGAAAAAAATTTCAAAATTTTTGGCGGGATCACTGCCGCTTAAAATTTTTGAACTTAGTCGACGGAATATATTTTTCCGTCGCCTAAGTTCAAAATATTTAAGCGGCAGTTATCCCGCCAAAAAAAAAAATTTTAATTTTTTTTTTTAAATTTGGTTCCGTCGACTAAGTAGATATTTCCGTCGGCTAAGATATAACCTAAGCGACGGAATAATTTTTCGTCGCCTAAGTTATCATAAATAATCATTTATATTTATATATAAATATTCCGTCGGCTAGGTAAAATATTCCGTCGGCTAAGAAAATCTTAGGCGACGGAATATTTTTCCGTCGCCTAGGTAAAAACTTAGGCTACGGAAGGTTTTCCGTCGGCTAAGTAGATCTTAGGCGACGAAAATATTATTTTCCCGTCGGCTAAGTGATTTTTTCCACTAGTGTCGCCTCACTTCACCCGCTTGCCTCCTCGTCCCGCCTCATTAACTTACTCTGCGTCATTAGCTTACTTCGCATTATCTCGCCTCACTCGTTTTCACCTCGCATGACCCCGCAGTACCTCGCGTGCTACTCGCCACGCCTGACTCGTCTCACCACACCCCGCCTCAATCGTCTCACCTCGTCACGTCCTCTCCTCGCCTCGCCTCACCCTGTCTCGCTCACCACGTCTCCTTCTCGCCTCGCTCATCTCGCATTGCCCCTCCTCACAGGCCTCGCCTCACCCCGCGTCCTCCTCACCTCGCATCACCCCGCGGCTCCACGCCTCCACCTCGCGCCGTCTTTTTTTGTCTCTTTGCTGATGAACAGTGTAGGAACAGTGCAAGCAGGTCACTCGAAAATAGTATATTGTAAATGTATGATTCAAAGACGCCAAATGGATCGACCCAGCCCAATCATATATGTTTTAAACGAGGCCTATTCATGCTTAATGTTGTGTTACGCCTCCTACTTACTTACACGTCAGAACCGACATGAACTATGGCCCAAACGAGCCAATCGACGAACTATGCTAGAGCGGGTGTGGAAAATAGCCACGGTTTAAAACTTTTATCATGATACTATTTTTAAAATATAATTTTTTAGTATAATCTATTTTATTTGTAAGCCCATTTAGTTATTTACTAATTACTTATCCAAAACTCGGAAATAATGTATGTGATAACATTTACAGCCGTCAAGTACCATTTAATCTAGCGGCATAACCTTAGTAAGTGGGAGGTTGTGAGTTAGACTCACGAAAGACTAGTTATGTCATTTGAGTTGTTTAGCCGGTAAAAAAAAAAACGAAAACCCTTTGCGGTCAAACCAACCCAACGATGATAAAATGAAATATTACACCGTCCAAGAATCGAACACCGGTTACACCGCTGATCACCAAATAAGTGATTCCCATACTCCAATCCTCCAAACCTTCAAAATCTTCAACCCACCAAGCACAGGGTGGCAAACCAAAATCTGTACGACCCTGAGTCCCAGAAGGATCAACGTAAATTACGTAATTGAATTCCTGATCTGGCTAATCTAATTCTAACTCGATTGTCTTTTCTAAGAACCTAGAAAAGAAAATATAGGTGAGCTAAAACTTCCCAAGTGAAGTTTATACCGACTGGTTGGTCTAATATTGTATAGAACATTAGAACCATTTGGCCTATAATCAATGGTCATCAACACCGCTTTCAATAATGTTATCATATCAGAATGTGGATCTCATTATGATTAATTCATAGTAAACATTTGCATGTTACACAGCACTCTTTCATGCCTTCTGCCTAATCACTTATATGCATCATGCACGTAGACTTGCTTGAAACCAACGTTATTCCACATATAATTCTATGATGAATTTGCAAACCCAAACTATATAATAATTAACATCTTTCAACTTTAAGCTATCCTAATCATGTGTGTGTGTGTAGATCCAATTTGGAATTCTCAATTTGTATGCCTAAAGTGTATATATTCAAAGATAAAGATTGTCTTTGTATTCAAAGAACCTGAATTGCCAATTCGGTAGAAAAGCATGTAAGCAAACCATTCCTTTTAAATAGAAGGGCTGGTGTGGACGGTACATTGGTACAAATACAACAAATTAAGGTGCCTAATTCAAGCTTTCTGGAAGATTAATTGCTTCTAATTATCATAGTAAGCAATTGTCAAAAACTTTATCATTCCCTCTATATTTTCATCTTCTAAAAAATTTGTCAAGTAAGACTGTAAGAGCACAGCATCTGGAGATCTAATGATGTGTGCTTACTAGGAAGTAGGAAGTCAACATTTCTTTAACAATTTAAAACTAGATTTGGAATTCCTTCTACCATCCATTGACATTCTGGAAACTAATAGATTGAAGAATCCATTCCCTAAATTTAAATCTTAAACTGAATCTCACAGAGTCTTCTCTTTGCCTAATTCTTGTTTTATATTCTGCTCTACACATATCATTACAATGGTTTTGGACCAGAACTGGTAAAACAAATCAAGAAAAGATCAGAAGTGTTCAGAAGCCACCATTAGTGGTTGTTGTGTTGACATTAAGCTCAACAGAGCCAAGATCCACACCATTTCTAAACCCCAAAAACCCTGTTTGTTAAATGCAATGCATATTTTATGTTACCGACCATTTGTTCAACCTTAGTGTTTATTTATCTTTGCTATGATAAAATTAGAGTCAGTTTGTAATGACAATATTTCTTATATGTACCATAAATTAATGGGAGTAAATCGACACTAGGAACTGGCCGGGAGACATTGTTTCACATAACCTATGGTGAATGATTAAAATAATCAAATATCGGTATATGTGTATTTATCAACACTTTGAAAAAAAGAGATATTTGATATAACGGGAGATATCCGGGAAAAATATTAAAAATTAGGAAGAAAATGTTTTCTGAATTTTATTAGATTTACATATAAATAGTATAAAAATACAAACATCAACATCATCTACATCTAGAAAAAAGACTCAAGGTGGTTGAAAAGACGCATGTTGGTCCCTCACTCCACAACCTAATATTCGTCTAAGGAAATACTCCTCTCCCAAAAATCACTCGAGACCCTCACTCTTCATTGGGATATACCTCAAGGAAATCACTTCTCTCTCGAATATTTTTGGAGATGATTTTCTTTATGCCCAAAAGTTTTACAAATATTTCTTTAATATATCGGAGATGCATGTATCGTAAATATTTTAAATATTAGAGATATTTGACAGTATCAGAGAAATATTATATATACGGTGAAAGATAAGATATTTACCGCTCTAGATATATCGATATTTTAAAAAAATAAAAAAAATGAGATATCGGGAGATATATCGGATAGATCACAGAGATTTTAATCTTTGCCTATGGTTTCTGAACATATATCCCATGGATTCCCCAACGACTTGTGGGTGCTGGCCTCTAACACCATACCACATTATATCATGCATGGGTGGGAGCTAGTATATGCGAAGAAAACATTCATAGGAGCCTCTTTTACGGGGTGTTTTTGGTATAATGTTTATGATACACTTGTGTACGTATATGAATTTATTTGAATCAAAATTACTATATTAACAATAAATTTACCATTCAGTTTACAGATTTTTATTTTAAGGAGCGTCTATTGTCTCCCCATAAACTATTTTGCTCACCCCACACATTGTTGATTTATTGAAAGACAAAAATATTTTGATCTAAAATTACAGTATGAAACAATAAGTTGTAACAAATTACAAGTTTTTTTTTCTTTTTTATCTTTTTCTTTTGGTTGAACACATACTTCATAAATCATGACCCAGAATTTATCATATTCGGTTGTTCTATGGAATCTATAGACCATGCAACCTGAAGATGAGGTGATGAACTGATTGTATTTTTTTTTTCTCTTGTTTTCTTTGTTCATGCTTCGTCTATCACTTTACTTGATTTTTTTTCTTCATTTAGTGATTTTACTTATCTCAAACTTATACTTTCAGAACAAATAATATTAATGTTATTGCTTTCTTCATTTTTTGTTTCTTTTTTGAGTTCAATGTCTATTGAAATAGTCTGATATTATGTGGAGTGCGGCTATTGAGGCCTCTAAATTTGCTCACTAGACCTCATTATATTGTGAATTATTAAATGACATATATATCCTCATACACAATGACTATTAAGGATAATAATTATACAAAATGAAATATTATATTTATCCTCTCTAGACTTTCCAATTCAATAATAATTGATTACATTTTTTATTATTTTTCTTATATATTTTTGTTTTCTAATTTCTTTTTATTAAAGCATATATATATTATATATATATATATATATAGTTCATAAGAGCTAAAACAATGATCAAATATCGATAATGTGACATAAAATTTAGTATTATCATACATGTTGAACGCATATACTTGCAAGGTGCATAAATATTTTTGCAAAATATATATATATTGATTATAAAAAATATATATTTATTAAAATAATTTAGGGCCAATGATAAAAAAGTACATTTAGAAGTAACAAATGATAAAACTGTTAATAAATGTTCACTGATGATAAAACAATACTCTCATTTAAATCTCTTAAAGCGTTGCCCCTAAAAATGAAAAGAATAACGAACACTGCCACCGAGTAAAACGTTGTCTCCATCACAACGCCTCTCTCTCTCTCTCTCTCTCTCTCTCTCTCTCTCTCTCTCTCTCTCTCAATCCCCGCCACCACCACTTCTCTTTTTCATCCTAGTCGTTGCTGGTACAACTTCATCACCAAACCGACACTCGTCGCTCTCCGGCGACTACATCGTACGTGTTTGGGAAGTCTCCGTCGAAGGCCTCTTGTGGAACGCAGACCCGAGTCTCTGAACTCGCCGGCGAGATCTCCGCCAACCTCTCTGAACCTCTCGTCATTGTCAGAGTCACCACTAGCGCCTTTCTCTTCCTCGCCGTATTGGCCCGTCGCCATCGATTTCATTTGCTCTGAATTTACATGAGCTCGTCTATGTTGGGCAACAAGGTATCGAAATTGCGTAGAATTACACAGCTCATTAAGTTTACTCTTTAGTTTGTTATATCATCTAAAGGGTTCTGAAATCCGATCCTTATCTTTATATTCCATAGTAGTGCCTTGCCATTTTGATAGGAATTTCATAATGATGCAATTGATTTTAATTCCCATCCCATTATTTCTGTCCATTCATGTTCATATCTTATTCATACAAAGTTCTTTATAGTAGTGTCGACATTACCCATTGGTATTTACTGATTTCAGGTTATGACAAAGTTGATCCCTTTTATGTTTCCGCAAGCCTAAACGGAGCTTCTAAATTGTGAACATGATTTCAAAACAAAATTGCTTAATCAACTGTTTGTTTGGTTTTCTTACTAAATGGTCTGGGTTGTCTTTTCGACTCAAACTTATGTAGTTGCACTTGAGTCCACTTCTCTCCCCTTAATCGTTGTTTAAAGGCGTGCTTAATTTGCTGAAGTTATTCTAAGAAAGATACTCCTACTTTTACTATATATCAATGCTTTGAATTATGGTTTTGAGTAAATGTTGTATTGTTGGTTCATTATTAATCATGGCTCTTCTCCATTGACATTGTCAATTGTTGTCTATAAATGATATGTGATGCTTATGAATTGGTTTTACGAGAAGATCACTGTGAATTTTGTTTTGCACACCAGGTGCTTGATGAAATGTTTGTGAATGAATTATGGTGCCCTACTGGATTCAAGTGTGGTATCAACTGACAGAGCGCATATTCGGAATTTTGAGGTCAAGGATGGTGATCAAGTATGTTCTATAGGATTCTCAATTTTTTTTCCGATAAAACACATCCAGGATATGCCTTTTTTTCAGTTGCTGCAATTTAGGATGACAGTGCATATGTCCATGTTGTTACATTGTATTTGCATTTTTTAAGATAGCTGTGGTTGGATGACTTCTGAATTGTATATGCAAATCTGTAGTCTCAACCCTCAGTTGTTCTATTTTTACAAGAATTTATTTGGATTTCATCACTCAAACAACTGACTCTTTCTAAATCCTATTTTATTCTTTATAATTGTGTAGAACATCTGTTTTTACATTTGTCTCTTGTGTGAATGCTACGTTTGAACCTCTAATATTTTGACTTAGATGGTAGAACTATGTATGAACCTAAATATGGTACTTGTATTCCATTCCATTAGTGAATTTTTGGTAGAACTCTAGGCATGATAGTTTTGTTATATGCAATAAAGATTTAGCCTTGAAGTGAATGTATTCCTACTTTTCTAGGAGCATAGTGACATGAGATGAGATATATAGTGTATTACTCAGACTTTCTACTGCAGGAATTGTACTATCTTAGCTCATTTAACAAGTTGTGGAGTGATGCTTTACTGCAAAAAGTATTAGTGAGTGTGGCAATATTATGTGAATAGTTACATAGATGGATAGTTACATGCATAGTTACATAGATGGATAGTTACATGGATAGTTACATATGCAGGTTAATGTGGTTACACAAGTGTAGTATGTATGTAACTACCCAGGTAACTATCAATCTGTAGTTACATGGATAGTTAAATAGATGGTTAGTTACATGGATAGTTACATGGATAGTTACATAGGTAGTTACATAGATGCATACTTTAATACTTACATGGATAATTAGATGCATAGTTACATGGATAATTACATAGATAGATAGTTACATGCATAGTTATATGGATTGTTACATAGATGGATAGTTACATGAATAGTTACATGGATAATTAGATGCATATATAGTTACATGGATAGTTACATAGATGAATAGTTACATGCATAGTTACATAGATAGATAGTTACATAGATAGTTATATAGGCAGGTTAATGTGGTTACACAAGTATAGCATGTATGTAACTACACAGGTAACTATCAATCTGTAGTTACATAGATAGTTACATAGATGGATAGTTACATGGGTAGTTACATGGATAGTTACATAGATGCATAGTTACATGGGTAGTCACATGGATAATTAGATGCATAGTTACATGCATAGGTACATAGATAAATAGTTACATGGATAGTTACAAACATAGTTATATAGATGGATAGTTACATACATAGTTACATGGATAATTATATAGATAGTTACATGCATAGTTACATGAATAGCTACATGCATAGTTACATGCATAGTTACATAGATAGTTACATGTAACTATGCATAGTTACATGCATAGTTACATAAATGGATAATTACATACATTGGTAGATACATATGTAGTTGTATAGGTAGGACATATGTAGTTGCATAGGTAGTTGAATGTAAATTGCATATCTAAACAGCCATGTAGCAACAAGCAAAGAAAAAAAAAGATACATATTTAGATACAAATACAGTTACAATAATTGTTTTGAAAACCTGAATGTAACTACCCATCAATCTTCTAGTTACATGGGTAGTTACATTGGTAGATACATATGTAGTTACAATAAGTGTTTTGAGGTGTGATAAGCTAATATATCAGACAATTTTGTGCAGAAGAAGATGATGGGAAAGAATAAGTTGATGAAGAGGCAAAGAAGAAAAATAAGATAGTTGATAAAGAGGGTGATGATGAACTGCTGGCCAAACTTTGGAAGCAGCAGAACATGAAGAAGACATTAAAGAAGGATGAAGTTCTGATGTAGATTTTCTCTAGTTTAGTTTCAGATAGGAAGCATTACAGATCATACATTGAGCTAATTTTTCAATATATAAGGAGCAGTAGGTTCAGGAAGTTGAGCTTAAAATGTTCTATTTTGTTTGAATATATAGCTACATGAAAGATTAAATGTTTTGAACATATTTCAATTAATAGACATTGCTTTGCTTTGTTTTCTTTTGCATTCTGTGTATGTCAATACATGTAACTAGTTATGTAGCTTGTATATAACTATCCAGGTAACTATCCATTTATAGTTACATGGATAGTTATATAGATAGCTTAATGTAGTTACATAAGTCAAGTAAATAATAATTGCAGCGTGCCGTTGCACTGTGACTGCAACGTTCCGCTGCTTTTAGCATGTTGTTGAACCACGATGGACACTTTATGCTTCTTGGCCATAACAACATACTCAAATGCAAAAGTAACTGGACATGTAACTAGTAAATGCAAATGTAGCTGACCATCTATAGTTACATTGATAGTTACATAGGTAGTTTAATGTATTTACACAAGTCAGATACACATAATAATTACACAATCCAAATGATAATATGTAACTAGTCAAGTAACTATTGAAAGCAACGTAACTGACTATGTAACCGTTCATGTAACTAATCATGTAACTGTCCAAATCCAAACGATTCTCCCTCGCCTTGACTCATCAATCCCTATAACTCCTCCGCAGGCTCTTTGTCATTCCTGCCTGGTTCGTCAACCTCCTGGTCTTCTTTGGCTTACTAGAGAAGGGTGCCGAGGAATTTGGCTTCGAAACCAAAAGGAGAACCCCTAAAACATCAAAGAAAGAGAGCATTAGACATTAATTTGCTGGAGAAACAATGCATATGCAAATACCTGTGAAAGAGAGAACATTAGTTTGGACAGATACTAACAATAGCTAGAGAGGAAACTAGTTATCAACAATTGAAGAAATCACTAAAAACCAGAGCCTATATACCCTTTGTAATTGCAGTTCCACATAGCAAGATACCACAGAAGAATACCTAATCCCCAATCCCCAGCAAAGCTAACCCAGGCATGATTCCTCAAGGGAATCATTAGATGCTTTAACTCGGGCATGATTCCCAGAGCCTGTTACTGCTGTAACTCAAACCATATATATGATCACCAAAAATTCAATAATTAGTCAAAAGGGTGCCGTCTCTTGAAAATTGTTCCAGATTCATTCTCTCCAATATTGATCTCTAGTAATCTGATACTATGATAAGTTAATTAATATTCTTAGGAAGTACTTATAAGCTCATTAAGATGGTTAGGCAGATAGTTAGTTAGAACAAAGAAGAACTTCTTCTATCATCTTAGTTTTTATATCCTTGCATTATGCAGGACTTGCTTAGAGTCTTGCTAAATTGCCTCTATGGTGCATTGTTCAAATTCTAATAAAATTAAAGTGCCTATTCCCTCTCAAGTGTTAAAAGTCCCCCAATTAAAGAAAGATGAATTAAAGAACATCTGAAATTTCAAAAGGACAAACGTTGAGGAATTGATAAATCTTGATATGACAAACAGTTTCTTTGTAGTTAAGGTTCACTAGAATGAGCTCAGAAAGTTCAAAACAGCAGCATACCTTTAAGCTTGTTTAACACCCATTTCGCCTTTCCCTCCACAGTGTTTGAGATTGACTGAAATTACCAACAGAAAATAACAAGATCGAGTTAAGAGTTGCATAAGGAATCATTATGCAATACTGTATATTCATATATATTCATCACATGAAATTGAATAGTACGAGACAACACGTACATACAAATGTGTGAATAACCTAAATGTATGATACTGTGGAGGGAAAGGCGACTTACCTTTGAGAAATTGTTCTCCTCACACCTCAAAGCATCAATCAAAATGGATGAGTCACTCTCAATAATAATGTCCTACCAACCTTGATGAATACTAAGTAGTAAACCCGCCCTACACGTCGCCTCAACCTCCATGTTAATCGCCGAATGAGTATGTAAGAAAGGTCTTGCAATAGCGGCGACCCCCTTGCCCGTATCATCTCAATCTGACTACCACCTCTAATTTTCTTACAAATCTGAACTGACCAATAGACAATGTAGAGATGACAATCCGATAATACACAAATTTCCATCGAGTAGAGTACTCGTCGTGTATTCGACCATAATATGGGACAGACTCGCAACCATCATTTAACAGTGACGAGAAGTCCAAAATTCTTTGACACAAATCGAAAGAGGAGACAAGAGAAGTATAGATTGGGGATGGAATAGAGTTCGGGAATGACGTCAAGGACGGGGATGATACCTTTATCGCCAACCCCCACTCCAACAATAGTTTTTTTTTTTTTTTTGAGTAATGCTAGGTTGATCACCTTTTAGGAAACCAACTAGATCCCACATTCGGTGACAACTTATGTGGTATAGCCACTTCATCAAAGTTTAAGTTCAACTCTTATATATTTGTATATTTTCTTAATTACAAAATTTATTTTTCTATTTTCAGTTTCATGATTTTATCTCTTAACCGTATTTTTTCCCTTTCTTCTTTCCGATCTAATATGTGCCGTCTTCCTCTCCCTCACACCGTGACACCGACTTATGTTCTCTCCATCTCTCTCAACCAGATATCTTTCAGTACCACAAGCGCTCCACCGTCCATCTCATCTCTCTCTCCCCAAGGATTTCAACAAGTTCAAGCCCATGCACATGTACGACATCGTTGTGAAGAACCAGAATCTTTTTGAAGTCAGGGACATGTAGTCTATCCTAGCTTGGATCTACTACCGCCTGCTAGCTTATGTTGATGGATGAATGTGTTTGTGAATCGTGATCCATGATAATGATGATGACTTTGTGTGTTTCGTTAGTTTGCGACTCTGTGAAAAAAATAAAAAAAATTCTTGTTGGGAGGTTCACTGTGTCTGGTTTGCAGTATGTAGGTTTAGTTTAGGGAAAACTTGGGTTTGAATGTTTGATTGGTGATTAATGGGTACCTATTGCATTTTGTACAAACTAATTGAATGTTTAAGATTGTGCAATGAAAGTTGGGTCTTGATCAATTGATCTTGTGTACGTGTGTGGTTTTGTTCCAATTTCTTTGAAGGGACTACCCCAACTTCCTCCTAAATCCACTGTCGTGATCAGTTTCATAATCATTCATGTAAGTCTGGTACTCATACACAAACTTTGTTCCTAACTTTGTTCCTGAAGCAATATCAACTGCAAATTTCTACCACAGTTACTGAAGGTATAAAGTTCTAGTTTAATTGACTCAAAGCAATTGACCAATATCCCAGATGATTAATATGGATGAAATCAACACCAATAGCAACAAATTGAGAAAATGATATCTATACCCATTTTATTTGTCCCTTGGCCCCCTTTTCTAGTAGTGTTATTGCAGTAGGTGAGAGAGGAGGATAGAATAGAAGTCAAACGTTTGACGACGACACAAATCAGATCATAGGGTTAAAAGATAAAAGAATTAATTTCAGTTTACCACCCTATATTTTTGGTCTAAAATCAGTTTGATCCCTCTTTTTTTTTTAATCAGTTTCATCTCTAAACTTTCAAAATGACATCAATCTCGACCAAAATGACTAAAATAGCCCTTGTTACGGTTTTACTTAATCTTTTTACTCTCTCTCTCTCTCTCATTCATTTCCAAGCCTTCCCCAATCCCAAACCCCACTCCTCCTTATTCCTCACCCCCTTCTCCGCTCTCCTACCGCCGCTCTCCTACCGCCTTCCCTTCCCTCTTTGTCAAGCCTCTGCCGCCGGTTCTGATCAAACCCCCTCCGTCCTCGTCTCCGCCAACGACACCTCCTCCGACGTCGTCCTCTCCCGACTACGACTACTCCTCCTCCACCTCCGTTGAGGTCGATGCCATCACCGAGGTCGAGCTCACAGAGAATGGATTCCGCACCAAGCTCATATGCACCATCGGCCTCGCCTCCTCCGCAGGGTCCGACCAGCTCGAGGCGCTCGCCGGCAGTAGCATGAACGTAGCTAGGCTCAACATGTGCCACGACACGTGTGACTGGCGCCGCGACGTCATCCATTGCTGGCGGTGGGGTGGATGAAGACCGGTGATGAAGATGGTGCGGACCTAATGTGGAAAATCCATTGCAGGCGGCGCCAAGAGACGAGCGAGTAAGGGCTGGGCTAGGCGGCGTCGGTCCAGTGGGCTTTGATACTCCTGGATTGGACGACGCAGGTCCGCTTGTGTTTCCGGAGCGGTAGCGACGGAGCGGAGCAGTGTTGCCAAATCAGTGGTTCAGTCCTTGGGTTGGAGGTGATGTTGCCGATCTCAGTCCAAGTCGAGCACAGCGGATTCAGCACTAGAGAGTCCCAGGTCGGCTGTAGTTAGGTTTAAGGCCGGCAGCGTGGAGCCGGCGCACCACCACACATTCGGCCACGATTTGGTGGTGATTGAGGGAGGCGGATGGTATCTCAGTCCAGGTCGAGCAGATAGATAACGTGGGGGAGAGAGAGAGAGAGAGAGAGAGAGAGAGAGAGAGAGAGAGAGAGAGAGAGAGAGAGAGAGAGAGAGAGAGAGAGAGAGAGAGAGAGAGAAGATTTAAGTAAAATTGTAACAAGGACTATTTTAGTCATTTTGATCGAGATTGATGTCATTTTGAAAGTTTAGGGATGAAACTGATTAAAAAAAAAAGATGAGGGATCAAACTGATTTTAGACCAAAAGTTTAGGGTGGTAAACTGAAATTAATTCAAGATAAAATCATGAAACTGAAAAAAGAAAAATGAATTTTGTAATTAAGAAAATACAAAGATATAAATGAGTTGAACTTAAGCTTTGATGAAATGACAATGTCATATAAGTTGCTACCTAAAGTGGGCTCTAGGTGGTTTCTCAAAATGTGGTTTCTCAAAATGTGGTTTACCTAGCATTACTCTTTTTCTTTTATTTTTTTTAAGAAATTACATTTAGAAGCATCTAAAACAAAGAATGTTTACCTAGTCATTCCTAAACTCGACACCAATGGAATTTACAATGTGGTCATGGCTTTGGACCAGTAACATGAGCACATGTTGAACCATTGCAAAACTTGAACGGGTACGTAATGGATGCGAAAAGGTAGTTTGTCATTGATGCATCAGTTAAAGTTTAATCATTCATGCAAATGATCAAAGTAAATAATAATCTCTCATGTATGTCGTCGTAAAAGGTGGCTATAATGTTCATTTGTGCATCAAACAATATAGAATTTGATGTGGCCACATGGGTTTCATTATTCACTTCGTCGTGACATGTTACTATATCAAAGTGACATTTTACATTCAACAAATTGGTTCAAAATATAGCGAGCAAATAAGAAAGCCGTGGAGGAAATTCGGAAACTAGTTTTGTGCAAATATATTTGACACCAAAGAAGGAAGGAAGTCGGTGCAGACACCAAAATCATACACTGTTGACATCGTATAATATCTCAACTCATCGACCATATTTTTCAACACACACAGTCATCCCACCTTGGTCGACCGATCTTTTGTTTTTATATATGTGCCCCCACATATATGTATCTAAATTCATGCAAAGAAATTAGGGTGTGTTCTTTCTTTCACACACCAATGTGGTACCTTATTAGAATCAGATCATCATTGACGCCCATCATCTGCATTCAATCCAAAATCCATGTGCTGCACCATTTCACTTGGCCAACCAAGTACACACACTTACAAATTCAATTATTGGCCATAGTACTACTTATGAATTACCAAACTAGTTGTATTGAGTACAATCAAACTATCACAAAGATATTCGTTATCGATTTTTCATTAACTACTAGAAGCGACTCGATTTCTCGACCTCTCGACCCAGAGTTTATAAGGGCCGGAGACCCTCCGAGGTGCCCTACGAACCTTCCTTATTATCTGCCCTCCCGGCAAGTCTTGTCGACCTGAAAACGACGCCGTGTGGGGTTACGGGAGGAAAGAACCTTGCAATAAGCCTCCTTGTATTTTCTTTCTGGAATTAATGGTCGATATTATCCAATGACTTTTAATTAAGTTTTTTTTTTACTTCTTAATAAAATCAGAAAAAAAGCCTGACAGTAATCGCTGGTTGTTTTCTTGCTTCCTCTTTCAGTGGGGAAAAGCTGAAAGTTTTGATTGGTTTTGTCTCCATAGAGTTTGCTACAAATTGCCCTAAAATTTCACTCTTATTTACAAATAAATCCGTCCTTGTCTATTTATGATGACGTGCAAATATATTTTTGGTGCTAATGATTTTCGATTATGAATAAGACATCACATAAGTGTACGTATCACATGCCTTTGATTCTCTTTTCATTACTTTGAGCATCAAATTTTTTAACTCAAATTGGTTAAGTGGAAATATATTAGGTTGCACTAGGGTGGACACTACAGAGACTCTCCTAGTAATAGATAGATGACCTATGTTTCAGACCCCAACTTGTAAAAAACTTTCCGGCCCTTGAGAGAGAACATACCTAAAATTGCACCTTGTTATGTAGTGGTAGCTCATATGACTACTATTTTTTGTAGGTGACGTCTATGGCCATTTCATAAATTACTTTGTTCATCCAATGTTGTTGATTTATTAAAATACTAAAATATATAATATAAAATTACAACAAGAGATAATAAGTTGTTACAAATTACAATTTTTTTATGTTTTACTTTTTTGTTTTAGATGGACACAAACTTCATAAACTTTAACCCAGATTTATCATCGGTCGTGAATCTGAAGACACCAGCATTTAACATGAAGATGAGGTAAATTGTTTGTGTTTTTTTTTCTTTGTTGGTGATTTGTCTATCTCTCTACTCATTATTTCTTATGTCGACTTTGTATCTAAATTCTCATGGACAACTATTGTACCGTATTTATGAACAACACATAGATCAGTTCAAGAACTCCAAAGTATGGAAGATGTTGCTACTAGAGATACATTTACAGACATTATGCATCATGATATCTACTAATACTATTGAGTTGTTAAATTTGAGAGTTTTTTCTTATTCTTTAATTGAGATTTATATTTTAATATGATTTTTTTTTGTTCAATTGGTGATTTTACTTACATTGAAAAAATATATGTAGGGTGCACAAAGTAGATTTGATAAAAGGGTAGTTAGGTATTGTTAATGGGTGAACAAAGTAGTCTTCTAATTAAAATTATATGAGTGGGGTGTGAAAAGAATGTGGGGTGAGCAAAATGGTTTGTAGGGTAACAATAGACACATCTTTTTTGTATCCAAAAGCAGTACTATGGTTTAGGCTTTGATTACAAAGACATACGTTTATGATGATTCGAGACCTTCTTTTTCAGTTTTTTTTATCAAATAAATTACAACTGCGTGAGTCAAACTCATAACCTCCCACTTACTAAATGGAAGACTGTACCACTAGACCAAATGGTATTGGGCTTCTTTTTAAGATTGTGAATGAGGTTATTGAAAACTGCATATATCATGAAGAGTTAAGATATTATCAATGCTTTGTGCTAGAACTGCCAAGGGATTGGGAACTCTTGGACAGTTGACGCGCTCAAAGGGTTGGTAACCCTAAACTTTCCCAAACTGGTTTTCTTATCTGAAACAAGATGTACTATAGCTGAGATGAATGATGTTCGAAGAAAGATTGGGTGGAGAAACGCGTTTACAGTCAATTGTAAAGTTGTGCGACAAAAGCATGGAAAGCGAGTCAGCCGAGCAGGAGGTCTCTGCATTTTGTGGAATGATGATATCAAGTTGGAGTTGCAGTCTTATAGTGAGAGTCATATTGATGTGCTAGTCAGAGAAGATGAGGGTAATCAAGTGTGGAGATTCACTGGAGTGTACGGCCAACCTAGGGTGGAGAACAGATACTTAACGTGGGAGCTTCTCAAGAAACTTGGGAGTCAAGACAAAGATCCTTGGTTGTTAGGAGGAGATTTTAATGAGATTCTTTGGGCTATGGAGAAGGAGGGAGGCCAAATTAGGGCTGAAAAACAGATGGATGGATTTAGAGAAGCTTTAAATGTATGCGATCTAAAGGACCTATACTTTACAGGGCCTTGCTTCACGTGGAGAGGGAATAGACATGGGGAGGAGATAAAAGAGCGGTTGGACCGTTTTGTTGTGAATAGAACTTGGCTGCAAATGTTCCCGGCTTCAAAAGTCACTCACCTGCTTCCTAGTGAGTCTGATCATCTGCCAATTTTGATACAGATACGAAAGAGCAGTGGCAGACGTAAGAAAAGAAAAAGGAAAAAGAAATTTCGTTTTGAGGAGTTTTGGCTTCGGGAAAAAGATGTGAAAGATGTTGTTGAAGCTGGTTGGCTAAGTGGCACGGGGTCTAACCCATTTTCTTCAGTGTACAACAAGATTTCAAATACAAGAGAGATGTTGTTGAGTTAGAGTAGGACTCGTTTTGGGAATATCCAAGAGATGATAAAGGCAGTTAGAGAAAAGCTTGCAGAGTCCTATGATACAACTTTCTCTTCTCCTTGTTCAATGCAGCGGATGGGTTTAGAAAAAGAGCTACAAGATCTTCTCCATAAAGAGCAAACTTTCTAGCAACAACGTTCAAGGGTGCTGTGGCTAGCAGAGGGTGATCTCAACACAAAAATTTTTCATCAGAGGGCTTTGAACAGGAAAAAGAAAAATACCCTAAAAGGCTTATTTAATGAAGATGGGGTGCGGTGTAATGATGAGTGCGAAATGGAGGAGATTATTCTGAGATATTACAAGAAGTTGTTCACGTCATCCAACCCTCAACTGCGAGAGCAAGACCTGAGTTTTGTAACCGAGGTTATCTCTGAGGATGCTAACAGGCGGTTGAATGGCACCATCTCGAAAGAAGAGGTATTCAAAGCGTTAAAACAAATGCATCCAAGTAAGGCTCCTGGCCCAGATGGTTTTTCCCCAGTATTTTATCAACAGTTTTGGAATGTGGTGGGCACTGACGTGGTTGCAGCAGTGAGGGAGTTCTTAAACTCCAAGGAACTTCTCTGAGAAATCAATTGTACGTGGGTTACACTAATTCCGAAGGTTAAGTCTCTGGAGTATGTCACTCAACTCAGACCTATCTCGTTGTGTAATGTTATCTACAAGCTTGGCTCTAAGGTTTTAGCTAATAGGATCAAGCCTTTATTGGACGACATCATTTCATAGCAGCAAAGTGCTTTTGTACCGGGCCGTCTCATCTCAGATAACTCTCTTCTTGCTTTTGAAGTTTCTCATTGCCTTAAATGTCGTCGGAGTGGTAAGGTGGATCTTTGTGCTTTGAAGTTAGACATGAGTAAAGCTTATGATAGAGTAGAGTGGTGTTTCTTGGAGAAGGTTCTTGGCAAGCTGGGTTTTGGTGACACGTTTGTGAGGTGGATAATGCATTGTATAACAACAGTTTCTTATTCATTTCTTGTCAATGGAGAACCGTGTGGTAAGCTGATTCCAACCAGAGGATTACGGCAGGGTGATGCAATCTCTCCTTATTTGTTTCTCCTGTGTGCGGAAGTTCTCTCCAGAATGATTAAGCAAGCTGAGACAATTGGTGAGATACAAGGGGTTAAAGTATGCACGGATGCTCCATCAATTAGTCATCTTTTCTTTGCCGATGACTATTTCATTTTTTCAAGGGCGGAGGAGAGAGATATGCTGTGCATGAAAGATATTTTTGTGACATATGAGACGATGTCGGGTCAACAGATCAACTATGAGAAGAGCAGCATTTCATTTAGTAGAAACATGCCTTTGTGGAAACAACATGATTTGGCAGCCGTGTTAGGGGTGCAAAGAGTAGAGAAGCATGAAAAGTATCTCGGTCTCCCTACCGAGCTCAGCTACTCTAAAGACGAAGCTTTCCGGTATTTGACCGATAGGGTAAGGAAACGTACTCAAGGTTAGAGAGACAAAACTCTTAGTGGGGCGGGTAAGGAGGTGTTGTTAAAAGCTGTTATCCAATCTATCCCTACTTATGTTATGAGTTGTTTCGAGTTGCCTAGACATCTCTGCAACGAAATGCACCAACTGATGGCAAGGTTTTGGTGGGGTGAGTTTGGGGACGAGAGGAAGATACACTGGATAGCTTGGGATAAACTGTGTAGCTCTAAAAAGGAGGGTGGGCTTGGTTTCAGGGATATGCATGTTTTTAATAAAGCCCTCCTAGCAAAGCAAGGATGGAGGATGCTCTGTAGGCCTCAATCCCTGCTCGCGCATGTATTAAAAATGAAATACTTTCCTACTTCAAGATTGATCCAAGCTGAGGTGGGTAAAGGAATCTCCTATTCTTGGAGGAGCTTAATGAGAGGAAAAGAATTGCTGCAGCAGGGGTTGCGATTCCAAGTAGGGAATGGGGAGAATAATCATTTATGGGATGATCCCTGGTTACCACTCCCTTACACATTTAAACCCTTCTCTCTGCCAATGCATGGCTCTGAAGGAATGAGGGTTTGTGAGTTAATTGAGGAAGGCACTGGTGGATGGAATGAATGGTTACTAGAGGAGCTTTTTACTCCAATGGAGAGTGAGATCATTTTAAAAATTCCACTGAGCCTAAATGGGGGTGAGGATCGTTTGGTATGGCACTTCGACAACAAAGGCTGTTATAATGTGAAGAGTGGGTATTTTGTGGATGTTTGTTGGATGGTTTGAATCGGAAAGCTTCAGGTTCCGACTCAGATGTGCAATGGTCGAGACTATGGTGCAAGTTGTGGCGTACTCAAGTACCTCCTAAGGTGCGTATGCATGCTTGGCGTTTGGTAAAGGGAACATTACCCTCTCGGGCTGCCTTGGTGAAAAAACAGGTTTAGTTCCCAGACGTCAACTATGTGTTTTGCTCGACGAATGTGGAAGATAGTTTGCACCTGTTCAAGAATTGTGAGGCTCTCCAACCTTTTTGGCAACAAGGTATGGTACAAATACATCCGCGTATTCATCCTTCTATAAGTGTTGAGGTTTGGTTCTAGGATATGGTGGAGATGTTGAGTGGTGAAAAGCTAGAGGGTTTCTTGATGGCTTTATGGGTGATCTGGGTTGAGAGAAATAATATGGTATGGAGAGGACAGTTCTATAATATTACCAACATGATGGATTGGTCCTCTTCCCTTTTGCTGGAGTACAAGCATTGTCATCAACGTAGTGTGGGCACGAGGAAGAAAAATAAGTCAAAATGGACGTGTCCCCCTAGTGGAAGACTTAGAGTCAATATAGATGGAAGTTTTGCGCATGAAGAGGGTAGAGGTGGTGTGGGAGTGGTGATCAGAGACCATAAAGGTGCATGTGTAGCGCCTCTTGCCCTGCCTTTCCCAAATGCTACGTCTGCTATCCATATGGAAGTTGAGGCCCTTAGAGCAGGTTTGTTGGTTTGTGTTCAACAAGGGTGGCGAGATGTTGAGGTTGAAAGTGACTGTATGAACTTGGTACAAGCAATGCAGACTGATGGTGAAGACTTCTCTATGGTTGGAAGGATCATTGAGGATTGCCAAAGGTATGTGAGTGCGTTTAATTTTTTCCAGCTTCAACATGTTTGTCGTGAAGAAAATAGTGTGGCGAATAGACTATCCCACTTTACTAGATGCAATAGCTATGATGATTTTAGTTTATATGGGACACCTGCTATTATTCAGGATGTTCTCTATGGGGATCTTTGTATTAATAGTTCTTTGGTACATCGGGGTTCAGGTTATATGTCCCCCTCGATGGAAAATTTTATTTCAATAAATGAAACCGGGAATGGGGCTGAGCCTCCCAGCTAGGTTGGGTTCCAAACCCCTTTTAAAAAAAAAGATATTATCAACTATATCAAAATATTGTCAGTAAATCATGACATGTTAGTTAACTAGCGTAACTGACATTGTAGTGGTTTAGGGTTCAAATCTCACTGACATTGTAAAAATGTGGTTGGTTAAGGAATTTTAATAATTTCTTTAAGAAAAACTACATAAAAGTTTCTTATTGCCAGCACCAATAACACAGATTTTCACTCATGTATAAACCGGTAAATATGCAAAAGCGTAGAGCCAGAGATTATGCTACTGAAACATAAAAGAAGGGTATCACTATATATCATTGGAGATTAAGATTTTTTTAGCTTTTCAGAGTGTGATAAAAGAGCAAGAAAAAGATCATTGGAGATTAAGATTTTTACATTATCAAAATTTCTTCATTTCCATGAATGATAGATCATCATAACAAAAGAGATTTCTTGAGACAACCTTTGGTGGGATTGGGATTAAAGGAATTCGACATATCTCATCCTTCTTGGTGTCAACATCCTCAAATAACTCAGTACGATTCAAGCCATTTCCAGTGTAGTAGGCAGAATCAGAAAGCCACTCCTTGTCACTGCAACTAGAGAGATTCACGGGCAACAGAACCCCGAAGTGAGAGACTGAGAGCATTCACGGTCAAGAAAGAAAAACTTAATTTCGAATACCAGAAGTGTACGAATGAATTGGCAAACCAACGTTATATATGTAATTATAAATTAATCATCGAAGTTAATTTCGATGAGTAATAATTATTAATAACATGATAGTTATTAGAAAAGAAGATTAAATTAAGAAACGTGAGATCAAACTTTGAAATGAGCAGTGCATTCATGGTTGAGAGATGAGACATCACATGAGAGTAATCAATGGGTCCTGCATTTTGATCAAGGATCAGGAGACTAAGATTCCCATAGTGAAGTGGAAAACCAATTTAAAATGAGTCAATTTGGTCAATTATTTTTGAAAAATAATCGTCGTTAATTTGACAGCGAAAGAAAAATGGTATCCCTTTCATGAATTTAAACAGAAATAAATAATATATATATATGGAAGAAAAAAGACATGGCCAATCCTTTTATAATTTCCAAATGGCAATGGCAAGGTTACTTCAGCCAGTCATCCGTAAATAGACTATGATGCTGGGCGAGTGTCGCGTATGCTAAAATAATATTGAAATTGACAGACTCGAATAATATTCCAGCTCACCAATTTCAAAAGGGTCCTGATTTATAATTGAGGCCACCGACGAACATCGGGCGTCTTCTACGTTCAAGCCTCTTGGCTTCAAGCCTTCAACTTGCTTGCTAGGTAAATGATGTATTTACCAACAGTTTTCTGAAGCCCACCTCGTAGTGTAATTTTTCCTCACAAAAAAGTAATTAAATTACAAACTAAAACCTTTAGTACAACGTAGACCTCTTAATTTCTTTCTTTCAAGTAAAACTACATTCTAATCTGAAGAGGGGACTAGAACCTCTTAAATTAGCATCCATGCATGCTACTTGTGCGACAAAGATTTGAAAGGCATCCGTCAGAAAGTTAGGTTCTCGAAATAATTTCATTTTATTTTTACTTTTAGGTCTTTGCATGTTTTTGTGTAAAAGAATAAATGATTGAGATACATAACGTATTGAGATTGGTTAAGCATATAGATATCAAACGTTTATGATATTTAGCAGTGCAGTCTGACAAACAATATCGTGACAATGTGGTACATGAAGCTTTTGCTTTCTTATGTTAGTACAATCTTGTCTTGCAACTTGTCTGATGAAAATCTTGAAATACCTCTTCTTCTTCTTCTTCTTCTTTTTTTCTTTTTTTTTTTTGTTTAGAGAAGAAGAACCTGCATTGATATATTAGATTATTGATACATCAGCTTGAAGTACATCAGTGAGACATTTTGGCTCATCCTCCACTCAAACATGAAATGAAAGAAACAAAAGCGCGTATTTTGCTAAAGGATGCGTTGCTTGATTACATTTCCTAGGGCAATATATACATAAAACAGAGAAAGAAAAAAAGAAACAAAAAAGAAGAAGAAAGAAGATGAAACATGTTTCTAACTTCTTCAAGTAGCATACCATCCACAGACCAGTTTGCATAAATCATTAACAGACAGATCATATTATTCAAGAATAAGATGAAAAGTGTGGAAACCTGCTTGGGAGAGAACTTATAGACCCAATGCAGCTGCATAAATTTCTGCAGCCTTAACACCAAACCTTCCTCAAAATCCCTTAGTAGCAGCCAGTGCCGGCCTTTGGGCTGTGCGGCTGTGCGGGTTGTGCAGCCGCACAAAGCCTCCGATTTTCGAGGGCCTCAAAATCCTTTATATAACGTACATATATGCAAAAAATCTATATTGTTAACATTAAGAGCTCCAGTTTAGTTGGTTAAGACGTATTTATTCTCTCTTCTCTATCCAAGTTCGAGTCGTAGTATCTCGTCGTGGTATCTCCAGTTTTCTTGTTTTTTACCTTTCTTATTTTTTCCTTTCCTCCTTAGTTTCAGCCGTTTACTTTTATTTTTCACCCTTTTTTCTTGTTTTTTATTTTTATATGCTTTTCCTCCTTTCTTTCCACCATTTTTTTTTTTTTGCAATTCCATCTTCCAGTTTTTATTGTTACATTTCTTTGTTTACTTCTTTTACTTTTCCACCTTTTTTATATCTTTTTTTATGTTTTTCCACCTTTCTTTCTACCATTTTTCTTTGTTATTCCATCTTCCCGCTCTTATTGTTACATTTCTTTGTTTCTTTGTTTGCCTTCTACCATTTTTTTTTTTTTTTTTGCTTCCTATTCCATCTTCTAGTTAAACTTACTGTTAGAGAGGCATATATTTATCTTACTTAAAATATCATAGGCAAAATAAAATAGGTCACATATTTAAGTTCGCATAGGACCTCTTATTACTCAGGACGGGCCTTGGTAGCAGCCATCAAGAGCTCACCATTTTCATTGCGCAAAACAGCCCCCGCTCCTCTAACACCATGCACATCATCTAAAGCAGCATCGACATTTAGCTTGACAAAAGGGAAATACCTCTAAACATGTATTATGGACTAAAGTTAATTTTTATATTACACCAACACTCACACATGCTCACAATTTAACTATTCTGAAAGTATTTTCCAAACTTTTTAATTTTGAGTTTCCTGTTATGCATCATTTATGTTTCTTTTTAAATATGACTTTCTTTCTAAATATGACTCTGGTGCCATAAATTCCTGATTGTTACCACAACTATGGAGATTCTACATGACAAAATCTTTGATGTTACAGTATCCTTATCTCCGCCGATAAAAAATATACATTCATGTAACTTTTTCTATTTCACTCTGACTTATTAACTAATTCAAAAGATAAAAAATTATCATTGTTACATCATACTATCATAGAGTGAGGTCAAATAGTGTGAGTCTCTATCAATTTAAACCCCTCAACTTAAATACTGTGCGATTATGCGATAATATATAGAAAACTAAAGTTGCATTTCTTTTCTGAGAAGAAACTAAAGTTGCATTAGGTCTCCGTCGGTAGCAAACGGTCACAACACTAACGAACACAAGAGCAGGTCTCACACACCTTTTCTAATTCTTCATCTTCTTTCTCTGTTTGCGGAAAATTACTTGCTCTATAATGGCAACAGGTCCACGTCATTATTTTTTCATAATTAGAACCCAGGTAAGTAATTAATGTTTTATGATATTCTGTCTTTCTAGATATTCTTTATATGTGCATTGGTCTTATGCCAATAAGATATGTAGTTTGACTACATCTACGTATTCATTTTCCTTACATAATTGGTATTGTGTAATTCTCTATATAAAGGACTCCTATCAATGAATAAGATATCATCTTTCACGATTCTCTTGCTATCTCTTTGTCTCGATCTACACTTTATCTTTCATCCCGTTATCATGTCCTTTGTTCTAACCCTAGAGCCAATAGCCCACCATTTGTTTTCCAAAACCCTAAAATCGGGCAGCATTGTTTTTCTCGATTTCCGACCAAAATTCCTACTGCCCTCCGCCGGAATTTTATATCCCCAGAAAGCTCTTTCCGTCTCGGATCCAACGCCGTCGGCCTCACCCTGAGAACAGGCCGGGAAGTCTCTGAACCGGCCGCCGGAATATTCCAGACAGTCGCCACTACTGACCACCAGTTCACCATATTTCCTTGCTCCGATCAACCTGAATTTTTGATAGAAGCTTTCCCATCCAGAGCTTCTCCTCCTGTCAAATTTTCAGCCCCAAATTCGAAGTAGAAGTAGGCAAAACGTTGTTTCTCCTCTCGGCAACCTTTAGAAACCAAAAATTTCAAGATTGCTTGTCTTCCAAGGAAAGCCAGAAAGGTTCCCAACCCTCAGTCGAAGCCTGCAATCGACTCAAACTCATCAGAGCTCCTATAAACGCAGTTCATTTGGTAAACTAGCAAGTAAGCTTTAATATTACAGCTATTTACTTTGGAATAACTCGGGAGGATAAAATCTTTTCTCCCTTCTCCATCTTCATTCTATGCTTGAGATTGTGTGCGTGTAGGTACCAAAAATCTCTGAATTTTATTTGCGGGTCAAGAATTTGTTTGATCACTCTTGTTTCCATGTCCGAGTTGTGTATAATCAATCCCGACCTATCACCGGATTGTGTTTGATCAATCTGAAGCATTTTTCCGAATTGTGTTTGATCAATTCGCGGCTTTTTCGGATTGTGTGTGATCAATCCGAAGGACAAACCATTAAAAGCATTGTTTGTGACCTCGATGTACTTACAATAGCAATAATGAATGCCTTGAAATTTTTTTCGAAATTATGAAACTATTCTCCTCTTATGGTTCATATTGATTTACAAACAAGATGTATATTTTTACATCGTCCTTAGAAGCATGGTATATTTACAATCTAGATGGTTAGATTGTGCCGTTTTGGTCTCTTCCAAGTGAAGATGACACACGGCCTTACATCCTCAAGGAGGATCGCCAATGTGTTTCTGGTTAAGTCTTCTACCCTATAGCGGATTTTCCATCATCAATTGTTCAAATTGGCTCATCCAAGCTCAGTGTGATGTCTTAGAATTGTCCGAAATTAAGGAGATAGTGGTTTCAAGTGTGCCTCGTACTACCGACCCTCCACGAACATGTCTGGTCATACGGACTTGAAGTTACCGAAAGCTTTTGATTTTGGATCCTCTTACACGATTAAACCAATTGTCGTCTTGCAAAAGATGTTGAAGACTTATCAAAACCGAAAAATTATCATCAGGATCGAATCCTCTAGGTCCTCTAAGTTAGTTTATGTTCATGTCAGGAAGCTTTTGGTAACTAGTCATGGATTTTAGGACCAAAAGGACTTGGTTTTGATCATAAACACGTCACTTTTGGCTAAGGCAAAAGCCTACATGCCACCTGCAAACTTCATAGCTTCTCACATGCCAATTCTGCAAAAAACAGCAAGTTGTCCCTTCTGGATAGTCAACTTCGTTTGAGCTTTGTGAATATATCTGGATGAACCAGACAGTGAGCTTTATATCATTGGAAAGATATACGAGTCTAGTTTTCAGAACTTTTCACAGTTAGTTCATATCTATTTTAACGAAGACATTATGGCTGTTTAAGTGCGCAAAGATCATTCTGCACAGAAATTTTTATGCACTCTCGAGATTGCAGCTTTTCGTAGCTTCTTTCAATCCTTCTAAATGGTTCAAGTGGAACTATTAACTCATCTATCTACTCCTTGTAGATATGTCTCATCGAGACATTGAGTGCTTCAAAGATAGTGGAACTATCTACAACATTCTAAGGAACCGGCAACTATCTTTGGATTTTGTGTCCTTGTAAATCTTCTGTGACTACGATGATTGAATCATACCGGTCATTCAGGGATGCAGTTTAGCTTGAATCTTGATGCCTTGTAGATCCATAATCAACGTCACAGATTCCCTCTATGCATTGAGAGGCAACCGAACCATGTTGAGCTTTAAAGACATTCATGCTAATAGTTTTCTTTGAAAACACATTGTGAGAATAAACAAGAATTCTTTTGTGTATACCTTCTCATGAATGCGGACTAAAGGGCATCTTGGAGAAGTTCATGAGTCAATCTAGTGGACTGTATGTCACTACAATTCGAATATCGAATCTCATATTGTTGCCAAACATGATATTTGGGACACTGACTCATATACACTCTAGTTTGACCAAATCGGTCATCCTGGAAGAGATGGTCCAAATTTTGAGATTTTCTCATGGAAATCCATTCTTCCGCTCAAAATGAAGACATTCGAGATCTAGCATCACCATGAAGCATGGTGGTGACCCGAGGAACATTGATGTCACCCGAATACGACTCTAACTTCTTGGAGTCCATCCGGTCAATTCCTCAAGCAATTGAGGTGTACCGGCCTTCCCTCGATATCGCATTGGCCCCTGCAATGTTCATTGCTCGTTTTGAAAGCTTATTCTTTAACTAAATTAGGAGTGAGACCCTCCTATGCTAAATGACACAAAAGTGAACATTTCATTCTTATATCAAACTATGTAGATAGATACAACCAACTTGCGAACACCTTTTTATGCTTTATGATATTGGTTGAAGGGTTAACACATTGGTCACATGTTACACTATTATCTACTGCTTATACTTCTACGGGCTCACTACCCATTCTTTAAAGAAGTGTACCGGGATGTAATTTGAAGTGTCATGTACCCCATGTTCACATGAATTATGTCTTTGCGTGTTTATTTCGGATTTACATGGACTTGATGGATCAAGAGATGCCAATATATATTAACATCTGAAGAAAAAGATCTTGGGAAGACACGGTCTCGAAAAGGTACTCGATGACTGTATTGATGATGATTTTCCATTAATCGGCTTAGGCACTCTATAACTAGTGAGACCTACATATACTCCTATGATTAGTCAAAGTCTTTGCTCTAAAGAGAGATCCGTTGTTTTGTCTAAAGCAAGATGACAAATATGTGTTAAGAGATAGAGTTCTCATCTAAGTACAATAAGACGCATCAATGTACTCAACACAATACGAAAGACTTGACATCTCATTCGCTATGAAAAGTTGTAAAAGCTAAGTGTAGCTATGCGCCCACGCAATGCCAATGTAATGGCAGTAACTCCTTTTTTAATACTTAATGGTATGAAAAGTTGAGCTTTATTCTATCTCTACATAAGAAAGACACATCAAAAGCGAAATCAGAATCTGCCAAGTTTCGTAGGTCAAATTCCATGTGACCTACAGGAAATCTCGCTCACTGGAAAATGGTGAAATTAGTACTATTGGAAAGGTCTATGTGCTACTTTCCAAGGGCACCAACCATTTGATCATAGCTATCATATTGAATGAGTTATGGTCGTTTTCGTAAAGTATGATGAATCTGTCCGAGAATCTGATTTTGGCAAAACAGTCAACTTCAACCAGACTTTGTGAACAACTCCTGATGAACTAGAATGTGTGTAATATACGGCTGGAAAGCTAAATGAGTCTAGTTTCCAAAACCGTTTACGGTTCGTTCATAAGTATTTCCTAGAGGAAATTACGGCTGTTCTAGTAACTGAAGGTTATGCTGCGCGAAAATCTGATTTCCTGCACGAACTTATGTTTTGAGTTCACAAGTGGCCTTCCCCTCAAGATCTAACTGGAAAAGATCATGTTTGAGGACAATACGGTATGATTTAGTTGATCATTACCCAATGTCATATTTGAAGACATGTTAAAGAGCATGGTTATGCTAAGTTGTTGAAATTTCCGTGATTAGTAAGAATCAGGAAGAGCCCTATGATTGATATAAAGATCAGGGGGAGGTGCGAACATCAGGGGGAGTCTAACACATACATACATGTCACTATCAAATGTGAAGGGTGTGTTGTACTCTTTTTCTCCTACGATGAATGTTCAATTTTTCTCCCACATGGTTTTTATGTCTTGACGAGGTTTTTGACGAGACAACAGATCAGCACCATCGGCATATCAGCGTGCGGCACAAGGGAGAGTGTTTTAGGAAATTCTGTATCTTTCTAGATATTTTTTATATGTGCATTGGTCTTATGTCAATAGGATATGTAGTTTAACTAGATATATGTATTTATTTTCCTTACTTAATTGGTATTATGTAATTCCCTATATAAGAAGCTCCTTTCAATAAATAAGATATCATTTTTCGCGTTTATTTTGTTATCTTTTTGTCTTCACACTTTAAACTTCGTCGATTAATTAATTATATCCGGTAATTATTCCCTTCATCTATAGACCTCTGCCAATTAACTCTTCCTACATCTTCAGACCTGGAAAGCGTGTGGGGTCACATGAAAAGCGCAGCTGGCATTTCCGAAGTGGCAATCCTGTGATTAAGAGTAACCTCAAGGGTGAATTGTATGGAGTCTAAATTACAGAGGCCGCTTTCTATCTGTTAGCGAGTAATTATGAAAGAGGAAAAAAAAAGAAAAAAAAAGAGGAGTGGTCGCCAACGAACACCAAACTCTCTCTCTCTCTCTCTTTATATTCATCTTTCCACACTCCTCACATTTCCAGGGCTCAAATTTTCTCAAATCCAGCTCTCGCTTCTTCTATCCGAGTCCCTTGTCTTCTTTGTACCTATTCTTCTTCATCTTTGTCCCCTTTCACTTCTAGTTCTCTGCAACAATAACACTTACAGTTTGACACAAGAAGAATTGTGTGATCTCTTTAATTCGTTATCATGGTAATGGCTTCCCCGCCGGACACCAGCAAGACCATAAAGCTGGAGCGCTACAACAGCTACCTCCGCCGCGTCAACAGCACCAAGCTCATCAACGCCTCCTCCAAGCTCCTCTTCCGAGTCACCCTCCTCGTCGCCTTAGTCCTCATCTTCTTCTTCACTCTTAACTACCCTCCGCTTTCCTCCTCCTCCAACCAGAACGGCTCCCACCGCCTCCACAACACCAACTTCCTCTCCTCCGCCTTCTACGGCGGCGGAGTCGGCGGCACCGCCTGGGAGAAGCAGGTCCGCCACTCCTCCACTCCCAAGCGGCCCAACGGCATGTCGGTGCTCGTCACCGGCGCCGCCGGGTTCATCGGGTCCCACTGCTCGCTGGCGCTCAAGAAGCGCGGCGACGGCGTGTTGGGCTTGGACAACTTCAACTCGTACTACGACCCGTCGTTGAAGCGTGCGAGGCAAGCGATGCTGAAGAAGCACGAGGTTTTCATCGTGGAGGCGGACTTGAACGACGGCCCGATGCTCACCAAGCTCTTCGACGTCGTACCGTTCACCCACGTGCTCCACTTGGCGGCGCAGGCGGGGGTACGGTACGCCATGCAGAACCCCCAGTCCTACGTGGCGTCCAACATTGCCGGCTTCGTCAATCTTCTCGAGATTTCCAAAGCCGCAAATCCTCAACCGGCGATCGTCTGGGCCTCCTCCAGCTCCGTCTACGGCCTCAACACCGAGAATCCCTTCTCCGAGCTCCACAGAACCGACCAGCCGGCAAGTCTCTACGCTGCAACAAAAAAAGCGGGAGAGGAAATAACGCACACTTACAACCACATCTACGGCCTCTCCCTCACCGGCTTACGATTCTTCACCGTTTACGGTCCCTGGGGCAGACCAGACATGGCCTACTTCTTCTTCACCAAGGACATACTTCAAGGCAAGACTATCGATGTTTACAAAACGGTGGACGACAAAGAGGTGGCGCGTGACTTCACCTACATTGACGACATCGTGAAAGGCTGCCTGGGAGCTCTCGACACGGCGGAGAAGAGCACCGGCAGCGGGGGGAAGAAGAAAGGACCGGCGCAGCTGAGAATCTACAACCTGGGGAACACGTCGCCGGTGCCGGTGGGGAGGCTGGTGTCGATACTTGAGGCGCTGTTGAACTCGAAGGCGAAGAAGCACGTGATCAAGATGCCGAGGAACGGTGACGTGCCATACACGCATGCGAATGTGAGCCTGGCGCTGCACGACTTCGGGTACAAGCCCACCACGGACCTGGCCTCCGGGCTGAGGAAGTTCGTAAAGTGGTACGTGAGTTATTACGGGATCGAGTCGAGGGTAAAAACGGAAAGCAAGAAGATGATGATGAGTCAGCATCCCGAGGAATCCGCTTGATTGGATCATCAATCATCACTGATCACATGGCCCCTCTTTTAATTTCCTCCTCTCTTCCTCTCTCTCTCTCTCCAATATTTTTTTTTTTTGCTGAAATTAAAAAAATCCAATCCTGTTTTTTTTTTTTTTGGGAAAAGTCCTAAGTTATTGTTGTGTGGTCCTCGGTGTATGGAAGCATAGCTGTTCTTGATGTATCATATAGACATAAATTTTATAGAAGAAGATGATAAGTGTAAGAAGCAGAAAGATCTTCAAGGAAAGTGTTTTTATATAATTATATAGGAAGGGGACACAAAGGTGTAGATCTGGGAGGGGTTGTAATAATGTGTGGTGGGGACTACTGGAAAGGATGTAGATCTGAGCCATTGGATGCAGGGGCGTAGGGAAAGGGGGGTCAAGGGGTTCAGCTGACCTCCCTCACATTTTTTATTAGGTCATATTGTTATCTAATTTATCAGTTGAAATGTGATGTTGGCACTATTTTGACCCTTCTAACTAATTAAAGAAAATTTTGCCATATAAAATATTAATTACAACAATCAATTTGGACAGAGGAGTGTTCAACTCCTCACATATATGTGTTTATTACGTGTGGTTCTCTTATTTTTTTTTTTTTTAATATAGGTTACTAATCCAAATCAATGATTGATTGCATCTCCCTTTAATATTACAATTAAAACATATTCCTAGTCTTTTTTTTTGTCTTTTTAATTAATATGTTTTCCTAATCAATCAATTATTGTGATTGATTTCTCGTGCATCTCTATATAAACAGTTTTAGTCGCTTCTTTACGTATTTCTTTTTGTTATCCTTCAATAAATTTTTTCCTGTCATCGACAACCTTCATAATTAAAAACTTGCAATTATGAATGTTTTAGTTTTATTTGAAAAGTATCGTAAGATAAAAGCAGCAAAACAATCGACTTCATCTGAAGCTCTTTCAAAATTTCAAAATATGAGCAATCGTCGAGGACAATTATAATTACTTTAGGGCGATTTGTTATTTTATTTAGCTTTTGTTTTCAAAGTATTCTAATGATTTATAAGTTTTTATATTATTCAATAAAAATTATATTTTTATTTTGTGTGGCATTATTATTTAAACTTTTGACCATTCTACTTGTGGTTTCTGGCTACGCCACTGATTGGATGTGGTGTAAAGAGAAATATGTGATTTGTAACAAAACAACAGAAATGACATCAAGAATCTTCTTTGCCCTTTTTTGAGTTTTTCTTTTGGTTTTTTTTTTTAGCTCATTTTCTTTTGCTTTTGTTCCTTACTTGGTTCATGATCATGTATAATTAGTTTTTGCTTTTGGAGATAGAGATGCCTTTGGTTGTGAAATGAGAGAGAGAGAGAGATGGGGTGTTGTTAAAAGTGGGTCTCCCATAGAACTAAGAAAGGAGGTAAATGAGAAAAAGAAAAAGAAAAAAAAAGTTAAAATTTTGTGTACGAATTTGGGTCTCTCTCTCTCTTTTTTATATGAATTGTGGGTGATGATGTATACTTTGTAAAATACATCTCTTAAGAAAAAGCACTTCTTGATGAAAAGGGTTCTAGGACACCTGGAATCGAGTGTGGTGGAAAGGTACCCATAAGTTAACTAATAACTAGTACAAGAGTTAAATAAAAATAAATAAAAAATCAAGTGCAGCCCCCAACCCCAAGTGCAGGCTCTAATATCGAATGAAATCCTCCTCTTTATGCAAGAATAAAGATTAATTTTGACAGTCGGTGTTATAACAAACATCTGTCGTTGCTGGTTTAATCTCCAGAGATGATGTTGGGTGTCATATTATTGTTTCTACGCAAAAAATTGGGAAGAAAAACGTTCACATTATAGAAGCTATTGTGCTTAGAGATAGTCTTCTCCGAGAAATGGGATTCTAAGGCCTGATCGTGGAAGGTGACGCCGCGTTAGTTATCAACTGTATCAAGGAAAACTTTAAGTGTCCGTGGAGGTTGCTGCAACTTGTCCAAGACATCAAGATGTCGGTTCTTTCCAGATTATTGATTTTCTTCATGTTCTTCGAGAAGCTAACTTCGTTGTCAATGCTCTAGAAAATTTTGGTCACCAGTTTTTAAGGCCTAGCTACTGGGAGTCGGATTTTCCCCTGTCTGTAGGGCTTGTTGTTAATTTTGATCTCTTTGGATCAGGTTGCTCCCGATGATATGTTTTGTAATTAGTCTTTTAGCATCAAAAAAAAAAAACTAGTACAAGAGTTTATATATACCCTGTACATTACAAAATTGCAGTAGAGCATCTCCAGAGAACATCTCCAATAGTATTGCTAAACTGGAAATTTATCAATTTTTGAGGTGAATTGATGCTCCAACATAATATATAAATCATTGCTAAATTTGATAATTGCTAAATAAAATTGACAAATTTGTTAATGATCCATACATAACTAAAGAAATAGCTAATTTATTTCTCTCTCCTCTCTTGCCCACGTGTCACTTTACAATTTGTTAAAACATAAAAAATAACAATTACTGATGGAGCAACATTGTTAAATCGATGCTTAAATTTTAAAATTCTTGCTAAATATATCAATTTCTGAATCTCACTACTGGAGATGCTCTAAGTTTTTAGCTAAATTTGGCAATAGTTGAGAAATTTAACAATTTATCTTATCAACAGTTAAACTTAACTTCTATGTTGGCGTTGAGTTTTACTATAAAAATGTATAAATTTGGCTAAAATTTCACACTACCAGAAAATGGGTCTTGGGCGACGAAACAAAAAAAACCGGGCGACAATTTTTTTTTCGTCGCCTAATAGGGAAATTAGGCGACGATTTTTTTTTTCGTCGCCTAAGGAAAAAAATCGTCGCCTAAGTTTACTCTTAGGTGACGAAAAAAAAAAATCGTCTCCTAAAAATAAATTTCGTCGGCCAAAATATAAACTAGGGCGACGAAAGAGTATTTCGTCGCCTAAGATATTTATATCGTCGCCTAAGTTTTTTATCCTTAGGCGACGAAACTCAAATATTTCGTCGCCCAAGATGTTTTAATTCTTAGGCGACGAAACTCAAATATTTCGTCGCCCAAGATTCTTCTATATATTGGAAGTCGAGGATAGAAAAATGAAAACTTTGAAAATTTGAAACATAAATTTCTCTAGTTCTTCAAATCGTTCGGTGTTGTGGAAACTTGTCCATACATAGTTTGTGGAGCTACTCCCAGGTACGTACATATGCATATATATGCACATATATATATATATATATATATGCATATGTATATATTGATTTTCAGTTTTATTTGAGTTGAATTAATGATATATATATATATATGCATAGAGTTTGTTCCAAGCTGAGTAAGGGGCCGTTCTGTCATAGATATGGTTCACAGGTTTGTTTAACTGGATCTCAAGATCACAAACTGACCACTCTTCTCGGTGAAGGGGTCGATAGGGGTTCGCCTCCGTGATCACAAACGAGTCCTGCCTGGTTCCTGTAGGGTGTTCGCCCTCCGTGACATTGACACTTGCCTTCTGAAACCACGGAATCCGCTCGAACTAGATATATATAATTAATAATTAGTATGTTGTATTACATTAATATATATATATATATATATATATATAAACGATATGTTCATTAAATATTGATTTATATATGTGCTATTTTCAGGATATGGATAAGAGTTGGATTTCTCTTCCAAGATATCACAGAAAATATGCTGAAGGAGTTTGGGATTTTATGCAATATGCGCAGGCCAATGCTGACGGGAGTGGCATGTTCTATTGCCCGTGCAAGATGTGTAAGTGTCGCAGTGATATGCATCGATTTCCGTTTGATACAGTATGGGACCACCTGAAGAGTAACGGATTCTGGGAACGTTACACATGTTGGATATATCACGGTGAAACCTCATCACGCCCGCATGATCATGGACAGTTTTATCAGACGGGCAGTACATCCAACGATCTAACAACGGCCTTCATCAACGACATGTTTCCTCATGACAGCAGTGTATGCCCTGAACGACAGGACATTCCGCAGGCGCCGATGCAGGCCGTCCCTAGAGGTGTCAACAATGCCAGTATAGCCAAGTACAACAGACTTATTGCTTTCCAACAGACCCCTCTGTGCCCAGGTCATGAGAAGACCGTTCTTCAGTGTGTGATGGAGGTGATGCATATCAAGGTTGACACAAAATCGACCGTGACGGCTGTTGATAGGTATCTACAGTACGCTGCTTCGCTCCTGCCCAACGGTCATCGTCATCCCACCACGCATCATAAGGTCCGTCGTATCTTGAGAGATCTCGGGCTTTCCTACATCAAGATCCATGCATGCAGATATGACTGCGTTCTATTCTGGGGTAAAGATGCAGACGGTAATGACCTTGAAGGCCTTCATCGTTGTCCGGTATGTGGGACCGACAGGTATAAGCGGACTCCCGCAGGTAACAGGAAACCTGTTAAGGTACTTCGCTATTTCCCGTTGAGGGATAGGCTGAAGCGGTTGTACATGTCTTCAAAGACGGCTGAAGCTATGAGATGGCACGCTGTGAGGGAGGTGCATGACGAAGACCTCATGGTACACCCTGCTGACGGGGAGGCGTGGAAGCATATAGACAGGGAGTTTCCTCATTTTGCTTCAGAGGTGAGGAATGTGAGGCTCGGGCTGTCATCCGACGGGTTCAACCCTTTTGGGACCATGAGTCTTTCGTACAGTATATGGCCGGTCATTTTGGTGCCTTACAACCTTCCTCCATGGATGTGCATGAAGAAGGAATACAACATGTTGACCTTGTTGATTCCGGGGCCCGGTTATCCAGGTATCTACTTTCCCTTCATATTGTATATATTGTTGTTGGTTCAATTTTTTCTCCATTTATTGTTTTTGTTCTATATTGTTGGTCATATATAGCCGTTATCTGAATTTGTTGTGGTTGTTGTTGTTGTTGTTATCCAGGGAAGTGTCTCGATGTGTATATGAGACCGCTGATTGAAGAGTGTAAATTGCTTTGGGAGGTTGGTCATCCCACTTATGACTCCCACAAAAATGAGATGTTCCAGATGCATGCCATGATTGTTGGTACCATCAGTGATTTTCCTGCACGTGGGATGTTGTCTGGCAACGTTGTTAGGGGATACAAGGCTTGTCCTGAGTGTCTTAGCTCCCAGGGGTGCAGCAATCATTGCAACAAGATAGTCCGGATGGGTCACCGTGCTTACCTACCACATGATCACCCCTGGCGGATAGATACCGGGGCATTTGATGGGACCGAAGAGAGAGGTGTGGAGCCGCATAGATGGTCGGGGGAAGAGATTTTAGCAGTGCTGGATGAGTATGATTTTGGGCAGCTCAGCAATCATCCCGATATTGTTGCCAGAATACCTGAAAGACCAGACAGGTACAAATTCTGGACACATAAGAGCATATTTTGGGAACTCCCGTACTGGAGTACGCTGTTGATCAGGCACTACCTAGATGTGATGCACATAGAGAAGAATGTCTGCGACAGTGTGGTAGGTACAGTGCTCAACTTGGAGGGGAAGACGAAAGACGGTCCTAAGGCACGCGTTGATCTTAAGAAAATGGGAATCAGAAAACATCTTTGGCTGAAAGAGGGGAAGAAAAAGATGCCTTGGGCTCCTTACACCGTGAAGCCTGATCAGAAGACCCAGATCTTAAGGTGGATGAGTTGTGTGACGTATCCCTCAGGCGTTGCAGGAAATATAGCCCGGTGTGTGAACTTGCGGGAGAATAAGATATACGGCTTGAAGAGTCATGACTGTCATATTCTGCTACAACGTCTCTTCCCTGTTTTCATTCGACCGTTCCTTCACCGTCAGGTAAATTTGTGGTTATTTTTTGGTTAACCTGCCGTTGTTGGATTTTATATTAAATTTGTGATGTGTGGTTGGCCAGGTTGTGGAGCCGTTAGTAGCGCTGTCAAGATTCTTCATGAAGTTATGCACAAGGGAAGTGAGAAAATCCGATCTCTGGGAAATGCAGGCAGACATCATATACATCATGTGTAAATTTGAGAGGATCTTTCCGCCAAATTTTTTCGATATCATGCCTCACCTGAGGATCCATCTTCCCCAGCAATTGTTGCTTACCGGTCCAGTACACTTCACTTGGATGTATCCCATGGAAAGGTATGTTTTATTCACTTACATCTCCAGAATACATATATGTACGTACATGTTCAATAACCATAACGTATAGTTTGCAATCTTATATTTACAGGCAACTTGGTGAGTACAAAGATTATGTCACTAATAAATCCGCGCCTGAAGGGTGTATAGCTGAAGCATATATTGCGCATGAATGCGTCACCTACATGAAATTGTATTTAGGAGCGTCGTTGGGAGCTCCGCAAGCCATGGAGGAACATGCGCCGCGGTTCAATCTCTCTATAGTTTCCAGTGATGTCGAAGTTGGTGGAGCACGACTGTCCGCCGAGTATGCATTGTCGGATGAAGAGATAGCCATAGCGCACTGGTGGGTACTAATCAATTGTGAAGAAGTTAAATATTGGAAAGAGTTGCACCTATCTTTTCCGGAAGTTGATGGTGATCTCGAGTACCACAACATGACGTTCGCAAATTATTTTCGCACCTGGGTACGTAATTTAATCTTCCCTGTTATATATATATATATATATATATATATATATATATATATCTAATTATTTTCTATTGCATAGATTTTCGGATATTTACAGTGTAACATCCGTTACAGATGGACATGATTAAATCTGATGATAATCCAAACTGGTCGCACGAACTATTACTTCTTGCGATGCAACCGCAACGGGCTAGAGTTTATCCCACTTGCACAGTGAATGGCGTCAAATTTGTATCTGAAGAGAGAGACAACAGACGAAGAACACAGAATTCTGGGGTGATGGCGAAAGGTCATGGCCTTGACTATTACGGTGTTCTCCATTCAGTGGTCGAACTGGTTTATGCGGAAGGCATGAAAGTGCATCTGTTCAAGTGTAGATGGTTTGATACAGGCGCACAGAGCATGAAGATGGATCAGTACGGCAATTTATCGGTCAACACTGCTACAAGCGCCTACGAAGATGACCCGTTTGTTTTTGCGACAACGGTAAAACAAATGTTTTATCTTGATGACCTTGCCAAGGGTGACGCGTGGAAAATAGCGAACATTGTGCATCCTCGAAACATTTACCGGGCGGCTACACTTGGAGTGACCATTCCAGGGCCAGAGGCTGATGCGTATCAGGAGCCGAACGCAGTAGGTATTCATGATGTAGCTACTGTTCGCGGTAATAATGTTAAACATGGTCGAGTGCTCAGAATTCGTGACGAAGATTCAACCTTTATTGATATTGATCCAAATGAAGAAACAAACGACGACTCTGACGACGAATTAAGGCATAGATTACCAGATATTAATTCCGATACCGAAGAAGACTCATCGGATGACTCAGATTACGAGCTTTAATTAGCTTAGTTATAATTGAGTCTTAGCTTTGTAATTGTTGTCCAAATTCATATAAAGATATGCGGTCAAATTGTTGTCCAAACCCCTTAAAACAATATGTTTGTACTAAAAGAATATGTTTGTACTAAAATAAATAAAGCACATGTAAATTTCATTGTAAATGATTTTTAATTTTACTCTTGGGCGACGAATTTAATAAAAATCGTCGCCCAAGTACAATCTTGGCCGACGAATTGCCCTGTTTTCGTCGGCCAAGATAATCCGAATAATTAAAATAAAATAAAACACATTTAAATTTCTTTTAATTTTTTATCTTGGGCGACGAATTGAATAAAAATCGTCGCCCAAGTATTATCTTGGCCGACGAAGACAGGCCAATTCGTCGGCCAAGATAATCCGAATAATTAAAATAAAATAAATAACATTTACTGATTTTTTATTTTTAATCTTGGGCGACGAATTGAATAAAAATCGTCGCCCAAGTATTATCTTTGCCGACGAATAACCCTGTTTTCGTCGGCCAATATAATCCGAATAATTAAAAAAAAATAAAACACATTTAAATTTCTTTTGAATAATTAAAATAAATATCCCGGGTATTTATTTTTTACCAAATTTTTATAGCCCCGTAAGCGTCTTGTCGATTGGAAACTATTCTCAGTTGAAGGTCCGGCCAGATTACGTGATTTGGAGGGTCGAATAGCCGTTTCCGTCCGTTTAGGGGTTTGACCGCGCCGATTGACCGGACGGATCGAGCCATTATCTTTGTCAGATGGAGCTGAATTTTTTCCCACCTACGTAATTAGTTATGTTGGTCATATCTGACGGTAGGTTTTCAGTTCCTCTTCTCCGATCACCAAACTCACGTTATATGTACTAATGTTGTATAACTTTTTTATATAAGTGTTGAGTTTAAGTGTCGTTTTGAAGACAACGTATACGTAGATGCCTCAAACGCAAAAATGTCGTGAAATAAGATATGACCGGAACGGTGAAATACGTCAAACCGTGAAAAATGAAGATATTCCGGTAAAATTTCACGAAAATAATGTTCCGGTGAACGAAATTCTCTTATTTCTACCTAGTGGTAGCCCTATCCCGGGTATTTATTTTTTACCAAATTTTTAGGGTCCCGTAAAAGTCTCGTCGATCGGAAACTATTCTCAGTTGAAGGTCCGGCCAGATTACGTGATTTGGAGGGTCGAATAGCCGTCTCCGTTTGTTTAGGGGTTTGACCGCGCCGATTGACCGGACGGATCGAGCCCTTATCTTTTTCAGATGGAGCTGAATTTTTTCCCACCCACGTAATTCGTAATGCTGGTCATATCTGACGGTGGGTTTTCAGTTCCTCTTCTCCGATCACCAAAATCACGATATTCTGAATTTTATGAGAGAAATTTTGGCCGACGATTTTCTTCATCTTGGGCGACGAGATTTATAGTGAAGAACATCATCGCCCAAGTAGACTATCTTGGACGACGAGATTTATAGTCAAGAACATCGTCACCCAAGTAGACTCTTGGCCGACGATTTTCTTCATCTAGGGCGACGAGATTTATAGTGAAGAACATCGTCGCCTAAGTAGACTATCTTGGCTGACGATTTTCAAAAAACAGGACGACGATTTTTGAATTCGTCGGCCAAGATACTCTTGGCCGACGATTTTTAAAAAAACAGGGCGACGATTTTTACAAAATCGTCGCCCAAGAACGCTACTATAAAAGGCAAAAATTCGGAACCCTAACCATTTCTTCAGCCGCCAAGCCCTCTCTCTCCGAAAATCCTCTCTCTGCCTCTGCCCTCTCTCTCTCCCTCTCTCCGACCCCGACCCGGACCCCAATTCGGAACCCCGACCCCGACCCCGACGCCGACCCACAATTTAAGGTATAACCCTAAAACCCTAAATTGGTTTTAATTGTTGTTGTTGTGATAATTAATGTAAATTGTTGTTGTTGTGATAATTGTAAATTGTAAATTGTTGTTGTTGTTATTGTGATAATTGTAAATTGTGATGTAAATTATGGTAAATTGTGATGTAAATAATAATTGTAAAATATTAGGGTTTACGGTTTAGGGTTTAGGGTTTAGCATTTGTGGAAATAATTTGTAAATATATTGTAAATGATTAAATAATTTTTGATTAAATAATTAAATAATATAAATTATAATTGTAAATATATTGTGGGCATTTTGTAAAAAATAATGGATTATTTTTTAGTAAGGATGTAAATATTGTTGAGTTTAATTTTTGTAATGTAATAACTGCGAATTAATGTAAATAATTTGTTATGTGAATAAAAAAATAATAAATCCTTTAATAACTATTAATTTCGAAGAGTGCTATTATTGTTAATAAAATTTTTAAAAATTTATGGTTATTTTTTGTGAACTTAATTATAAGACGGTAAAATATTTTTAATAAATTTATGGTTATTTTAAACAGGATGGCCATGAGGAGAACTTCTGGACAACGTTCGGGTGCGAGGAGCCAAGACGGCTCGGACGGTACCTCAAACAACCCGTCGGAATCACCGTCTTACGGGTTTCCGTGGCAGTTGACGGCCCGACATGCGGCGCTTACGGGTGGCGTGAGCGGCTCGGGTTCTGTTGGGCAGTCGGGTCCCGCAGCGACGGCTGCTCGTCATCCACCCATACTTCGCCGGTCGCGATCCCGCAGCGACGCCCCCACACAGTCGTCCCCGACCGACGGTGATGGCGGATCATCCGGGGTCCCTATGGTGCCTTCCGGCCTCTTCCTTCCTCCGACGATACCGGCGATACCTCGCGTCGATGAGGAGGGTCGACCGATTCGGGAGCAGCTCCCGCATGTGGCACCGCACGAGGCCTATATCTACCGGGAGTTTCCCACGCCTCTTCATCCCGTGAGGGTCTCCGAGCAGGCGGACGAAGACGAATCCGTCGGCTCAGCCTCATCCTCAGGTAATTTATTATTACTTTTTTGTCGATTTTAATTTTTTTAATGTAAAAATATATTATTAATATTAAATTTGATTCACAATGTCACAGCCGCCGGAACGAGAAGGCGGAACAGGAGAGGCACCGTCAGCAACAAGGGACTCGATAGGGCGGTCGAGTCCGCTGGACGGATCGCCATCTCGTTTTCCAACGGGAAACCGGTGGACGCCGCGTTGGGAAACCGGTACACGCGCGCCGCGGGAGGCACCATCCGCTCCAGACTCCCAATGTTGTGGGGAGTCTGGAGCCAGGTTCCTGATGGAGTGAAGGAGATGCTCCATCAGTCGATGTCGGTGAGTTTACTCGATCAATTACTATTTTTTTAACTAATAAATTATTTAATTATCGAAAAAAATACTAACAAGTGGTAATGCAGCAATGGTTTGTGGTTCCCGAGGAGGGACGTGACTGGGCGGAAAAGGCCCATAGGGAGAGGTACCTCTATTTAATAATTTATTAAATTTTATTTTTTTAATAATATATTTAATATTTTTTTTGTATATGTAGGTTCAAGGAGTGGAAGCACGACCTCCGGGAACACTGGAAGAAGTACGGGAGCGACCGTTCGGGTACCCCGAAGGAGTTCGAGTATCGGGAGTACGAGTGGCGGTGGCTTCTTGTCACGCAGTTCAACGACCCTCACAAACAGGTAATTCGTAAAAAAATTTGAATATTTAATTAGTGAATTAATTATAATTGTATGTTTTTAAATATTTACTAACGATAATTTTTTTTTGAAGCACCTCGCCCGGGTGAACGCTGAGAACCGGCAACAGAACACAACCAACCATCGTGCCGGTTCGAGGCCGTTTTCGGCCATCATGGACGACGTGCGGCGAGAGCGGCCAGAGGAGAACCCCTATGTGGGGACCTTTCAGAGGGCATATCCTCATTCTGAGGAGGATCTTGTAAGTTCATTATATTTTCTAATTTTTAATTTTAATTACATTTTATTAAATGTATATTAATATATTTTTATAATATATCCAATTAGGCGAGGGTGAGGGAGGCGGAGCAAGAGGTCATGAGAGGCATGGTGAACGACACATTTTCGGGCACGGCAGAGGATGACATGTCAGAGGCCATGTCCAGGATCGACACTTCAGATCCTACCGTTGGGGCGCGGATTATGGCCACTGCCTTCACGCAGCGTTCCAACACCTACTACTGCCGGGGTATGGGAGACACTGGAAAGGGGATCCTGAAGACGACTCCAGGATTTCAGCGCAAGGGAGTCGCCGGAGCCTCAAGCAGCAACAGCCAGACCACTCGGTTACAAGATCAGTTCGCAAGTCTACAGTCTGAGCTGGAAGCCCAAAGAGCGAGGGAGTCTGAGCTGGAAGCCCAAAGAGAGAGGGAGATGGCGGCGATGGCGGAATCATATGCGGCTTCCACGGTTGCGCATATGGAGCGGGTGAATGAAGTCACCAATGCCAACCAGGCGGCTATGGGACAGTGGATGGCTGCCTACATCGCTGCACATGCGGCCGGACAGCCGTTTCCGCCTATGCCTACGCCTATACCATTACCTCAGTGGCCCCACCCTCAGTGGCCCCAGCCTCAGCAGCAGCCTCCTTAGCCTGACCAGCCGCCGCCTCAGCCTCAGGACCCTCCGAACGGGAATGATGAGTTAGATTTCGGGTTTCTTGATCTATAGGCAGATCGACTGAATTTTTGTAATAAATTATTTATAAATTTATAAATTTGTGTTATTTTTAAATAAATTTTAGTATTACAAAAATTTAAAGAAATGCCGAAAAAAAAATTCCAGCAAAAATTAAAAAAACATGATTTATATATTTTAAAAAATTATTTAATTATTTTAAAGGTAATTTTAAATATATCTTAGGCGACGAAATTTCTAAATCGTCGGTCAAGGACTTACCATCTTAGGCGACGAAAAAAAAATATCATCGCCTAAGATGTTGTGATCTTAGGCGACGAAATATTTATTTTTGTCGCCAAAGATTATAAGATATTAAGCGACGAAAAATGTTTTCGTCGGCCAAGGTGTTAAATCTTGGGCGACGACTATTTTTTGGGCGACGAGAAGTACATTTTAGGCAACGAAATTCGTATCGTCGCCTAAGAATTACTCTTGGGCGACGACGGATCAATTTTCGTCGCCCAAGTTCTTGACCGACGCGGTTCTGGCGACGACGTTTTAGCCGACGACATGTCGTCGCCTAAGTTCTTAGGCGACGAAATTTTTTAACAGGGCGACGATTTTTTTTCGTCGCCCAAGATCTTTTTTCTGGTAGTGTCAGTTCAACAACTTTGCTGAAGCTCATTAAAAGTTATACATTCAAAACTGTATGGTATTTGCGTGCTGCATGAACTTTATGAGTAGACTTGTAAGAAATGTCTTCGACTTTTATCGTAGCTTTGTAATATATTGCGTAGACTATCAATTGAACTACTCCAGCAACTGCACCTATACCGTTGCTAACCAAAAGAATGTAGTCAAATTTTCCAATAAGAGCATATGATGTCCAACAACAACCGTTCAGAAAGCTAGCAACCGAGAGCGTGAATGACATATATTTCACACACTTTGTTTTGATGACATGACCCACATTGAATAGAGGAGACGTATACATTAGCACGTCGATACAAGCACAGAAAAAACCAACTGTTCGGGTCGGATTTTTAGGTCATTCGAACAATCGTTTGGTGCGAGCGTACCAACACCTTGAGAAAGTGTGTCTGTTTTGATCTTGTCTAATTCGCGCGCTTCTCTTGACTTCTTCTCAAACAACTTTGAGCAGAAACGGGCGGTTCTGCTGCTGGGTTCTTAACAACGACCTAGGACGGGTCCTGAGAATTTACTCAGTAACAAAATACAATAAAAGTAAAAATATTTGCTAAGGATCGCTCCTTAACAATGACATGGATTGTTGCTCGTGATGAGGCTTTATGGACTGGGGATGGAATTTTTGCTCGGGACGAGGCTGATGAGTGAAGCGGGATTTGCTTGCGATGAGGCTTTGGTAGTGCTCCCTGGAGAGGCTTTTTGGTAGATTGTGTGCTCCTAGGGAGGCGTCTAATTTGCAGTGATGCAGAGTTTTGTTGAATTGTTGGGGGTCCTCTTCTCATTCGTCTAGAACCTCTTATATAGAGAATAGGTTCGCGAATAACTTGTATACCAAGACAAATCTTCCGCCAATAATTACCCAATAGGAAAGAAAGATATTTACTGAATTAAACTGCATGTATCGGTTCGCGTATCAGACTAGATACAATATCTAGGTAAAGATATTTACCTCAGTATATGATTCTTGGAGATCTTCTAACGTCAACACCTTCTAAGTAAAGATATTGTTTCCAAGTGTGACTCTTCAATCTTGGAAGCGCACATCTTTGATAATCATTCTGGACGTGATCATTCCATGCATATACCGATAAGGAATGAATCCTCATAATAATATAATTGTATCTCTTGCATGCTTCTTGGCCCTAGATATATGTATTGCATCAACCACAATTATACCACGATACCTTAATTGCAAAGGTAACAAATCTTGATCACTAGCATGCACACGCCAAGATCCCTTCCAAAGTCACTTTGTAGGCAAACAATATATCATTAATTACCAAAATATTTGATAATCAACACTATATCGATAAGTAGCATGATTTGCCTCAAAAATGCCTTAACTTCCAAGTAGGCTTAGCTTAGCCTAGCCTCGATAGCAAATATTTCCAAAAATACTCGATCATATCCACGACGAATCACATAACTGGTTCGATACGCTACAAATCCAGGGGGTGTAAATTTACCCTCAAACACCAACTACTACAGCCCTCAAATGTCGATTTATCATCATCTTTTGCTCAGGTATTGCTAGCATAGTTGCAGTGACAATTGCCCCAAAGAAAACAAGTTCACATACAAGATACGTCACAACCATCTTCCGTCCTTTTGTCAAAGCATAATAAAAGAACATTAGAAGATATATGAACTCTATAATTATCCCAATTCCGTCGATGGTAACAACTAAAATGGTGTCTGGATTCACGAAAGGCAACCCGTAGTAAAACCATAACATACAGTTCAACAATGTTGCAAGGTAAGGTTTCGGATCGAAAGCTTTCACATCTTTTTTTCTCCATATTTTTATGAACGTAGGAATTGGAGAGAGGAAAAGGCCAGCAGAGATGACGTTCCCGGCCACACCGACCACGAACCTAGCATCTACATGCACCATCTTAATTTGACAAAAGAATGAAAAGAAACTATATGGATACTACTAAAAATAAGAGAGAGATCGATGTGCCATACAGAATGAAAGAGATTTTGAAGAAGTGGAGGTAAGTATTTATAAGAGAAAATGCCCTAATACCCAAATATTTAAAAACTAAAGCTCATTCCAATGAGTTTTGTTTCCCTTAACCCATTCCAATGATTCTTGTTAAAAAGACAAGTATAACCTTATTTCATATCAACCAACCATCTATTATCCGATCTGCAACCAACTCTCTCTCTCTCTCTGTGGACGACGCAGCCCATGCCTACCTCTGCTCTCTCCTCTGCAACCTCCTCCACCGCTGCCGCAAAAACTAGAAAAATTACAGGGTTAAGTTCGGTAGCTCAGCTCAGTCTTGTTTCTTCTTCTTCTCCATCTCTTCTCGCATTTCCAAAAGCTCTCTCTCTCTCGATTTTCTCCGTTCATCTCAATCCATGGCTAGCCGGTGGTTGAGGCCTGAGGTACGCCGTCAGATCTACCCCTCTGATTTCTCTTTTGCTATTTTCGGTTCGGCATACTACTTTTTTCACGGCTTTGATTTCTGTCTTTGTGTGCTAATCCGGCGTCGTTTTGCTCTGTTTGAAGGTTTACCCGCTATTCTTGGCCGTCGGAGCTGCCGTCGGGATCTGTGGGTTCAGCTTGGTCCGCCATATGAAGACATGCCTGCAGGGACAAATGAGACGCCCATGCTACCTCCTGCTTCAACGTAATTTCTGAGTCGCTTCGGAGGATCTCGTCTTCAGAATCCAAGTCAATCCAGGAGCTAATTTTTCCCACAACATGACTGCTCCATTGGGCAGGGCTCAAAACCAAGTCTGACCCAGCAAATGGCAGAACACTAGATGCACCACTGTTCTTTTGCATTAAGCTTGGCCGATAAGCAGGATCCATCAGAGTAGCGACGACGAAGTCGAAGGAGCCATGGATGAGATTGAAGGAGAGGAGGTTGGGCATGTCATCGCTGAACTCGGTCTCCACGCCGCAGTAGCGAGACTCGCTCTTGTCCCCTTGTCTTTCCCCAAGCGGCATTTTTTGGTGCTCACTGTAACCGCTCTGTATCAACCCTGAAGTCAGGTCTGTCTCTCTTTCTCTCCCCTTAAATGTACACATATACGTATTGTTGTACTTTTATACCCGTATATGGAAATTTGGTCTTCAAAGCCTGTTGCTTTAATTTTGATTGCTTTAATTTCGAGTTACTAGGTGTCAGTAATGCAGACTTCTCAGTTTAATCTATACTCATTTGGTTATTGGGTGTTAATAACTGGTCAGTAACCGATTACTGGGGGTCAGTAATTGATTACTGGGTGTCAGTAACTGGTTACTGGGTGTCAGTAACTGGTTACTGGGTGTCAGAAACTGGTTACTGGGGGTCAGTAACTGGTTATTGGGTGTCAATAACTGGTCAGTAACCGATTACTGGGGGTCAGTAACTGGTTACTGGGTGTCAGTAACTGGTTACTGGGTGTCAGTAACTGGTTACTGGGTGTCAGTAACTGGTTACTGGGTGTCAATAACTGGCCAGTAACCGATTACTGGGGGTCAGTAATTGAAAATTCAGGCGGTTGGAAAAATTCCGGTGACCGGAGTCCGGCGACCGGTGACCGGAGTCTGGCGGCCGGTGACCGGAGTCCGGCGGCCGGTGACCGGAGTCGGAGTCCGGTGAGATTCCGACCAAGTATTCTCTCTTTTATTTTCTCTCTCTATGCATGTTTAAAGGATGAGGGCAAAATAGTCTTAAAATAATATGGTTTATTAAGACTTTAATAAAGATTTGTGCATTTGGGCATAAAAAAAATTACCTTATATTGGAATGGGCTAATGAAAAAAATTATCATTGGAATGGGGAATGAGGGGTTCAAATTAGTACTAAATGGGCATTTTCCCTATTTATAATAGAACTATTAGTTTCTAAATAGTTTCTACTGTTTTGTTCTAATTGTTATAGGATTCTTGTTCATATGGTAATGAGATTCTCGTCCTAGTAGTAATGGAATTCTTGTTCTGTGAGAATGAGATTGTTGTCCTAGTAGTAATGGGATTTCCGGATTTGCATGCATGACTTTAACATGCAAAAGAAAAATGACAAGAGGGATTTTCCTTTTTCTTTATGCTTTTAAATAATCTTATACAAGACAGCCATTTGTGTCTGGTCCATGCCGTCAAGATAATTTATATGTTAAGCCATAGCTACTTTTGTCCAATCTTTTTACCGCTGCAGAAGTAGAATAATAGCAATCCACTGAATACCAATGTCGATCAGCTTATGATTGAAGCGCAGAAGATGCAGATCGATCCAGCAAAGTATTAATATTTCATATACTCGATCCTCTCGATATATAGGAGCACTAAGAAAACAAAGACGTGCATGCAGCTTTACCGCGTCAGCTTTACTCCTCGTTATCACCTAGCTTGAATATTGCACTCCAGAAAGTGTTAGGGTGTAAGCCCTAACTCTCCAGATCCAGATCGGAACGAACAAAAATGAAGGATAAAAACAAAGAAAATAAACTGAAAATACTGAATGTTTGATTAATTGTCCTCCCTTCTTACAGCCAAGTCTAGCTAAATAGCTGGGACGTTGTCATGTGAGCCACATGTCAAACTGACACTGGTCCTTACAATTACCATCAAAACGCTGCGTTCAACCTATATGAGATAAGACTAAATACAAAGCAAAGAGAAATTGTAGCTGTAACAATCCAGCCCCCTACAATCAAACTTGTCCTCAAGTTTGAGCTGTTAAAGCAGCAACAAAACCTAAAACACCTTCTTGCGCAAAATCTGGAAACCACACCCTAATTATCTCAGAATCCTCCCAAGTTGCTTCATTAACTGTGGTACCAAACCAGTGGATCAGCCACTGAGTACCTGCTGCTCCTTTCTTGAGCATGTCAGTTAGGGGTTTGGCAATTGTGCCAAAGTTCCTCACATACTTCCTGTAGTAGCCTGCAAGTCCCAAAAACCCCCTCAATCCTTTCAAGGTGGCTAGTTTTCCCCATTTCTTAATGCACTCAATCTTGGCAGGGTCCACTGCTACTCCTTTAGAGCTGATAATATGTCCCAAATACTCCACTTGACTGACACCAAAGCTGCATTTGCTTTCCTTAACTTTTAGAGAATGAGACTGTAACCTTTCAAAAACCAGTTGCAGTTGTTGTAAATGTTCCTCCAAAGACACACTGTAAATCAGAATATCATCAACAAACACAAATACACCCCTTCTCAAGAGGTCTCTCAAAATGTCATTCATGACAGATTGAAAAGTGGAAGGAGCATTAGTTAACCCAAATGGCATAACCAGAAACTCATAATGTCCAGAGTGAGTTCTAAATGCTGTCTTTTTGATATCTTCCTCACACATCCTGATTTGGTGATAACCTGATCTCAAGTCCAATTTAGTGAATATAGATGAACCATGAATCTCATCTATTAACTCATCAACCACTGGAATTGGATATTTATCCTTGACCGTAGCTGCATTCACTGACCTGTAATCAATACATAACCTCCAGCTTCCATCTTTTTTCTTCACTAAAATCACAGGAGAAGAGTATGGTGACACACTTGGTCTAATTATACCATTGTCAAGCATTTCCTGCACAATTCTTTCAATTTTCGCTTTTTGAAAGTAAGGATATCTGTAGGGTCTGACATTAATGGGAGCTGTGTTAGGGAGTAACTCTATCCTGTGATCATGTGTTCTTTTTGGTGGGAGTGAAGTCGGAGATTGAAAAAGGGTTGCATACTGATCGATCAACTTTTGAATAGCTGGATGTGTCTTCTTAACTTCTTCTTTCAATCCCAGAGGACTCAACTGTACCATGACTGCTTCTGTCTCCTTTCGTAAAAGCCTTTGCATAGTTTTACACCCCACTACTGTGGCTTGAGCCTTTGTTTCACCCTTCAACATATACTTCACCCCTTCTCTGATGAATTTCATCACCATAGTTTCAAAATTCCAGGTTATGTCTCCTACAGTTTTCAACCAAGCTGATCCTAGCACCACTTCACAGCCTGAAACTAGTAGGACATAAAATTCTCCTGAAAATACGTACTTCCCTAACTGTAATTCAGTTGTCACCTGCCCTCTAGTATGCATAATAGCCCCACTGGCTAACTTGACCTTCAAGGGCTTAATTTTCCTAATTTTGGACTTGCATGTTTTTAGCAAGGTAGGGTGAATGAAGTTATGGGATGCTCCTGTGTCAATGAGGACGTGAATTCTCTTGTGATTGAACGCTCCTTTTACTTGCATAGTATCCAAATCATCCAAACCCCCTAAGATCTGTAGTTGTACCTCAGATGTACCTTCATCCACTCCTTCAGTCACACTGTCAGCATTCACTTCCTGAGTTGTCTCTGGTGCCTCTCCTCCATCTTGCAAAACTTCAATGACCATCAGTTGGCCTTGTCCCTTTCTACAATTGTGACTTGGCCGGAAAATTTCATCACAGAAAAAACATTGATTCCTAGCCCTTCTCTCTTGAAATTCTGCTTGACTCAGTCTTCTGTTCCCATTGTGCTTTAGTGCAACTGCATTGCTACCTTGCCCTCCATGTGAACTTGAAAGGGTCTGAGGTTTAGCTTGTACCCCAGTGATTGTTGTGGAGTGATTGTTGTGGTTGCTGGCAAAATTGGCATTCCCTCTACTGAACAGACTTGATTTTTGTGTAGCCCTTATATTCAGCTCCTTCTCCTCAAAGATTTTCGCCAATTCACATGCTTCATAGAGAGATTTTGGTTTGAGAGCTTTAACATCTGCTCTAATTCCACTTTTCAAACCCCCAATAAAAAAAGACATGAGTACCTGATGTGGAAACCCTGGAGCCCTCCTCGACAGCTTAGTAAACTGTCCCATGTAATCTTCTACACTCCCAGTTTGTGACATTCTCCCCAAAGCAGCTTGATGATCAGTGACATTGTATCCCCCAAACTCTCTCATTAACAAATCAGTGAGTCCTTGCCAACTCTGAGGAAATTCACGACCAAGCATGTACCACCTATCTGAAGCTGTTTCTGTCAAATGCATGACTCCCATGGATAACTTCCTGTCCTCAGGAATTTGGTAAAAATTGAAAAACTGTTCAGCCTTATTTAACCACTCAACAGGGTCTCCCCCACTAAAACTTGCCAACTCTAGTCTCACCTGTTTCATGGAAGGTAGGGAAGGGTCAAAACTGTATTGTTGGTGCAGGTATGGTGGTGGTGTCTGGTTGAGGTTTGTATGCTGGGACATGGTGTTGTGGATTGGGTGTGTATTGGAATTAACATATGGGGTGTGTTGTGAGGTAGCTTGCAACCAGGCACTAGTAGGTGACTGAGCACCAAAAATTGGGTGAGGTGGGTAGCTATGGTTTGACACTAATGGGTGATTTGTTGCTGTGTATGAACTGTGATAAGGTCCGGTTGACAAAAATGGGGTATGTGCTTGTGAGCCAACATTAAAAAAGTGTGACACAGAGGGATCAACAGTGCTAGTATGAGAGGTGGGTGCAAAACCCACAGTGCTATACCCATAATTAGTACTCATTTTTGTAACAGGAAAAAGATCTGGTATATAATTAAACGGATTAGTCCCAAAATCAGTATGCTGGTAGTAGTTTAGTGTAGGAGGTTTAGGGTGAACTCCTCCTGTACTTCCCAGACTCTTGCTAGCATTCACATCAGTATAAGGCACAGTTGACCCAATAACTTCTGTACGATCAAACACAATAGGATCAGCTACCCCTCTAGTAACATTGGCCACTGCAGTAGTAACCTCAGAATTAATCCCCAAAATCACTTCATGGTATTGTAACTCACGAAACGATAGCCTTTCAGAATCAAAAAAAGGTGGTCTCGTAGTACTGCCCTGTGCTGAAAGTGGTGACGAAGTCGTCAAGGTAGCTGCTATAGTGGCTTTTGCTGATGAAGGTTCCAAAGTCGCCAAACTTGGGGCTGCAACCACACCACCAACCTCCTGCAATGACCCAAAACTGATTTGAGCCGCTGTGGTTGCTGGAGCTCCGTTCTTAGCTAGATCCACTCCGGGAGCTGCAGTGCTGGTCCTTGCCTCCAGCAAGAGCAGACGCATCTCAGCTATCAACTCCGCCTTGATGGTGGCTACAGAGCGTTGCACCTCCTCTAGAGATCCTTGCATCGAGGTCACTGAATCGTGCATTACCAATATCTGCGCAGCTGTCTCATCTCGATGAACCTGGAACTCAGATTCAAGTTGGTGGGATGATTCAGCTCCGGGATGAGTTTGAGCAGTAGATGCCCCTCCACCCCCTTTCTTGTTAGCCATGGCCTCCAAATCGGAGGCTCTGATACCAGATTGTTAGGGTGTAAGCCCTAACTCTCCAGATCCAGATCGGAACGAACAAAAATGAAGGATAAAAACAAAGAAAATAAACTGAAAATACTGAATGTTTGATTAATTGTCCTCCCTTCTTACAGCCAAGTCTAGCTAAATAGCTGGGACGTTGTCATGTGAGCCACATGTCAAACTGACACTGGTCCTTACAATTACCATCAAAACGCTGCGTTCAACCTATATGAGATAAGACTAAATACAAAGCAAAGAGAAATTGTAGCTGTAACAGAAAGCTTTACTGCGTCAGCTTTACTCCTCGTTATCACCTAGCTTGAATATTGCACTCCAGAAATCGATTAGGACTTTCTCAGTACCAGTAAAATGAGCTAAAGAAACTAGAGACGGCAAGAATCAAATACCTAACAAAACTCAGAAATTTCCAGAACGTACGATATATATATATATATATATATATATATATATATATATATTATGTTATGAATCAATTTCTCCTACCATGCATGCTGCCATTTGGAAGGCCAATATGTTGCAAGTGAAAACCTCTTAAATATTACCCGACCTAGGCCGAAATAGACTTGTTCAACATTAGCGATATCGAAATTTGATTTGACGAAAAAAAAAAAAAAAAAACCACAGAAATGAAGAAAAGCGTACAACATAATAAGGCGCGGCTGCCAATCGACTTGTGGATTTGTAAATTTTTTGCATGGTTACAAATTAGATCCATAATTAAGCAATGCTAGTTACACCATACCGGCGTTCTTCCATAAAAAAATACATTCTCAATTGAACACAAAGCATATTCTCAAAAATAAAATAAAAACTAAACTCAAAGTAGATGAAATTCGGTTAATATGCCCTATCGATCGCCTAGAACTCAAAGTATATTCTCAAAAAAAATTCTCTTAATCCAATTTCAGGAAACTTCATGTATATCTCTATATTCAGATCCCCGTAGAGATAAATTGTTACCATATTCATAGGCTGCTTATTCAGTTATTCGGAAACTAACAAACTGATAAGGTAGTGGAACGTTATGGCATCCATTACGGGAAAGTACGTCTCATCGTAATCAATCACAAGGCGTTGAGAAAATCTTTGCGCCACTAAACAAGACTTATATCACAATCTCGTTTTTCTCATTACGCTTCCTTACAAATACTCATCTAAACAATATAGGATTAACATGGGTAGGTGTGGGAACAATAGGCCCATAACACTTTTCTTTTAGTTAAGGAATCTGATTTGACCTAGATTGTTTCTTTCCTTTTTAGCCGGTCGTCTCTTCGTTGAGATCTATCAACGAAGCAAGGTTCGACATCATCGCTTATTATAATTTCGGTGGCCATAGCAAATATAAATATATCATTGATGAAATCTCATTCTGATTCAATATCTCACTAAATTTACCGAGATTTTCTATTCTCAGGAGTGGGTTTACATGTTGGAGCGTCCCCCAACTTCATGTCTTCTAGGACGAACCCATAATCCGGATTAATCTCGTGAGTTGAATTGGTTTGAGATTGCGATGGCAAGAAGATTCATTTGTGCCAAGTTTACCCTCTTCTAAGGACAAGACTCGTTCGAACCTAATGGTCTACCTCGCTTCAGGGCAAAGACTATGACTGGTTAGCCACCATGGCCGTACCTCGTCCAACTAGAACGATACATCCTACGAAGACGTTTATCCTTGCCAGTTTGCAGCAGGTATATATGATCTCGTCACTTTAACTAGATCTAATGAAATGTTTGGCATATTATGGGCTACACTACATAGATCTATAATTCTTTGCACTTCAATTGAAAGTAGAATTCTTCGCATTGCAATATCACATGTGCGGTTTGGGGATCAAGATCAGACATTCTACACGTCGTTCATCAGGAATGGTGACGTTCTTATCTCCCTGTGTAACTGCATAATTGGCACGGGAACTGCACACTCAAATCTGTGCAAGTGCGAAACACCAGGTTTACACCCAGTCACCAACTGTAACACAAAATAAGGTGGGTAACAGTGGGCCTCAACCGGACCGACATGGCTGCATGCAAGATTGCATAGCCCAACGCAAACACTAGAAGCTTGGTGCGCATTACCAAGGTTCTACCTACGAGACCATATAATCCGAGTGATGTACCCTAAATTTCATGGGTGAGAGTTTACAAACGCAGCATTTTTTCTTGTGGACAGTGATGTGACATCTGATCACTTTTGTCGATACATCAACCAAAACCATTAATATTTAACTAGTCCGTATGGTGGTTGGATAGGTCCACGAATTTTCCCTTGCATTATGTGCATAAAGAGATAGTGTACATTCCAATTTTCTAAAAGGCCCCGCCTAGTCCCCGCCTAGGCTCTAGGCTGCAACAAGCCGCCTCGCTTTTCTTTCAGGCCTTTGTGTCAGGCTGTGGGTGATTAGACGCCCGCCTAAATGCCGCCTTGCCCGCCTAGGTGCCGTCTTGCCCGCCTAGGCGCCGCCTTGCTCGCCTAGGCTGCTAAGCTCTACGGCTAATTTTGTTTTCTTTTTGTGGTGGGATTGTTATATTATGGGGAGTATGAGAGTATAAGAGTTAATAATGTGTTTAAAATTAGAGGTGTATATCTTTATTGTTGTTGTTGCTCGTCTGTGAGCTGTGGCTTGGTTGGTTAAGGTGTTTAACTGACAACTTTGAGGTCATGGATTCAAACCTCACAACATATATAGGGTGTGTGAGTTATTAATAAAAAAATTTAAAAAATAAAAAAAAATAAAAAATTGTTGTTGTTGCTCACTTTAACATGAAGTTATGCTAAATTTTAGCTATAATTTATTTTATAAATGAGTCTGACTAGATTTATGTTGAATAATTTATCCATATTTGACCGTTTTAACATATTAAATTGCATAAAAATATATTTTTAATTAATAAATCTTAAAAAATACAAATCGCCTAGTCCCCGCCTAGGTTGTCCAGGCGCTAGGCTATAGGTCATCGCCCGCCTAGCGCCTAGCACTTTTTAGACTATTTTTTACATTCTAGTCTTTGCCTATGATGGTCTAGTATTCAACATCTTTAACAAACAACTTGACATAATATGTCATTAAAGACAAGACCCTTATTCTGAAAGGGATGCCCATGTGATAATTGAGTTGTGGATACGGTGCATCATATATTTTTCCCGAGTGCATCAAACACCAATACTATAGCTAGTATTTGCTCGAATCATTTAGCTTCTAGCTAATAAATTTTAATATCTTCAGTGTATGCTTTAGCCACACATTCGAAGGTTATGCAAAGATATTACACCATTTTTCTGGTGGTTTCAATGTTTTAAGCATTGATTTCAATGAACTTACCTTTCGATAACGTTCTTCTGAAACGTAGAGGTATTTTGCCTCGTCAGCCAGATAAGAACGCTCAGTTCCTTAATATTGATAACACATATCAATTTTGATTTAGATTCTAAGGCATCAAGCTTTTTCATTTCAATATTCTATTGCTTCATGCAAGGAAGATGTCTAGTTCAGATTATTTCTTCTGGAGACTTCCAATTAACATGATATGAATAAAAGCTATTTATTTTATCATGTCTGGTGAATTTTGGAATGAAACTTCAAGTTTCTTAAGGGGGTTATTATCGAAACTACAAGTTCGATTTATACATGAACTACAGGTTCATTTCTAAACTACCGGTTCATTAGGTACAAGTATTTTCAAATTATAATCATGTAACAATTGATAATATTAATTTCACGCTACTAATTTAGCATAGTGAATATGTCATGTAATTATGTGTAAATGCTTCTGGCAATTAACTACACATTAAATATGGTGAATATTTAACAATAGCCATTATGAGAAAGTATTTTGAAGAGTCTTATAGACATACATAATGACTAGGTACGAAAAACCAGTGTCATTAGATTATTTTCCTTTTGTTTGATTCTGTTGGACCAAATGAATTGACTGTAATTAAAGTGAAATAAATAAACCTAGACTTTACATACTTTACAAGTCTACGGGGCACAATCTGAGTGGTATGTTGGGCTTCTAGGTCCAGTAGAGTGAGTGGGCCTATTGGGCTCAGAATGGTCTGCCAAGAAATGTAATGTTATTAGTTAACCATTTCGGTAACTCCAATTGAATACGACTAGGTAAGACATGATGAGGTGGTGGAGCGAGGATCACTTAAGTACACATCCCCCAAAAGAACTTTTCTGGACATCACATCTAACTGAGTGAGCCTAGTTTGAGAAGAGTTATAATCATTGTCATGGACTCAAGACGACACATGACGAGCTTCTAGCTCAATTTCATATATATTCAGGCTTGATTTAAGCTTCTGACTTAACATCATTAATATTTACCAATATAACATAAACCAATGCAATATATGTTATTAAATCATAACAGACAAACTTAAAGTGAAAATAATTATATGAAACCGAAATAAATTAAATTATAACGAAAACAATTTAATTCTCATCGACATAATGTATATGCAATAAAATTGGTTTTTACTGAACCAATGAATGTCGATAACGTAACGGTTATTTGCAAAACTAACTCATTTGCATCACCAATTGTTTCTGACATTAATGTGTCATTACATACTCATAATAATTATTGATATAAATGATAACATAATTGAGAACTAATTAAATAAAACTGACACAATTTGAATTTGGTAACCGACATTAAATATATGGCATAAATTACTAAATAAATATCATTTATGCAACGGTTAAGTACCAAATGCAATGAGTTCAAATCTCATTAATGCTTCTAGCATTACGCATAAGTATTAAATTAGATAAATGCTTCAGGCATAACGTTTATGTAACAATCGCGTAATTAAAACCCAAAATTCATACTTCTAGCATAATGGATTATAATGACATTATTCAAATTGGTGTAACCATAACGTTTCTATCATTAATTGTGTAATAATTTGGCCCATAATGCTTATACCATAATGTATGGGTTATAACTTGGTCAATGCTTCTGACATTAATTACATACCCTTAAATGATGACATTGAATTTGACACAATTCAAATCAGTAACTGACAAAACGTATATGTTAATTTATACGTAAATAACATCATCAGTGCTATGTGTCATTATTCAAATGATGTTACATTTCTAAACGGATTTTATTCCAACTCCACTAAGAGAAATATTAATTCATTTATATTATTAAATGCATCGGGCATAAATATTGCATATATGTAACGTCTAGCATAAACGACCAAATTAATGGTTATGGGCGTTACTTCTGGAATGCATGCAAATACTTGAATTTGAGGGTGATCTTAAATTTGATACATGTACTTATTGATCCATGCACCTTTTGGTTTGCACTACTAGGCAGGTGGCGGTGGCTAATTACGAAGGCTATTGCCCGTTCGATGATTTTTAATGTCGATTTTCCTTTTCAAAATCGTAACATGAACAAATCTATATACAAAATATATATATATATATATATATATATATATATATATATATATATATTAACCAAATAGATCAATAATATAAATTTGGTGGTTCATGCATCAAAGAAGATTTATATCTATGCTACACAAAATTAATAAGCATATATACTCAAATTTCGAAAGGATAAACGAAATATGGTTCATGCTTCATGGTGATTTGTTCATCATAGAATCAAGGCTTCGAAAATATGAATTAAAATTAGGATTGGAAAACGTTACTCAATGTAAAACGGATGAATCTTCATCTTTTATGTGCAAACTGAGAAGGCAATTTGTGGAGCTTCTCATCCATTCCAAGAACTTGTTTCAACGATGATCCTATGGTTGATAAGCGATTTTAGTGCTTTTCATGCTACAGAAAATCAATTCAAAATGTTAAAGCTATTCGTGTTGATAACGTGTTGTAAAATAAAAGTAAAAGAGATTAAGAAAGGAGAGAAACAACCAAGAGAACAAGAGAATGTGTATATCTTATTGAGTTGAGAACTCTCTCTTATATAGAGATGAGGTCATGATGCAAATTATAATAACAACCTTAGTCGGCTAATTACAAAAATGTACACTAACTAATAACTATTTACAACAATTTTAACCACCTAATTTTGAAATATAATCGTGTATATTAGTCTAATGTACGTTATGGACTCGTCTACATAATATTACATCATTTACATGTATCGATACATCTATTTGGTCATTTTGTAGTAGAGTCAAACTTAACTCGATAAAGTAAACTTATTCGATAGAGGTAGCACTATCAGAACAGGCACTTTAGCCGACGAAAAATTTTCGTCGGCCTGTTAAAAAAATTCGTCGGCTAAGACCTTAGCCGACGAGCCTTCGTCGGCTATAGTGTCGTCGGGAAAAGGTCGTCTGTAATGACTTTAGCCGACGAATTTTTTTTTTTTCGTCGGCTATAGTCCCATTTTAGCCGACGAGATATTTTTCGTCGGCTATAGTCACAGACTTTAGCCGACGAAATATTCGTCGGCTAAAGTGCGTAATAAATAATTAAAAATAACTATGGCCGACGAAATATTTTGTATTTCGTCGGCTAAACGTTCTAAAAAAATTTAAAAAATAACTAAAGCCGACGAAATATAAAATATTTCGTCGGCTAAACCTTATAAAAAATTAAAAAAATAACTATAGCCGACGAAATATTAGGTTATTCGTCGGCTAAACCTTATAAAAAAATTAAAAAAATAACTATAGCCGACGAAATATTAGGTTATTCGTCGGCTAAACCTTATAAAAAAATTTAAAAATAACTATAGCCGACGAAATATTAGGTTATTTCGTCGGCTAAACCTTATTAAAAAAATTTAAAAATATTATAGCCGACGAATATTGTGTTTGAATATCGTCGGCTAAAGTTTCTGGGTTTTGAAAAAAAAACTGCAGAAACATTTTTTTTATTTTTTTTGTGTGTGTGGAGAATATTGACAGAGAAACTGTGATATACAATGAAAAGTTGCCACCCAAATGCAAATGGCGGAGGTTGGTCATGTGAGCCACCGAAACCGGCAACACGCCGGTGAAGTTGTTGTTGTAGAGGTCGAGAACACGGAGGTTAGTGAGGTTGGAGAGCTCCGGCGGGAACGTGCGGTTGAAGACGTTGTTGGAGAGGTTGAGGAGGCGGAGATGAGGGCGCGGTAGGTGGCCATTGGGCGCGTGGGGGTGGAGAGTAGACGGTGTGGTGAGGAGAGAGAGTGGCGGAGGTGGAGGAGGAGAAGGAGGAGGAAGAGGAGGAGGGGACACAATATGTCTAGTGTTGGGTTTATTTGTGGTGGTTGTGTGGAGGAGGAGGAGGAGGAGGAGGAGGAGGAAGAGGAGGAGGGGCCGCAATATGTCTAGTGTTGGGTTTATTTGCGGCTATATAAAGAACTTTAGCCGACGAAATTCTTTATTTTCGTCGGCTAAACTCTTTGGTTGACCACCAAAAAATTTTGGTTGAAAATTTTGAAAATTTTTCGACTTTAGCCGACGAATTTTCATAATTTCGTCGGCTAAAGTCCTTTGAAAATTTTGGTTGCCCGCCAAAAAATTTTGCTTGAAAATTTCGAAAAAATTTCGACTTTAGCCAACGAATACCCTAACGTATTCGTCGGCTATAATATGTAATTAAAAAATAACCGACGACTTTTCATATATTTTCGTCGGCTAAAGTCTATAAATTCACGAAAACACTCATATCTCCCCCTATATTACGTAGTTTGGTCAAATCTTCCACACGAAAAACTCTCACGTAGATGAGACGCAACCACCTATATAAAAATTTTGAAACATTTACCTTCCGACGATAGGGCTCCCCATAAGAAATAATAACGGTAAATAGGGTTGACCGCTACTATCGGCTCCGAGACTTTACCCGATTTACGTGATTTTTGAACCATAGCCGTATTTCACCATTCTGAACACATCTTATTTCACGAGATTTTTAATAATTTTGCTTCCTATGTAGAGTTGGTTCACAAAGTTGTATAACCGACTAAACAAGTTATACAACATTAGTAGACACGTTGTGATTCCGATGACTAAAATTCACAAACCAAAATTCGACCATCAGATATGATCATTATGAAGAAATACGTCTATGGTAAAAAATTCAACTGGATCCGACAACGTTAAGGGCTCAATCGAAACAGTCAACCATAATCCATCGTCACTTATCACACGAAAACGCTCAGGTCAGTCCGCTATATTACGTAGTTTGGTCAAACCTTCCACACAAAAAACTCTTATGTAGATGAGACGCAACTGCCCATATAAAAATTTTGAGACATTTACCTTCCGACGATAGGGCTCCCCATAAACCCGAATAACGGTAAATAGTAGACACATTGTGATTCCGATGACTAAAATTCATAAACCAAAATTCAACCATTAGATATGATCATTATGACGAAATATGTCTATGGTAAAAAATTCAACTGGATCCGACAACGTTAAGGGCTCGATCGAAACGGTCAACTATAATCGAAAATAAGAAAACTGCATTTTGAAGCCCTAAACAGACTCGGATGGCCAAAAAAGCCTATACGTCATTGCATGGCTATGAGTTTGACTCGTAGGGCCGTTACGCTTCCGAAAAGGTATCACAATAGTCAATCGGACACCAAAAACCAAATCTGCAGCATAGTGAATAATAAGGGTAAGTCAACTATCGGCACCGAGACTTTACCGGAATACTGTCATTTTTCAATTGTAGACGTATTTCACCATTCTGATCATATTTTATTTCACGACTTTTTTGCATTTAAAGGTTCTACATATAATTTTTTTTTCCAGATGAGTTGTTGTCCAAATCTGTAAATATAAAACACTTTAGCCGACGAAATTATATTTTTCGTCGGCTAAACTTTTAAAAATTTCGTCGGCTAAACTCTTAAAATTTCGTCGGCTAAACTTTTGAAAATTTCGTCGGCTAAACTTCACAGACTATAGCCGACGAAAAAAATTATTCAGTCGACGAAATATTAATTTCGTCGGCTAAAGTCCACTTTAGCCGACGAAAATTTTTAACTTTAGCCGACGAAAATTTTTAATTAGCCGACGAAGGACAATTTCGTCGGCTAAATCCCACTTTAGCCGACGAAAAAAAAATTCGTCGGCCTGGTTTTTTTTTTTTTTCGTCGGCTAAAGCCTTTCTTCTGGTAGTGTAGATTAATATACTAAACTTGTTTACCGATGTATTTTTGAATCAAATTAACAGAGATGTATTTATAAGTAAAACTTTTGTAATATCACAATATTAATTTAAAAGACCCATTTACCATTTGGTTTAGTGACATAATATGTCTTTTAGTAAGTGTTAGGTTTTGAGTTCGACTCACGCAATTGTAATTTATCTCAAATTAAATATGGTGTTTAAAAACACAAGTACCATCCAATTTGCAGCAAGGTACGTATCGATTTGGTTCATACTTACTCGGCCTATCATTTTGAGTGCATATTGTATATAATCGACTAGATCGTAAATTAGTTATGCAATTCTTATAGACAAATATCAGATGAAATCTATGTATTTTGGAGAAGTAAGATGATTGTATCTCACCAAAACCCTTAATTTATAGTGGAATCAAAGCAGTACATATATACGTACGTACATACGACCATAAACTATATAATATAACGTACGTATAGTTCTCATGCAAAACATGTCTGGCAGGTATCATTCGTTGGAAATAATTGGAGCTCCACATGAGCAAGCCTATAAACCTACAAAAGCGCATTCCCCTCCAAATCAAAGAAAGTTGGATTAACCGACTTAAATAGTAAAAGCATGACGATACATCAAAACAAATTCACAAAAGAGCTTTTGGTAAAACTATAGATTTAGAACCAAAAATGAACTAAAGCTAGAACAAACTCGATCACCGGAGTTTCTGCCTTTACTTCATAAGATCTAGCTTTTTGTCAATTTTTCCCCTCCGGCATGACTTCGATCTTCGATCTTTAGATAACTAATTATTTCGAATCATTTAGTTAGTTGTGCAAGCTGATAAGCTTCAATATGACACTGTTATACACGTACGTACATGCAAGTATGCAACACCTAATTTTGTCTTCCAGTTACAAAGAACGAAAATAAATTAAAGATATGTGATTTTAGATAGTTCATTATCAAATATAGCTCGTTTCTGATATAAATTATAACATAGATAATCTTCAAAGGATCCCAGAAGTAGATACTTGCATGTTTTTCGTTTCTTTTCTTATATATTCAACAACGAATGCACATTACTTTATAATCTTCTTTAATTTATAGCATTTTGTTTGCTTAATAAGAAGGTTTGCATTTAGTTGACTTGACTAGGGTACTTGAGCCAATAGTTTTCCTTACACTCTACTTGCATTTCTTGGCTATATTAGGAAAAATATGGTATTTGTATAATTTTTATGAGAAGACCACTGATTCACCCCAAACATGATTCTCCATTTCTCCTTCCAAAGAGACAATAGTTGAAATTTTATATAGCTGCTAAAGACTCAAGCACAAAAGTTAGACTGAAAACTTCACCAAATCGAATCATATGACTCATCGGATCCTCCAAAATACGCACACCTAAATACTTATTTTCTTTTGGATCAACAAGCATATATTAAAACCAATTTTCTACGTATGAATTATTTGAATAAGCAACGACGTCCGACAAGTTATTTCTTCCGTATTTTGTCTGGGGCAAGAAATTGTATTTTTCTGGACTTTGGAGCCGGCCAAGAGAGAAAGCTGGAAAAAGAAATGAGCTAGCTGAGATTATGGGACATATAGATATTGCGAAGTTGACATCTCAGAAATCTGAGAAAGATATTAGTATGGTACTTGACAATTCTGAAACGCTAATTCATCATCTCTCCCAGGTTTAACGGAGTTACGCCGGTGGTCAATGTCGGTGATCGATGACTGATCGATTGAGCCAGCAAAAACTTGATAAAAGTCATGCACACGTACCCTTTCATTTTCGATCGCTATCAACAATTATTATATCATGTAAACTGTCTTCTACAGTCTCTAATCGAAAAGCTTTGCTAGGGTTTAATTTTGAGAGGAAGTATGATCACTGTGGTGGCATGGATGATAATCTGTAAGAACGTTGTGTGCATGCTTCAACGCAAACCCTATAACACCAAGCCCGCTCGATCATGGCTTTGCTTATTTTCTCCTGTAATGGCCGGATTGGAGATGGATGCCTAGACGTTGTCTGGTTTGAGTTAATTAATCACCAAGGATGGAGTTGCTGGTGGCCATGCATGCATGTGCATGAATGTTGGAGCAACTTAATGAAGGTGGATGGTAAAGATCTTCTCGATTCCAACAGTTTCGGTGCCAAAAGAAACTTATCTCGATAAGGCCTGTGGATTTTCACGGATGCTAGCTGATTGGTATGTAATTTCAGTGAGGCTATGATCAGTTGCGGATCTAGAAATTTTTGTCAGCCGAGACAGGTCTCAAGCTAAGTGGTAACGTACAAAGAAAAATTAAGACTAAAAATAATGTTTATAAATAATAATTGAACCTATTTGAACTATGCATTTTGCGTCAAAATATTCTTTCCAACGTTGTTTTGATTTGTATTAAGAAAAAAGAACACCTGAAATTCAGGTCTTCTTCCCCAAATTCATCTGGTTTTGCCCATTTTCTAGCACTTTTGCCTTGCTTTTCTATAACTAAACCTATATAATCAAGGTAAAGCAAAAAATCCAGTCTAGATAACTGCCTAGACTGGCCTACACTTGCATCGGCGCCCCTTTAGGGGGCTATCGAGCGAGATTATCTATGAGGATTATTATCTAAAAAGATCGAAAATGTTACTTTTGATACACAACTTTGCTTGAGCGATTTCTCGCAACACAATAACAAACTATGAGTTATTTTGATTTTATGTTCTATTTTTGTTCCAGAGTTATTGACATACGCGTATCGTAGGGTTATAAATATTAGAATGGATAAGATAGCTAGAGACGGTGGGGAAATTAAACCGCGCAAGAATGGCACATTGCAATGCAAACCAGTACTCAAATAAATTCCTCCATTGATTAGCTATCTAGCAATCTGCAGATCAATCCAAAGAACTATCTTAACTGTGAGATAAAATTTAACGTCTCGATCATCAAAAGCGCAGAGAATCTGTAGCTGGGGAAGAATCAAACCAAGTTGTCCATTACGTACGTACGCTATAGATCGAGGACAGATGGATAGCTTTTCATTAACTAGTTTTTATCAATCTCTTGGGGTTTTCTCACCATCAAAGTTAAATTATAAGACATATAGATATGAATGTCATCCTTGTCGTCGTCCCTTATAGGTAGCTTATAATACACTGCAGAGTTCCAGTGCACGTCACTGTTATAAGCACATTAGCATCACATGCAGCAGGCAATAAGGCCATTTTTCTTTGAAGAAGATTGACAAGGAGAGCGAGGTCGGCCATGTTTGGTTTAGGTCCACAAGCACATGCAGACACATCATCCTGAATCTTTCTCTCTGTCGCATTCAAAAGGGGAAATGGCTCTAAATTCTCAAATCCAGTGAGTCGACGAGATTCAAAGTGTGGGCAAATGGGACCAGAAGAGTTGAATAGCAGCTCATTTGGATGAACATGGTACGTGTCTGGAGGGGAGAGGGAGACGGACAGATCTAACCAAAATGACAAAGTTACTATTTGAAGCCCTACTACTGCATCGACTTGTTTATTGGTTTGGTGGTGGTGAAGTATGGATTACAGAGGATAGCTTTTGTGGGTTTTGGAGGAGAATGTATGATTATGCACGAGGTTTCATATCATAGGGGGAATGATTGAGAAGCAGAGAAGCATGCATGTACCAATATCAAAAAGATAGTGAGGAATTAAGAAGCAATTTTAATACCTGCAACCACTAGCTTGCTGCTTGCACTAACCTTTTGGCTTTGTCGACGGGGATTTAAGAATGTAGGACGGTATTGGGATCCTGGTGGAGAGAGGTTTTCACTAGGGCTGCAGCATTTGTCACATCCATATGATCCAATCACATATTTGGCTCGTTTATTGGGGTTGAGGTACTTGTTGTTGTTGGGTTTTATTGTGAATCAAGGACCCCCACATATTGGTGTACATGTGGCCGCGCGATTGACCATAGGTTAGCACTCACTCGGAGGCTGCTCCGGTCACTCGAAGCAATGGGAATTGGGAATGGTAGGAGCATATAGGTCATCTACATTCTTTTAAGAAAAGAGGTTACTTTGTTGTTGCTCTGTCCAAATCAGTGCATAACTGACTTAGGATAAGAGATGCGAAGATGGGACGACAACTCGGGTCCTCCCTCCTAACGCTTGCGGTTTCATGTTACAACTCCTTTGCCGGAGAAAGTCTCCGACGATTAAGAATGCGCCAAGCTTTCCACACTTCTCTTCCTTATCAACTCTAAAATGATGATATTATTACGTCCTACCATGAACTAGTTGTTATGTAATACAGGATTACACGTGTTTGTAATACGATATTGACATATGTGCATGCAAGGAACATAAACAAAAACCGAACAAAAAAGTGAATATGACACCATACCATTCACTTTCCAAGTAAAACCGGACAAACCTTTGGGTTGTCAAGAAGCACGAAGATATGGTAGTCGAGACCACTGAATAATTTCTCCTAATCTTTTATGTATATATAATAAGACAAGTGATCTTTTTCTTAAAAAACAAAAAACAAAAACAAATGGGACGAGTGATTTTTCCTTTCGGTGTAAAAATGAAAATTAAATTCAAATTATAAACGTGTGGTTTTTTTTTGTCTATCAAGTAAACGAACAATTCACCGTGAAACGAGTAGTAATTAACTTAGGAATTATTCCATATGCGCAGCAGATACTTGCAGTGATGGCTGGGCTTCAGTTTGCTGAGGCTTTTAGTGCATTGTTTTGGTAAGTTGTTGGACCAATCACCAAATGTATCAATTGGTGCTACACGACAGGGTCCTAACTCCTAATCCCTCTTCTTATTGCTTTGCCAAAAAAGAAAAGAGATAAACGAATCTCTGTTCTTCCTGCTTCCTTACATGGTTTCCTCCTCTATTCACAAAAAAAAAAAAAAAAAAAAAAAACCATGGTTTCCTCCTATCTGAAAATCTGAAATGAAGATACTCGATCAGAAAACCAAGCCCCACTAGGAAACTTGGAACTGGTATATCAGAGCTCGCGCACTGACCACTGTCCATGTCTCGAAATTATTTTCCTAGAGTATATAAACGAATTCCTAGGAGAATTCCTTGATGTGTATGCGTGTATAGTATATAAAATTTGTATGAGTCCAAATTTTGGTGATCACACCATATATACTTCTAACTGGTTTTCAGCTATAGCGTGAGGTGAATCTCCCTACATTTGTATTTACAACGTTAGCATACCTGTAACTAATCGGGAACAAACTTGGCATATATGCATTTTCTGTGGTCGTCATGGACTCGTAGTTATCAAAGTTCGATCTTCTGCATCAAACAGTGTTGATTCTACACCAACGTATTACAATTCTTTTGAATCTGCTAACAAATTTCCGCAGCTGTGCTTTTGTTTTATAGCTCAAAAAACACTGTCAATTGCAGGAAAGATTACAACCAAAACCCCAACCTAAGCATAGCACGCTACAAATGACTTGAGGCATTCCAATAGAGATAACCATATAACCTTTGCTTCAAAGTAAACACATAGTATGATCACTAACTATCCAACCAAATACGTCCTACTTCCAAATTTTGAACAACGATCTACGTAGTATAACAACGTAATGAGCATTGATGCAAATGTGGAACTCAAATAAAGACAATCTATTGACTGAGGGTGTGGCAAAGCCACATAGAATCGATTAATCGATCTCATTTCAATGCATTTGAAGCAATATGTTTCATCATGATGAACCCTTCTAATCCAAGAATATCAGAGTACCAGGATGGCTAGCGCATGACATAAAATGATTATGGTTTTTCATCCTGATGTTACCTGCAAAAGTTACTACTTATATATGATAACATGACAGTCCTATATTCCTATATAAGTTAAGGATACTGGCTATAAATGATACAGACATAATTTGCTGGACCTGGAACAAATTTTACCATGATCAGCCCTTTAATCCAAGAACATCAAGGATGGAGGCTAATAAGATGATAGCCACGAGTCAACATATCATTATGCTTATCTCGTTCACTTTACTTTGGTCCTGATGTTACCAATGAAAAGACATTACAACGTTGCAGCTTGTGGTTCCTCAGTCTGACAGTAATTACACAATACATCTTGTTCCTTGCTTTGGTTGTCTGCTGCAACTTTTTCACCTTCCTCAGCATCAGGGAGGCTCCTTAGCACCTAATCAGAGACATTTTATTTAATGGTGCTTGCCGTGATAGCCCCTATATCATTCATATAAATAAATCAAAGGGTAGATTTTTTTTTTTTTTTTTGGAATGGGAACTAAGGATATTTAACTAACCTCATGAAGATACCATGATGCAAATGCATCAGTAGCAGCATACTGCAGCTGCTCTTTTGATAAATATTTGGTCTCCCAGTTACCCAACCGAATTTTATTGGGCTTCAGAAGCTGCAATACATTGGTAACATAAGCAGGAATTTCTATAATTTCTGTACTGAGGAGAATATAATTATAGGTTAAATGCCAGTGCAACATTCAATAGAGTATAATTGAGATTCCATCTGTTCTATAGTTTTGCTGAGATTTCCCACAAAGAGAAACAATAATAAGTTATGCAGAAAAGCAGATAGCAGAGAAAAACCAAGGACTACCTGTTTACAAATGAGCTTCTCAGTTAGGGATGCAAGACCCCAATTCTGTGAATCTCCAAGCTTTTGATTAGCAAGATATGAAAGATCCTCCACAGCTTTAATAGATACATTATAATCCTTGAAAACCTTAACAGCATCATTAGCGAACCTGTTGATATATCAGATTTTATATTAGAATGAAACTAATAATATAGTACAGTAACAAAATATGAATGTCTAAGTGGGAAACTGCAGCAATTCTGTACACTAATACATCATACAGACCTTCAAAATTGAAGAACTTTCAAGAAGTAACTGCAGACTTCGAGGTATTCCAGAATGTATGATATGCATCACATGACAACAACTTGTGTCTCCACATATCTGCAGGACTGCAGCCTTCCCTGGTGGAACACCTGCATATTTAGGGTTTCCCATGATGAGGATCCAGAAAGTCCAAGTTGATGCATATTACTTCGATAGAAAAATAAAAAATACAAACACAATCATACCCTGCTTCAAGAATAATGAATGAGAACATCATGTTTCATTGTATAAATCCCAACATAAAAGTGGCTTTTATGTTGTAAGCCCCAACCAAATAAGTAAACCATGAACCTTTTTAACATCAAATTGCAACAAACATGTGGTGAAAAGAATTCCAATAGAATTTTAGTGGAAGAGCATCACTCTTGGGAGCCAGTATGAAGACTTTCCGACTCCACCGGAAGGATCTTGGGCATGACAAATTTCAGATTTCCAATAGAATTTTAGTAAAATAAAAGTCTGGTGAAATGAATGCACCTACGCTCAAAACTCTAGGGTGAAGCTGGGATCTCATTCTGTTGATGGTATTCAGTTAACAGGTACGTGTTTGCATGGAGCAGTTAAAGAATGGAAAGAAAATGTACAAGAGTTTATATATGTCTGGAAAAACTGATCATGCATCAAACAATATGACATTCCAATTGTGCACCATTTGGAAATAAGTGTATTCTTTGCAAGTAAAATAAAATCGAATCAAGATGTAGAATACCGGTTTAACCATATGTATAGAACAGATAAAAGTGACTGAGAATTTCAACATGGACTATAGTGCTATAGTGACTTGGGTTGTAAGGAAAAAGGATGTGGATGGCACAAAGCAGTGGCATGAGAAGAACCCCAATAGTTATTGTCACGCCCATTTTCAAAAAGAGGAGGCAAACAAGATTAGAGGGTCTAATCCCCACAATGTGAATATTATGGCCAGATGAGAAAAGTTTTAGAGAAGAAAGCCAATGAAGTCTTAACAACAAGTATACATCAAGTAAGAGAGAAGAGATTAATCTAACAAAAAAAAAACAATGCATAAAGGAACAGCATAGCTAACCTCTTTGGAATGTGGGTTTCCACTCGATGTCAAATCCCACTGCATTTTGACCCATTTCGTTTTGCTTTGCTTTCACAGTCTTTAAGATATCCATGGCAGCTTTCTCCACTTCAACTGTGGTCCTGCTATATGTAACCTGAGCTCCAAACTTCAACACAGGATATCTCATCCTTGTATTGGCTGCTTCAGAAAATAAAAATCAATATAACAACATGTATCTTCCCAAAATAATATAAAAAATAAAAAATAACTTTTCCAATATTAAGGAGGTGTGGAAATGATACAGAAATGCTTTTTCCCAATCATATAAAACATTTGCAAATAAAAAAAACCACTGAAAATTAGGCATTGTAAATCTTCTTAACTACACAATTATAAGAGCGAAAATTATACTAAATCATCTTCATGTATACAATTTCTCCTAATAATCTTAATTCATCTGGACTTAAGGCATTTGTCCAACAGTAAATTGTCCTATCAGAGAGATAAATTGGCATATGTGTGAACTAATCCAGATTGTCAGACAAATGGTAATAGTAGGGACCCCATCCGCCAAATCTGACTTGGACAGTTTAAAATCTTGCTGAGTGACACCATATCCATCTTCTCAATCATATGAATATCGATGCATTGAAAGCAACAATGTAAACATTTGGTGGAACAGAAATTCTAGAAGTAACTACTAGATAATGACAGTGGCTTACCATTTAACATCAGTAACAAAAGAAATATCACTTAGAATGTGAAACAAACCAAAAGTCGATGCATGCTTGGTTCACCCAATAAAAAGTTGGCCTTTTTTGTTCCGCTTACATAATCTGATAGATCTCTAGGTAATTCTCTAGTCTAAATGTCTCTTGACCATCACATCAAAAGTTCTGAGAAGACATTGATTGTTCACAACACATTTTTACTATGTGTGCCCTATCCCTGACCTCAAAAAGAAAAGTCGACCCTAGAATTGTGATATGTACAACTATCCTCTGTATTCGAATCCACCCAAATTTCATAAGAGCTCACAGCCCCCAAGTGAAGGGAAAAATAGTTAACAGAGCAAATTCCCATCCCTATTGATCCTCAGTCTAAGTCCTCTGTACCAACATTCATGAATTCCAATTCCTTTTGGCCCCACACACTCCTTCCAAAAAGTATAAAGCTTCCTCAAGGATCACCACCATTGTCTCTATTCACAACCTTTCTGGCGATCATCCACCAGTAGTTACCCTCACCTTCCAGGCACACTGGCTTGGAAGGCGGCAAATTTAACCTTCTGTCTGTTCCTTTCCAAGACATCATATTTATCCAAGTCTTCTCCCTCCAATTCAACCACCTCTTGCCGAGGTTCCCCCATCCAACCATTACCTATACTCTACACAACCTTAGCCTTTCTAAAACCGGAGGTGCATCCCCATAACATGAAGCACCTACAGTCATAATGCCACTTCACAATATTCTATTCATCTGCAATCCCCAAATCCAATACAACACTCCGGCTCGCCACACAGCCTCAAACTGAGCTCTGATTTCTACAGAACAGATAGCTAAAATTTCTACTGAGCATTTCAACCTTTTCAACCAAGAATAAAACGAACTCAAATGCAAATCCAATACAATTTTTCCTTCTCTTCATTTTCAATAAACACAATCATCATCATCTCAATTTCCAATTCAATTAAGCAAAACCTAAACGAAAATCAGAATGAGGCAAACCTTGACGACATGGTGAGAGAGCGAAGGCGTTGGGATGCTGGAGAGCGAGAATTGAACTCGGCAGTCGGCGGCGGTCCGTGACTACTTCGTCGACTGGATTTGCGCGTCGCTTTTTGGAAGTTGCAGCAGCTTCGAATGCGGCTTCAATGGCTCGTAGGTCTTCCTCTATATAGATCTTAACCATCCAGGTGGAGGCTGAATTTGGTATTACGGTGAAAATAACTCAATTGTTAAAATAATCAATTTAGTGTTTAATAACGGTATATTTGAATCGATATAATCAAATAAAATGTTTCGAACCCGTTTAGTAAACTGTAACACTATGACACTGTCCAACTACAAAAAAAAGACACATCCATCAAAACAAAAACCCACCGCATAAACAAATGATCTTCACTCTATGATCTAAATGACAAACAAATAATAATAATTGGTTCAACAATGAAGTCCTTCTTTGATAGAAATGGCTTCAGCCAACAAAACCGATGTATCACCCACATACGGAGTCGCTACTATGAGAGGATTACCGTTTGCATCTCTAATTACAAACCCTATCGCAGCACGGTTAACTTGAACTTGAACTGAGGCGTCAAAGTTTAATTTCACAAAAATTTATGTCAGGAGAATGTCATTTGATGATAGGCAAAATAGAAGTTTATGATCAACCATGTTGACTTTTTCTCTAAACCCTAAGGAGCGGCGGACTTCCAGAGACCAGCACGACCTCGTCCGGTGGCGGCCTTGATCTAGGCTGGTCTATTGACCATGCCTACATCTCATTGCTTTGTTGCTGGACGGGATCTCAAATCGGGTCATGAGTCTTTGAATTGGCTTGTGCTCAAGGTTCTGATATGGTTGGGTTTTTTTTCTTGTCTTCTCTCTCTTTGGTAGCAAGTTGGAAGTCTCTGGGCAAACGATGCGACCCCATAATCAGAGTTTGGACAGATTGGCGGCGTTCGGCTTTGTTCCAGCGACGAGGTACGGGCTAATCTGGATCGACTTAGCTTGGGTTCGTTTAAGGCTGTCTAGATCATGATGTGAATGTGCAACGTGAAGGTCTTTGGGTCAACACGGTGGTAGTCGTGGTGGATCTGAAATTGCAGCAGCGAAGGTCAGGCAACATGCTCCGACGGTGAGTTTTGGCTTTGACGGGTACGACATGTCGGCTGGAGAGGATGGAGCTACGATTAGGCTAATCAGTTTGGGCCTAAGTGTGGGTTACTTCTTGGACTCTCTTTTGGCTCTCTAAGTTTTGGGCTAGGGTTTGCTCTAGTAGGCCCATTCCTAAATATCTAGTTTTATCTATTTACGTTAAATCCTTGTTTTAGGATCCTAAGCACTTTATGTGCACTCTATGTTTCTCTAGTGTTGTTGGAGTAGTACCGAAGGAGGATATCCATTATCTCTACGATTTTAAGCTCATAGAAATAGGTCTATCATTTATATACCATGGTGGGTACTACAATTGCCTCCTATCAATGACAGCAGTAGGGTATGTAACGATCTATCATACATGTGATGAATATATTTTCCCTTCGGTGGTTGATAAAAAAATTATAAAAAAAAAGAAGATAAGTAGTTAGAAAGAAACATAATAGCATGAAATGAAAATAACATTGACGAGTATCAACCAATTTCTGCTGGAAAATCAGTTGATTTCTTGTATTCTAAATAGACCAAGAAATCACCAATGCCAGTTGTATAGAAAATTTGTCAGGTATTTCAAATAATGATTTCAACAAATCAGGGAAAAATTTATTCTTTTAGAGGATCTTTAAACTCCAAACTATGTCTAAAAATTTAGCAGCTGGATGAGAAAGAACTGATGATTGTTGCAAACTAGCCATGACTCGAAGGACCCAAACAAATCGGTATGAAGTGACACCGCGGTTATTTTATGCACTCGTTTAGGAATTTGCTGTATACATTTAACAATTATAAACGTGTATTACTGTATTTTATTAAAACAAAAAGAAAAAGCATGAGAAATGTTTTAAAAACTAGTCGTGGACTTGAAACATGGCCCAGTCCTGAGTGAGGCGCATGTCAGTCCCGCCATTTCCACTATCTAGTCTCTAGAGAAACCCCAAAACCCTCTTCTTCTTCTTCCGCATGACTCCTCCGACCGTCCTCATCAAATAGCACACCAGTAAACCAAAAAACTAGGGCAAAGATGAGTACGGTGGACAAGATGCTCATCAAGGGAATCCGGAGCTTCGACCCGGACAACAAACACGTCATCACCTTCTTCAAGCCCCTAACCCTAATCGTCGGCCACAACGGCGCCGGAAAAACCACCATCATCGAGTGCCTCAAGCTTTCCTGCACCGGCGAGATGCCTCCCAACGCCAGGTCCGGCCACAGCTTCATCCACGACCCCAAAGTCGGCGGCGAAACCGAGACCAAGGGCCAGATCAAGCTCCGCTTCAAAACCGCCGCCGGCAAGGACGTCGTGTGCATTAGGTCGTTTCAGCTCACTCAGAAAGTCTCCAAAATGGAGTTCAAAGCTATCGAGAGCGTCCTCCAGACTATTAATCCCCACACCGGAGAGGTTTTCGATTCTCGATTCTCTTTGTTTCGCCAATTTCATATTGTTATGTTGTGATTATTGATTTTTTCGAAGTGTAGTTTTTCCGAAAAGTTGTTGAGTTTTGGTTTTATTGTGCCGCAGAAAGTTTGCCTTAGCTATAGATGTGCTGACATGGATAAGGAAATCCCTGCTTTAATGGGCGTCTCGAAGGCTATTCTTGAAAATGTGATCTTTGTTCACCAGGACGAAGCCAATTGGCCTTTGCAGGATCCTTCCACCCTGAAGAAAAAGTTTGATGATATCTTCTCTGCCACTCGGTACATATCTTGAACATGTGTCCCTTCAATATTGACAAATAGTTAGTTAGTTGCGTTGTAGTCTGTCATTAATCTAAAAAGATAAGATATCTTTGTAAATGCTGCATGAAAGGACATACAAGAATTAAGGGATGTTTAGATATTGCTACAGTACCCCAAGATTGGATCATGCCTCGGTATGGTTATTCATTTTAGCTAATTGCAGTTGATTTATTCGATCATGTTTGTGTTTGCAACTTGTGATATCAGACTATGTTCGTCCCTTGTGTAGGTATCGAATGTAGCAGATTTCCTGTTTCCCAAGGTGTTTCAATTGGCATGTGTGCTTTACTTTGAGTCCTGTAATCTGATTGTTGTGCTGCATAAGTCGACTGAGTTAACCTTGGCCTGTCTTTATCTTTTTGACACTGTTGTTTTTAGTCTGTTAGTACTTCTTGTATGTATTTTGTTGGACTCTTTGAAGATTATCAGTCAAATTTATTAATCGTTTGCATCTGCTACTCATCAGGTATACCAAGGCATTGGAGGTAATTAAAAAACTTCACAAGGATCAAGCTCAAGAGATAAAGACTTACAAGCTAAAATTGGAGAATCTTCAGACCTTGAAAGATGCTGCATACAAGGTTCACTTATTCAGTATATATTTGATAATTGCTATTAATCTGCAAGGCTTGATCATTGTAGAACGTCTTACAATAAAATGGCACTCCATTCAAGAGTCTTCAATTCCGAACCATTCTAATATTTGGTTTAGCTGGCCGATTTTATGAACCATTCTAATAGTCTTAAAAAGTCCTGCTATTTCTTTTCAGTCAAAGCACCCAAATGACACCAACACACTGAATCTGCCAAAAGACACGGCCTTCTTTCTTTTGCCAAAACTAAGATGTGGTGTACTTAAGAGAGCTTGACTCCTGCTGGGCTCTTAGATGGAACTAATTGGCTCTATGGTTGTCCACATCTGGTCAAAAACGTCATCCCATAAATACCTCTGTGATTACAAGTTTTACATGCTAAACTTGTCTGATTCATTACAGAAAAAAAAAAGATAAATAATCTCTACAAGACCATTTTGCTGTATAATTTTGTAAGTTTCATTGCTCATTTTATTAATTTTCTTCCAATATCTTCATGCTATAGTTTTATCTCCTTTGGTTCTCTGAATGAGTTTCATTGTTGCAAGATATTTTCATTTTTATTTTAGAGGATTGAAGTTGCTGATATTAAGTGTTTTGCTTATAGCTTCGTGAAAGCATTGATAAAGATGAGGAAAGAACAGAATTAGTGAAAAGACAAATGCAGGAGTTGGAGGGCAGCATTCATGATCTGGATGCTAAAATTCTTAATGCTAGTGAAACACTGAAGCATCTGCAGAACCTGAATGACCAGCTATCTACGAAGAAAGCTGTTAGAAGCACTCGACGTGATGAGAAGAGGAGACAGAAAGCAGATCTTTCAGAAAAAAATATAGGTGAGTAGCTTCGTAGCAGTATTTGTTATTATTATTATTTTGTAATATCTATTATTCTTATTTTTATTTGTCTCTATTGTATACACATATATATGAAGGAATTAATTGATTTCTTTGGGATTTTGACCTTTTATGTTTGGGTCTTTTTGTATTGGCCAGACACTGATGAAGAGTTGAAGGAATGGAAAACTAAGTTTGATGACAGAATTCGAGATTTAGGAACTCAAATTTTTAAGCTGGAGAGGGAACAGGATGACACAAAGACCAAAAGTAATTTCCTTGGTCAGACAATAAAGGATTCTATATGGGATGTTAGCAAGCTTCAAAATGAAGCTAATGTAAGTGAACTGCATACGTTTTGCTACTGTAAAACTGAATCACTTTTGTGTGGAAGATATTTCTAGTTTAACCTTTTACTTTTGAATTCAGGCTTATTCGGACTTAAAGAAACAGAGGGATTCAACCATTCAAAATTTGTTTGCAAGGCACAATTTAGGTTCTCTTCCAGATCCCCCCTTCAACAATGAAGTTGCTATAAACTTGACAGATAGAATAAAATCAAGGTTGCGTGATCTAGAAAAGGATTTGCAAGATAAGAAGGTGAGTTCTTCCTTTTTCTTTCTTGTGGTATTTTTATTCATAATGGATGAATACATCTTTCGGTTCTTTCCCTATACCTTCATGAAAACTTGTTTGAAACTTGGAACGATCAATCCTAGCAGAAATAAGATTTGCTACTCCCAGAATTGTGTACCATACTTGACCTAGTATCTTGAGTTGAGATTTATATCCATAAATGTTTGGTCTTTGACTGAGAGAAGCTAATCCATGGTCTTGGTAGGTGGGTCTCACAGTTCCCTTGATGTTAGGATTGAAAAATGAAGCATCCAATGATTACCTTACATGAAAAGTGCTAAACTAGAAAGTGAATCACATTGGGGTCCATTGAAATGTTGGTATACTTATTGCAATAACGATATAAATATATAATTCGTGAAAATTTTCTGAAACAACAGAACTTTGAATAAACCTTTAGGAAATACTAAAAAGTGAATAATGCATCTATGGGACCTGTAAGCTTCATAAAGTAATTCCCTTTGAATTGAACTGCTGTTGTGCTGTTTTTCAAGTGGATTATTTTTATGCTCTCTGTGTTACTTGGGTGGTTTTTCATTTTGTTTTTTTATTTTTAACTGTTAAGATGATTAGTTAATCAGTGGACGCATTGTCTCTACTATGTATTAGTCTCCTTTGTGTTAATAAAAATTTGTTGCTTTTCTAGGATATTTGGCATGTGCCACTTCCCACTTCTATATATATATATATATACCATTCTGTTTGTTTGCTTCTAACCATTCTGTTCTTGTATCTGATTGCACTCATTGTTAAAAACCTGGTGCTCATTTTTCTCTCAGCTTTTTTTTTTTTGGTTCTGTCAGAACATCTATTTAGTATTTACTACCAAATCAAGAACCAACTGTATACATAAACCTAGATTCCAGAAATCTCAAATTTCCAATTCTCTCTGCCTTGGTACACACACACACTCTCTCTCTCTCTCTGTGAATTCTTCATTCAGAATTGCTATTCATCCTTCCCAGAATCATCTTTAGGATAAAGATGATAATCCCATCTTTCTGAGATTTCCCAATCTGAACCCCTTTGTGTTTCACGACAAAGCCACCTTATATGGACATCCCCACGACAATAAACAAAGGAAAGAGCATAATGTCAGAACATTTGCTCAATCTATTACCAAAGATATGTAATCGATCAGAGATGTGCCTGAAAATTTGCTTAAACTCTTAAAGCCTCACAGATTCAGTTACCATCTCTAGAAATCCTAAATCAAGGTTGAAATTATTCAGATTTCTGATTTGCAATTTTGCTGATGACACTTTATTGTTTGTGAAGGCTAAATTAAATGTTTGGCCTGTTTGCAATACTTGCTTTATAATGTACAGTATAGATACACACCCTCGTAGTTCAGGGAATTCCCCATATATCTCTGACCCTCCCATGTTAAGCTCATCTCCCCTAGAAAATGAAAGGTTTCAAGATTATAAGAATAACGTAATACCTTCTAACAATTATCGAAGTAGACTGTAAATTAATTTCTGTTGTCACCATTTTTGTTTTCTGAACTTAATTAGAAGCGCCAATTTGGATATTATTTCAGAAGTTAAATGAAGCTGAAGTCAAGAAAGCATGGGACCGGTACATGGAATCAAATGATCGTTGGAAACTAAAGGAAGCTCAGCACCAGGCTAAAGCAGAAATAAAGGTTTGCACTCATAAGCATGCACACCATATAGCATTCTTTGAATGTGATTTGTATTGACTTTATAATTGTGATACATGCAGAATGACCTTTTGAAGCGTATCGAGAAGAAAAAAAATGAGCGTGATTCTTTTGAAAGTTCAGTTTCAAACTGTGACCTGTCTCGATGAGAAAGAAAAAAACATGGTGAGTGTGGCCCGGCTTAATATTAGTATTTACAAGTTTAAAATTGATATAATATGCAGTTGACTTTTCTGTCATTGTAGCGAATTGAGGTTGAGCGAAAGACAAATCAGCTTGCTGTTAGAGATTTTGATTCAGTCATTCGTCAAAAGCAGAGTGAGGTGTTTCGCATTGACCAAGATATTACTGCCGTTACTCGAGAGAAGAATGTCTTAGATGGTGACAGGGATGATAGAGTATTACTGTCTCACAAGACGACAGACTTGGAGATTCATAAAAGGAAACACAGAAAGATGTAACGACTCTCTCTCTCTCTCTCTCTATATATATATATATACAGCCCTTCTCAGCTGCGGACATCCGCACCAATGGTTTTGGTGCGGATTTTCATTTTTGCACTACTGTTCGATCGAATTTCCTCATCTCCACCGTTTAGTATCTAGATAATATTGTGTAGATCATCTCTGCAAAATTTCAGTCAATTTGGTAATCGTTAAGACCCTCAAAATGGCGTCTTTCTGTTATAAACATGAACGGTTCATATTTGACAGAATTCAGGCCGTCCATTGGTTTTTAGAGTTTGAGGGCCTTAATGATTACCAAATTGGCTGAAATTTTGCAGAGATGATCTACACAATATTATCTTGATACTAGACGGTGGAGATGAGGAAATTCGATCGAAAAGTGGTGCAAAAATGAAAATCTGCACCAAAACCATTGGTGCGGACGTTCGCAGCTGAGAAAAATCCTATATATATATATATATATATATATATATATATCTGCTCCTTTTGTTATTTAGCATGTATTCATATTTTAGAGAAGATGATGTTTCTTTGCATTCCAGAATTGATGACTACAAGGACAGAATTAGGGGAGTGCTAAAAGGAAGGCTTCCTCCGGACAAGGATTTGAAACGTGAAATCACTCAGGCCTTGAGGTTGTCCTAAACTATATATTGCAGTTTTGTGTAATCATCCCAGATTTTAGTGTAACAGCATATGTGCATTTATAGTATCTGCCAACTTTATACTTCAAGAGTCCAAGAGCAACTGAATCTCAGATTTTAAGTGGATTCTTTTCATAGTGTAACATGTTCTTAATATTCTCTCTGCAGGGTTGTTACCATGGAGTTTGATGACTTGAGCACCAAATCTCGTGAAGTGGAGAAGGAGGTGACTATGTTTCAGATGAAAATACAAGAAGTTAATAATAACCTTTGTAAACACCGTAAAGATCTGGAGTGTAAGTATTATAAAACAGTATATGATGAGATTTTAGCTCTGTGCTACACTTACCATATACATAAGTTAATAATATACTGTATATGATATCATTTTTCGGTAAGCTGATATAGTTAAGACTTCAGCTGACATGGTGTCAGGCTGTGAGTTATCTTTCTCATTTTTTTTAAAAGTAGCATATTCCATTGAAATCATATGCTCAATAGTTTCTTACTGATTTTTTTTTTTTTCATGCAGCAAAGAGGAGATATATTGAAACTAGACTTCAGGCCTTAGATCAGCAATCTTTTACTGTTGATTCCTATACCAAAGTCTTGGATTCAGCCAAGGAGAAACGAGATGTGCATAAAAGGTGTTTTATTTTTAGATTCTATCTTATTGAGTAATAAAATCAGTAACAACATGTTGAGCACTGACAATATCCGGTGTTATCTCTGTAGCAAATACAACTTTGCAGATGGTATGCGACAGATGTTTGATCCTTTTGAAAGAGTGGCTCGTGCTCATCATATATGTCCTTGTTGTGAACGCCCTTTTTCTCCAGACGAGGAAGATGAGTTTGTTAAAAAGGTTGGCATTAATCATCGCTCATATTTAAGCAGGCTGTGAATTTGGTATTTTACATGTTTTACGTATATGGTTGAATTGGCTAATATATTCTTGTGATTTGCAGCAAAAAGTGAAGGCAGCAACTTCTTCTGAGCAAATAAAAGCACTCTTAGTGGAATCCTCAAGTGCTGACTCTTTCTTTCAGCAAGTGGACAAGCTTCGCATGTTTTATGAGGAATATTTCAAAATCGGCAAGGAAGCAATCCCTAATGCTGAGAAAGAACTATCTGAGCTTACTGTAGAGATGGAGCAAAAGTCCCAGGCCCTTGATGACGTAATTCTCAAATCTGGTACACCTTGCTTTTAAGTTTAACAGTTGAACCAGTTGAATCATCTTGATATATAACAGTTCAAGAAACATATTAGGCCTGTGTGTTGTTGATGTGATTGAACCTTTAAGCGGAAAATATAGTGAATCACTGCTTTTACCTCTCTTCATTCACCTATACTGTATTTTATCAATACTATGCTAAAACCATTACATGCCCTCCAAACTAGGTTAGATGACACCATGAGTTGCTTTAATGCATTATTGATCAAAATGTTGGCCGTCGGGTATTAGTTAGGTCTCAGTCCTATCTACACTCAATGGTATATGGCATAGTATTCTCTTAGTCCCTTCTTTTAGACTTTTTGATTGTTGGCCACTGAGTGGAACATCCGATTATGATTCCATCATCATGCAGGCTTTGTATTACTGGGTCACCAATTTTGATATCTTTCAAGAAATTCAGAGTGACTATTAGATAATGGCCAGACAAGGCAACCACCGTAACAGGAAGAAAAAAATGACCTAGAGATAATTGAATATTATATGCAAAAGTCGCACCTAATCATTGATATTTTCTCCATAGAAGAAAGGTTGATGTCTGGTCTCTTGCATGTAGTAATATTTCTTTTTTCATGATATGTTGCATGCAGTCCTAATTAGGGCAAAAAAATATAGTATCTTCCCTAAAGGAAATCTTTGTGGACACTAGAGCCTCTTGTTTTTTTGTTGGTGTTGTAGGTGTTAGCTGTTTCTGCTCAAGTCAAGTCTGATAAGGATTTAATTGAGGCCTTGGTGCAACCCATTGAAACTGCTGACAGACTACTTCAAGAAATACAAATACGCCAGAAGGAAGTTGATGACTTGGAGTATAAGCTTGATATTCAAGGGCCAGGTGCAAAGTCCTTGGAGGATATTCAGTTAGAGCTGACTAATCTGCAAAGCAAAAAGTATAAGTTCTAATATTATGTTCATTATTCGTGGTCATTGTTTTTGTTATCAGCATATCTTGATTGAGAAATAATGAGCTCTTGATAGTCTCCTGCTTAGTTTTATTTCCCATTTTGTATTCATCTTTTTAATTTGGGTATGTAACAGGGATAATTTGCATGCGGAACTAGAGAAGTTAAGAGAGGAACAAAGGTACATGGAAGGTGATTTGTCAAGCATTCAAATGCGGTGGCACAGTGTAAGGGAAGAGAAAATGAGGGCAGAAAATATGTTTCATGATTATGAAAGGACAGAAGAAGAGTTAGAGCGTTTGGCCGATGAGAAGAGTCAAATTGAACTCGATGAGAAGGTTATTTCATTAGCTGGGGTTCAAAATTTCACTGATAACATATTTACAAATAAAAAGCCATACCAACAGGCAGCCACCCGGACGCAGAAAAACAGTAGGCAGGGCATAAGTTATAGCTGAGAAACACTATCTATACCCTAATACATTTATTCGGCATCAATGTGTGTAGCACTTCTTGGGTTACTTTATTTGTACGTAAAAAATGTTTTCAATCTTTTATTAAATGTTTTCAATCTCGTTGGTTCTTTAGCAATAAAAGAAAAATGAAAAAAAGTTCACCAACTCATTTATCCTTTACAATTAGGGTTTTCTTAGCTTGCCCCTCTTTTAATACTTGATCAAACAGAAAGACACTGCATATAAAGATTGGGCTATTACAAAAATGTTGTATGCTGCCATTGCTGGTGCTGGTAATCAAGTTTGTTTAGTAATTTGGCCTTTGCACTGATAGTATTGCTTGATGCATCTTCTTTTACAGCCAAATGCATATAATTCAATCTGATGGTCATTGTGAGTTGTTATCATTGCTGTGGATAAGGAGATCAAGTCTAGGAAAGGTTTAATGCATATAATCAAAGTGATTGAATGAATGTTTCCTATAAGTTGTAAAATAAGTTTCGACCTTTGTGGAACTAATTCGTTGTCAGATTTTAGATTGGTTACCTTCTTGAATAGGTTGGATCAGTATGTTATGCTTGAGATATGACTTTCCAATGTTGAACAGTTCTAGCTCTTGTTTTCAACATTTATCAATTTTCTATGTAAAATTCCTTGCACTTTGAGTTGTCTGGTTTATCGTATTTCTAATCCATATTCACTTATTATGAACTTTCAGCTTTTCACTGAGGCTCTCGGCCCTTTATCAAGGGAGAAAGATAAATTACTTAATGACTACAATGAAATCAAAGCTGAACTTGGTCGCCAGTGTGAGGAGCAAGCTGAACAAATCAGAAATTACAAGCAGGAAGTGGATGAACTACTTAAGACTAATTCTAAAATTAAAGAGTAAGTTCTGTCTGCATCTTACCTTGTTCGTCAGTATTTCAGATTGGTGCTTAAGCTTTTGGTATGCAACTTACCTCTTTCATCTGCATTTCCATTTTTTACTAGGTACAATGATTTAAAGAAAGGAGAGAGGTTGCAGGAACTGCAAGAGAAGCTACGTCTATCAGAATCTCAACTTCAAAGTTGTGATACTAGATTGCAGGAAATTTCAGCTGAATTAGGCAGAAGTAATAAGTTAATGGAGAGTCAAGAAGAGCTGAGGCGAAATATTGATGCCAATTTGAATTATAGGAAAACCAAAGCTGAAGTACGTCTACTTACTCAAGAGGTCGAATCACTCGAAGCAGAAATCCTACAATTTGGTGAGATATCCAAATTTGAAGCTGAACTTCTAAAGCTCTCACAGGAGAGAGAGAGGCTTCTTTCAGAGGTATCCGTAGTTCTACACTATTTTCTGATCGTCTTGCAGTTACAATGTTGTAGTTGATGTCCATCTCAATTACAGCAGATTTGATGAAAGCTTCTGTGAATGAATAGAATAGAATGCATTTAATTCACGTATATAAATTATTAAAGTGGCCTACTTATGTTCACCAATGGTATTATAATAATATTCAGAAAATTATAGCAAATTTGTATGATTTATATCATAATCATAGCTTTCTCATTCAAGTAGCCATCAAATATGGCCTGAGCTTCTTTTTTTGTGTAGAAATTTGAGTCTGTAAATGAAATTGTAGTTACTATCCTTGCCTTGAGTTCATACTCTTACCACAAGATCGTACACAATTCAATAGCTGAAATTGCCATCTTCTGGGTCTTGTAAAATTATATAGCCTTTTGTTAGGACACAGTGCTTGTTCTTTGTTCATTCACTGATTTTTTGTTTGTTTGTCAAATTATGTATTGATTTTTTTTCTTTATGGCAGTTAAACAAGTTTCAGGGAACAATATCGGTTTACCAGAGCAATATCTCAAATCATAAAGTTGATCTCAAACAGGCACAATACAAGGATATTGATAAGCGGTACTTTGATCAGCTTATCCAGCTAAAGGTATGACATCCTTACAAAGCTGTGAACTTCAATCATCCTTATCACTGATATATTGTATCAATTGCTGACTGGTTTTGTGACAGACGTCTGAGATGGCAAACAAGGACCTGGACAGATACTACAATGCGCTTGACAAGTGAGTTTCGAGTATAAGATTTGATATTGATTTGTACAGGTTCTGCTGAGTCCATTTTAGTATACCTGTTTTATTAATTCTTATTTTCTCATATCTTGTTATCGTATTGCATTTGTTCTTTGTACTTGCATTTCAGTAAACAGCACCAGAGTTGTGACAAATGCTTCTTTCTGAGTTTTCTGTTGACTGGAACAAAATAATTTATAATATTTGTATTTGGTGTGAAGTAAATTTTGATCAACATTTGCTCAGTTTTGGTTGCGTGTGATGTCCTTCTGACCTTCTCTAAGGTAATACTTTTTCTTTCTTTTAGAGCACTGATGCGCTTCCACTCAATGAAGATGGAGGAAATAAATAAGATTATAAGGGAGTTGTGGCAGCAGACTTACAGAGGACAAGATATAGATTATATATGTATACATTCAGATTCTGAAAGTGCTGGGACTCGTTCATATAGCTACAAGGTATCAACAGTTTCTTCTTAACCTTGTTGCATGTAGCTAAAATATTTCTAACCATTCTTACATTGTTGCTACTGCATATCAGGTTCTCATGCAGACCGGTGATACAGAGCTAGAAATGAGAGGAAGATGTAGTGCTGGTCAGAAGGTGATTGATCTCTGGAAGCATTATTTATGTACTAGCATTTTAGGAGAAATAGGAAGCCAACTGACTTAATTTAAAATGATCTGGTGTAGGTGCTTGCTTCCCTGATCATAAGGTTGGCTTTAGCTGAAACTTTTTGCCTGAATTGTGGAATACTAGCACTAGATGAACCAACTACCAACCTGGACGGACCAAATGCTGAGTCTTGCTGCTGCTCTTGTTAGGTATGAGCGGAGTACATATTGATAGATACTCCGTTAGTTGATACCACTGACATGTTGCCCATTCTCCTGCAGAATTATGGAGGACCGGAAAGGGCAGGAGAACTTTCAGTTGATAGTAATTACTCATGATGAGCGCTTTGCTCAACTAATTGGCCAGCGCCAGCATGCAGAAAAATATTATCGAGTGGCAAAGGATGAACAGTATGGCTAATATTTTCTTCCGCATTATTTGTGTTTTTTGTTTTCTTGTTTTCTCCACATTATGCCCCTTCATTTTTTTTGTTTTCTCCTTTTAACCCTTTTTTTCCTTTTTCCAGCCAGCACAGCATTATTGAAGCCCAGGAGATTTTTGATTGAAGCTCTTTGAATGAGGTGTTCTTTTCTGTACCCAAATGAAGCAGTAATTTGGAAACTTTGAATGTGACATCCACAAAGCTCACTAGTCAAGTCCGTTCTTTGTTACCTTGTATAGAATATTTGAAGTGGCGTTTTGTAGGTGAATCATCGTATAAATTTATCTTCTTAAAATGCTTCGTTCAAATCCAGTATAGCATTTGACAGTTGGTAATGACATTAAATCTTCCACCAAAAAAGACAAAAGAAATGACCGTCAGGCACTGTGAATCATCGACGCCCCGCCCTCCGATCCCCATCCCACCCACCTCCACCACCTTACCAACTACCTGTAACAAATGGAATAGCAGCAGCTTCGACAAAATGACCCTTTGGTTGAAAGCAACTTGTTACAAACACATTGGGGAAATTTGAGTCAGAAGCCACTGCACTGCAATATGCAACTCGTACGAGTATCGGTTGCTTCCTTTCTGCTGGATTCTTCACAAGTTCTATTGGAAATTCTGCCAAAATTTGCTTCCTATTATTTGTGTTTTTTGTTTTTTGTTTTCTCCACATTATGTGAATTCTGCCAAAATTTGCTTACAAGAGTTCTGTGAAACGATCAAACGATTATAACCTGTAAACATAATCTTTTAAATTGATCTTCTTCTTTTTTCTCAATCAGACTTGAACAATACTGCTAGAAAAAACAAATTTACTCATTTCACTATCTAAAATTCAATAAAACAATAATATTCTTGGTTTATTTGTGGGAGCAACAAGATCAAATACAAAGGAGAATGGAAAACCATTAGATGGGAACCAAAACAAACATCTGACCTACAACAAAACAAGACAAAGCTTTTTCTTTTTTCCTTTTCCGACAGAAAATATTGTGAGGTGCCTTGATTCCAAGGGCTCGATATATTTATCACAATATTGAAAATATTGGTTTCTAGAGTAACCTAATCAATCCGTGTACTTCATTTCAGACATCACGAAACCAGGCATGTCAAATGAGGAGGAGAACTTTTCAACATCAGCCTTGAGTTCTTCAATTTCCTTGTTGTTCACCAACCCCTTGTTGAAGTCTTTCAGTAGCTTTCCATATTCCTTCTGGATCTTCAATGTGAGGGTCACAGCCCTATGAAGAAACACGCCAATCTTCTCAAAGTCCTTCTCAAGCAAACCTCTTGAAGTCATGGCTGGAGTACCTGTTATCCAGCCAATAAACTTATGTCAGAACAAGTTTGGCAATGACATCTAATTTACAGATCAACTACCATGCATGACAACACTGCCCCAACAAACCTTTTAAATAATGGGTCTATATGTGAAAAATGATGTCTCAGTTACATCAAATAAAATTAACCAGAATTGAAAAGTAAATATTAAAGAAGAGCTTACCAATTCTTACTCCTCCAGGAGCCAAGGCACTGCTGTCACCAAAAACAGCATTCTTGTTGACAGTAATGTTTGCTAGGTCACAAAGCTTCTCAACCTTGTTGCCTGAAGAACATAATCAAGGAGTTGTAAGTGTAAAAAAATGCCTTAAAAAAGAAATGCATGTGATGATTACAATTATAGATTGAGAAAATTCAGACTATACCAGTCAACCCAAGAGGCCTGAGATCCCACAGAACAAGGTGGTTCTCGGTTCCTCCTGTGACAAGCTTGTAATCCTTGCTCATCAGATACTTTCCAAGGGCAACAGCATTGGCCTTGACTTGTTTTGCATAGGCTTTGAACCCAGGTGTCATGGCCTGCTTGAGAGCAACAGCGAGAGCACCAATCTGGTGATTATGAGGACCACCCTGAAGCGAGGGGAAAACAGAAAAGTTGATCTTGTCTTCAAAATCATATTCTGCACCCTCTGGCTGGCCCTTCTTCGGTGGCTTAGGCCCCTTCCTGTAAAAGATCATACCAGCCCTAGGTCCCCTCAAGCTCTTGTGGGTTGTGGTTGTGACAATGTCACAGAACTCAAATGGATTTGCAGCTTCCTACACAAAAACAGAGTAAGAACACTGTGAGACGATCTAGATGACAGTATTTAGACACACAATATTCCAAAAACAGATAGCAATGACACTCAAGAATACAACAACACTAATTACTGGATTCACTTCAGATTTAAAACAAATTCTTAAATGAATCTGCACCTGCCATCTTTAGACATGTTATTTTATTATCAATCAATTCTTAATTATTAAAACAGGGAGGCAAAAAAGTCAGATTTAAGAAAACGACATCAAACAACAGATCCAGAAATTGTGCAAGCAAGCAACACCAAACAGCTAAACGTGCAGGTCACTTAAGACCATTCCCATTTGCATCCTAGTGACGTGACCTTCCTGACACTACATGCGACAGCGATGACAGCCAAATTACCAAAGCGCAAGAAAATCAACTGTTCCATTACAGCACTAGGAACACAATTAGTAGCATAAAACATTTACATCAATTACCATACAATTCAAGATCTTGATATAAAACAATGCACACCAACCTAGCGAAATGTATAAACCAGATCTCACACAAAACATTATATCTGAGCAAAGTGAAACAAGTACTGACACAAAGTGGGATCGAAAGCACAGACCTGAGCACAAACAAGGCCACTGATGTGAGCCATGTCGCAAAGCAAAAGCGCACCGCACTTATCAGCCACAGACCTGAACCTGGCGTAGTCCCAGTCCCTCGGATAGGCACTCCCACCGCAAATGATCAGCCTCGGCCTGAAATCCAAGGCCTTCTCCTCCAGCTTATCGTAATCAATGTAACCAGTTGTGTTGTTCACCTTGTACGGAAGAGACTCGAAGTAGATCGACGTGGCCGAGATCTTCTTGCCGCCGGAGGTGTAGTATCCATGGGTCAAGTGGCCGCCGGAGGGGAGGTCAAGGCCCATGATGCGGTCGTGGGGGTTGAGGACGGCGGTGTAGGCGGCGAAGTTGGCGGGGGAGCCGGAGTAGGGTTGGACATTGACGCCCCATTGAGACGCGTCGAGGTGAAACGCCTTGAGGGCGCGTGCGCGGCAGAGATTCTCGATCTCGTCGATGAACTCGTTGCCGCCGTAGTAGCGGTTGCCGGGCATTCCTTCGGAGTATTTGTTGGTGAGGGCGCTGCCAAGGGCCTCGATGACGGCGAAGGAGGTGAAATTCTCCGACGCGATCAGCTCGATGCCGCGGCATTGGCGACGCTTCTCCTTCTCGATCAGGTCGTGGATCTCTGGGTCCACGGCGTTCAGGGGGGTGTTGCCCCAGTCGTTTACTGGATCCATTTTCACAGAGAGAGAGAGAGAGAGAGAGATGGAGAAGAAGAAGAAGAAGAAGAAGAAGAAGAAGAAGAAGAAGAATGAGTGGCTGTGGTGTGGTGGCAAACTGGCGTTTCTGGATTTATAACACTCTCGCTCTGTTGTGTGGAAATACTGTTTTGCCCTTTTTGTGATTTTCTGTGGTTGGTGTCAGATGTGGATTTTTTTTTTCATTTTTCTTTTTTGTATTGACATATTCTTTTTCCACTTACCAGAAAAATCATATGCCTGCCAAAAAAGGGTTTACCCTTTGATTTTCTGTGAATTGTATGTCAATTTTCGGGCTGATGGTTAATTGGTTGTGTAGATATATGAGTATGCATGAATGTACTATTGGGGAGGAAATGTTATTTTTGAGAAATCCGTCCGAATGGTATACAAATTTTTGCTTTTTATAAACTTTGATATATCAAGTTTTTAAAATATTATAACGGTATCTCATGTTTCTATCCCGACTTAAGATTGATATATATAGTCATTAAGAGGAACTTTAACATACTCTCTATTTTAGCTTTTAGCTATTTTAGAGAGCGTGTTTAGCTTTTTTGATATTTTAGGAGCTCCAGCAGACTAACTGTTAGTACATAGCTAAAATACTTGGCTAAGCCGAGAATACGGTACAATTACCCGGTCAAGATAGCCCTGGTGGGCCCTTCACAGACATCCAAGAAAGGAATGGCCGGTAACTAACCGCTTGCCGGAGTCACTCTAGTGGCAAAACGCCCCCAAAAGAGGAGGCACTCCAAAGGAGGGCAAGGAGTCTCACATTGGAAACAAGCTCAAGGTACACAAGCTTAGCCTATAAAACAAGCTCAAGGTACACACATCTACACACTTTACATATAGAGATGCACAGTCTCTCTCTCTTTCACATTCCTCTATCGTACAAGTACTCAGCTAACTTAAGCATCGGAGAGTCGAAGACTGGGCCACCCCAGTCCCGACCCCGTGACGCTGTTATTTGTGCAGATACCGAGTGAAAGTCTCCCAGGAATTCTACTTCGTTCCGCCCCGCGACCTCTTCCCGGCTCGGGACGTAACATGTAGAAACAATTGGCGCTAGAAGGAGGGTCGTCCTCAAGTGGAAACCCCCACGTCGCTCACCCAGAAATCCCAGAAATCCTGAGGAGAGAGAGAATAGATCTGACTCTCTCTCTCTCCTTCGCTCGGGCATGCCGCAGCAAGGTAGCTCACCTTCCCAGCCATCAGGCACACAGTTTTTCAATGAATCCAGCATGGCCACCCCAACCTTCGGCCAAGGCCCACGCGCTGGAGAGCAGCGCCCAGAACTGATATGGACACCCAGCTTCCCTCAGCCGAAGTGGGAAAGCACTCTTGGTCTCGCGACCCCAACCTCGGCACCCTCCCCCCCCCCCCCGGGACATGCCTCCGCTTTTGGCACCCCTTCCCGGCTCGGGACCTCGGGACGAAGCAAATAATGCCTTCGCTTTTGGCGCCCTCTCGCCCACTTGATATCTCTCTCTCCCGGGGACGCCCGCCCATGTCCCGGTGCTGCTCTCCCGCTAGCCATCCGCGGACTCCGCAGGTCCCGCCATCCATTCGCGGACTCCCAGGTCCCGCTAGCCATTCGCGGACTCCCAGGTCCCGCTAGCCATCTGCAGACTCCGCAGGTCCCGCCATCCATTCGCGGACTCCCAGGTCCCGCTATCCATCCGCGGACTCCGCAGGTCCCGCCATCCATTAGCTGACTCCGCTGGTCCCGCCATTTCTCGCAGACTCCGTTGGTCCCGCCATCCATCCGCGGACTCCGCTGGTCCCGCTATCCATTCACGGACTTCCCAGGTCCGCTGACTCCTCTTGTCTCGCCATTCCTCACGGACTCCACTGGTCTTGCCAGAGTCCCTGCACACCGCATAGCGGCTCTACACGGCTCCAGATAAGTCTTACTTCACATTATTCAATTAAGTTGTTATCATATAAAAAGCATGTCACATGCATCATAATATATTCTCATGTACATGTTACACATACTTGTAAACCATGGGCAAACCACATACATTTGCTTCATATGATTACAAGCCAAATATTGATGTACATTTATCTATATCAATCTCAGGCTACACACATAGCATGTGTAAACAGCCATCATTCAAACATGCATTTTCTAGCTCCACACGCCACTAGCGCGACCTGTCCCGCCACTCCTTAACCCTAGCCAGCCCGACAACAAAACTCTTACTCTAAGCTTCCTACCAACATCACAGATATATGAACCGCCTCATTCACCCCCGATAAATCCAAAGACAAAGAACGTCACCAATTCATACCGTGAAACAGTGGATCCGCATAGTAGCAATGAAGCTGGTTGCAAACAGCCAAGCGCTCGCGCCCACTCGATCGAGGGTGAAATGGGACGCTTCCCAAATCTGAGGTTTATCGATCCCCTAAAACCCTAAACCCTCTGACACTTCTCTTTAATTGACAGGTTACGGAAGGAAGCCCCTGCATCTGGATGATCCCCTCAGAGATCAAGTCAACGGCCCGCAACGCTCAGTAGCGAGTCTCCCCAATCAAGCGTGGACTGACTCGCCACGCAGCAGCCCCCCTTGCATCTGGATGATCCCCTCAGAGATCAAGGCAACGGTCCGCAACACTCAGTAGCGAGTCTCCCCAATCAAGCGTGGACTGACTCGCCACGCAGCGGCCCCCCTGCATCTGGATTATCCCTTCAGAGATCAAGGCAACGGCCCGCAACGCTCAGTAGTGAGTCTCCCCAATCAAGCGTGGACTGACTCGCCACGCAGCGGCCCCTCCCTGCATCTGGATGATCCCCTCAGAGACCAAGGCAACAGCCCGCAACGCTAAGTAGCGAGTCTCCCCAATCAAGCGTGGACTGACTCGCCACGCAGCGGCCCCAACGTCACTTCGCGACAGTCCCCAATCAAGCGCGGACTGCCTCGCCATGTAGCCACGGTCCCCAATCAAGCGCGGACTGACTGACCACTTCGCGACAGTCCCCAATCAAGCGCAGACTGACTGGCCACTTCGCGACAGTCCCCAATCAAACGCAGACTGCCTCGCCATAAGCCTCAATCCCCTACCAAGCGCGGACTGACTGGACACTTCGCGACAGTCCCCAATCAAGCACGGACTGCCTCGCCACATAGCCTCAGTCCCCAATCAAGCGCGGACTGACTGGCCATCTCGCGACAGTCCCCAATCAAGCGCGGACTGATTGGCCACCTCGCGACAGTCCCCAATCAAGCGCGGACTGCCTCGCCACATAGCCTCAGTCCCCAATCAAGCGCGGACTGCCTCGCCATAAGCCTCAGTCCCTAATCAAGCGCGGACTGACTGGCCACTTCGCGACAGTCCCCAATCAAGCGCGGACTGCCTCGCCATAAGCCTCAGTCCCCAATCAAGCGCGGACTGATTGGCCACTTCGTGACAGTCCCCAATTAAGCGCGGACTGCCTCGCCATATACCCACGATCCTCAATCAAGCGTGGACTGACTGGCCACCTCGCGACAGTCCCCAACCAAGCGCGGACTGACTCGCTAGAGCAACAGTAAACTTGTCTTTTTGCCAACAGGTTTCCGGAACATCACCCCCGTCACCTCGCGACTCTCGCGTGGGGACTTGGGGACTCGGTACCATGCCTCCAGCACCCTGGTAAAACCTATTCTCGGCATCTATAGAATAACTCCCCACCCAAGAGCTCTCTCGGACTGGGGACTTGGGGACTTGTTAGTACATAGCCAAAATACTTGGCTAAGCCGAGAATACCGTACAATTACCCAGTCGAGATAGCCCTGGTGGGTCCTTCACAAACATCCAAGGAAGGAAAAGCCGGTAACTAACCGCTTGCCGGAGTCACTCTAGTGGCAAAACGCCCCCAAAAGAGGAGGCACTCCAAATGAGGGCAAGGAGTCACACATTGGAAACAAGCTCAAGGTACACAAGCTTAGCCTATAAAACAAGCTCAAGGTACACACATCTACACACTTTACATATAGAGATGCACACTCTCTCTCTCTCTCTCTCTCTCTCTCTCTCTCTCTCTCTCTCTCTCTCTCTCTCTCTCTCTCTCTCTTTCACATTCCTCTACCGTACAAGTACTCAGCTAACTTAAACATCGGAGAGTCGAAGACTGGGACACCCCAGTCCCGACCCCGTGACGCTGTTATTTGTGCAGATACCGAGTGAAAGTCTCCCAGGAATTCTACTTCGTTCCGCTCCGCGACCTCTTCCCAACTCGGGACGTAACAGGTAGAAACATAACCTAACTTAACATATTATAACTTTTAGCTATCTCACTAGCTATATTCAGAGCATCTTTAACAATGCTAGCCATTTTTAAGTTAAATTTTAGTCAAATTAGCTAAAATATCATTTTGGCTAGCCACTTTAGAAATGTGGCTGCATCAATGCTCTTTATTTTAGCTAGCATTACATCAACATTATTCTTTAAATAGAAATTAAATAGTTTAAACATATTTATATATCACATAAAATATCTTACAAGGAATGTAATAAATTATAGCTAGCCTCATTTGAGTTATCTTGCTAGCTAAGAGCAATTTTAACACTCTCTATTTTAGTTTTTAGCTATTTTAGAGAGCGTGTTTAGCTTTTTTAGATGTTTTAGGAGCTAGCAGACTAGTCAAACTTAAGCTATTATAACTTAGTTTTTGCTCCTTCGTATGCTCTAAGATGACCAATTTACCATTAAGTTCTTTTTTTTTTCTTAGTTTTTTTAATTGTTTTTATATTCCAAAAATATTAAAAGATGTTTTGGAATTTGATGATTTGGTTTGACCTTTATAAATTTGAAGAAGATTGAAGTGGGGAAACATACAAAAGTTCAATCCTTGTTGTTTCCGTTGACACTCAAGGATATTGTTGTTGTCGTTAACATTCAAGGATGATTGAGATGAAGAACTGATTATTAACAAGGAGAAAGTGACGAATAAATTTTTCTCTACGTTTCTAAAAATATAAAAAACCAAAAAAAATTTTGAATATGAAAACAAAGAAGAAAAACAAAGAAAAAAAAGAATTTATGAGTAAATTGGTCATCTTTTTTTACTGAGGGTAAATTAGTCATTTTAATTATTATATATACTAATTTTAGGTCGGGATGAAAACATGAGATACCAATCTGATATTTTTAAGAGAAAATTAGACAAAAACCCAAAAAACCAAACCCTTTTTAAAACAAACCCATGCTCATATTCCATTTTAATTTACACCCAACCCTATTATTGAACCTGCCTTATATGTTTTATTTTTATTTTTGAAATTTGTATCCCTCTTTTCCTTGACTCTTTTGCCCTTCCGTTTTTTTTGTTTTTTCTTGAGAATATTTTTCCTTTCTGATTGAATGAGAAGACATTCCCTAAATGTGGCTCTTGACTTTCTTCTATTTTAAATAGGGTTAGGGTTTAGACTAGGGTTTAGGGTTTGTGGAACCGGGTTTAGGGTTTAGGGATTAGGGTTTAGGGTTTAGGGTTTAGAGATTAGGGTTTAGGGTTTAGACTAGGGTTTAGGGTTTAGGGATTAGGGATTAGGGTTTAGACTAGAGTTTAGGGTTTAGGGTTTGTGGAACCGGGTTTAGGGTTTAGACTAGGGTTTAGGGTTTAGGGTTTGGACGTAGTCTGTGGAACCGGGTTTTCAGCTGCCGGGTAAATATGTTTAATGAGTCGGCCAAACAGCTTGTTAATTGCAATGGTTCAGTTGGTGGCATTTCAGCAATTTCTTTCAACAACAAGTTCTATTGTTTAGATAAACAATATTAATATTTTTACTAAATCAACCTAATTAATAAGTTGGGTGTATTTCAAAAGAGTATAACATGTGGGTGTAATTTAAAATGGGTCTATAATTTTGGGTGTAACATCAAATTCCCATATTTTTAAAACTAAAGAGCAAAAATTGGTATATATTCATGCTTTTGTTCTTGTATTGTAGTGTTAATTCTTTATTTTCATTAAATGATTTTTGCTTCCTTTCTAGTGGGTACGAACCCTAACTATATCCTTAGAATCAGTCTTGAAGCTACTATCATCTTTCGACATACGAGCTTTTTTGATTTTTGTAATAGCTTTCCTTCATCGTGGTGATTATTGGGATTTAAATTTTTTAACCACTATTATTTTGTTTATCATACCATCACTCAGTTAAGTGTGAAAATTCATATCCCATGACTAACCATGATTAACTCAATAAATAAATAAATAAAATATTCATTTCAATCTCTCTCTCTCTTCATGATAAGACCTAAGATTTATGTCATTAATCCTATATAGCATGTCATGTCATATAGACACGTCATCAATTTAAAAAATTATGTAATAAAAATATAATCTTTTCATTCTTAAATTCAAATTAAGCAATAAATATATCAAATTCTTCTCTCGTCTAGATGTTTTAGTTAACTCATTTATCAAGTTGATTTAGTTGTCTTACATGAATTTTATTAAATTTATTTCTTAATGTAGTCTAACATTATAATAATGTATCGAGGCGGCGACAACTACTCGCAGTGGTGACTGGGTCGACTATGGAATGGCCTCATGATGGTGGGTTGGTGACATTGGTTCATCTACTGTTATAGGGCACACCGTTCTTCCGAACCGACAAAGCCTTGGAATGCGGATCACTACTCTAAAGGATTGAGTTATTATTTCTGTCTTTGTTGCGCTTTTGCTTGGTGTTTAGTTGTTTATTATTCTTTAAAATTTTTGGAGTAGTTTTCAGGATCTGTTGATCAGATGTCAAATAAGTCTATACTCTTCTGATTTAAGGTTGCTATCATGGATTTCAACGAATGGTTCAATTTGAGTAACTGGGATGTTGTGAAGAAAACTCAACATTCTGCCGGCTTAGACCCGTGTAGTTCATTACCAGCATGTGTTCAGGTTTCAAAGAGATCATGGGATGGCCTACCCATTAGTTCTCTATTGTGGCTAGATCTTGTCCCAGTCATTTGCTACCTATATTGGCCAATTTAGCTCGATCATATACTCAATTTGACTTTCGTTGTTGAATCTACTGACATATTAGTATCTTTTTTTTTCAAATAAGGACATGTAGTGTGAAGCTAGTCGTTCATTTTTAGTTATAATCTCTTATTGGATGTTGTTTCATGACTTGATTCTTGACAGCATCTAATTGTCCTTCACGGGTTTTTTAATTTCTTACATCAAAATTGTTTGCCCCCGTTTTCTTAATTACTTATAAGGATTAAATTTTGGTGACATTTTGTACTTTACCCCTTTTTCCAACATCAATGCTCGAACTGAATTCAACAACCACCCAGCAAAACCTCTGCCTTAGCTTAAGAGCAAAACCCGATCCCATTAACTGTAGCCGGCCAAGTTCCCTCCCATAAAAGAGTGAAAGACAGGCCTGACCGTGCACCGCTTGCCGACAACCGCCTCTACCTCACACCAGTCCGATTCAAAACACGAACTTCACAGACCTGACCCAAGCCAAACTGTCGTCAACTTTGTATCAAACCAGATCCAAGCGAATTCGGTTTCCATCAAAGGCCGCTCTACGTAAGGAGATCGCCGATCACCCAAAGCCTTGAACAACGACAGAAGCCGTCAAGCCAAACCCACGACCAAAGTTCCCGGACCAATCACGACCAAGGTCACCGTAAATAAGAAGTTGCCGCCAAGTCAGGATCCACCGCCAAAGGTTGTCGCCCTATCCCCGCCACTTTCTCTTGCACGATCCGGGGACCTGAAGATCCCACCTCCACCAACAAACCATAGGGTTTCGCCTCACGAAAGCTCCAAAAGTCGCAGAGCTCTCGCATGTATATCACATGAAATAAGTAAATTTAATGAAATTAGAATATATGGTGAAATTATCAAGTATGGTGAACAAAGAAAATAGTAGGACTAGCAATAACCGTGTGGCCACACACTAAGCAAAATTAAGCCACATCAGTCAATTTTAAATTTAAATTTCATTATAGGATATTTTGTATCTTTCTATATATTCTTTATATGTGTCTTTGTCTTATGCCAATAGGATATGTAGTTTGACTAGATCTATGTATTCATTTTCTTTACCTAATTGGTATTGTGTAATTCTCTATATAAATGGCTTTTATCAATGAATAAGATATCATCTTTCAAGATTCTCTTGCTATCTCTTTGTCTTTACATTTTATCATTCATCACGTTATCATGCAGTTTGTTCTAACCCTAGAGCCAATAGCTCATCATTTGTTTTCCAAAACCCTAAAATTGGGCAGCCTTGTTTTTCCCGATTTTCGACCAAAATTCCTATTGCCCTCTGCCGGAATTTTATATCCCCAAAAAGCTCTCTCCGTCCCGGATCCAACACCGCCGGCCTCACCCTGAGAACCGGTCGGAAAGTCTCCGAACCGGCCGCCAAAATATTCCAGACCGCCGCCATTACCGACCACCAGTTCACCATTTTTCCTTGCTCCGATCAACCTGAATTTTTGACAGTAGCTTTCCCATCCAGAGTTTCTCCTCCTGTCAAATTTTCAGCCCCAAATTCGAATTTAGAAATAGGCGAAACGTTGTTTCTCCTCTCGGCAACCTCTAGAAACCAAAGATTTCAAGATTGCTCGTCTTGCAAAGAAAGTCAGAAAGGTTCCCAACCCTCGGTCGAAGCCTACAATCGACTCAAACTCATCAGAGCTCCTATAAACGCAGTTTATTTGGTAAACTAGCAAGTAAGCTTTAACAAGTAAGCTTTAATATTACATTTATTTACTTTGAAATAACTCGGGGGATAAAATCTTTTCTCCATTCTCCATCTTCATTCTATGCTTGGGATTTTGTGCGTGCATGTACTAAAAATCCTGGAATTTTATTCGCGGGTCAAGAGTGTGTTTGATCACTCTTGTTTCCTTGTCCAGGTTGTGTATGATCAACTCCGACCTATCACCGGATTATGTTTGATCAATCCGAGACATTTTTCTGAATTGTGTTTGATCAATTCGCGGTTTTTCCGGATTGTGTGTGATCAATCCGAATGACAAACCATTAAAAACATTGTTTGTGACCTCAATGTACTCATATTAGCAATAATGAATGCCTTAAATTTTTTTTCGAAGTTATGAAACTATTCTCCTCTTATGATTCGTATTGATTTACAAACAAGATATACATTTTTACATCGTCCTTAGAAGTATGACATATTTACAATCGACATGGTTAGATTGTGCCGTTTTGGTCTTTTCTAAGTGAAGATGACGCACGGCCTTGCCATTTTGTATGCATGTTCTCATTCTGTTTTGTAAACTGATTGATGGATCAAGATCTGGTGACTAGAATTACGAAGAAAATAGGAAGGAATGAAATGATGCAGTGGCCACGTCATGGCGTCGTTGCGGTTGTTGGTGAGTAGTAGGAGTAATTGGTCACAAACCCTGTTAGAGAAAAAGGGTCAAGCCCTGCTTTTGGAAAATAATGGTTTGTGATTCTGGGTTGGTGATGGGCTACTTGGTAATTTCATTCACTCAGTACCAACCCCCACAAGCAACTTGTGTACGTCGTGTTATTGCGTGGGTGTGAGCGAGTTAGTGATGCACCTTATAACTAATCATCACCCGTAATCCCCAGATCTGTGAGATTTTTTTCTCTTTTTTTTTGCAATTTTTAATTTTTAATTTTTGATCGAAACAAGTGGAGGATTGTGGTTTGGAAATATAAAATTTGGCCGCAACTTCACCAACCCCAACTTCGAGTGTTTGGAAATTCACCAACCCCTTCTAAAACTCCACGCGAGCTGGAAAATTATTAAATAGCATGATTATTATGTAGTGGCTTAAACATGTTCCTTAACCGAGCCATTGTTTGTGCTTCAGTTGGCTTACCGCTTACCTACTCCGGACTTTAGACGGAAAATGGGATTGTGAATTTAGAAACGATAATTTTTCGGTTCATATAATGATGTCGTAGGCGAAGAAGAAAAGTTAAATAGTTATGGTTTATAAACTATCTACTTTATAAGGAACTTGTTTAAACTTATTACCGAACGCTCAATATTTGTTAGTGTTGGCATAATATGAATGGTCTCAATTTTGTCAGCGTTATATTCTTTACTCTCCTAAATATGTGTTTAATTTGTTTTAGGAAGAGAAGAAGGATCATCCAGACATGTGAAACCTTCTCTTCAATGTTTATTTTTTGGACGAAATTCTCTTCAATGTTTGGATATTAGACACTTGTATAGGATGATTAGTTGTGTGAATTCAACTAACATGTTATGAATTTGGGTGCATAATTGTATCTAGGAAGTAATTCGGACTCGTTAAGCTTTCAACGTCATAGTTATGGCAAAGTACCTAAAGAAAATTGACCCTTTTCCTTTTTCAAATTTTTGAGAAAAAAAATCTAGCAGAAGTAATACAACTATACAAGTATACACAAAACATTGCGTACGATTGGAATTTGGAAATAGGACATCATGGGACATAATTGTCTTAGTAATTACTAATTTGGGTTGGCAGAAGACACATAAGTAACCAGTTACCTACTAATCAACCATTTCCATATTTACAAGTTTATATCCAGATCGCCTATCATCTTTTCAAAATGCCAAAAGAACTACTCTCCCCATCTCCATTTTGCTAACAACTCATTAGCTAGTCCGACGGATGAGGTGACATGATGATTAGATTAAAATTAATCCCAAACTTATTCACTGCGTAGCCACTGATCAGGCTGGCTGTGCCCATGCCCTTATTTTTGTCGTATTGAATCTTTTGCGACTGTTCAATGCAATACACGAACCAAAAACACCGATTTGTCCAAATACGATGACATAGGTTAAGGTATAACATAATCCCTATGTTACACGGACACGGAGACACTACACGACGCGACACACCGACATAGTAAGACTCAAAAACTGAATATTTGACACGGTTTGGACACGACAAATAAATCATATATTTATTATTTTTAATAAATATAAATATACTAAAATATAAAATAAGTTCATTATATTACCAAATTAACGTTCTAAATTCAATTCATTAAATAACCATAAGAAATAATATTAAAGAGAGTCAAATGCAAATGATAGAAGTGCATAATTAATAATATTAGAAGTAGATGACCTCTAACTTAAAATATAACATTAAAGAAAATCAAATTTGCAGTAAGTTGCTACAAAACTGGGCAGTAACTTGTTTTTCAAAAGTGGACAGTAACTTTATTTAGGTTTTGATTCCCTTTTTTTTTCAATTAAAAAAATTGATAAATGATGATGTGGCATGTCGGAGATAATGTGGCGAGTAGGTCAACGTGTTCGAAACGAGTCGAAAAAGTCAACATTTTCCGACACGTTATGTGGCGTGTCAGACACTTATTTTGCCATATCGGACGCCGTGACAGCGTGTTGGAGTGTCCGACACTCTGACCGTGCAACATAACAGAATCCTAGAATCCTAAACTTATGATACATTGTTGAATGCTAGCTGCAACCCAAACTGCTCAGGCCGGAGGAACCTTCCCTTGGAGATTCTATCAAACCAATGATTCCTCAATCCTGAAATTAGGAGGAAGGCCTCGAACAACAACCTATGTGTTCTAGTGAATGCAAAGGGACGAAATCCATGTTCGAGAGACCGTCATACTCTCCCAAAATCACTTTCTTTATAAAAAAAATTAAAACAAAATTATCAAGCAAGACGTGAAGACGACCACCGCTCCTCCTCCCCCTTGTATGAAGATCTTCATTTACGAGAGAGAGAGAGAGAGAGAGAGAGAGAGAGAGAGAGAGAGAGAGAGAGAGAGAGAGAGGTCTTTAGGTGGTCATAGTGACGGTGTCAAAACCCCACCATGCACAAACGCACATGCTCTCATATTCCTCACTCACTCGGTCACTCCCTCCTAATTAAGCCATTTTGTGATCGTGCCTCCCGACAACCTCACGTTCCCCTTCCCTCACCGTTCCGTCTCCGTCTCCGTCTCCGCCTCCGCCTCCGCCTCACCCTCCGCCTTTCTTTATCATATTCCAATATTCCATCGACACTGCGACACTACTTATTATTAAGGCCGTCAATCGTGGGCCCCATTCTGACTACTGTGGTTCTGACAGTTTTTAGTATCAAAATCTGTATCTGGATTCCAGTTATATGCTTCGGATCCGATCTGAATGGATTTTTATTTATTCAGAATTTTTTTTTTAAAAAAAAACGTCGGTGGTTGAGACCTGAGACGGAAAAGAGCCTAGTTTGGAACTCCTAAGTCTAGAGTTCGAAACCCCATGAGTTTTGTTGGCCAGCCAGTGGTGAGGCGATGTGCCTGTCCGCGTACATGCATCACGGTGATACAGTGGAATGGTCCGGCAATTGTTGAAATACCATGCACAGACGCGTGTTGCCTAATGTTTGTGTAGAACTAATTATGTGGTCATTTTCTGATTTTTTCGTATTTAAATAGGGAAAGACGTGGAGGTAGACTGCAGCCGAGCACAGAGTAAGCATAAACACCGAGAGACGTGTCCAAGTACCTCCCCACCTTATCTCCGTTTGATTCATAATCCTCGGCGGCCCCGCTCTCTACGCCAGTCCCCATTTTTACCAGATCCACCAAACCCCCATCGTGCAATCCGGACCGTCCGTCTGGGCCTCTGAACCTATTTATATAACCTCACTCTCTCTTAGTCCCTTCACAATTCCCTCACTCTCTCTTCTAACCCTACCCATCTGAAGATCCAGAGAGTAGAGAGAACCCACCCGACCCAATAACAATGGCTCTCTCCGTCGAGAAGCACAGCTCCGGCCGCGAGTACAAGGTCAAGGACATGTCCCAGGCCGACTTCGGCAGGCTCGAGATCGAGCTCGCCGAGGTCGAAATGCCTGGTCTCATGGCCTCCCGTGTCGAATTCGGCCCGTCCCAGCCCTTCAAGGGTGCCCGGATCACCGGATCTCTTCACATGACCATCCAGACCGCCGTCCTCATCGAAACCCTAACCGCCCTGGGCGCCGAGGTCCGCTGGTGCTCCTGCAACATCTTCTCCACCCAGGACCACGCCGCCGCCGCCATTGCTCGCGATAGCGCCGCTGTTTTCGCCTGGAAGGGAGAGACCCTCCAGGAGTACTGGTGGTGCACCGAGCGCGCTTTGGACTGGGGCCCCGGCGGAGGCCCAGATCTGATCGTCGATGACGGTGGTGACACTACTCTCCTGATCCACGAGGGCGTTAAGGCCGAGGAGATCTTTGAGAAGACCGGGCAGCTACCCGACCCGACTTCCACCGACAACGCGGAGTTCCAGATCGTGCTCTCTATTATCAAGGAGGGGTTGAAGACCGACCCCAAGAGGTACCGCAAGATGAAGGACAGGATTGTCGGTGTCTCGGAGGAGACCACCACCGGAGTCAAGAGGCTCTACCAGATGCAGAACAGCGGCTCATTGTTGTTCCCTGCTATCAATGTCAATGACTCTGTCACCAAGAGCAAGGTATGCCTCTTAGATCTGGGCTCACATTCATTTTCAGATCTGTAATGTTTTCCATATAAATTGTCTGATGAGTGTTACTTTTGTGTTGATTAGATCTGCATAACTATTTGAGTAGGTGGTAGAAATGTGTGGCTTTGCTATATTGTTAGTAGGGTTTTAATCCAATTTTAATTTTGTTATACTTGTTCATGCCTAATTATTGGATAACTAATATAAGGTGCCCTGTTTATGTTGTAGATTCAGTCTTATGTACTTGTTGGCTTTTAAATCAAATAATTGTAGATATGTTTGTTTTATCTGCACAGTTTGACAACCTGTATCGTCTCGTGTTTGTTACAAGTATGTAGTTTCATTCATCCTGATTCCAAAATTGCCCCGTTGATGGAATATTGTTTATTTGTGCCCACGAGTTTGACAACTCGTGTTATATTGCACTTCTTTAGGTTAGGCTATGCGGATTTATTTCACTGCCTGATTGCAAAGTTTAGCTGTTGAAATGACATTTTGTTTTGTTTGTGCATTACAGTTTGACAACTTGTATGGTTGCCGTCACTCTCTCCCTGATGGTTTGATGAGAGCCACTGATGTTATGATTGCCGGAAAGGTTTCTGTTGTCTGTGGATATGGTGATGTTGGAAAGGGTTGTGCTGCTGCTCTCAAGCAAGCCGGATCCCGTGTGATCGTGACTGAGATTGACCCAATCTGTGCTCTTCAGGCTCTTATGGAAGGCCTTCAGGTTCTTCCCATTGAGGACATCGTCTCTGATGCTGATATCTTTGTCACCACCACCGGAAACAAGGACATCATCATGCTTGAACACATGAGGAAGATGAAGAACAATGCCATTGTTTGCAACATTGGGCATTTTGACAATGAGATCGACATGCATGGACTTGAGACATTCCCAGGAGTGCAGCGTATCACCATCAAGCCTCAAACAGATAGGTGGGTTTTCCCCGATACCAAGATTGGTATCATTGTGTTGGCTGAGGGCCGTCTCATGAACTTGGGTTGTGCCACTGGACACCCTAGCTTTGTGATGTCCTGCTCTTTCACCAACCAAGTGATTGCTCAGCTTGAGTTGTGGAATGAGAGGAAGAGCGGCAAGTATGAGAAGAAGGTCTATGTCTTGCCTAAGCACCTTGATGAGAAGGTTGCTGCTCTTCATCTTGGAAAGCTCGGGGCCAAGCTCACCAAGCTCAGCAAGGACCAGGCTGACTATATCAGCGTTCCAATTGAGGGTCCATACAAGCCTGCTCTCTACAGGTACTGAAAGGCCTGCAGGAAGAAGAGAACTGAGAAGAGCATTATACCTGGACGGGTTGAATTTTTTTTCTTATTATTTTTTTGTTGGTTTCATTTACATTGCGAACGGATTGTGCTAGAACTCTAGGTGCTTAATTTTGTTAGTAGTTTCTGTGGTGGGGAAGGTATGGTCGGGAAAGCTATGGATGATTTGGTCTCACTTGAAGACCCGGGATGCGGTTTGAATAACGATTGAAAGGTGGGATGTGTGGGATATATCTGGTGCAGTATTTGTTTTGCTGCATCTGATTATCCATTTACTAGCACGAAAACGAGTTCTAGAAAAAGAAAATGAACTAAATTGCTTCATTTGGAAATTTTGTTCCCTAAATAGTAGTTTCATTTTGTTTCTTAACACTCGACACTTAAACATAGGAATGTCAAATGCTTGGATTACTGAAAACGTAGTTTCAATTTAGTAATTGAATTTGTTATGCAGAGAGATATCCACACTCAAAACAATCATGGGGTTCATTCGTTGTTGGTGAGGCTAATATTAGTGGGGAGTTGGTTTCTTTAGACTACGTTTTAATCTAATGGATGACTTTTGTATAAATTGGCCAATGAGAAGCTTAATACGGAAGTGGGTAAGTTGGTCCGTCTGGTAGGTGAAAAAGCGACGTTTTTTCTTTGCTTGCCGACGAGACAAGATCTGATATTTTCTGACCAATTCACAATCCCAAAAACAAAAACAAAGGCTCCCACTTTTTCCGGAACAGCATACCGAAGCCTAGGTTTCCCTAGGATTTGTACAGCACGGCGGCTCAAGGGACGGGTCATCTGTCTGCTACAAGCCCTCTTCGGCGCTGGGTCTTGTCGGCAAGCGGAGGAGGAGGTGGAGTTTGATCATATCGGTTCTTTGACTTTCGGGTCGGGGACGTGGGAGGCGGCTCTAGTCTTTCCCGGTTTAAAGCACTCGGCTGAGGCAAGCAAAGGGTTAATTGCAAAGGCAAGGAAGACTGCTCCTTCAGGGTTTAGGTTTGATCTACGATGGCTTAGAAGTTGTGAAAGAGGGCAGAGGAAGAAGGTTTGCGTCTCGGTGGTAATTGGATCCGCTCGGCAGCTTTTTGCGGCGGCTTGGGGATCCTTTAAGGCGGCGATATCATGAGCCCTGGATCTGGACGACCACCGGACAGATCCGGGGGCCAGCGGCCCGTCTCAAGACTAGGTTGATTGGGTTGGAGGAGAGGGTGGTTGGGCTTTGGGCCTTGTCTCACCAGGCTGCATTTGTGAGGGCTGGTGTGATGGGGCTTGGGGCCTTAATTAACTTTCTCATTCTTTCCTTTGTGAGTCTAGCTTGTGATTGACTTTTGTGGGAGTTACATCTCTATCCTATATGGCTGTTTAGATTGAAGTTGTTCACTGATCTGATGGAGTGAAAACGTACACCAATGGAGGTGTTAGGCCTCATGCTCTTCAAGATAGATGCTTTGCCCTATAACGATATAAGAGTCGAGGTTTTTCTGTTTTCAGTTGTAGTGTTGGAGTGTCCGCCTGTTTGGACTTTAGTTTTAGTAGTCTTCATGTCCACCTTTTTGGACGTAGCTTTGAGGTTGTTCTTTTCAATTCGTAGTTTTGGATTAAATTGTACTCTGTGTTTGAGTAGTCCTCGGATTACTCATGCATTGACCTTAATTGGCCGTTATAGGTTATAAGCTTAATGGATTTAGTTCCATTTCCGTCACAAAAAAAAAAAGATCTAATATTTTCTAGTTTTGTAAATGATGATGAGATGTGGGCATTGGCAATGCACTAGAAAGACAACGATGTTTTATTCGGCCAAAACGTGCAAATCACGGTGATCTTGTAGGTTTTTTTTTTGTTTTTATTTTTATTTTTATAAGTACTTTGAAGACAAAAAGTTGAAGTACATATGGGGGAAGGAACATAGTTCTCTTCATCTTGTTTTGAATGCTAAAGAATTTTTGAAGGTAACAGATAACTCCATTGGTAATCATTGTAATGATCTTACAAGATCAAGCTTAGGGGTCATAGACCACCTATAATCATCCACTGCTCAAAGACTTGATACTCACCAAAAGAGAAAAAAAAAAACCCAAATATCTCAACAGAAAACAAAGTAAATGAACTAAATGGAAAAACAAATCCACGACTCAATAGAGGCAAAGACTCAACAAAAAAACTCAAAACACAGAAACTAACCTACTTTAACAAAACATGAAATCGAGTTCAATCAACCAAAAGGTTTGGTGACTAGATACCTTTACAGTGTACCCCTCCGCCTCAAGATCAATGCAAGATCCAACTCCATGAGATGTCATTGTAAGTTTCAGTCTTCCTCCAACTCCGGGACCTCTGTATCCTTGGGAGCATCAAGCTTGGGCTTGTTGTGGCTTCCACGAGGATGAACACGTTTCTTGGATCCACTGCCTTCGGCCAGCTGCACTCCGGCCAAGCTCTTCTCCAACCCTAGCTATTTAGAACTTAATGAGAATGGTACCATTGCAAGAGAAAACCTAGCCTTCGTCCCTACTTCAGCATCTTCATTCTCTTCCCTAGATTGACACACTTTAGAAACCCTTGTGGTCGCATCACTACTCTTCGACAAAAATCGCGAATTGATACCGTCCCTTCTTTGGTTTCTTCAAAGGAGGGACTTGAAACATCGATGATCCAGAGGCCGAGGAAGTAGTCCGGAAAATCATCTCCGACACCGTACTTGCAGTTGGTTGAGACACATGAACAGTTTCTTCTTCCACTGTCCTAGGACAGCACAGCTCGCCATGATTAATCATTGCACAAACCCTGCATCTACCAAGAAGCCTTTCATACTTGAATTAGAGCTCGATGACGTCAAGTGGAGAAACCCTAACACCCTGGCTCAACCGCACTGATTCATTCAAAGGGTGAGAAACCCTAACCCTAGGGTTTGCAACACGTAACCCATGTGGATCAAGGCTCAACACTGGTCTGATGGTTTCGCCGATGAGACCGATGGTGTCCTCAGTTAGCAAAGTTGGCGCCAGCCCTGAAACCTCCACCCAAATCAAATAAATTCCAGTGGAAGCGCCGCTATATCAGAGAATCCATCATAATGATTGAGCAAGAGCATAGAGCGCTGAAACGCCCTTGGTCCTCCTTTCAAAACCCGATTCAGGTCACGTTCAGTGGCGAAGGTGAAAAGGAACCTATCACCCTGAGCCTGAACTTCCACCGGGACCGACAATTGCCACATAGAGCGGATGACGCTTCGGAAAGCGTTGAGCACCATCGGTATGAAGCGTAAAAGGATACCATGTATGAGAGGAAGACTAGAGGTGCAAATGATGATCAAGATGTTGCTTCAGTTACACTAAGTTTTGAGTCTATCAGTTTAGGTAATGGAATTAAAATCTCAAGTGAATCTCAATAAGGCAACAATCAATATGACTATAATGTTTAAGGCTATAATCAATACGCAAAAGTTAGTGATCAGTCATCTAGTTGGATTCATCTTTAATATCCACTTATATGAGAAACTGTCGGCTGCTCCAAAGAGATATATGATTATCATATTCAACACTATAATTCATATTATATGAGTCATATGTCTTGGTTTGATTATTGTACTTTTGTGGACCAACGTGCGACTTATCAACAACCTAGATATATGATTATCATATTCAACACTATAATTTGTACTATATGAGTCATATGTCTTGGTATGATTATTGTACTTTTATGAACCAATGTGCGTCTTATCAACAACATAGATTCTCATTTTGGATGTAGATGAAGTTGATGTTTGTAATATTTATATGTAAATGCAATAAATTAAATATTTCAGAAAAAAAATCTTCCCAAAATCCTGATATTTTTTCCCGGATATCCCTTATATATATGATATCTCATTTTTTTAAAGTACCGATAGATACACCGATACCGATATTTTAGTCCTTGATTGTGAGAAACATTTTCCATATTTTTTAAACTAGAAGAATGAAAAAGTGAACACGTTAAATTGATGTTTTTATTTTTTCTCTATAAAAGTTAAAAATATATTTATTTTTTCTCTATAAAACTTTGATCGTTGTAGTACAGAGTGTTGTGGAGGCTTCTCTTTGTACCTTAACTTATTAAAAAAAAAAACATAACTTAGCGCTTCAAGCAATTGAAATGTACTCTTGTGTTGATTCAAACTTTAACCTTTAACGATGGTTACAAGCCAGTTTTTGAAGTATGTAAATGGAATTTGAGTTGATACTATATTTCATCTTAGTTGTCATCATCCAAATCATCAAAGATTTAACAACGGGGAATACTTCCCTTCATTAACATATAATATCTGCAGAAAGGGATATACTCTCTAAGCTGATTGCCTCTGCAGCATTCAAGACCGAACTAGTGAGCACTACATGAGATATTCAATGTAAGCATAAGAAAGGGAAGCGGTTCTCACACGCATTTCATCAAACCATGATGAGTAACAATATCAGTTTGTCATATGCATATTCTTACTGAGGATAATATAGTGAAGGACCTGGGTCAAAAAAAAAATTTAGCCCATTTCTCAATTTATACGTGTCATTTTAGACAGAGCCATGTTCATCTTCCCCATATCGTTCCAATTTTATCAGATACCCCCGTAGGGCCAAGCAGTATAACATATGCTTCTCCTATATTAAGATTGTTATCTAGCAGCTATTTACCGATGTGGGAGTCATGAGACCAAAATTACAAAAGCACGTGCGCCTCACGTTTTCTCACTCAAATTGCAATTTTACGAGTTCAAGGTTTAAAACAAACTAACAATTTTTGATTGCTTCCATCACCTATCCAAGTTAATATTTATTAGATAATCTTCCTACGAACTTGAAGATCTTGTTAAAAATGTTTTCTTTCCGGGTCTAGGATGCACTGAAAGTATATATTTATGAATTAAAATTGTGCTTAAAGAGAGCTAGTTAAGGAGCATATTCAAAGATGAATAAGGCAGCTTTCGTCTTGCAATCTTTTCAGACACTGGCGCACATACGAGTTTATGATTCATTCATTGATCGGTTACAGTTTTTGGGTCAGTTTCTTGATGGATAACCAAACTGATTATGATTTCTGATATTTTTCGTCTTTTTCTTATCTAGAATTGAGATTTCTAGTCTTCAGTAACGGTCAATCTTGATCAGATTTTTAGATTGAAATAGAATGCATCTAATTTTGTCTCTGCCTGTTAATTACGATTGGAGATCATATACTAGAATCACCAAAGCTGCATATACTTTAGGGTTTAGCTGTTTGTGCTCTCTCAAACACCAGCTCTTTTTGCTCTCTCAAACACCAGGAACTTCGTTGAATGTTTGCACAGTAATCATCAAACAAGGCCACACAGCTATTAAGTTAGTTGCATCATTGTTGGTAGATTGATATGTATTTCACTTGCGCGCTGTGTCGCTTTCGTATCTCAATATCTGTTGAAAATTGAGAATAGGTTAGGATGTATACATCTACAGAATCAAAAACCGAAATGAGCAACATGAGTAAAAGGGTGGTGGAGTTGAGGAGCGACATTCAACTCATTCAAGCACATAGATCAGTGAGTGAACCCCTATCAATCTCCTAATCCCAACATAATACCAAACACCAAGATACTAAACAGAAACAGCCTCCAAGAGAGATTTCATCATCACAAAAAGCTTGTTTTGCAACTAAGTATGTTGGAATTCCTTCGTATGAGCCCCTACATAATCCAAGCATACATAACAAACTTACAGAAACCCATCGCCTAGCCACCCAAACCATGAAAGGAATGACGTTGCGTCGCTGCTGTTCTATGGGCAGCTGAAGTGAAATGATACAGTGGATAATTTTGACCGAGACTGGGAAGCAAACACAGTGTAGTGCCTTCCATTTTGCATCAGAATCATCGGCATCAGATTTATTATCAATCTTGCAGTATTTATTAAGCATATAACTTCTTGAAGAGCCATTGCTTGTGAACAAATTTCTACTACAGGAAAACCAGTGGTACCAAGTCATTGGCCTTGATAAGTTGATAGGATTCAGAGTTAAAGTGAATCGTAACCTGGTACAAACTAAAACTTAGAAGAGGAACAGGCTTAGATAAACTTCTAGGAGATCTAAATAGGTTAATTAGTTGATAGAATATGCAACTACAATTCGATCAGAGTAGTCACTCGTGAGTATTTGATCGGACACAACAATGGGATTGAAATCACATTGATCTATTTGAGCAAGTACTGAAACAAGAGATGAAATTGGAAGCAGTGAAAAGAAAGATGGATATATCAGATGATGAGAGCTCCACCATTAACCCGAAGGACCTGACCATTGATCCACTCCCCTGCATCTCCAGCCAAGAACCCAACAACCTGGGACACATCGTGGGGCTGACCCAGGCGGCCGAGCGGGCAAGCTTCCATGATTCTGTTAACTGTTTCCTCACTTTTCCCGGCGAAGAAGAGTTCGGTGGCGACAGGGCCCGGAGCAACACAGTTGGCAGTGATCCCGCCACCCTTGAGCTCCTTGGCAACTATTTTGGTCATGGTTTCCACAGCGGCCTTGGAAGCAGCATAGGCGGCGTAACCAGGCATCAGTCCCCCAACGACGGAGGTGGTGATCATGATGATTCTTCCACCGGCGCCGCGTGCGAGTCTGTTGGTGGCCTCTCTGCAAACCAAGAAGGCTCCTTTGGTGTTGATGTTGAACGTGTTGTCCCAATCGTCGACGGTGGTGGCGGCCAGAGAAGGGTACTTGGGATCCAATACGCCGGCGCAGTTGACCAGGATGTGGACGTGGGCACCCATTTCTTGCTCGGCCTTGTCGAACAGGAGCTTTACCTGATCTGGGTCTGAGACATCTGCTTTAACAGCAATGGCTGATACATGTGGTGAGGTCTTGGTGTTGAGTTGGGAGGCCAGTTCGTCTGCCTGGTTTGAACTTGAGGCGTAGTTGATGACAACTCTTGCGCCCAGGGAGTGAAGGTGGAGTACTATTTCACGGCCGATGCCACGCGAACCGCCGGTCACGATTGCTACCCGCCCGTTCAGATTCTGATTAGCCATCATCCAAGACTCAACCTTGATCTCTACTGATGATGCTACTGATTATGGGTGGGTTTGTATATGAAGATTATCTATTTGAGGGGGACATGCGTCACCGCATACATAAGCCATCATCGATTAGTTTTGGTCCTTCTCATCACCCATGACGACTTTCTTCTTTGGCTTGATTTATTACACCAATTACCGTCTTAACACCTGAAATCTAGCTGAATTCGACACTTCATTTATTAAGTTGAGATAATATGACTAAATTCTTTACTGTGTTCTAAATAGTTTATTTAATAAATATTCTTATAATTAGCTTATTAAAGATATTCATGTAATTTACGTACTGATTACATCTCTATATAAGAGATGATTCCCTACTCAATATAAGACAACATATTTTCTCATTCTCATTCTAAGTGTCGTTCCTCTTATCTCTCAATCTTCATGAATAGTTCTAACATTATCTTGTTTTCTGTTGCATGTGAAGCTCTAAAAGCAAAGGATTATCTTTCAATTTGATTCATCAAATTCAATCTATGTTGACATGGAAAGCTCTGAAATCAGTGATCAACCATATGGTGATCATTATTTAACCAAGTTCTTGGATTGGCTGAGTAGCTCCACAAATGACATTCACAGTTCTACACATAAAAAATGAGAATTATCAGTTCTGCAATGAGTAATGTTTTCTTATCTTAATTCTAATTCATATTTGTTAGCCTTGATTATGATGAATAAATCACCATGAAGTATGAACCCATTGTCTTTGGTTACATATTAAAAAATCTACCTACGAGGCATGAACACCAAATTTATTTTATTAGTTTATTTGGTTGATACATATAGATTTCTAATATAAACTTGTTCATATTTTGTGAGTGATAACGGAGACATCGTAAATCACTGAAGCGGCCAGTAGCCATTAGAATTAGTCCTCGCCACATGCCTAATAGTGCAGACAAGAAGGCAAAATGGATCAGTGCAAAAATTTTGTCTCTCATGAGTCATGATATCTAAACTATAATCCTCATGCATTCCGGAAGTAATGCTCGTAACCATCATGCTAAATACTATTAATTTGGTAATTTGTAAGAAATGTTAATGGAATATCCATTATGCTTGAAACATTTATTGTCATTTAATAATACAAATGAATTAATATTGCTCTTAATGAAGTTTGAATAAAATCCGTTTAGAAATGTAACGTCATTTGAATAATGACGCATAACATTGATTATGCTATTTACGTGTAAATTATCATATACGTTTCGTCAATTACTTATTTGAATTTTTGTCAAATTCAATGGTATTTCAGAGTGCATGTGATTAATGCCAGAAGCATTCACCAATTTATAACCCATACATTATTCTAAAATTATTATGGGCCAAATATGCAAATTATAATAGCAATGTTATGAATTTAATATTCAGTTATGTCAATTTGAATAATTGCCATTATAATTCATTATGCTAGAAGTATAAATTTTTAATTACGTAATTATTATATAAACGTTATGCCAGTAGCATTTACCTCATTTATTACTAATATAGTAATACATAATGTCATAAACATTAATGAGAATTAAACTCATAACCGCTACATAAATGATATTTACTATTGACTTTATCTCGGATCCTAATTTAATGTCAATTACCAATTAGAATCATATTTATTTCAATTTGACATTTATGAGGGTGTAATGCCTGAAGCAATTACATATTCATAACCCCATAAATTATGCTTGAAGCATTAGGAGATTATTACATAAATGTTATGCCATAAACATTTTCCAGATTTGGTTATAAGTATGTAACGCCAGAAGCATTAATGGGTTTTGAACCCATTTTCTTATGTATAATTGTTGCATAAATAATGGTGATTTATACCATATTTAATATTTATCTTATGACGGTTACCAAAATCAAATCACGTCAGTTTTATCTAAATTAATTCTCATTCATATTATCTTTTATGTCAGTAATTATGCCAGAATCAAGTAAGTCAATTGAAGATGTAATGGAGTTGATTTTCCACGTAAATGTTGGTGTTTATTGAGTATATAAAACCAATGTTAATGCATATACTTTATATCAATTATATTGTTTCCGTTATGTTTCTAAATTAATTCTCATTCATATTATCTTTTATGTCAGTAATTATGCCAGAATCAAGTAAGTCAATTGAAGATGTAATGGAGTTGATTTTCCACGTAAATGTTGGTGTTTATTGAGTATATAAAACCAATGTTAATGCATATACTTTATATCAATTAAATTGTTTCCGTTATGTTTAGTTTATTTCGATTTATTTGAAAATTTCTTTCACTTTAAGTTGTGTAAGTAATGAATTAATAGCATATGTTGATTTGTCTTATTAATGATGAATATTAAATAAAGCTGAGTTAGAAATTCAAATCAAGCCTAAATGACAACAACAAGCCCGAGCCAGAAGCTCAACCTAAGCTGCAAGGCTAGCACAGAAGCTCGCCACATGTCGTCTTGAGTCCATAACAATGATTATAACTCTTCTCAAATTAGGCTCACCTAGTTGGATGCGATATCTAGGCAAGTTCTTTTGAGGATGTGTACTTAAGTAAGCCTCGCTCCACCACCTCATCATGTCTTATATGGTCGTATACAATTAGAGTTACCGAAAGGGTTGACTAATAACATTGCATTTCTTGACAAACCATTCTGAGCCCAGTAGGCCCGCCACTCTCTCTCTACGGGACCTAGAAGCCCAACATACCTCTCAGATTGTGCCCCGTAGGCTTTTAAAATATGTAGAGGCTAGGTTTATTTATTTTACTTTAATTACAGTCAATTCATTTGGTCCAGCAGAATCAAACAAAAGAAAAATAATCTAATGACACTAGTTTTTCGTACCTAGTCATTATGTATGTCTATAAGACTCTCCAAATACTTTCTCATAATGGTTGTTGTTAATATATTCACCATATTTAATGTGTAGTTAATTGCCAGAAGCATTTACATATAGTTACGTGACATATTCACAATGCTAAATTAGTAGCGTAAAATTAATATCATCAATTGTTACATGATTATAATTTGAAAATACATGTACCTAATGAATCGGTAGTTCAAAAATGAACCTGTAGTTCAGAAATGAACCAGTAGTTCATGTATAAATCGAACTTAAAGTTTCATTCATAAATTCACCAGACATGATAAAATCAATATCTTTTATTCATATCATGTTAATTGGAAGTCTCCAGAAGAAACAATATGAACTAGACATCTTCCTTGCATGAAGCAAGATAATATTGAAATGAAAAGGTTTGATGCCTTAGAATCTAAATCAAAATTGATATGTGTTATCAATATTAAAGAATTGATACCTCTATGTTTGAAAAAAACATTATCGAAAGGTAAGTTCATTGAAATCAATGCTTAAAACATTGAAACCACCAGAAAAATGGTGTAATATCTTTGCATAACCTTTGAATGTGTGGCCAAAGCGTACATTGAAGATATTAAAATTTATTAGTTAGAAGCTAAATGATTCGAGCAAATACTAGCTATAGTATTAGTGTTTGATGCACCCGGGAAAAATATATGATGTACCGTATCCTCAACTCAATTATCACACGAGCATCCCCTTCAGAATAAGTGTCTTGTCTTTAATGACATATTATGTAAAGTTGCTCGTTAAGGATGTTGAATACTAGACCATCATATGCAAAGACTAGAATGTACACTATCTCTTTATGCACATAATGCAAGAGAAAATTTGTGGACCTATCCAACCACCATACAGACTAGTTAAATATTAATGGTTTTGGTTGATGCATCGACAAAAGTGATCAGATGTCACATCACTATCCACAAGAAAAAATGTTGCGTTTGCTAAACTCTCACCCATGAAATTTAGGGTACACCACTCAGATTATCTTATAAAGTCTATAAGACTTGATAATGCCGGAGAGTTATATCGCTAGCTTCTGATGATTATTGCATATCCTTTGGGATATGTTGAACATATAGTTTCCTATGTTCACACCCAAGATGGTATCGCATGTAGAACTTTGGTAATACGCACCAAGCTTCTAGTGTTTGCGTCGGGCTATGCAATCTTGCATGCAGCCATATCGGTCAGGTTGAGGCCCACTGCTACCCACCTTACTTTGTGTTACAGTTGGTGACTGGCTGCGAACCTGGTGTTTTGTACTTACACAGATTTGGGTGTGCAGTTCCCGTGCCAATTGTGCCGCCACAACGTACAAAATCGGGTCCTCAACAAAAGATGAGAATATATGTCGATTATGAACCCTATCCATTATGTGCTCTTTAGAGCCCTTGACAGGAGATCTCTATACCACTAGATTTGTGGTTGTCACTTTGATGAGACAGTCTTCCCACCGTTAGGGAGAGATAAGAACGTCACCGTTCCTGATGAACGACGTGTAGATTGTCTCATCTTGACCCCCAAACCGCACATGTGATATTGCAGTGCGAAGAATTCTACTTCCAGTTGAAGTGCAAAGAATTCTAGATCTACGTAATGTAGCCCGTACTATGCCAAATACTTCATTAGATCTAGTTAAAGTGACGAGATCATATATACCTGCTGCAAACCTGCAAGGATAAACGTCCCTGTAGGACGTATCATCCTAGTTGGACAAGGTACGACCATGGCGGCTAACTAGTCATTTGTCCCTGCCCAGAAGCGAGGTAGACCATTAGGTTCGAACGATTCTTATCCCTAGAAGAGGGTAAACTTGGTACAAATGAATATTCTTGCCATCGCAATCTCAAACCAATTCACTCACGAGATTAATCCGGACTATAGGTTCGTCCTAGAAGAGAAGAAGTTGGGGGACTCTCCAACATTTAAACCCACTCCCGATAATAGAAAATCTCGATAAATTTTGTGAGACATTGAATTAAAATGAGAGTTCATCGATGATATATTTGTATTTGTGGTGGCCACCGAATTTATAATAAGCGATGATGTCGAACCTTGCTTCGTTGATAGATCTCAACGAAGAGACGATTGGCTAAAAAGGAAAGAAACAATTCAGGTCATATTAGATTCCTTAACTTAGAGAAAGGTGTTATGGGCCTGTTGTTCCCATAGCTCCCCATGTCAAACATATAGAGTTTAATGAGTACTTGTAAGGAAGCGTAATGAGAAAAATGAGATTGTGATATACAAAACTCTTCTAATGGCGCAAGGATTTTCTCAACGCCCTGTAATTACGAGGAGATGTACTTTCCCGTAATGGACGTTATAACGTTCCACTACCTTATCAGATTGGTAGTTTCCAAATAATTGAATAAGCAGCCTATGAATGTGGTAACAACTTATTTCTATGGGGATCTGCATATAAAGATATACATGAAGGTTCCTGAATTTCTTCTGTTATCCAATGCAAATAGTTCTAGACCACAGAACATGCTCTCCATTTCCTAGAGTAGTTCACTACCATCCAAACGGAGTTGGTATAACCGTCTAAGTGAATATTTACTTAGGATGAAGTATATGAACAATGGACAATGCCCATGCGTGTTTATTAAGAAAACAAACTTCGGGTTTGTAATTTTTGGTGATCTACATCAATATCATGAATTTGATTGATACTCTTGAAGAGATCAAAAAACCACAAAACACCTAAAGTCGGAGTCTGAGATGAAAAATAAAAAAATTTAGAGACCAAATCATTTTCTCGACCTGGAGTCATACAAAGTGCAAATGAAATTTTGGTCCATCAATCAAATTACATCTAGAAGATGTTAAGATGCTTTAATGAGGATAAAACAAAGTCTTCAAGCTCACTCATAATCGTCTGAAGTCTAGTAAGACCTGTATCATCGTGTAGATGATAATGAAGAGATATTGTGACCAGAAGACTCATATCTAAGTACAATAGGTGCATAATTGTACTTGGCTAAATGCCTTAGACCAGACATCTCACCAGACATCTCACCCGATGTGAATTTGTTAGCTAGATATAGCTCTGCGCTAACACGCCGCCTCCGTAAATGACATAAACGACAATTTTCCGTTACTTTAAATATATGACGGAAAATGGCTCATTATATCCCTAGGCATTATGAAATGGATCAACCGCCTATGATCCTTGGAATGATGTTTGCCTTGTTAAATATGGTGACATGAGTTGTGTAAACCGACACAAAGTTTATTCCCGACTAGTTATGTCTTTACAATAGGGAATACAATAATCTTAGAGGTATATGAAATAAAAACCTCTTTAAGTCATGTTGACTATTAAGTTATTGAAGAAGCATTATCAATGTAGCAGTTTTACGTAGTGTGTAGTTTTCAGAGGGAGTATTCTGAAGCATACTCTTAACCATTGTGTACTCTTTTGTCCTTCGTCCAGGGTTATTTTGTCCCACTGGATTTTGTTACCTGACAAGGTTTTAACAAGGCACACATTAAATTGGTCACCATACTCATATTTCATCTTGAAGATGCATTTATTTGAAATATATACAATTGCTCATCTTTTCCCTTCGACCACGGGTTTGTCCCACTGGGTTTACCGAGCAAGGTTTTGGTGTAGTGATTATTATGCATCTATCTCTCACGAACTCACATCTTATGATCCAAACTAAACCGCTTCACCGAAATCAAGGGTTCTGACTACTACCGCTACATGTGCGTTGTACTCTTTTCTCCTTCGACCATGATTGTTTTTATCCCATAAAGTTTTTATTACCTGACAAAGTTTTGACGAGGCAACATTGGAACACATATCAGAGGAAGCTAATAACAGAGAATGCCTAAAGGGGAGTGTTGTAAATAGTTTATTTAATGGACATTCTTGTAATTAGCTTATTATGAATATTTATGTAATTTTCATACTGATTACATCTCTATATAAGAGATGATTCTCTACTTAATATGAGACAACATATTCCCTCATTCTCATTCTAAGTGTCGTTCCTCTTCTCTCTCAATCTTTTATATTTTATGTTTTACAACACAATATTCTTTTCCGAAGTATAAGTGCACCAAATTTCAACCTTCTCGTGAAAGGCGATCTTGTCTCTAAGGCTATAGAATCTTCCAAGGGGTTTCTATTGTTTCTGACAGTGAATTCAGTTTGATCATGTGGTGTGCAAACAAGGTGCACAAGAGCGCAGGGAATATTACAACACAGAGTTAACAATTATTAGATATGGTTCACTTCGTTCTTCTTTCTCTACACTTCTCGAGCAACTGCAACTAAGCTATTCAATTGCTTCACAGAGAAAAGGGATGCATTAGTGGTGGCATTAGACAATGAAGTTATGTTACTGTTGTAGTGTTGTTAATCTAGCCAATACTTAGGAACCGCAAGCATGATAACTACGTTACCCCAATCCTTCCTAACATGATAAGCTGATAACTACATTACCTCAATACTTCCAAGCATGATTAGAATGCTGCCTCAAATGGTGGACACCAAATTCTGACATAGTCGGTGCTCATTTGGGAGAGTACTGGTGCAGATCAGTGGATAACTGGATCTATTGCTCCGTCTCTGTCACACGCTTGCTACAGACATATGATAGAACTGAAAAGCCTTCTATCCCCAGCCGTGGGAAAAGCTCGAAGAAGTTCGACTGTAGCACATAAGGCTTTTTCCATCTGACCACCACCGAAAGGTGATCATCTGTAGCATTAGCTGTTGAAAGGTAATTTCCTTCAATCCGCCACCAGTGAATGCAACAGCTCAATGGGTTATATATTCAAATTTCAAAGCAACAATGTGAAAGAAGCAGTGGTATTGCACCAGGAAAGAAAACAAAACACTGCTAATGTATTCGGAAAATGGATGGTTTCCTACAGCAAAGCTTGAGCTAAACCAGAACAGACTTTGACTAGAAATATGGCCTATTATGGAGGCTTGTCCCTAACCAAAATTATGTCCATACCTAAAACCAGAGTTTGAATCTCCTCTCCGCACCTGACCTCCTGTGTTTGGCCTTCTTGAGAGCAGAAAAAAATAGAAATCTACACTAGAAACCAGCTTATGATCATGATTGGAAATGGGTAGGGCAGGGGCCTCTAATCTTTTTTAAGTAAGATGACCTACAAAAATGAAGGACAGATTCTAAATCTATATTTGCAAGAACTTGATTTGTCTTCCCTTTTAAGTCATGACCTGTCTTTCTCGTAAGTGAATATCCAACCTCATCTATTACCATTAACAACAGACCTAACTTTTGCCCTCTTTCATAAACCCAAGAACTTGCAACATTGATCGATATCATGATCAATCTATACTTTGAAGCTTGACTATGAATACTCTAAGAAGTAAGCACATAAAAAAGAAGAAAGATAATCTCTTCAGAAATGAAGACACAATCATCTACCAATCCACCAAAATTTCCAAAAGAAAGAAAATCCCCAAAATTTATGTTAGCGGTCTCAGATAAACCCCAGATCTCCAAAATTTTAAGCCAGTGTTAACATCAGTACAGAATTTCAACAAATGGGTCTCAAATTTACATTGATAACCGAAAACCCACATGAAATACAACACGAAAAAACAAGTAAATAAATTGCTACTTCCCCTTTCTCAAGTTTGGTTGTCATGGGGTACCTCTACATCGTGTAATGACCTCACAGCCTCTATTATAAGGATTGGCCGCCACAGCATGGCAATTGTAGTAGGAAGCCCCAGGCCTTGCACAAGGAACCAAGTCCTTCTTCAGTGTCTCGTAGCTTATGTACTTCTTCTGCATTGCTAGCACTCTTCTATTTGTCTCTGAGTCCATCTCCGGCTCTGTTATGCAGTCCCCGACCTTGACATCAGTTTCACTTCCATTGAGCGCATTGAGGTCCAGAACTGAAGACCCATTGCAGATTGAGAAATGGGTGAGCATTAAGAGGAGACCCAGGTAGAAGATTAACATGGGATTGTCTCTGAGTTTGGACATTTTGATTTTCTCTCTTTTGGGGGTTCTTGTTTGTGGTTTTGTCGTTGGGACTGGTTGAGAGAGATTCTGGGTGGTTGGATGGCTCATAAAGGGAGTTGGGACATCTGCCATGATCACTTCCAAATGGTATATAGTTGGCTACGATTATACACATGTCATGTAGGACGAAGAATTTAGAACCCCGTCTCGTGATTATAGGGGTGGGCATAAAACCTGAGCAACCAAAAAAAACCGAATCGGACCGGCCGGTCCTATCGAGCCGGGCCGGGTTTTTTTCCGGTTTCATATATTTTTATCTCTTGTCCTGTCCGGTCTCATGAATAGAAGGTCCGGTCCCGGTCCCTTTGGTTTCAAATTGTTCTTCAGCCCGAAGGCCCGGACTATGAATGTGTGTGGCAATTATACACTAGTTTTCCAAGCCTATACTACATTTATAGGACTACATGCATGTGATTATATGTCTATATTTATATATATATTAATATATATGTTTAACCCACACCTCACGCACAGCCTTCTAATCTCTTTCTTCTTTCTTTAGAATGATTCCAATGTTCTTCCACTTCGATAAAAATTCCAGTTTCCAGAGTCTCTCTCATGGGTCTCATCGACAAAACTTCCTCAGATTATTAGAAAGCCTCGACTCAATTCCTTTGACCACGACTCGATTATCGTCTTCCGGTGTCCGGCCTACATCGTCAGCCTTCTTCGATGAGACTTTGTTCAACTCTTCCCGTCATCTCGTTCCTCATCCCAAAGTCTACGGCGGAGTTTGATAGCAAGTTTTGGTGGATTTCATTTCGTGATTTTGGCTACTGAGGTTGAAATTGAAGGCCTATGATGTGTAAGACTGTAAGGTTTAGATTTGATGCACAAGATTTGGTTTTTAATTTCAGTAGCCAGATTTGTACTTTTATAGATTAGGTTTAGTGATTGTACATCAAAATTGGTATGTAAATATTGGGGATTTAGGGATTGTTCATCTCAGGTCTTCCCCGTCTTACTCTGGTTTTCTGTTTCTCAAACCAACATGATTTTGCGATCATGCAGTGAAGGTTTTGGGATGTATAATTACTGAGTTTTTTTTTGTAAATTTCATATCATTAAGCGAATAGGTGTTGGTTTTGGGATGTTTCTGACTATGAGATGTTTTGGGATGTTTGATCGGAGTCGGATGATCGAATTGGAAAAGAGCCCGAAAAACCGGCAAGACCGGCCGGGTTCATGCCGGTCCGAGCTTGTGCCGGTCCTGGAAAGTTTTACAACAGAGACCGGCCCGTCTGGATAGTAGCCGGTCCGGGCCCGGGCTTGAAGAATAGTGAATAGTGTGCCGGTCTGGGACCGTGCCCAGCCCTACGTGATTCCACTCAATTATTTCTTTTTCTTACTTCTTTAGTGAAAGAATCTCAAATACTGTTTCGTACTTTGATTGGTTCTGCATTTTGATCTTCAACGTTTAAAAAATAACAAAACATTATATTCTAAAATAGAGTGTCAACAAAATTGACCGAATGAAATCAAATGTTTTAGGCAAGGGTGGGCATAAAGAGAGAAAAAACCCGAATCGGACCGGCCGGTCTGACTTTTTACCGGTTTCAAATATGTTTTTTGTTGGTCTGGTCTGGTCATGTTTATAATCGGTCCAGTCCAAGGACTTGTTTATCGAAATGAAAAAAAACCCGAAATCCTGATTAATATACGTGTCATACTTCTATTGGGTGTTTCTCAGGATCTACGATAATAGAATGAGCTTACCCACACATGATTTGTGGTCAAAGAACTAATTGAGTGAGTCAGACTCTCATCTCTCACACTCACACACTCTTAGAGTCTCAGACTCTCAGTTTCTCACGCCACATCTCTTCTTCACTAGAAAGCAGCTCGATCGAGGACGGCCTGGGAAAGCAGCTCACGTCTCATCAAAGGTCTGCTCCTCTCTATCTCTCTCTCTCTCTCTCTCTCTCTCTCTCTCTCTCTCTCTTCGTATCTGCGATTCTGAATTTGAGATTGACTTTGATTCGATATTCCGATTCGGCTTTTGCCGGATCTGAGGAGCAAGTCGAGATCGCTGGTCTGAGAAACAGGTCGAGGTCGCGGAGGTGGCGACCATGTTGTGGTCCCTCTGTTGGTTTTTCATGTGGAATTTTTCGCTGGAGAAAGATGAGTGCTTGCAGATGCTTTAGGCCTTTGGTCGGAGTGGAGAAGGACCGGCGGCCAGGTTTACCAGGTTTCTCCGATCTCCCTAGCTTTTCTCTTTCCACATTAGGAACTTGAGCAGCTGGTCGGCTGTGAAATTAGATTTGGCGGTGATTGAAATGGAAATTGGTGGTGAATATTGGTGATTGAAATGGGTCGACGCCTCGGTGGTGAGATCGGGACCGAAGGCCCGAAGGACCAGCCGAATTTTAGTCGGTTCGGTCTTCTACCGGTCTCAGCTTTTTTCAAGTAAAAGCCTGACCCGGACTTATTATGCCGGTCCCGTCCCTATCAAAATACTGCCAGGCTGGGACCATGCCCAGCCCTAGTTTTAGGTTCACAAAAATTGTAAAGCAACTGAAATAGCTTATGATGGAGTGTTTGATAATTGGGGCGCTGTAAAATACATCAAGATCAGTAAAGATTCCAAATATAATTTCAGGACCTTATCTTATGGTTTATTGTAATTTGGCACCATTTCATGATAGCTGTCTTTAAGCCATAACTATTAATGAAACCAAAGAATACAAGAGGATGAGGACATAATGCTTAAACCCTGAATTATAACAAATCATGTATTCTACCCTGCACCAATTAACAAAGAAAAATGAACCAAACAGTACCTCATCTTTCAGAGAAGCTAATTTTTGATATCTCATATTTAAAAAATTTCAAATTGTATCTCACGTTCTCATCTCGACCAAAGAACAGTATCTGGAACCGTTAGCTTCGTTTTTTTGAAAGTAATCATCATATATATAATCAAAAGATAGAATGACGAGAGTTCAATGACCACAAGGATCACAATAGTGTCATTACATTAGACATTTAACTCACTTATTTGTGAGCTTAGCATAGGACAAAACTATGTACAAAAAAGATACCAAAGAAGACATAAGACCAAAGTTAAGACGCTCAATTATGGTACTCCAAGCCTATGCATCCATCTAGTTGCAGCCAACTCACATAATCTGCCAAGCTATCAATGCCACGACTTAAGCCACAGTCAGGTTGAAATTATGCCTAACAAGCCAATTACAAAAACTAATTTTTTGTGGACTTGAGGCTAGACCCAGGCCCAAACCCTAGCAGATTGCATTGTCGCATGCCAACACTCACCGATCGCACAGATGGCGACCAAATTAGCTCAGGCACCAGCGTCCATGACCACGTTGATATCATCATCGGATCCTGAAGACGTCCAACACCCTTGGCTTCAAACTTTGATTCAGGTCTACTGACCTGAGACCCAGCCCCAAACCAAAAGGGGAGAAACCGATTCTTGACAACAACCATTTTCCCAGTTGCCAAACTTTTTTTGCTAGAACATCAATTTCGGGCTTACCAAACATCCCATTTTAAAGACTAATGACAAACATATTTTGAAGGCTATTTTTGTCCATTCCCATTTTGATTTTTATTTCTTTCTAAACATTTTTTTTTATTCACCAACAAAATGTTCTTTTTGTAATTTGAAACCAAAGCTGCATTGAATTTCCAATGGAACACTTCAATCTGAAACGCTTTCTCGAAGAAGACAACATGTCGGCCAAGCCTCTGCCAGCAAAGAAGGTCAAGTTTTCGAAGGGGCAGAAGGTGAAGCCAGAAGACGAACAAGCCATAGTCAGTGGCGGAGGCGATGCGATTGGTTTGACACCGCTGACGAATCCTAGCCTGGTAACGAAAGAGAGAGCGAAGCGCCGTAGTAGCTGTTTGAGCCAGTGGGCCTTTTGGTCCAAGTCTGCATGTTATGTTTACATCCGAAGTAATATTTTACTGGGCAGTAAAATGTCCAAGTGAATATTAATTACATTCTTGGTCCACGTCATATCGGCGAGCCCAAATTCTTTGGGTTTACAAGTGATGACAGAATTCGCATGCGGAAAAGACTTCGCGTGGAATTACAGAAATAGACTTTGCTTAGGCGAGGCGAGGTAATACATCTAGGCGAGGCGAAGTACATTTAGGCAAACTGGCTCGCGTATGAGACTTCGCGAAGAAGCAACAGACGGAGTCCGCGTGCACCACATTTATCGTTGAAGACTCTTAAAAGCCTTTAACATGCTTTGGGCCAATCCTTGTGGCCCTTTTAATAAAAAAACATTTTTCTAAAGCTCGCGAGCTTTAGGGGTGCGCAAGATGGAAGCAAGCGTCAGGAGCTCACGGGATGGTTTGAGTCCGCGGCCCGCGCGAGATAGGTTTCCACAAGGACTGTGACACCCCGTAGGGTAAAGACGTTCCTAATATAAGTCCGCATATTACTCTACAGTTGAGCAGTGCGGAGGCAGTGACCTATGCGAAGTGTGTTATGCGAAATAGACACGTGTTACGCAGATGGTTGGTTCACACGGATGAAGCAGTATCCTTGTGGTATTCGGTTTCAGAGTCCAACTTGGAAAGTAATTACTTCTGGCAGAAGGCGAACCACTATATAAAGGAGCTCAAAACCCTAACTCACACACATCAACTCTCTCAAAACACACAACAACTCTCTAAAAAAAAAAACTCTACAATACAAAAACTTTCAACCTAGTTGAACTTCTTCGAGCCTCTCGAAACCCTAACCCTAAGCGCGTCGCCGCCTTAGTTTCTTAGAGTTCTTTCGGACTCAATCACCGATCTATCTTGATCCCTCCTTGGTTGCTCTGCTCGCAACACCGTGAGTATCGAATCGCAGTGCTCGTAATTCCTCGTCCGCGAGGTGGCACAAGAATCCCTCCGCTTGGTCAAGAAGTCAATCTCGACGCACCACACTCACTTTCCTCGTCTGCGAGGTGGCACGCCCGCATTCGCACCATTTATTTACTTTTGGTATCACTAAGTACCTCTCTAATCCCCAACTGAGGATCGTGGCCAAAACATTGGCACGCCTAGTGGGACCGGGAGTACAATCGATTCACCATAGAGAAGCCAGGAGAATCACCATACATGAAACCTCAGATTTCTTGTCTCAAACACAGATCACCACGGTATAAGCCCCATAACAGCGCGGCTTGCCAATCTCTCACCACAGAACAAGTTCTTGCTCAGTTTGGCAACCCAGACTTCAGCGAGACCATAATGGTAGACTCACAGCCGACCCAAGTCACATGATCTGCTCTGCCTATAGAGAAAATCCTCCAGATGTTCGAAGAACTCAAAGGTCAGGGTTTGGTTACCCAACAAAGCATCACCAACCTTGCTGAGAAAGTCAACGACCTTGCTGGACATGTCAAGAGGGACAAGCTCCTTTGGGAAGCAGGCCAGCATAACCTCGCCATACTCACCGAGGACTTCAACCAGTTTGCAGGCGAAGTAAGGGAAGGCAAGGGTTTGGTCAACGGTTCCCTCCAACGGATCCAAAAGGATCCGGGCCAGAACGTGGATACTGTGAAGCAGACCGCGAAGACCCTGTCGGTCACTCATGCGATAATGAACGAACAAACTCATCGCTTGGACAAACACGATACCAAGTTGCACTACCAGCAGAACGCGTCTTTCTTGGGAAACAAGAATAACCTAGAAAAACTCAAGGAGTTCAAAGAAAAACATGATAGGTTGAGCTTGAGAGTTCTGGAGGTGGAAGACAGGATGAGGTCTCAAGCACCAAAGAGTCCTGTCCTTGACCTCACCGACGCAAGCGCAAACGAGGGATCATCAAAATATATTCCGCGTAATGAGCGTGCTAGGGCTAACCCTAAGGTCGGGGCTCAAAAGACTCCACAGTTCGCGTTAGGGGCTGGAACTTCAAAGACACCGCCCCCACGTAACTCTGGTGCTGCATTTAAGGGGTTTAGCTATTTGCCACGCCAAGGAGCCTGGACACCAGATGACTCGGTTACAGCCCATTCCAGTCTAGCTCCCAAGAATGTTGGCCAGGCTGCCAGCTTCTCTACAGGACGACAGCTGACTGGCGCCAACTTATCTCCATCATAGTCAAGGAGCAAACCGAAAAAGGTGATGCTGACTTGCAGTATTGCGACCCCTACCCTGATAGTGTGGCGCAGTACCCTTTCCCCCACGGGTTTAAGAATATTGTCTTCACAACATTCTCAGGGGAGACAAAGGAAGATGCAGCAACCCATATGACCCGCTAACTAGGGATGGATAACTAACTTTTAACTCTAACTAATTACCAAATTACTCTAACGACTAATTAGAAAACAAGAAGATATTTTTGTGATTTTTGTAAACAACAAGAAAAGAGTAAAACAAGCAAATTGAGAATGTCACATAAGATAGTTGAGAAAGATGTTTTGAAAAGTTGTAAAACAATGAGGGATGAATGCTAGGGTTTCTAACTTCACCATCACAATCCTATTCGAGTTCCTTGTCTTCCGATTACTAACTACTAAACCGGTGTTGAAGAATCCGTCATATAAGCCTTATGGCAGAGTACTTATACACATAAGTTCTTCAAAGCATGAATACTACCTTATGGCAGAGTATAGTATCCAACTATTCTTAGAAGTATGCCATCTACTCTCTAAGGGTTAATGAAGTTCGATGAGAACAAAATGACTCACACAAACCAATAAAACATGGTATATGTTCTTATCAATGTATAGTTTCAAATCACAAGAAGCATTCAAGATTCAGCATGGGCATCTACCTACTCTTGCATCAGATAACTTCAAACAAAACCCTAAAGGTATCGAGTCTCTAGTATTTTGAAATAAGCAACAATTCTTATAGAGATTAAAAACTCAACACCAATCTAATAATAAAGTAATCATCCAATTAAAAACATCGAATAGTCATGCTAAGGATCCATTATGACCCTAACAAAAGATTTAGCTACTAAGAGTCATAACAAACACGATGATAACAATGAAAAACATAAAAAGACTACAAGGGTAAAAGGGATGAAGATTGGTGATGATGGTTGTCTCCCAATATGTCACGTCCTAGAAACCCCCCTTTTGATTGTCATGGCTGTCTCTATTTATAAGGCTCAATTCCCAATTTGACTAGGCTTCCTTGTTCTTCTTGGACTTGGATGATGATGTGGCACTCCAACATTCCCAAAACATGGATTTAGGGTACGTCTATGATGCTTCCAAAATCTCCTTTGAAATTTATGTGCACGTTTAGGCTTCACAACATGAGATTGATGAAAGACTTTGCACATTCCAGTCCATCTTGAGCTGCCTTTATCCAAACTGCTATATCTCCCTCCACAAATATTGAAATCACAAATCGACAAATTCTATAGAAACTAGACACTCAGGGCTTTCTCTGAATATGTGGCTCGTTGTCTAATTTGATATGAGTTGCTCTCAGTGATTCGGCAAAGTCAGCTGATTTGTAGAGACTGACTGCCAGAATCCTGGGATTGCTACGCCTCATTCAACCCTTCCTGCTCCAATTACTTCTCTTTGCTCTTTGAACCTGAAAAATGACAAACTAAGTAAAATTGAACTAAATTACTTGAAAGTACAATACAAATCCAAGGTTTAAAGGTATAAAAACATAGTATATAATGGATACATCAAATACCCCCAAACTTAGATTATGCTTGTCCTCAAGCATACAAACTAATTAACTAAAGCAACGACACCCAAGAACAAACAAGTTCCTAATCCTTCTTCACACCTCAGAGAATCAACCACAAAATTAAAGCTTCCAAATAATAACAACCATCACAGAAGGTCCATAAAATCTGTCAATCAAGCGCTAATAAATTCCGATGACAATAATGCTTGTGTAGTCAACCACAAATCAACACGACCTCTCAAAATCCAAATAGGCATATGAAAAGCAGCTTCAACTTCAAACTCACAAGGGATTTCACTCAGAAAGAAAACATAGATTTTCTTGTTTAAACCTATTCACTCATGTTTATGTGAGAGGAAAAATATATCAAGCAAAATAGCTCACATAAATCTGAAGACAAAAAAGCTCTTTCTGGTAAATAAAATAAAGGAATGATCTCATGTAAGAAGATATGTCACCTAATTTTCAGAATTGTCCCATAGGCTCACCTCATTGACTCATCTCCACAAATTGCCTCACACTCTTCTAGAATCATGAAGGTCTTTTATAGGGCTAAGGGTTTTGGCTAAAAGAAACAAAAGGTAGAGGGATTCAAAGGTTTCAAGAAACTAATGGAGCTCAAATGGATCGATGCTCAATACAATCAACTCCTCCGCTATATTACATCTTCACTTCTCAAATAACAACATGAAAGGCCAAATTTCATTGATTGGGTCTTGCCGTCATTCTAATCTCCTTATACTCCAAACTACACCAAAACTTGTTTATAGCATGGCTTGACAGTGTGTGATTCTTTTCACACCTTTGAACAATGAAGTCAGATGCTGAACCATGCATAAACATTATGTACTTCTCGGTAACACTCTAACTTACTCCTCTGCCTCTAACACACGCTCATTCATTTTTTTTTTCTTCTTTATTTTTTTTTCAAGAAGCTTCTACTCTTATTTTTTTTCTTAACATCATCATTCTCTTTTCTATCATCATCTCGTGCTGCAATTAAACAACATACCTCTCAACTTGTTACTACAGACTCATGCTATAATTAACAACAACTTCCCTTATCAATACAGTAACCAAAACAAACCTTCCTCCTCAACTTCCAATGTCAAAACAGTAAGGTGTGTCTAATTTTTCTCTTTTCTTTCTTTCTTTGTTTTTTTTTTTGTCTTTTTTGGCACACCTTACTTTCACAATTACTTTGACAATGGCAACCCTCCTCTTATGAAGTGCGAATCCCACACTTGTACCCCCAAGCACCTACCACACATCCAAACTTGTTTTCAGCAGCACACATTCTCTACTCCAATATTCCTTGTATGCATCTTTCTAGTGCTCCATCAATTTCTCAGAACAAGGGTAGGAGATAAATGTGTTATAGAATATGTGGTTTATGAAAGAAAAGGCTTATTAAGGCTCAAAGGGGTTGACTAAGGTGAACCCTAAACAAGTACGCTCCGCGTGCCATGACTACCACGCGAGCTGTGGAGTACCATGACTACAACATGAGTTGTGGAGTTCACTCCGCGTGCAAGGACTAAACAGGTCACGCGAGCTGACAAGTACGCTCCGCATGCCATGACTACCACGTGAGCTGTGGAGTTCGCTCTTCGTGCCATGACTACAACACGAGCTGTGGAGTTCACTCCGCATGCAAGGACTAAATAGGTCACGCGAGCTGACAAGTACGCTCCGCGTGCCATGACTATCACGCGAGCTGTGGAGTTCACTCCGCGTGCAAAGACTAAACATGTCACATGAGCTGACAAGTGCGCTCCGCGTGCCATGACTACCATGCGAATTGTGGAGTTCGCTCTGCGTGCAAGGACTAAACAGGTCACGCGAGCTGACAAGTTGAAGCCTCTTTCCGGAGCTGCTTTTAGCTGGTACTCCAGGTTGAAGCCTGGATCAATTGCGGACTAGCCTATGATGGAGAGACTGTTCCGAGAGACTTATGGCACCATCGAGCTAGAGGTTGGCCTCGACCCCCTCACCCAAATAAGCCAGCAAAGCATGGAGTCTGGAGTCTCATTCCTCCAACGTTTCAAGATCTAGCAAGCCAAGTGTGATTACCTGCTACTTGAGCAGGAAACCATCAAGTTGGCTGTTCGAGGTCTCGAACATCGCCAGCGGCTAAAGTACCATGAGGAGCGCTTCACATCCATGGGCGACCTAATTAACAAGGTTGGAAGCTACAAACTGATCCTCAATGAAATGGATGAGAAGGCGAATGCCTCTAAGGGAACATACATGCCAGGGAGAAACAGGACAGTGGGGGCACTAAACCTCCAAACCCTTACGTTTGATCCTTACTATTAGAGGTAGGAGGAAACTGAGTCCGCACCTGACTATGATGATGTCAGAGCAGTAGAACTGACTGGGAAACCATTGGCTCACAAACTGAAGAACCTCAAAATGACCCGTGAGCCAATCACCATCTAGTCTTTTACATGGACCAAGCTCGAATACGAGTCATACATGTATGATGCGAAAAATGCCCATCTGGTCTTCAATGACTTGATCAAGGCGAAGTACGTGCGCTTGGATCACAAGATCCCATCCAAGGAGGAGCTGAAGGATAAGAAGTATTGTACCTTCCACAACATCTATAATCACGAAACTAAAGATTGTGTCAAGCTACGAGACCAACTGCAGACTTGGATAAACTCTGGCACCCTGAAACTAAAGACGCCGGGGAGCACAACCTCGCTGGTGGATGTGGACCCTTTTCCGTATGTGGTCGGTATGGTCGAAGTGAAATGGGCCGACCAACCAAAGGAGAACAACCGCCGTCGGGTGCCGAAGCCAGGCCAACGGAGAGTCACATTGGATATGTCTGAACACCCAGAGGATGAAAACCCACACCGGGCACCTAAGAGAGACCGCGACGTCAACCTCGCACACGAGGTTTTAGACGACCTTATTGATGAAGGACTCGTCACAATGGCGAGGGCCTTACCCTACGTCAAATATAAGGAAGGCCGCGTACACTGCAAGTTCCATGATAGCTGGGGACACAAAACTCGTGATTGCTACCAGCTTCGCGAACAAGTCCAAGATTGGCTAGACCTCAAGTACATTCGCTTTGAGGATAAAAGCAGTTTCATGATCGCGACTGTTGATGTCGCTTGGCCTCGTATCGGCCAACACACGATAACATTAGACATATCTCCAAACGCGGGTCCTTGAGAACCGCCAGGTCAAAACCACAAGAGACCGGCGAATGATTATACCATGCTGGCAAACCAAAGTGGAAACCATGAACCGGCAAGGCAGTTAGTCGCCAGATTGCAGTCTGATCACCCTTCAAGGAAAGATAAGGGTAAAGCTATCATGCAAGACGACACACTATCCCTTGCTGAAAACTACCAACCCGTGAGCCTCAGGACTCGTGAAGAGCTGGAACAAAGGATCAAACGCCTCGAGACGTTCGTCCAATCACACTGGATGAAAGAAGTACCATCGTCTCCAGCCTCAAGCGAGATGGACATATCCGACTCTAGCAGCGGGTATCAGGAAAATGAGGCTTCAAGCCCTCGTCAAGGTATCTTGACCAACCCCTACATTCCCCCGATATCTAAATCAGCGATCAAGGAGGGGATATGGTACACACAGCAAGGGGGCAGGCCAATTACCATTACCAGATCCAAGAAGTGGAAGATACATAAGAAATATGGCAGCATCCTGCGTGCCTTACTAGTTGTCGATGATTGCATCGTACGACCCTCACAGCTCGCATAGACACTTGAGCAGATGTGGAGAGAAGCAGAAGGCTTGCGCGCAATACTCTAAAGGCCACCGGTAACGCCTCCAAGGGTGTGTGCACAGGTAGCAGATGATCCTGCTCCAAAGGCAAACGTCTTTTGTCGCCTCATCGTACCACCAAGACAGGATCCACAGCCTCCCCGGCGCAGACCCTCACCGAAGTCGGAAAGAAGAAGGGATCCATAGCCCCCCCCGGTGCAGACCCTCATTGGAGCCGGAAAGAAGAAGAGATCCACAGCATTCCCGGCGCAGACCCTCATTGGAGCCTGACTGAAGAAGGGAACCGCTTCCTCAACCAAGGCGCCGGCATTCCCCGGAGGCTGAACGAAGAAGGGAACCACCCCTTCCAGCAAGGCAAAGACTATTCGCGACCCCGGCGCTAGAGCCAAGGCTCGAGCCACCTCGGCCATCACGACCCCGGGATGCTCCTCGCCAGGACCCCGAGGCAAGGAGGAACCACCACGACCACATCGGCCCCGGTCACAACCTAGCCTAGAGCCGGAGGCCAAAAAGGAGCCTCGAATCTCAGCCCTTCCTCCTTCGAGGGAAAATGACAATGCCAAGGTTCCTCTAGCCGCAGATAACAGCCAGCTGAGGACAAACAACCCTCCACCAAACTCGTGTGCGACCACGGCGGACGGAGACCGACGCATCACTAGGTGCTGAAAGTACTACCTCCAGCCCTAACTTCGCGGAGTTGATGGCTCAGCATTTCTGAAAGAATTCGTTGAACGACGAGGCTCATTTTGAGCCTCGTGTTAACTTAAATGAAGGCAAACAGAAAGGCAAGGGGAATCATTCACCTGCAATATGTTTGAAGTCTCTACATGGCTTGAGGACGAAGATGTCAACCCAGCGGAGAGCGCATTCACTGTGCTTGAAGGAGAACATGGGACCATTGAGACTCCACTGATCCCAGTCCGCGAGCAATTCACTTTTCAGGTCGGGATGGTATTTTTCATATCTGAAAGATATGCTCTCCCGCCAAACACAATATGCAACGCGACGGATATCCTAGATAATAGCGAAAATGTTTGCGACATGTCCTCGCCTTGTAGCAGCGAGATGGGTCCAATCTTGGCAAAACCTAAGGACGCTCCACAATTGGAAGCTACGAGCACCGTCACACGCATGCTGACTTTGACTTTCTCCACACCAACCCTAGAGATGGTCACTCACATGAGGCCATTATACCTTACGGCTGAAGTTGAAGGGATCATGGTCAACAAAGTCATAGTTGATATCGGAGCTGCAGTGAATGTCATTACAACCCGTACCATGAGACTCCTTCGTATCCCGCGCTCAATGATTCAAACCACATCCCTGACAGTCAAGAACTTCACTGGACAAGTCTATAGAACTCTAGGCTTGTTATTTTTACGAGTTAAGGTGGGACAGGCATCACGGGTCTATACATTCTTCGCCGCCGAATGCGCTTCATCCTACAGCATGATCCTAGGTCGTGACTGGATCCATAGAAGTTTCTGTGTACCTTCCTGTATGCACCAAGAACTCATGATCTGGGATACTGAGAAATGCGAGGCGGTCCTCATCAAAGCGGACCCGTGTCCTTTCTCCATCTCTGCCAACTTCAATGACACCCGCTATTACAATATTGACTTGGGCCCATTGGAGGTCCAAGACGTCGATTCCAAAGGCCGCCCCTATGGGGTCACGGCCTCCAATTTAACGCGATGGGGCTCACCCAAGCGAGGGATGACTTACAACGTCCTCACACTATCGCGGATCCCCTACAACCCTCTGATGGATAGTGCCTCTTCAAAAGAGGCATTCGAGGCTGGTGAGTCCTACTGTGAGAGACTCATCTCATATTGGGTGGAACGCGAAGCCTACAACAAGGTTGCGACTATGGAATACGTAGACAAAATAGTGGACTATACCGATACCAAAGAGGAAGTTATTCAATTAGCTCCCGCTGCTTTGGACAATACACCACTTCAAGTCCGCGAGAAGGGACCGCAGAGGAAAAGAAAAGGAAGACCTTCTTGTCCTATTACATGAGTATAGGGATTGCTTCACCAAAAAGTACGAATACATGCCTGGCTTGTCCCCGAATTTAGTTTGTCACCGGCTACCCACTTATCCTGATCGACGGCCAGTCCGCTAGGATGGCCGATTCATGAGAAATAAGACCCAGATCGTAGTCAAGGAAGAGATTGAGAACATGCATCAATCAGGTATCATTTGCGTGGCCAAGTACAACGAATGGCTATCCAATGTAGTTCCCATCCGCAAGAAGAACGTCAAAATGCGCGTCAGTGTTGACTACCGGGACCTCAACAACGCAACGCCTAAGGATATATATCCTATGTCTGTCGCCGACCTCCTCATTGATGCAGCTATGGGGCATAAAGTGCTATCCTTTATGGACGAAACCGTTGGGTACCACCAGATTCCTGTTGCTGAAGACGATCGTCACAAGACCGCCTTCCGCTGCCCAGGGTTTGCAGGTGCGTTTGAATATGTTTTCATGCCTTTCGGGCTCAAGAAAGCGAGGGCAACATATCAGCGCGCCATGAACCTTATCTTTCACGATATCTTGGGGAAGCTGATTGAAGTTTATATCGATGATGTGGTGGTTAAAACCAAAACGCGGGCGACACACGTTGAAGACCTCCGAGAGGTTTTCACGCGGATGCGACGACATAACCTGAAGATGAACCCTGCCAAATGTGTGTTCTTCGCAGAGGCAGGCGACTTCCTAGGATTTCTGGTCCACCAAAGGGGTATCGAGATCCCAAAAGATAAGGCGCAGGCGGTAATAAACGCCTCACCTCCTACAACTAAGAAGGAGCTCCAACAACTGATCAGACGAATCAACTTCCTCCGCCGTTTCATTTCAAACGCGGCAGGGAAGGTTCAGCCCTTTTCACCCCTCCTCAAGCTACAGGGGGCAACCGAGTTCGTATGGGAGCCACAACACCAGGAAGCCTTCGATCATCTCAAGGACTACCTTATGAACCATCCTGTTTTAGTTCCACCTCGCCCAGGCATTCCGCTTAAGCTTTACATCGCCGCTGCCGATTTGTCCATTGGCGGACTCTTGGCACAAGAAGATGAGAACGGGGTGGAACACGCCATTTATTACCTTAGCAGGGTGTTAACTGATTGTGAGACGCGCTCCTCTCCAATGGAGAAGTTGTGTCTCGCCCTATTCTTTACAGGTTGCAAGCTTCGCCACTACATGTTAGCCTTTACCACGGTGGTGATCGCTTAGTCTGATCTCGTCAAATACATGCTTTCCCGCCCTATACTACGGGGATGCATAGGCAAATGGATATTGGCTTTGTCTGAGTTCTCCTTACAATATGTTCCGCAAAAAGCAGTAAAAGGACAGGCCATAGAGGACTTTCTCGCTAATCAGTCACCAACCGAACTAACAGCGTTCCGCGAGTTGGAGTTCGTCGTTGTTTCACTCACCCCATGGACTCTTTACTTTGATGGATCGCGAACTGAACTTGTTGCTGGTGCCGGAATTGCCATCGAGAACCCAGCAGGAGACTGGTTTTCTTACTCCTTTCAGCTGGATTTTAAATGTACAAATAATCAGGTGGAATACGAGGTGCTTATCATTGGACTGGAAATTTTGCTGAACTTAGGAGTCCGCGAGTTGGTGGTCAACCAGTTGGTGGCGAAGTTTAAATGCTTGAGTTCGTTCATCGAGCCCTACTTGCGCAAATCGTTTGACATATTGGACCGGTTCGACGACGTTCACATCGAGCACATTTCACGCGAGTTCAACTTCACGGCGAATGGGCTCACCCAGATTGCCTCCGGCCATAGCTTGCGAGACGGAGTGCACGAATGACTACTCAAGGTCGAACGACGCACTCTTCCTTCTTTTATTGCTAGGGGCAATATAAGGTAGACTCTCTTGATGTCTCTACCTTAGACTCTATTGATGAGGATTGGTGGCTACCATTCATTGCCTACCTCAAGAACCCTCATGACGCCACGCATTCACGGCAAATGAGATTTCTCGCCCTCAACTTCGTGCTCCGCAATGGTGAACTTCGCCAGCACGGCGAAGACGGTAATGACTTCCGCTATGTGTATGGCAACAAAGCCAAGCGGCTTATGAATGAGGTTCATTGCGGGGTTTGTGGTTCGCACCAGGCAAGGCCCAAAATGCGTTGGTTAATCCGTCACCACGGCTATTACTGGCCTACCATTCTCAGGGATTGTATTGCTTTCGCCAAAGGTTGTCAAGATTGCCATGCTCACGGACCAGTGTAACACATTCCTAACATTCTGTTGCAGCCGATTATTAAACCATGGCCAGGTCGCGGTTGGGCGATAGATTTCATCGGCATCATTCATTCACATTATTCTGAGCAGTATAAGTTCATTATGGTGGCCACTGATTTCTTTACCATGTGGGTTGAAGCCGAACCACTCAAAGTTGCCTCGGCGACCTCGGTCCACAACTTTATCTTTTGCAACATTATCTCCCGTTTTGGACTTCTAGAGTGCATCGTGAAGGACCGGGGGGCAGCCTTCATGGCCGATTCTGTGGTCACATTCCTCACTGGCTATGGTATCAAACTACTACATTAGTCCCCCTATTATGCACAGTCCAATGGTCAGGCGAAGGTGAGCAAAAATGTTATCCTCAGTATCTTACGCAAGATGCTAGGATTGAACCCCCGCGTCTGGAATCTTGAGCTTTACCATACTTTATGGGCCTACCGTACCTCCAAGCATGGTCTGACAGATACCACCTCATATGCTCTCATGTTTGGTTATGATGCCGCCCTACCCCTTGAGATTCACGTCGCCTCGCTTAGCATCCAGGAACAACACCAATTACTTGGTGACGATTACGTTCAGGCAATGTGGCAGGAGCTCAAAGACCTCGATGAACATCTTTTTCAACAATCTCATCCTCGAGAAGTAGCGCGTTGTGTGGTCGTATGATAAAGTCACCAGAGGTCAAAGTTATGCAAAGGGCCAAACAGTATGGCGCGTTGTACTTCTACTTGGGGAGAAGACTGAAGGCCGGGGCAAGTGGTCCGCTCGGTGGGAAGGATCTTTTATCATTCATCACATATTACAAAAGAGGGCATACCACTTGCGCGACCTTGACGGCACCATCCACCACAATCCTATTAATGGTCGTTTCTTAAAGCGCCATATCGCTAGTGTTTGTCACATTTTTGAAAATTTTCGAAAGGAAATTTCAAAAATGTTGGCATGATATATCTTAAAATATTAGCAATCCCAAACCTGTTTTCAAAGACAACAACAACAACATAAACTCAATTACAAAATAGAAATTTCCACAAAATCTATCACTGAATTAAGATTACACTTCCTTGTTTACATAACGTGTAAAACAAGAACATGAGAACAATCTTATGATTTTAATACCGTCTAGTCAAATCTAAAACTATACGGAGTCTGAAAAAAATAGGGAGAACCCTGTCACTATCCCTCCGCCTCAACCTTGCTGATCCTCACCTACAGATCTAACCCCTACATCAAGAATTGGTGCACCAGGATTGTAAATTAACAAACCCGGTAAACTAAAAGCTCGTATGAGTAAACTCAAAAAACACAATATTTCTCACATTTAGAATTTCTCGAAAGCAAACATGTCAATGATTATAACCACAAATCCAACACTCTTTTAAATACCACCTCATACCCCCCATGACCTACAACAACACAAGTGTGTACCCATGGGACCCATATACGATAAGGTATCCCCCATGATGTACACCAACATACAGACTAGAGCTCTATTCCTAACCGCAACCAATCACCCGGCTAAAGGCTTGGAACCCGGTATGACTGTCTAATATCACAACATATAAATGATAAATGACATTTTACTGCAACCAATCACCCGATTAAAGACTTGGAACCCGGCTTGGCTATTTATTCAACAATCATCATAATGCAACATAATTATCACCAACATTAGATCCATATCATATTATTTTATCTTTCACAAGGACATAATTATATGAACAACATCAATAAGATTATGATCATATGCACTTCCAAAAAAATAAACACAAAAGGGAAACTTGTTTTATCTTACCTATGAGCCGTTAACGATCAAACTCATATATGTTTAAAACCAATAATAGCAAAATATTAAAATCACATCATAATCGGTATCCGCATCAAATGACCATAATTAAAACTTGGTTCGAAAATGAACCTTAGTGAGATTTACTCACCTAGATACTCCCGCTGCGTTTTCACAAACACAAGGGTAGCCGACTCAACAATTCCACAAAACACCTAAAATTACCCAACAAAACCTTAGTAAAAACTCAACAAGAAATGAAATACCCTTAACCTAAAGGTTGCCCAAAGAAGGGCAATCCTTCCTCCAAGACCTCCCAAGGCCATCAGACACTCAGCAACAACCACACTACCTCCATGTCCAACCAAACTTCCCAAGTTACTTAGCCTAAACAACACTCAATCTTCACACAACAACACACTAGCAACAACAAGGACTAGCTAACACAGCAGCCAAACCCTTTGCCCTGCCCGAACGCGTTCCCACGCGCCGCCACCTGTGGCGGCGAGTGAGCCCACGCGCCACCACCAAACTCACAATTTGGGGAAACTCTCAACAGCAAAGTTGAAGCTTCAAGTAAGGTGAACAACTTTAATACCTGAGGTTTCAACCAATTTTGACCGAAAACGGCCGTAAAGTGCCCTTCAAAACCAACCCGAAACAAAATTCAAAACCTGCAATTCCGGCTAAAAAACCTCAAAACTTGATTCAATCTTAGCTTAGCCATCACCAGGAGGAGGAGAGGGTCAAAACTCACCTAGGTTTGCCCCTCGTCACAGCCGTATACAGCTGTTCTGACTGGTGACACATCATCGCCCTTTGCCGGCCAAGAGCTCCGTTTCCAGCGAGCAACACATAGCAGTTAATGCCCAGCCCTGAAGAGGACACTTGTGGGAGTCGAACGGGACCGGCGGCGGTCCAATTGGTGGCCGGACGACGAAGCTAGTTCCGGCGGAAGAAGGCTGCGCGGAAGAGGTCGGGAGAGGAAGAGAGAGAAAGTGAGCTGATTTTAGGGTTCCTAAAATCAACTCCCACACAATTCTCTACTTAAACACTTTCCATACCCGAAAACTAACTTGTTTTAACCATAACTTTCTCATACGACACCTGAAATAGGCATGTCGCATGTCTACGAACTCGTATCGACGAGCTCTACAACTTTGATGAAGGAAGTTTTTGAAGATAACTTACGGAAAGTAAAGTCAACTTTTTGGTCCTTTAAACGTCAAAGCACCTAAAATAAACTCATGAACTTCAACTTCGCACAAACCAATAAGAATTTCCATAAATATTTCTTCATTAAATATGGAAATTCTATAAGGGAAAAGATTTGAAAATCTGGGGTATTACAATTTGGGAGCGCGCGGATCCTCCGCCTCCTCCTACTCTTGTGACCACTGTTAATAGTGCTACGCGTCATCGCGCTAGCGCTCTATCGCCTCACACTAGGGGGCAACCCAAAAGAGAAGCGTGTAATTAGATCATTTCTTTGTAAACGTGCGAAGTCTAACCAACAAACCAGTACAAGATTGTGACCTATTCCAGAGGCCCTAAAAAAAGTTTTACATGCAAATTAGTTATGCTAATATTTTCATTTCTGTAACGCCCCGTAACCAAATTTTACCTATTTACTGGGTATTCTACGAGTTATTAAGGAATTTAACCATGCTCGGTAATTTGGTAAATTAACACTTGAGTTTATTGTCGAATTTTTCTCAAAATGTTAAATTCTGCTTTACGGTCCCGAGATCGTAGCACGTGACAATATGAGATATCCGGTATTTTCAGATTATTTTAGAAATCTTCATTCTATGTTTTACGTTTTGCTGAAGGTTTAGTAATATAAATTAATTTTATGGAGTTAGAGTTTGGGCTGTTGATTTGCGTATTTAGGGAAATGAGGGGGGCTGACTTCAGTTAAAAGCCCATTCGGGCGTTGACCCATTTCTCTCTCTGTCTGCTTCTCCCCTCGGTCTCGCCTCTGTCACCGGCTTCCTCTGCTCGACGCCGCCATCTCCGGCCACCCCAGCTCGAGAGACTACCAACAATCTCATCCTCTCCTTCTTCTCTTTAAAACCCAGTCCATAGATCATCATTTGCAACACGATTTAGTGGTGATCCATCGAAGGGGAAGCTCGACTATTTCCGGCGAGTCTTAAGATTTCCGGCCATGGCTTGACGAGTAAATGGTAGGGTTAGCTTCCTCTCTTCCTTCTTTACATTCCAGTGCATTTCTCTTCTTGAATCGAGCTCTAAATTGGAAATCCCTTTTTCTGGGTTTTGAGCTCCTAGCTCCGGCGACCGGCGTCCGATGGTTTCCGGCGAGTACTTCAGGTTTTGGTGAGTCCTTGAAGCCTAGTAGGGAGTCTGGTGGGACCTTGGAGTGTCTTGTAGAGCTACAGTCAACGATTTGGACCAAGACAAAGGCTCGGCGTGTTTGGCTAGAGAGGACCCGAGGTGATGTGGTGTTGATGTAGTTAAGGTGGCGACTAAGGCAGTGGCTGGGGGTGTTTGGAAGTCTTGCAAGTTGAGTTTTGACATGGAGTAGCTATTGGATTCGGGTGTTGGGTGAACAGATGGTAAGACTTGATCTCAAATAGCTGCTGTGTTGATGTTGTTTGGAACCGAATTGGTTGTTTGGTGTTTATTTCAATTGTTTGGTTGTTTTCATGTCGAGAACTTGGTGATTCAAGTTTACGGGGAAGTTATGGTGAAATTCCGGCAGAATATTCTAGCAAGGGGCGGAGCTGACAGAAACGACAGAGGTAGTGATCGATGTTTCTTTTTCGTTGTATGTCATTTTGGAATGAGAAAAATTATCAAGTTTTTAGGAAACTTTCTGTTTTTGAAAACCTTTTTGGGTGCCCTTAGTAATTTGGTGGTTTTCCATATTAAAGTGGTTCGTATGTTTCTGAATTAACAAAATTACATTAGTTTGATTAATCAAAATCAAGGTTCACCAAAACGAATTATTAAGCGATGTCTAAGTGGATAACGGTTAGTAGGATGTATAGTAAAAATTGGAGGGAATTGTTAAGTTAGAGGTTGAATTGGAAAATGTTGAGCATCGTTAGTTGGTCAATCCTAGTCAACCTAGGAAACCCTAGTCAACCTAGGAAAGAAGGTGAGACAATGGTTATTTGTAAAGTTTGGCCTGACCGATTTGTTCTACAACTATTGGTTAGGCGTGCGATTGACTCAAGGACATGGATATTTGGAGGCGGCGCACAAGGAGTATCCTGAGCAATGGAAAACTTACACTTAATACTGTGAGTGGACCTTTGATTTGAATGTCGTGCATGCATTAGAGTTTATTTAATTTTTAAAGGCATATTGGAAATTTAATATTTTCTTGGAGTAATGAGTTCCATTCATTTTTCGGAAACTCTCTTGAGCATTTTATTTGACATGTGGGACATGTCAAATGATTTATTTTATTACGCAACATTTCCAGGTACAGTTGAGAACTGTACCGAGTTCAATGGATATAATTACTGTAGGTTTTATTTTGATGATTTTGGTATTTATAAATGATTACCGATAATGGGATTTTCGGTAATTCTCCATCATAATTTAATGATTTTGACTTGGAGATATTATTATTTATGATTTATATTTGATATTGAAATCTCGCTTATATTTATAAATTGAAAATATTTTGACGTGTGAGACACGTCATTTAGTTTTAATATAATTTCTTACGATGATTTTCAAGTACGGTTGGGAACCGTACCATTTGTATGATCTTGGGGTAGATCAGTGGATTTAAGTGTTTTTGTATGTTTTTAGTCACCATAATATATGGTCGATAATACTGATTATTGCTAGCTAGTCCTCATCATATTATGTGAGTAGAGCGCTCAGCATGGAACGTTATTATAGTCTTACCAGTGGTCCTCATCATATGAGAGTCGAGCGCTTAGCGTGGGACGCTATTATCGTGTGACGCTATTATCGTGTGGGAGGTAACCAATCGGTATATATATATATTTATTATTAGCTAGCCATTATATAGCGGTCCTCATCATATGTGAGTAGAGCGCTTAGTGTGGGACGCTATTATAGTCTTACCAGTGGTCCTTATCATATGAGAGTTGAGCGCTTAGCGTGAGACGCTATTATAGCCTGGGAGATACTGACCCGAGCCTGGGAGGCTTCTTTTTCATGGTGATAATTTTTCCCCTTATTTTAATATTCTCAGTTTCGTATTTAATTAACAAGCGGGGCTGGTTTATCTCTTCTGTTGAGATTTCCGTACTTGATTAACCAGTGGGACTGGTTTGTCTATTTTTATGAGATTTTGGATTTAATGTTAAGTGTTTATCAAGTTGCGTGCATCTGGGTTTTAAAGTTTAAATGTGGGAAAGTATTGAAAATTATGTTTTGTTAAAGTAATTAATTTATTTTTGTCCACTCACTCTAACGTTTTAAATTACTTTCCCCTGAGCCCTTCGTTTTCAAATGCCCAGTTTACAGGCTAAGTTAATTTGAGGTCGAGCGTATATAGAGTCAAGGCTTAGTCTAATAGTCAGAGGCTGCTTTCGCTTCATGTTTATTCATGGTTATTCTTTCTTCATTAGATATGCTCTGATAACTAGTTAGTGATTTAATGCTGTCTTTGTTGTTTGGTTTAGAAGTGTCAAGTTGGATTTTCAAGTAAGGGTTGTCCATTTTCAAGGAAGGTTTAGCCGAATTTTCGGTAAATTTTTCCTTGGAGGTTGACCCCGCAGGATTTATCACAGGTTTCAGGGTCAAATTCGGGATGGGTCCTGATAATTTATTTTTTTATTTTTATTTTTGTAAACGTGCGAAGTCTAAACAAAAGACAAGTACAAGATTGGAGCCTATTCCAGATGCCCTAAATAATAACATCACATTTTTCCCTTCTTATACTTTGATACAGGTTTCATAAGCGGTTTTGCGGCTAAAGCAAAACATGCTTACAGTGAACTCTGGTTACCCTACGCTTAAAGACATAGATCTGGGATACTAGAAGCACCTTGAGCTTTCAGACCGACGGAAGCTTGGCCAAAACAGTGATTAAACACATAACAAAGCACTAGGAGGCTAGAGGTTCACTGGAACAGGGTCCCTCATGCTACCGCCAAACTTTCGGGGGGTGCTTCAAGGACATTGGCAGACTCTCGAAGCACGAATAGACAAAAGGCCTCTGAAACCTCACACATGGATAGAACAGCAGACACAAGGCTGAAGGTGCCCAGACCGTTTGTTCTTTCAAGCGGAGGTTTGGCCTAAGAGTGGATTTTGAAACTCACCCTCGACCTAAGAGTAGATGTCGAAACTCATCAGAGCAAACGATGAGCAGGAGAAATGGTGGTTTCGATTTAACCAGGGACAGAAGGATGAACAGATCAGGGAAGAAGGATCCATGGCGAGGGGGCAGAAAGACTTGAACGATGTTCCAAACCTAGCTAGCGGATTCTCTTATAGAAAGAAGGGACTGACTCCCTTTGACATGTGTCCTGCATTCAGAGCTTTGCTCTAAGATACGGGCCTTAGAGATAAGGTGAATGCGTGAATCTATAATGACTTCCTGCTTTTCAAGCAAACAATCATGTAGAGACCTTTACTCAATCTCAACGGAAGACTGGTTTTGAACCGTAGTAGTTTTTGTTGCTTAGTGAAAAGGTTCATACATGGGGGCAACATAAAAAGCGAAGTGGAGCTGGACCAGTGCCTCATGAGTTTCCTCTACAGCTTATATGCGTGGGATGTCAAGGTTGGCGAGTTTTGTGTCTCCCAATGGTTCGCTTTGCCAATCTTACGTCAGGATACATACCTACTCGCTACGTAGTGAGTAAGGAACTCCTTAGACAAAACCAAGCTGTCTCGCGAGGTGGTGGGGAGCACGCACCTCAAAACTTTGGTCCTTCTCAGCAAGATGAAGGCCGCGATGGCACCAAAATGTCAGCATTTTCCAAATTTCGAATTACTATGACTTGTTCAATTAGGCCTTTTCGCTTAGACAATCCAAAGCTTAAGGCCTAGGGGGAAATGTTTGAGCCAGTGGGCATTTTGGTCCAAGTCTGCATGTTATGCTTACATCCGAAGTAATATTTTACTGGGCGGTAAAATGTGCAAGTGAATATTAATTACATTCTTGGTCCACGTCATAGCGAGCCCAAATTCTTTGGGTTTACAAGTGATGACCCGCCAGTGAGATCATGCGAGCTGGATGGCAAAATTCGCATGCGGAAAAGACTTCGTGTGGAATTACAAAAATAGACTTCACTTAGGCTAGGCGAGGTGATACATCTAGGCGAGGTGAACTACATTTAAGCAAACTGGCTCTCGTAGGAAACTTTGCGAAGAAGCAACAAGCGGAGTCCGCGTGCATCACATTTATCGTTGAAGACTCTTACAAGTCTTTGACATGCATTGGGCCAATCCCTGTGGCCCTTTTAATAAAAAAAAAAACCTGTTTTAAAACTCGTGAGCTTCAGGGGCGCGCGAGATGGATGCAAGCTTCAGGAGCTCGCGAGATGGTTTAAGTCCGCGGCCCGCGCGAGATTGGTTTCCACAAGGACTGTGACACCTCACGGGGTAAAGACATTCTTAATATAAGTCTGCATATTACTCTACAGTTGAGCAACGCGGAAGTAGTGAGCTATGCGAAGTGTGTTATGCGAAATGGACGTGTGTCACACAGATGGTTGGTTCACACAGATGAAGAAGTATCCATGTGGTATTCAGTTTCAGAGTCCAAATTGGAAAGTAATTACTTCTGGTCAAAGGCGAACCACTATATAAAGGGGCTTAAAACCCTAGCTCACACACATCAACTCTCTCAAAACACACAACAACTCTCTAAAAAAAAACTCTACAATACAAAACAATACAAAAACTTTCGACCTAGTTGAATTTCTTCGAGCCTCTCGAAACCCTAACCCTAAGCGCGTCGCTGCCTTAGTTTCTCAGAGTTCTTTCGGACTCATTCACCGATCAATCTTGATCCCTCCTTGGGTTCTCTGCTCGCGACACCGTGAGTATCGAATCGCAGTGCTCGTAATTCCTCGTCCGCGACGTGGCATCGGAATCCCTCCGCTTGGTCAAGAAGTCAAGACCCGACGTACCCCACTCACTTTCCGCGTCCGCGAGGTGACACGCCCGCATCCGCACCATTTATTTACTTTTGATATCACTAAGTACCTCTCTAATCCTTAACTGAGGATCGTGGCCAAAACAGTAGCGAGAGCTCTGAGGTTTGCAATGATGACGAAGTCGAGGTAATTATCAGGAATCAGACTACGAGAGCTTCGTCAAGCAGTTCGAGCCGTTTAACTTGGATAATGAGAAGGAAGAAAGTTGTTGATGCGATGGGAATTTTGTGGAGTATGTGGAGAAGAATCGAGTCAAGGATGCCTAGCTTGATAGCCTGAAAAAGGTGTTCGATCCAGAAACGATGAGGAAAAATTCGTTGAAAAAAATGGGGATGGGGTGAAGGTGATGATGAAGCTGGTCAGGGTTTGAGTTCTGATGAGATTGGGAAAGATTAAAAGGCAGATTGTGGATATGCTGGAGACTAGAAGAGACTATTTTTCAGGCTCTAACTAAGTTGAAAGGGAACAAGAAGGAGAAGACGACAGAGGAAATGAAGGCGGTGTTTGATCAGTTGACTAAGGATATGGCGTTGATAATGAAGAATGGGGAGAACAATGTGAATGATGAGGAGAATGAGGTTTTTTAGAGGGAGGCGCAGGGGTACAAGAGTTTGGCTAAGGCTAGAATGGGCGAAGGCAAGTCGATACTAGAGGAGCTTAAGAGTGATATTGCGGCTTTGGTTTCGATTGCGTCAATTGGTGCTGCTAGGGGACCAAAATGGCTACTCCTTGTATTGAAATGGAATCTATGTCAGCGGGAAACGAAGAGTTTACAGATCACAGAGAGAGTAATCAAAAGGAAAAGAACCAAACTTTGAGGATCTAAGATCAAGTTTACCCGTTGGGTCATCGTTGGGGGATGACCTGGGTTATAAGTGTGACATGGGTCACTCTAGATCACTGCAACTGGACAACTTCCACCAGTTTGTATTTTTTTCTGGGTCGCGTTGTGGCATTTATTGATAATAATGATTTTTGTTGTAAATAAATAATAATTCTTTTTATTGTACATATGAGTTAATATTTATGTGAATATAAACATAATAAATAAGGGTTTATATTAATTAAAATAAATTATAAGTGAATTTAAGTTGTGTGTGTGTGTCAAGGACCATTGGTGCAGATTTTCATTTTTGCACCACTTTTCGATTGAATTTCCTCATCTCCACCATCTAATATCTAGATAATATTGTGTAGATCATCTCTGTAAAATTTCAGCCAAGTTGGTAATCGTTAAGCCCCTCAAACTTGAAAAACAAATGGACGGGCTAAATTCTGTCAAACATGAACCATTCATGTTTATAACAGAAAGACGCAATTTTGAGGGCCTTAACATTACTAAATTGGCTGAAATTTTGCAGAGATGATCTACATAATATTATCTAGATACTAAACGGTAGAGATAGGAAATTTGATAAAAAAGTGGTGTAAAAATAAAAATCCGCATCAAAACCATTGGTACAGACGTTTGTAGCTAAGAAAAACTCTATATATATATATATGTTTTTTTTTTGAAACTAGGATATCCGGATCTTTGACCCGGCTAATCCCTAGGCTTCCTGCTTGACCCCACAACATTTGAGAAACTGGAAACTCTAGCATTTGCTAGGTGGGTGCCATGGGAAAGGGTTGAACCCCAGACCTCTTGGGAGCAAACCAAGTGTCTAATCGTGACGCAGTAGGAAGTGTGGAAGGGTTACAAGCGATAAACCCTATAGGATAGTGAAGGATTCTCAAGCGAAGAACCCTGGAAAATAACCTCTGGAGTCCACCAGAATAAGAGAAAACTCTCAACTTGATTGAATAATGATAAGATGACTGTCTACACCCGAATAAGGTGTTTAAATACTGAAAACAAAGCTCTAGGGCTGCTAACATCAAACCCTAAAAGCCCAAGGATTAAAACAGACCAAATCCAAAACAAACTAGACAACATAAAAAACTGGAAATATATAAAACTGTCGTTTTAAGGCCCTAAACGAACTCGAAAGCCCGAAAAAGCCCACACGTCATGGCAAAGCGACGAGTTTGATTCCTGGCGTCGTTCCCTTCTCGGAAATATATAATAATTACCATTCTGACACCGAACGCCAAATCTGCAGCAAACCGGGTTTAGACTTGCTACGATCAATTTGTTCTTCAATCAGCTCTGCCATTCTCCCTACATCAAATCGCTAGACCAACAACTCTTTGGTCGGTAGAACGTGAGGTGCCGTTTTGAAGATTTTAAATCGTGAGATATCAAAAATTAACTTCTCTGAAAGTTGAGACAATGTTCGGTTAATTTTTTTTTCAATTAGCAAAGAGAGCATCATTGACTACTCCATTTGCTTTATAATTTTTGCGATATACCAGAAATATAATGCTTACATAAAGCCATCTAATTTTAATAAGAACAACTTTTTTGCTATGTTGCCACAAAAACCAAATTTCAGTGACACTTGGTCTCATCTTACCGTTAGAAGGTAACGACTATTTGACAACGTAAGAAACTCGCTGCTGTCCTAGGCTAGACACAGCACCCAAGGTACTTAAACTGGGACAACGCCCACTTCTTCCTATTGAAAGCAGTAAATAGATTGTACCTAAAAAGAAAAAAACAAATAACATAGGTGCCCAAGAAAGGCCCAATTCTTGAATCAAGGCCGAATATAAGTCCAATAGTGAGAGAAGACCACACTAGGCCCAAAAGCACTCCAGGACCATGGCGACACCCCCCATAGCCTGCCACTGGCATCGTCCATGCCTCCTCACTGTCATAGCACCACCGCTGAACCTAAAACAAGTGTGTGCGCTAGGTTGACAAACACAATTTCATGAAGCCAGATCGAGAAGATCAATGGACCCTGCATGTAATCAACCACTCCACCAACGATAGAGAGATCTCCTTACCTGTAATTAATCCAGACCCGATCACGCTCTGATCGAATTGATCTCCAACTCCCCATCTTTTCCCCTACAGTCAACCCATCGCCATGTCGTTGAGTACCCGTAATGGTAAATCGAGCGATTCGACCTTTCAAATCAGTCCTCTTCCATCGGTCCTGCCACCATAGATCCCAAAGGGAACCCTTTCCCAAAACACACAATCTCCCTTTCCCATCATTGTCATAGATTTCAGACCCAGACAAGAGACCACCATATCAGACAATAAAGGCTTGGCAAAGCACGTCCCGTCCTACGACGATGACGCTAGGACGTGTCGCTTGCCAGAGAAGAAAAAATGAAGGCTCAAGTACAGCGCATTCTGGCTTTTTTGTTGTTTGTTTGGTCTGCTTCTGTTCTCTTTGCTTCTGCTTCTGTTTTCTTTGTTTTGCTTTGTAATGCGTTGCTTTCTGGCTTTGTTTCACTGCATTCATCTCTATTGACCAAAAAGAAGTACAGGCGCGTGAGGAGCATTCTTTTATCTTAGGGTTTTTCATTGTAATTTGGCACTATATGCCTCCTTATATTCTATTGTTTCATTGATGGTTAAGGCTTAAGGCCTTGTTTATTTCACGGAAATTAAGCATGAGGAAAGAAAATATGTTCATTTCTTGTGTTTGGGAAAGCACAAAGGACGAAAGCACTTTCCTAATTGAAGGAAAAATATGATGGTAAGTGGTTCCATCAAAATATCAAAAGAACTGTTTTCTTTCATTATTTTCATGCATTTATTATTCATAACCTATTATTTTATTATATCAATTATCAAATTTTTAATAATTTGTCCGATGTCGGTGAGATGTGGATTGGTTGGTTAAGGTGTTTAACTAACAACTTTGAGGTCATGCGTTCAAACCTTACTAGACATATGTAGGGTGTGTAAGTTATTAATAATTTTTTTTAAAAAAAATTTCCAATGAATTTTCGTTCTCGATGAAAGTTTTAGAACTAGAGCTAGAGCATCGAGAGACTGCAATATTGATTCACCAGTCAGCTTATGTTCAAAAGATGCTTAGGCGCTTTAATATGGACAAAACTCACCCACTTGGGACTCCTATGGTCATGTGAAGTCTGGATATCAAAAAGGACCAATTTCGTCTTAAAGAGGATGATGAGGAAGTCTTTGGAGCAGAAATTCTGTTCCTAAGCGCTATCGGAGCTCTCCTATACTTGGCACAATGCACAAGACCAGACATTGCATTCTTAGTAAACTTGTTAGCTTGGTTTAGCTTTGCGCCAACACAACGTCATTGGATTGGTATTAAGCACATCTTCAGATACTTAAAGGGTTCAATTGATTTGGGCTTATTTTTCCCTTACAAAATCGAAGTTGAGAACATGAATGTTGATGTTTCAATTGAAGATTGCATTGTAGGCAGTTTGGCCGATCCCCTAAGGGCCCCTGCCATGTTGGGCAGCAGCTTGGCAGCACAAGACCTTGCCGCAGTCTACGACACAAGTTTTACATTTTAGAGGGAGTTGATTATGTAGACATCAAGGGGAGTCTACGACACAAGTTTTACATTTCAAGTTTTAGTTGATGCGTTGTGCTCTTTTTCCCTTTGACCAAGTCTTTTTGTTTTTACTCAAGAGGTTTTTGTTTTACCTGGCAATTTTTTTACCGAAATAACGTTCATGCTCCATGTGATTTTGGTACGCGACACAAAGGAAAGTATTGAAGGAATTTACATTCTTATTTTATTTTTGATGATGTGTCTTGACTGAATCTTTTTCTTATTAGACTAGAATATCTCTTAGATATATATCCCTGATTTACATGGATTCTTTATGTAATGCCTATATAAAAGTCAATCTATCAATGAATGAGTAGACCTTTATTCTCGTATTCATATACTCTTCATCACTATAGTATATTTATAACTTCTCAGCGTTTCCTTTGGTATTGATTAGATTTGAACCATATCTTTGACAAAAAATCCATAGCTCCTTCCAAATTAACAGATAAATTAACTAAGACATGCACGTATCACGCTACATTGAATTCAATTTAATATTTGTTTGTTTTTAGAGGAACCTAAAACAATATAAATACGTGTTGATTGTCTTATAAATTCTTAAATTCTGACCTCCAAGTAAAAGTTTTAGCAATAAGACTCAGAAATATGTCATTTTGATATCCCTTTTGGCTCTTCAAACACATCCATGACACTTTCATCCCACTTTTACCCATTTTGATATCCCTTTTGGCTCTTCAGCTCTAGTATTGTAGCTGATTGAAAGAGAAAGCGGTTTAAGCTAGATTTTTCAACATTTGGTCTTTTTCGTGTCCGATCGTCAAAGCGCGGTGGTCTGCTAGACGACGGTAATTCAATACTTTTGCTGCTGGATGATAACAATTCAATATATTAATCTAGGACGATTCGATACGTTGGTACGACTCATCCCTTTTTAAATGTGAGTTATCTTTATCTTTCCCCAATATCTACTATTTGTTTTGTGTATAAGCATACAGAAGACTTAACTTGTTTGATATCGACTTAAAATGACAAAAAATGAAGATTTTTCCTGTGGATTTCACTCATTTCATCGGCCAACTTTTTTCTAATTGTCTCGAAACTTTTTTTTTTTCTGGTATTTTGCTATTAATTGTTGTTGTTGTTGTGTGTTAATTTTCATTTGGTCTAGTTAATTTCTTGTGTAAATTTGTTGACTGCATTTGGATGTAAAGGAATGGAAATGATGTTGGTGAAATCCTCGTTGAAAAGAAAGACTACTAGTCACTCATTCGAACCAGGGATCACTCCTGACATACTCTTAAGGTTATTACCAGTGAAAGCTTTAAACCGCTTTGAGTATGTATGCAAAGCCATGGCAAGCTTTAGTCCACAACATCAATATAAACAGACGCCGGCTCCTGTACTCCACTATGGCCAAACCCCTTCTTTCCATTCAATATGAAGCCCTCATTAAGGAGGTTATTGATAATGCAATTAAGGAGGTTCATTCTCCAAACATAGTGGAGCCCAACACGGATGTGACGTTGTTGGGCTCCTGCCATGGACTGGTTCTTCTCGAGAAGGATGAAATTCTTCTCGTGTTATGGAACCCGTCCACCGGAGAGACTAAGGTTTTTCCAAAACCGGCTCTTCAGGAGAAAGATTTGATTTTCCATGGTCTTGGTTATGACCCTTCAACTGAAGATTATAAAATCATACTAGGACATAGTGATCCGCTGAAGACTGTGATTGAAGTGTTTTCAGTGAAGAGAACCGCATGGAGGACGTATATAGATCTCGGGTGTGGAAAACCAAGTATGCAAGACCTTCAGGGGTGCTACTTAAATGGAGCAATTCACTGGATCAACATAAGCTTCATGAAGTCGAGCATAATCTCGTTCGGTTTAGCAGACAACAGGTTGGAGGAGACATTGCCACCACCAGACTTGGGACCTGATCAAAGCTTTGAACTCACCTGCTTGGGGATCGGCACTGCTAAAAATCGTCTGTTTGTATATTCTGGACCCGATTGTTCTAGTCTTAGCATATGGGTTATGAAGGAATTTGGGGTCGGGAAATCATGGACTAGAGTGGTACATATTCCTTCAGGGCTTATACGTCAAGACTTTGGACGTGGTGAACAGGGTTTGAAGCCAGTCTGCATTTTGGATAGCGGTCAAGTGATGATAGCACATGATGAGAAGTGCTTGCTGTTGTACGATCCTAAAGCAAGGACGTTTCGGAAGATTATTCATGAGGACATATATGATTCTCCTGTTGAAGTTCTCACTTATGAGGAGAGCCTAGAGTCACTGCCAGTAGCAGAAGTGGTGCAGTCGGAGGACTGAAGCTACCCAACAATATCTCAATCTATTTCCTTTTGTTTCCCATCTAATATGGTCAAGTAGCTAGCTTCTTTCCAGTATTGTATTATTGGTGACTGAAATGTACCATCTAATTGGTGACTGAAATGTAGTCGAGTTGTTTTTATGTTTGTGTTCCTTAGCATGGGAAGTGAATCTTCAACAGTTTTATTGTCTTCTGAATAAAAGTGATCTTTTTGCATTTCAAGTTAGAATTAAATTCAGTTTACCCTCTAAATCTTTGGTGTCAAAATTAGTTCAGTCCTGCAACTTTTTTTAATCAGTTCGCCCCCTCAACTTTCGTAAACACATCAGTTTGGTCTAATTTTTGAATTCTCCTCAAAATATGACGTCACCAAACTGATAAAGGGACCTATAATTCAGCTTAGTGACGTGTATGAGAAGTCTCTCATAACTATAAAGCTGAATTATGGGGTCCTCTTGTCAGTTTGGTGATGTCATATTTTGAGAGGAATTTAAAAATTAGACCATACTTATGTGTTTACGAAAGTTGAGGGGGCGAATTGATTTAAAAAAAAAGTTACAGGACTGAACTGATTTTGACACCAAAGATTTGGAGGGTAAACTGAATTTAATTCTTCAAGTAATATCTGCATTACCTATGGTTATTGACATACATTTTGTAGCAACAAGCCTCAAAACATCTGGATAACTTCCACAACATGAATTGCCGAGTTTGTTCATATTTCAAGTTCATAAATTTGAGTCTATGTACGCATCCTCCAATTGGGATGAGCTCATTGTGCTACTGCTGACAGAACTTAAGCAAGAGATACATCAAACAGTGGCAAATTAGCAGGTTGATAAGCTTCTTTTTAACAGGTGGAAAATAATCTCAAGAAACCAAAATCACATATCTTTTATACTGTTAGAAACGTAGTTACAATGTATGCACAAATACCACACATGACTACATTAGCAATTATAACCCCTAACAGTAGCAAAAGGCAACTAAGAACTAATGGCATTTTGGCAAGAACTTATTCAAACCAATTACAGGTAAATTCAAGTCATGTTTGAAATCTTAAGAAAGATGAATCTCACATAGAATCTCACAGAGTTGTCAAAGAGTAAGTGTTTCTGCACCTTTAGCATTTCTGGCCATTCCATCGTGCCCATCATACAGATTTTCTCTAAAATTAGAACTCGCTTCATTCTCTGAACAGCCAGGTCTTTCCGTGAGGAACTGCTCCCAGAAAACATCATTTACTCTAACTGGAACAGATGCATGCCCTTTACTGTGTTTTGTGGCCTCTTTTGGGGAAACTTTAGGCCTGTTTTCATCAGCCAGGTTATTGTGCAGAAGGGCTCTGATATCGGATTCTTTGTCATTGGCATTCAAACCTGAGGATGGGGAGTTGCAAATGTCCTGACCTATTAGGGGCACTGTAGCTGAATGCGGGATACTGATCACTTTCAAGGGAGAAGATGATAATGTAAGATTTAAGTGACAGGCTATCAGGCCATCACTATCCTCATTTGATGGCAAACCTGGCTGCAAGGAATGAAGTCCAGGGTTTCCACCACTTGTTGATTTTCGTGACACCGAATCCATTTTGAATGCAAAGGATGTTCCAGTATCTGAAAGTTCTAATGGTTCATTTGCAAATAAAAGGCCTTCGGTTCTCATCTGTGCACCTTTCAGATCTTCCGATATCTTCCTAGTTGAACTATCCCCATCTTCATTGGAACTCTGGGTGCTACGTGAAACTGGATTAATATCTGAAATAGTTGGAGATAATTCCAGTCTCAGCTTACTTGAAAAGTCTTGGTGGAAAATATTCCCAAACTCAGGTCTGGAACTACTTTGGTTATCCATGAAACTATTTTCCACAACTGGCTGTGAGTGTTCTGCAACAGGCAGTCTCCTTTTCTTGTTATATGCTGAGAAATCCATAGATTCAATTTTTCGGGCTAGATGTTCGACAAAGACAGGGTTCTGAACAGCTTTATCTAAGAATGTATGTAAATTTTTCTGCCTCTGCTCCATACCATTAACCCGCTGTGTCAGGTCTTCCAACTGAAGCTTTTCAGTAGATCGCTGCTGCTGGAACCTTGAAATGTTTGCCTCAAGTGCAGCTTTTTCATTTGATAGCTTCTCTATTTCATCATCAAGAGCCGCTCTTTCCTGATCAACCATAGAACCCTGGGGATTACTGTGGCTGTGAATGGGTTTTCTGCGATGAATATTCTTAAGAAGATGCTTTTGATCTTGTATGAATTCTTCATTAGCAAACTCCCATCTTTCAGGATCAATCTTTCGAAATCCCTGTGGCCAAGAATCCAATGTGCTTAGTGAAACTATACTAAAGCACACTTTCACATGTAATAAAAACAAAAATATAGAGATGATACCAAATTATTTTGGCCTGTACTGCCTGCATTTGCAAGAGGGTTAATGTGGGAAACAAATTTGTAAGGAGGCACTTAAGGTATATAAACGAGGGTTATGTGGCATGTATATAAATGAGAGTATAAGACTATAAGCTATAAAAATAAATGAACAACATATGAATTCCTGACCTAAGATACCATTATTTGTTTTTTTTTTTTGGCTGAATTTGCTTACCATTAAGCAATAGAATGTAAGGATTGCCGACCTAAGGAAGGCCATACAGAATTTACCTCAATGAACAATATATCCCATACAATAGTAAAGTAGATTTGAACATGATATGATCTAAGCTAGATAACTAAAAATCAGATCTGTAAGCTACAGATAAAAACACAGAAAAAAAAGAACAAATAAGAATTCAAAGGTTCATCAACAACGCCTTGATCTGAAAAACTGTCATATCAGCAAAACAATGTGAATGCATATTATCCCCTAAAACTTCCTATTGGGAAACTGCTATCTGAACTTTCGGTCTGCCCTGGTTCAAGGTAATCTAGATCACAATAGCTGTACACTTTTGCTGCTCCCATCCTTGTGATATGACATATATATATATATATGTATATTTGTCTAGGAAAATGGTTTGTAAGGAGGGCTCATACACAATATCATGGGGTTCTATCACTTTTATGTCTCCCAAGAGGTCATGCACATATAACCCCATTATGTTCGCACCATGGAACATTATATCCTAATAATATGCAATCAGCAACACAAAAATACTAAAACACTATAATTACTACATCAAAACAAAAGGGAAGGAGAATGTTATGGAACCAGCTAGTATCAAAAAACAAGAAAAATATGATAAATAAAATGAGAGTGAAAATGGAGGAGGGTGGCTCACGTAGGTATTGAGCTGACGGATGAAGCTAGAGAAGTTGTTGTGCTTGAAGTAGGTGGGGAGGAGAAGCCTAGCGAATTCGGGAGGGTTCCAGACGACGAAGCTCTTCTTGTTGGAGCTCCACGACACGATCTCGTCCGTCGCCGAGTCGTCCACCATGTCGTACGTCTTCAGCAAGAACGGCGCCGGACCGCCGCCGCCACCCGCGGTTCCGTCCATTAGTCGGGGGTCGGGGATTCGGTGGGACCGACTTGATTTGGGGTCGGAATGGGTCGTGATGAAGTGTAAGGGAAGAGAGAGAGAGAGAGAGAGAGAGAGAGAGAAAGAGGAAGTGGGGATTGGAATAAGGGGGAAAGAGAGCCGAGAATAGAATAGAAGACGTTCGAAGCTTTGTGCAGGCAGCCAACCAGAGTTGACTTGAAGAATACCCAGCTTTTCCTTCTTTTGTCCGACGCCACGTCATCCTCCTCCAAATTCGGTTTGGGAAAGTGGATTCGTCATGTCTTTCTGACTTAAAGGTTTGGTTGGTTTGGTTTCTTGTTTCTTGCTTACGAGCATGTGTTGTAACTACGGATTCTTTAGAACACTGATTTTTGTTTTAGTGGTTTCATGGGTTTGTTCTAACTGTCCACCGCTTAAACACAGCACAACGATCATGTCCTTGATTAGCTCCGCTCTTGTCTGGAGGTTTCCCAAATACAAATACCAAAGTCTTTGCAGTTAGACCTAAATAAAAACAAATTGTATTAAAGAAATCATGAGAGAATGAGACATCGATTGCGTTCGAGTTGTACTTTTTCTCAAAGGTTCAAGGCAATTGTTCTTGACATCAAACAGATTATCAGCTACTTTGAAGTCTGTTTCTTTCTAACGTGTTTAGGAAAGCTAACTTCTTCCGCATATGATGTAGCGAAATAGTGGTCGCAAATGATGACCGGCACATGGGACAGTTTTTGTTCTCCTATAAATATCATTTGTATAATCGGTAGTGTTCACCTCATCAGCAATTGATCAAATTAATTATACTGAATCACACTTAAATTTATATCTAACGATAGAGAATAAAACAAATGAAGTTAACGATGAAACTCTCTGCCCTTAGATTAGCATCCAAGGGTGATTGAGCATTGTTTACTTGGTCGGTTGATGACTAGATGAACATATTTGCTTGTATCATGCCTCGAAGTATAATGGATTGTCGATTTCTTGCGGGTAGAATATTTTCTTTTTACTCGATACCGACAGATGTAGATTCGTAATGTGTGTGTATGTTAGAACTTTCGATATGAATAACCTAAATTGTTTGACAATGATGAGAATAGATGATTCATGGGGACATAGGTCAATTTAGAAGCTGGCAATGGGATCACTCTCCTATAAATTACCATGGAGATATGACAGTGCATCAACTCAGACCCCTTCAACATGTGTTTAGGTGAAAAGTCCAATTTTGTACCAAATGGTTTTGGTCGTTGAGTATTTGACGATATTATGCATATACGTTGCATGACTTGCATCGAACAACATAACGGAGAAGTTGGACGATACCCGAAGTATAATGGACTGTCGGTTTCTTGCCATTTTGATATATTTTTCATTTTCCGACATATCTTTTAGAAATGTGAAAAAAAAAAATGTCGAAAAATGAAAAATATATCAAAACCGCAATTTTCCTACATATGTAAATTCGTAATGTGTCATTTACTGTATGGTAGAACTTTCTATACAACTAATCTGAATTGTTTGGAAATGATGAGAAACGATGATTCATGGGGACACGGATCAATTTAGATGGTGAAAATAGGGTAACTACTCCTCCTATAAAACCATGCAGATATAGAAGTGCAACTCAGACCAGGGTTTGATTGTAAGAAATCTTCTTTGGATTCAACTTTTCCCCTTTTTGACCACTTAGCGTATCGGATCGTTGAAGAGATTACTGTCTCTTTCTTTCTCTTCCCATCTAGTATTTTGCTTTCCTAATTGACGTTACACATTTGCTTGAATTTTCAAAACACATATACTCCATACCGACGAGCATTAAAATGGAGACTCTTCATTGCCACTCTTGAATCCGGATCATAGGACTTGTGCCTGCAATGTTCAAGTCCCTCTGGTTTCAGGTAACTTTCTTCTTCTTCTTCTTCTTCTTCTTCTTCTTCTTCTTCTTCTTCTTCTTCGAATCTTTTTGGGGTTTGTATGGATGTTTGAAGAAATGCTACGGTGCTAATATCTGTAATGTGCATTTTGAATGATTTTTATGGGTTTTTGATCAACCATTTGATGAACATAATAGTTGGTTGCAGAAATTAAAAGCTTTTTATGGCTCAAAATTCTGAATTCTTTGAAGCTTTCATTTTGTTCCAAACTTGATGATCCTGTTTAGGTTTGAAAATATAGATAGTTATTTTGAAAAAGAAATCAAGTTTAGCTCAAGGTATAGGATGTGTCTTTGGAACAATATCGATATCATACTTGTTACAGGCTCTTTTCTTATCATGCAAACAGAGATTTTCTATCATTTTCTCATCAATATCAGTACGACACATTCCGATTTCCATTCTCTCTTCTGCTCGAAGAGTTTAATAACCGAAAATCTGTGTTGTTCTTTGTAGAGTGCTGCTCATCCGGACCAATGGAGAGAACACTTACCAGAAAGTGTTCTCGAGAAGTCTTGCTTGGAATACTAGTGTCCTTTTGTTTATGCTTTGCATTGATTTTCCTCCACAATTCAACTCCATTGCGTTTCAGCAATTGGGTTAACATATTAGGTAACAGACATGTTCACAACATATTTGATTCTTGCTCCGGCCGTTACATTTATGTCTATGATGATCTTCCTGCCAAATTCAACTATGACCTGCTCAGCAACTGCAAGTCACTTAGTTCAGGAACTACTAGTGATTCTGGTGACAATAAAAATATGTGTCCTTACCTTGTAAATATGGGTCTTGGTCCTGAAATTGAGAGCTCCAGAGGTGTTTTAGCGAACAAGAGTTGGTTTACGACAAACCCCTACTTGTTAGAAGTCATATTCCACAACAGGATGAAGCAGTATGAGTGCCTGACAAACATCTCCACACTGGCTTCAGCAATTTATGTACCATGCTACACTGGCCTCGACGCCAGTCTCCATCTTTGGGATACTAATCTAACCGTCAGAGATGCATCGGCTAAAGATCTACTCAAGTGGATTTCAGGGAAATCTGAATGGAAGAGAATGTGGGGCAGAGACCATTTCATGGTGACTGGCAGGACTTCATGGGATTTCAGGAGGACTAATAATAGCTCGGAATGGACATGGGGCAATTTCTCAGGTTCTTGCCAGAGTCGAAGAACATGAGTATGCTTTCGGTTGAAGGAAGCTTGTGGAAAAATGACTTTGCTATTCCATACCCCGCAAACTTTCATCCTGCAAAGGTAGTGAAATTATTCAGTGGCAGAACAGAATGAGATATCTGCAAAGGCCTTACTTATTTGCTTTTGTTGGTGCGCCAAGGCCTGGCCTGGAAAAATCTATCAGGGGGAACCTCATGTATCAGTGCTGAGCTTCAAGTACTTGCAAGTTTGTACATTGTGGTTCTAAAGGGGTAAATTGCAACAACCCGGTTACTGTTATGAAGGTGTTTCAGAGCTCAGTATTTTGCTTGCAGCCTCCAGGGGATTCACACACTAGGAGATCAGCTTTTGACTCTATGCTGGCTGGTTGTATTCCTGTTTTCTTCAATCCAGGTTCAGCTTATAACCGATATTTATGGCATTTACCAGATAATCATAGCACATATTCGGTGTTTTTCCCGGCAAAGGATGTAAATGATTTGAAAAATGTATCCATAGAGAAACGTTTGCTTGGAATTTCAAAGGAGAGGCAATTGGAAATGAGAACGAAGGTCATTAAGTTAATACCAAAGCTGGTATATGCAGATCCCAGGTCACGCTTAGTGACTGAAGATGCATTTGATTTTGCTGTTATGGGAATTCTTGAGAGAATAGAAAATGTTAGGCAGTTGATTAGAGAGGGAAAAGATCCTAGAATTGGTTTCGCAGATGAAGATAGTTTAAAATACACATTTCCTGAGACACTAGAATAAAGTTTGCAACTTTGTATGCACTATCTGTTTAGAGAGCACAAAAAGTGATGATACAAAAAAAATAGATGTGCAGGTTTAGACTAAAAAGATACAGCCAAAAAGTTTCTACAGTCTGAGGTTAGTTCAGGATATTCGACCTATGTTGTATAGTGAATTGATTTTTCATATTTCCATGATGTAAGATGTATCACCTTTCTGAGTTGATCAAATGCCTAGAGTTTCACATTCAAATATTATTATCTTGACATCAAGTACAGAAAGTGAAATTTCTTTTCAGCTGATGTATCCTGTTATCTGAATCATGAATACTTAGAAATAACCAGTAGAGAACAATCTGTAGCTTATTACAGCATCTTGCAACCTTGATGACTTCTGGTTATAGCCATTCTATGCAGGCTTTGATGAGCGTCTCCATTTGTTGGATTCAAACTTTACTTTAGAGATTCTTTGGCTAAAGATCAAGAAAACCTGAATGGAAGAAAATGTGGGGAAGAGATGTTTCATGGTTTCTGGTAGGGTGTCCTAGGACTTCAGCAGGCTGACAGATGATAGTTCCATAGAGTAGTAGCATCATGTTATTGACAGTCCATGAACATGACTATGTTAAAGCTTTTGGAAATTTGAAATTTCCCGGACAGTGATGTGTTTCAGTGATAGAAGTCGTAGAACCAAGTGAGAAAACAAGATAGGCCCTACTTGTTTGCTTTTGTTGGTGCACCAAGGCCTGACCTGCCCAACTCTATCCTCAGCAAACTTATTGATCAGTGCCAATCTTACGTTGTTTACAAGTTATTACAAGGCAGTATCAGTGTGTGCGCCATTTTGACAAACAGGTTAATGTTATGAGGTTGTTTATTCTGGTGAGGAATGTAGACTATTTGAAAGGTGGTACTGAAATATTGCTTGGAATTGCAGAGGAGAAGGAACTGGCCATGGAAGAGGAGTTTTAAGGCTAATACCAAGTCTAGTTTATACTGATACCAGGTCAAAATTAGAGAATGAAGATGTATTTGATTGAAGGTGAGGAAGGTTAATAGAGAGGTGAAGGATCCTAGCTAGTATTAGTTTTGCAGACATTGATAAAACCATGTTTCTCTACTTTGGTCACCCACTTAATTATGTGATTCAAGCAAGATACAAAAAAAGAAAAGGAAGTTAATGTTGTTAGTTTCTCTGGTCAGGTTAGAAAAAATTTCTCCAACAAAATGTTGGTAGATGTTTCAAGTTTGAATATCATGATTATATATAGGACAAATTACTGGTCACTCCGCTAACTTTAGGGTGCTCGACAGTTTAGTCCGTTATCTTTCAATTTCAATCGATCACTCCGCTAACTGTCCAATTTCACACAATTCGGTCCATCCGTTAAGTAGCCGTCCAAATCGATGGTTAAGTGCTGACGTGGCACACCAAAAATCAATTAATTATTCATTTTTCTCATTTTCCATTTCTCTCTCAAATTTCCAATTATCCCCCAAAATTTCCAATCTCCCCCAATCTCATTTTTCAGCCAACACCAAATTCCCAATCAACATAGTCCGACCCTTCTTCCCTTTTCTCCTTCTTCTTCCTCTCCACATTTTCCCCTCTATCCCTCAAACTCTCTCACTCAGCCGCAGCAGAAGAGAAGAGCAGAGCAATGGCTTTCATCAAGGCCTCGAAGCCCCGCGCCTACTTCAAGCATTTCCAGGTCAAATACAAGCGCCGCTGTGAGGGCAAGACCGACTACCGCGCCTTGGCATTCTCTCGGCTCAACTTCACCGCCAGAGTCAAATCCGTCTACCCAGGCCCGCCGATTCATCGAAATCTTAATCTCCGCCCGCTTGTAAAGCGCGTCGCCGCGCTCAGCGTCGAAGAGGCTCTTCTTGCAGAGCGGGGAGAGCGCGACGTCGATGGCGTCGAGAGCGGATGTTTTGAAGCCCTGGGCGTCGAGAGCGAGGGCTGTGAGGATGTGAGCGGCAACGTCTTTCGAATCGAGAGCGATGGCCTTGTCGGCGTGAGGGCTTGTTTGGAGAGAGAGGCGGCAGAGGAGGTGGAGGTGGATTGGGCGGCGTATCTGGCTTGGGCGCCGAGGACGAAGTGGCACTTGGATTGGATGGCGGTTTTGGAATTAAAACCGTAGCAGCAGCAGTAGGAACCTAGCTACCAGCGTCGCCCAAGCCGTTGCCGTCTCTCTAGACTGGACCTCCACTCCCGATGCTCACAAAGCCGCCGTTGCTTTCCTCGACTCCATCTCTCTCTCTCTCTCTCTCTCTCTCTCTCTCTCTCTCTCTCTCTCTCTCTCTCTCTCCCTCTCTCTCTCTCTCTGTGTGTATGTGTGCTTGATCACAGCTGCTTTGGATTTTGGGATTTGAATTGTAATCTGTTGTGGTTCTTTGTGATTATGAGGGTTTAATTTTGAGAATTGGAGTATGATTTCAGATGTTTGATTTAATGTGTGTAAATTTGTCAAGATGATCAGCTCTTGAATTTGAGAAGTGTGAGAAATGTGGAGGGGAAGAAGAAGGAGAAGGATCAGACTATGTTGACTGGGAATTTGGTGTTGGCTGAAAAATGAGATTGGGGGAGATTGAGAATTTTGGGGATAATTGGAAATTTGAGAGAGAAATGGAAAATTAGAAAAATGAATAATTAATTGATTTTTGATGTGCCACGTCAGCACTTAACCATCGATTTGGACGGCTACTTAACGGATGGACCGAATTGTGTGAAATTGGACAGTTAGCGGAGTGATCGATTGAAATTGAAAGATGACGGACTAAACTGTCGAGCACCCTAAAGTTAGCGGAGTGATCAGTAATTGTTTCTTATATATATATATATATATATATATATATATATACAGGGCCTTCTACTAAGGGATCCTTTATTTTGGTTTATACGAGGAATGAGAGATTAAGCTAACTTTTTGATTATATTTTTGAATCTCCACCGTTCAGTTTGTTGGTCCTTATATATATATATATATATATATATATATATATATATATATATATATATATATATATATATAAGAAAAGGACCATGTAAACTGTTCAAACTACATTAAAATTACCAGATTTAAATTTCCAAAACCATATAATCAACTAGGTCCAAAGGGAAATTTCTTTCTACAAAAAAAAAATAATAATGGTAAAGTTCTACAGAAGATTTTTGGCAGTGCTAAACTATAGTAGTGTGCAAAGAGGATGTTTGATCCTGAAGTAGGCTGTCTTCACAAGATTGCTGTTCAAACCTAGAACTCAGATATACACTTCTTTCACTCACATACCCAGTTCCAAATCATACAAGACGGAATCAACATCAATCGATCGAAGACTAACAATCGCAGAAGACAATAAGAAAGAAATCTTTAGTTTATTATTCTCGCTGTGTAAGCAAGTGTTTCTGACTTCTGAGTGTTACAATATTAACTGGGTACTTCTACTTGCTTTTCTTTTCCATCAAAACTTAGAAGTGAAAAACATGCATAGTGTTTATAGACCCAGAACTACAACAAATTTAGTTTCATTTCTATACCTGCAGTTCTTATTTCAGCACTTAGAGAAAGAATTGCATTAAAAAAAGTTCATTCTAATGTCTTTGGAAATGTATACTTATAACTATCCTCATCGGCAAAACCTATGCTAGGATCCCTTCCTTCTCTGATTGTCTTCCTAACATTCTCTATTGTCTCAAGAATTCCCTTGACAGATAAATCAAATGCATCTTCGGTCTCTAATCTTGACATGGGATCTGCATACACTAGCTTTGGTATAAGCCTTATAACCTCTTCTCTCATTTCCAATTCCTTCTCCTTTGAAATTCCAACCAATGTTTTCTCAATGAGGCCTTCTTTCAAATCTTCTACATACCTCACTGGAATAAACACTGAATACTTGGTATGATTCTTTGGTAAATGCCATAAATACTGCGAGTAGGCAGTACCGGGATGAAAGAAAACCGGAATACAACCGGCCAGAATCGAGTCAAAAGCTGATTTCCGAGTATACGAGTCACCTGTAGGCTGCAAGCAATAAACTGAGCTCTGAAACACCCTCATAACACTAGCCGGATTGTCACATTTAATCCCACCTGAACTGCAATCTACCAACCTGCCAACACTTGAAGCTAGGCACTGATCAATAATCTTCCCCCGAATAGAGTTCTGCTGGTCAGGCCTTGGAGCACCAACAAAAGTGAACAAGTGAGGCCTCTCTAGCTTTCGCATTCTGTTCTGCCATTGAACCACATCACTATCCTTTGCAGGATGAAAGTTTGTTGGGTATGGAATAGCATAGTCATTTCTCCATGAGCTTCCTTCAACTGACAACATACTCATGTTCAACGATTCCGGCAAGAACCTGAGTTTACTCCCCCAATCCGAAATCTCATCCGTTTGCCTCCTGAAATCCCAAGAAATCCTTCCTCCAACCAAGAAATGGTCTCTCCCCCACATCATCTTCCACTCGGGCCTCTTCGAAAGCCAAGCATTGAGATCTCTAGCCGAAGCGTCTCTCACCGTTAGATTGGAATCCCACAAATGGAGACTGGCATCAAGGCCAGCATAGAATGGAACATAAATAGCTAAAGCCAGAGTTGAGTTTTTAGTCAGACACTTATACTGCTTCATCTTGTTGTGGAATATGACTTCTAAAGTGAACTGGTTTGTGGAGAACCAACTTGTATTTGCTAAAACCCCTTCAGTGTTTTCAATTGCAGGACCAAAACCCCAATTTTCAAAGTAAGGACACAAATTGGGCTTGTCAGTCCCTCTAGTAAGAAACTTACAGTTATTGAGCAAATCAGAGTTGAACTTGGAAGGAAGATCATCATGTATATAAACATAACGACCAGAACAAGAATCTGGGATCAACTGGGTAGTACTCAAAACGGTCTGGTTCTTCACAAACCCAACTGGGTAATTTTGTTTATTGACTAAAAGACTGGCGCCATTGTTGACACCCCAGAAAGTAGAATAATCAAATGAAAGAAATACAAAGCAGAAAAGGAAGGAGATGAGTATGCCAAACCAGAGGTCCTGAGAGCACTTGGGTATGAGTGGCTTCTCCATTGGAGCTTGGAAATGAGAGAGTTGGAGTGAGTGAGAGGTGAAAGAGAGATGGGAATTTGGGAAAATGCTTTGGTTTGGGGGAGAGGAAAAGAAAAGGGGAAGAAAACTGAAAACCCCACAGTCCATTAATGATGGGAGGATTGAGAGGGCCAATGTGGCGTTCAAGTACAAAATTAACTTTAGAATAATCATGCATGAGAGAGAGAGAGAGAGAGTTTTGGTTTGATCCAACCAAAGACTGTTGCTTTTCTTTTTGGATTCGAGTCCTTTCTTTCTTCATGGATTCGTGGAAAATTTATACTGGGGGAGAAAGTTCCTTCAGTCTGTCGGTAGCTTACAGTACCGCATGAGAATAATGTATGTAACAGAGAAATTGACCATTTGACCCGATGATGGCGTTAAAATTAAATCTTTTATTTTTTAAAAAAATTATTGTATGCACGACGCAATCTTAACCGTTTATAGCAATTCATATGTTTGACTACTATGTATCTATATTATTTTTTCTAATCTTAACCATCCATATATGTAACATTCAGTTTTTTCAATTCTTTCATTTTGGGTTTTGTTTTAATTATTTCTTTTGTCTAGGATTTGTTTTAATTATGGAATTCAGAAAAGAAATAATAAAATCGCTACACCAATTGCAGGCTTGTTAATTTAATCAACTGTATAGGAGTGTAAGTGACGCATGAACTTTAGCCACATGTATGTACATACCAAAATTATTACCTACAACTTATACTGTGCATATATCCTTAGTTGTCATATGCGTTTGTCCCTTATAGTATCTTAAAACGAAAATTCTTCAATGCACCATGGTACAAATGAACCAATGGTTATAAAACGATATCAACCGTCCATATAATCTTGTACTCCATATGACGCTAACACTAATACTAACACCGTTAAGATTATTAAAACTCAAAAATAAGTTATTCAATATATGGTAAAAACAGTAATAAGTTAATATCATTTATCTAATTGAATTCGAAACGTCGCATATGGAGGTTAAGGGTGGCTCAGCCACAGCCTCTACCGATATAACTGACATATTCTTCTTTACAGGTAATGCCAAAGTCGCCACCACCACCCTTCTCCACCTAATACTAGTCACCACCACCTCCTCAGCCATAATTCTCAGCCTCGACACCTTACTGATTCACCAGTCTCTCTCCACTCTTTGGAGCTTCATCTCTCTCACTCCCCTTCTGTGTATTATTTCAGAATTTTCTGGGTGTTCTTTGTGGTTCTGGGATTAATTAGCTTATAGATCTGGTATGTCTTGATGCAATTTTTAATGATTTGTCGAAATCATAGATCAAGGGTTTGGGTTTCCTATCCATTATTGATGTTCTTAATCTTCGTTCGGTCGCGCTCGGCCTTGATGATGAGGGCTACGGCAGAGGAGACGAAGAAGAAGTTGACCATCCAGACCTTGGCGGGCTCTTTCGACGACGGAGGATTGATCTTGCCTGACTCGGACGCATACCTGGGAGGGGATAGGTGGGAGAGGCTGGGTTTTGGGGACGAGGAGGTGGGCAGAGGAAGTTCAATTTCTTTACTATAGTTCCTGGGTTTTTACTGCAATTTGATTTTTAGGGAATTTTCATATACACCCAATTTTGAAGAGTGGTTTTAAATAAAACCCACTTAATATTCATATATGATAAACATCTAAAATGTATCAATTATGATAAATATTATGTTCTATTTTTTTTAAATTTTACACAATTGCCACCAATGACCTAAAACGCGCTAGGCGCTAGGCAGGCGGCGACCCATAGCCTAGCGCCTGGACAGCCTAGGCGGGGACTAGGCGATTTACTTTTTTCACATTTAAATGATTTAATTAATATATTTTATATTATATATAATAATTAAACTTAGTAAAAGTGTAAAACATGAGTAAAAAAAAATTGGCATGACTTTTCTTTAAAAGTGAGGAACCACACTGCAAATTTTAAACAAATATGATATGTAATTCAAAACACCTTCAACTCTTCAATGCTCATCATAATCACCAGTTCACCACACAACTTCAAAATAACATATTTAAAGTGTTCAAAATCAAATGTAAATAGCGCAAGCAGACAAGTTTACAACTTCCATAAGTGCATAGCAAATATCTTAATAAAAATAAATCTAGTGAAGAGTTCAAAATAGTCAAAGTGCTTAAAATAACTTGCAAACCTATGAATCCACTTCTTCTTCTTCTTCTTCTTCTTCTTCTTCTTCTTCTTCTTCTTCTTCTTCTTCTTCTTCACCATATCCCTCTAATATTCATTCGTTGTCGGACTCAAAATCAAAATCAATCTCATTACCCTCCTCTTCCTCTTCATCCGAGTCTTCAAGTTCTTCACCAAGTTCTCTTACCTCTTGAAGCCTAGCACTTCTCCTAGGTGGAGCACTACTATCAACTCCCGATTCATCTCTAACCATGTCCATGTCATTGGTAAGATCGAAATCCACATCTTCATCACCATCCTCAACAATCCATCATTGTGCCATACTAGCCTCACTAGCAAGTAGCACATGCACTCCCTTCTCCTTTTGTCTTCTCTTTTTGTTGATGATCTTTGAATTGAATTGGACATAGACTAAATTGTTCAACCTTTCGGTATCTAATCTATTCCTTTTTTTGGTATGGATCTACATTTAAAAATAATAGTTAGAAATTTATTTAGACAATAACTAAATACGTACACAATAACTTAGTAAGAAACTAAGAATTAACCATTTCAAAAGTGCTCAAATTTCTCTCACAACCGGATGAACTAGTAGTCAAGGAAAGAATTCTTTTAGCCATTTTTTGCAATTTAGGCGCACTATTTCCATAAAAGATGCCACCATCCAACTAAAGAAAAGAAACCAAAAACAATAACCAAAGAAAAATTAGTAAACACATAAGCAAAAAGAGAAACAACTCAAACAAGTAATCAATATAATGAAGATAAAACAATTAGTTCTTAATCTCTTATTTAATTCTTAGTTTCTTACCCGGATCATAAGTATCATCATTTGTTGCGCATCCCATCTTAGCCAATGCTTTCAAAACCATCTTCTTTCTTCATGTACTTTAATAATTCTTTATTTGTCACCTCACTGTGGGTTGCATAATCATCGGGGAAAAATGATTCCACACAAGTGAAAAACTCATTCATCACCACGTTATCATTTTCTATGTTTGGATCATTATAAGTATAATAAGGGTTCAATAGGTAGGCCGCCAAATGAAGTGGAGCATCTAATCGACCACGACCTTTCTCATCAATGATATCCAAAATTGGGCGAAAGTGAAGTTCTTGATTCTTGAATGCCTCTTTAATCTCCTCTTTTGCTCTATGTAACTCTCCATACACAAAACCCATAGAGGGCTTCTTATCTCCATCAACAAGGCGAAACACCTTAACTAAAGGAGCAAAGACGCAAAGAGTTACACCATTCCAAAAAGAGGTGTAGTGCTCCGCCTATAGCCTAGGCGGGGCAAGGCGGCGCTTTTTAGAAGCCTGATTGCCACAATTCAACTATAACATATTAATATAATAAATAAGCTTAATTGATGTTGTCTTAAATACCTGATTATGAGTTTTTCTTCTAACACTAACATTTTTCAATCAATTTGCAAGAATCATGTAGTTTTCTTTATTTTTATGTGCTTAGGAATGAAAAGGATAATCTTATTACAAATGACATACTTCTGTATATAACATATATATATATATATATATAAACTCAAGTTAGTAATAGTAAGGTAATAAATTAAAGAATGTAATTGATTATGACAAAATTAAATCCAAAATTGAGAAATATACCAAATTTAGTTTTCTACTGTCTAAATGGCAAATTAGAGATACTAAAAAATGAAGAAAACTATTAATTATAGACATTTGCTCTATATGGTATGTTTGCTTATGTGGAATGAACGTAAAATAAAAGAAAAATATGTATGAGTTTATCTTAAAAGAGGTCTAGTATTTTAAGTTTTTATCTAATTTTCTCTTGATTTTTTTTAGTCACTAACCATCATTGGTTGATCTGTGTGGTGCAAGTACCACTAGGTGTACTACATCCTCTCCGCCCTTAAAAACCATCTCTTAGGAAAAGTACTCCAACAAAAATTATATGCAATCGTGCAATTTCAAGGTGATCCGTACTTCCGTAGCATGTTGGTTCGGTGTCCTAATTAACAAAGTGAAGATCGCAAAAGTATGGGAATTTGAAAATCATTTATGGTGTTAAGTGTCGTGGAACGTGGTCGAATTTACCTGTAGAGAGTTGTCGTTTTGGTGTTGGTCTTTTGACATGTTAATAAGAGTGCCTAGTTTGTGTTAGTTTACACTAGCATAATTATCCACGAGAATTCCTGATTTGTTGTTCTCTTTTAACTTGTTAATGCATCGAATTGTGCTACCTTTGTCAAAACGTTTGAGCAAGTTCACCGCCTTGCTCTACGCTGACCTCTACCCAAGTAACTCAGCCCAAATTTTGGCTTCCACAAACTGAAAGACGTCAATCTTCACATTGGAGGGGAGTACTGACCCAGGTAAAGAGCAAGGTCATCAACTTGATCCAAGAAGTAAACCAGCTATGTTGCACGGACACTTCTTAAAACGAAGTGTCAGATACGGCGTCTGAGTCGCGTGTTGGAAAATGTTGACTATTCTAACACGGCCATGTCATCATCCGACACGCACGTCAGCAATTTCAATTAAAAAAAAGGAAACCAAAATCTAAACTATCACAGCCTCTACTGATCGGCCGCAAAGAACAAAAGAAGAAGAAGAAGAAATAAATAATTAAAAAAGAAGTTGCCTCAAAGAGTGACATCTCTTCCTCATCTTCTCTTTGTTAGCGTCTCTCTCCTAACAACCTCTAAGTCGTCGAATCATCCTCTGTCTCTCTTAATCTTTCTAAGGTCAGTCTTCACCTCTTCTTTAATCTTCATTTTCTACTTCAAATTAGCCACCGGGTTTCCTAATCTCCATTCAACTGTAGTGTCTCTTCGCCGATAGCCGTAAATAGTTTGGAGCTCATGTTTTTAGTATTATTTTATGTATTGAAATACATTAATATATATTAATTATTTGCCGTGTCCAAGTCTGTATCATATTTTAATATATATTGATTGAATCCCCCTTCTCATTTCGGTGGGGGAGTTGGTATTGATTGCTGAATATGGGTGAATGAATTTTTCATTCCTAAACTGTCCTTGATGAGTTATTGTTAATCCAAAATTGCTCATCTAAAAACCCTACTTATCAAAACCTCATCCTTGCGAAAGTCAAGCAACTCTGTTTCGTCTTCGTCTTCTACCACTTCTTCGCCTCATCCTCTGTTTGGTCAAGCTGCCTCTGCTTCGTCTACCTTGGGAAAAACTTTCGCCTTCTACCACTTCTTCTTACGTCTTCTTCGTGTCCAGGTACGCATTTGTCTTCCTTTGCTGGGTTCTATATTAGTAGTGCACGCTTTGCTTCTCCCTTTATTTGCTGGATTGATTTCAATCCCCTTGGGCTTCTGTTCTCGTTGGTTTGTGGTTGCTGCAATTTCTCTCTTTTTTTTGTTCTTTTTTTTTTGGGTGAATTTTGTTGTTCTTATCTGACTTGAAACTCTAGATAAGTTAAATAGGTTAGCAATCAGTTATATGAGAGTAATTTATAGTTTAAGCAAATGACAAGAAGTAATACACTAATTAAGAGATGACTGAGATGCTAATGCCAAAATCAGTAGCATTTGTTCTTGTTTTCCATAAGCCATGATGATTTGCATTATACGGTTAAATGATAGACTTTAAAGGTTCGGTTCAGGTATGCTTGCTACAGAAATTTTGGATTATGGTAGTAATGTTGAAACATAATTCTGGATACTTATTTTGGTGTATGGTTGCTGTAACCATGCTGGTGAATATCAGTCTCCTTCATTTTTCAGCTAGTTATTGTACTTGTATTTGACAAAATCAGATGTTTAGTTATAATTAAGGGTGTTTTTGTAATTAGCCTTATTATGTTTCCGATTCCTGCATTTTAGTAAACACATGAATGAGCATTAATTTTGGTAATAATTCCAATTTCGGATAACAAGTAAACACATGCATAAGAATCACTCCTCCTCTCTCTTATTCCTCCTCTCTCCCATTCCTTTTTAATCCCATTCATTCTCAATCCCATTCATTCTCAATCCCATTAGGGATTAGTAAACGTGCCCTAGGAAGTTTGGGAAGACTATTAATTGAGTACCGACACTGCATTTGCATGCATGTCAGTAAGTCCTGACAAACCTATGTTACATTTTCTTTTTAAAGACTTCGATACATTTAATACACTAGTTCAAATGTTCAACAGCTAGATTGTCTCCATACAAACCTAGGTTAATTTGAGAGAAAGACAAAGACTCAAGGTAGTTTACAAATAGTCATAGTCTACTTCTGATTCAAATTTTGAGAGAAAGTACTTAATGTAGTTTACAAATACATGATGTCATGGTCTACTAATTTGATCTACTCAGTGTATTACATACAATTTGTTGAGCGTTATAGTACATTAATAGTGTTCATACATTAATAATGTTCAGCTAGTCAGTTATTGACTGAACTAATTTTGGGACGGCCATTTGCGAAAGTTCTTCTATGCATCAAGGTGCATGTGAACCCATAGTCGTTAGCTAATCACAATCATTCATTTAATACAGTCAACTACATGACACTAACACTGATGTTAACACAGTTAAATATAAATTGAAACAAAAAAAATCTAATCAACATGGTAAAAACATGCATTTAAGGCTATGGTAAATATTTAATGGGCAATTAATTCCAAACTTTCCAGCTCATATTTTAATTAGTTTAGCTAAATCCTCTTTTTAGTGTCTTTTTATTTCCTCAATGAACTTCAAAAATAAATAAACAGATCTCGCTTACTTGATTGACATGGCAATATGTCTTCTTCTTATTTTTTTTTCTGTCCAAGATTTACTTGCGATATACATGGGTGTACGTTTGGGTTTGATGATTCATGTAATTTATGTATAGAAATGGTTTCTATCTATTAATGTAATCTTTTTCTTCTCGTTGCAAATAATTTAATTAGTTTGATAGGAAGCATAATTGGGAACTTAGAATGGATGTGCATGTAACTCTTTTTCTTTTAGCCAAGAGCAAAATTTCTAGTTATACAAATGGCACATGCAACTTGATAATCAGCTAATGCGTTTTGAACCTTGACTTTCTTGAAAAGATAACAAATCAAGTCTATTTTTGACATTATATGTTTAAAAAAAAAAAACATTTTATTAATAACTCACACACCCTACATATGTCAATGAGGTTTGAACCTATAACCTCAAAGTTGTCAGTTAACCTGCAATAACAAGGGTGACCGGGGGCTTTCGGTCTTTCCTCCTCCAAAGCTCAAGTCAGTATCTTTGCCGAATGTAATTAATGAGAGTAGTTAATGATACCTGACAAGCTGGTGGCTGAGCCATATTTATGGCCCAAGAGTGGGTCTTTCTTCACTTGAAAACCGATGTGAGACAACTCCCCTTTGCTGTTAGTTCAAACTCCCAGTTTCCTTATATCTTCCGAGACTGTTCTCGGCCCAAGGCTGTCACCGAGGTTGGGCCCGACCCATCCTTTTCTCAGACGAGAACCTTAAGGCTGCCTCGGTTGTCTTAACCATGATGGGATGCTTACTGGTTTACAGGCTTGAGATGTTGTTTTATGCACAACCGACTACACTACTAATGTGGTTTGTACGTCTTTTTATTATTATATTTTTATCAAAAAGTAATTCATTCATTAGTAGCCTCATCAAACCTAACAATATATTAGAAAGAGTAACGTGGTCTATGTTTTTTATGGTAAATATTAATGTATATAGGGAAAATTTATATATAACTATAACTTTCACTATTCATTGAATACTTAAATTATATCAAACTAAGTTTAATTTCAATATATTCCGAATTGCACACAATTCTTCCTTAAATCCGAACTAAGTCAAATGTATACGTTTATGTATAATCCATTTTTCACAGTCAAGACACTGCTGCAATCCATAATATTGATATAAATTTGAATATTTAATGCATAGACATTCTAAAAATGATCATGAACGTGGCGTCAAATCATTTAAGTATATTTAAGTAAGTGAATGTGGCGTCAGACCCCAACGTTAACGAAAATAAGTGAATTTTTTCCCATAAACATATTTAAGTATATTTATCACATCAAAAGGTTAAATTATCATTTTGTTAATTTTAGTCATTGGAAGTTTGGAACCACAATATACATACTATTATGGTATAACTTGTTCAGTGAGTTATATGCAAGGGTACATCATTTTGAACCAACTATATCTAGCTAATAAAATTTTGATAAATCGGCCGTTGGATGTTATCAGTATAGTGAAAGACACTACAGTAGAAAATTTACATATTTTCAATAATATTTGGACCCCGATTAAGGCGGTCAACTTTATTTACCCTTGTGCTTCCATATGGGGAGCCCTATCGTCAGAATGTAAATTTCTCCAAATTTTTATATGGGTTACTACATCTCATCTATGTGAAAATGTATAGGCAGAAGAATCAACCAAAATAAGTCATAAGAGATATGTAAAAACGTTATCGTGTAATAAGTAACGTTGATTTGAGGTTGAATTTTAGTCATTAGAACACAATGTGCCTACTAAGGTGGAATTAATTTGGTTAGTGAGATATATGCAAGTGTACATTCTTGTAAACCAACTATATCTAGCAAATAAAATGTTGAAAATCGACAATTGGATGTGATCGGTATTGTGAAATACGGCAATAGTAGAATAATCATATATTTTTGATGATATTTATGTCTCGATCAACGTGGTAAAAATTACTCTTATTCTTTTATTTAAAAAACTCTACGTCAATGATATTATTTATATGTATCTTCTTATTTTTAAAATTACTCGCTTCATTATTAGTGTAATCATCTTGTTAAATTTGTAAATTATATTGGGCAAGTGAGTTAAAAAAAATCGGATAATTATTTAAAAAATAATAATTTAAAAGATGGTTAATTATAAAAATGAGGGTTAAACAAAACAAAGTGACCCAGCGGTTCAAACTTCTCCATAATTGGTATGTGGCTTACTGTCCTTCATGCCATTAACAACGCGTGTTCTTAGCTTCACAACCTTTCTCTGCCAATCCTTAACAAACAGAGTGTTGTAGTAGCGATTAATAAGGACAGAGACAAACACCAAACACCAAATCTAAATCCAAATCCAAGATCAAACAATGGAAGATACGTGGAAAAGACCAAGTGCTTCGCCGAAGAAGAAGCCAAGAAATCAGAGTTCACCGCCTCCGCCAAAATATTCGGCTTTGTCTCCAAGAGCACCAATCGATCCTGCGAGTTCGCCGCCTAGGCTTCCAAGGAGATGATTGAGTTATTAAAGACATGAATGAAATGGGGGGAGGCAGAGCATGAGGGACGGCCCTTCTGTGATTCTGTGATTCTAGTTTTTGGTCTCCTCATTCAATTCTTTACTTGTCTAGTGTTGAAATGGACCTGGGTCTCGGTCACTATCTTTTTCTCACTTATTGTTGACCAATGTCACCGTATAGCATATTCATTGATTATGACGCAAGTTTCCTTACTACTTTGGCTACTTTCCCAGAAAAGAAAAGGAAAAGAAGATACCTCTTAAACCTCCCTTGAATGGCGATAACTTGTAAGTGGGGGATCCTCTGCATTTTCCATGTACTTGAAAACGGCAATTGCCAATGATATACGAGAGATATACTGAAGTCCAATTTCAGTTCTTTTTTAGTCTTTTTTCTTGTGATCAGGTTCATCGTCTTTTTCTATATCGACGTATCTTGGTGGCGCATTAAGTTGTTTGGTCAAATAGGTTGGGGTGCTGAGTAGTATTGTGACAATGGTTGTCATTTATAGGTATTTGTTTGGATTCTAGTTTAGTAGATGTGGCTCCAATGATCTTACCCTTGCTTTAAAGCAAGTCTAACAACTTAGTTATATTTTCTACATAATAGAGAATCAAAACTTAAAATATTTAAAAATTTTGTATACTAAATCTAACAGTTTTCTTATTTTAAAGATTTAAATATTTATTACAACAACAATCCTCATTTATTATAATATAATAATAAGTATAAAAATTTAAAAGTTTATTTTTTTAGAATAAATAATGTTTTCTTTCTTATTTTTAAGCTTTGAATAATGTGCAACATTGAATTCTTCTTTCCCTAAATATTTTTTAGGAAATCTGTAAATATAGGGAAACAAAGCTTTTCTTTCATCTCTTTCCTTATTTTAGGGAATGAGATAGGGAAACTGTTGGAGTGGAAAATGACCCTAAAATTCCCCAAAATAGAGAAAATCATAGAATTTATAGAATCTCTTGGACTTGCTCTTAGATGGTTCTCTTGAATTTTGGTGGTGGAGGATATATCATTTGTTATGGTGGCGGTTTTGATGCTTCAAGATTAGGGCAACATTCATAAGTCTTAACATAAGTGGCTTGACACGTGAACATTTTTTTCATTTTTTATTTTGGATGAAAAATACATGAATGTTGTTATAAAGAATAAATAAACAGTGAGTCGAGAGTGAACCCTAGAGCGCAAAAGAAAAAGTGTGAGCGACCTCCGATGACACACCCTCGTGGCGTGCTCGTCGGACGGTCTAGAGTGGATCGAACGTCGTCATTGGCGTCCTTGGGTCTATGGAATAATGTGAAGGATGCAGGGCGACTTCGCTGTCCAAAACACAAAGCGTTGAGGCCGTCGAACAACATATCAAGCTCGGCTAGTGGGTGGGGCTGGGACCAACCTCCCGACGACCAGGAGGCAGTCAACAAGAGACGGCGCTGCCTTGTGGTGGGAAGACCAGATCTGAGTGGTTCAGATTAGAGAGACATGATGATTTGGTTTGCGACCACCATCTTGAGTGGGGTAACTGGTGGCGACGACGTTGTTTGCAGGTGTGCTAGGGAGGCTGGAGGGTTGAAGGGACAAGTTGGGCTTGAGTACGATCAATATGACGGTCGGATGAATAGATATGGATGGTTAATACATGAGTGTATGCTTGGCTGCTTGCACCATTGTGAATAAAAGAATTTCTCGTTTTTAAATAACAAAGTCCTTCTGCTCATGTTGCTCATGCATTCTTAGATAACTTGTGCGCTGTTTCTAAAGCTAGGAGAGCTGACAAATTTTAGCATCTAATCTTTGTTTTTCTTTTGTTTGTGCCTTTTAGGCACCTTCTGTAACAAAAAAAAAAAACTTAACTCTTTATCCACTATTATTATGCATCAAAAGAAAAGAAGTAAAAACATTTTCTCTAAAATTCATCACCTGAATTTCGACTACTGTCATAATCACATGCATGTACTATTTACCGATTCATTTGTTTTTTTATTAATTTTAGTTTTTGTCTTACAGACTAAAAACTATTTTTATGCTATTATACTTCTACTAGTTTTTTAACTTTGAAAAAATTATGTATGTTCAATTTTTTTTCTCTTCAAATTCTAGCCGATTGATGTCATATTAGAGATTTGGAGTTCGAATATAATATTAGTCTTTTGATTATAAATTGAAAAATATTAATAAAAATTTATAATTTAATTAAAAAAATCTAACAGAAAATAAAAGATAATACGTAATAAAGAGAGTTGTAAAATAATAAATATATAATAATTATATTAAATAACAGATTATTATTAGTTTTAGATATTAAAGGTATTTTAGACAGTTTAGAATTTATATTTAGTATAATATTGAAATGAAAAACTAAATAGATATATTAAGTAAATGATGTATATTAAATGGTGTATTTAAAATTACTCATTTAGATAACAAAGTCCTAATCATAAAACAGTTGTATTTATTAAAAAAAAGTTGGAACTCAGGGGCTGGGTTTGAACATTTTGATTTTTGAGAGAATAAAAAAGCCTAAAATATTGGTAACCGAAACAGAAATAAAACCCCCCAAACCCCAAAGCGCACTCAGCAGAGACCAGAAGAGCAGACAGCAATGGAGTCTGAGGTGAGCTTGCCCTTTCTTCCCTCGTACCGATTTCCAATATGAAACTGAACAATATTTCTGCGTTTCTCAGAAACCAAGTTTCGAACCGTTCCGGCTATTCTCATCATCAGGGTCAGGAATTCGACCAACCAGAGCCCCCTCTTCCTCCTCCACCTCCTTGTGTCGAAGTGCTTCCCTCTCAGGTATGCATTAGTTAACTCAAACCCACAAGCAAAACTGCGTTTCAAGCTATATAACATTGACTAATGATTTAATAATGAATTAGAAATCGCCGTCTGGGAAGTTCACTGTGGAGCCGGTTGAATTGCGTGGACTTACATTGCTCAAGGTCACTCATTTTTCTTTCATCTTTTTTTTTTTTTTTTTTTTTTTTTTTTTTTTTTTGTATTTTCGATAAAGCTAAGAAATCCAATAGAAAATGTTGGTGATCTCTAACAGTGTGTAACTTGAAGAGTTCATATATGGTTTTAATACAGGGCCGAGTTAGTACTCAAGAGGTTTTCACGCTGTCCAACTCCGATTTAGTTCCGGGGAAATATGAAGGTACTTGTATACTGATAATTATTAAAGCTGTGGGAAGTTTCACCAACATTTTAGAGGTGTTGTTGGATTGTGATGATTGTATGTCTTTTGGTTTTGGGGTGTAGGGGGACTAAAGCTATGGGAAGGTTCACTTGATCTAGTAAAAGCTCTAAGCTCTGAAGTTCAAAATGGACATCTATCATTTGCTGGTAAACGAGTTTTAGAGGTGGGCATACTGATTATTTCAGGTGAATGTGTACTGTTCCCACTACGTATAAACATGTTTGCAGTTAAGCATGCTATTTTTCTTTGGTCCTTGCTACTGTAGTTCTTGTTCATTGCTTTGGCTATTGAAATTCATAACTTCATAGTGTAACATCTTGGATGGCAATCACATGTTCAATTATAGATACGTTTTGTCATCAAGCTGCTTTTGTTAAATCGGAAACACGAGCTTCTTTGCCTTGAAATGCAGTCTAACCGTAGTTGTCATGCTCAAATTGCTGTTACTTCATTTAGATAGCGGACTTAAGTAGTACTATGATCATGCCAACATCCTCCATAGGTCTTTCTTCGCAACTTAATGATCTATGTTTTGAGGAAACTAACCTTCTAATAATTCTTAATAGATGGATAGTTCAAGCTTGGAACAGTCAACTGTCAATTAGAAAAACAATCGTAAACTTGCAATCCTTTGTTATTCATCCAAAGTTTGTTACTCCAATGACCCATCCTTCAGTTAATATGTAATTAACTTTTTAACTTGATAAACTCTTGTGTGATAAGTAGTCTCTTGTGTCACAACGGGTAAGCAGGTCATGTATTACCACTATGAGTGAATTTCTAAAGACTCTAATGAATGCATTTCCTGGTTGACATATGATTTGAGACCAGCATCACTATTCTCCTCTAACCCATTCCTCTGTATGTCTTACTGTTGTCCTTGATTTATTTTCCAGCTTGGCTGTGGTCATGGACTTCCCTGTATCTTTGCTTGCATTGAGGTTAGTTTTTTTTTTCTTACACTTGTAAATTTAGTATCTTACATTATAATCCTTAAGCCTCTGATGTTGCATCAGGGTGCAGCTGCTATTCATTTCCAGGACTTCAATGCTGAGGTCCTGCAATGTCTCACAATACCCAATGTAAATGCAAATGTTCCAAGCTTCCAACCTCCAGCATTGCAAGAGACAAAGTGTGATACAGGGACGGAAATTCATTTTTTTGCTGGGGACTGGCGTGAAGTCCATAACCTTCTTCCGTATGCACAAAACACTGAGAAGGATGTTAATGTTAGTTCAGGGCAAAATCCAGATCCTCACTATGATATTATTTTAATGGCAGAGACAGTTTACTCAATCTCCACCCTGCAACATCTCTATGAACTCATAAATAAGGTATTATCTATATAGTTGTTCATTGCTGATAGATTCAGACTGTGGAGCTGCTTTAGGTCTAATACTGTTCAATTACAGTGCATCACCCGTCCTCATGGTGTAGTCTACTTGGCAGCCAAGAAGCATTATTTTGGAGTAGGAGGGGGAACTCGAAGGTTCCTATCAGTGGTGGAGAAAGATGGTGAGATAGTTGGAAATTTAGACTCGTTTTTAAAAAATTACAGAGCATTATCACCGTAGAATTTGTTGACTCTTGTTTCCTGTACCTGATTCATTGGGCGAGAGTGAATAGGAACACAGCATACTATAATCATTCCTGAGTGGGTACTTTTGGGTTATAATAATTATTTATTTATTTTTATGGCTTCTATGTTAGATATAATGAATATGTTTACAGTTAAAACTATGAAGGTCAGGGATATGTCTATTATCGACTGCTGTAGATCTCGCAGTCACTTTTTTTTTGAGAGAACGCAGTCATATACATATTTGTTGGTTTTATGGTGTTAGTTTTGGGTGCATGACTGTTTTTGTAAATTATATTCCTCCATCCATATCTCAAAGTTATATATCTATTGATGTATAAACAAGAAACTGAAATTTTCATTGGAATTTCTGTCTGCAGGTGTTCTGGTTTCTAGCATGGTCGCTGAAGTTGCAGATGGCTCGTCTAATGTCAGAGAGGTGTGGAAGCTTTCATTTAAGTAGGCTTGGGGTTCATGTCAATTCAGCGCTTCGTTCAGTGCCTTTGCTTTGTAACCTCCTGCTTGATCACTCAACATAACAATCTTACAATCCCCTTAAAGATTGAGGTCAACAATTGTAAGTCTAAATTGCAGCAACACGAATGTAGAGCATGTTTTGGTTACACTTATTAGATGATTTTGTTATCTTATCCTCACCTTTTTTCATTTCCCCTATTACTCTTCATTGATGCTCCATCTAATGCTAATCTTTGATTCATGTGAAACCCTGCAGTCATCTAGGTATGGTTATGCTCTTTGGTTGATTAATTTTCTTCTTCTTTTTTTTTTTTTCTGGATTTTTTGTTTTTGTTTCCTTCACTATTATTGATGGTAAATTAGAGTTTAGCTGAGGGGTGAATTTTTTTTCGTGGCAATTGTCATTATTGTAAAATGTCCTTTTGTTGAACATTGTATGAATTTAGGTAATGTAACACCATCAAACTTCAAGCCATTTGCTGTGATATCAATATTTATATTAACCAAATGTGAACAATTGTACCTCATAAACCCACAACCATTGGCTGTTGGTGCATTTTTCTCACAATACTTAGAAGCTGTAATTGTAACTCAATTATTAGGAGTGTGTTGTAGCCAGAACATGTGTAATTTATGAAAATAGAAATTGGCCTATTGGGTATATTAGATTATTAGTTCCTACTTCCTACTACATTGGCTATATCATACAGATGGTAACTGTTTTGGCCTACAAAATTTTGTTTCTGGAAGAACACTCAATAAGAACAAAAACACATGATAGAACAGAGACAATTTTCTTTGGTGTGAAGAGTGGAAGTAAAACTTCTAGTGAAATTTATATCAAAACCCAAAAAAAAAAAAAAAGTTGGTTCTATGACAAATGTTCTGCATTAGGACTTCTACATGTGATAATCTGGTCTTAAAATGTTTGCATGAGTTTATTGAAGCAAAACCAAGAACAATACATTAGGATGTGTTTGATCATGATTCACGAGTCGGATCTACACTGATAGTATTTAGAGCAGCCTCTGTTGTAAGTGTTGGCTGGAGGAGGAAGACAGCCTCCTGTTTTACTATAAGCTTCACCTCTAGCACCGCTGTTGCAGACTGGTTGGTCTTTCTTCAAAGCCCCAGGTGAGATATACTTCTTCTGTTCTAGAAACCTTCTGCTTATCTCTGACTCCATCAGCAGCTCGCTTTCTGTTTCACACCCTGCTATAGAACCATTGCATGATGATGAAGATGAAGATGAGGTAGTTGCGCCGAGATAGGAAAGGCTGAGGAGTAGTAGAACGAAGCAAGATTGCAGAGACAGCATTTTGAGGCCTTTTGCTTTGGGTGCGTTTGTGGTTGTGCCTTCGGTTTGAACTGCTTTATAGACAGAATCATATATCTAGAAATGGTAGTGGAGTGAGCATTATGCCGAGGGACCGCACTTTACCAAACCTCAAGACTCAAGTGCGTCTATTCTATTTCTCATGTGTCGACCAAAAACAAGTTGAAAAATTGCCTTGCAACTGCTCAATTCTGATTTTATTCTTTGGTGGGTCTGTCATTTCTAAATGCACTTGATAAACGTGGTGTTTATGAGACAAATATAATACTTTTTGTAAACCGGGGTGAATATTGAAGTGATCAAGCTCCACTCTCAATGAGTGTCCATATTACAATTTACTACTTACTTTGAAAGAACAATCAATATTTACAAAATTATTAGTATTTCGTTATTTTATGAAATTGTTCGATGCCCAAATTAATAGTGTTTGAACAACGAATGAGATTGAAGAAGAAGAAATGATGCTACAACATTTTGACATAAAAAAGAAAAAGTGTTCAAGCCGAGTATCACTCTCATCGTAAGTGAGAGATCGTAAGTTCGACTCACAGTATTGTAACACATTATTATACCTTTTTTTTGTAACACATTATTGTGCATTTGATAAAATAAGTGTCTGATGACGAGAGATTGAGAGAAGGTATGCATTTTAGCATTGTGATGGCTCTCTCCCAAGCATTTTTGCACAATCTTGGGAGACAAGTGTTAAAGTCGTTTGTCACCATTGTTGAGGTTGAGTATTCATAGAAGAATCCTACGGTTGAAGACAAGGAGTACCAAAGTAAGGATCTCGCTAGTTATGACTATTTTTATCTTATAATTTTGCTTTCTTTCTCCATTATAGGTGGTAAGAACCCCGTGCAGATTCCTTAACATTTTAACACATCATACAAGAAAATGGGTTGAAAGGTCAAAAGTATTATCGAACCAAATTATGACATCAACAAATACCTTATCAAAACTGTAATTATCTGTTATTTTAAGATTGGCGTCCAACTTTTACATAGCAAAACAATTTTGAACCCCATAGTTCTCTCATGGCGACGCCGCTCTTCCTTTTACACAGTCGTGGCGTAGCGAAGCGGATGTCGATGACATGGAGTTCTTAGAGCACCGATCGTATGATTGTGGGGCGAGGTTGCATTGATGACTGCTTGCAACGGGCTGAAGCGATCTCATTGAGGAATGCCTTTGAGGAAGCGGTCATGAAAAATGAAGTAGTCTGACATGACCTTCCGACGCGGATTAGTCCCTGTGCTTAGAAAACCTTTAAGGAAATTGTGTGATTTCAGTAATTTTTGTTATTACATTATTGGATATTTATGCCCCTTCGCTTTATGCAAAAATGTAATTTAACTTGGAAAAAGCATTTATCGATTTTTTAAATTATTTTTTGATTTATTTTCTCACTTCAGTTGCTGAATCCCATTCTTCTATTATTCAGATTTCAGAGCACATCCCTAATCCTCAGTGTCACCAATCGCTAATTTCATCAATACCAGTCCTGGCAGAAGAAGGTGTTGAGGAAGGCCCGGTCGTCGCAATCAGAATCTTGATTCTTCGTCTCCCTTGAGGTCAGATATTCATCTCTTCATCTTTTCTATTCACAACAACTTAATTGTAATTGTATTTTGATAAACACCACAGAGGTCAGTAAATTTCAAAGCTCTTAGCTTTTTGCCTCTGAATTCTTTCCCACATTGCCTACCAAGATGGGTTGAGTTTAAATGCTCGATTGAATTACACTAGACTAGACTGAAGAGGTCAACTCTAATCGAATTCCGCATTTACTGTTACACTTGAGTGAGATTAGAGGAGCTACAAAGATTGAGAAAAGAGAGTATGAAATGTGTTAAAAGACTGAAATTTAGTGCAAGATGTCAACTCCTGTCAAATTATGCAAGCCATTTTCTGCATATGTGATCAGGCAACTCTATTGTTTTCCTTCCAAGTCAAAATTGATCTTTGGGGTTCATTGAATTGCTCTTTGTAATGTCTATGCAAGTGTCTGATGATTGTGGAGGACATCTTTTGGTATGAACTTTAATCATATGAAAGCTTGCTTCTTATTTGCATATTTCCTCTTTATGGTTTTTGAAAGATGTTACTGCTGGTAAACTTGCTTTATTGTACAGACCATATGTGCTTGAAGATTCCAGACTTGCTCAATCTCACATCATCTTTCTCTATTGTTGGACACTTTCTTTTTTATCAAATGCACAATAATGTGTTACAATACTGTGATCACCCAGCAGTTTTCAAGGTTATCGAGATCATCACCTGGGAATATACAACTTTTATAATGATAGTGTAAAAGTGGGTATCATCTTCTTCCGTAGGAATCAGGATCAAGAATCACTTAAAACAGAGGAACTGAGTCTCATAAAAGACTTTGAAGTGATAGGCTGCATCAGATTTTCATGTGTGTAAATCTGAATAAAATTTGGGCTCTGAAGAGATATTGAAGACAATGCCGAGGGGCCACATGGCATCATGTCTTTGGCTTTTTTTTTGGCTCATTATGGTTTCTTGCAACTCTGTTTTATGATGCTATTTGAACTCCTGCAATCCTTCCGATAATTCCAATATAATGAACTAAGTTCAATGTTATTTTTATTAGCTGGCTTTGTAAAATTCCTTTGATGCCGTCTTTAATCCTTCTGGCATACTCTCTTACATGCTGTGTCTGATTCTTGGAGGTGATTTGGCAATGAGCCTTAGACATGTGGTTTACTCAAGAACATTTGTTATTGAATAGTATTTCAATGCATTAATTTGGGTGTGTGCCGGAAAAGAAAATTGTTATTGTTGTAATTATGGGGCCAATTTATGCTTTGAGTGTGGTGTTATGCTGTGAAAGAGTTTATGAAGTACATATGGTGCTAATGTATTCGTTTTGAAGATAAGACTATTCAGAAATTTCTAATTCTTTCCCCTTTAATATTAATTTAGTATTTTCAATGATACCAGTTGCCAATAAATGTTTGAAACCTCACATTTGTCTTTGATCGTGTTTGTAGACCTAAACTCCACCAAGCAAGGGCAGGACATCACAGCACCAACTCTAGTGACTCCCAACAATAAGTTTCTTACTGGGAACGCAGGTAATGAATTGTTTTCTTCAGATTGTATGGTTTTTCTTTTCTTCTTAATATATGATGTTTCTTCTGTATAATCAGGAGCAAAACACCTGTTAATGTATTCAATTTTGAAATATGATTTGATCAATAGAGTAAGGTTTAATACTGGAAGTTGAAAACCTGTATTAGACAAAACAAGAAGATGCAGCAGAGAAGATCAGCAGGGAGGCCTACTGGTACAGATGGCTCAGATTTCAACTACCGCATGGTTGTTGACTCTCGTAAGCTTTCATAATCTATACTCTGAAAGCACCTATCCCCCCTCTTCCCATCTCTGCAAGTTTTATCTCACTTTTATCTGCAACCAAACATATCTATTGGTATATGATCTTTGCATAATTCATCTGGTTTCTTTGAATTTCAGGGTATCAAAAAGTAGCTGATGGGAAATCTCGTCTCTACGCTCTTATTCTCACTCAGGTACTCTGATCTCTATAATGTTTTGGCATTGTAATGGAGCGGTACTTTCAATAAAGGGGTTTCAATTCTTTATTGTCTGGAAATGCAACTCTGAATAGGTACTGTTCTTAAGTTTTTGAAGTTATTGTAAAAAGGAATTTGATTGTTGAGGAGTGGGGATACTGATTGTCATTTACTAGTAATCAATTTGGTACATCATTTGCAATAGAATAAAATAGAATTCAATAGTGTGAGATGTTACATGAATTCACAATCAATAGAGAAAACAAGACAACTTGTATGGTTATGGAAGAAGTTATTTCCACTGAGGAGAATATACTTTGAAAGAATTGGATAATGTGGTTGCTTGTTCTCCTCCTTAAACCATATCTGTTATATGAACAAACTCTATGCAGTGGAAACAAAAATTGGCCAAGTTGTATCTTCTTTGATTTGTGTTAGATAGGGAAAGTTTGCATTTGGGCATATACTGCGGAGTGCAGATAGATTAAACAGTCAGGGTGAATCCTAGTGACCACCCCATGACCCCATAACATTTCAGATAGATTTGATTTTGATTTATCAGGAAGTTAGGGGTTCATTTTTGAGTCTAGCTAAACTCAGTTTCTTGTTCGTGGTCAAACTTAGATTTTAAGTCCAACCGGTTACATTATAAAGTAAAAGGTACATGCATTAACAATATCACAGCTATTAGATTGCTACTAAAACCTGAAGCTGTGGGAATGGTCCAGTTCTTACCGATTGTTGATGTTTCCGTTTTCATTATATTTCTCTATCCTCTTTAGTTCATAGCTTTTTCTTTGTTGCTGCAGGCTGTCTTGCAGCTGATAGGAATCCTATATACATGTCTTTCCACTTCCAAAGGGGAAGTTCCCAATGTGATTGCTATCAGTTCTATAGCTATCAGTTTAATTTCATTGATACTTGGGGACTTAGGTAGATATACGCATCTCTTATGTCTCTTTTAAGTGACTTTATTATTGTATATGCTCTTATATGACAACTTTTTGTTGAGCAAGGTCGAAGGCGTAGTCGAGCGACTTTGTTTAAAGTTTACATGGTTGCATCATCCATTGGAGTGCTTCTTTCCATTGCTTGTATCGCTAAGGGGAATGTGTCATTACAGGTAAGTTGTTATACAATTCAAATTCTGAGTATCATTGGCAGTTTGTCAGAACTTTAAGATACTTCTCAAGTTTTTCTTTAAAATACTATCATGACAGAGAAAGTTCTTCATTATGACAAGAAAGGCCTAACACTGTAAAACTAATACATTCCCAAGTTGTTATTTGGATTTTCCTAATTGTTGTTTTGAATGCCGAATAGGTTCTCCAAACTCCCAGTAGATGGGAAATACACAAGTTTGAACTTGTTGAGGCAGCTCGCACTGCAGTTGGTGAGATTTATACTTCTCTTGATGCAATGCTTATAGAACTAATGCTGGATGAAGTCTAATAATATTTGTGTTTTAATCACAGGATTCCTGGTACAAATATTTACAGTCAGCACAATTACTTCTTTAATCAGTAACATGTCTCCACCGAAAAGAACCTCTTAGCCTCAACCACATCAAATGACTTGCCTTTCTCGAGCTTTTTTAGAATTCAAAATTTAAAGCTTGTGAGATAATTTATGTTCTTCCGAGGTAGTACAATAGTTGCATTACGGCAACACGCGAACTTGTCACAGATCAACATTTACGTTTTAGAAACAGTACTGTTATGTGATCCATTAATTAACGTTTATGTCATTCTCTCCTGTGATGAAAAAGTTCTGGTATGTCACTCTAGGATGAATTGGTATCGGACTGTAGGAAGAATGGGTGTTGGTTCATCACTCGTCACTTTGAGGCATCAATCCAGTGTCCACAACCTTATAGACGCGAATGGTCACACTTTACACTTGGCTTACAATCCCTACAATTGCACGGCCGTAACTTTCGATCTCCTAAAAATTGGAGAATCTAGCCATTAATAACTTTATTAAGGGGATGCTACATTCAAGCCAACTTACATAAGCCTTTAGTTGGGCGCCTGCTCTCTTGTCGATCACTCCCTAGAGTTTATCACCATTCTTTTTCTCTGGAAACAAATCAAACCAGTCTCATGCCGACAACAAAGAAAACCAACCCTAAAGGTGGGGAAGATGGTAGTTGAGTAGCAAAAGGCAAAGAAAAGAACCACACCAATGGCTGTAAGGTGTTTGCAGAATCCAACAACCTCCCCCATGCTTTTAGTTATGGTCATTCTCTCAAGGCTCTCCTCAGTCTAGACTGCAGGCATGTTTGATTGTTTCAACGAGTGGTTTTAATGTTTTATATAATTTTTGACCCTCAGTTTGCTTGTCTCTACACTTTCCCGGATCGCCTATTGGCGTTGCAATGTTGATACAGTCGTATTGTGACAAGAACGAACAAAATATGCTTGATTCAAATTTCCACAAACCACATTTACAAAACCTCTCCAGCTCTACGAAACTTCATGTCCATCTAATAGGTACATGTCCATCCACGCTCTAATTAGGAACTCGGAAAGCGTCAAAACTTGCAAACTAAGAAATATAGATGGAGCTCTATCAAGACTTCTCGAATTCTAAACGTTTTTGCTCATGTCTTTGTGAAGTGTATATCCGCGTAGATTGCTGAGGTTGAGTCTGAAGTCCTGGACATTTAGTAATATCCTAGCATTGCCATTGTTATTATACATCCAGACATATTGCTTATGCCAGTAAACATGGTAATACCATACAATGCTGTCATAATGTACACACAATGGAAGGATGATTATTAATTTCTCATACAAGATTGTGGAATGTATGCTTCATTATTTTCACTACCAGATGTTGAAGTACTTGGAAGAGAAACCATGGGGAGACTCAAATCCATATATCCGACGTGCAGTCACCACCAGGGTATCTCATTTCATGGGCAAGGGAAGGACCATCAGGTTCAGCTCCAAAGTCGACGAAAAACTTTGTGTTTACTGCAAGACCACCTTTCTCAGTATCAACGTCAAGCTGTAACATGTGGGATCCTTTCTCCAGAAGGTCAGGGTAGAACTGGCGATCCCATGTACTGAAAAGTGAGTTGGTGACATAAAGCCGCTTCCCGTCTAAACTTAACTGGATCATTTGTGGTCCACCTCTCAATTTTTTCCCCTAAACATGGAAGATACAGCATCATCAATCAGACTGTTTTCCAGTAGAGTGATAATGGATTGACAACAAGGAACAAAAGAGCATGTGATAAGGTGAGAAAGCGAACCAACATTTCCATGTAAGCATATGGGACTGTGTCTAAAAGAACTTTAACATGCAATACTTCTTAGTGATTTAAATGGTGAATTTAAAGTTAAGATCCCCCCACTTATGCCGCACCTAATAAAATTCAGCTCAACTATCCTCTGAATCCTGGAAATAAGTCAATAGAGTGGAATATAATTGACACTGAGAGTTATAGTATGAAGATCATATATACCTGGATCTCTGGAACATCAAACTGCTTTGTTGTACCATGTTCAGCCTCAACCACAACAGGGCTTCCCTTTTGGATAAGCCCCCCAACCCATACTTGGCCAGTCAGTTTAGGATTTTTAGGGTCCTCAATATTATATTGCCTTACATCTCCATGAAGCCAGTTGACAAAGTATAGAAATCGATCATCAAGTGAGATCAGAAAATCAGTTATGAGGCCAGGCATCTCTGGAAGAATCCAGTTCTGCACATTCAATGGTTCCACTGATATTGCAACCTGGAAAAGTCCCAATTAGGATTTATTACATAGATTGTATCATTAGCTACTATTTTAGTGACAGCCAAATGACACCAAGATAAAGACAGAAGTGTGGCCTTAAGTGCATGCCTGTCGCATCAAGACTGCATACCTCATGGCTCCACGAACCGTCCTCTGTCTTGAAGAATCGCACCATGTTACTTGTCAAGGCGCACCCAACAAACCCAGTGTCCTTAGAAGGATCGTGCAGGAATCTTATCTGGAAAAGTTGAGGATGAGTTATCAACATGAATGATAGATCCAAACTCAAAAGCCTCATAATCACACTGTGCTTTTCAAAAAAAAAAAAAAAAAAATCACACACCGTAAAAATTAATGAATGGTGTCCAGTTTTATACTACTCACCTCCAAGGGTAAGAGCCCTGTATTTCCAAGATCCAAAGTTTGTTTCAATTCACCCTCAGGCCAGCTGTAGACATGAAGATGCCTCCCATATAGACCATCAGAGACGTGCTGAAGGTTAAAACCTTTAGTGAAAGCAGCAGGGGCACCCCATGATGTGCTTATCATTGTCTTGTGCCGTGGTTGGTACCAGAAATCATAGCCAAAAAGCGGACTGTGTCCTGGTTTCTCCCACCTGATAAATTGTAATAGCTAGAAGTTAGATACTTAGATTTAATCAGACTTGTTTTAGATGCCTTTGATCTACCATGCAAGTCAACAATGAGAATCATATATCTTACAACTTGGTGCAACATTATTGTAAAACATATTTCAAACCACAATATGTGTGTGCATCTCAAATCCAAATGACAACCAAATTTGAAACAGTGCACGTAGACTCTCTAGCAGTGATCATATCTCAAGTAACATATTGCTTTTAGTTTATTTGTATAACATACACAGATACATATAAATTTCCCGATTATGCAAAGGAAAAGAGGGTATTACCTTCCCTTGACATTAAACTCCGAGTCAAGGAGAAGAAATCCATTTCCTGCAGCATTTCCATCTTTATCCCCTAGGCAAGAAACCAATAAATCACCAGTTGCAAGGCAGTGTGATGTGTGTGGGTATGCCAATCCAGTCTTCTGTATGATGTCTTCAGGGTCAACAACTTTATGCAGAGAGGGAGCCTTTGGATCTGTTTTTGTGTCGATAACATATATGCGACCTGATCTGAAAGATAGGAAATGCTTAATAAATTATATATCATACAGTGGAATCTTTCTATTGAACGAACAGTAATTTTTTTCTAATCCAATGCGAAGCCTCATGGTTGAGAAAGATCAATGATGTTGACTTCACATGGCATCTAATGGGAAAGAAGTTGCTACATACTGCATAATTTATATTTTGAAACCATGCAGATTTTGTAGAAGACGCTAGTTGAGGGGAAAACATCTGTAACAACGAAGATGTCTTCACCATTACTAAATGTTCCAGCGGATCACAGAATCTATGTAAAGGACACTTATTTCAATCCCATGTCAACATATTGGCAATCTATATAAGAGCACGACATGTTTAGCATGCTCCACCTATAGAGCCAACAAATTAATCTTCTCTGTACTGTGAGATAACAGACAACCAAAGCGCTATACAAGACAATATGTTCAACTGAGAAGCTTCATCTTACATGATATGCTAACTTACAGTCCTCCCTTTTCACCAAGGTTTCACACTACTCAACTACATTAATTTAGCTAATACTAGAAATTCTCAGAATCAGAGAATATTAGATCAACGGTTGTGAAAGGCAAAAATTTACAAGAACCAAGGAAACTCAGGCTTGTAAAGTTTGTGGGTAAAGAGTCATATTGGTCATTTTTCTTCTTCTTTTCCCTAAACCAATTCAGATTAGCTGCCTAACCAATCGCTCCACACAATTCCATTCACAACAAATGATCTTATCAAATTAAGGGTAGCATAAAAGTCAGTGTCTTACATCAATGCAGGAAGGATAAGGAAACGGCGGGACGCAGATGGATCTCCATGGCATGAGCTGCATGAGTTCCACCCAGAGTGATGCAGTTCATCCCCCAAATGCGGCACAGGCAGCCTGTGTATGACTGTTGAGTAAGTTGGAGAATTTGGATCCACGTCCACCGTGGCCAGGTAATCAGGCTTCTGAATCCCGGTTCCTGTAACAGTCATGTATCAAAGGATCAATTTATTACTACGAAACAAATGCAAAGTTAAAAAAAAAAAAATCACAATTTCCAAACTATTAATGAAGGGGATCACAACAAGGGTAGACCAAAGCTGTATAGAAGAGGAATTCATAGCATCAATCCCCTCATCTCTTCTCAAATCAATTGTGTACAAGTAGCATCAAATACCCAAAGAAGCCAATCATGGAATATGAATATGAACATGAGTGAGAAAAAAAGTTCAAATCTGTTGTGTATACAAGCCAATCATTGAAGATGGGTTTTCTCTTTGCCACCTTCTAATTCTGGAGTTTATGCCAAGAAATCCATCCCAACAACACAAAATCAAGGAGACATTGAAAAGAGGAGAAGCAAAATCAACTGAGGTGTTACCAACCTGAGTAAACAGAAGTTACATAGAGAATTTGCTCTCTGGGACCAGACATGGCCTCGAGTGGAGTAGCATAACCCGGCCCCGTCTTGCAGCATGTTGATGCGTCCCCATTGCCCTGCCCCTTCCCTTCTTCTGCTACTGTACCATGCTGCACCACACTCATGTCCGTAGCCATTCTCTCTCTCTCTCTCTCTCTCTCTTCTGGTTTTTCTCGCTCTTTTTTTAAGTGTCTGAAGTGAAAGAAGGTGAAGATAGCTGATCACATGACTGATGCAGTTCATTATATAAAGCACAAAAACACAGACATGAAGGTGAGATGACGTGGCAGATTCCTGTGAATCGGTTTTTGTCTTGTATCGGGTCAACTTTTTGTCTTATAGTGACATCTGTCCAGGGGGGATGTATCCGGAGTTTCGCTCTCCACCTTCGGAAAACATACACCACCTGATCGGTCGGTCTATGATTCGCCACGTGTCGGAAGATAATTATGGTTTGCTTACTAGTATGGGGCTGATGGGATTTGTGTTCACCTAGGGAAAATACCAGATAACGCAATGTCACAAGATGGTGGCTTTTTTGGTTTTTCTGATGACTACAGGATTGTACTATGGTTTTTTTGAAATTTTTGTAGGATAGAAATGAAGAACTATGGAGACTTTTACTTGGGAGGATTTTGTCCTCTTCAGATTAGGAAATCGTATGGTGAATTTTATTCGGGAGGATTTTGTCTTCTTCAAATTAGAAATGCAATCTATTTGATCGTTTAGTGCTTCTTCAAATTAGATATGCAATTTCATTTGATCGTTTAAGGTCGGGGTTGTAATATTTGTTAGGGTAAAATACGTTTATAGTCCTTATGGTTTGAAATCGACATCTATTTAGTCATTATGGTTTTATTTTAATTTGAATAGTCCTTAAACTCACGATTTTTCATCCAAATAGTTATTCCGACAATTTTCTCAGTTAAATGCCACATTAGCAATTTAACTAAGAAAATTGACGGAATGACTATTTGGATGAAAAATCATGACTTTAAGGACTATTCAGATTAAAATAAAAACACAAGAACTAAACAGATATCGACTTCAAACCATAACGACTAAACAATTTTTAATTATATTTGTTATTTGTTTTTCGTCTCTAAATTTAAAAATGAAAAAGTATCAGTTTCAATGAAATTGCCGAGCATTGGGTAAGAAGATGGTGTGGTTTTGGTATACACTCCACATAGATTTTCCAATGGAGGTTTTGGTTGTTAAGTGATTGTCATGTTGGAATCTTGACCGAATTGTGTGATAGTGATGAGGTTTGTAATTTTGTTATAGGAAGATATGATTGGAGTATGGTGGTTTGGGATAGGCTTGGGAAATGGAGAAATAGTATTAGTTTGTAGCTGTCAGATATGTTTGGATCTCATTAGTCTATGGACTGACAGATCACTCGTACTAGTTTTTTGGTTTCCCAACTTTTATGGGATTGTCTAATCTAGTGTTCTACTTCCCCTTTGTTTAACAAAAGAAAGAAAGAGGAGCAGAAGGATAGAAATATGGGAGAACATTGTGGCATGATCCTCTATACTGCACCAGTTGGTATTTGCCTTCACCATCTAATATTCTTATCCAATTACAGTAAGGGAAGAGAAAATGGCTAGAGAAGCTACTGAAGTGAAAAATCAAGTTGACATCAATAGCTAGCTATATAGTGAAAGTAAATAACACGGCTGCATCGACTAGTTTAGCCTCGGACATGAGCGTACCGGCGAAACAAGGTCTCTATTCTGCTTCACACATGAAACTGGTGACTGGTGAGACTCATACTCCTCAGCAGCTGAGCTTTCTCCATAAAGATGCATTAGTTTGGGCGCAACTGTCATAATCAACTGCTATCACCAGATTCCATCTTAGAGTTACTGCAGATAGTTGAGCGTCACAATCTTGGTCTTCATATTGTCTTCCAGCTGTGTCCTGATGTTTGCAGAAAACATAACCAAGAAATAGAAATTAGAATCTACATAAATAAAGAGATTCGTTTGATATTCAAAAACTGTTGTTGCTGCTTACTGTAAAAGAATTTCGGCGAGATATGTTTAGTGTTATCACCCTTAATGTAACATAACTTCATCTGTTCAATGCAAGCCGCATTATCCTCATATATGCAAGTTGGTTCAGCCGTAGTAGATGATAATCCACTAGACTCTCGAATATGAGACACTACAGACCGAAGCCAAACACATTCTTTAACTGCTTCATGTAGTGCAATAATCTAAGCATGATTCGAGGAAGTAGCAACAAGGGTTTGCTTGGTTGATCTCCAAGATATCGCCGTATTCCCAATTGTGAACACATATCCAGTTTGGGAACGTCCTTTATGTGGGTCAGAGAGATACCCAGCATCAGCAAATCTAACTAACACATTATTTGGTGTTTCAGGATAGGGGACTGACCCATGTGCATGAACAGCAACTATGGTAGCGTTGGACACAGTCTCTTGGTGGGAGGCCGAGGGCTGTGATCCACCGATCCCAGACAGGATCTTTTGCACTCTTGTTTCACTGTAGGGAAAGAACAAGCCTAGGTCAATGGAACCCTTCAAATACTTAAAGATGTGCTTAACACCATTCCAATGACGATGCGTTGGTGCAGAGCTAAATCTAGCTAACAAGTTCACAGAGAATGCAATGTCTGGTTGAGTGCACTGAGCCAAATATAACAGAGCTCCAATCGCACTAAGATATGGAGTTTCAACTCCCAGGATCTCTTCATCGTCATCTTTCAGACGGGACGGATCCTTTTAAATATCTAGACTTCGGGTAATCATGGGAGTGCCAAGAGGATGTGTTTTGTCCATATTGAATCGGCTGAGCATCTTTTGGACATAAGCCGACTGGTGTATTAAGATTCCAGTCCCTCGATGCTCTAGTTCAATGCCTAGGTAAAATTGACTCTTCCCAAGATCTTTCATCTCAAACTCGGATATCAAGTAGCTAACCGTCTCATTGATTTCATTGAGATTTCCGATTATATTCATCTCCTCAACATAGACTGCTACAATTGCAAATCCGGAACTTATTCTTTTTATGAACACGCATGGGCACAAATCATCGTTCTTGTATCCCTTCCCAATCAAGTAATCACTTAGACGAGTATACCACATTCGTCCAGATTGTTTCAATCCATATAGTGAACGTCTCAATCTGATGGCATAAGCACTTTGTGGTTTAGAGTCACTTGAATTGGGAAACGAAAGGCCATCAGACACTTTCATATATATCTCTGTATCAAGATCCCCATAGAGATATGCGGTAACCACATCCATAAGCTGCATATTCAGTTTTTCGGACGCTACTAAACTGACCAAGTAGCGGAAAGTAATGATGTCCATAACAGGAGAATACGTCTCCTCATAATCAATATCAGGGCGTTGCGAGAATCCTTGCACCACAAGTCTAGCTTTATATCGCATGACTTCATTCTTCTCATTACGCTTCCGAACAAAGACCCATTTATGTCCAACAGGCTTAACATTTGGTGAGCATGGCACAACCGGACCAAAAACTTGCCTTTTCGATAGGGAGTCTAGTTCAGCCTGGATTGCATCTTTCCATTTCATCTAATCTGCTCTACGTTGACATTCTGCAACAGAGCGAGGTTCTATTTCATCGTCATCAATAATCTCCTGAGCGACGGAATAAGCAAAAGCATCATCAATAAACATGGAAGACATATCCATAAGAACGCACACACTTGTGTAATTTAACGAGATTTCTTTGTTCTATGACATTAACATTGATTCTGAGGCGTCCCCCAGAGGTTTCAATATCGATTCATGGACATAGCTATAGTCAGAGACAATCTCATGTGATGGATTCACCGTATTGATGATGAGCGGATCATTTTGTGCCTAGATGTCTTGCTTTTTCCGCGGCAAGACATCGATTGAACCTTTCTTTGGTCTCCCCCTCTTCCGGGTGGGAGCCGGGCCATAGCCACCCCTCCACCATGGGCATCAGATACACCGGCGACGCCGGTGGTGCCTAGCCCGGGTGTGGCATTAACTTGCCCAGTTTTCAGGACTTCCAGCCTTGCAGGAACGTTTGCAGCAGGGATAGTTGATCTTGTCACTTTCACGATATCAGTAAAGGAGTCAGGCATCGAATCTACAACTTTCTGAAGATCGAGAATTCTTTGCACTTCAATCTCGCTCTGAGACGTGCGGGGATCATAATGAGACATAGTGGGGACAGACCACAACAATTCATGTCGTTCAACCGGAACATTACCGTTCCTTTCTCCCCCTAACGACGGGAAGTATGTCTCATCAAAGTGACAATCTGTAAATCTTGCAATAAAGAGATCTCCTGTCAAAGGTTCTAAATAGCGGACAATCGTTGGTGCTTCAAAGCCAACATAAATACCCAATCGTCTCTGAGGACCCATTTTAGTACGCAGTGGAGGCGTAATAGGCACATAGACCGTGCAACCAAATATGCGTAAATGTGAAATGTCAGGCTCATATCCAATTACCAACTGGTACGCACTAAATGGTTGGTTGGCGGTGGGTCTGAAACGAATAAGTGCAGATGCATGTAAAATTGCATAACCCCATGCAGAGACGGGTAGATTGGTGCGCATCACCAAAGCACAAGCCACAAGCTATAATCGCTTGATTGTAGCTTCTGCAAGACCGTTCTGTGAATGAACATGGGGAACGGGATGTTTGACATCAATCCCAATAGACATGCAATAATCATCAAAAGATTTTGATGTAAACTCTCCTGCATTATCCAATCGAATAGACTTGATCAGATGGTCAGGGTGGTGAGCCCTGAGTTTTATAATTTGAGCCAAGAGTTTAGCAAATGCAGCATTCCTTGTGGATAACAAAGCGACGTGTGACCAACGCGTCGATGCATCAACCAGAACCATAAAGTATCGAAATGGTTCGCATTCTGGTTTGATAGGTCCACAAATATCACCTTGGATTCTCTGTAAGAATGGAATGGTTTGTTTTGTGTCTATAGAAAAAGAGGGTCGTGCCTGCAACTTTGCTAATGAACAAGCTTTGCAAAACGAGCGGTGAGCATTGGAGATTGCCATAGAGGCATCAGGAGTGGAACCATGCGGCACAGAAGCCTGTGAAGGCTGTGACAGCATTTGGGACGACATTAAGGCCGAGCCCTGACCATGAGTATTGCTCACGGCACTGCCACCATTTTCGGTGGCTATGTGTGTTCCCATACGCCTCTGTGCTCTGAAAAACGGATGACCGTGTGAATTTTTAAGAATATGGATCATCATATCACGATCAGGATGTACCAGACGATCATGTCAAAGCTTATATGAGTCAGATTCGCAGAAGTTGCGAGCAACTGCATAGGATTCAATAATCCGAACTGTAGTAAGATATAAACCACTACTTTGACTCAGAAGTTTCTCTAAGACGCGCTTACGGCCACATTCATTAGAGGTAATACACAAAAACTTTTTATCATTCTCACGATGAGTTTCCAAATGGAAACCGTTGGCGCGAATGTCCTTAAAACTTAGCAATGTTCGATTGGCCTTTGGCGCGTATAAGGCATCAGTGACATGAATCCTTTGTGCCTTTGGGCAACAAGAAAGGTGCAATACCTCACCCTTGTATAACCGGCGCTGAACCAATCATGGTTGTCATTGAGGATTTGTAAGACACAAAATCCGTAAACAATTGCCTATTCCGCAGAATAGTGTGGGTAGTCCCACTGTCAGCCAAACACTCAATTTCGCCGTGACACATCTATAAAATAATGTAAATCAATTAGTCTTCAACTCAAGAGATGGCGAACACTCTAAATAACATAGAGGAATTTCAGGGAATTGTGATCAAGTTGTGATCCCTTATTGAGTGCATAAGAATTTCCGCTCAGAATGACATTTTCTTACTAAAACGGTCATAACTTCGTCATAGAAATAGATATGGACGAACCGAGAGAAGATCTCGAAACTAGACTCATAGAGCTTTCCAGACATATGTCATTCAAATTCTAGTTCGTCCTGAGCTGTTCACAAAGCTCGTATGAAGTTGGCGGACAGATTGCTGTTTGCGCAAAGTAGCGTTTGCAATTCGAACCATTCATGCATTATTAAGGGAAATAAAATTCTCAACCATTCTTTAAACCAGAAAAATAAGGGAAATTTTATTAATTCCAACTTAATACATCAAGGATGTTCTAATTCCAAAACGACTAAGTAAAACCAAAGTCTTAAAACATGGTCATTGCCAAACAAAAGAACACTTGAATAACATAGCAGAAGAACCGTCTAATACATAGACTAATCAAAATCCGGAGTTTCAATACTCTCTAAAGAGACACTTTTCTTGGTCTCAAAATATGCTATAGTGAGATTGGTGGTGAGCTCTGCGTCTCCGTTATCCATCTCATAATCTTCACCAGTAAAATTAGCCTCGTGAGCCAAATACTGCTTATGCCTCTTGTAGATATCTTGAATGTCCTTGCTTGCACGACATTGTTTGTGCACATGCATAGTTGAACCACATTTGAAACAAGAAAATCGACCGTATTTGACAGAGTTAGGTGGTGGATTTCCACCTCTACTAGAGCCAGGGCCGGACCGGCCCCCTTCTTGGTTGTTGGCAGTGGCGCCGCCATCCCTCTTCCATGTGAGGCTGCGGTTTGGACCGCGTTGCTGGTTCCCTTTGCCGCCCCCATGTGGGGCAGATTGCCTACGTGTATAAGGTGCGGCCCGATCGGTTTTCTTTTGCCTTGGAGCTCTCCCACCACTAGCCTGATAAGTTTCAGGGATTTTCTTGGTCCTAACCGGCCTTGCATTGTTGTTGAGAATAATCTCATGATGCCTCTCTTTTTTCTGAAGTATATTCATGAGGTCACTGAAAGTCTTAACTCTTTCGTTTTCATACTCAAGGCGGTATTGATGAGCAAGTAAGCTCATGGAGGAGGGAAAGGTGTTCAAGGTCTTCTCGATCATGTCTTGCTCGGATTTGTCGACTCCACAAAAACTAAGCTCTGCCTGGAGGTCCAACATAGCTTGGTTGTAGTCCTCAACTTTGGCAAAATCCAGCAAACGAATGGTTTCTCATCGCGCAGTCAATTCTGGGAGTTGTACGTCATGTACATTGTTGAAGCGTTGCTTTAGAACGTCCCATAAATCCTTGGGATCCTCTTTTTTTAAATACTGCTTCTTCAGAATTGGGTGGATATGACGCCTCAAAAACATGAGGGCTTGAGCTTTGGTCTCCAAACTAGGAGGAGGAGTATTGGGAACATCCTAAGGGAAAATTGTGGTGGTGTATCGTTTACCGATGAACGTGTGAGTCACGTCCGACACCCACCTATGATACTCTTTTCCTTGAGCATCAAGGATTTCAAACTCTGGCCTAGATGGCTCGGTCATCTACAAAAGACAAGGGAGATTAGTTAGTATCGAGAATTCGAATACTAAAATCAAGTATATGGAATTAGAACGTGAGCCAAGATGTATTGGTCACAATATCGATGCAAAAAACCGTGACTGTTAGACCGTCACAATCGATTTCTTCCCTTTGTTTTTTTTTTTGAGTTGTACCGTGACAAAACTGTCACTAATCAAACTTGATATGAGGGGCCCCAATCCCTCAATATCGTCCCACGTTATAAAGAAAGGTGGGATGGAGAAGAAGGCTAGGAATCCCGACTATGAAATTAAAAACTCGAAAGCAGCAACTTTTAGAAAAGATTTAGAAAAGATTTACCTTGGAGAATTCGCTTTCGAAGACGGGCATGAAAGTGCTTGGAACCTTGGGGATTTGTTGTTGAAAAGATGTAGTAGAAGAGCGCCTAACACGACGTGTATGGAGGCGCGCAATTGTGGCGTTGCGATGTTAGAGTTTTGAGAACTTTGTTCTTCTTCTCCTTATGCGTTACCGTCGGTCTGTTGAGCGGTTCACCTACTTCTGGACCGGTTCTTGCAGTGAAATTTTGATACAAGAATCTTGACAACGATGTGCTACTGGTGACAAAATTTGAAGGCGATAGGACTCGGGGAAGGGCGTGAACCGGCGGCGTTAGTGAGACAGAAGGTTCGGGTATCCCGGTGACCGGTTCGGTACTATTACTGCCGGTTCTTGGAGTGAGGCCGGCCGTTTTGGAATCCTGGGAATAAAGGCTATCTGCTGACTTTCGGGTTTGACAAAGTACTGAAAATTTCGTAGGCCGATATTGGGTTTTTGGTTTTGTAGGGTTAGGGTTTTCTTTTGGCGATGGACTCAGTGTAATATCCCACATCGGCCAAACAGAGAGGGGTTATGTGCTGTATATGTAAATGCCCACCTTCAATCTAACGCGAGGTTTTTTGGTGGCTCAGCGGCTTCGGAGGGGTTGGGTACTCCGAGGTTAAACATGATGAAGCGAGAGCAATCCCAGGATGGGTGACCTACTGGGAAGCTGCTCCTGAGCTGCCGGAAACAAAACCGTGAGGGCCGGCGGGCATAAAGCGGACAATATCGTGTTACGGCGGAATGGGTCATGGGATGTGAAAATGGATTGTAATATCCCACATCGGCCAAACGGAGAGGGGTTATGTGCTGTATATGTACATGCCCACCTCCAATCTAACATGAGGCTTTTTGGTGGCTCAGCGGTTTCGGAGGGGTTGGGTACTCCGAGGTTAAGCATGATGATGCGAGAGCAATCCCAGGATGGGTGACCTACTGGGAAGCTGCTCTTGAGCTGCCGGAAACAAAACCGTGAGGGCCGGCGGGCCCAAAGCGGACAATATCGTGTTACGGCAGAATGGGTCCTGGGATGTGAAAATGGTATCAAAGCCACTCTGCCGTGTGGTGCGAGTGTGCCGACGAGGGCGTCGGACTCCCAAGGGGGGTGGATTGTAATATCCCACATCGACCAAACGGAGAGGGGTTATGTGCTGTATATGTACATGCCCACCTCCAATCTAGCACGAGGCTTTTTGGTGGCTCAGCGGCTTCGGAGGGGTTGGGTGAGGTTAAGCATGTTGATGCTAGAGCAATCCCAGGATGGGTGACCTACTGGGAAGCTGCTCTTAAGCTGCTGGAAACAAAACCGTGAGGGCCGGCGGGCCCAAAGCGGACAATATCGTGTTACGGCGGAATGAGTCCTGGGATGTGACACTCAGGGTTAGAACAACGTGTTGAAGGAGAACATATAACGAGAATAACGGTCTACTCATTTATTGATAGAAAGGCCTATTTATAGGCATTGCATAGAGTCTCCCGAAGGATCTAGAACATCTATCAATACTGTAATCTATTCTAATAAGGAAACGATTAGGTCAAGACACATAACAGAAGGACATGAAAATATTATCCTTAAACAGTTATGAGGTTATGTGCAAGAATTTTTAAACAATCTCTTTTACTATGATTGCGGGTTTGCTAACACTCCAGGTTAGGGGTGGGTTCGGTTTTGTTCGGTTCGGTTTTCAACTAAAACTGAAAACCAAACCGAATAAAAAATTCGGTTCGGTTCGGTTCAGCTTGGCATTTTTTGAGATCTTAAACCGGAAACCAAACCAAACCGTGGTTCGGTTCGGTTCGGTTTCGGTTTTTTTTTCGGTTTTTCTTCTTTTTTAAAATAATTTTTCTTAAAATTTGTATGCTTTTAACTTAGTAAAAAATTATCGTATTTTAGGTCCTTTTTTTTTCTTTTTCCATTACTTGTTTTTATAAGCACATATAATATATCAATAAAAATTTTGACAATAATTCTTCAACAAACCAACAATTTATAAACCAAATAAATACTTTGAAAATTTAATACTCAATAATTTCGAAAGTATTGAGAATTAACCACACTAGTACACCATGAAACCATAATTTTAAAACTTCTAAGTTCATCTTGAACAGAAAATATAGACTTTATAGTTTAAAGTACATCCAAATAAATTCCGAATTTTAAATTTTAAAAATCATAAATTTGAATAAAGAAGAGAAAAATAAATTAAATATTAAAGTCTATCATCTAAAGCTCGAAAGAGTAAGGTATTCGATTTTAGAGGTAACATATCACTCTCTATACTTCGCATACACGACACCTAAAACATTTTTATATGTACATGCATAAAACGAAAATAAAAAGCAAAATATTAGAAAAGACACATATAATTATATAGAACATAAAACCTAAAATCATATTGTTCAAATCAAATATTTAATACGAAAATAAAGACAAAAAATGATGTCGTTTTAGAGATTCGGTTTTTCGGTTCGGTTCGGTTTTTCATAGGCCAAAACCAAAAACCAAACCAAACTAATTTGGTTCGGTTCGGTTTTTCTTAATTCGGTTTGATTTTCTCCGGTTTCGGTTTGATTTTCGGCTCGGTTTGATTTTCGGCTCGGTTTTTTTCGGTTTTCGGTTTCAAAATTCCACCCCTACTCCAGGTGCACGTAACTAATGGTGTGCACTCAAACTTGGCTTCTTCTAAAGCAGATTTGGACGGAAAGAGCACAAACTCCGCCTCTAGGTTCTTGAGTAGGACTAGATGTTGCAATCCACTAATCAATACTCTCACAACACGATGGGCGTGTGAGCAGAGGAATCACTGGGAGGTAGGAGAAATGCGGGGCGTTTTGCTAAGGCGTTATCTTAGCTTTGTTGGCAGGGTTCACCAATGCTACATGAAGTAATATGTGCTCCAAGGGAGGCTTCGGATCCAAAGACGCAAAGGTAGCAAAGGCTGCTGTTGTTGATTGATAATTTGATACCAGTGCATTGTTGAGACAGATTTTGTTTTTCTTTGCCCTAGAAACCGGTATATCTTTACAAACTGCTTAATATAGTTGCTTTACATAGCCATATCATGCCGTATCCAGTACACCTACTATATTAAGCCAAGCAAGTATCCTCTGAACTCAAGACCATCCTCATTGGTACTCATGACTGCTATGTAGGTGTAAAAGTCAGTAGTGTTGTCATTTTATCTTCATTCTAAAATAAAGTTCATTGTGTGTTCTGTTTTCTCATAGTTCCTAATTCTAATTCTTTGAATCTAAGTGTGCCATTTCTCGAGCTCATCAGGTCCTATTAGCATTGTTGTACTTTTATGCTTCCCCCAAACTCCATAGAATGTAATGCAGTGCTTCTTTAGCTACGTTGGGAGAAATATATGATCCTGTCACAAAAATATAAAAGAACAGAACTTCACTTGAACAAATTGTCTATCTGTTCCTTGTATCGAGCGACAACTCTATCCCTTCGAATTTTCATAGTCAGAGTCATCAAACCACTATCAATCTGCAAGAATAAGGATTAGTTAGCCAACGAGTCACATCTGCCAGACCAGATAAATGTTGATGCTGACATGGATATTTTACCGTAAAGGGTTCATCTGCAATTAAGATCCGTCCAATTTGAAATGAACAACTTGAAGTCCTGCAAGAAATTAGAAGGTAAATAATGAGACACCTAACAGGAAGAATTACAGAGAACATGGATCTTAACATGACATTAGCACATGTCCAGGTTGAAATTTCTTGGATCAGACAAAAGCAATTGCACATCAATGCGGACTACATTTAATTGAATCAAGTAGGAAAGAAAGCGTAGAAACTAAGAAGACTATTAAAGGAAGAAAATCAGGTTCAACGATCATTTGTATCAATGGAATGATTTTAGCAATTAGAGTGATTCTAGGATCAGAATTATGATTAGATAATAGCTTTCCTAGAATAGTTTGTTCTTACTGTATATATGCAAGCTCTATTGTATTGCTGTACATTCAATTTGATCGATACAGAAACATTTCATTCACAATTTCTTTAAAGACTTATAATTGCTTAATATGTGTCAGCCAATTCCATAACATCTTAAGCCTTTGTAGTCCAATGATTGTCTAATTACTTGCATTCACCCAAATCTCTTCAGCATATTAAAAATTAACTGAACCTATCTTACCATTTCCGTAAATCTTGAGATACCAAACTTTTTATTGTATCCTTGCTTAGTTCAGAGGCATTAATATCCACAAGGGACAAATTCTTCGCTGCAAGTAAAGCCTCTTCTTTGTTCGGAACAATTATTGCCCCAAGCCGTCGTTGATCCTACATGCATATCAAGTGTTATTAGTGACACGAAAAAAACAAACTACAGTAAAACTGAAAAACTGAGACTCAATCAACCTGGCCAATGACAACAATTTGTTGAATTAGACTACTTCTTGAGGCAGCTTCTTCAAGCTCTACTGGTTCAACGTTTTCTCCTAGTAAGAAAATGACAACAAGCAAATTTTTCAGGGTAAAGAACAAAATGAAAAGAGAAAGACCAATCTGTAGTCTTGGTAATAAGAGAGTAAACATCTCAATGTGACTAATTTGCAAAATAAACAAACAACTAAATAGCAGCCTCGATCTAAATAATGTATGAGACCCACAAGGTCCATAGATAAAAGATTGAATCAAATGGCAAGGTTGAAAAGCCTTCAAAAGTACGATTTTACAATTGAGAAGGCGCAAGTATACACCATTAACACATACCATGAATTTCTGAATAAGCTCTTTTTGCCGTACATATGACTACATATATGGTTGGTATGTAACAAACTAACAATACTAGTGCATACATGTACCCAGAAATGAGTATCTATGTGTCTCTATGGTAATTATCTCCAAGAATTTGCGTCCTGACATTTTATTTTACAGAGATTCAACAACAGAAAATGTACTGATCCCAAGTTTTTCGTCAGAAGTGTTCATTTGTAACTACAAGTATTTTGACTACTGTTATGTAACAATATATATTTCTTCATATCTCTATGAAATATGTAGTCTAACATGAGAAGCTGAAATTTGATTTTTATTTTTTTTAAATTTGTTTGTACAAAGATTTCATGTAAACTTTACAGAAGATAACATTCGGTATACTTCTCTGATGAGAAAGCTTATAGTATACCTGTTGAAAGCACTATGGTGTCCTTTGCACGTCCTTCAAGGACAATCACACCTCCACAATGACGACTTCTCCCAATGGAATGATGAGGAGCAATCCATCCTATATCTCCAGTGTCTAGCCAACCATCCTTATCTAATACTTGTTCCGTAGCCCTTGGATTCTAGTCCAAACATGAACAAAAAAGTTTAGACAGTTTAACACACTATAGCTGGCTAAAAAATATCTGAATTTCGATGATGACCTCAGTTCGAATGAGTAACAGTTCAGTACAGAAAAGAACTGAAATGCTAAATCAATAACTATGACCGTATTACATACCGAATATATTACCTAGAAGCCGCATATTCACTTACATTACATCCGAAGTGAAAAAATATATGTTCTTTGCTATTCTATTCAAGCGAGTGTACATTTGATTTGATGCACAATGATGTATGAATAAATATAGTAAGCACAAACATAGACACATTTACACAATTACACATGACACAATGCTATAATAGTATAAGAGCTACAATAACACAATCTATCCAAGTTCATTACAAATTTAGTACAGATACCAAAGTCATTTATATTAGGGGCTATGTAATTAATACTGAATGGTACCATTGATAGAACAAGTTTGTACCCCTTTTTAACAAGGCATAAAGCATACAAGAGATATACAAGACTAAGAGCTACAAGGCTTAGGCGCTATAGATAAACATACAAGATTCACAATTACAAGGATCCACTGACTAAGACTTCCGTATTGTACTATTACGTTTTCAAATTCCTCAGTTCTAAACCAATACTCTTATACTTTAGTTATAATTATACATAAAGCTGTCCTAGAATATGCTCAATAATCTTTTTAGTCAGTTAATGAACAATAATGATACCTTGTAGTATCCTTTCATCACTTGTGGGCCCCTAACTTTTACAATGCCACTTAAACCAGGCAGGAGAACTTCACCGGTTTCAGAATCTACAACTTTGAACTCAGTATGTCGAATTGGATGCCCAACTGAACCAAGAACCTTCAGTAACGTAGATGAAAGATAGTAAATATTCCATTATAATAGAACTAAATGAGGTGTCTAACATACCACATGGCTTATATAAGTGGCTACAACTTCAGAGACTTGTTGAACCAGCAAATTACAATTGACGGAACCAAAAGGGAGATATAATGTAAGGTACAGTAACAAGTAATCACAGTCCACTACATATATTACAGTTCAAGCAGTAAGGACGTCTGTGCTTGTTCTGGCCAACCTAGTTAAATCAATTATCAAGCACCACTCAACAGAATTAGTAAAAAACCAAACCAAGATTCCCCTTTAAGTGTAAGATCAGACAACAAGTAAAATTTGATCTGTAAATAGAGATTAAACTCTTTCTTACATTACAGCTTGGTTGTCGAGCAGCAACAACAGGAGAAGTCTCGGTTAAACCATACCCGTTCTGCAAGTTGATGCCAATTGCCTGCAAGTATACTACATTATTGAGATAGATATTTCATGCTTTAGGCACGAGTCAACTGCTAGCAGTTAGGACTCGTTACACTGACTATCCAAAATTTATACTTGGCAAGTATACAAGAGTAAGAATCCAACCTCAAAAAATTTATCAACATGAGAAGGTAGATTTCCTCCTCCACTAATGCCAGCCTGCACGAATGTCTTATCAGTCACTTTCATTTTAACCAACAGCATAATGTCTGCTTTTATTAATGAGATAATTAAAAAATAATTCAAAATTCTAGTAGTAGTAATAGCAAAAGAAGAAGAAGAAGAAGAAGAAGAAGAAGAAGAAGAAGAAGAAGAAGAAAACCACGGTTCTCATGAAAAATACTGATTCTATTCTGAAACCATGGAACTTTGAAAATGAAAAAAAAACGTACCACAAATTAAATAATCATTTACAATAGTAGTTTTGTTACTTATGATCGTACGGAAGGCAATGATGGAATCCTTATATGAGAAATAGCTGTAACAATATAAAGAAGCTGACTACATATAAGTTAGAATTTAGAAATAAGATAACCTTTGTTATTCCAATAGCAGATTGAATTTTACTATATATTAGATTCTGTCCCATAACATGCAAAGGCCACAATAGTGCAGCAACAACTCTTGCCATTACCCAATCTGCTATCGAAACAAGATGTGAAGATGGCTTGTGTTTCCTTGTCAAATATGTTCCCTATCAACCACATCAGAATCAAGTACCACAGTAAGTTTGGGTGGAAAACTAATTGTTAATTAATTAAAGAGACAACAGAAATAACAAATCAATAATCTGAGTGTTAAACCAAAAACATTTTGATAAATAAAAATCAATTACATAGTTAAGGGATATTATATTTATCAGAAGATTCAGACATCCATCACTCAAACAGAATTATGAACTAATATAATAACTACAAAAAAAAAAAAAATATCCTGTATGTCACACTATAACTGATTTGGTTTAGAAATTCCAAAAAAGAAAAGAAAAGAAGAAGAAGCACATTTTAGCAAAGATATAACAAGCTAATGAAGAGGAGCATTGAGATCAATATGGAATCAAAACCATACATTCAATGACTAGCAGTTTGATGACAGATGATCTTTCATCCATGGAAATCTCCATTACTCATTAAGAATTTGAAATTTGAAGTACAAACTCAGACAGGACATATTACCCGTTAAGAAATTTGAAGTCCTTGATATTTATGTGTTTGTGGATCTGCGGGGACATATTATATACCCACATCACATGGTTATTATTTTTAGTTATATAAATCTGAACATGCACTACCTTTGGCAGCAAGGTTGTTAACTTGTTATGGGCCAGTGAGTGGTTATTGCAAGTACTACTGATTATCAGCAGGGATAATGGTCGTAACTATGCAGTAGAAATACAAACTTGAAGCAGATTATGAAGTTCACCAAAAAAAATGTGTCTCAATGAAAATACAGAATTTAATTTATTGAAAAAAATTAATATGAATTAAGTTTCAAAAAAAAAAAAAATTAATTGGAGCCAACATTGTATTGGTTGAGCAGTCTTGTTTACAGCAATAAGAAGGCATGAAGCCATCCATAGAAACAACATAATCAGCCATGCTGAAAACAAATCATATGCTAACTAATTTTCCCCAGGAGATTGAATTATTGACAAAACAGATTATCAGAAGACAAACATGAGCATGAGACATACATACGGAAGGTATTGTATTTATTTGATGAATATGAGAATGATGAATAACTAGTTATAAAAAGAAGATAAATTGTCGGGATAACCTCATAGATCCTCTTAAACTCCATGTATGCCAAACTGATCCTTATGAAAGTAAGTGTAATAAGCTTCAGAACAGTAGAGCTCGAAGAAATCTGTTTATGAATCCCACTGCAAAGAGAATATAGATATTTCAACAAAAGAGAGGAAGAAGGCTAGCTTACCACACAAAAATGACATAAGCAGGCCAGAAAAGCATGCATGAACAATACTGTTGTTGCATGAGAAGAATCCATTATAACACAGACAAAATAACCGGAAGTGTTAAATCAGTCTCTGTTTTCACATCAGTCAATTTGAGCTTTATTTACAACATCTGATTTGATAGTTTTTGAATCCATCACAATATTTACCGTGCATTGACAATGCTGCCCATTAGCAGTAAACAAAGAAAGAATGAACTCTAACCATATATAAGTATCAATTGTCAACTGACATTAGGAAATACCACTTGACCATAGAGACTGCAAAGGGAGATGCATGCATAATTTCCAAGAAAAGGACATACCTGTATAGTGTCTCATACACTAAAGGAACAGAAATTACAAAATCTGGTTGATACTGTCGCAAATCAGCCTATCAAATGAGTATAAATTGTCACACGACATGATAATAATATAAAACAACCAAGTCTAGCATATGCAATCTTAAAGAAATATCAACTAATTAGGTATGACGTCAAATAGTTTTCAACTTCCCGCAAATAAATATTCTTCTAAGTCTTCTACAAATTCACTAGAATGTAGTGTAGGATAGTTTCCAAAGCTAAATTGTGATGGCCAGTCTAGGACTGCATTTGTCCTAGGCCGTAGCAATGGTATTTTGGGATCGGAAATAAAAATTCCAAGGTAAGAGTAAAGCATATGTGATATTAGCAAGCATTAAATCAGCACATTTAAATTATAATACCTTCAATTTCCTCACAGTAGTATAAAATTGTTCAATTCCGCGTGTAAAAGCAAAATACTCAGAAGCTCGTTCATAGCAATGCCAAGGTGGGAGCACGCTGAGAAATTTGTCCCCTCCTACAGCAGATACAATGTCCCCGAGGTTCTTTATCTGGAAAACAACAAAGCAGATAGCTTCAAATTCAGAATAATTGACAGACGAAGTAGTGACTACAGTCATAAGAAAACGAACTGGGAGGATGTTCCAAAATGCAAAATTAGTTGGCCAAAATGCAACAATGAAGGAAGAGATGTAGGGAGACATTGACTGTCCACAATAATTATTTTGGGAAGACGCATGATATCTCCATGGGAAAATCATTTTTAAGGTCATACATGGTTTGATGGCTTCTATAGGGGAGTTCTCAATTAACCTTGCAGACAAGATCGCTTTGGTGGCAGATATTGAAACTTAATTGGGAACAACCAAAAGAATATTAAATTTCTTAATTGGAGTCTTTTCAAATTTGCTCATGCTTTAAAGCATCTGACATAATCTAACAGGAGCCAAATGTACTCCTCTTCCCCCGGGGGCACCCCTTTGTATACGTTAAAAATTTGTTTACCAGGCAGTTTCTCCATATGGATACATAGAGGGTAAATGGACGGAGGTCCCTACATAACATTTTTTCCCCTAGTTATTTAGGTTTCTGTTGTAGGAAGAATACTAAATATGGAAGTTTAACGAAAGAGAGCAGTTGTATTAAGTTTCTGATAAAGAAGTGTGAATGAAGTTGCAAACACCTACTCCTAGATCCCATAGCTTAGCCAAATTGGATACAAAGATGACAGACCTGATGCAACAGATTTCGATGAGTGAGTATGACACCTTTTGGGTTGCCACTTGTTCCGCTTGTATATACAACTGTAGCAATATCATCTGAGTTGATGGGTTCATACATAGTGTGCTGTCCTGCAATTAGAATAGTTACAGTGGTTGTTGTATCAACTTTCAGAAGCTTGAAGGTTATGTAGGAGTCATAACAACCAAACTTACTGCACAGAAACACTGGTATGAAATATTACTATTCAATTGACATGCCAAGGATCATATGCAGTCCCCAAAAATAAATATACAGTCTACGCAATTGTGTATTTGAGCAGGAAAAGATCAAGAGTCTAAATAAATAAAAAAGTATTAGGAACACAACATAAGATGTCCAAATTAAGCAAGTTATATGTGTATGATCCTATGCAATTTTGATGCAAAATACCATGAACTGCTCCTCGCTGCTGACTTAATCTTTTAATATATATATATAGAGGCCGGATATGAAGCGCACGTGCGTAAGTGCGCACGGAGCTCCATTCGCCACCGTCTGGCGCCAGCGAGGGCGTGCCTCCACCCCAGCAGACTCCAGCAGCATCCCCGACCATTTTCCCTCACTGGCGAGTCCGCCGAATTCCAGTTTTTCAGCGAGATCACCCAAAACTTCAAATAAAGTCGATCTCGCCGGAAACTGGAATTCGGCGGCCTCACCGGGGATCTCCGGGGAGGGAATGTGATCGGGGACGCTACTGGAGTCTGCTGGGGTGGAGGCGCACCGTCGTCGGCGCCGAAGGGTGACGAATGGAGCTTCGTGCGCACTGCGGACTTGCGCTCCATATCCTTTCTGTATATATATATATATATATATACAGTTTCTATCCAGAGCGAAGCTTTGCTCTGAAATGGAGGACAAAGCTGCTAAGGCTGTCAATTTGTATCATACACGTGTAAAATGCTACAATTTGAGAATGAGATATGAAATTTTCTAGCTATATGTATAACACAGTCTAGTGTTGCAGAATTAAAGATACCAAGTGACACTGAAAAATATTAAGAGTTCAAACTCAGGGAAGGCCAGTGGTTGTATTTTTATCAAAATGTAAATTCCTAGAAGGGTTGGATGACCTACGTCCATCATTAGAATTGTGCATATGGCTACGACTCTCTCGTCCCAAATCTAGAATCTCTTCATATTCGAAAACAGGAATCTTGCCATCACTGATCAAGCTTGATTTCTCCCCCCAAAGAAGAATTACAAACTTCATGACAGCCTTGGAACAGAATTCTTCTGAAATCCGATTGAATAGTTCAGGATTGTCAATAGCAACTGCAACACTGTCATAGGAAGTTAAACTCAAGAGTCCTGGTGTAATCAAGGTAAAAAGAAGGATGCATGAACATAATATGAAATATAAATACATTTATTATTTTATAGGTCCAATATTTTTCAATGATCTCAACTTAGCTTCCACTAACTTTGTGGAATAATGGACAATCAAATTTTCGAACAGTTATTATTTCAAGAGATATTTATACTGGTAATATACTTGACAGGAAAAGAAGTAAAGTTTCAAGGGAGATTGTCTCCAAACCTATCTGAGTGATCATATATTTGTAGTAACTCTTTGACAGATGACCTTGAACCTCTTACCACATTGATTGCTCCGGTGGCCATTATACCTGAAACAAAAGTTGAATTCTTAGACTGAGGGATGCCGCAGTTATTTAATACAGGCTTCAGCCATGCCATAAATAATTTTGGAGGAAAAAACAATGGATGTTACCTAATAATTTCGAAGGTATGATTCATGCACCTAATCATTTAGAAGGCATTCCCTTACCCCTAACTCATCATTATGATTGTTCTGACACAAAATATGCACTTGAAATCTGTTCAGACACGCATTCAGTTCTTTTTCTTCTTTTTCATGCACTTGAAATCCATTCACACATACATTTTTTTGGTCTGTTGATGTATTCAATATTTATCAATAGCAGGATGTGATGAAGCAACAAACCTGAAGAGCATAATGCGATCTATCAGAAGATTCAGAACAATATGGTGGCCAGAGAGAAAATGAGCATACCACATCCTAGAGAAGGTAATACAGAGCTATGAATAATTGATTCAATCAAACAATCTTTGTTTGCAATTATGCCAAGAAACTGAATACCTTGATCTGCAACAAGCCAACGACATGAGTTCTCAGCAAAAAGTGCAATTTTTTCTTCAGGTTGGACCCCAACAACTCTTAGGCCTTCAGAAAAATCCAAAATTTCCTTCTCAAGCTGCAGTTTGGAAGAACCCAAGGATAAAAGCTTTATGCATCAGTAAAATACTTTACAGAAATGACATTATAATTAAGTAACCGTAGGAAATCACAAAATTAATTTAACAGACTAAATTGGAATTGACCAACCAAGTTAATGGCAGTCAAAATTCTAAACAAAAGCGTGTTACACCCCTTGACCTCTTCTGTATTTGACAGCATATTACTATAGACCATAAAAGCTTAAGCTGCTAGTATAAAAACCAAAAAATGTATATCAGGAAAAATATCAACAACACAACTACCAAGCTGCTAACATGCCATTGCCTTTCACTTTCAGCATCTACATTGGGTTCCTTCAAGTGTTTAAAGCACTGTGCATTTTGGAAAGGAAGTTTATACTTTATACTATTGATGGGTGATAAAATGATTCTTCTTGTCTATGGATTTATTTGGAAGGAAAGAAATGACATAACCCTATAAGATATTACAGAGGAAGTGAAATTATTATACAGTAGACGAAGACTATTTGGCATCTATGCGCGACTCATTGTCGAAGCATTTAGGACATTTTTATTCAACCATTTTCATTGATCGGGACCTATGAGCTGTTCATGACTTCATCCCTCAAAAGTTTTCTGGCAAGGCATTCAAGTGATACCTTTCTTCATCAACATAAGTTTATAGTTCCAACCGCATGGAAGTTCATTTGTTCATTTCCGCTTACTAAGTATACTAGTTTCACAAAAGAATAATTCATTTTATAAAGTCCCCCATTTTGGTGAAAATGGAAAAAGATGAAATGGTCACAAATACATAAAATTTAGAGAGATAGTTAAGAGTTGAACAGAAAATTTACCTGTTTATAGGTGAAAGTAGAAGGTGGATCATGGTATGGATCTGTCAATGCTACAAGATCACCATATTTCTCAGACGAAGATTTCCAAATATCAGGAACTGCTTGCCAATCATCATGAACCAAACTGTGATTACCATTTACAGACGCACTTTCTAGGAAAGGTGAATACCTCCGTATCTCCTTTTCCTCTGTCTGCACATAACATTTTGATACAAATAATATAAGTATCCCCTTGCAGGTTTTCAAGTGTATGCCATTCAAGCATTACAACATTACAAGAAAAGAGAGGAATCAGAGTTCCTAATACTGAATACAGCATCTCGGCACTTTTGTATAGAATTGGAATATACAAATAATCAAGCAGCAACACAGACACGGTAATCAGTAACAGACGGGATAATCTAGCAATGAAATTGCCTGTTTTAAAGGGTCTGAAAATATACATAACCATATTTAAATACCTCAATAAAAAAAACCTTGGGCAAAAGAAACTAAAGATGAATGAAAAAGAAGGGCATATGTGCAGAAGTACCATCTAGCAAGAATTTGAAATTTAACAATAATCAAGTCATCACGTATTCAGTATAAGACTATAGGAGACATCTGAAGGCTCTTCAACTGAGGACAGAGTTCAACATGTGGACATATCTCAATGAACTCTAGGCTCTAGCAATCGAAAGAAACCAAACTTCAACAAAGAAACAAAACGAAAAACACATAATTCCTATAGAGAACAACCGAAACTTCATATTAAGAGTGAGAACAATATGAACAAAACTTGTATATCAGAATAGATTAATAGAATAATGTCTCATGCAGTCACAGAACTCTAAGAAACGAAAACGGAAAACGTAGTGAAATGACTGAAATCTAAAAAGGGTGGTGTCGAAGAATGACCTTTGATTGGCAAAAGGCATGAAACGGACGATTGAGAGGAAACCCAGTTGGGGTTGGATTGCGTGCTCTTTGTCTGCTTCTGAGTTTCTTGTGAGAACAGAGGAACTGAAAGGCGTGCCCAGAATCAGAACAAGTGCCCAAAATGAACAGGGACGTCAAGAAAGGTGTGGCGGCCATTAGAAGAAGATGAGGTAATAATGGGTTTGATGAGAGCTCTGAATATATTCAGAACAACGAGAAGAAGAAGATGATGAGAGTTGTTCTGACAAGCAAAGATGATGAGAGAGATAGAGAGAGGTACGTGCAAACTGCAAAGAGTGTGAGAGAGAGAGAGTGGCAGCTTCTTACCACATGTTTTGGCGGATTAAGAGAGCAACTTTTCTTTGTTTCCCGGTTGTTTGCTGCTACACACTTGGCCACGTTATATTTTTAATTTTGTTTCGGTAAGCGCCCAAATACATATTAATTAAATCATTTAAAGAGAATAATACACGACTACACGGTGTGTATCTACACATACATACGTAAATGATCAAAAGTAGAGAACATAATATAAAAATATGAATGATCAAACATATGAATTGTTATAAACGATTAAGATTACACTATATATTTACACTATCGTGCATACAAAAATTTCTTATTATTTAAGTGATTGTCCATTCTAATGATGATAAGATATGTTACCTGTTCTTAATTTGTGAAAAGAAATGAATTCTTTTGTCTTTCATACAAGAAGAGAAAGAGCACATAAATGAAATTTTTTCCAACAACTTTACATTATGTTAGGTAACGTAAGGAAAGCTCTACGAAAAGTTAAAGATTGTGTAATTAGTGTAATAGAAATATAGAATAATATATTGTGAGTAATAAATGCAAAAAAAAAACCCGAATAATAAGGGAAAGTGATTTCTTTGAAGTTTAGAATGAACCATTGTCCCTCCTATTTTCCCTTCTTTTTTTTGAACTCAAAGACAATTTGACATTTATACTCAAGTAGAGAGTACAATACGAATCGATTCGTTGCCATACATACAGAGAACAAGCAAGATCATCTGATTCGTATGAGGATTGTATTCTCATTACAAATTTCGGCTCACAATGAGCCTACAATCTAATAGCAAATAGATCATAGACAATTGTTTCTAAACAAACTAAAAGCAAGAAAATAAAGCTACCCCATGTGAAAAGCATGGACCAAGAGCGATTGTTCAAAAATAAACAAAAACAAAACTGAAATAGCAGGAAAAAAAACTTCAAAGAACCTCTTTGCCCTTCAAGCTAGGGCTCGAGGGTGCTGCAGGTGGAGTCATGGTTGGAGTCAAATCTTTGTGATTAATACTTCTTTTTGGCTTTGTGTTTTTGGAACCGATAGGATGCCCACGCTTCTTTTGGCCTTCAATAGTCAAGCTCAACACTGATGGTGCGACTCGTGGCCCTCCTGGTCTAGCAGGTTTTGGTGGCATTTTTCGAGATCATTTGGGTCGGGTTTTAGGTTGTTTTTTAGGAAATCTTGGTATTGCTACTGCATTAGAAGCTGAGCTGCAGGCGGTCATTCACGCCATTCAAATGGCTTCACAAAGAGGATGGCATTCTCTTTTGATTGAAAGTGATTCTACTTTAATGATTCATTTTCTTTCTTCATTTCAAGTGGATGTACCTTGGCGTTTCACTACTGAATGGTTTAATTGTCGGGCTATTCTTGCTACTATAACTGTTAAAATATCTCATATTTATCGGGAGGGTAACAGCGTTGCTGACTGCTTAGCTAATTTTGGTGTGGATAATGTGGGAGTTCATTGGTGGGATTTAATGTCCACCTTGTGCAATTACAGCTTATTCACGTGATTTAGCAGGTTTTCCCAATAACTATCGTTTTAGTTTGTGATCTTATAATGGTCTTTTGATTTGTAACTCTTTGGGTAGCAACAACGAATTTGTTCTTCATTGTTCATTGTCCTTAGTAGATCACAGGTTTTTGTGTTGTTTTTCTTTTTCCGAGAGGGGTTTTGGTCAATGTTCCACTCTCCCTTTATGTAATCTTTTGTTTCTCTTTTTTCAATAAAATAACTGAAACCGGACGTATGGCTGAGCCTCCCAGCTTGGTTGGGTTCTAAACCCTAAAATTAAAATTAAAATTAAAATTAAAATTGCAACCAGTGCCATCTCAACTGGTTTAGGGTTAATGGTGGGCATGGATGGATCCAACCCAAGGCTTGACTAAGCTGGAGCTCAGGTCATATTTTGACATATAAATTCATAGTATATGTTCATCTAGCATAAAAGTTGATATAGCAGGTTTTGTTAAGAATATTTGTGGGTTCCCAGCCCACCTGGGTTTGAGTCACAACAACATAGGTCTCATTTTCTTTTTAGTTTTGCTGTCTTATTTTTCTTATTTTATTAAATTGTCTTTTCCCTTAATTCTCCCGTTGCATTTCTCATTTTCTTTACAATTTTGCATCCATTCCTCTTATTTCTTTAAACTGTTTTTTTCCCCTTAATTTTCCCAAAGCATAATCATCTCAAATTGGACAATGGGTTTTACTTCTATGCGGTATTGAATCTATCAAGTCTGTAGGGTCTAATGTACCCTTTTTTTTTTTTTTCTTTTTTTCTAGTAATCAATTAGATGGTAGTTTTAGATACTTAATGTTCTTTTGTTAATTTATGGTGGATTTTCATATCACTTTAGTCAACAAGGGGAAAAAAAAATTCAAGCCCTACCCAGTTCTTAATCTTGGATCCGCCATTGATGGTGGGAGGTTTCTCTTCTTGCATCTTCTTCTGACCCTTTCTGTTTTGTGAACCAATAGGGCGTCTTCTCTTCTTCTTAAGAGGAGCAAAGACACGATCTGAGAGATTGACAACCTTCGAGTTAGCCAAGGCCAAGGAGACAGCAGATGCTTGACTAGGGTTTTGAATACCCAAAGAAGATAAGGATGCTAGCATATTGGCTATGCTAGGATTTTTACCAAAAGATGGCGATGAAGTGATGGAAAACCTGTTCTTTACTCGAGTCGTTGGCTTATCCTTATCCTCTAGTGAGCTGCTATCAGTCGCCGGTTCAATGTCTTCAAGTTCTAGCTAGGTAAGCGATTATAAGTACTCACACATACGTACACAGATGTATGCATGGATCTTGAGCTCATGCATCTAAGCTAGTTCTCTTTTGTGTATAATAAATAAATGATGCATATATGGACTAAATAACTAATAATGAACAACGTACGCGCCCTCCTCTGTCATAATGGACATGGAATTCATGGCGGTTGTTCTTGATATATCATCTGTAAAACTGGTGTGTAAGTGATTGTAAACAAATAAATGAATGTGGTTTTATGGTAAATAATGTGCAAGTCAATGTTTAATCACATGACTTATTGAGCTTTCAGCACCAGGTGAAATACAATGAAGCTTCATTTTATGACGAACAATTGACAGTAGCCTGCAAACCACCAAAGTGACCAAACAATTTAAGCTTCATTTCGGCCGACAGAGTTGATCAGTCGACTCATATAAGGAAAGTTAGGGTAAAAGTAACAATACTGAGGGCATCATGCTTAAAGTTCAACCTTGTAACATGATACACTCGTCATCGTAAGAACATCCCAAAGAGGTTTCAAAGTAACAGGACCAATCTTGTACGTGCTCAGTCGGATCTACTTTAACGCTTGGTACAATTTGAAGCCTTTAACCGTCTCTTTCCCCTAATGAATTTAATGAAAATTATACAGCGCACCCGACCAATCTCACCGTCCACTCACCGCGCTCGGCCCCACCCGGTCATCTCACCCCGTTAAATTTCCCGGTATGCTGAATAAACTCTTTGAATTTAACCCCGGCGCAACAGTATTACTGTACAAACAAAACTGTCTCACTAGTCGAAACTGTAAGTTTATTCTCTTCTTCACCAAATGGCATCTTCAATCAAGAGTTCGATACCCATCAAACTCGTGTCCTTACCATCATTACTGCTTCTAGTTCTTGTGCTCGTGCTAAAAGAACTTCCTACTTGATCATCCAGTGCACCACGATGACAATCTGTCCAGAACTCCTGAACAGACCAATTCCCAAATGGTTTCTATATATCTGCAAGTAGCTAAAGGTTTGCTAGGTTTGTTTTATAGAACAAATGAGTATCCAGACATGCATGAAACGATTCATGAACAAATTCCACTTTAACAGTCATCTGACATAACATATTACAATTACAACAGAAAGATATAGATGGATGAGTGCTCTACTCAAACCTGACAGTACATGAAAAGTGCTGCCTTACTGACAGCACATCTCCTCCCTTGCAAGTATGAAGAGACTAAGAAAATGCTCCAATTTACTTCATTCTTGTTTGCCACAAATTACAATCTATCACAGAGAGATATTACAAATATACAGGTTAACAAACAAGATTATAGCCAGCAGGAGGGTAAAGTCTTGGTCTGGGCTATGTTTGAAGGCTACTACATAACCTTTCTTTTCTGACAGGTGACTGTATAATTCTTACATGCAATTGTACTTACTTAAATCAGTATACACTAGAATCCTGGCTAGGATTATTTCTTGTACAGTTCCGCTATTTGTTCCTTGTACTGGTCCACAACTTTGTCTCTTCGAATTTTCATAGTTGGAGTCATCAAACCACTATCAATCTGCAATAAAATTGTATCATAAATCAGCCAACCAGTCAAGTCTACCACCTGATGAATGGGATGCAAGCATTGATATTTACCGTAAAGGGCTCGTCCACAATCAAGATTGGTCCAATTTGAAATGAACATCCTGAAGTCCTGCATGAAATAGAAGGAAGGTTATACCAAGTCTTGCTTCATCCACGGTCTTCACCTTCGAGAGTATCTGGAATGCATGAATCTCACCCAGGAGAATTTGGGATGCAATAAAACTATTCCTTTGATACTACCAACCTCATTTTATTATATTTCCAAACTGGAACTCAGCAATAATGATTTCAAGAGAAACAATAAATATTCTAATTCTGAGGAGAATCTATGCAAGTTACTAATACCTGTCCTCATAGGCCGTAGTTCAGGTTTCTAAGAAATCTATAAGATTTTTCAGATACTTTGACTTAATATTTATTCATAATGATCATATTGTGGCAGTTATTATTTGATTGTTTGTAAATATGACCTTTTAGTTCCTGTTGAAACAAGACGTAGTAAATAAGCATAGGACAGGTCAATAATTCAACTTGTTGAGCCAAGGTGTCGCATGCATAGTGACCCCAAATCCATCCATTATCCAAAATAGCCAAAATCAAGAAATATTACCATTTTTTCAGTTCTTCATACAGCAAGCCTGTCAATTTTTCCTTACTTAGATCAGATATATTGGCATCACCACTAGACGACTTTGTGGCAGCAAGTAAAGCCTCTTCTCTGTTTGGAACAATAATTGCCCCAAGGCGCCGTTGATCCTGTACATATTTAAGTTGCATTCAAACAGCATAGCACCCTAAAAAGTTGAAGACTATAGACAACTGCAATTCTGAGAGTCAAAAGCATGAGATTGAAAAGTAAATCACAGTAAGCTGCTTAAGTTTAACCTGGCCAATGACAACAATTTGTTGAATTAGACTGCTTCTCATTGCAGCTTCCTCAAGCTCTACCGGTTCAACGTTTTCACCTATTTTTCAAACAGAAGTTAAATACCATAAATATGTTAAAGATTAGGTAACACATTGATACACAGATTAGATCATTGCGTGCTATATTTAGTAGTAGAGTTCAACTGGAGTAGTTTTACTCTAGGACTGCTTTCGGATCTTTGAATATAAAAATAAGAATTAAATTCAGTTTACCCCCTTGTGGTTTGGGGGTGACTTCATGTTAGTCCCTACACTTTTATTTTCATCAGTTTACCCCTTGAACTCTTCAATTTCTATCTTCCGTGTCTAAATTCTCATATTCCGTTTGAATTGACCGTTAATTATCAGCAGTTAAGGTTTGATTTGGACAGATAAGGTCCAATTTGCCCAAATTCTAGATACGGGCCTCACAGTTAAGGTTAAAATTATCAGTAGTTAACATCCGATTTGAACAGAACATAGGACATTGGTCACGCTTGAGGAAAATTCAAAAGTTTGAGGGGTAAACTGATGAAATTGAAAGTATAGGGATTAACATGAAGTTACCCCCAAACCTCATGGGGGTAAACTGAATTTAATTCTAAAAATAATAGTTGACCGACATCGGAAAGAAAACTAAGCTTTTGCAATTATGATAAGCTAACAAATTTAACATCAGAATTGAAAATCTAACAAGTAAATAATCTTATTATTATTTTGAATGAATGATTAATTGATAACAGAAGCATAGAAAACGTGAAACAAAATTTCGTACTCTCACAAAATTTGTTCTTCGATAAACACAAATATTTCCATGTGACATGTCCATTCAATATGACTGCCACAACAGCACCACCATCATAATTGTTACATTATATCTAAACAAAGTATAGTGCAATAAGCCAAAATGAAAAAAGAAAAATTGTCTTAAGTTAAATCAACCAAGAATTGCAACTCGTTTATAAAACCAAAAAACAAGCAAAGCAAAGAAACACCACCTATAAGAACAGAACTACTGAATAAGCTAAGTTTTCAGAACACATAAAGTCGTAAGTGCAACCGTACAGCTGATAAAGATTCAAGTGAAAAAAAAATTCTCTAAAAGGATAACTATATAAAATCATAAACTGAAGCATGCAAGCGCAGTCAGAGAGAAAGCAGGGAAGTCTATTAATAAACGACTGTCATTCAACACCCTAATTTACTCTTAATGACATAATACCTTTGTATCTCCATAATTTTCATGAAATTTGCCTATCATTTTAACACAATAATGCTACTCTCAAAATTACCACCCCATAGATGTGAGATAAGAAAATTCCTTTACAAGTAAAATGTTTAGAATCACGCATATTAGGCTAAACAAACCTGTTGAAAGCACTATAGTATCCTTAGCGCGACCTTCAAGGACAACAACACCTCCACAACTATGGCTTCGACCTATTAAGTGGTGAGGAGCAATCCAACCAATATCTCCAGTATTAAGCCAACCATCCTCATCTAATACTTGCTTTGTAGCACCTGGATTCTATTTCATACATTACAAATGTCATTTTTTTTTTTTAATTCCTGATAAATTAAAAAAATCATTGTAATTCAAATAAAGAATTTTCAGCTATGAAACTAGGAAGTAGGTAATTTCAAGTATTTTGGCGTGCCTACAAACACATCTTCTGAATATCTTTGTTCTAAATCACATATGCGCTTGAGTTATCAGCGCAAATGGAGAAGAATGGAAAAAATAGAACTTATATCTATAATATGACTAAAACCTTCAGTATATCCTTCAACAATTTAAATTATAAAGATGATTTTGATTAATAATAATAACGATACCTTGTAATATCCTTTCATCACTTGTGGACCCCTGACTTTTACAATGCCACTTGAACCAGGTGGGAGAACTTCATCAGTTTCAGAGTCTACAACTTTGAACTCTGCATGTCGAATTGGATGCCCAACTGAACCAAGAACCTTCAAAACATTAAATCTGTGACATTGTCATACAGTGCTCTTCTCTATACAGGATATATTTGACAGTATGATGAAATTGATACCAGAAGAAAAGATCTGTCAGAAAAGAACTAAAAGTGAAGACTTGAGAACACTTGAGGATTTCATTATACAATTAAGATTATATATGACCTAAAAAGAAAAAGTCAATATGCCAGTATCTATTACACATGGAAACCATTATGATTAGTGAGCTTTATGTCTTTGCCACATTTAGTATTGATTCAAAAGGCTTGAGTTCGCAGGTTACAAACACATAATAACATTCCCCTTGATATATAAGTCCACAAAGCTGACCTATCTGGGCTCTACATTTCAATAATTGAATTACCAGAAACAAAAATCATGATGATGGTCATGATACCAACAACCAGGCTATGATATATCACGCTAAATTTCCCATTGAATCTTAAAACTTAAGCTATCAAGAGACAACAGCAACAATGCAAATCAAACACTACAAAACATAAACTTAACCTATCACCGCTTCAAGATCCCAACCAACAATTTCTCAACTGGGGCTAGAGGTTCAACTGAACAACAGCATTATTGTCATCATCAAATATTTTCTTGTAACTTTCAGTTTTGATCCTACAGAGAGAGTACTAGATCGTTTACTTCTGATTTTTTCAATCTATATAATCAAATGCACTATCATAGGTGTGATTTATAAACATTTCAACGTAAAATTAAGTTACATATCTTACATTACAGTTTGGTCTTCGAGCAGCAATAACAGGAGAACTCTCTGTTAAACCATATCCGTTCTGCACTTTTATGCCAATTGCCTGCAAATGTGGAACACTTAGATGACAGGAGCTGATTATCCGGACTAATTTGGCCAACATAATTGGTGGGAAAGTTCAACCTCAAAAAATTTATCAACATGTGATGGCAAACTACCTCCTCCACTGATGCCAGCCTGCAGGAAGCCAAGGAAAGTTCTGGTTAGTTCCCTACCTTTGCCCCAGTCAATACTATATGAATGAAATACAACAATCCAGAAAACTGACAAGATAATAAGTTGGTTGTTGTAAACATGGAAACTTCTGCTGATGAGGAAACAAAATGTAGCCAATAACCAGTTTCGGAAACTTTTCTGGAAACTAGGATTGATTCAATTCCGCTTATGCAAAATATATCTATGAGTAACTAGAGGCTACAATCTATGAAAATGAATCATCAAATAATAAAAGGAGAATCCTAATTTTTGAACCTGAGTACAGTAAATAAGTTAACAAATAAGAGCACCATACAGATTGCATTGATCGACAAAAGCAAGCCACAAGATACATACTTTTTCAAAGTCAAATTCCAATGAGAGAAGATTGCACAACAAAGAACTGAGAGCTGACCTGACTTGTCAGTCCAAAAAGTAAGAGAAATAACCTTTGATATTCCAATAGCAGAATGAATTTTACTATAGACTAGTTTCGTTCCCAACATATGCAAAGGCCATAAAATTGCAGCAACAATCCTTGCCCACATCCAATCTGCTAGTGCAGCATAATACGAAGGCTGCTTCTGGTTCCTTGTCAAATATGTCCCCTATAAACCACATTGAATTCATCCAATGCAATAAGTTTGAGTGGGACGCCAGCTGTTTCTCACCCGACATGATAGTCGGGTGTAAACAGAGAATTAGATTGATACGAGGAAAGAAATTAAGCAAGTGTTGACCAATGAATGTTTTTAATTTATGTGCTTAAGATATCCCATGAGGAAAAAAAAACAACACAAAAAGGCATAGTATTTGAACCTCATAAATTCTCTTGAACTCCATGTATGCCAAACTGATCCTTAGGAATGAAAGTGCAATAAGCTTACGAGCTTTAGAACTTGAAGATATCTGTTTCTGAATCCCACTGCATTTAAAATAAAGTTAGTCAAACAGAACTAAGTGAAAAATCTAGGGGTAGGTAATATTGTAGCACTTAAAAGGTCTGGATAAACAAAACCTAAGCAGGGTTCAACACTTCTTGCTAGGATTATACTGTGAAATTTCAGGTTGAAAAACAATTAGGTATATTGTTCAGAATCAAGTTAAGCTAGATACTGTCAGAGGCGGACATAGGAAGGGGCAAGTGAGGGCAACTGCCCCCAGTTGGCTTTTCTTTCTGCTATACCGAGTCTCATATTTAACATGTTTTCATGGTTTCAACCTATTATCAGTCAAGTTTCTGCCCCCACTATAAATCATATCTCACCTCTCAGTTCTCTCATCTAGTTTTTTTTCCGATAAAAATGCTCCCACTTAGTTCAATAAGTTGACTTTTCAAGTTTGTACGTTAATTTAGTTAATATGAGCCCAGTATTCAAGGGTTCCAAGATAGGTTGGAATCTTTATACGTTTCAGGCTTAAGAATTGTATTCGAGTTATGTTTTCATTCATCATAATTTTATTTTGGGTTTTTTTTTTTTTTTTGCCCCCACGTCGAGATTTTTCTGCGTCCGCCACTGGATACTGTTACTTAATGTTCCAAAGGACCTAACTAAATGCTACAGACTTCTTTTCATTAATAAAAAGCACAGCTGCAGTAGCATGAAAAAGACAAAAAGAGTGGGAAAAAAAGCATACTTGTAAAGTGTCTCGTACACCAAAGGAACTGATACCACATACGTTGGTTGATAATGTCGCAGATCATCCTATCAAATAGTGATAAGTATCAATTCGAAGTTTAGAACATATAACTCATAACAATATCCCTAAAATGGGATTAAAATGAACAGCTTCTGCAAGTATTATGGCAGTAATAATATCCTTCTACTGCAAAAAGTTACGGTAAATCAAAACCATAGAAATAGTTGTGAGGTTAGAGGAGAAGCTAAATGCCTGCCCTCCTTATGATATACTTGTAGTAGTCTGTGGGAACAACATTTCAGATACAGAAATCACATTTCCTATAAGTCTAATAATACTAAAGCAAACAGCATTCTCTCATGAATGAAAATCAATACTTTCAAATAATCAGTACCTTCAAGTTCTTCACAGTTGTATATACTTGCTCAATTCCATATGTAAAAGTGAAATACTCAGCAGCTCGTTCATAGGCATGCCATGGTGGAAGCATACTGAGAAATCGGTCCCCAGGTTCAGCAGGTACAATATTCCAGAGGTTTCTTACCTGTGTAAAAGAATGGAAATATGTCTCAAAACATAATTGATAATTATGAAGTAACACAAATATTAGCTTCACTTATAACAAATGAAAATGGGGTCAAAATGCAAAAGAGAGGAAGAAGAGGCAACAAAGGGGGAATCAGGTGATTGATCAGCACGTACAGACGATCATTTTCATATGAAACGCAACTTATCGTCCACAAAAAGAAACACATTACAGTGTCACTTAGATGATATTAAGATTTTGTATCCTTTGAGATATGGCACTTTTGTGTACATCACTACATCCTATATAACAGAATGATGCCTGTATTCAACAGTACAGTTTACCTAACAAATAGAAACAGTAAGATTGGAATAGTTTGCTAGATGCAGTAAAATCTTTAAATGTATACCAGAAAATAGTACCATGACTATCTAAAACACAGGGAGTAGTTCTAATGAGGACCACTAAGTTAAGGACTAGTTAAGGACTTTTTCGTTTCACCCATTTTTCGATCGCATATTCACATCTCGACCGTCTAGTTTGTAGATATATATATGAGTGATCATCTCTACAAATTTTCATCCAAATTGAAAATCGTTAAGGCAATCATAAATATGATTTACCAATTATAAACTTGAACGGCTCTTGTTTGACAGATTTGGATTGTCCATTGATTTGATTTAGTTCGATCCCTTAATGATCACCAATTTTGCTGAAAATTTGTAGAAGTGATCTACTTATATAGACCTAAAATTTGAACGATTGAGATGGAAAAATGTAATTGAAAAGTGGGTGTAATAAACGATTAATGAGAAAGTCCTTAACTAGTCCTTAACTTAGTGGTCCTCATTAGAACCCCTCCCCTAAAACACAAACCTGATGTAATAGATTTCGATGAGTAAGCATGACACCTTTCGGATTGCCAGTTGTTCCACTTGTATATACTAGTGTAGCAATATCATTTGAATTGATGGCTTCGTGTGTATAGTATTGCCCTGCAATTATGCCACATATGCATTGGTCACATACACATTATATTCCATTCGCAGAAGGATGGATATTAGATCAAGGGAAAAGGATAAGTGGAAATTTATAGTTTGACATATGCATGGTCTATGTAGTTTAAAGTAGTTTAACATGAAAAAGGGAAACCTTGATAAAACATATAGATGACATACGTGCATCACTAGAATTAAGCAAACGCTTGCGGCTTTCTCGTCCCAAATCTAGAATATCCTTGTAGTTAAACACAGGGATATTTTCCTTAGTGGCCAGGCTAGACTTCTCCCCCCACAGCAGAATTACAAATTTCATGACAACCTTGGAACAGAATGGTTCTGCAATCCGATTGAACAATTCAGGACTATCCACTGCAAGTGCAACACTGTAGCAGCAATAAATTAAAAACTCAAGATCATTCCATGCTACTATCAAGGAAAAAAAATATACTGGTACATGATGCATTTGTGTATGTCCAAGTGGTCTATAATGATCATTGATCAACCTTCATAGAATGAGAAATCGAAATCAACCTTTATTGTCAAACAGTAATAACTTCAAGACTGTGAATTAAAATAAATAACGATAACTGCTAGCGAGGATCTCTCAAAATCACTCTTCTCCTCAAATCAAGAGTGATTATGATTCTATTTCCTAATTATATGCAATTGTCATTACTGTAGATTATTACCATAGTTGTCTAGCAGTATCTATATATATGTATCAATCACAAGAATGAATTTCTACTTGATTTCATTCTGTGTGATTGATACATATATATAGATACTGCTAGACAACTATGGTAATAATCTACGGTAATGACAAGTGCATATAATTAGGAAAGAGAATCAGAATCACTCTTGATTTGAGGAGAAGAGTGATTCTGAGAGATTCTCGCTAACAATAACTATCTAATTCAATGGAACTCCTTATATACTTTGTCATTATTCCGTATTCAAGCAAATACAATTTTTAGTGACAAATGCTTGATAAGAGATTAGTCCACCTCCCCGGTCCCTTTTTTTCTCTCTCTCTCTCTCTATATGACTTTAGGCTTTTAAACAAGTATCAGACAAGAAGAATGGGTGTAAGCGGCCTAGTATAAGCCTATAATATGTTTGAACTGTACAAATCAACAAAGAACAATGAATAACACTTAGAGACTGTTGGGTTTCCAGCCATGTGTTTTTCCTGGAATAACACTTGTACCATCTCATAATCTTGGGATGTTTCGTCTTAGAGTATGGTATTCCAATAAGGAAAGGATATCCTTATTGATGACGGTATACGTGTAATCTTAGTTGATTATAGAGAAGGAAGGAGGCATTATTGCCTACCACTAATAGGAATAGGATTTCCTGTTTGGTGAAGAGATCTGATATCCTTATGGCTATATAAGGAGGGGTTCAGCTCTAGGTTTTGTATCGCAGAGACAAAGAGCAAAGTGTGTTCCATTCTCGGTTAGAGGGTGAGAGAGGGCAGAGAGGAGAGAGATAGGAAGAGAAGAGAGAGTCCTTGTTTTCTCATACTCTCTGGTGTACCCATTATTAATATAGTGGAGAGTGTTTTTCTGCCCGTGGATGTAGGCAAAAGTTTTGCTGAACCACCTTAAATCTGTGTTTTTTGTGTCTTATCTCTGTGGTTGTTTCTCTTGGTTTGCTGTGTTCTTTTGGGGTTCCTTGAGATACATAATTGGCCGAGATCACAACAGAGACCATGTTATGCATCAAGTGGGAATGAATTACAGAAATGCACTTCTAGCATACAAACTTCTTAAAAATATCATTAATTAATTCAGAAATGATGGTCAGATGTCTAGAACAAGAACATATAAGTGAATGGATAGCTATTACTGAACCTTTCAGAGTGATCGTATATTTGTAATAATTCTTCAACTGATGACCTTGAACCTCTTACCACATTGATTGCTCCAGTGGCCATTATACCTAAGCCAAAGTAAAAAAAAAATGAGGATGGAGATATGAACTCTGGAGACTGAGCTACTATTTACTAATGATATGTAATTGAACAAACTAATAATAAAAAATATCATGTGTACCAAAATTTGTATTACTTTAGTGTATTCATAGAAAAAACATAAAAAATAAAGGTTCAGTTCACTTTTTTCTATGAAGAAAGTACGCAGCTAAGTATTATCACATCCATACTGATCAAATAAACTTTCAACCTTACAATTTAAAGTTCATTCAGAAATTGATAGGTATTCAAATGACCATGTAGAGATTGAAGTGATAGCCATTGACATACGCACCAGCTTAAAATTGTACTTCCCCAATGTACAAATAAAGTTCAGACCCAAGAGATCCAAGTATATTCTATAAAGTTATACAAATTGCTTGCCATAGGGATGGGTCGATTGAAAACCTCATAGATGCAACACAACTTGAGTATGGGTCTATACACTCTAAGAAAAATGCAATTTTACATTCAAGTATAAAATAACTACTTGACTCCAGTTCATCCATTATAATTACTCAAAAGCAACAAAACACATTGCCTCTCCCTCAAACCAAGCCCTTTTCCTGCCTCCAAAGAATCTATATCTCTCATACTGTCATACATGAGAGCATTACATGAACCTGGATAGTCCCAATTCCAATCTGACTTCCTTAAATGTTTTCCATAAAGACTGAGCAACAGGAAAATGAAGCAACACATGCATCATGTTCAAACTATCAGCTGCACTTTGACACACCAACATGAAGACACCATTTTTCTCACTCATAAGCATCAAACAAGACCAACTTTCCCTTAAATGGCCAGATACATTTCTGTTAACTAAAGCTGCAATCAACATGAGTTTCACAGTTGAAGAAAAAAAAAAACGTTTTACTACTTCAACTGTGTGCCAAATATTTTAAACTCTGCAGCTTTCACCAACAAAAGGAGCTGGACAAACTAAAGACCAGTTATATTAACCCACGAAGTATCTGAAGTAAATCTTTATAAATGCTATGTGGTCAAACCCTAAGCATAAATCATATAATATTTCCAAAAAAAAAAACATAAATCATATAACGTAATGCAATACACAATAGCTTAATCACACCTTTCGTAGGAAACAATGCTAAGAAAATATTAATCTCATTAAGTAGTATTAACAATAATTATTTGCATACCCTGATCTGCAACAAGCCAACGACAAGAATTATCAGCAAAAAGTGCAATCTTTTCAGCAGGCTTTACTCCAACAATTCTTAGACCTTCCGAAAAGTCCAAAATCTCCTGTTCCAGCCGCAATCAAAATATCCAATTGATTTATAAATATATATGGTACCACAGTTTTCTTTATTAAAGCTGTAAGACTGACATTCATTGGAAAAGTTAAACATCATACTAGTAAAACAAAGCAAGATTAAGAATCAATATGAAAGAAAAAATCCCCTCCAAATCAAAGCAAAGAAAAATCCAGGTATTGTTTTTTATAATTAGAAGAATTTGCAGGCTATGCTACCAGAAGGCACGAGAAAACCATGCTTTCCAGCACAAAGAACTTCTGGTTTCTGAAACTTTTGAACATAGAGGAAAATGGATGCAGAGGATTCAAAGAGAAAATGGTACGATATAACAAATATTGTAGATAGCTGAAAAAGGAAGGAAATATAACCTGTTTATAAGTCATATTTGACGGTGGATCATGGTATGGATCTGCTAATGCTACACGATCCCCATATTTCTCAGCTGAAGTTCTCCAAATGTCAGGAACTGCCTGCCATTCATCAGCTACCAAGGCACCACTACCATCTAGTAATGCACTTTCTAGAAATGGTGAGTACTTCCTTATCTGTATTTCCTCTGTCTGTAACAAAACAATTTGGGATAAGATTGTATACATTTCAAAACCTTCTAGCTTTCTTACAAGGCAGGTTATAAATTGGATTTAAAGCTGCTTTCTTCATTGTGATTTCACTGATGTAATATATTTTATCTTGTTTGTTTGGGTTTTGTCATAAACAGACGCCATTGTAAATCAGAACTCTATCAATTAAACACAATTTTCTATCAAAATAGGAAAATCATGGAAAGACTAGCAGGGCAGTGTAGCTCAAACACAGTCAATGATTACAAGGCAGGTTATATCTCACCAGCACTGGTAACACTGAAATACTGTGTGTGCACACAAAATATACTAATTCTATACATTTACCAAGTAATTCATCAAGTTGCAATTCCTGTCAATGCAAATTTAGAAAAAGGTAGAGAATTGTGAGAAGGGTAACCTTAGATTGGCAAAAGACACGAAACCCACTATTCTGAGAAAACCCAACTCGCCTCCCATGGCATTTTCTATGATGAAAGACTTGTGTGCTTCTGAACTTGCAGTTAGGAAAAAGGAACTGAAGGGGCTGCCCGCAATCAGAAAAGCTCAACTTGGGCACTAACGAAATGGTAGCCATTTGACTTGCTCCAAGGAAATGGTGGGTTTAGCACAAAGGTGCAAGCATAGGTGTGTTTCTGGGTCTCAACGTATGACTTGTACACGTTAAGAAGAAGACAAACAACAAAGGTAAGAGACAAGAGAGGTTGCGGCAAAGTGTGAGATAGGATGGGATCTTTTGCCGTCTAGAAACAAAGGCGAACAAGGACGGGGACTCAGTTTTTCTCAAGGTCCGATAAGGATTGCATGAACTACTCTGACAAAGTGACAAGTATGCATCTGCTTCCTAAAAGTCAGAGAGACATTTTTCCTATTCAGTCGGTCGATGAGTGGATCCATTGTTTCAGTTTGAGTCGGATATGCGGAAGTGGGCGACGGGACAGGCCCAAAAGTTACACACATACGGGTCTAATAATACCGATACTCTTCTCGTATCACACACTAATATTAAGAGTTTTTGTGTAAAACTTCATGCATACCCGTTTCTCTACCGGATGACTAAAGTGGGAGAGTATCGACATTACATAAGGTAATTAAATTTATTTATGGTGGTTTACATTACCCAAAAGTCTGGAACTTATTTTAAAGAACTAATTTTAGTTTACCCACATCAACTTTAGATCGATCATCATGTTAGTCATTCTTCTTTCAATTTCATCAAAAACACCCCTCGACTCTTAATTTTCATTAGCCGTGTCCAAACTTCCGTTTTTCATCTAATTCATTCATAAAGTGATGACGTGGCATCAAAAAGAAAGTCAAATTCTGAAGAAAAAAAAAACATTTATGACCATCTTCCCCCCATATTGATACACATCTCTGTTCCCATCACAGCCCCGTAACCTTAGTGATTTTAATGGAATTGAATATAATTTGTCTATTTTGCCCTTTTCTTATGGGCCCAACGACTTTAAAATTGATTTTTTTTAATGCAAGTCATCACATAACGGAGGAATTTGATGAAAAACGGATGTTTGGACATGACTAATAAAAATTAGAAGTGAATGAGTGTTTTTGATGAAATTGAAAGAAAAATGACTAATTAACATGATGATCGACCTAAAGTTGATGGGGGTAAACTGAAATTAAGTTGATGAGGTAAATTGAAATTAGTATTTTAAACGCAGTGATACTCAAAGATAGCGACCCCATTATCATGCAAAGCTGCCGGCCATAACGGATTCCGGTCACTATCAGTATCAAAATGCTAAATAAGTTTGAGGTATGTAAATCTTAGGGAAAAAAATTAAAGAGCTTCATTAAATTGGTTCTTTGCCCGAAGGGCTTGGAGGTTTACCCGGAAAGAGGAAATGAAGGACTTCCTTAGCAGCAGCAGCATTTTTGACTTCATCAGTACGTAGCCTCCCTTCTTTGCTTTAGAGGGTTTCATATTTTGTTGATCCAATTGGCCTCCCTCTTTTATTTCTGCGGGGGGATCAGTATCCTTATAGGCTGCAGCAGAACTCAACATTCCATCTTGATCCAAAGCAAGTCCAAAGGTTTTTGCCGAAAGCTCTTAGCTCTCTAGTAGTGGGAGTGCTATCTCAGCTTCTCTTGTAGGTCTGAAAGCTCCCATTACTGTGTCCGGAACCCTCAAAGCTCTTCGTGGGAGAAGAGATTGGAGCGCGCTTGTTCGCAAATAGTGCAGGAGGAACATTGCTTACTTTGCCCTCGGCTAGAAGCATGGTGCCGTTTGAGTTTTCCTTCAAAGATGTAACAAGACTACGAACTTCTTTTCCTTTGGCTGGCTCATTTGGTTCAGTCAAAACTGTAGAGGCATATTGGTCAACACAATAGCGTTAAGAAACTCAGATTGTAGAGCTACTGCATTTTCAAGTGTGCCCTGCATCTCAGCTTAGGTTTTTTTTTTCCCTTATTGTTTGACTATGATTCTTCAACTCGCATAATGGATACTGATCAAGTTGGGGTTTAATCTAGCAACTTAAGGTTTATCTACCTGATTTATCTAGAAACTTTTCTTCAACTTGCACAATGGAAACTGAAGTGGGGGTTTAATCTAGCAACTTAAATCTTGCTTTGTAAAGAGTTTTAGATCACATATGTTGTGGAGGCGTGCCAGGGCGTTACAAGTGCTTATAGTTTTGAGAGAAGTATGTGGTACTGTTGATGCAGTCATGCCATTCAAATGGTGGTATGTGGTTCAGTTCCTCAACTTGGAGAGAATTATGTTCTAGAGAAGTAGGTTTCATACTCCATTAATATCATGAAGTCTGTTTGTTTTCAACATCAAGATTCATTATAATCATGGAAATTGGTTCAGATACCCCAACTGAAAGATGCATAGTACTAAATGATGAGAGGGAGACAAAATGCTACATTTTGCTACACTATTTTCTTTACTAACATGTTTAAGAAAGATTGTGTTGCATGCATATATAGTGCTACTTGGTTTAAGAAGATCCCTGATAAAGAATCACTTTGTGGAAAGCAGTTGTTTGTTTAATGACTTCAACTTGCGACTGATTTCAACATGAACAAAAATCAACTCCTTTGGGGCAGAGGTGTCTATTATTAATCACAGCAATGGATTCACTAACAATATTGTAATCAGTTTAGGAACTAAATCAGAGTGCTACCAGCTCGTTTCTGGGATCTGATTATATGTAGGTATGTATCTCCAAGTACCACAAAACATAGCCCGGAAAATGTATCATTTAACGTCAGATTCAAATACTGTATAGTTCATCAGTTTCACTGATCTCATTAATTCGGACTACAAGATAAAGTTCTTAATTAGTACCTATTTAGTATTTTTACATTAAAAAAAATAAAAAGAACAACACAGTATTGATGAGAAAAGCCACAAAAAGGCAACAAGGTCTTGGAAACACCTTCACATAATGCACCCTTCGAACCTCGCATATTCTAAGCTCATCACCTTTCTTCTTTTACCACAGCTTGAATGTTTGGCACCTCCGAACTTCTTTAGCCACTTTCCTTTATTGCTTCTTGAAAGTGGTGTAACCTTCTTCTTGCAAACCCTAACTTGCCGGCTCAGCTTCCCATCACTTTCTTTCTTCGAAGCCCTTTTCACTCTCTTTGATTTCTCCTGGTACAAGTCGATCCGACCATTTGAACTTGAGATTCCACTCTTTCATTATCTCCGAAACCGACTCGGTGGATTCGATTCCGAACTCCTTCTCATAGAAACTCTTCCACAGCTTATCAGTCACCGGACTCAGATCTCTGTCTTTTGTAGACTTCTCTATATGGATCAACTGCGTCTTGGAACAGTGAGGTAAGATCTGTTCGATAAGTTCCAAGTCCATGTTGCTCACGTCGCCCAGAAACCTCCTATTTTCTGTGGCTATACTGACATCGGCGACAGACAGAGCCTTTCCATTCTGATAATCGGTGTTGGCTTGATTATCCATATGTCAATTAGTTGCTGTTTTGTTTGGGAGCAAAGATTCGAAATGCAGTGGGTGTGTGAGTTTCCATTTGGGTAATTTATAGGAAACTGGCGGCAGTTGCATGTTTTCCTTTTCCTTATGGGATTTGGAATTGAATTCACGTACACCTGGGACTTGTCCATCGGAGGTATTATATTGTATCACAAAAACCTAAATATGATTGTTTGGGGTTTCCACAGTGTTTTGGCTTTCACTGTTTACACTGGTCGCATGCTCAGATGCTCTACATAGTATAATAGCTAGATTGTTTTTTTTTTTTTCTAACAGATTAACAAATAGAACATCAAAGCAAGGAGATTTATAACAATAAACATGTATGCCGGCGACTAGCTAGCTAGCTTGTAGTCGATATATTGTTTTAAAACATGCCAACCGATCGAGTATCGATCATCTCAGTCCACTCAGACGTACGAACTGATCATCTCATTAGAGTATATGGGAATTAGCTGATGAGGCTTTGCATTGTTGTTGATCGTCATCTTGTTTTGGGGGTGGATTAGGCGCCACAACTTCTTCACGAGCCAATTGAGAAGTCGAATAGTGTGAATTTAAGCGACCAGTCCAAACAGTGAAAGCCAAAACAGTGTGAAATTAACCACCAATAATCATGTTAGTGGTAGTATCTTCATGATGACTAACACGTTTGGGTATCATCAAATGTGCACCTTCGTTGAACGTCAGCGTCAAGAATATGAGAGTGAGACTCATCCCTATTGACATGAGCCAGACAAGTAATCGTTTACGGAGAGGAAATCCGAATACAAGCAAAAGAGTGATACTGGTAGAAAAAAGGAAGCATACGATATTGAAATTCTGGAAGGAGTTGAACGCAACTGGATTCATGTAGCTTGATATATACTACAGTACCGGCAACACAAGGGTCCGTCACATTGCAAACATGAACTCCATTAAAAGTCATATCGGTGCTCATTACGTACTGACCAAAATCCACCTGGTGGGTGGGTTAATCGTAGCTTGGAATGTCATTGTTGTCATCATGGTAGCTAGCCACAACCATCAACATGCCGCGTTTCTCTTCCACCTGGTTCCCAGTCTTACCGCGTTTCTCCTTTACCTTTTTTGAACCTTTCCTTCCCTCTTTTCCATCTTTCTTTGATCTGTTGTTTCCTAATGGTAGTTTGCTCATTTTCTTTCCTTCCATTTCTCATGATTCCAGCATCCATGAAAACTCGTTGAATTTCTAAGGTAATGAAATCTCTTGGACTATTTTCTAACATGTTTAAAACCTTCCCGTGTACTTCATCTCTTTTTGCTCGTACATGTACATGGGAAGGTTCAGTTTTTTTTTTTTACACTACAAAAAATAATTGTTTTAGCCACCACAAATTGCGACGGTGCGAAAATGTCATTACTAATAGTTCTTGTTTTGCGACGGAATTCGTGGGGTAGCAGCAAAAAAATATATTTTGCAACGGCAACGACACGCAGTGGCATGGTACCCTCTCTCTCTCTCTCTCTCTCTCTCTCTCTCTCTCTCTCCTTGTTTTTCAATTTCTAAAGGAAAACCTATTTCAATTTTGCAATTTGTGGTTGGGTATTTCAATTTGATACTTGTTAAGGTTCTGTTGTTTATGAATTTAGTGTTTGCGTACGTATGTCAAATTGTAAGATTCGTTTTACTGTGTTTATGAATTTCGTTTTACTATTTGGGTATTTCAATTTAGTGTTCAATTTGTTCTATACATACTGTTTGGGTGATGAAAACAGAGTAAAAAATGTGGATTGCTTAGGTCCAGCAACGCAGCAAGAAGACATTTGAAATAAGGATCACACAAGGTAAGAGGCGGACCACTTCAGATAATTATTGTTTGGGTTTGAGTATATATATATGTGGCATGAGTGTACTCTGGTTAAATATTATTAGGCTACTGTAAGTATGCATTGATCAATTGGTATGATTATGAATTTATGATCAAGTGGTAATACGATACATTATAATTACAAGGCCGAAGCAACTAGTTTATGGTGTAATTGATATTCTATTTTGGAGATAATGAGAAGAGAGACAAGATCTATTTGAATTGAAGGGATGTAATTAATATGGTATAATTGTGGATTACTCAGAACGGTTTGTCTTGGGTGTCAAACACTACACAGTATGTCACGCCCCAACCTTAATTTTTACCTTAATTACTAGCATGGTGGTAATAAGAATTTTACCGTGATCGTTATTAAGTGTAAAATATAATTGATCACCAGAGAGGATAGGGGACGATTATTTTGTGGGATTATTCTAAGGAATAAATTTTGACGACGGTAAAAATTGGTAATTTTTTTTGCTAGTAAAATGTAATTTTATTGGGGTATTATTTAGGGGTGTTGAATTTTGGATTGGGTTTTTAATTGGGGTTGTAGACCGGGCTTGGTCAAAGCCCAGTCTCTTTTCTTTTCTTTCTCTTTTTTTTTCTCCCGGTTTCTCTCCCCGAGCCTCACTGCCCAGAACTTTTCCGTCGCCAGCCCGCCGCCGTCAAGCCTCCGTTCGCCGCCGAACCGGTCCCGTTCGGACCCTCGCCTCTCCCTCTCTCTTCCTGGACTGGTGCCCGCACGTGGAACGCCGCAGTGAAGGAGCGGTCAAGCCCGAAAGCTTCGGCTGCCGGGAAGAGTTTCTCGCCGGAACTCCTTCCTCCGGCCATCATAGCCGGCGAGCCTTGGCTCAAAAGGAAGCCCTCCTCCCGTGCTTCAATCCCTCCAAAGGGCTCGCTTCGCCTCGAGCTAGGTAAGGAGAAATCGGAATTTGAATTTTCTAGGGCTTATTGTGTTTGTGCGTTCGATTGATGTGATTAGGCTTAGAATTAGAGTTTGTGATAGTTACGAATGTTGTAGAGGAGGTTGAGAGGAAGATGCTGCCAAATTTTGGTGACCATCGGAGGTCGCCGGAGTTGGTCGCCGGCCGCCGCTGCCAGCGGAGCCGTCGAGAAAATGTTTTTGGTGGAGAAAAATGTGAGGAGTTTAATGGAATAAGTTTTAGAATTTTTGGAAGAGTTTTGGATAGGTTTGAGATTTGTTGAAGTTTGGTATTTTAGGTGTGGATTATTAATTTATAATCCGGCCATTGGATTTTATTTGGTGGAAGGTGGTTTTGAGGAAGTTGGTTTTTATGGAGATTTGTGGTTGTCAGTGAAGTTAAGATTTAGGACGATATGCATGGTTGAGCGCTAGAAGCTCATAGTTAATTATGCCTATTTTATTTAAGCGTTGCTGTTTTATTTTAAAGAATTAATTAATATGTGTTCACAATTGGGAATACGGCGATATCTTGGAGATCAACCAAGCAAACCCTTGTTGCTACTTCCTCGAATCATGCTGAGATTATTGCACTACATGAAACAGTTAAAGAATGTGTTTGGCTTCGATCTGTAGTGTCTCATATTTGAGAGTCTAGTGGATTATCATCTACTACGGCTGAACCAACTTGCATCTATGAGGATAATGCGGCTTGCATTGAATAGATGAAGTTAGGTTACATTAAGGGTGATAACACTAAACATATCTCGTTGAAATTCTTTTACAATCAGCAGCAGCAACAGTTTTTGAATATCCATGTGAACCAGGTGAGTTCTGCGGATAATGTAACAGATTTTTTCACCAAGTCTCTACCTAAATCTACCTTTTGAGAAACATGTAAAGAGCATTGGTATGCGTCGTTTATCTGAACTCCAAGATTGAGTTACCAATCAGGGGAGTCGTTATGTAGACATTAGGAGGAGTCTACATCACATGTTATCTTCAATTGTAGTTGGCGCGTTGTGCTCTTTTCCCCTTCGTCCAAGTCTTTTGTTTTGCCCACGAGGTTTTTGTTTTTACTTGGCAAGGTTTTTAACGAGGCAACATCCTATGCACTATGTAGTATTAGGCATGCGACACAAGGGGGAGTGTTACAGAAAAATAATTTTCTGTCCTTCTGTTATGTGTCTTGACCTAATCGTTTCCTTATTAGAATAGATTACAGTATTGATAGATGTTCTAGATCCTTCGGGAGACTCTATGTAATGCCTATAAATAGACATTTCTATCAATAAATAAGTATACCGTTATTCTCGTTATATGTTCTCCTTCAACATAAATGAGTTTTTTTTCTTACGCTGAAAATGAATTAGATGCAGAATATACATGTGGAAGTATACGAAAAAAAAAGCTTATAACTGAAAAATTATACAGTAAGACTAGATTCATACATAGATAGAAAGACTCCATACTTAACTTAAGCTCAATTTAGTCTACTCGATGTATCGGTACATTAAGGTTACATAAGTTCGTATCTCCTTGCCTTTAAAGCAAGTCTTTCCTGCCTATACATCAAGAAAATCACTTTCAGAAAAAGTTACATACCACATTATCATGACACATTGAATCACAAAAGTTTAAGAACCCTTTAATTGATCGGTAGTAGTTAAAGATCGCGATTGCATCTTGTTGTAAAGAACTTTCTTTCGATCCCATTGAAAACCAAGTCTAGGTTGTGACTTTGTAGAATGCCTTTCGGCACGTCAGTTGTGTCCTTCACTCCTTTGTTGGTCAGCATCCAACAGTAAAGACCAAAACTTGTCCAAGGGGTTTGCTAAAGAAAAACTATTGGGAATTGCAACCAAACGTTCTGTAACGATCAGAAGGCCAAGGCCAAAATCGTTGTAAAGAGTTGAAGAACAAGCATCAAATCATGGCATCTAAGCCTGATAAGTAACAGGTTGATGTTCTTATCTGTGCACATGTATGTAGCTAAAAAACATGGCAGGATTATCAAACTCTGAGAAAGAATGAAAGGGTCCTTGTTTGGGATATGCATGAGCTCATGATATATCTAGCTGTGCATTCAGCAATTCACCAACTTCTCAGTATTCTACAACCACTGAAGATCAATTTTGACAGTGAAAGTAAGATGGAAATCACGTTGTTCAACTCAAAGTCCCATTTCTCTTAAGCTAGAGCATCTAACTCAAAACCAATCAGCCATAGACGAAGAAACTTGAACTTGCAAAACAAGGACTTCGCATTCTTGATCAAATAAGTACATACTCAAAAGTCGAAACTAGGATACTCTCATCAAACGATCAAGATCACATCGTTCGTGTTCCGACACCGTGTAAGAAGTTAGAGCATCCAACTCAAACTAAACTGCAGCATTCTAAATTCTAATCGAAATTAATTGACAACGGATGAAGAGGCTAAAAACATCAACAAATTGTAACCACACGCTTCACATTCCTGATATTTTAGATTGCGATCAATGTACACTTCAGACCTTTGGTATAAGTCAATAAACTGCATGGTGACCCTTAATAAAATAAGAACATAGTCATGTTACAGATCTCCTACATGCTCAGACATCACCATCATTTCATAAATAAATACAGAGAGATTGGTCTCTCTATTAACCTCCCTTATACGTCTCCAAATTGTTAACCATCAATTTCACATGAAACACAGAACAGAAACAAAAGAAATGAAACAAGGACGGTCCTACAACATGTGTTGCACTACCAAAGTCATCTTCAAAACAGAAGGTTCACTTTTCAACCAAACCTAACATGCTCCCTTCTATTTTCCATGTGCAAAGCCCCCCATCAGTTCTTTCAAATTTCCTTAAGAACTATAGAAATCATGCTCAACAAGTAATAATCTACACTCCCTATTCCAGCTTATACCCAATGATCAATCTACCCCTCTTTGTTTTCTTTTTCTTTTCTCATAAGATCTTGCTGGTATAACTGGGATCCTAAGCAGCCCTGCTGTCGTTTAACACAGCCTGGGGGAATCATATAAACAGATCCTCAAAGACACACAAATAGTCAAGAGAACAAAGCAAGGGGAAATAAAGAGTCCGGCGAATAAATATAACTCAAAGTGATAATCAAATAATGGCTTTTAATAAGTATGGTAAAAGAATATCATACAACACTCCCCCCTAACGTGTTCCATTGCTTTCTGTCTGATCATGACCAAAAAACTGTTAGCTAAAAGAATTGACAGCAACCGAGTTTGGGACAGAGGTTAATGCATGAGATTCAGGTTGGTAAAGATTGAGAAAACAACAAGCAAATACAATAAGAACAAGAAATCTGCGATGCGGGTGTCTCCCCCCAGGATCAAAAACTGCTTGATGCCATTACCTGGTCTCTTTTTCTTTTAGTCCCCACCTTTTGGAGTCTCCCTTCCTCTTTGCCTTCAGAGTGTTTATCGATTCAATCATCACTTTCTCTATCATCGGCAGTCCATTGAATCGAATGAGTCTGCGAACCCGGAAGGTTTTGAAGGGATGCTTGATTGAGTATAGGACAGATCATCAAACATCCTTGAAGTACCTTCATCAGCTTGCCATCTTTGCACTGCTTGAGAAAGGTTCATGTGCATGTTAATGCCACTGTTTTCATCTTCTTCTTCATGGGTTGTAGGTTTCCAGTGCTCAACAAGAGGACCCAAGATGTTGACTGCATGGCCCATGTCGGGTCTCTGATATGGCTCACGAGCTGTGCAGTGACCCGCAAGCTCAGCAACTTTGTATATGCTCTCCATTGTCTCCTCATCAGGGTCAAGAGTTTGGTCAATGGACTTGGGAATGTTGTCTTTGTTGACAAGGACTCTGCGAAACCATGAGACCAGATGAGACCTTTCATCTGGCATGGTATCATCTAGAGCTTTTCGACCGGTCATCAACTCCATCAACACCACTCCAAATGCATAAACATCCACCTTTGTCGTCACTCTGCCGGTAGCTGATCACGGAAACAAAGATTTAACCACATCAATAAAAATTCTGGCATAACACAACTATCTCAAATGTCACCAAACATTGACAGGTATAGCTAAAAACAATCAATAAGAAATCAGTTCAAATTTTGACAACAGCATTCATTATGCAATTAGGAGAGCCTATTGACGTCCAAGTATGAAATATAAACATGATTAACAGCAAAATTGATATATGCTCAAAATACCCTAAATGACGTGACTCTTCCAGTGGAGAAGCTAGAAATTTTCTTACCTGCATATTCTGGTGCAAGATACCCGAATGTCCCTGCCAATCGTGTCTCAACTGAATACTTCCCGTCGGGGGCATTTTTAACCAAACCAAAGTCCGCAACCTTCGCCCTCATGTCATCCCCAAGAAGTATATTTGAGGGTTTCAAGTCTCTGTGAATGAAACTTTGTTGAGCTAAGCTGTGTAGATATTCCACTCCTCTTGCCACATCCAAAGCTATTGTCACTCTCTGCTTCCAAGTAAGAGGAGTTACCCCAGTCTCCCGCCAATCAAACAAGTGTTGTGTCAACGTTCCTTGTGGCATGTACTCGTACACTAGAAGTCTCTCATTACCATTAATGCAATATCCTAACAGTGCCACCAAATGCCTATGCCTGACCTTAGTGAGGACTGCAATTTCTGCTTGAAACTCGTTCAATCCCTTAGTACCCACTGCCACAGATTCCATCCTTTTAACAGCAATTTTAGTCCCATCATGTAATTCACCTTTATAAACAACTCCAAATCCTCCTCTACCCAATATATTATCCTCGCTAAAATTGTTTGTCACCTGTCTAAGAACTTGGATCGAAATGGCGACATTTCCACCCTCAAAAACATGAAGGTCACCACTGCTCTGGCTATGCAACTCACTTGCAACTCCATTGTACCCATTTGCACAACTGGTTACATCACTCTTGGCAATTTCAATTCCATTCAGCGTATTATCCACTCTTCCAAACTTCCTATGCTTTTTACTCCAATAACATTTGATGAATACAAACAACAACACTCCAATGAAGATAGCAACAGCAATAACTATACCAGCAATCATACCAGGCGAAACTGAAGAATTGTTCGATGATGGAGAAGGACTCCCACCCGGAGCAGTTGTGTTGTTGCCAGAAGGTGAACTCCCTGGATCATCAGAGCTCGGCGTAGTCCCAATTTTTGGATTACCACTAGTAATTACCTTCACCCCAGATGGAAATGTCGGAATGTCCCCATATAAATTGTTATTGGAAGCATCAAGAGTCTTCAGCGTAGACAATGTTGTCAGGCTAGCCGGGATTGGACCCGTCAAGTTGTTGTTTTTCAGCATCAGATTTTGCAGCGATGTGAGGTTGGCAAAGGCAGGTGAAATAGTCCCATTGAAATGCTGGTTCTCAAAATTCACTGTAATCACCACCTTTCGAGCAGAATCACAACTAATGAAGCTCCAGGATTCACACGCATTGTCTCCTGTCCAAGCCTCAGCCAATGATTCCGGGTACCCCAAAGCCCCTGCAACCTGAAGCAGCGTAGTGACCTGTGGATCACAAGGCCCAGCGGTGGTCTTACAAAAGCTGTTCCCAACAAAAGTGGCCTTCACCTTGGACCCAAACTCCGGCATAGGACCCTGAAGCTTATTGTTGTCCAAACTAACCGTCTGCAAAGAAGACAGCCCCGTCAACGTCGCCGGCACCATTCCAGTAAACACATTGTCACGAAGCTGGAGATCAGTGAGAGCACTACATTGTGTCAGGTCCGGGATCGCCCCACTGAACTGATTCTTGTGCAGCCAGACCTGAGTCAACGAAGTCATGTTGGAAAGAACCTCAACGGTACCAGATAACCCGAAATCCTGATTGTTAATCCAGAGATTCTGAATCCCAGATCCAGAAAACGACTTGGGCAGCGGCCCGGTGAGATTGTTGTAGGACAATCTCACATCTTGCAAGTTGGCAAACGACCCAAAAATGTCGGGAATATTACCATACAAGTTGGTGTTTCCTGCTTGGAAGGTGACCAGACTGGTCGACCCGGTGAGCTCGGATGGGAACACCCACGGCTCGAGAATTTCGTTGTTGCTCATGGAAAGAGTCTGCAAGCCGGTGAGGCCTCCGAAGCAGCCGGCGGGGATGGAGGAGAAGTTGTTGGTGTCGAGGTAGACTTCACGGAGGTTGGAGAGGTTGGCGAGGGAGGGGAAGGGGCCGGTGAGGGTGTTGTTTTGGAGGGAGAGAGTGGTGAGTTCGGAGAGGTCGTTGAGATTGGAAGGGAGGGAGCCGGAGAGGAAGCGGGAGGCTAAGTTGATGGAGGTGACGCGTTTGGAAGTGTCGGAGTCGCATTTGACGCCGTCCCAGGAGCAGTAGGAGTCGGAGGAGGACCAGCCGCTGGGTTTGAGGTTGGAGAGGAGCTTGGACATGAAGGCGGCGTCGTCGGCGGCGGTGAGGAGGAATGGGAGGAAGAGGAGGAGGAGGAGAGGTAGGGTTTTCAGGGGACCCATTGCTGGGTTTGGGAGAGAGAGAGAGAGAGAGAGAGAGAGTGGAGGTGGTTTTTTGGCTGGGTTTGGTTTTTTGAGTGTGAATTTGGGTTTTGGGAGAATAAAAGGGGAAAAGGGTGGCTGTGTTTTGGTGGGGTGAGGGGGTTATTGCTACGGTGACAGCACAGTTATGGACCTTGCTTTGATCACCGCTAGGGAGAACATCAGTCCTCATTATTGGTCATGGATATATTTCTTTTCCACTAAGAATCTTAGCAATTATTTTAGAACAAAATATAATATTCAAACAATTACCCAGTACTATTTAGTCTAGTAACATTTTTTTTAGTAAGTAGGAGATTCTGAGTTCGACTTACGCAGTTGTAATATATAATAAAAAAAAACTGCAATCGATTGGTGCTATGCAAATTGTTGGCCGAATGGGTTGTTCCCCTCTCTCTCATCATCCATCCTTCCCTAAAAATGAATTAGTCTTTTGAGTCTAGTAAAATGACACAACTTCACCATGAGAAATTTATCAAAGCAAACAAAAAATAAATAATTCAGTAAATTTGTTGCGATAAAAGATTAATCGATCATTTCTTTTAGAAATATATTCGTTGGTATTTTATTTGAAGCAAATAAATAAAAAATGGATGCATCCTAATATTTTAATTCTTTATCACCTAACCTCCCTGTGACATTATCAAACTCTTCAAGTTCAGTTTGGCTTCAAAGAAAGTATTTATTAGAACTCCTTGAAAAAGAAAAGATGCTGAAAAGAAAAAAGAACTCCTTGAAAGTTTAAATCCTATAATTAAGCAGCTCCAGATGAAACTTGGTCCGCTCTCTTGAGAAATAGAGAGAGACCCACAGAGTCGAAGAATGATAGCCTGGATTTGAATTGGCAATGGCCCCGCATGTTACAACTGGTGCTTAGCTCACCAAACGCGTAAAACAGACGCCGAGCCCTCTCTCCCCTTGTTTGTTTCCTCTCGCGCCACCCTTTTATTTTTCTTCTTTTTTCAAATTGGAATTTTTGCTTTTTTTATGGGATTAAGCAATCAGAATCCGTAACAAATGCCACATTTCTCTCCAGTCAACTTCATTCCAAACAGGCCGAGCGGTCCGTATCTTTTCAAACTAATTGGAAATTCATTTTCTGTTTTAGAGAGATTTTTTTTTTCAAATAAAAAAAGGAATCTAGACGTACGTATTACATACTAGTTCGAACACAAGTTTTTCTCTATTTCTATTTATTGAATGAATATACGGCCTTATTATGTCACGTCACTCTAAGAAATATATGGTCACACGAGAAATCACTCTGAAGGATCAAAGCCGAATCTATGAACTCAGAGAAAAGCATCGAAAAAAAAAGAGAAAAGAGGAATAAGCTGAGAAAAAGTTTGAGGTCAACTGACAACTTTGAGATCATGGGTTCAAATCTCATTGACATATATAAGGTGTGTAAGTTATTAATAAAAAGTTTTTTTAAAAAAAAAGCTGAGAAAACAGAATGAGATTTTTGTTATAACAACTAAGAGTGTCACATCCCGACTCTTAAATTTTTACCTTATTTATTAGCTTAGCATTAATAAAAGTTTTACCGTATTCGTCAATGAGTTTATAGTTTAATTGGTCCCTAGAGGGGTTTTGGGGGACAACTATTACGGTGAAATTATTCGTAGGAGAAAAATGTGACGACGGTAGAAGGTAATTTTTATTAGGGTATTTATTTTGTGGTGTTATTTTTGGAGTTAGGTTTATTTTTGGTATGGGTATATAGGTGTTGGACTGGTTTGGGGAGGCCCAAACCATTTCTCTCCTCTCTTTCTCCTCTTCTTCTTCCCGACCTTCTCTCTCCCTCTACCAGATTTTCTTCCCGGCCGTTAGCCGTCGTCCGGCAGCCTCAGACCGCCGCACCTGTCCCAATCGGTCGGCCCTTGTTCCCTCTTCCTTCCTAGACTGGTGGCAGCTTCCCTAGCGCTTCCGTGAATGAGTAGTCGCGCCTGGAAGCTTCGACTACAGTAGCTCTCCGTCACTGGAACTCCCTCCTCCGGCGACCATAGCCGGAACCGCTTGGCTCGTTTGGGAAGCCCTCCTCCTGTGTAGCAATCCCTCTAAAGGATTCGCTCCCTCTTGAGCTAGGTAAGGAGAATCGGTGAGTTGAAGTTCTAGGGTTCAAATCACTGTTTTGGTTCGATTACCCTATCTAGGCTTGGAATTTGTGTTTATGCTAGTTAGGGAATTTCTTATGCATGTTAAGAGGAAGGTTGTGTAAATCTTGGTAGGCATTAGAGGTCGGCGGAGCAGGCCGCCGGCCGCCACTGTTAAGGAAATTTTTAGGATTTTAGATGTGTTTTCTTAAGAGAGGTGTATTGATGTGAAGTTTGGAATTTTTTGAGGAGTTTTGAATAGGTTTTGGATTTTTATAAGATTTGTGAAATATGACGGTTAATGGGATATAATGCAGTAGTTGGTTAATTGTTGTTAGGATTTGAGAGAGTGGTAGTAAGGATGTCGATATTGTGGTAAATGATCGAAGCGAAGTTGAGAATTAAGACGTTAGGCATGGATGATGGGCAATCAGAGAGGATTATTCAGACTTTGGAGAATATGTTGAGATATTGCGCCTTGTAGTTCATGGGGAGTTGGGATAAGAACCTATGTTTAATGGAGTTTGCATATAATAACAGCTATCATTCGAGTATCGGTATGGCTCCCTTTGAGGCACTTTATGAGAAGCAGTGTCGAACACCTCTATGTTGGAATGAAGTAGGAGAAAAAGAGCTTTGTGGTCCTCAATTAATCCATGATACTAATGAGAAGATTAAAGTGGTCAGAGATAGACTCAAGGCCGCTCAAAGTAGGCAAAAAAGTTATGCAGATGTCCGTAGGAAGGATCTTGAGTTTCAAGTGGGTGATTGGGTGTTCGTTAAACTATCTCTTTGGAAAGGGGTAGTACGTTTTGGTAAGCGTGGGAAGCTTAGTCAGAGGTATATTGGCCCTTATGAGATAATAGAGCTAGTTGGCTCACTTGCTTATCGGTTAACTTTGCCTCCGGAATTATCCAGAATACATAACGTGTTTCATGTATTCATGCTTCGCAAGTATATTACCGATCCTTCTCATGTATTGCAAGAGCAGCTGATTAGCTTGCAAAAAGATTTGACCTATGAAGAGGAACTGGTTCAGATTCTTGACCGAAAGGAGCAAGTGCTTAGGAACAAGACAATACCACTTGTCAAGGTGCTTTGGAGGAGTCATCAAGTAGAGGAAGCTACTTGGTAATCGGAGGAGCAAATGAGGTAGCAGTATCCCTACCTCTTTGATTGACAGGTATGTAAATTTCGAGGACGAAATTTTTATAAGGATGTGAGAATTGTTACATCCCGACTCTAAATTTTTTACCTTATTTACTAGGTTAGTATTAATAAGAGTTTTACCGTCTTCGTCAATGAGTTTATAGTTTAATTGATTCCTAGAGGGGTTTTGAGGGACAACTATTACGGTGGAATTATTCGTAGGAAAAAAATGTGACGACGGTAAAAATGGTAAATTTTAGCTAGTAAAAGGTATTTTTTATTGGGATATTTATTTTGTGGTGTTATTTTTGGAGTTGGGTTTATTTTTGGTTTGGGTATATTGGTGTTGGACCGTTTGGGGAGGCCCAAACCATTTATCTCCTCTCTTTCTCATCTTCTTCTTCCCGACCTTCTCTCTCCCTCTGCCGGATTTTCTTCCCGGCCATTTGTCTCGTCCGGCCACCTCAGACCGCCACACTTGTCCCAATCGGTCGGCCCTTGTTCCCTCTTCCTTCCTGGACTGGTGGCAGCTTCCCTAGCGCCGCCATGAATGAGCAGTCGCGCCTGGAAGCTTCGGCTGCCGTAGCTCTCCATTGACGGAAGTCTCTCCTCCCATGTAGCAATCCCTCCAAATAATTCGCTCCCTCTTGAGCTAGGTAAGGAGAATCGGTGTTTAAGTTCTAGGGCTCAAATCACTGTTTTTGTTCGATTATCCTATCTAGGCTTGAAATTTGTGTTTGTGCTAGTTAGGGAAGTTCTTGTGCATGTTGAGAGGAAGGTTGTGCTAAATTTTGGTAGGCATTAGAGGTGGCCAGAGCCGATCGCCGGCCACCGCTGTTAAGGAAATTTTTAGGGTTTTAGATGTGTTTTCTTAAGGGGAGTGTATTGATGTGAAATTTGGAATTTTTGGAAGAGTTTTGAATAGGTTTTGGATTTTTATAAGATTTGTGAAATATGGCGGTTAATGGGATATAATGCAGCTGTTGGTTAATTGTCGTTAGGACTGGAGAGAGTGGTAGTAAGGATGTCGATATTATGGTAAAATATGATTGAAACGAAATTGAGAATTAAGACGTTAGGCATGGATGAGCATGCAAAGCTCATAATTAATTTTGCCTAATTTTATATAAGTGTTGGGTTATAGTTGATGATTTAGTATTGTTCTTGGAACAAGACGTGAGGAGGCTCGAGTAGAGGAGGCCTCGAACCGACATCAGGCCTACGCCTAATTTGTGAGTGGATATTTGTTTTAAATAATATGCATGCAAAAGATTTATTGATGAATATTTTCTTTTGTTGGAGAATAACCGAAATTGAGAATTTCGGCTCAATTTCGGTGATTATATATTCATATATGGTTGATTATGAGGTTACTATGTATATAAATAAATACTAGCTAGCTATACGTGTTTTTCCGCTATAATGAGGTAAAATTCTATTATGGTGTGACATGAGCGTTAAACGCAATTGTCTTAACCCTATATAAATATAAGAATTTATATAAGGAATATGCACGTATATATATACTCGTGGTTTTCTGTCATAATGATGTAAAATTTCATTATGGTGTGACGTGAGCGTTAGACACCAGCGTCGTAGCCTTGTGTGAATTTCTATTTTTCGTATTTATTCATACAAGGAATATGATGAGTGTAAATACATACGTATATATATAATTTTAGCCTGAGATGTCTTTTTCTTAAAATTTGGGGGACTAGCGAGACTAGTCTCGTGTTAGTCAATTTTTGAGTTAAAGCTTTTGAGCTGTCTCATGCAACGTGTTTCCTATGGAAATTATATTTTGGGGAAGCATAAATATTTTATTAAATTTATTTTTGTCCACTCACTCTAACATTTTTGAATGTTTTTCCCTGAGTTCTTTGTTTTTAAAATACTCAGTTTACAGAGTGCGGGTCGATACAAATAGAAGGAGACGAGGCATAGTTACCTATATATTAGCCACTTTTCACCGGTAGGTTACCTGCTTAACCTATTAGGGTATTTTCTTGCTTCCGTTGGTTTTAGTAGCTCTGAATACTTTTGAGATTTTTGTATAATATTTTCAGGGGCATGCTAAGATCTATGTTTAGTCTAGTATATTCGAAAATTGAAGTTGTTAATGTATTTGGATATTTATGGGATGATTTGGAAGTTGGTAAATTTGTTTTAGGAGGGTAACTCTTTAATTTTTTAGGTTAGGATTGTCTATTTTCAAAGGAGGGTTGCCAAGCTTTTCGGTAAATTTTCCTTGGGGGTGAACCCCGCAAGACTTAACTCGGGTTTCAGGGTGAAATTCGGGGTGGGTCTTGACAAAGAGAATATGTTATGATTAAATTAAGGGCAGTGTACAACAATGATGAGTGATTATGTTACATCCAATTAACAATTTGTTGTGGTAAAATTGATCGAGCTACTTTTAGTATATATAGAGCCCCCGCCCAAATTAAGAGTTTTAGTTCAAACTCCCATCAGTTTGTGGCCAGTAGATCTAAGAGGCCTCCGGCTTCATGCGTCTGAAGTGGGACATTAGTGTAACTTTGATGGGATACTCTTGTGGACCTTGGTTCAAACACTGAGTGTGTGGGTGTGTTACTAACTTGCTAACAAAAACGAGGTGGCTTCCTATTTCACTCCCAATCACAAATTAATAAAAATTACACCTAATTTTTCAAAGATGTTTTAACTGAAACCCACCAAATATTCATTTTCAATAAACAACATGTGTCAGGACCCACCTCGAATTTCACCCTGAAACCCGAAGTAAATCCTGCGGGGACCACCCCCAAGGAAAATTTACCAAGACTCAGCACAACCTCCCTTGAAAATTGACAACATTTCCTAAATAAAACACGTACAAGCACTTCTAAAAGTTTCAACTCCAACCTTATAAACTCTTGGAGCCTTCGTGCTCCCCAAAAATCACATCTCTTAATTTATATTTACTAATTGAACAAAAATTCTATAACCAACAATTCATAGGTTCAGAGCAATTCTAACAATGAAGGGAAGATAAATATATATATATATATATATATATATATATATAAGCTATACGATGAACTATGCATCGATTTCATGTACGTCCGACCTCAATTATACTAACCTGCAAACTGGGCATTTAAAACCGAAGGGCGCATGGGAGAAGCAATTGAAAACGTTAGAATGAGTGGACAAAAAATAAATTTAATAAAATAAACAAATAAAAATAATTTATGCTTTCCAATTTTAATCTCCTCAGGAAAATTGAACGCATGCCTCAAATAGAGAAACTCTTAATTCAGAAAAATATCGAGCTTCTCAAACTCGATCTAATAAAAATCAGTATGTATTTACACACGCCCATACCCCCTATATAAATTTATGGATTTAAAAAAAATTATATATGGCTACTACGCTCACGTCTAACGCTCACGTCACACCATAATGCGATTTTGTACTGTGCCATTAAGATAGACAGATGGGTGTATACATACGTGTCCCTACCCCCTATATGAATTAAACACTCATATAGGGCTACTACGCTTGCGTCTCACGCTCACGTCACACCATAATGGCAGCTAATTGCTACACCATTAAGGCGGACAAACACGTATAGCTAGCTAGCATTTATATACATACTCGTCTCATAAATATATATAAATATATATATATACACACACCGAAAATCTCATTTTCGGAAATTCTCAAAATAGCAAAGTTAATAAATAAAATAAGAATATTTACCTCTGAAAATAACTTCGCAGAAAATAACTCACGAGAGGAAAAAAAATTCCACAAATTAATGACCAATAAAATCATTCATTTAAAATAAATCTCTATATGCATTTAATTTAAAAGAAAAATCCACTCACAGTGATTCAGTTATTTATTGCCAAGTGAAGGCTTCCCAATTCAATTGCCTGACAACTTCCTACGGCGAGTCTTTATGTCCATAGACACATACTTAAGTCATTTAATTAGACAATTAACCCAAACTGTAAGTTAATAATCTAAATTACTTCCAGATTAACAGTTATCTATAGCCTTAGCCAAAAGTCCAATCCAAGACTTAAGACTGGTCCCTAAATAAAATTACATTGACTATTCCCAAATACTTTCCTTAACCAATCAAGCTACACTTTGGGATATGGATGCTTCATCTCGTGACGATAGTCCACTTTTAATAATTCAGGTTACCTTAATTACTCTTAATCATCCGATTTAAATCCAACAATCATTTTACTAATTCAATTATTTGCTTCACTTGAAAACAATTAGTTCTTTAATAAGAACAAACCTTTTTACTAAATCTATTCCTCATTTATCTAATTTTCTTAATCCGAGAAATCCTCAATCACAACACAATTACCTTTGTTTCTTCATCCATGCAATCCTCGTTTACTTCCTCTCTACACAACTTCTCACCATAAATCATTAAGAGCACCCAAAAATGAGTTTTCATAACTAGAAAGTTCTCAAAAAGGGAAAGTCTCCCTAAATAGAAACTTTCCTAAAATGACAGATTTTATTAAGTCAGAACTTGACTTAGAAAGAAAACCTTGAGAACTACCTTCTCGGCTCTCTGTCTGATCTGCTGCTTCATCGGAACTCTCACCGGATTCCGGTGACCTTCCAGAATAGTTCGCCGGATTCCGGTGACTTGCCAAATTTTGGCCATAGCCTCCCTGTATTCCCTAAAGCACCCAGTTATCGACATAAAGCAAAAACCAAAACACTGCATCAGTCACCATTCACCCAAACAATCCAACACAACAACAACACAACCGATCAAAACGAAACCGTTACCTCCAATCTGTTCACCACCAGAACCCAACAATCTTCTCCTTGCCAAAACTCAACCTCAGTCGGACTCCTGCCTCTGCTTTGAACCCCGCTCAATACAACTCCTCCAAAGCTCCACCAGACGGAGTATGAGGTCCAATTAACCATTTCTACACTTGCCAAAACTTGATAGCCTTATCGGAGTCCCGAGATTGAACTCGCTGGAAAAAGAACCATGAAATCCGAAAAAGGCAGAAAAGGGCTTTGCATATTAGAACTCGATTCGAGATGAAACAAACCCAGAAAAGAAGAGGAGAGGAAGGAGGATAAGAATATGACCTTGGTATGTCGATTCGTCGTCGGGACTCGTCGGAATTTGGGAAGGACAACCGTCGTCTTCCTCTTCTAATCTCTGTCGAAAGTGACTGCCTCCCGGATTTAAGAGTTGAAATAAGTCGGGAAGGAAGAGAGGATCACTTTGGTGGCAGTCTCATCGTCAGGGGTGGCAGGACGACGCTGCTCCGGTGCGGGGACGACGATGGACATAGAGAGAGTTGGGGAGAGGAGAGAGAGATGGCAGCTCAGGTCAACGCCTGAGTTTGGCTTAGACCAAGTCAACCCAACTCTTCACTTTTATACTTAAACCAATGGCCCAGATCAAAACTCTAATCGATCTGACGGCCTAGATTAAATGTTATATCTTAATTTCAGAAACTAAATTTCTTTTACCCATCTTTACTAAATCGTAGAAAAAAAACTCGAAAATGAAAACGAGCGTCAGATTACCAAGTTACCGAGCATAGTTAAACTTTCTAGTAACTCGTAGAAACACCCAGTAAATGATAAAATTTGGTCCGGGATGTTACAACATGTTTAGAGTTCAAGTCTCAACTGTCACTAGTATGTGATCAGCAGGTTTGAGGGGCCTCCAGATTAGTAAGCATGTGGCAGGAGATAAGTATGGCTTTACTAATAAACTGGCTTGTGGATTTCGATCTGAAACTGACTGGGTGGGTTTGTTACTAATAAACTTGCTATTGTAACCGAGATGGATGGCTATCTAACTCCAGGTAAAAAAAAAAAGAATTTGTTCCAACTAGGATACATATTATGTCCTATCTTTTCTAAAATTTATTCAACTGCTACCACTTCCATCAGCTCCACGCAACTGATTTAACATATTTATGACAACACGTATTGAATTCATTAGGTGTTTTCGTAAAACCGGAGTGACCACAACCATCCCACTCTCATTCCACTATTACTTTTCAATTCTATTTACATTTATCATCTTTCCAAAACACTCAACAAATTTAAGAACCAAACTTCAACACCTAGAATTCCGAAAGAATTCATAAGGGCAAAACACGTACTTAGTACGTTCCCTAGAATCCAATTTCTGGTTCTAGGCTCTTGGATTATCGATTTGTTGTCAGAAGTAACTAAACCAGGCCCATCAAGGCAACCTTGGCAATCTTAGTTGTACTTTGCTACTCGCCAAAATCCGACGCTGCATTGATGCACCTCCACCTCGACTCACGCACCTTGACGTCGTCCATACCATGTCGTCGTGAATCCGCCTCCCAAACCACGCTTCCACGACCCATATTGTCCTTAAACTATCATTGCAAAACCCCTGCCTCAATTGAAACAACAACCTGATGGCTTCCAAAGGCCCTTTGAACATTTGTAACCACGGCCACCAAAACTCAAAGGCGACCATAAGAATTGTTGCTAAGACAACCCTGTAAAAACTGTGATCCAACAACTCCAAACTAAGAGCTACCCAATACCCATGCAATCTTTCAAATCATGTTCAGCAGCCAAGCCATGTGACGTCGGCAAGGCTGGCAAGGCTAAAGACCAGCCTATACCAGGATCGTCGCAGGACGGGATCATCCCGGCCTTTGAGGGGTGTAGGTTGAGGCAGCCGCCTCAGGCCACCGATGATTCAAATCTGTATAAACTGTATATAGCCGATATATATTTTGTTTGCTAATAATTAAGATTTGAACTGGATTACTCCAGCGGATGACTTGTCTGATAGGTTTCTGGACAATCCATGTTTGAGTCTCAAGGATAGACACATTATTATTATTTTTTTATGTCCGTTTAGTTACTTTAATAAGGGCCTAGTGCTCAGCCGTGGGCCCGGATTATTTTTTTTCCCTTTTACCTCCTCCGTAACCAAAATGCAGGCCCTTTCCTTCTTCATGTATCTATCAAAACGATCATTTCCTTCTACATGTATCAACTGCAAGTCAAAATTAATTTTACTTCTATTACATACGTTTGTGAGGTTCGCCCTTGGCCGTTACAATCTCTAGACCGGCCCTGAACGAGAATTGTTTCTCGTATTCATAGTCTCGTAGTAAGGAATCTGTTGCCTGAAAGATCTGTAAGAATCACCCGTTAAAAAGCCTTGAAAAAAAAATAAATAAATAAATAAAGCAGCACGTGTGGATAATCTAGCAAAATAAATTGTGGTTCGCTCTTCACGTCCTTCGGTCTTGAAAGAATGTTCGAAGAGGACAAACAGTTGTTTCCTTGTTGGGTGTAGTGGGACTGAAACTCCTACACGCATAACGACACTCCAAACCCCGCAACCTCGCCCATGTCCTCCTCCTTCAATCCCCGGCAACCATCCGCATGCCCTTCACCACCAATCACGAAGAAACCCAACCTCTCCGATTCACCTCCATCACAACAACAACAACGACAAGACCCAAAGCCGCCGTTGGTCCTCCAATTGCCCAACCACATCACAGTCGAGATCTTCTCCAAGCTCCCCATCACCATTCTCATCCAATGCCGCTGCGTCTGCCGCTCCTGGCGCCGCTCTCTCTCCGACCCCCAGTTCGCCAAATACCTCCTCTCCCTCACTCCCCCTTCGCTCCTCATCAAGCACCGCCGCACCTTCTTCTTGGTCGACCCCTCCCCCCAAAACGGCGTCGTTATCAAGCTCGCCGAGGACCCTTCTTTCCTCAGCCCTCACCTCGAAGTCGTCGGCTCCTGCAACGGCTTGCTCGCCGTCAGGTACAACGTCTGTCAGTTCTACATTTCGAATCCCATTATTGGTGACTTCTTCAGTCTTCCCAGGCCGAGGGGTGATATCAACTGTTCACTTGTTTGGGGTTTTGGGTTTAGTCCTGTGAGTAATGTGTATAAGTTGGTTATGGTTTCGATTCCGAGGAAAGGGATTGAGGGTGTGGTGGAGGTGAGGGTTTTGAGTGTTGGCTCTGGGGTGTGGAGGAGCATTGGCAGCTCTGTGTATCCCTTTTGGATTCAGTCGTCCGGGGTTTTTCTTAATGGAGTTATTCATTGGATTGTTGGAACTGGCAAGCTGAGGCTGAGGCTGGAGGATTGTTTTGTGATCTATGCATTTGACGTCGAAAGTGAGTGTTTTCAAGAATTTCCACTACCGCGTGGTACCTTCCATACCGGGAAGGTTGAGCTGGAGCTTGGTGTTTTGCAAGGTTGTCTCACTGTAAATGCTTGTTACAAGAATACAATCAGTGTTTGGGTGATGAAGGAGTATGGTGTTGAACAGTCTTGGACTAAAGAGTATGTTATTAGAAACAAGGCCAAAGGCACATTTCGTTCTCATCCAGATATACCTCGAGTATTGAGAGTTACGGAGGAGGGGCAAGTATTGTTGTTTTTAAAGCATGATCTGCAGGCTCATAATCTTGGTGATCGGGGCCTTTTCAGGCTTCAGCTTGACAGGATGCCGTTGGTGGTTCACGGGGCGTGTGTTCATATTCCGAGCTTTGTTTCACTCAAACATGCCATTGCCGGTTAGAGTTCAGAGGTAGTGTATAACTTTTTATTTGAATCTAGTTAATCATTGTGTCTTTCTGTCTATGAGCATTTCAAACTTTGAAATGATTTTTGATACTAGTAGGATGTTAAAGCAGTCATGTTTAACTTGGCCAGTGAAATACAGATTAATTCTTTGCCATCGAATTGTTTTAGTACATCTTCCCACTTAAGATTAGCAAGATGTAAAATTAGTCTTTATAACAAGTTGCAAAAGGGAGTTTTGTTACACGTTATACGATATTCTAAGAATGTCGTGGTTATTCAAACTTGCAAGTACAAGCCAATTCTTTTTATGAAAGGTTTGTGTTTACAGCTATATCTTTTATATGTAGCTAAACTGCGATTCCCTTTAATGGGTGAAAGAATGGTACATATTTCTATGGGAGAGACCCTCATTCTATACATTTGCCATAATCATTTTTGTATTAATAAGGTTGCATTCACATTTGAATTTGTGATTAGCTCATAGCCTGCTTCTTGAGTTCTTGTTGGTATGTAATCTTCTAAAAGTAATAGTTAAACTTTTCTTCAGGATAAAACTTGCTAGGTATTCACATGATTATTTCGCATTTTGCCTGATGTTCCCTAGTATTAGTGGGAGTGGCTTTACATATGGTCTATTCCCCTAGCTTTCAACTAGCTTACCAATATGCAGGGTGCTGCTTCTTATTTCAGTAATGTCACAGGTTTTTTGAATTTATGATTCCCTGGATGTGAAATTCACTAGGTTTGGGATAAGTTGCAACTACCTATTCTAACGCTCCTTTTTTGTTGTGGATGTATGGCCTTTGGCTTCTTCCACTTCTTAAATTTCTGAATATGAAAAAGCTTAAAACATATTTGCTCTTGAATCTAGAACTTCGGGCAGCTGAATTATAGGGAATCCACCTTAAGCACTTAAACTAGATTAAAGGAAAAGGATATTATTTGCTTGAATGTGTCTAGTACAAGTAAAACACTGCTTCTAGGGTTCATATAACAACTTTTACATTTGGCATGTTGGACCAAGAGTATTGTTTTGGTGTGTCTTTCTCTTTGAATCATTAGGTTGCTTTTAAATTACCAAAAAATATGTTGCTATTATTTACCATTTTAACTATTTCCGCAGCCCTTACAAGGAAAAAAAACTGATACTGTTGGCAGCATAGCTTGAAGTTTTTTGTCAAACCTAGTTACAAATTTCATTCTTCCATGTTTTGTGCCATTTGGAAGCCATTTTGTGGGAGTTTCCTTTCAGTTTCAATCTCTAACAATTAAGTACCATTGAATTGGAAATAATTTTAAATTATTGTTTCAATATTCGTTGTCTTACACAGCCAACTTATATTGGGGAGTGCTTATCAGCCGTAAGGTTCTTATGTTTAATTGTTTTATTTTTTGCGTGTTTCTTGTAAAATAAAATAGTGGTGTTCAAAGGAAGCATGAATGTAAAAGTTAGTGTTTATTTGTTTTTTAATTTTGCTTTCTGTTGTTGTTGATGACTTTAGGCTTATGCCATTTCTCTTCCAATTTGGTTGATAAAATGGTTTATCTTGACATATGATGGTAACGATGCAGGGGATATCATAAAGAAGCAACTACCCTGGAGACATTACTGGGAGTTGCACAAGGCTATAAAGGTTTAGAATTGCGATGTCATGTAATTTGGAGAGAGAGAAGTGATAATAAAGTTAGATTCTTTAGTTATGTGGGAGAGACTCTTGACCAGTGACAATTTGAGGTGATTGAAAGCATGTAGTCTGTCATTTGGGGGGAGATGATTATGGTGATTAGGAGTGACCCCTAGCTCCAACTAGCATAATCTAGCAAATCTAATTTCTGTATCTAATCCAAATTGCTCATAATTATGATTATGTTGTAAGTTTCTAACTCTACTCACTGTAATGGTATTGGCCTTAGATTGATGCAGCAAAGCTCTGGAATGAATATGCATGTGTGTACGCACATTTCATCATGGTGTTGCCTAAAATCTTTATTTTCAGTCTCTTTTTTTCTTCTTATAATTTGACTGTTTCATCATTATATCATACTTATGGGAAGGAATTGAGTGTGACACTTGGACGTTTCAGAAGATTCAGATGTAGGTATTCCCAAGGGAAACAAGAACTACATATAAACTACAAACTTTCAAGAAGTCTGGTATATATTCTGTTAGTTGCTCATGGATGCTTTTCTGGTATTTAGCCCCTCACTCGTGCTTATCCCTTTTTTCGATCATCTTTCTTTTTAACTTTGGTTCTTTGGATTGGCAACTCCAATTGTTAAGCACCCCTTTGCAGCATCCATATTGCATCCCATACCCATCTTTGAAAATGAGGTGCCATATCAAGATGCTGCTTCAGTCTTTTTTTTTGTTTTATAGATATATATGAGAAAAAATATGTGTTGTACATAGTTTATTTAATAGGCATTCTTGTAATTAGCTTATTAGGAATATTCATGTAATTTACATACTAATTACATCTCTATATAAGAGATGGTTCTATACTCAATATAATAACATATTCCTCATTCTCTTGATTGTTGCTCTCCTTTTTTAATCTCTTTTACTTTTATTTTACAATACGTTATCAGCACGAATAGTTCTAACGTTGAGTTTAATTTGATGTTGCACGAAAAGCTCTGAAATTGTTGATCAACCAAGCAAATGATGATTATTCAATTTGGTTCAGGATCATCATAAAGAAGCAATTGGATTAGCTGGCAAGCTTTGCACATAACTACGATGAAGATCCTTCTTGCTCCGTATTGAGTAAAGTTTTGCAAATCTTAATTCTGATTCATTTCTTCAAGCCATGATTATATGAAAAGCTACACCATGAAGCATAAACCATATTTCGTTTTTCCTTTCAAAATTTGTATATATATGCTTATCATTTTGTATAGCATATATAAAAATCTCCTTTGATGCATGAACCACCAAATTCATATTATTGATCTATTTATGTTCATGTTTCGATTTTGGAAAGAAAAATCGGCATTAAAAATCATTGAACGGCCAGTAACCTTCGTAATTAACCACCGTCTCTTGCCTAGTAGTGCAAACCAAATGGGGCATGTATCAACAAGTACATGTATCAAATTCACCTTCAAATTCAAGTATATGCATGCGTTCCAGAAGTAACGACCATAACCATTAACTCGGTCATTTATGCTAGACGTTACATATATGCAATATTTATGCCTGAAGCATTTAGTAATATAAACGAATTAATATTGCTTTTAATGAGGTTTGAATAAAATGCGTTTTGAAATGTAACGTCATTGGTACAACGACATTTTAGCATTGATTATGTTATTTAATCATAATTTAAAATATACGTTATATCAGTTACAGATTTGAATTGTTTCAAATTCAATGTCATTTAAGGGTATGTAATTAATGCCAGAAGCATTTACCAATTTACAACCCACATTATGCTACAAGCATTACGGGCCAAATTATTATGCAAATTATGATAGAAACGTTATGAATTTAATATTCAGTTACGTCAATTTGAATAATTGCCATTATAATTCATTATGCTAGAAGCATGAATTTCGGGTTTAATTACGTAATTATTATATAAACGTTATGCCAGTACATTTACCTCATTTATTACTAATACAGTAATACATAATGTCGATCATAAGCATTAATGAGATTTAAACTCATAACCGCTACATAATTGATATTTACTATTGACTTTATGTCGGATCCTAATTTAATGTTAATTACAAATTAGAATCATATTCATTTCAATTTAACGTTTATGAGGGTATAATGCTAGAAGCAATTACACATTTATAACCCTATAAATTGTGCTTGAAGCATTAGAGTTTAATTACGCGATTATTACATAAATGTTATGTCAAAAGCATTTATTCAATTTAATACTTATGTGTAATGCTAGAAGCACTAATGAGATTTGAACTCATTGCCTTTGGTACTTAACCGTTGCATAAATGATATTTATTTAGTAATTTATGTCATATATTAACTGTCGATTACTAAATTCAAATTGCGTCAGTTTTATTCAATTAGTTCTCAATTATATTATCGTTTATATCGATAATTATTATGAGTATGTAATGACACATTAATGCCAGAAGCAATTGATGATGCAAATGAGTTAGTTTTGTATGTAACCACTACGTTATTGACATTTATTGGTTCAATAATTTTATTGCATATCCATTATGTCGATGTGAATTAAATTGTTTCCGTTATAATTTAATTTATTTCGGTTTCATATAATTGCTTTCACTTTAAGTTTGTATGTTACGATTTAATAACATATATTGCATTGGTTTATGTTATATTTGTGAATATTAATGATGTTAAGTCAGAAGCTTAAATCAAGCCTAAATATATATAAATTGAGCCAGAAGCTCGACGCAAGCTGCAAGGCTAGCACAAAAGCTCGCCATGTGTCGTCATGAGTTCATACAATGAATATAATTCTTCTCAAACTAGGCTCATCCAGTTGGATGCGATGTTTTAAGAAAGTTCTTTTGAGGTTGTGTACTTAAGTGAGCCTCACTCCACCACCTCATCATTACTTACCTGGTCGTATACAATTGGAGTTACCGAAAGGGTTGACTAATAACATTGCATTTCTTGGTAGATCATTCTGAGCCCAGTAAGCCCACTCTCTCTATACATGACCTAGAAGCCCAGCATACCTCTCAGATTGTGCCCCTTATGCTTGTAAAGTATGAAGAGGTTTATTTCTTTCACTTTAATTAAAGGCAATTTCTTTGGTCCAGCAGAATCAAACAAAAGGAAAATAATCTAATGACATTGGATTTTCGTACCTAATCATTATGTATGTCTATAAGACATTCCAAATATTTTCTCATAATGGTTGTTGTTAAATATTCACCATATTTAATGTGTAGTTAATTTCCAGAAGCATTTACACATATTTACGTGACATATTCACTATGCTAAATTAGTAGCGTAGAATTAATATCATCAATTACTACATGATTATAATTTGAAAATACATGTACCTAATGAATCGGTAGTTCAGAAATGAACCAGTAGTTCATGTATAAATCGAACTTGTAGTTTCGATAATAACCCACTTAATAAACTTGAAGTTTTATTCATAAATTCACCAAACATGATAAAATCAATAGCTTTTATTCATATCATGTTAATTGGAAGTCTCCAAAAGAAACAATCTGAACTAGACATCTTCCTTGCATGAAGCAAGAGAATATTGAAATGAAAAGGCTTGATGCCTTAGAATCTAAATTAAAATTGATATGTGTTAGCAATATTAAGGAACTGAGCGTTCTCGTCTGGCTGACGAGGCAAAATACCTCTACGTTTCAGAAGAATGTTAACAAAAGGTAAGTTCATTAAAATCAATGCTTAAAACATTGAAATCACCAGAAAAATGGTGTAATATCTTTGCATAACCTTTGAGTGTGCGGCCAGAAGCGTACATTGATTATATTCAAATTTATTAGCTAGAAGCTAAATGATTCGAGCAAATACTAGTTATTGTATTGGTGTTTGATGCACCCGGGAAAAATATATCATGCACCGTTTCCTCAACTCAATTATCACATAGGCATGCCCTTCAGAATAAGGGTCTTGTCTTTAATGACATATTATGTTAAGTTGCTCGTTAAGGATGTTGAATACTAGACCATCATATGTAAAGACTAGAATGTACACTATCTCTTTATGCACAGAATGCAAGGAAAAATTTGTGGACCTATCCAACCACCTTACGGACCAGTTAAATATTAATGGTTTTGGTTAATGCATCGACAAAAGTGATCAGATGTCACATCACTGTCCACAAGAAAAAATGTTGCGTTTGTTAAACTCTCACCTATGAAATTTAGGGTACACCGCTCGGATTATCTTATGAAGTCTATAAGGCTTGATAATGCCAGAGAGTTTACATTGATGACTTTCGATGATTATTGCATATCCCTTGGGATCTGTTGAACATATAGTTTTCTATGTTCACACCCAAGATGGTCTCACAGGTAGAACCTTGGTAATGTGCACCAAGTTTCTAGTGTTTACGTCGGGCTATGCAATCTTGCATGCAGCCATGTCGGTCCGGTTGAGGCCCATTTCTAGCCACCTTACTTTGTGTTACAGTTGGTGACTGGGTGCAAACCTGGTGCTTCGCACTTACATAAATTTGGGTGTACAGTTCCCGTGCCAATTGTGCCGCCACAACGTACAAAATCGGATCCTCAACAAAGGATGGGCATATATGTCGATTATGAACCCTATCCATTATGTACTCCTTAGAGCCATTGACAGGCGATCTCTATACCGCTAGATTTGCGGTCGTCACTTTTATGGGAAAGTCTTCCAGCCATTAGGGGGAGATAAGAACGTCACTGTTTCTGATGAACGACGTGTAGAATGTCTCATCTTGATCCCCAAACTGCACATGTGATATTGCAGTGTGAAAAATTCTACTTCCAGTTAAAGTGCAAAGCATTCTAGATCTACGTAGTGTAGCCCATAATATACCAGACACTTCATTAGATCTGGTTAAAGTAACGAGATCATATATACCTGCTACAAACCTGCAAGGATAAACGTCTCCGTAGGACGTATCGTCCTAGTTGGACGAGATACGGCTATGGGGGCTAACCAGTCATATGTCCCTGCCCAGAAGCGAGGTAGATCATTAGGTTTGAATGATTCTTACCCCTAGAAGAGGGTAAACTTGGCACAAATGAATCTTCTTGCCATCGCAATCTCAAACCAATTCAACTCACGAGATTAATCCGGATTATAGGTTCGTCCTAGAAGAGACGAAGTTGGGGGACGCTCCAACATTTAAACCCACTCTTGAGAAAAGAAAATCTCGGTAAATTTAGTGAGATATTAAATCAGAATGAGAGTTCATCGATGATGTGTTTGTATTTGCGGTGGCCACCGAAATTATAATAAGCGATGATGTTGAACCTTGCTTCGTTGATAGATCTCAACGAAGAGACGACTGGCTAAAAAGGAAAGAAACAATTCAGGTCAAATTAGATTTCTTCACTAAGAGAAAGGTGTTATGGGCCTATTGTTCCCACACCTACCCATGTTAAACATATATTGTTTAGATGGGTATTTGTAAAGAAGCGTAATGAGAAAAAAAAGATTGTGATATAAGTCTTGTTTAGAGGCGCAAGGATTTTCTCAACGCTATGTGATTGATTACGAGGAGACGTACTTTCCCGTAATGGACGTCATAACGTTCCACTACCTTCTCAATTTGGTAGTTTCCAAATAACTGAATAAGCAGCCTATAAACGTGGTAACAACTTATCTCTATGGGGATCTGAATATAGAGATATACATGAAGTTTCCTGAAGGACTTCTGTTACCCAATGCAAATAGTTCTAGACCACAGAACATGCTCTCCATTTGCTAGAGTAGTTCACTTTAGGGGTTCAAACAATCCAGACAGAGTTGGTATAACCGTCTTAGTGAATATTTGTTTGGGATGAGATATATGAACAATGAACAATGCCCATGCGTGTTTATTAAGAAAACAAACTTCGGGTTTGCAATTTGTGGTGATCTACGTCAATAGCATGAATTTGATTGATATTCTTGAACAGATCAAGAAAACCATAAAACACATGAAGTCGGAGTTTGAGATGAAAGACTTTCGGAGACCAAATCATTTTCTCGACCTGGAGTCATGCAAAGTGCAAATGGAATTTTGGTTCATCAATCAAATTACATCTAGAAGATGTTAAGATGCTTTAATGAGGATAAAGCAAAGTCTTCAAGCTCACTCATAATCGTCTGAAGTCTAGTGAGACACGTATCATCATGTAGATGATAATGAAGAGATATTGGGACTAGAAGACTCATATATAAGCCCTAGACCAGACATCTCACCCGATGTTAATTTGTTAGTTAGATATAGCTCTGCGCCAACACGCCGCCTCCGTAAATGACATAAAAGACAATTTTCGTTACTTTAAATGTATGACGAAAAAGGTCTCATTATATCCCTAGGCATTGTGAAATGAATCAACCTCCTATGATCTTTGGAATGATGTTTGTCTTGTTAAATATGATCACATGAGTTATGTAAACCGACACAAGGCTTATTCCCGACTAGTTATGTCTTTACTATAGGGAATACAATAATCTTAGAGGTATATGAAACAAAAACCTTTTTAAGCCATGTTGACTATTAAGTTAATGATGAAGCATGATTAATGTAGCAGTTTTACGTAGTGTGTAGTTTTCATGGGGAGTATCCTGAAGCATACTCTTGACCATTGTGTACTCTTTTGTCCTTCGTCCAAGGTTATTTTGTTCCACTAGGTTTTGTTATCTGGCAAGGTTTTAACGAGACACACATTAAATTGGTCACCCTACTCATACTTCATCTTGAAGATGCCTTTATTTGAAATATATGCAATTGCTCATCTTTTCCCTTCAACCACGGGTTTGTCCCACTAGGTTTACCAGGCAAGGTTTTGGTATAGCAACTATTATGCATCTATCTCCCACGGACTCACATCTTATGTCTCATAAGGTTTTTATTACCTGGCAAGGTTTTGACGAGGCAACATTGGAGCACATATCAGAGGAAGCTAATAACAGAGAATACCCAAGGGGGAGTGTTGTAAATAGTTTATTTAATGGGCATTTTTGTAATTAGTTTATTAGGGATATTCATGTAATTTACATACTGATTACATCTCTATATAAGAGATGGTTCCATACTCAATATAATAACATATTCCTCATTATCCTGGTTGTTTCTCTCCTTTCTTAATCTCTTTTACTTTTGTTTTACAACAATATGTTTACAGTCGGGGAAAAGACACTGTTGCAAACATCTATAATTCTTTGTAAGGTTTCAATTTCAAATAGCTTTTAGAAGCAAAACGTGACTGTGATGGGCATATAGGTTGATGAAGAACACATGGTGATGAACTTATAATAGTTTTTAAGAGCATCTCCAACTCGCAAATCTAAAACCTATAACAGGTTTAGGATTTGTAAAATCTTATTTTCACTCTGTAGTCGATTTTGCATAAAACAACCTCTCAAGCCCGTAAACCCGTAAGCATCCCATCATGGTTAAGACAACCAAGGACGCCCTAGGGTTCTCGTCCGAGAAAAGGATGGGCCGGGCCCGACCTCGGTGGCAGTCTTAGGCCGGGAACGGTCTCAGAAGGTATAAGGAAACTGGGAGTTTGAACTAACAGCAAAGAGGAGTTGTCCCACATCGGTTTTCAAATAAAGAAAGACCCACTCTTGGGTCATAAATATGACCCAACCACCAGCTTGTCAGGTATCATTAACTACCCTCATTAATTACATTTGGCAAAGATACTGACTTAAGCTTCAGAGGAGGAAAGACCGGAAGCCTCCGGTCACCCTTGTTATCGCAGGTCAGCGGGAGGATAACCAACCACCTATCAGATACGCCATCAGGTTCTGCAAACCTTATCCAGGATTGTACAAGAACATTTAGCACCGTCTGTGGGAATCTTTACAAAACACCAGCGTGACTCGATGGCTGAGTTAACCGAGCAGCAAGACTAGGAGGCAGGACAGGAAGGACGAAGGGAGGTGACATACGGACGGACCCCGAAATCAGGAGAGGGAAGTTCAAAAATTACGGGGAGAACCTTGAGGGATGAAACACCAGAGTATGTGCCGCGGGATCTCAATCCCCAGGAGGTAGCGGAAATGTTGGAAGATATGAGGGCCCAAATCACCCGGCTAGAGCAGGAAAGTGTTAGGGATCGAGTAGAGGCCTCCGGGAGGGAGCGTAGGTTGGAACGGGATAATGCCACGCTCATGAGACCGCTAGCCCGAGGGGTTGAGCACCAGGAGGCATTGGATAGGGCGGCGGAGTTAGATCGGGCGGCCATGTCTCAGCAGACAGGCGTTCCAGTGAGAACAAACTGTAGGACCGTGCACATAGGGATGAACTTGTTCCCGAATGAGATGCGGAACGAGGGACCGCCACCCTTACCCGAGCCAATCCCGGAAGTCCAGATTGGAAGACAGGGAGAAATAGAAGAAACCTTAAGAGCAATCCAGGATAGCATGGCAAATTTGGCAGACCGAATCTCGAACGCCGAGAGAAGGGGAATGCGTAACACAACTCGTGCAAGTTTCGAGGAAAGGGGGGACCATTCACAAGAGCGATCACCTGGACCGTCCGGCCAAACACAGCCAAGCCACTGAAACTTAGTTACAATGGGGATCGTGACCCCCATCTCTTCCTTAATAATTTCAAGTCTCACATGAACGCTAAAGGATACTCGGATACGGTATGCTGTAATATATTCCAAGAAACATTAGCAGGGGAAGCGCTAAGTTGGTTCTAAGAGCTCCCATCGAACTCGGTCGATTGCTTCCAGGAGCTGACAGACAAGTTCGTCAATAGATTTATTTTACGGACGAACGGGCAGAACACCGCCCAGCTGTTTAAAGTAAAGCAAGATAGGGGAGAAGGTTTGAAAGCTTTTGTGAACCGATGACAACGAGCCACAGCCAGAGTCAGAAGCTTTGACAAGAAGGTTATGGAGGAGGCGTTCATTCAGGGATTGTCGCCCGGGAAGTTTTTATATGCAGTAAAAATCAAAAATCCGCAAGGCTATGACGAGCTTATGGAAATTGCGATCCGGCATGTATAAGCGAACCACAATACTTATAGGGGAACCTCGGCCAGGAAAAGAAAGGACGAAGGGAGAGACGGCGGGTCCCCGGTGCAAGTGATCCAAGAGGTTAGAGCTTGGAAGGGAGAATGAGAACCGGACTCGTACCCAGCTAGAAAGTGGCACAAGGAAAGAAACTGGGGGAAGGTAGGGAAGCAGCATAACGCGCAAGGGAAGGCAAAAGGGCCTTACCAAGATACTGGGTATACGAGAACAGTGTCGGCAGGCAAGGAGCATTTCTCAGCGCTCAACGCCACTTATGAGACGATATGGAACAAGAATAAGTCTGCCATTTCGCCTCCCCCGACCCAGAAGTTTTCCCCATCTCAGCTCACCAAGGAAGACATCGGAAAATTTTGTGGATACCACGGTGAGGCGAGTTATAACATTAATAGCTGTATAGAATTGAAAAGAGCAGTAGAGCGCCGAGTAAAAGAAGGAAAGCTGCAACAGTATGTGCCTAGGCCAAGAAACGTAAGGCCAATTGAGGTATATGGGACAATCAACACCATCCATGGCAAGTCCCGTGTAAATAACAGGAGCAACAAGGCAAAGAAGAAATGTACCGGATAGTGGGATGGCAGGGAAGTCCTCGCCTTTGGAAGTAGCAACAATCAGCAGATTAACCACCGGTTGGAAGTCCGTAACCTTCCTGGAAGAGGAAGAGGAGGGAATAAGACAGGACGAGGATCCATTCCTGATAACGTTGCAGCTCGATCACTATATAACGAAGAAGATCCTCATTGATACGGGAGCTTCAGTCAACGTATTATTCAGGAGTTCCTGGAAAGGACTGCATCAAGGAAGCAATAAGTTGATATACAAGACCATGAGTCGTTTATCAGCTTCTAGGGAAATGTTGTTCAACCCCTCGGTTCAGACAGCTTTGGAGTAAGCTTGGAAGGACGGGAGGGGCTTGCCCGAGCAACAATAGAGTTTATCGTTGTTGATTGTGAATCGTCTTACAACGGGATCTTGGGAAAGCCAGCCTTGTGGAAGTTAAAGTCATTTGTTGCTGGTCACATGCTGATGATGAAGCTTCCGTCCCCAACATGAATCATTACGATCCAGGGAGACCAAGGGGCGCCAAGGAGTTGTTGTGCGATAGACAATGGGAGGAACAGGTCAGAGGTTTTATCGGCCAGCCAGACCACGGCATCCCCCTCTGACCCTTACATAGATCCAAGAGATAATGTCGACTCGGATGAGGAGCGTCCGGGATCAGTAGAGGAAACGGAAGCCGTATCAATCTCAGATGAGTTCCCAGATTGAAAGTTGACCATCAGGACGGGACAGGCACCTGGGGTGCGAGCGGCCTTGATAGACTTCTTGAAGAGAAACAGTGGGGCATTCGCCTGGACGTACAAAGACATGCCTGGGATATCAAGCGGCATAATGACACACAAGCTAGGAATCTAGAAAGGATTCCCTCTAGTGCGGTAAAAGCGAAGGATGTTTAAGCCAGAGAAGTATGAAGCAATGAGGGGGGAAAGTGCAAAAGCTAATAGACATCAGGTTCATATGGGAGGCCAGATACCCCCAGTGGCTGGCTAACGTGGTCATGGTTCCAAAGAAGTCAACAGGGCAATGAAGGATGTGTGTGGACTATTCAAATCTTAATAGGGTATGCCCAAAGGATAGCTTCCCGCTCCCACGCATAGATCAGCTGGTGGACTCCATGTCCTGGTTCAACCTGATGAGCTTCATGGACGCCTACGCGGGCTATAACCAAATCTAGATGGATCCAAGGGATGAGGAACACACGGCCTTCACGACCGACAGGGGCCTGTATTGCTACAAGCTAGGTAATGACTTTCGAACTGAAGAATGCGAGAGCCACTCACTAGAGGCTGATGAATGTCATGTTCACCGAGTACCTCGGGAAAATAATGGAAGTATATGTCGATGACATGGTGGTCAAAATTCTAAAGGTCGAGGAGCATGTAAGGCATCTAGAGAAAGTCTTTGAAGTCATAATGAGGTTCGGGATGAGGTTCAACCCTCAAAAATGCATCTTCGGGGTCGTTAAAGGAAAGTTTTTGGGTCACAGAATTAGCCGAAGAGGAATTGAAGCCAACCCGGAGAAAATCAGGGCCATCTTAGATATGGAAAGACCCACACTCAGGAACCAAGTGCAGTCGTTGGCCGGGAAGGTTGTCGCACTGGCTAGGTTTGTGTCACGGCTCATAGATAAGTGTGCCCCCTTCTTTCGGTTGTTATGAGACTAGAGATGTAAGGAGATAGTATGGGGATCCGAGCAGGAAGAGGTTTTGAAGCAGATAAAGGCGTACCACACGTCCGCATCAAGGGCGAGATGCTTTACTTGTACCTCGCTACATCGCAGTTGGCGGTCAGCTCGGTGCTCATAAGAAAAGAGTATGACATCGAGCATGCAGTATTTTACGTCGGGAAAGGATTCACACCGGCTGAGAGCAGGTACCCGGACGTCGAGAAACTAGCTTTGGCCCTTATTGTAACTGCCAGAAGGCTTAGGCATTATTTCCAGGCCCATTCAATAACCCTTTATACCAACCACCCCCTAAGGCAGATCATGCAAAAGCTAGAGATAAGTGGGAGACTGGTAAAATGGGTCATTGAATTAGGAGAATTTGATATCCATTATCGACCGAGAATAGCTATCAAGGGCTAAGCAACGGCCGATTTTATATCCGAGCTCATGCCCATGAAAGTGGTGGGAGAATCATCTGAGGTCAGCCGGGAGGAAACAGATCCCGAGCCATCCACAAATGTACAAGTTGAGGAGCTATCGGCACCATTCTGGAAACTCTTTGTCGACGGGTTGGTGACGAGAAATAAAATCGGGGAGGGGATAATATTAGAGACCCCAGATGAGTTCATGCATGAGTACGCACTTGAATTTCAATTCAAGGCATCCAACAATGCGGCAGAGTACGAAGCCTTGATTGGTGGATTGTAACTCGCCCAAGACATTGGCGTGGATAGAGTGGAGGTGTTCAGTGAGCTTTGAAGCAAAGGAGCCTCAGTTGAGCTCTTACCAAGCGCTTTCAAAAGCATTCATACAACAGTTCAAGTCGGTCTCCCTCTCCCATATCCCTCGGGAGGAAAATAGTAATGCGGATGCTCTTGCTCGACTAGCCACCGGAGGGCCTGGTAAAGGGAGAAAGAATGCAAGAGACTGTTCAAGCTGAATAGCTGATGCAGCAGATCCAGGGAATATGCAAGCTGATAGATGAACAAAAACAGGAATTAATCAATAAGTTGCTACATTAACGAGATGATTAGTCCAGGATTGCTTGTTAACTATATGAATTTATTTCAGAGTTTAGTGCTTCCACGGGAATACAAGCAATTTAGGATTTGACTCTTCATTTTTTGCTTCAGCCTAAGTCATTGGGAGGTTCTTTTGTGCTCCAAGAGAGTGTGTTCTTTTGGTGCATAAGGTGTTACGTTCTGTACTATCAGTAATTTAATAAAGTTCTATCTTTTAATTCTGTTGTTTGTACTGTTTTCAGAAATCATGTATAATGGCGTGAGCTTGTATTAAAAGAGGAAGAAAAACAGAGAGAGAGAGAGAGAGAGAGAGAGAGAGAGAGAGAGAGAGAGAGAGAGAAGGATTAATTTCCCAATGGTGTTCTGAAGCTCCTGAAAGCCTCCTTATATTAGGATTAATAATTTCAGTTATCAGGTTAATTCAATGGTGTTCACGATAGATATATAGTTCAGCTACCTGTACAGATTAGGAAAGATAAGGATTGACTTGGATAAGCTTCCTAGTAAGACATGGCATATGTGTCAAAACTTTTTCCTTTCAGGAATAGGATAACATCTCATGTAATGAGAAGGTTTCTCACTTTCGCCCGTGATGACAAGGATTGCTTATCTATAGTACCAATGGGATTATAATTGGTGCCTATAAATACGGATGGTAACCATGGTATATGCAATAAAATCAGATAGAAGAGTGTGCATATATCTTTTGGGTGAGAGTGTTTTTAGAGAATTCTGTGAGGTTTGGGTGTACAAAGGTGCCATAATGTCGACGAAGGGGTTGATTGTAGCCAGAGAAAAACCTTTTCAGCAAACTAAGAACGCATCTACTCCAATGCGTGTTCCCATGAGGAGGCCTGGCCTTGGATCTAGAGGCCAAAGGATTCCACTTCTTACCAACCATTTCCAGGTAGGAATGAACAAATCCAAAGATGACTTTTACCATTATAGTATTGCTATGCAATATGATGATGGTACTCCAGTTGATGGGAAATGTGTTGGACGCAAAGTTCTTGATAAAGTTAAAGAGGTTTACGGCAAGGAGCTAGCATACAAAGAATTTGCTTATGATGGAGAGAAGACCTTGTTTACTGTTGGACAACTCCCTCATAAAAGACTTGAATTCATGATAGTACTGGATGACATATCAGCGAGCACGTCTGGGGGCTCTGGACGCCAAGAGAGGGAGGGTAATAGGAAGAGAGTAAAGCAGTTCTTTCGATCCAAAAAAATAAAGGTGCAGTTCAACTTGGCTGCTATAATCCCAGTGCAAGCTATTGCGAACGTCTTACGAGGTCAGAACTCTGGCCAGTTTCAGGAAGCAGTTAGAGTTCTTGACATTATCCTAAGGCAGAATGCAGCAAAGCAGGGTTGTCTCCTTGTTCGACAGTCTTTCTTCCATAACAGCCCAAGGAACTTCATAGAGGTTGGAGGAGGCGTGTTAGGCTGTAGGGGTTTCCATTCAAGCTTCCGGGCCACGCAAGGCGGCCTGTCTCTCAATATGGATGTATCCACTACAATGATTCTAAAGCCTGGTCCTGTTGTGAATTTCCTCATGGAGAATCAACATGTAAGAGATCCTTACCAGATTGATTGGTACAAGGCTAAGAGGATGCTGAAAAATCTGAAGATTGTGACCTATGCCTCCAAGAAGGAGTACAAAATCACTGGATTGAGTGATAAACCCTGCAGACAGCAGATGTTCTTTTTGAAAGCAAAGCGAGGAGACTATGGAGATGGAGTAGAGATCTCAGTTTATGAATATTATGCTCAGTATAAGCAGATCACGTTACGCGACTCAGAAAACTTTCCATGCATTAATGTTGGAAAACCAAAGAAACCAACCTACTTTCCTCTTGAGCTTTGTGAATTGGTTTCTTTGCAACGCTATACCAAGTCCTTATCTAATGTCCAAAGGGTTTCACTAGTGGAGAAGTCTAGGCAGAAGCCGCTGGAGCGAATGTCAACTTTGCGTGATGGACTGAGGAGTAGTAAGTATGAGGATGACATGATGCTTCGGTCTGCTGGAATATCGATTAGTACAGAGCTCATGCCGGTTGAAGGTCGTGTGTTGTCAGCTCCAAAGTTAAGAGTGGGAAATGGGGATATCATTTTTCCTAGGAATGGCAAATGGAATTTCAACAATAAAACGCTAGTACATCCTGTAAAACTAGAACGCTGGGCTGTTGTGAACTTCTCTGCTCGCTGCGACATTCCGTACCTGGTGGACACTATGATGAGGTGTGCAGACATGAAAGGAATTTCCATGGATCCTCCATTTGATGTGTTTGAAGAGAATGTTCAGTACAGACGTCAGTCAGCTCCGGTTAGAGTAGAAAAGATGTTCGAATACGTTAAGTCCAAACTTCCAAGGCCACCGCAGTTATTGTTGTGCATTCTTCCAGAGAGGAAGAATTCCGAGCTATATGGTCCATGGAAAAGGAAGAACCTTTCGGACAATGGGATTGCAACACAGTGCATTGCACCTACGAAAGTGAACGATCAATACATCACCAATGTGCTTCTGAAGATAAATGCAAAGCTAGGTGGAATGAACTCCTTGCTAACTGTGGAGCATGTTCCTTCTCTACCCTTGGTTTCCAAGTCCCCCACTATGATATTAGGGATGGATGTGTCACATGGCTCACCTGGGCAGTCATGTATGCCTTCTATTGCAGCAGTGGTCAGTTCTAGGCACTGGCCTTTGATTTCTCGTTACCGAGCTGCCGTTCGTACTCAGTCACCAAAAACCGAGATGATTGCTAATCTTTTCAATCCAGTGTCTGATAAAGAGGACAAAGGCATAGTCAACGAACTTTTGCTAGACTTCTACAATACTTCCAACCACAGGAAACCAGAGCAGATTATTATCTTCAGGGATGGAATGAGTGAATCAGAGTTCAACCTAGTCTTGAATCTGGAATTGGATCAGATTATTAAAGCATGCAAGTTCATTGAAGAGAGCTGGTCGCCGAAGTTCATGGTTATTATTGCACAAAAGAGACATCATACAAAGTTCTTTCAGGCTGGTGGTTCAGCAGATAATGTTCCCCCCGGGACTATCGTCGACAACAAAGTCTGTGATCCAAAGAACAACGATTTCTACATGTGTTCTCATGCTGGGACGCTTGGAACAAGTCGGCCTACTCATTATCATGTTCTATATGATGAACTTGGTTTTTCAGCTGATGACTTGCAAGAACTTGTGCATTCTTTGTCATATGTTTATCAAAGGAGCAGCACGGCCGTGTCTCTAGTTGCCCCAGTATGCTATGCCCATCTAGCAGCAGCACAGATGAGTCAGTTCATCAAGTTTGATGAAATGTCAGAGACTGGTTCAAGCCGAGGTGGTGTTACTTGTGCTGGATCTGTGCCAGTGCAGGAAATACCAAGGCTACATAAAAACGTCGTCAATTCCATGTTCTTCTGTTGATAGACGATTAGGATCTGTTAGGTACTTAGGTTGTAACTTTAGCTACATATTTGAATTTGTAACCAGCTACATGTACTTGATTTTTACAAGCTTTTTCACAATGAATAATGTAACACTAGCTTTTCAATTCCTGAATCAAAAAAGTACAAATTCTCCATGGCATATTAACTGTGTCTTGCTTTCTCCATCTATTGTGCTTTCAAATCTACTTTGCTAGATTGTAAAACTTGCAGAGTTCTTGTTTCATACTGGAATTGAATGATGTCAGGTGACCAACTAAGAAGAGAGAACAATCCATTCAATAATCTTATTATTAAGTCGATTAATTTTGCAAAACTGAAGTAGAGAGTTGATCAGTTTCGACATATATTTGGAGCTTCAGCTTGCAAACAAACCTTGACACCCCTATCAAAACTGTTTCATGACCACAATTCCCACAAGGCACCGTTCATAACATGATATATAGCACGAAACATGGTGAAATAATAGTGACTTTCCTCACTCCAAAGCCCAGGAAAAGTATTTCATTACAAGGTAAAACAAAAACAAAAAAGTTGTATCAGAAATTCGATTCCGGCTCCTGAAGAATGTGAATTTAGTTAAAGTTCATAAAATAGGGCTCTCTATCCAATTTAATAGTTCCAGCAACTGACACATCACTTTTCTACCATTTTTTTTTGTTTTCACCTAAACCATGGTTAACTTAATTTAAAACTAAAAAATTTAAAGGAGTTCTGGTTGTGGTTTTAGTTCCTTCTTTCTTTCTGCTACTTCTCTTTGCTTCCATGGCTGCAGACTAACCATGCATGGAATTAATGGCTTCTTGCAAAGAAAACAAAGAAGCGATTCATTCAATTGTTATATGTACAAATTGGATGTATTCTATATAACATAAGATTAGGGTTTTGACAAGAATTACATTACTGGAGATCTACATGAAGATACCCAGAAGGCCAGAATATAGGAATCAAATATGAAACCCATGATTTTTTCTTTTTACCCGATTGATAGAGGAATTACTATCCCAATTAATTTAGTATTTCATCTAAATAAATTTTAAGAACTCAGCTCCATGATTAGATTTTTTGAACTTGGGTACATATATATAGCAGATTATGCTGAAGATAGGTCCATTGACATTGATGATACATGATCAATCTGATAAACAGTTTTTTTTTTGGCTGAAAGCTGAGTGAGAGAGGAATGACCCCTAAATTGATGAATAGTTTAATTTACACTTGATGCAAAAAGTCATTAATTTCATGGTTAAGCAAAGCAAAGTGTAAAAGGAAGCAGAAAGAATATACTTGATGCAGAGGAGACATGGCAACTAGAATTCTTTTTTGTTTTTTTACATAAAATAAGTTAACCATGGGTTAGATGAAAAACAAAAACAAAAATAGTAGAAAAGTGATGTGTTAATTGCTAGAACCATTAAATTAGATAGAGAGCTCTTATTTTATGAATTTTAACTAATTTCACACTCTCCTGATCACTTTAAAGGAGCCGGATCCCAGAAATTCAATTGATCTTCTAGTTCTGCATTGATACAAAACATCAAGCATTCATAGACATAATGCTCAAGTTTGCCCGAACTAAAGTCTTTATGTTGCTGCAACATACAAATTTCAGGTTTTGTAACTTTAATAGCTTAGGTGTAGGCTATAGTTGAGGTTCTCATCATTGTTGTTGTCACATCCCAATTTTTGAAAGATAATTTTCAAAAATTATGGCATGATCTAACCTAAAATATAAAAACTCAACCTGTTTCAATAACAAACCAAACAACTAGAACTCAATAGCGGAAAAGTGATATCATACAACTCATCACTGAGTTAAATATTACATTTCCTTATTTACATAAACTTACAATATGAAAACATGAGAACAACCTCATGAGTTTAATATTTTCTACCCGATTAACAAAACTATACAAAGTACAGCAAAAGCCAAAAAGAACTCTATCACTAAGCCTCCACCTCAACCCTGCTGATCCTCACCTGCAGGTCTAACCCCTACACCAATAATTGGTGTACCGGGATTGTAAAATAACAAACCTAGTAAGCTAAAAAACCCGTATGAGTAAACTCAAAAATATCACAACATTTATCACATCCAACATTCCACAAAAAAGATTTGATCAATAATTAAAAACCACAAATCCAACACATTATCAAAGAAATGTACCCATGAGTCCCAGATATTTAATAAATACCTCTCATGACCTACAACAACAAATTGTGTACTCATGGGTCTCAGATACCATAAAGTATCTCTCATGACCTACACTGACAGATAGACTAGAGCTCTATTCATAACAGTAACCAATCACCAGGCCAAAGGCTTGGAACCTGGTTTGACTATCCAATATCAAAACACAAAATAATAAATAACATATGAACCGTAACCAATCACCTGATTAAAGGCTTGGAACCCGGTTTGGTTATTTATTCAACAATCACATGATCACATCATATGATTATATCCTTCACAAGGATATAATTATGTGAACAATATATATTATTTCATAGGAATAATTTATCAATAATCAATAACATTATAATCAATGAACCTTCAAAATAATCATAAAATAGGAAATCTTGTTTTATCTTACCTATGAGCCGTTAACGATCAAGCTCATATATTTTAATTGTAGCATAGTATTAATTTTAACATCATAATCATTATCATCATTACATGACCATAATAAAATTTGGTTCATAAATGAACCTTGGTGAGATTTACTCACCTTGAAATCCCAATGCAAAACCCCAACACAACGAAGGCAAGCCAATCACAAAATCACAAATCATCTAAAATCACACAATTAAAAACCTTAGAAACTAAAATACTAAAGGATAACACAATACCCTTAAACTAACCCTTAGCTCAAGGGATGACAACTTCCCAAGGTCATTGAACTCAACGGCATAATTGAGCTGCCTCAAATCTTCAAAACTTAAACTCAAACTCAACCATGCCAAAACAAATAACCTAAGTCCTAACATGCAAATCTTACTCAAAACTTAGTCAAACTACCTCTCAACATGATCACAGCAGCAAAGACTAGCTAACCACAGGAAACTAAGGCCACAACTCAGCCGGAAGCGCGGCCACAAGCGGCGGCGGCAAGTGAGCCCCACACGTCATCCCAAAACTTCTGAATTAGGAGAAACTAACAACATAAAACTTGTAAATTGAAGTATGGTGAACAACTTTAATACCTGGGGTTTTGACTGGTTCGGCCGATATCGGCCCCGAAACTCCAAAATAAAACAAAAAACAAAATCTGCAAAACCGGCACCAAAACATGGTTTTCAGATCACCAAAGACGTATAAACATCACTAGAGGAAGGAGAGGAGCAAGACTCACATAACTCTCACCCGAAACGCCGCCGAAATCTCCGGTTTTCTGGTGATACAGCAGCAGCTCCGCCGCTCCGTGGCGGCTTCTAGGCGGCGCGACAGTGGGCGGGACTACTCCAGAAATGGAAAAGAGGTCTGTGCAGACCGAACGGGACCGATGGCGTCCGGTTTGGTGGCCGGATGAGGGAGAAATCGATTGGAGAAAAACGGAGTGCGGGAGGAGGTCGGGAGAGGGAGGAGAGAGAAAGTGAAGCTGATTTTAGGTTTTCAAAAATAACTCCCCCACATTTTTCTACTTGTACTGTTTCCAAACCCGAAAACTAAATTCTTCTGATCATAACTTTCTCATACTACCTCCATTTTGGGCGTGCCGCATGTCTACGAACTCGTATCGACGAGCTCTACAACTTTCATGAAAAAAGTTTTCGAATATAACTTACGAAAAATAAAGTAAACTTTTGGGCCTCTTAAAAGTCAAAGTACCTTAAAAATTACTCTTGAATCTTCAATTTCGCACAAACTAAAAAAAATTCCATAAATAATCTTTCATTAAATATGGGAATAATACAAGGAAAATAAAATAAAAAATCTAAGGTATTACAGTTGTTATAGTAACATTTCATATTTGTAACATTTAGCTTAATTTGTTTCTTTTGTTAAAAATTTTGGGGAGAATATTTAGAGAGAATACGTTATACTACAACCTCGACCTGAAAAACTGACATGGTAGGACACATACATATTTCCACATCCTCTGATTAAATTTTAGCAAGAGACTACAAAACGTGCAACCCAATGTTGGACTGTTGGCAATGGAGATCGAACCTGAATTGAAGCTCAACTACGTACAATCAATCAAGCATGCTCATACAAGTCGAACTAATTAACCCACGTTGGTGTTTAGCTTAGTTCTTGACTTCTTGTTGTTCCTTTGAGGATATCCAATAAAATAGGAACTTAGAGCATCTCTAACAGCTTTTTTAAAAGTTTTCTAAAATAGGGAAATAAAAGCTAAAATCTCCAAAAAAAAATTATGCTCAAAATCCAATAGCTTATCCATTTTGGAGATTTCAGCATTTAATACAACAATAAAATATATTATATCATCATTAATTATAGCAAAAAAACATTATATATTATTGTAACAATAAAATACCTAATAAAATATTTTATTGTTATCTTTTTCTCGTTGAAGCACGTGAAAAATTTAATTTTGGGCAGAAATGCTTTGCTGCAAATTCGGGGAATGAAGACTTCTCTTTCTTCTCCATCCCTATTTTAGAAAATGAGATGGGAAAGTTGTTGAACCTAAAAAAAGCTTAATATTCCCCAAAAACGAGGAAATCGAGAAAATAAGGAAGCTGTTGGAGATACTCTTACTCTTGTTTTCTCTAAACATTTAAAAAAAAAAAAAAAAAAGGGAAGCTGCCAATCCCATTACTTTCCACTTCCCAATGCGCGCTCATTTCCCATTTACAAGTATCTTCTTTCTTTTACACTTCTGATCCCCACGAAGCCAAGCACTTCTTCGAATTCTTCATCCTCTAACCGCTCACCTCTAAAACGACGGCGATTCATCGATGAAGAAAACAGCGGTGCTACTGTTTTGACCACACCAATAAATTTGGGCGTGCAAAGTCTCTTTTAGTTGTTGCGGACGCGGAATGTGAACTATGCGCGTGCTTGGCTTCTAAACAAACGAAGGAGAGCTCCGGTGCCACCTCGCGGACGAGGGATTACAAGTAAGCCTTTATTCACTTGCGATCGATACTCACTGTAGGAAGCGAGCAGAGCAATCTACTAGAAAAGTAATCAAGGGCGAGTCCGAACGGGCTCTGAGAACTAAGGCGTGGTGCGATTAGAACTTAGGGTTTCGAGGATGCTCGAAGAATTGCTTGTAGTTTGTTGAATGATTTGATTGTCTCTTTGTTGAGTTGTTGTGTTTTTTGTTGTTGTTGTTGTGTGTGTTGTGTGTTTGTCGAACTCCTTTATATAGAGTTATTTAGGGCCACAGGTATTAGCCCAAAGCATGTCAAAGACTTATAGAAGTCTTCAACGATAAATGTAGCGTAGGCGATGTTAATCACTTGCTTAACACGATTACCTTTTGGCGAAGTAACTAGCTACCTCTATGTAGAAGAGTAGAACTCTCATGAAGATGTGGACGTGCACTGTTGATTATCCATGCAAACACAATTAAGGAGTAAAGTTCTTAACCAATACATACACCTTCACGTGCATGGGAAACCCTGAACTCTTCAATTATCTCTGACATGGTCAAGTGATCACTTCCTTATCCACGCAGTCAACATATGCGGCCAATACCTTAGCCCTCCCCCATGCGAATTCTTCTTTTTGCTTCCTCGCGAAGTCTTCTACATATGCGAAGTCATCTCGCCTCGCTTCCATACTAAGACCATATCTACGCGAAGTCCATTTTCTGATCCTATACAAAATCTTTGCAGGCCAACTTCTAGTTCGCATGGCAACTTTGGCTTGTAGCACATCTCTTTTCCATACATGCATTGCAATTGCAATCCATGTCCAAGACTTCTAGGCGAAGTCCTCCTCTCCGCATGCAAGTTTTAGACTTTGTAATTCGCGGGCCATCATTCAATTGAATGACCAATTGCATCTGGAGACCAGTCCGCAAACAACTCTTGCAAAGTCTCATGCGAAGTCTTATCTTCCTCCCATGCGAAGTCTTATTACATATATATGAACTTTGTCCAGCTCGCATGATATCGTAGGCGAGGTACTTGGGTTCGCCGACTGACATCCGGCGAAATTTCCAACCAACCTCCGGCGAACTTTCCGACCGAACTCCGGCGAACATTCCGACCGACCATCTATGAGGATTCTAGCGACCACAAAAGCTACTACCAGTGACAACAAAAGTTACTACCGCTGACAAAGAAATCTACTACCACTAACAAAGAAAGCTACTACCACTGACAACAAAAGATACTACTGATAGCAAAAAAAACTACTGTCACCAGCAAAGAAATCTACTACTGATAGCAACAAAAGCTACTACCGCCAGCAAAGAAAGCTACTACTACTGACAACAAAATATACTACCGATAGCAAAAAATGCTACTGTCACCAGCAAAGAAAGCTACTACCGATAGCAACAAAAGCTACTACGACCAGCAAAGAAAGCTACTACCGATACATGGATAAAATTGAGGCCAGACAATAGACATAGGATCGGAGCCGACCTCCAGCCATCCTCCGGTGAACCGCTTCTGCACTGAAATACCAAAAAATTGGAACCCTAAGTTACAGAGTGAAATCGATTTCCGATTAGAAAAAGAGAGAGAGAGAAGAGCTTAACTAACCTTCGGATCCGTGTAGCTCTCTAGATCTAATGCCATGGAAGAAGGATATACGATGTTGTTCTTGGCGCCGATGAAGGTCAACGACGGTGGGGGTCGAGCCCGGCCTTGATGCTGTTTTTGGAGCCGATGAGGTACTCGCCGGAGATGGACAACCTCGTCGTCGGAATCGGAGGCAGAGAAGAGCGGCAGCGAGGATGAGGTTGCCGGCGACGAGAGAGAGAGAGAGAGAGAGAGAGAGAGAGAGAGAGAGAGAGAGAGAGAGAGAGAGAGAGAGAGAGAGAGAGAGAGAGAGAGTTTTTTTATGAAAGAGAGACGGTGAAAAAATGATGGTTTTGATTGAGATAGAACTGAGGGTATTTTAGGTATATCCTAAAGCTAACTTAATGGATTTGGGCCACAAAGCTATCTTCAATTTCGCACAAACTAAAAAAAATTCCATAAATAATCTTTCATTAAATATGGGAATAATACAAGGAAAATAAAATAAAAAATCTAAGGTATTACAGTTGTTATAGTAACATTTCATATTTGTAACATTTAGCTTAATTTGTTTCTTTTGTTAAAAATTTTGGGGAGAATATTTAGAGAGAATACGTTATACTACAACCTCGACCTGAAAAACTGACATGGTAGGACACATACATATTTCCACATCCTCTGATTAAATTTTAGCAAGAGACTACAAAACGTGCAACCCAATGTTGGACTGTTGGCAATGGAGATCGAACCTGAATTGAAGCTCAACTACGTACAATCAATCAAGCATGCTCATACAAGTCGAACTAATTAACCCACGTTGGTGTTTAGCTTAGTTCTTGACTTCTTGTTGTTCCTTTGAGGATATCCAATAAAATAGGAACTTAGAGCATCTCTAACAGCTTTTTTAAAAGTTTTCTAAAATAGGGAAATAAAAGCTAAAATCTCCAAAAAAAAATTATGCTCAAAATCCAATAGCTTATCCATTTTGGAGATTTCAGCATTTAATACAACAATAAAATATATTATATCATCATTAATTATAGCAAAAAAACATTATATATTATTGTAACAATAAAATACCTAATAAAATATTTTATTGTTATCTTTTTCTCGTTGAAGCACGTGAAAAATTTAATTTTGGGCAGAAATGCTTTGCTGCAAATTCGGGGAATGAAGACTTCTCTTTCTTCTCCATCCCTATTTTAGAAAATGAGATGGGAAAGTTGTTGAACCTAAAAAAAGCTTAATATTCCCCAAAAACGAGGAAATCGAGAAAATAAGGAAGCTGTTGGAGATACTCTTACTCTTGTTTTCTCTAAACATTTAAAAAAAAAAAAAAAAAAAGGGAAGCTGCCAATCCCATTACTTTCCACTTCCCAATGCGCGCTCATTTCCCATTTACAAGTATCTTCTTTCTTTTACACTTCTGATCCCCACGAAGCCAAGCACTTCTTCGAATTCTTCATCCTCTAACCGCTCACCTCTAAAACGACGGCGATTCATCGATGAAGAAAACAGCGGTGCTACTGTTTTGACCACACCAATAAATTTGGGCGTGCAAAGTCTCTTTTAGTTGTTGCGGACGCGGAATGTGAACTATGCGCGTGCTTGGCTTCTAAACAAACGAAGGAGAGCTCCGGTGCCACCTCGCGGACGAGGGATTACAAGTAAGCCTTTATTCACTTGCGATCGATACTCACTGTAGGAAGCGAGCAGAGCAATCTACTAGAAAAGTAATCAAGGGCGAGTCCGAACGGGCTCTGAGAACTAAGGCGTGGTGCGATTAGAACTTAGGGTTTCGAGGATGCTCGAAGAATTGCTTGTAGTTTGTTGAATGATTTGATTGTCTCTTTGTTGAGTTGTTGTGTTTTTTGTTGTTGTTGTTGTGTGTGTTGTGTGTTTGTCGAACTCCTTTATATAGAGTTATTTAGGGCCACAGGTATTAGCCCAAAGCATGTCAAAGACTTATAGAAGTCTTCAACGATAAATGTAGCGTAGGCGATGTTAATCACTTGCTTAACACGATTACCTTTTGGCGAAGTAACTAGCTACCTCTATGTAGAAGAGTAGAACTCTCATGAAGATGTGGACGTGCACTGTTGATTATCCATGCAAACACAATTAAGGAGTAAAGTTCTTAACCAATACATACACCTTCACGTGCATGGGAAACCCTGAACTCTTCAATTATCTCTGACATGGTCAAGTGATCACTTCCTTATCCACGCAGTCAACATATGCGGCCAATACCTTAGCCCTCCCCCATGCGAATTCTTCTTTTTGCTTCCTCGCGAAGTCTTCTACATATGCGAAGTCATCTCGCCTCGCTTCCATACTAAGACCATATCTACGCGAAGTCCATTTTCTGATCCTATACAAAATCTTTGCAGGCCAACTTCTAGTTCGCATGGCAACTTTGGCTTGTAGCACATCTCTTTTCCATACATGCATTGCAATTGCAATCCATGTCCAAGACTTCTAGGCGAAGTCCTCCTCTCCGCATGCAAGTTTTAGACTTTGTAATTCGCGGGCCATCATTCAATTGAATGACCAATTGCATCTGGAGACCAGTCCGCAAACAACTCTTGCAAAGTCTCATGCGAAGTCTTATCTTCCTCCCATGCGAAGTCTTATTACATATATATGAACTTTGTCCAGCTCGCATGATATCGTAGGCGAGGTACTTGGGTTCGCCGACTGACATCCGGCGAAATTTCCAACCAACCTCCGGCGAACTTTCCGACCGAACTCCGGCGAACATTCCGACCGACCATCTATGAGGATTCTAGCGACCACAAAAGCTACTACCAGTGACAACAAAAGTTACTACCGCTGACAAAGAAATCTACTACCACTAACAAAGAAAGCTACTACCACTGACAACAAAAGATACTACTGATAGCAAAAAAAACTACTGTCACCAGCAAAGAAATCTACTACTGATAGCAACAAAAGCTACTACCGCCAGCAAAGAAAGCTACTACTACTGACAACAAAATATACTACCGATAGCAAAAAATGCTACTGTCACCAGCAAAGAAAGCTACTACCGATAGCAACAAAAGCTACTACGACCAGCAAAGAAAGCTACTACCGATACATGGATAAAATTGAGGCCAGACAATAGACATAGGATCGGAGCCGACCTCCAGCCATCCTCCGGCGAACCGCTTCTGCACTGAAATACCAAAAAATTGGAACCCTAAGTTACAGAGTGAAATCGATTTCCGATTAGAAAAAGAGAGAGAGAGAAGAGCTTAACTAACCTTCGGATCCGTGTAGCTCTCTAGATCTAATGCCATGGAAGAAGGATATACGATGTTGTTCTTGGCGCCGATGAAGGTCAACGACGGTGGGGGTCGAGCCCGGCCTTGATGCTGTTTTTGGAGCCGATGAGGTACTCGCCGGAGATGGACAACCTCGTCGTCGGAATCGGAGGCAGAGAAGAGCGGCAGCGAGGATGAGGTTGCCGGCGACGAGAGAGAGAGAGAGAGAGAGAGAGAGAGAGAGAGAGAGAGAGAGAGAGAGAGAGAGAGAGAGAGAGAGAGAGAGAGAGAGAGAGAGAGAGAGAGAGAGAGAGAGAGAGAGAGAGAGAGAGAGAGAGAGAGAGAGAGAGAGAGAGAGTTTTTTTATGAAAGAGAGACGGTGAAAAAATGATGGTTTTGATTGAGATAGAACTGAGGGTATTTTAGGTATATCCTAAAGCTAACTTAATGGATTTGGGCCACAAAGTGGACTTATGTGGGTAAAAAAATTATGGTGGACTTGTGTGGGAGAAAATGTTGAGAATGTGACTTAGATGAAATTTTCTATTTTTTTTTTCTTTTTTGCTGGGCCTTTTAGGTCCCTCTATAAGACTATAACCAAAAATTAAAAAAAATTGAATCAAACTATTTTTCTTATTGCACATCCAAAAACTAAATAAAGTACAATGAAAAAGAACAAAAAATTAAAAACCGTGTCGTTTCTATGTGCTGGACGACGCCGTTTCGACATCTAAACAGTCATCTCGGCCCCAATAGTGTAGGCTATGACTATAAGTTTCAAATTGAGCTCTCTTCTTCCGCTCTGCTCTGCTCTCCACCGCCGGCAACCGACTTCCCAGCCTCAGATAAGGTACCGTCGTCTCTGAACACTACTATTTTATTCATTCATAGGACATGTATGGATTGTTAGATTCTTTTGTTTATGTGAATCATGATATTTGAGTTGCCCTTTGAAATTTCTAGCATTTGAATTTCTGGGTTAGTATTCATGCATGCTATTTTGCTCAGTCTAAGATTCTGTCGATTACTTTGTTGAAATTTAGGGGCAGTTTCTTGATTAGAGGGGTTTTAGGGGCAATAATCACTCAAAACTCACCTAGAATTGGATAAAGAGGCGAAGTGCTGACTTTGTGACAATGGGATTAGAGGTCCAGATAGAGCCGGTTTTCGGCAAGCTCACGGTTGAGTGGGCTGTATTGGGCTCAACTGTGCCGCAGCGGCGGTTCTTGTTCCACCTTCATGCCCCGGATTCGTTGCACCTTGGAATTCGTGTCACTGATTTCCATTTTAATACTTGGGAGGCTGTACTGTCGGTTAGTCAGCTCGAGGACATGCAGGACAGCATTGGAGTAGGAGGCAGTTGGTCAGAGTTCATTGAATATCTTGTAAATTCCATAAAATCCGAAGATACAAAGCTTGTTTTGGAGGGACGTTCGGATTCGGATGGTGCTGCCAATGCAAAGTTGGCTGCTCAGAAGTCTAAAGGAATGCCTAAAATCTCCATTGCTCTCACAAAGCTTGTGGGCTTGGCTGCTACTGAGGCTATTGCAAATTTCTCTTTTCAGCTGTTCAAGGAGTTCAAAAGCATAAACGAGTCTTATGTAGAAGAACGTGAACGGTCTATGCAATTGTCCAAAGTGGTATCAGCAGAAAAGGAAAGAAACGAGTGCATCCAGAGCCAACTCGAGCAGTATACTAAGAGGCAAAAGATACAACGGATCGGTTCTTCAGACATTAATGCTGCACAAAACACTCCGGATAAACAAGCCGCTCGAGATACAAAATCAACAAAAGTTGTCAATCGGGTCGTGCCTGCATATCGCAGGGCAAAAGTACGTGGTGCTGTTCTGCAGGATATCGATGATGAAACTTAGTAAAAGCTTGTCATTGACTATTTTTCTCTTCCTATTTTGGTACAAAGCTTATCAGTGACAATGGTGTGTGGTAGGATTCTGCGTTTAGGTGTAGGGATTTTTTGGTATTGAGTGTACTTGATACATCTTGCTGTTAGCTTGATATAAAAGACATCAGGATTATTTTTCAGTCTCAGTCTTTAACATCCCTAGGTAGTGACTTTGTTAAGGCTGTATACATATCATGATCTCTTGGTGACATTTCCTGCAGGTACATAGTACACAGATGTTTTACATGTATATGCATACAATGGAGTCCAATTCCTGCAGGTCAAAAATTTCTGTATGAATGGACTTCGGTTTTTTGTTTTTGTGCCTTCCTTGAGTAAAAAGGTTGAAGCGTTATTGGGTTTGCCCGTCAATGGCCCTAATCTGTTATGCTGGCTTGCTGACATTAGGCATTGGAGCTCTTTACATGAGTTACATCTGTATGGTACAACCATACTGTGTTTCAAAACTAATGGACTTTTAGTGAGACTTCGTTTCAATCTGACAATTTGCATGGTCTGATTAATGTGGATTCAGTATGCCTTCATGTATACTTCATCTTTAACCTGGTTACTTAACCTTAACCTGGTGGCTCATCAACCTGTTTAACCTTTCTTGCCAGAGCAAATTCACCGCGTTTATCCACAAGTTCCAATACGAAAACCCAAATGAGCCCTTACAACATCGCCACAAGCTTTTGGTCTTCCTGATATTGTTTTGTTTTGGTTAAATTGGTCTTCATCTTAAGAACAAAACCAAATATCTGGACAAATCATGTGTGCATATATTTTCGTTTAAATCTGCTTGTCTGTCTCCGAACACGTCCTTTCTCATCTTTTCTTTTTTTTGGTCTCAAGGTTGCCAAAATCGTCATCTCACACGTCATTAGTTATCCTAGCTCCCTAGATATGAGTTTGCTGTGGCTGCCTCAGTTAGTGACTTAGTCACTTGCCTGCTCTGGTGTAGCTTCACCAAGAGCTCATAGTGCAATCGGTGCTCTATCGGTCTTGGCCGCTAATGGCTCTAAAGGTACAAGGTTGTTGGTAATCCTTATGTGTAACAAAACACAACCTATGAAGACTAAAACAATTGAGATATTGGTCTTTCACAGCTGAAAATAAGTTGAAGAAGTATAAGAACCAACATGATCTTATGGAACTCAGGTAAAATCATGCATGTGCATTTCATGGTTTTTCACAGACGATAGCAGTATCACTTGCCATCTTAAAAACCTGGGTTTCTAGCTTTTTGATTTTTTGTTTTGTTGTCTTATGTATAAGTTTCTTTACCCTTGTGGCATTAATCTTATGTCTAGGAGAGATCCTAATTTAAATTTCAAATTGACAACTAGAATATATAAAGATCTTGCCTTTGTGGTCAATTTAGTTTTAGGTTTGATGTCTTTGTTTCAACCCGTGACTCATGATTTAAGAGCTCTAAGGCTACAGCTATGTTTGTGATACATAAACCAATATAGCAGTTGTCTTTATATGTCTTCTCCCCTTCAAAGTTTGGCCAAGGACAAAAGTCTAAAACTCCTTCCTTGCTTTGGTCCTCGTGCCTTCCTTCTTGTGGCACCTCTTTGGCTTGTGTCTCTCTCTTGTTACAACACTTCATCAGCCTATATATTGAGTAAAGCTACATTTGCTCAATGGTTGTCAAAATGTAGTTTTACATTTGCATTGTTGTGTTTTGGTTTTCCTTTGCATTGTTCATTAGTCTCTAAGTCTTCTTTCTGTGATTATAAACCTTAAAGCTGAACAAAACATTTTCTCATAAACTCGTTGCATTCTGCATACCAAGAAATCAGTTGGTAGTGCAGCAACCCCGAAAGTGTTCATGAAAGAATCAGCTGAGGATAGCTGAGTTCTGATGTATCCCGCTGAGGTAGCTGGGTTCATGAAAGAATCAGTTTAGGATAGCTGAGTTTCTGAGAGTGAAACTTCTAAGAAGTATTCAAGAAGAATCAATTAAGTGATAGCTGAGTTCTGAGTTGAAACTTCTTATACCTTCATGTGTAGCCACTTAGAGACAAGAGAGGTAGATATAGACTAGTTTGGAACTAGGTAGGATAGCATGTCGTTGTTGTATCCTATACTGTAATCTTGTAAGGAGTGAGGTACTCAGAAACAAGAGAGAAAGTATAGATCTAGACTAGTGGGTAGTTTAGGCATGATAGCAAGTCGTTGATGTATCCCTAGACTATAATCTTGTAAGAAGTGAGTTTTACATAGTGGAAAAGTTTGTCCCTCAAGAGTTAGGGGCACGCAGTTTTTCTCAGTGTTCATTGTTATTTTACTGTAACTTTTATTTATTATCATTGTGTATTTGTTATTCAGGATAGCTATAACTCTTGCTATCCCTAAAAACGAATTTATACAAAAAAAAAGTTGTTAAGGGCTTATTCACCCCCTCTAGGACCTTTAGGCTCTGTATGTTCTTGTCATTTTTTCTTGCCAAAATAACAACAAAAAACGAAAGCACAAACAGAAACAAACAACTCGGGGGCTTGTCGAAGCATCAAAAAAAGCCATTCAGTGAGGACTCGACGGCCATGTTCTTATTTTTAAAATCACCTAGCACTCATTAGCCGAGCGGCCTTGCATAAGAGTTTTTCCTATTTAAACACAAAAGAGATCATAAGACCAGAAATTAGCATTTCTCATCTTTTGTTTCCCAGCTGTTCAGTTCGCCACCACAAACATCATTGTATTTCTTTTCTCAACCTGCATGTTCCATCGTTTTGAGTTTCACTAGTGCCGCTAGCTAATGAAGGTCACTAATCACTTGTATACTTGCTCAAATTAACTCCAGCAGACGCGCTTCCGACCAGCAACCACCACGTACCATGGTACAACATCGCTTCATTATCATAGCATATCCAGCTCAAGGACACATCAATCCCTCCCTCCAGTTAGCAAAGCGCCTCATCCGCACCACTGGTGCGCATGTCACGTTTGTCAACACCGTCTACGCCCACCGCCGCATGGCAAACAGCTTAACTATTCTTAGTGGCTTAACCTTTGCCCCCTTCTCCGATGGCTACGACGACGGAACTAAACCTGAAGACGATAGTGAGCATGTCCTTAGTGAGCTAAGGAGTCGCAGCTCGAAAGCGATCGTGGATCTTGTCGAAACTGGTGCGAAGGAGGGTCACCCTTACACTTGCATAGTTTACACTTTACTTCTCTCTTGGGTCGGGGGAGTGGCCACTGAGCTTCATCTGCCAACCGCTCTCGCTTGGATTCAGCCGGCCACAGTGTTCGACATATACTACTATTACTTCAATGGCTACAAAGATCTAATCAGGAACAATACCGGTGATGATAACAATGACTCTTCCTTTGCCCTAGAACTACCAGGACTACCACTATTGTTGAAGAAGCGCGACCTTCCCTCCTTCATTCTGGCTTCAAATCCTTACAGTTCCGCTCTCCCATTGTTTGAAGATCAGTTCGAGAAACTTGGGAAACTAAGCAAGCCAATCATACTGGTCAACACGTTCAATGCACTAGAACCCGAGGCCTTACGAGCAATTGACAAGTACAACTTGATCGGAATCGGGCCTTTAATGCCATCTGCATTCTTGGACGGCAAGGATCCATCCGATAAATCATTTGGAGGCGATCTTATACAGAAGTCGAAGAATTCAGCGTACCTAGAATGGCTGAACTCAAAGCCAGTAGAGTCTGTCATCTACGTCTCATTTGGGAGCTTTTCCGTGTTGTCCAAGACTCAAATGGAAGAACTTGCAAAAGGGTTGCTGAATTATGGACGTCCGTTTCTGTGGGTGATTAGAGAAAACCAAAAGAATGGAGGAGGTAAGGAAGAAAAAGAAGAACAGGAACTGAGTTGTAGAGCGGAACTAGAAGAGCTTGGGAAGATAGTCCCGTGGTGTAGTCAGGTGGAGGTTCTGTCAAATCCTTCATTAGGGTGTTTTGTAACACATTGTGGCTGGAATTCAAGCATGGAGAGTTTGGTTTCTGGGGTACCGGTAGTGGCGTTTCCTCAGTGGGCAGATCAATGCACTAATGCAAAATTGATAGAGGAGACGTGGAAGACAGGAATTAGTGTTGCGCCGAATGAGGAGGGTGTTGTTGTGGATAAGGAGCTGACGAGGTGCCTGGATTTGGTCATGGGAAGTGAAGAGTTGAGAAGGAATGCTAAGAAATGGAAGGAGTTGGCGAGAGAGGCTGTCAGTGAAGGTGGTTCATCTGACAAAAATCTGAAGGCATTTCTCGAGGAGATTGAAAAAGGCTATGTGTGCTAGCCTAAAACAACTAGATTGAATAGGGGCAGGCAATATGCTCAGAAAATACGGTACCGACCTGAACCGCACTGAAAAAACAATACGGTAACCGCACCGAAATAAAATGGTGTCGTTTTATGGTCAAACCGCACAGATCCGCATAAAAACGGTTCAGTTGCGGTTTGAGGTTGTAATTCGACCGATTTAAATCAAATTGCACCGAATTTCATTTTTCTTATTTTTTTTTTTAGGTTTCCATTGTGGAATTTGGTTTGTAATGTATAATAATTTCATTTATGTTCAACTTTGTAGTTTGCAAGTTGATGTGTTTACATAATAGTTGATATATAATGATTTTTTAAGTAATTAATTATGGTGTTTTTGTTAGTTGATTGATAATTGGATGACATTGCTAGACTTGCATGGACTCTAAATGTACTCAAAATATTTTCATGCGTTACTGGAATTATTAGGCAAAATTTGAACATCTCTTTGTTGTTGAAATAAATAAATCTGTCCACACTGAAACCGACCCGCACCGCACCGAATAATTACGTAACCGAAATATTCTAAAACCGAAAAAAACAATTTGAATGCGGTTTGAATTATTGTAAAACCGAAATAATCGGTTCGGTTACGGTTTAAGTCTTAAACCGATCCGAACCGAACCGCGTCCACCCCTAAGATTGAAGAAGACTATGTGTGCTTGCGGAAAGAGAAGAATCTTGAATGTTTCTTTTGTTTCCTTCTCTTTTCCTTCTCTTTTCATTTTCTTACGCTATTTTGTGTTTTTAAGTCGTTTTGCATTTTTTCACTTATTACAACTTCTTCGTGAGTCGAACTTAAAACCTCTCACTTACTAAGAAGAGACTATATCCTTAGACCAAATGGTACTGGACGAGCCTGCTTAATTTATGGTTCGAGTTTTTGTCTATGATTAAGTATCAATTTTGAAATTTCTATAATTTGTGCAATGTGACAAAATAGTTGTTAATCCAATGAGATGAAACCTTTCGACCTACGTAACCACACAAGATGCAGGATACCTTTCAACCTATTCGATTGAACTTTATTTCTTGCCGATTAATCCAATGAGAAGAAACAAAAGGTCATTATACTTGTTTGCTAGCTTGTCCTCACCAATTCGCCATCTTTCTCAAGGAGTATGATCCTGTCTTCCATAGGACCATGACCGTTACCAACTAGTCTATAAGTCTATAACCAATCATTCTAACATTCTATGTATATTCTCTTTTACTAAGTAAGCAAGGAATGTGTTTGTGAGCTGTGACTTGATTGGTTAAGGCTTTTAATTGACAATTTTGAGGTATTGAGTTCAAACCTCACGACTCACGACATATCTAGGGTGTGTGAGTTATAAATAATTTTTTTTTTTTTTGAAAAAAAGTAAGCTAGGAATGTTGGTCACGGTTATGTTCTTGACTCATCTACTAGACTACTATTACCTTATGCATCATCTTCATTTTCTTAGCAGTTCATTATCTTTTTCTTTTGAGCAAACTAATGCGCGCTTAAATAGGTCTGTGTGATATGAGTTTTCACTTAAACTGAAATGCATGTAGTACTCAAAATGGAAGGACTGCCTGGTTGGTCTTTGAGAGATATGCATGATAATTTGTATGTAGGTTGTCAAAAAGATGAAGAATTGCATACCATGAATGATTGGATACACTGACTAGTAGAATCATGCATGGATGATTGCATGGAATGTTGGATGTTGACCAGTTGATACCGGTCGTAGTCCTCCCGATCGTGGCTTAAGATTTAAGAATGACATTTGAGAGAGAGCGAATAGATGAGGACAAGAAGGCAAATCTTTGTTCTCTTCCTATTTGAATGGATTAGGACCGCGCTCTTAAACCCGCCAACCCAACGTATCTAGAGAAGTACTCATCGGGAGATATACCCTGCATTCAAGGAGGAAGGAATTGTCGCCAGAGTTCCATCCCTAGCATAGCACTCGCAGATGCTAGCTAGGTTTATAAAAATAAATAAATTAAAAAAAAGGAAAAAGAAATTTAGGTTTCATACTTATAATCTTGAGTTGTGGAAGCCCTAATTATCAGAACTATACAATCTTCGTAGTCGTAGCATATATCTAATGGCCAGCATAATCACTTTTTCAAGGATTTAGATTATCATCATCACTTGAAAGAGCGTAAAACTAGTCACTCGATCCATAAATCAGTGGATACTTAATATATCCAAATATATGAATATGAAATGTGAATATAATTACATTTAATTGCTATTTGCAATTTCCATATGGCAGAGGAGACAATATATATACTGATATAAAAAAAATAAAAAATAAAAAATAAATAAAAAAGGAGACAATATATTAATGCCCTCGTGAATTATGATCACTTATATTATTACAAACTCGAACTATTCTACTATACATATGCATATAGCATAGATCAAGACCGCTCATCTAGCTTCAATTGTGTATAGCAGTCGAAACCCACAAACTCATCTAACTTCAATTCCATCATTCCACATCACCAAAGGCTTGGAGCGAGGAGGAAGCACTCACCATCCATGATATTGGAGACCCATGCATCTCCAAATCTCCACTTCCACTTCCATCGATTATTAATCATTTCTAACTCTTTTGTTTTTTAATTTTGATGTATTTTCTAATGTTGGAATTTGTTTATCATGTTATGACTTAATGTAACAAAACAAGGAATACATGAAGTAGGATAATGGAACAAAAGAAAGACAAAAAAATAAAGGTTAAGCAGCCATTTTGTTTCCCCAAGCAGCTCGATCATAACCTAGTTCTTCTAGGCTAGCTAGCGTAAGCGTTCTTCAATCTCCTCCAGAAATGCCTTCAGATTTTTGTGAAATGAACCACCTTCACTCACAGCCTCTCTTGCCAGATCCTTCCATTTCTTAGCGTTCCTCCTCATCTTATCACTTTCCATCACCAAATCCAGGCACCTCTTAATTTCCTCACCCACAACAATACCCTTCTCATTCGGTTCCACCCTCAGTCCTGTCTTCCACGAGTCCTCTATCAATTTGGCATTTGTGCCTTGGTCTGACCACTGAGGAAACGCCACCACCGGAACCCCGCAAACCAAACTCTCCAAGGTTGAATTCCAGCCGCAATGTGTCACAAAACACCCTAATGAAGGATTTGAAAGAACCTCCACCTGACTACACCACGGGACTATCATCCCAAGCTCTTCTAGTTCCGCTCTACAACTCAGTTCCTCTTCTTCTTCTTTTTCTTCCTTACCTTCTCCCTTCTTTTGGTTCTCTCTAATCACCCACACAAACGGACGTCCACAATCCAGCAACCCTTTTGCAAGTTCCTCCATTTGATTCTTGGATAGCACGGAAATGGATCCAAACGAGACATAAACGACCGACTGTTCAGGCTTCGAATTCAGCCATTCCATGTAGGAGGATTCTTTTGCTTTCTGGAAAATATCGCATCCGAAAGATTTATCAGATGAATTCTTGTCGTCCAAGAAAGCAGACGGCATCAAAGGGCCGACTCCAATCAAGTTGTACTTGTCGATTGCTTTTAAGGCCTCGGGTTCTAGTGCATCAAACGTGTTCACCAGTATGATTGGCTTGCTTAGTTTTCCAAGGTCCTCGAACTGATCTTCGAACATTTGGATAACCAAACGATGTATGATAGGACTCGAAGCCAGAATGAAGGAGGGAAGGTCGCGGCTCTTGAACAATAGAGGTAATCCTGGTAGCTCTAGAGCGAAGCAAGGGTCATTGTTATCGGCACCGGTATTGTTCTTGATTAGATCTTTGTAACCGTTGAAGTAATAGTAGTATATGTCGAACACTGTGGCCGGCTGAATCCAAGCGAGAGCGGTCGGGAGGTGAAGCTCAGTAGCCACTTCTGCGACCCAAGAGAGAAGTAAAGTGTACACTATGCAAGTGTAAGGGCGGCCCTCGTTCGCACCAGAATGGACTAGACCCACAATCGCTTGCGAGCTTCCACGCTTTAGCTCATTAAGGACATGCTGCTTATCATCTTCAGGCTTGACCCCATCGTCGTACCCATCAGAGAAGGGAGAAAAGGTCAAGCCACTAGGAGTAGTTGAACCGTTGGCCATGCGGCGGAGGGCAGAGACGGCGATGACAAACGTGACATGAGCGCCGGTGGTGCGGATGAGGCACTTGGCCAATTGGAGGGCGGGATTGATGTGGCCTTGAGCTGGAAATGCTATCATGATGAAGCGATGTTGAACCATGGTGGTGGTTGTGGAGTCTGGAGTTGATCTGAGTAATATAATTAGGTCTTAGATGTACAAATGATTGGTGAAGAGAAAATGGAGTGAAACTGAAAATGATATTAAGAGATTAAATAGTTGGAGAAGGACTAATTTCTGGTCTTGTGCACTCTTTTATCTTTAAATAAGTTAACAATTATGCGAGGTGATGTAGATATAGATATCTCTAGCTGCGTACGTATGCTTATAATTTTGTGATAATTAGTAGGACATACATGACATGATTGTCTTACCTAAATTTCTTTTCGTTCACTAATTAAAATCGATCGTCAATTGGTAACACATGAATGGATGGATCCGACTAGCTAGCTAGGTAGGTTGGATCGATATGGTTTGAGATAGAATCAATGACAACGTACAAGTGAATGCCAAGTGTATGATAAGTATTGTGTAGTTAGCTACGCGACTTTAGACGATGGTATCATCTGTATATATTAAGCGAAGCGGGGGGATTACTGTTCACGGAACAGTGTCCTCCCGAAACTACCCCTGTATTTTTCAGTTTTTCTCTGTTTTGCCATTCTATCAGTTTTCCGAAATTACCCCTGCATTTTTTCGTTTTTCTCTGTTTTGCCATACAGTGTCCTCCCGAAACTACCCCTGTATTTTTCAGTTTTTCTCTGTTTTGCCATTCTATCAGTTTTCCGAAATTACCCCTGCATTTTTTCGTTTTTCTCTGTTTTGCCATTCCATCAGTTTTTTCCTTTATTGTGTTATGCCCCTCCATTTTTTTTATTTCAGTTTTACCCGTTAAGTTTTAATTTGAGATTTACCCCTCTATTTTTACTATAATTTCAGTTTTGACTTTTGATTTTTTTTCTTTCTGTTTTCCTACTCAGTTTTTTTTGTCAATGTTATTCGTTTTGCATGAGAGAAAATTACATTTAAAAAAATAGCAATAATAATAATAATAAGAGAAAATCAAATAATTGTGTGTTGATCGGTGTCAATTGCGTGTAGTTAGTAAAACAAACATATTATAATTTGTGTTTGGTTTATGACTAACATTGTTTTAATCATTCTATTCATTGTTCCCTTATTTCATTTTAAGATTTGAACTATGGATTTTAAAAATAATCTTTTCATCTTAATTAGGTTGATGTTACAAAACTGATATTGTGACTTCATTCACTCAACAATTGACAATGTGTTGACCGTTAATGTTCATAATTAATTCCCTTTTAATACAATTTATGGGTTCAACTTACATATCTAAAACGAATGTGATGTGCTCATGTTTTTTAACTTCAGTATTGTCTAATATTCAACATATGACATGTATTGATGGATACTCTTTATATGTTTCTAATTCTACAAATCTTGGCTGTTGATTATTGTTTAGCTTTCTTTTAAAAACAAATTTAGATTTCAAGGAGCTATTTTTTTTTTATAAAAACCGCACAATAATTAATTGAATTAAAAAAAAGTGCACGATAATTATGAAATTGGCAGAAACCGCACTTCCGCAAGCTTTCACAATTAATTCCCTTTTAATTCAATTGATGGATTCAACTTATCTAAATACAATGTAATGTGCTAATGTTTCTTTACTTCTAATTATTGGTCAACTTTATTTCAAAATGGAATTTATATGTGGGTTGACTTTGTTTTCGATTACTATGTCACTCAATTGTGTCATTTTTATTTGAATTTTGTACAGTTGTTGTTTATGAAAATCGTACAATAATTAATGAAACTAACAAAGATTTCACAATAATTATCAAATTGACATAAAACGCACTTCCGCACGCGCGCAAGCGCGTGTAGGAAGGCTAGTTATAGTGAAATGCAAAGCATAATTCTTGAACAAAGAAACAGAAACGTTGCCGACCGCACTGACTGGCTGATTTGATGCTTGGATAAGCCCCCAAATTGTCTGCAGTTTGCTATCAGAGATCGAAGAGTGTAGGGATATATATGGTCTCTCTGTCAAGGTGAAGAAACTGAGACTAGTCTGCCGCGGTACTGCCGGGTGAAGTGATGCTGAGCATATGTAATATTATATTATTGATTTATAATATTTAATATTTTATTATAGAGATAGTTTTAAAAAATTATTTTATAATTATTATGATTTATGTTTAATTAGATTTCTTTTTTAGTTTTAGCCTATTTATTCTTCAGGTATTGTAAGCCATATACATATAGGTATTGTAGTAGTTGTTAGGGAGCTTATGTTTTATAAATTAAATCACTTTATTTGCGGCATAGATTTGTTCTTTTATACGAGTTTGCTACTCCTTATTTCTGGTGTCTGTTGAGTGACTGTTGGAGGCATGTTCTCGATATATGATCCGCATCAGTTGGTATCAGAGCTCTAGCGAGAGCTTGGTGGATTCCATGTCTCAGGTCGGGCGAAGAGGCGGAGGTTTCAGAATAGAGGGTCGTGACGTCAACAACGACATAACCGAAATCAAAAGGATGCTTCAGCAACTTACGGTACGTATCGATCGCATCGAGCTTGACGACTGGGTCGTAAGAGTTCCGACAGGGAGAGAGACGTTACCACCTATCATCAACGTATTGATCGCATCGAAACTTTCAACCAAGATGGTGACGGTTCTGACGGGGAGATATGTGTTGGCCCATTTTATTGTTGTGCTCCGTTGTGTAAGTCGGATGAAAGGGAAGAGCCTGTTAGTTTTGACTATGAAGGTTCAAATTCTATCTTTACTTTTTCAGTCAATAATAATTCAGAAAAAGAAAAAAAAAGATAGTGTTGTGGATTTTAGTAAGCCACTGATTTATGATGATTGTTTTTGTGAGGCTTGTTGTAGCAATTGTGGTATGGAAGAAGATGAAGACACCAATAAAGACGTGATCAAGGCATTGAAGAATGATACTGACCATAATTTTGTTGATTTTCTTGGAGTTAATGTCTTTATTATACAGATTATCAAAGTCGTAGTTAATATTGTCAATCACATCAATGATGGTGAAGAAAATTTTGGAATTGCGAGATTGAAGTTGAAGAGAAAATTTATTGGATCAGGATCAAGTATTTATTCCAAATATCTATTTATTTGGAAAGGAAGAATTCAATTGCAAACGAATATGTCAAACAAAAATTTGAAGCAGTGGAAGATTTTGTCTGGATTTTCTACAATCAATGGTTCAAATTGAAGGACGAATTCTTTCTAACCCAAGGGAGTTTGATGCAGGAGCATATATATAAGACAATATTATATTATATATTCATAATATTTAATATTTCGTTATGAAGATAGTTTTAGGAAATTATTTTATAATTATTATGATATTTACGTTTAATTAGCTTTCTTTTTAAGCTTTAGCCTACTTATTCTCTAAGTATTGTAAACTATATAAATATGTGTATTGTAATAGTTGTTAGAGATCTTATGTTTTATAAATTAAATCAGTTTATTTGGGGCATAGATTTGCCCTTTTATACGAGTTTGCTACTCCTTATTTCTGGTGTCTGTTGAGTGACTATTTGAGGCATGTTCTCGATACTTGATCCGCATCACAAGTCGTGAAAAGATCTGGTGAACTTTCGTGGCCATCTTGATTGCATTTACATTTGGTTAAGGTACAACATGTAAATGAACCAAATCGCTTTGACCTAATTAATTTGGACAGAGTCGACATTACTGTAGTTCTATCTCACTATCTGGTCCAAGTTTGGCCTAACTTGATGCATGCCTAGCTAACAACTTTCAGTATTAGGATCAATGGGTCAGTTGGTTTGTACGTAAATTCAGATCAGGATCAGCAGCTTATAGATTTAGCATTTAGGAGCATCGAGAAAAAATACGTACTCAGTTTATGGGAGCTTTGATCTGAAATGAAAATGGTTAGCTTATGGGAGCTTTTGCTCAACCCATTCAATGTAACTTCTCAACTCATTCAGCTGAAAGTGGGCATCTGTTTAGCTCTTGCTTGTATTCTACCTGTGGAAACTGAACCGGATACATGCATGGAACTAATGAAAGTACGTAGCTAGATTAATATCAACTCTAATGAAACTTGCTGTAGTGAAGAGCGGTACGTGTTTCAGTGTTTGGTCGAATAAAGACCCTCATGCACATTGCAAAATCCATTTGTATGGAAATGCATGTTAGTCGCTATTGTTTAGAGGAAGGGGCCAGAATGGCTAAAGATGTCGATTCAAACCGACGACTAATTAATTTGAATTTGGGTGTTCACTATAATTAGGCACTGATCGACCTTGGCAATTGATATGGTTAAGTATCAAGTATTATTAACTAATTTTGAATTTAGCGTGTTAATCTAGAAAATTAAGTTTTTACTGGTACGTGCATGCATGCAAGCATCACTACTATAAAAATAGCATCAGACCACGGCCAAAAAACGTCGTCTGATTATCCAAGTTACCGTTGTCTTTTTGCGTGCCGTCTGATACTTTGTAGAAACGTCATCTGATTGCTGTCGACATCTATCGACAGCCATAGGATGTCAACATATGTCGACAGCATATCGACATATTATTTGTCGTGTGACATACACTCACACCACGGTTATTCTGTGTAACAGTTGTGTAATTGGTAGTCATACAACGACTATTGTTAAAATTGTTATTTGATATAGACTTAGAAATCGGTTTTAATGGAAATTTTTGGTTTAATTTCTTTCCAATTATATATATTATTATTTCTTTTGCTATAATCCAGTTTTATATTTATAAAAAAATAATTTCAATAAAAATATTCAGTGCACACATTAATTTCAATCTCATTATATGAATTCAAGTTGATGGCCTGTAAAATATATTATACAAGTAACATCTCTCAAATACTCATACATGAATTTGGAGATCATTTGATCTCATTCCATACATCTCTTTTATCTAATTATTCTCCTCACAAGTATAACTGAAGGTTTCTTGTGTTTTTGCAACTACACTGTCTTTAGCAATACTTCATCAGTTGTTTTTCTATTCAGCTGGTTGTTCTTGCTGAGGAGTAATTACCTTCCCCAAAAATCTTGATCCTCCAACTTCATAGTCAGCAATGCCACACAATGAGCAACTGTCTTTCCCAACTAAATAAGCTTTGCCAAATGCTTGTTTAACAGTCATGATTGATACTGTTCAACAATGCCAACTAGAAGTTTACATTTTGATTAATAAACAAAATCCAGGTCTTCAAATACAAATGCAATGGCATATATAGATAGACTAAAAATTTAGTCTCTAAATAAGTGCATATAACATCCACAGAAGCATCAGTGCAAACCTCTGGTATTGCAAGATACATGCTACCTAATTGAGGGAGTTAGCATAGCAATGGAATTGTTAGCCATGATCTCCATCGAAACTCTTATTGATTCAGTTTCATGGCTCTGCTTAGTTCGAGCCAGTTTTTCTGCCAAAGACTCATTTAGTTCCACAATCACTTCTTAATCATAAAAATGCATGCACAAGGATATACTAGGTACAGCCCCTAGTCTACCTTCAAGCCAACAAATAACTAAGGATTCCAAGTTTCAAATGCAAAACCGTCTTCAACTAAGGCTTGCATACCATGTCAGACTATAATTCCAGCAATCTATCAAAAAATTTCACATACAAGGGATTGGATATCAAGATGGCCAGTACAATATTTGCCAAACTATCTATTTTGACTTTTTAAGTCCCTCATTCTTCTTCATAACTTCATTACTCATCTTTTTCTAGTTGATTAATTAATGTGTTCCTGTAATGTTTCAATAACTGTAATGATATATATAATGGATAAGATATAAACAAAAAATGCTTAATCAGGATCAAGGTACCCTGGAGTGCCAACAACAAAAGTTGATACATGACTGCCATCATTAGTTGGAAAACTCTTGGATAGGCCAAAATCTGATAGTTTAGCTTGAAGATATTCATTCAGCAGGATATTTGTCAACTTGACATCCCTGTGGATTATGGGCAGCTTGCAACCATAGTGCAAATATTCCAGTCCTACAAAATTCCATATATAATTGAGACATCATTTATCAACAAAGTCCATAAACGAAAGAAAACAAAAGAGAAGAAAAATGAGTGCAAGTAAAGGACAACGATGATCAATTACTTACTGACCTTGTGCAACATCTATTGCTATTTGTAACCGATCTTTCCAAGTCAAAAATTTGTGCATTTGTTCATTCCACGCATCAAAACTAAATCTCTTTCATCTAAAATTGTCTTAGAAACTATACGCAGTCCTTTTGATGTCATCTCTTTAGCCCTTAGCATCTTTTTGTTCTTTGACATGTTTGAGTAGGCTAGGAATATCAATTCATTAGTTGTTCTTTATAGCTCCATTGTCTGTTTCAATAATCAAGAAAGAGAACTTATATTAGACAAAATGGTAGGAGACGTTTTATTCAACAATGCCCAACATACTTGCATCAAATCAAAACCAACTGCATAAAGTAAACACTAAGGCTACAAATGACATCAAACATAGCAAATGACATGTACTAATATCTAAGAGTGTAAGAGAAATAGATTACCACATAGTTTTTCAAGCATAGAGAAATGGTTCAGCATAAAAACTGCATATAATGCATAAAGACACCAGAAAATAAACAATATTGGCAATGAAAACAAAAGTCCACAAACTTAAGAGAAAGGTAGATAGCAAATGATAGGGCAGTAGGAAATTCACATTATTAGTTATCTGAGAAGCCTAATGCTCTACAACACTACCAAGGTTCCACTTTATTTAGCAATTAACTTGGACAAGTAGATAAATGGCATAGAGGTTAAGGCTACCTCAGCATTGCAGAAATTGTACAGACGATCCATCACTTGAAGCTGCTAATGACCATACTTCTAAAACTCCTACTCACTGTAATCCGGAATGGCAAGACAAACCACAAAAAAGAAGTTAGGGAATAGCTGATAGATCGAAGGCAATATCACATACCAACAAACAAATCAGATATAGAAAATTTCCCTTTGCTGTATTGCTATCAACTACCAAGAATAAGGAATAATGGTGAAGATTCTAGATAACAACCTAGATCATCCAATAAAGCTGACATACTACATGATATATATATATATATATAACCAGCTTCCACTATATTATAGTAGAGAAAACAGTTTAAGAGACTCAATTCCACTAAATTAACCCACTAAACATCCATAAAACTATAGAACATAGTCTCATTACCCATACTAAACTGCTAAATTCAAACAAATATATTCCATTTTTTGCTCATTTGTTTTCCTTCCATCTCCTAAACAACATTTAAACAGATCACTAAATTTCATATATGCATCATATATATCCCATTTAAGAAACAACAATGTATTAGGTTGGATATTTAAAAGAAAACAATAATCCTTTTAATAATGTATTAATTGTGGTTGCATACCTTGAAGAGTTTTGAGAGGTAATCCTCTCAAGGAATGACGCCTCTTCAGTCATAAACATGCTCTTTTGGATTTGTGAAGTAGTCATCTACAAATGTGGTCATGTCCACAAAGAAAAACTCTGTCATTTCTGCATAAAGGTGAGAGTAATCATATTGAGAACAATTAATAAAAGCAAAAATCATGAAGAACAACTACTCATCAAAGCAGTAACCCAGAAAAGAACTACAATCCTTATAGCACAAAACCTAAAAGCCCTATTACCCAAAACCCAGCAACAGATCTAGTGAAATCCTAAAACTCAAATACCCAAAACCGAATTCCCAAATCCTAAATCCCAAAACCCAAAACCCAGCAATTTTGATTCCAACAATTACCATAAGAGAAATAATCGTCAGAAAATCAAAGCTCCAAATAGTATTGTAGTTGTCTCAATCCAACTGTCCAAGTCACCTGCATCAAAATTGAAACCTTGAATTCATCGAAATCGATTTATGAGAGATGTAAGGGATAGAGCTTACCAGGCTAGAGACGAATCTAGAGAGAAGCTAGGGCTAGGTCAGGCAACGCCGACAGCTTCCTCGTCGTCTCCGTTGAGGTAGACGAGGCTGAGAGAGATGGGGGTCGAGAGAGATGTGGGTTGAGGTTTTCGGTAAAGAGATAGACGAGGCAGACGAAGGTGTGAATATTTTGGGTTTTTGCGAATATTTTGGGTTTTTACTCAAGAGCTGTCGAGAGATGTCGAGGTTTCTGGTGCTGTGAGTGTTTGTTTTTTGGTTTTGTGAGTGTGTTTGTCGAGGTTTTAGCTTTTAACTTTTTTGTTTTTGTTTAAGTGTTGGGGGGAGAATTTAATTTTGAGCTACAATGTAAAAGGGAAGGTATGGGCAGATTGAAGTTGGCATTCATTTCGACACTAAATCACACAACGTAAAACCTATAAATGTGGTCTGATGCCTGAAATTTTAAGTTTTGGCATTGCCTCCATCAAAATTCATGTTCCCTCTCTAAGTTTGGGGCTAAATTTGGGGAGAAAATTGGAGGGAAATATTGGCTGACATGGTTTTGTTGTAAAAACATACACTCACACCACATTTTTATTACAAAACATCGTATCATTCTTACATGTTGGTCACCTTGCAATCTGGGCTCAAATTTTTACACATTCACACGACGATTTATTTAAAAACTGACATCTAAAATGTTAAAAATTAGTCACAAGACGATTTATTGTTATACGTCGTCTGATAGGCGTTGTTTAAAGCTGTTTTTGTGGTAGTGCATACAAAGATATCGATCCCTGTGGAAGAGAGCATCAAGAGATGTTAACAGATGTGCATACACCAAGGAAAGGAAAGAAAATAATAGGAGTGGAAAAAGCTAGGCACACTAAAGCAATCATAGTCGACGTACTTGCATTAATCTTTAGAGGCCTTAGGCTAGAAAACAACCATCTCCAATCTGATCCAGAAACACCTTCATATTCTTGTCAGAAGAGCCACCTTCACTCACAGCCTCTCTTGCCAGATCCTTCCATTTCTTAGCATTCATCCTCATCTTATCACTTTCCATAACCACATCCAAACAACTCTTAATTTCCTCACCCACAACAACACCCTCCTCATTCGGTTCCACCCTAACTCCTGTCTTCCAAGTGTCCTCTATCAGCTTGGCATTTGTCCCCTGGTCTGTCCACTGTGGAAATGCCACCACCGGCACCCCAGAAACCAAACTCTCCAAGGTTGAATTCCAGCCGCAATGTGTCACAAAACAACCCAATGAAGGATTTGATAGAACCTCCACTTGACTACACCACGGCACTATCATCCCAAGCTCCTCTAGTTCCTCTCTGCAACTCACTTTGTCTTCTTCTTTCTTCTTTCTCTCCGTTCTTCTGGTTTTCTCTAATCACCCACAAAAACGGACGACCCGATATCAACAACCCTTTTGCAATTTCCTCCATTTGAATCTTGGACAGCACGGAAATGCTCCCAAAGGAGACGTATACCACAGACTTTTTTGGCTTTGATTTATCAAATAAATCAAGGTACGCTGAGTCCTTTGATTTATCAAATAAATCGCCTCCGAATGATTTATCATATGGATCCTTGCCGTCCAAGAAAACAGAAGGTACGTATTAAAGGACCGATTCCGATCAAGTTGTACTTGTCGATTGCTTTCAAGGCTTCCGGCTCAAGTGCATCGAACGTGTTTACCAGGATGGTTGGCTTGCTTTATTTTCCTAGTTGCTCGAACTGTTCTTCAAACAATGGCAAAGCAAAGTCGTACGGATTCGAATCGGAATCCACCATGAAGGAGGGAAGGTCGCGGCTCTTCAGCGGTAGTGGCAGTCCTGGTAATTCTACTCCATGGCAAGGATTACAATTGTTAGTCATAGCACTGTTTCTAATGAGATTTTTGTAGCCGTTGAAGTAATAGTAGATACAAGCATTAAAACAAATGTTCAATTATTATGCAGATCTTTTTTTAGATACTACAACATTTAATACAACAAAAATCAAAAAGAAAAAACAGTCTCCACAGAAGTTACATTCAAGCAATATTTCTTGCACTTGTATCAACAACCTGTCCTCTTTCTTGGTTCACACCAACTTGTCTCAATGACGGAGCTTAATTTCAGCTACAAATTCCAAATCATTGTTGACAAAGAACAAAATTGGAAGTAACCCAAGAAGTTCATGAAACATGGAAATATAATTTAATAGGCATTATTTGTCTGTTAAATTTTCCAAACTGCACTCATCCAGGATCTCTTTATAAATCCTTTCAATTTTCGAAAAACATACGAACCAACTAAAAGATATATATTGTACAAATGAGAACCCAAAATCAAAATTCAAACCAAACAAACCCAAAAAAAAAGGGAGAACTGGTGATAGGTAATACCAATTTGTAGGCACCGATATAATTCGGTTATCAACAGAACCGGTTCAAACCGCAGCAGTCAATCACTCCGATCTCTCACTCAGCAATAACAAAACCCTATACCAATCACCCGAATTGGTCTGGTAAGGATGCTAAATACGATCACCTAAAGAAACGATGATGAGTAGAGATGTAGACTGGTAATAAGGATGATCAAACAGTAGAGAATGGTTCAGATCGTTGAAAAAAATGATAGATAAGCCATACCTGTGGAAGAAGGTTGTCCAGTCCCAGCTTGCTCCAATTCGAAGTTTCCTTCTCTGCTTCGGCCAAGACTTTCCTCTCGAAATCAAAATCAAACCGCCTGGTGTTTAGGGCGTACTCGGTGGATCGTTTAGCAGGGCGGTGAAGTTCGTCGATTGGTGTCGAAATCGAGAGGTTTCATAAATGGGGATCGATAGAAAGGCGAGAATGGGTACAATAGACAGAAGAAATAAAAGGAAGCGATGTAATATAGGTCCAACTCTATTCTGCGTGTTATTAAGTGTTATAAACAGTGATTAGTAACCGTGTTAAAAACAGGAAATTTAGTTGTTTGAACAATGAACAAAAAATAGATATATGGTAAATGTCGAACACTGTGGCGGGCTGAATCCATACGAGCGCAGCCGGGAGTTGAAGTTCACTCGCCACTTTCGCCACCCAAGAGAGTAATATGGTGTACACTATACAAGTGTAAGGGCGTCCCTCATTAGCGCTAGACATCACGATATCTGCGATTGCTTGCGAGCCACGGCGCCTTAATTCGGACATGTAGTGATGTATGTCAATATCCCCGGGCTTAAACCCGTCGTCATAGCCGTCAGAGAAGGGAGCAAAGGTCAGGCCACGAGGCATACTTGAGCCGTTGTCTATGCGGCGGTGGGCAGATAGGGCTGTGACAAACGTCACATCAGCGTCGGTGGTTCTGATGAGACGCTTGACAAATTGCAGGGAAGGATTGATGTGGCCTTGCGCAGGGAATGTGACGAGAAGGAAGCGGTGTTGTGTCATGGTGGTGGCTGCGGTTGTGGAGGCGCGTTATGCAGCGTAACATATATATGTGTTTGGGATGTTTAGAGGCGGAGACAAGAAAGATGAGAAAGGCTAATTTGTGGTGTTGCGGACATGGGGCTTCTTCTGTCACAGGTGGTCGGACGTGGTAAGAGACAGATCGAGAAAATTCATTGACGATTACTGACTGGTACACATGCATCGATGCATGCAACTGAATGATATGACCAACAAAACAAAAGTGGCCGTTGGCAAATTTGAATCCATAATAAAGACTCTAGCTAGCCTCATGCGTATATTGCAAAAGATATTTTGCATGGAAATACTGGAAATTCTTGTATGCACGACGTGTATTTACACGACACAATCTTAACTGTTCATAACAATTCATATGTTTGACCACCATGTTTTTATATTATTTCTTCTAATCCTGACCATCCATGTATGTATGTGAAGATACACGCCGTGTACTAAAGATACCCTCATGGAAATACATGTTAGTCGTTGTTGCATGTTTAGACGAAGGGCCGCGCCAGGATGGCTTAGGAATATGTCGATTCAAACCGACTAGTTAATTTGAATTGTAACATTTCTTCTCATAAACAAACAGTTTAAATCGACGTCGATTTCTTTAGGCATGAATTTGGGTGTTCAATTAGGCACTGATCATTGGCAATTGATATGGTGGTTAACTGGTTAAAATAATTTTGAATTTAGATTGTTAATCTAGAATTCAAGTTTTTACTGGTTGGTGCATGCATGCAAAGCATACACAATTCAAAGATTGATATCCCTTTCACGATAGGTATACCTCATTGAATTTTTTGAGACAATATTCAGCCCCACACTTGAGTTACTAGATTAAGCGTGAAATAATTTTCTTGGCCAGAAATAATTCTACGTATCAATGCGCCAATGCCCGCTACATTTTTCTCCAAGAAAATATTGGTTTACAATTTCTATCAAATCAAACTATTATTTCATAAGATGTTAACAGATAGATGTGCATGACTAAATAATAGAAGTGGAAAAAGGCACACACTAGCTAAGCAATCATAGTCGTTAACAGACGTACATGCATGCATCTATAGAGGCCTTAGGCCAGAAAACAACCCTCTCCAATCTGATCCAGAAACACCTTCATGTTCTTGTCAGAAGAGCCACCTTCACTCACAGCCTCTCTTGCCAGACCCTTCCATTTCTTAGCATTCATCCTCATCTTATCACTTTCCATCACCAAATCCAAACACCTCTTAATTTCCTCACTCACAACAACACCCTCCTCATTCGGTTCCACCCTCAGTCCTGTCTTCCAAGTGTCCTCTATCAGCTTGGCATTTGTGCCTTGGTCAGTCCATTGTGGAAACGCCACCACCGGGACACCAGAAACCAAACTTTCCATCGTTGAATTCCAGCCGCAATGTGTCACAAAGCAACCTAATGAAGGATTTGATAGAACTTCCACTTGAGAACACCACGGGACTATCATCCCAAGCTCCTCTAGTTCCTCTCTGCAACTCACTTTGTCTTCTTCTTTAGCTTCTCCGTTCTTTTGGTTTTCCCTAATCACCCACAAAAACGGACGACCAGATAGCAACAACCCTTTTGCAATTTCCTCCATTTGAATCTTGGACAATACGGAAATGCTCCCGAACGAGACGTATACGACAGACTCTTTTGGCTTTGAGTTCAGCCAACCTAGGTACACCGAGTCCTTTGATTTCTCAAATAAATCGCCTCCGAATGATTTATCGGATGGATCCTTGCCGTCCAAGTAAGCAGAGGGTATTAGAGGACCGATTCCGATCAAGTTGTACTTGTCGATTGCTTTCAAGGCCTCCGGCTCAAGTGCGTCGAACGTGTTCACCAGGATGGTTGGCTTGCTTTCTTTTCCTAGCTGCTCGAACTGTTCTTTGAACAATGGCAAAGCAAAATCGTAGGGATTTGAATCCACCATGAAGGAGGGAAGGTCGCGGCTCTTCAGCGGTAGTGGCAGTCCTGGTAATTCTACTCCATGGCAGGGATCACAACTTTTAGCCGTAGCATTGTTTCTGATGAGATCTTTGTAGCCGTTGAGGTAATAGTAGTATATGTCGAACACTGTGGCCGGCTGAATCCAAACGAGCGCGGCCGGGAGGTGAAGCTCACTCGCCACTTGCGCCACCCAAGGGAGTAGTATGGTGTGCACTATGCAAGTGTAAGGGCGGCCCTCGTTAGCACTAGACACCACGATATCTGCGAGTGCGTGCGAGCCACGGCGCCTTAACTCGGACTGGTAGTGGGGTATGTCATCCCCGGGCTTCAACCCGTCGTCGTAGCCGTCGGAGAAGGGAGCGAAGGTCAGGCCACGAGGCTTGCTCGAGCTATTGCCTATGCGGCGGTGGGCAGATAGGGCCGTGACGTACGTAACTTCGGCGCCGGTGGTGCGGATGAGACGCTTGACAAATTGCAAGGAAGGATTGATGTGGCCTTGAGCAGGGTATGTAACGAGAAGGAAGCGGTGTTGTGTCATGGTGGTGGTGGTTGCGGTTGTGGAGGCGCGTGGTACAAAAATTATACGAGGTATGGATTGGTTGGCTTGAGCTTGTTGTAGAGTAAGTCTTTGATGTTGGGAGGTGCAAGATGTGAGGTGAAGATAGAAGAGCATGTCGAGGGTTTATATAAATGGATGGGGTGAGAGATGAGTATGAGCAAAAAATGACGTTTGAGGTGACGAATTTCAGAGGCGGAGACAAAGAAAGATGAGAAAGGCTGACTTGTGGTGTAGTGGGAGTGAGGGTTGTCACAGGTGGTCCGACGTGGTTAGAGACAGAGTAAGCAAATTCAGTGACGATTACTGTTTGTTACACATGCGCGCAACTACATGATCTGCCCTAGCTGCTAGTTGGGGCCCTGCTCTTTTAGTCAATTATTATATAAGATCGGATTGGGTTAGATTAGTGTCACAATAAATGAATTTTTATATTTTAGAGAAATAAATAATTTATTAATTAAACAAACCAGTCTAATTACAAACCTACAAACGTTCGGCCGATAAATTATAAATAACAAATAACATGGGTCTTCAACTTAATCCAACTATAATGAGTGAAAGGGTTATTAAACCAACAACTTGTGATACTGAAGAACCTACAACCGAAAACATAAAAGCAACGATATCAATCAATCTACTACACTCACCAATCATGTTGGCTAGCATTGTCGTCGTCATTGCCGCCAGCTGTCATGAAGTAGTGAAGGTTACTAAATCGGAGCAACGATGTCCGAATAACCGCTGTCAATCGGATCTCAATACACATGTTATAAGAAAACCTACGCCCCAAAGAAAGAGCTCCCTCAAAATAACATCATACAAGCCACCATTGAAACTCAAGAAATGAATTAGTTGTGGCTAACGAAAGACGACCAAGAACAAAAACAAGAACCAAGAACCATAACCGTAGAAAATGGGGAGTGATGAACCCACGTGTGAGCACCCATAATCTAATAGAATAAACGAATATATATGTAAAAAGATTTGTTTATATTACCTTAATTTAGAGTGTCTAATGCGAGCTTAATTCATGTTTTGTTGTAGCAAACCTGTTACATAGTTACAATTATCTGCAACGAATGATACTTCAAATTTATGCATACATAAACGCCAAGTGTGAAAAAATTTCCTGATTGAAGTGTCTCGTTACTGCGATATAGTACCCATTGTAGTGTCACATATAAACTACAATATCCATGGTAATAAAACAAAGCATATAACTGATTTCCAAAGGTTGTTTCAAATTAAATCTTAACTGGAATATGTTCTCAGAAAGCTAGAGAGAGTGGCCGTACAGCCAATGCAATTGGTGTCGTCTTGAGCTCCTTATACTTAAATCAAAATTGCATTGGCTACAGTCCATGACCGGAACAACGACTTTTAACTGATGATTTCAACGCTTCCAATCAAAAAAGTTCAAACATCACCTGCAGTCCATGACGGGAACGACTTAATTGAATTCATTCCAAATAACAGCAAAAAGCAAAGCACTTGGGGGGGAGTTGGGGATTCTATAGCGATCGTAACTACACAAAACAAAAAGGTGGGAAACCAAAAACCCATATACTTTTTTTTTTTGTTTAAAATGAAAGGATTCGTATAGAAGATATGAACATATGCACAAAAACAATTATGAAATTAACACACATAATCAATATATAGAGAACATATTGTATACCTTCAAGACTTGATTGAGAAGATCCCTAGAATCCCCTTCTCTCTTCATGTGCAAGTTGAGCAAAGGAGCAAAACCAAACAACATCAAACTATCTCTTCTCACCACCTATTCTGAAAAAACAAAAAACAAAAAAAATTAAATAAATAAATAAAGGACAACGCGTACATCATATATGTTTATATCAATCCCTAACTAAATCAATCTCGGTCTACAGTTTTAACAAACGAATACTCAAAACTGCAAATTTTAAGGACAATGCTCAAAACACCCATGAAACCAAGCCATATGCACCACAGAAAACTGCATGCACCGATACTGAAAACAAAAACAAACGAAACAAATCAGAAACTTACATACAGCTCCTTGATAACTCTCAAATACTCCAATATGTTAACACATATATATATATATATAAGTATATAACAGAGAAAAGCAGAATTGCTGGGTTCTGTTTCTCTCTTACACATCTCTCTTACACAAAGTGATAGCGAGAAACTAATACTTAACGTTGCGCTTAATCCCAACGAAGTTTTGGTTAATCTATATATGCACGTACGTGGCTCTAGAGTTTAAGACCCTTCAGCTTTATTTAATTACTACAGCCATCCACTGATCAGACAAAATATGTGGTCACACAAAGATACTGATCATCAAACAAAGATTCTTCCTAATCCAAAAAAACATCGATGGAATTGATGCGTGGGGAAATTTAATCTGTAAATTTTGGACCTACGTGCTTAGGTCATGGCCTCAAATCATATCATATCTGCTGCTTCTACACACTATCAGAAGAAAAGTTTTAGACGACGAAAAAAAAAAACCAGGCCGACGAATTGTTTTTTCGTCAGCTAAAGACCACTTTAGCAGACGAAATTTTCTTTCGTCGGCTAATTAAAAATTTTCGTCAGCTAAAGTGGACTTTAGCCGACGAAATATGTGAACTTTAGTCGACGAAATTTTCAAAAGTTTAGCCGACGAAATTTTCAAAAGTTTAGCCGACGAAATTTTTAAGAGTTTAGCCGACGAAATTTTTAAGAGTTTAGCCGACGAAATTATAAATTTTGTCAGCTATAAAGTGTCTTGTATTTACAGATTTGGACAACAACTCATCTGAAAAAAAAAACTATACGGTTGAACCTTCAAACGCAAAAAAGTCGTGAAATAAGATATGACCAGAGTGGTGAAATACGTCTACGGTTGAAAAATGACGGTATTCCGGTAAAGTCTCGGTGCCGATAGTTGACTTACCATTATTATTCACTATGCTGCAGATTTGGCGTTTGGTGTCTAATTGACTATGGTGATACCTTTCCGAAAGCGTAACAGCGCTACGAGTCAAACTCATTGCGATGCCATGACATATAGGCTTTTTTGGCCATCCGAGTCCTTTTAGGGCTTCAAAATGCAGTTTTCTTATTTTTCGATTAGAGTTGACCGTTTCGATCGAGCCCTTAACTTTGTCGAATCCAGTTGCATTTTTTTATCATACATATCTTTCATCATAATGATCATATCTGACGGTCGAATTTTGGTTTGTGAATTTTAGTCATCGGAATCATAACGTGTCTACTATTTTCCGTTATTCGGGTTTATGGGGAGCCCTATCGTCGGAAGGTAAATGTCTCAAAATTTTTATATGGGCAGTTGCGTCTCATCTACATGAGAGTTTTTTGTGTGGAAGGTTTGATCAAACTACGTAATATAGAAGGAGATATGAGCGTTTTCGTGTGATAAGTGACGATGGATTATGGTCGACCGTTTCGATCGAGCCCTTAACGTTGTCGGATCCAGTTGAATTTTTTACCATAGACATATTTAGTCATAATGATCATATCTGACGGTCGAATTTTGGTTTGTTAATTTTAGTCATCGAATTCACAACGTGTCTACTAATGTTGTATAACTTGTTTAGTAGGTTATACACCTTTGTGAACCAACTCTACATAGGAAGCAAAATTATTAAAAATCTCATGAAATAAGATGTGTTCAGAATGGTGAAATACGGCTATGGTTCAAAAATCACGTAAATCGGGTAAAGTCTCGGAGCTGATAGTAGCGGTTAACCCTATTTACCGTTATTATTTCTTATGGGGAGCTCTATCGTCGGAAGGTAAATGTTTCAAAATTTTTATATAGGTGGTTGCGTCTCATCTACGTGAGAGTTTTTCGTGTGGAAGATTTGACCAAACTACGTAATATAGGGGGAGATATGAGTGTTTTCGTGAATTTATAGACTTTAGCCGACGAAAATATGTGAAAAGTCGTCGGCTAAGATTGTTTTTGCCGACGAATAACCTAATATTTCGTCGGCTATAGTTATTTTTTAATTTTTTAATTACATACTATAGCCGACGAATACGTTAGGGTATTCGTCGGCTAAACCCTAAATTTTTTGGCGGTCCACCAAAATTTTCAAATGACTTTAGCCGACGAAAATATATGAAAAGTCATTGGCTAAAGTCGAAAATTTTTAAAATTTTAAACCAAAATTTTTTGGCGGTCAACCAAAATTTTCAAAAGAGTTTAGCCGACGAAAAATAAAGAATTTCAATGGCTAAAGTTCTTTATATAGGCGAAGATGACAGGAAGAGTTTAGCCCCCTGCTGAGCCCTGCAAAGCCCTGCCGAGCCCCCTGCCGAGCCCTGCCAAGCCCCCTGCCGAGCCCTGCCAAGCCCCCTGCGGAGCCCTGCCGAGCCCCCTGCCGAGCCCTGCCGAGCCCCCTGCCGAGCCCTGCCGAGCCCCCGGCCGAGCCCTGTCGAGCCCCCTGTCGAGCCCTCTGCCGAGCCCTGCAAAGCCCTGCCGAGCCCTGCCGAGCCCCCTGCCGAGCCCTGCCGAGCCCCCTGCCGAGCCCTGTCGAGAAATTCAAAACAAATAGAAACTTTAGCCGACGATATTCAAACACTATATTCGTCGGCTATAGTGTTTTTTAATTTTTTTAAAATAAGGTTTAGCCGACGAATAACCTAATATTTCGTCGGCTATAGTAATTTTTTAATTTTTTATATTGTTTAGCCGACGAATAACCTAATATTTCGTCGGCTATAGTAATTTTTTAATTTTTTTATATTGTTTAGCCGACGAATAACCTAATATTTCGTCGGCTATAGTAATTTTTTATTTTTTTAAACCGGGGTTTAGCCGACGAAATATAAAATATTTCGTCGGCTATAGTTATTTTTTTATTATTTATTACGCACTTTAGCCGACGAAGTATTCGTCGGCTAAAGCCTGGGACTATTGCCGACGACATTTTTTTCGTCGGATAAAGTGGGACTATAGCCGACGAAAAAAAAAATTTCGTCGGCTAAAGTCATCACAGACGGCCTTTTCCCGACGACACTATAGCTGACGAAGGCTCGTCGGCTAAGGTCTTAGCCGACGAATTTTTTTAACAGGCCGACGAAAATTTTTCGTCGGCTAAAGTACTTTTTCTGGTAGTGACAGGTTGATATATAATTGCATGACGTGATGCTAAAGAAACATACAATTTCCAACGCAAGAGAAAGCGACTTAACATATAATGCAGAGCTGAAGAGCCAACTGAGTCGTCCGTTTAAATTGATATAAGTTCTGTTAAGGTGATATGTGATTGCTTCAACTATGTGCAAGACGTACTATGGCACAGCTGAACCCAAGATATATGAACAGAAGCTACTGTCAAATGCTCATAGATGAGTTTGAAGGTGAAAGAGAGTTGAGGAAGAGCATTGTGGAACATATAAATATGATCAAGATACTACGCTCTTCTTTTTTTTTTGTCATAATGGAAGTGCTAGGTTTAGAGTTTAGACTTTTGCAACTGATGGACACAATATATTTTGATGGATATTGATGCAATGAAAAGTTTGATGGTTCATTTAGTAACGGTCTCAAGAACAACTCTTCAGTCTATATAAGCAAGTGTGTCATGAAACTAGTACATGGTGCACATTAAACCGGTAGACTTTGAGTAGACTTGCATATAAAATCAATAATACTCTAAAAAACAACCCTCTCAAATGTCTACTTTTCACATGGAAGACGGTGACTTATGCATGCCGAAGTCTATTTGTACATGAGAAACGTTCTAAGACAATTAGTGGACAATTGTCAACGTAACGTTAGACCTGGCACAAGTAAGTCATGAATAAATGATCGAGATTCATGTACAACTGGTAAACAAAAGAGGTACATTCGTCTTTGTAAACACGTAGACCCCTTCTCTAACAAAATACATAGACCCAAAAGATCCAGTATCACTTTTCCGGGTTCCCGCTAAATATCACTCCCTCCTTTTTTCTTTCCCGCTCTCTAAAACTTCCCTCCCTTTTCCCCCACCAAACCCTCTCTCTCTCTCTCTCTGAAACGAGCCATGGAAGCAAATTCCAATCGAACTTCCAGGCCACCTTTGGGCACCTGCACCCGCAGCCACTCCCAGATCCATCTCCACCGCACCCGCTCGGGTCGGGTCATCAACAGCCAACTCACCGCCTCCGGTCCAGACCGGAAAAGACCCAGACCATCCGATTCTCCCGACGGCGACGTCCTCCTCAGCTCTCTGATTAAGGATCTCCGCGTCAAACGCGTCTTCTTCCAAACCTACAAGCCGCCCGAAAATCTAATCGCCGACACCAAATCGGGCACCGAGTTCTCTTTGCCTGAACCGGAGGATAATTCAAAGGAGCCGAAGACCGAGATTCAACAGCCTGAAATTTTGGGATCAGGTTCCGATCTCGGCGGTGCATCCGGTCCCGATCCGGATTCTACGCTGACGTCATCACCTGAGTCGAAGGCGAATGGAGTTGAGCTCAAAATTGATAGCGAAACCAAAACGGTGTGTCCTAGTTTGTTTTGTTCCTAGTATTGTTTTACATTTTTGCTGGATTTTAGTTTTAGTTGGAAATGTTGCTCATAGAAATGAAGATAGGATTTGTTACGTTTGTGGCTATGGAGTGTTTTTACTGTTTACTATCTTACTATTTGTGCTAATGACAGGTTCTTAAGACTCGAAAGAGAGTGTTTAAAGCTCCCGGCTCGTTTAGTTATAGAGGAATGCTTCCTTATTTGAAGGATATCACCCAAGACAACTCTTGTAATTTCTTTGCACTCTTACCTGCTTCTTTTATAGAAATTGTAGAATGCATAAAATGATGTTTTATTGTGTACAAGTGTATTTGGTGGAACTAAATGCTATGTACTCGCTGGTTAAAATTACAGGCATGCTAGAGTTTTGTGAACTGCCGAATCGTGGTAAAGGACAGAATGAGAATATTGATTTGGGAGTATCTTGTGAAGTTCAAAAGTTAAATGTCTCGGAACCTTTTTCCACTTCAGCTATGGAGGATTCTCAAGTTAACACGGATGTTGTAATGGTCATGTCAACTGATGGTAATCCACCAGCGGAGAAAATGGGGACTGCTGTTAAGGATGATATTTTCTCCTCTTCCGTAGATCAAACTGTGAAAGATATAAATCCCCAGTCTTCTCCAAGCATGTGTAAGGATAATGAAGTGGTTCAACACAAGGAAAACTCCAAACAGGCTCAGTATGAAGGGATTGAAAATATAGATACAGGGTATCCTTGTGATGTCCGAAGTCAAAATCATACAAATGAGCAGAGAGTTGGTAATAGTGAAGAGGTTTTGAATCAGATATGTGACTTGCATGAAGAATCTATCCAGATGACACCGCCAGATGCTGAGATACTTGATAAACTACAGGTGGAAGTAAAAGTAATCGGTAGAGCTGAATATGTTCATCCGAGTACAGATCAAGGTCTTGGGAAGCCAACCAGTGGAAATAATTATAGAGATGTTGCACAGGTTGATCTTAGGCATGAATGTAGTCCAAAGAGAAAACTAGTAAGGATCCTAAGAATTTTGGAACTTTTCTGTGTATTTGTTATCTGAGAAATATAATTCTAACTTTTAAGACATTCCTGTACTAGGAAGAAGATAGTTGATTAACGATTCTTACAAAATTTAACTTATATGTCTGCTAATAATGGTTTTTGTGGTTTCTGTTTCCACAACAGGTTTTAAATCCTTGTTCAAGGCTGAAACTATTTAAGAGTCCGGGTTCAGTCAGCTACAGAAGATTACTTCCGTTTCTTATGGATATGGACAAAGGTAACACCTGCCACTTTCCTACTTCTATTCAAATTTATATTCAAAATTACAAATAATTGATAGTTCTGAAAAGTTGGGGCCTTGAATGGAAATAAGTTAACCTTTCTTAAAATTCATTTTCGTAGGTGCTTCAGTATCCAGTCACTCTGAAAGTACCCTTAAGGATCTGGTACAAAGGCAACCCTTGACACCCTCTCAGCTAGGACCTCCAATAGAGATATCGAATGTTCTTTTGTTTCATGCAGAGCCTGGCACACCAGCACCTCAATTGACAAATGCTAATGGTTCATCTAATATTGATGGATCAAATATAATATCTCCTGAACATGTTACTGGATCTCAGATTCCATCTAATGTACAAAAGGAAGTGCATGGTCAACATTCTGCGTCAGATAAACAGAGTAAATTGGACACTTCCCCTAATGTTATTTGGAATTTGGGGCAGGCAGCAGAACTATCAGTCCCTATATTGGGTCCTAAAAAGGCCAAATATTCTTCTGAAAAACCTGGTGTGAGAACATCCGGTCCAGAACTACCAGCCACAAGTGTGTTATCTCTTGGTACTGTTGACGACTGCATAAGCTCAAAAACAGCCTTAAATGATGGTGGGAAGCCAGTTGAAGCCAATGGCTCATGTCAAAACTCATCTGAAATTAATGCCACAGTTTCTTCAATTACTCAGGCAGTTGCAGTCAGAAAAGGGATCCTTCAAAGAAATCCACGAGGATGCAGAGGACTCTGTACTTGTTTGAATTGTGCTTCGTTTCGACTCCATGCAGAGAGAGCTTTTGAGTTCTCGAGAAATCAAATGCAAGATGCTGAAGAAGTAGCTTTGCATTTGATGAAGGAATTATCAAAATTGCGTAATTTATTAGAAAAGTCAGCTGCGACAAATGATCATGTTGTCACTTTTGATGAGGTCAGTGCTGCTTGAATCAAGATGTGGTTAAAATTTTATTTTATTACTTCCACTTTCAATACTTTTTCTATGCTCATCAAATTCCAGCCCCTATTTATATTACTTGATGCATTTGGTTGTGCAAATTGGATACATCTTTGTTATTTACAAATTGCAACGCTTAGTTACTAGAAGAACTTTTGGTACACAAAAAAGTGTTAGAATTTTGATGCTTTGGAGTTTTAGTAGTTGGTTGAGTCTATCACCCATTTTTATCAGGAATTAATTATAAGAAAAAAGTAGATAAGATTACCTATAGGCTGCAACAGGGCTCACATTATTTTGATTGATGCATCTTAATTATACCTTGATGGTTATCTAAATTATTATTCTTTCAAAATTATTAGAATAAAGGGGAATGGAAATTAATGATTGTTCTGGCATTCTTGTAAACAACAGTAAATACCTATGTACGAATACAGCATGATGGAACAACCATGTCCGCTGTTAGTATAATACTGTTCTTACAAACTTGAGATGTGTACTGTGTCGCCGAGTAATGAGCTAGCCGTTTGCTAAATTACCGCTAGGCTAGAAAATCATTATTGTTATTTTTTATCTATTGAGGTGCATCCTCAGCAATTGGAAGGGTTTTTCAAATAAAGACACATTATTAGATTGGAGGCTTATCTAATTATATCCCTTGGATTTCTCTCTAGATGAAATGGAACGTTTAAACATTGCATTGGTCCTGTAGATATTAGTGCTCATGCATTAAAATTTATTGCTTGTTCTATTTTTTTATTTCAGGACAAGTAATGCTCTTTTTTTTTCTTTTCTTTTTGTATCCTCAAAAAAAAAAAAAAAGTAATGCTCTTTTTAAGAATTATGAGATCCTTGTTTCTGAAAGTAGCATTTTGTGCCATTTGTTTTGTTTTGTTTTGTTTTTTTTGCATCACTCATATATATTATTCTTTTTTCAGAATGCTCGTATATATTATTCTACATTTGCCGGAAAAGGAAAAACATGTTGATTTGTTTGCAATAACTTTATCAGAAGTATTCTGCTTTGAGTGGGGTTTTGATGTTTGAATTACAAATGACTTCTCCATGTCCATTTTTTTCAGGTGAAAAGCGCTTGCAGGGAAGCATCTGAAGCAGAAGACCTTGCAAGAAACCGTCTTGGGGAAATGAATTACGATCTCAACATCCACTGCAGAATAACAGTGAGTGTCCACTGTCCAACATACTGTTTGAGAGTATTTCTTCCATTTGTGTCCTTTTGTTTGGTTATCCCCAGATAGGCATCGAAGTATTAAATCTTCCCTAAACTTGAATTTTCTACAGTGCTTGCACGAACCAAGGGTCAAGTTTGCAAATCACAGTGAGGAAAAAGTCATTCCAAAAGCCAAGTGTTCAAGCGATTAGATAGAAATTCTCATTCTTCCGTTATATCAGTAGAGGTCAGTTAGTTGTCAGCTGTCACCTTGTGCATATATGCCAGACGACTTTGGTTGAATTGATATTCAGGATTTTACTATTGCAAGTGTGAAGAAATTGTATCTGCGGTCCTTGGAAAATAATTACTACTGTTCTGTATTTTATTTGCATTTTGGAAATTCTTAAAAACTAAAATCTGGAGGTTGGGTACCTGATAAAATGCTTCTATATAGTATTATGATTCTATGACATTCACCGAAATGATTTGAGCAACTCCTTTATTTAATACATATCAACTGAAACTGTTATAAGAATGAAACTAGGATTGAGAGAATTGCCGCAACTACTATTGAAGAGCCTACGACATGCACTATCTCAAACTTTACACACAAAATTCTTCTCCCCCAGGAGAGACATGATTGTAATTCTCTAGGCAATACTTGTTGCAGTCATCAAACTTGGAGCACGGCCCTACATTAAGCAATTCCTCACCAGGTATTACATCTGCAGTTGGACGGCCTGCAAATTCATTACAAAAAGTTGAAATCAAATTTAATCCGTTATTCGAATATAGAATAGCCAATATTCAGAAGGGGTTTAAGTATCTGAGCTGAGAAAAAGTAAAGAAATGCATAGGATTCCAACGAAAAAGCTGCGAGCAAAGTTGGTGGAAGCCGTACTGCTAGTAGGTTATTGCGTTGTTCACTAATTACTCGTCCTTCTATCTTTCCTCTTGCTATGATATGCGATGAATAGTGAATCATATAGGTCTATTTATATTACATTTTGCATAGAGTATTTTTGGAAATGAATCCAATCTAATGTCTACGATTACATTACATTTCCATGCTTAGAGCATCTTTAGCGATGCTAGCCATTTTTAAGTTAAATTTTAGACAAATTAGCTAAAATGTCATTTTGGCTAGCCAACTAGCATCACATCAACATTATTCTTCAAATAGAAATTAAATAGTTTAAATATATTTATATATCACATAAAATATCTTACAAGAAATGCATTAAATTATAGCTAGCCTCATCTGAGTCATCTCGCTCTTTATATTTAGCTGGCGAGATAGCTAAAAATCATAAAAGTTAAACTTTGGCTAGTCTAGCTAAAGCTCCGAAAATATAAAAAAAAACTAAACACACTCTCTAAAATAACTAAAAGCTAAAATAGAGAGTCTGTTAAAGTTGCTCTTATTGTATTTTTGGAAATGACTCTGGTTGGAGTTATAGATGGAAGTTGTATGATATACTGTAGTCTGCCAATTAAAGAAAAATATACAGTAGGATTAATACATATAAAGGAAACGTAGAGGTATATGGGGACTGGAGTGCATACAAATAATCCTAACATAACACAGGATTATCTTGTGCTGGTTGAACTTGAAACTCTTTTCCAAGTAAAGGAAAGACATTTTTATTTACTTCCTTTCTATCTCAATTCCACATACATGCTTTCACAAATTCCACATCTTAGACCAACATGATAACAAGAAAGATAGTCCAGGTTCATCAAGGCATCGTTCACTCCAAGAATGAAGTACTGATGCTAAATCAAAGAGTGATTTTAATATTGTGAGCAAGTGAATTCCAGATTGTCAGCAGCAATCTCTTTTATATGGTTTAATTGCATATATTCTGTAAATCACACATTAATACTTGCCTTAGATAGCATACAACCTCTGTAAAAATGTCGAATCCCATGTTAAAAATTCTTTATGAGTTCCTATATCAGTAGAGAAGGTATGTGTCTGTGACTTTGAGTTTAACTTGTACTCTAGACATTGACAGTACTCGAGTTGTAATTGTGTTTTCTAGCTAGTAACAAACTATTCTAAGCTTACTGATTTTTGTGTTTAGGTAAATGGCTAGTACGTCTTTCAAATGCAATCATGTGTTGTTTGAACAGACGCAACTGTAGGAGGGTTTAATCAGACCTTATTGAGCATTAATTTTTGCCCACATATAGTGTTGTTTTACCCATATGGTTTCGTTACAAAGATAGCCAGCATGTTAAGCACTAATTTGTATATCACTTCCCAAGTCAATTATCAAACTTGTTAGAGAGATTTTCAAATTATAAAGTAAACAGAAGAATTATGAAATGATGGATGCACAAAACCAAGAGGCATGTATATGTTAAAAAGGCATATCAGTATGTAATGAAGAGGCATATATGTTGCTATTGTGTATTTCCGTTTGAACTCCAATTCAAACTGAACAGTTAGCACTTACAGATAACTCTTGCTGAAGAGTTATAATACAAATTGAAGAGATATGTTAGTATTTTGAAAACGCATAACTACTTCTACTATTTCTCTCGATCTCCATCTATATTTTCTTAACACCAGCAAAAATCTAGAAACTATAAAACTACAGATATAGTTTCTAGCAACTTTTGAGTTTCTTGAAAACCTTTGATCGAGTGTAAGGTTGATCTTCGTGAGTGCAAAACGAAAAACAACAATAGCAAGTGCTGGGCTTCATTGTATCATAAAGGCTTATTTGATCAAACCCCTTTGCACACTAGTTGTGGGGCAAATAAAGTCTAAAGGATAGCCTAAAAACTTACGGGCTTTTGAAGCAGTTTTTTCTTCATCAGTCATAACCACAAACACAATTACATCAACAAAATTCATCCTTCTACTGCAACTCGTTTGGTCCCTTGTCTTGGTTTATACTTAATATCATGTTTTTTTGCATGCAGTCTTCTGGTTCTTAATTTAGATTATTATGTTTTGGTCTAAAACTCAATGTTATGAGTTTATGAATGCCTGGAGGATTTTAGCTACGCTCATTTCCAATACCAGTGACAAATATATAACAGGCGTACGTAGGGGCCTAAAGCTGTTTAGTTAATTTCTTGTCTTAATCAATGATTTCACAATCCCATATTCCCAGTGAGCTATGAGCAAGAAGATTTTCAGAGAACAGATTGACATTGTAAATGAGAAATTAAACAATAGACAATGAAATTTTATTATATGAAACAGATCTTCAACAAATGCCAACTTAACAAGTTTGGTGTTACCATCGCTAAACCCCCCACCAAAGCAACAAAGATTTCAATTTATTTGACATGGCTCTAAACCCTGTGTACACAAACAGTACTAAAGAATGAATTCAAACTGATCAATCAGCTGGAATGATCAGTTTCTACACTCAGCAGGAAAACCTTGTGGGAAGCGTTTGAAATCGGAGCAGTAGTTGTAGATCATGAAGTACTTCTGAACCCATCTCAGGCGTCTTCGGCTAGGAGCATCAAGTGCATTGGTCTGCCAACTAGCCAGAGAATCAGAGAATGATTTCGATGATTTAGCGTCGACGACATTGAAGTTTCTGTAGTACGCTGTAAAGGGTGCCTTTGACCAATCTGTTTTCACTAATCCCCCTCTTGTAGCCCAATCATCAGCATTCCAAAGGCTTGAGTAAATCCTCATTGGTTGGTTCTTAGGAAATGGAACACCAAGCGATTCAGCATTCTTGAACACTCTAATGGGAGTGTTGTCCACCAAGAAACTGCAAAAAGGCAAGCAACCCAATTAGGCCATAAATCCAATGGGAAAAAAGTTGGAACAGTTGTTCCTTTGCTAATGCATTTGATTGCAATTTCAACATCAAAAAATTGAAAGAGTGTTTACACATGGACCAGAAATGTATGTTTGTTTAGTGGCTTAGGGGATCCCACAGGCAAGAGTTGGACTTGTGGAATGGGCACTCCACTATGAGAGGAAGTCAAGGCAAGTTTTTTACCAAATTTTGGTCCATGATGCACTGTAGTGTTATACCTTCAGGTTAATTAGGTCGAAATTGGACATGTTTTCTGTACAAGAACATACGTGAAGGAACAAATCATTTGGTAAACGAATTTGGCAGTCGAGCAGAAAAATATAATATGAAGGCGCTACTCGTTACCAAAAAATATAATATATGGACATAAAGCATATACGTACATTATGTGTTGGGGCTTCCAGATGATGGAGTAAGTGTGGAAGTTTTTTGAGGGGTCAAACCAGAGATAGAATTGCTGCTCTCTGTTTCCCTTGCCCTGAGTGAAAACATTGGTATGCAACACATATGGATCCCCACTGACATTTCCCAAGAATTCAAAGTCGATTTCATCATGTGTAGGGCCTTGAGAAGACAACTGCAGATATAGGCAAAACCAACGCAACAGTTAAAACTGTAGCTTATAGTTGAAACTAAATAACCAACCACCGAAGTGAATCTATAGTAACTTTCTAGTTTCTACATTCGATGCGACCCATGAAGTTTCAGAAACTTCCACTCTTCTATTTTATGTCTCACTGGAAAGATGTTTCGATGGGGCTTTAATCATTTATAGAAATTTTACCTTAACTCACTTTAATTTAAAAAAGAGGTGAGTTTTTCCTTTTTTGAAAAAAAAGAAAGAAAAAGAGTTAGGAATGACGTATTGAGAGTAAACGACAATTATTAGAAAATAATGAAGAATGTATAGCTAGCATGCATTTAAGGTACATGTAAGGAACGTATATATTTTTATTTTTCAAAATACGTACGTAGTAGGCAGTGACGGTGCCGGCAGAGTTTCCGGCGACAAGCTTTAGTTGCATGTCAATCCTCCCAAAGAGGTACTCTTTCTTGGACTGGAATCCAGAGCCAGAAACCTTGTCCAAAGACAGAGAAAGAAGCTGACCTCCCTTGAATATCTTAGGACGGTTACCACCCCATGTCAAGTCAAAGTCTTCGTAGAAGTTGCCAGCATAAGAGCCTACTATGAAAGAGCTCAATGCTAAACCAACCAGCAAGACCAAACAAGCCCCATTACCAGAAATCCCCATCTTTCTGAAACCGGAGGCAGAGAAAGGGAAAGAGGAAGAAGAGAGTTGGAGATTGATGTGAGGGTGATAGGGTTTTAGAAAGAGGAGAGTTTATATAGGAAGGGGGGAATGGAAAGAAGTTATGGGAAGGGTGGGGAGCTTGTGAGCAATGAACAACTGGAGGAGCCAAAGGAGAAGAAGCCAGCTAAGCACAAAGATGCAAGCTGGAAATTTTTGTTTGAGCATTGAGGTTTTGGGTTGTTTGTGCAGTGGGAAGGATGGTAGCTGGGCTATGATTTTGTCCCCAGGATATGATACTTGATGGGTAGGACCTGAGCTCCTCTGGTATAATTTAAATTTGGTGGTGGATGACAACCCTGTATGGTATGGAGAATAAAGTTTCCCTAACTAGTGTTCTTGAAAGAGGACCATAACCCCCCAAAAATTTGGGACCATCAATCATGAATGGGGCATTTTCAATTAGAAATTTCACAGTTGGCAGAATGATATCTGAGACACTGCCCCTCCCATGTCATGATCCATGAAACCATTTATGGATATGGCTTGATTCTGATTCTGATTCATGGTTTTACTTCAAGCGGCCACCAATAATAGGCAGTTCAAGAAAGAGAAAAATTTCCAAACTGTGTCTAACATTTTTGCCATATCTCAACTTTACATTGAGAAACTTTAAAACCGTATGTCAAGTGACTTATATTTAAAACTGTTAGCTCCGTTAAAGACACTAACGACGTTCATATCTAATATGTTAATCATAAAACCGCTTACCCTTAATACTTCCATTTTTTTCGTTTATTCTTCTTCAAATTAAGAAAAAAAAATTGTACTTTTTCCTCACTACCAGAAGAAAGGCTTTAGCCGACGAAAAAAAAAAAAACCAGGCCGACGAAGCATTTTTTCGTCGGCTAGGGTAAATTTTCTAACCTAGTGGTAAAAAACCAGGCCGACGTCCAATATAGTGGGCTTTAGCCGACAAAATTTTATTTCGTCGGCTAGGGTAAATTTTCGTCGGCTATGAAGTCAACTTTAGCCGACAAAATTTTATTTCGTCCGCTATTTAAAATTTTCATCGGCTATGGTAAACTTTAGCCGACGAAAAAAACTTTCGTCGGCTAAAGAATTTATTTCGTCGGCTAAAGTTCACAAACTATGGCCGACGAAATATTTAAAAGTTTAGCCGACGAAATTCATAGTCGTCGGCTAAAGTGCTTTATATTTGCAGATCTGGGCAGCAGCAACTCATTTGGAAAAAAACGGGAAAAAAACGGGAGAAGAAAAAAGGGGAGAAAAAGTTTGGGTGTTGTCGAAATCTGTCCATAATCAGTTTGTGGAGCCATATATAGGTACGTATATGTATATATATGTTGATTAATTGAGTTTTATTTGAGTTGATCGATTTTAATTAGTGTGATTAATTGCGTTTATTGATTTTGATTGTGATTGTGATTGAGTTGATTAATTTTGAATACGTTGGATGTATATATATATGTGTTAATCGATTTGGTTGATGATTTGAATTGATAATATATATGAATTAATTTGTTGTTAATAAATAGTAGATATATATATATATATATGTTAATATTAATTTATAATATTATTGTGTTGATATGGTATGAAGTTGTTGATGATATATATGAGTTCATGATGATTTTTTTATTAATTAGTTGTAGTACGTAGAATATATACTAAATGAATTGAGATTTTATATATGGCATGAAATTTTATTAATAATTAGCTAGCAGCGTTATAAATATATATATATATTTTGTTATATTTTCAGGATATGGATAAGAGTTGGATTTCGGTTCCAAAATGGGACAAAAGATACGGTGCAAGAGTTATGAGTTTTATAGAATATGCGCTGGCTAATGCTAACGGGAATACAATTTTCTATTGCCCGTGCACGAAATGTCAGTGTCGCAGCGATATGAATCGATTTCCCATTGACAAAGTATGGCAGCACCTAAGGAGTAACGGGTTTTGGGAGAAGTACACATGTTGGTTATATCACGGTGAAACATCATCAGGGGGTCCGCATGATCATGGCCAATTTTCCGAGACGGGCAGTGCTAGTACCTCCAACGATCCAACAACGGCATTCATCAACGACATGTTTCCTTATGAGAGCGGTGTATGCGCTCAAGGACAGTATATGCCTGACCCGGTGCATCCCTTCCCTAGAGCTGTGAACACTGTTGGTATAGAAAAGTACAACAAACTGCTTGCTTTCCAACAGACCCCTGTGTACCCGGTTGTCAGAAGACCGTTCTTGAAAGTGTGATGGACGTAATGAGGATTAAAGTTGAGACAAAATCGATCGTGAAGGCTGTTGATGAGTATCTACAGTACACTGCTTCGATGCTGCCCAACGGTCATCGTCTTCCTACCACTCATCGGAAGGTCCGATGTATCCTGAAAGATCTTGGGCTTTCCTACATCAAGATCCATGCATGCAGATATGACTGCGTTCTCTTTTGGGGTACAGATCCATAAGGGAATGACCTTGGTGGCCTTGACGCATGTCCGGTATGTCACACTGACAGATATAAGCTGACTCCTGCAGGCAACAGGAAACCTGTAAAGGTACTTTGGTATTTCCCTTTGACGGATAGGTTGGAGCGGTTGTACATGTCTTCACACACTGCCGAAGCGATGAGATGGCACGCTGATAGGGAATTGCATGACGAAGATACCCTTATACACCCTGCTGACGGGGAGCTAGGCTTGGAAGCATATAGACAGGGAGTTTCCTCATTTTGCGTCAGAGGTCCGAAATGTGAGGCTCGGGCTCTCATCCGACGGGTTCAACCCTTTTGGCAACATGAGTCTTCAATACAGTATATGGCCGGTGATTTTGGTACCGTACAACCTTCCCCCATTGATGTGCATGAAGAAGGAATACAATATGTTGAGTTTGTTGATTCCGGGGCCCGGTTATCCGGGGAAGTGTCTCGATGTGTATTTGAGACCTTTGATTGAATAACTTAAATTTTTGTGGGACGTTGGTCATCCCACTTATGACAAGTACACGCACGAGATGTTCTAGATGCATGCCATGGTTGTTGGTACCATAAGTGATTTTCCTGCCCGTGGGATGTTGTCGGGCAATGTTGTTAGGGGATACAAGGCTTGTCCAGAGTGCCTTAGCGATGAGGGGAGCAGTAGTCATTGCAACAAGATATGCAGATTGGGTCACCGTGCTTTCCTTCCATATGATCACGAATGGCGGTTCGATGTTTTGATGGGACCGTAGAACACGGTGTGCCTCCCAGAAGATGGACGGGGGAAGAAATTTTAGCAGTGCTTAATGAGTACTATTTTGGGCAGCTCAGCAATCATCCGAACATTGTGGCCGCAATACCTGAAAGACCCGACATGTACAAATTCTGGACACATAAGAGCATATTCTGGGAACTCCCATACTGGAGTAAGTTGTTGATCAGGCACTACCTGGATGTGATGCACATAGAAAAGAATGTGTGCGACAGTGTGGTGGGCACAGTGCTGAACTTGGAGGGGAAGACAAAAGACGGTCCTAAGGCACACATTGATCTAAAAAAATGCGGAATAAGAAGACATTTGTGGTTGAAAGAAGGGAAGAAAAAAATACCTCAAACTCCTTACACCGTGAAGCCTGACCAGAAGAACCTAATTTTCAGGTGGATGAGTTGTGTGAAGTATCCTTCAGGCTATGCAGGAAATATAGCCCGGTGTGTGAACTTCCGGGACAATAAGATGTACGGGTTGAAGAGTCATAACTGTCATATCCTGCTACAACGTCTCTTTCCTGTTTTCATTCGACCGTTCCTTCCCCGTCAGGTGGTGGAGCCGTTAGTAGTGTTGAGAAAATTTTTTCAGAAGTTATGCACACGGGAAGTGTCTCGATGTGACCTTCGGGAAATGCAAATGGACATCATTTATATCATGTGTAAATTTGAGAGGATATTTCCTCCAATTTTTTTTGACATCATGCCTCACCTGATGATCCATCTTCCCGAACAATTGTTGCTTACCGGTCCAGTACACTACACTTGGATGTATCCCATGGAAAGGTACGTTTTTTACTTTCATGAATTCCTCAATATATATACATGTTTAATAATCATAACATTTTGCAACTTGATTTACAGGCAACTTAATGCATGATTACTTTTAAAGGGTCAAATATATTTTAATAATCAATTTGGCCGAATCATGTCATAGGCACAAAGAAGAAGAGAGGCCCCGTCACAGGGAAGGCTCTCGAGAAGATGGTGAGTAACGTGGGGAGGATCGTCATCGATACTGACGGGGATGGCCACGTAGTATCGGGTGGGAAGTCGAGGACGTACGTCGGCCGCGTGGGAGCTCTCATTAGGGATAGAGTTCCTATGTTGTGGTCCGACTGGGGCGAGGTCCCGCAGGAGGTTAAGGACATGGTCCACAACGCGATGTCGGTGAGTTTACAAAATAATATTATGTATTAAATTGTTGATTTCTTGAAAAGCTAAACTAATAAACGGTTAAATGCAGGTGTGGTTTGTGGTTCCCGAGCACCTGAGGGACAGCTGGGCCGACGTTGTGCATGGGGGAAGGTACGTTGGGAAGTTAATGAAAAACAAAATTGTATGTGATATTAATAATATTTCTAATATTTTTGTTGTATCTGTAGGTACAAGGAGTGGAAGAACGAGTTGCGGACCCATTGGACTACTCACGGGAACACACGTTCTGGTACCCCTGCTGAGTTCCAGTACAGGGAGTACGAGTGGCGTTGGCTTCTGAGATCAGAATTCAACAACCCTCGTAAACAGGTATTTAAATAAATTAGTTAGTTAATTTAAAAATAAGTACGTGCGTTTTAAAATATTCTACTAATAGTTTTTTTTTCTTTGAAGGCGGTTTCCCGGGTGAACGCTCAGAACCGGCAACGCAACACAAGGAACCATCATGCCGGTTCTAGACCGTTCACTGTCTTCATGGACGAGGCGGCCAAGGAACATCCAGAAGTCAACTCGTACGTCTATACGTACGAGAAGGCATATCCTGATTCCCAGGAGGATATTGTAAGTCACCTTATGTTTTTAAATTTTTAAATTTATGTAAAAATTTTAATTAATAATTTTTTTCCTATCCATATAGGCGAGGGTGAGGGAGGTTACTGACTAGGTCATGAGTACTGTAGTGAGGGAGACATTCCCGGACACGCAAGAGGAAGAGATGTCCGAAGCCATGTCCCGGATCGACACTTCGGATCCGACGATTGGGGCGAGGATCATGGGCAAAGCCTTCCCACCGAGAGAAAACAACTTCTACTGCCGGGGTCTAGGAAAGAGAGGGGAGGGGGTCCTGAAGACCACTCCAGGATTTCAACGAAAGGCAGCCTCGACCAGCAGCATGACCACGTCCACGATCAACAGGACGACTCAGCTAGAGTCGGAAGTTCAGAGACTACGAGAATAACAAGCTGCTCAAGCTGCTCAGGCTGCCTCACAAGCAACCAATATTGCCTCGCATGCAGCCTTTAATGCCGCGTAGGCAGCCTATGTTGCCGAGTTACATGCCATCCAGCAGGCCCAGCTGCAGTAGATGTTCCAGTACATGCAGGACTTTGCAGCTGCCCAGATTCAAGGACTTCCGCCTCCGCCCATGCATCCGCCCATGACGCTACCCCAGCCGCCGCAACCTCCGCAGCAGCCCCCAGAAGAGGACTTTAATTTAGACGATATAGACTTTACGTAGTTGATATATACTTTTATGTAATTGATACTTTTATGTAATTGACACTTTTATGTAGTTCATATATTCTTTTATGTGTTTGTTGTTGGTTATATGAAATTGTTTTGGTGTTTTTTGCAGCTTGCTTGGAATGGTAATTCAGAAATTTCGGAGTTTTTTTTTTACTGGAATGCACTTATAGCCGACGAAAAAAAGCCTTAATTCGTCGGCTAAAGTTTTTTTTATAAAAAAATAAGTTTTAGCCGACGAAATATGCTTTAATTCGTCGGCTAAATGTCTATAAAGCCGACGAAAAATACTATATTTCGTCGGTCATAGGTGTTTTATATTTTTTTATTACAAACTTTAGCCGACGAATATTTTAAATTATTCGTCGGCTAAAGATTGGAAGATAACCGACGACTAAAATGTCGTCGGCTAAGGTATTGACAATAGCCGACAACAAAATCGTCGGCTATAGTGCATACTTTAGCAGACGAAATAATGTCGTCGGCTATAGTATGATTATAGTCGACGAAATAATGTCGTCGGCTAAAGGTTGGACTATAGCAGACGATATTATTTCGTCGGCTATAGTCATACTAAAGCCGACGAATTTTTTTGTCTCGTCGGCTAAAGTCATCACAGACGACCCTTTCCCGACGACACTATAGCCGACGAAGGTTTGTCGGCTAAGATCTTCGCCGACGAATTTTTTTAACAGGCCGACGAAAATATTTCGTCGGCTAAAGTACTTGTTCTGGTAGTGCCTGTTTATTCATTATAACTTCTTCAATTGAAACATGAATTGCAAGTTCAATAACCACTACAGGAAATCGCCTCTTAGCCGATTGAAAAAAAAAAATTTGTCGCCTAAGATACTCTTCTCCGACAGAACTAGTCAACGTCATCTAAGATTCCAAACCTGTCGCCTAAGATCCATTTACGCAACGGAAACTGACTGCCAAGGATGATACCAAGAAAATCACAACGGTGAGAGACTAAAATAGAGACTGCTACGGGGAGCACGTCTCTGGGATAGATAGGCTTGCCACTCCAGGAATCCACCAAGAAGATAAGAGCATGCTCGCCACTTCAAAGAATCCACCAAGAAGATAAGCGCAAAACTCGTCACTCTAAGAATCTACCTAAGAGATAAGAGTTTGATAGAAATTGGGAAGAACTTCTTCTCCAATTTAAATTATATTTCTGATAAAACTCAAGATTCAAATTCTGATTACAAATGAAAACAAAGCTTCATTTTATAAGTTAAGGAATGGAAAACAAAAAGACTAATTAAATCTTGAATAATAAAGATAGCTATATTTAGCTATAATTGTAGCTTCATCAATATTGTTCTTCAACTCCAAGGTGGAGAAGCCCAAAAATCAGAATTGAATGCTTCTTGGAACTCAGCTTCTTCAAGCACTACAACAAATTCTCTCTTATGTCTAGATTCCAAGTTTAGGTTCCAAATTCCCCGTATCATTTGCTTTTCGCTTTGCGTGAACTCGTCCCTGAGTTCTCTCCATGATCATTTCATAACATGACGAAATTTATGCAATTTTGGAAGCTTCTTGAACACCGTACTTTCCGGGGAATCCAATCTTGACTTGATATGAACACCAAATGACCGAAAACTTTTACCATCATTCTTTATGTGATTAACAGTATCAATTAATGTCTGCAAAATCTGAAAAATGAAAGCATCGAACCCAATAAAATCAACAAATCTATGAACTTCTATATGCATAGTTCTTGGAAGTCCCGGATTGAAACCAACTTTGCCATCACCAATATAACCATGATTCGGATTTATATCATCAATCCTTTCACCCAAATCAAAGTTGCCAATACTCATACACATGCAAAGCTCTTCACTTCAATTGCTTGTACAATATCTTCAATGACATGTATAGTTGGATTTCTTTCTTTCATGGACACGGTGATTCCTCCTGCTGAAGTCTAACACTCTTTATCAAAAATATAGCAACCATGTTTAAGAGTATTACTTTCAACCTCCAAGCAATTCCAATCACAAATTTGATTATCGAAATTGACACAACAAGCCTCAAAACAACAATAAAAAATTGGTGGCTTACTATAATCCACAAAACCTTGTTTTTCATCTTTTTCCAAATTTTCATGAACTGAGGAAGTGAAGATAGAATTTAAACCTTCGAAGTCAAAATCAACTTGTCCTTCCCTTTCGTCTGACTCATGTCATTCATGATCACGCCCAGCCATATCAAAATGGAGCAATCGATTTTGCTCTGATACCAAAATTGATACTGGGAAAATCACAATGGTGAGAGACTAAAATAGAGGGGAATCCACCAAGAAGATAAGAGCAAAATTTGCCACTCTAGGAATCCACCTAAGAGATAAGAGTTTGATAGAAATTGGGAAGAACTTCTTCTCCAACTTAAATTATATTTCTGAAGAAACTCAAGATTCAAAATCTGATTACAAATGAAAACAAAGTTTCCTTTTATAAGTTAAGGAAGGGAAAACAAAAAGACTAATTAAATCTTAAATAATAAAGATAGCTATATTTAGCTATAATTGTAGCTTCATCAATATTGTTCTTCAACTCCAAGGTGGGGAAGCCCAAAAATCAGAATTTAATGCTTCTTGGAACTCAGCTTCTTCAAGCACTACAACAAATTCTCTCTTACGTCTAGGTTCCAAATTTCCCGTATCAAAGGACGTCTGTCGACTAAGATGTGCCTAACCGACGAAGAGGCGTTATTCGGCTAAGTTTCGTCGCCTTAAATGTTCCTAGGCGACGAAAAATTTCCATCGGCACAATTTCATCGGCTAAGAAACTTTTTATTGATGAACTCGTTTTCATCTCCTATGTAACGTTTATGCATGTTGAAGCTTGGAAAAGGGTTTACACTCATTGTTTCAAGCTGAGATTTAAGCTTCAAGTCTTATTGTTTTAGATGCTAATGGAGAAGTTGGGTTGGTTTTGTTTATTAATTGATGTATTTTAAATGCAGAATGACATGGTTGATGAGGTCGATAGACAAAAGAATGATTTTAAAGAAAAACATCTTGACGTGCGAAGGAGCAGATTATGGAAAGTGTTCAGTCACTACAAAGGAAAATTCTATAATGTGTTAATACATGTGAATGATGTGATACATCAACTTTGTAAATTGAGTCCTCAAACTAGTAATATTAGTCCTCGAAGTAGTAATTTGAGTCATTAAAGTTGTAAAATTTTCTAGTTACAATATTAGTAATCATGTATCCTTAAAGTGATAAAATGTTTGCTTAAAGTGATAAAATGTTTGCTTAAAGTGGTAATTGAGTCCTCAAAGTGATTAGAAACAAATTGTTACAACTTTGATGACTCATATTACAACTTTAAGAACTCAATTACTACTTTAAGGACAAATGATGACTAATGTTGTTACTAATTTTTTTTACAACTTTAACGACTTATATTACAACTTTGAGAACTAATATTACTACTTTGAGGACTAATTTTACAACTTAAGGTCAAAATTGATGCTTCACATGCATTAGCACACCCAAGCCTTACCCTATAACAAATTGATATGTTGGGTTATGTGCTCAAAACTCGAAAAGGAAAGGAGATCAGAGGGATGAGACGAGGAGGCGAGCGAGACTTAAGTCATTCATCATGTTCGACTTCACATAGTCGTGCTCGTAGAGTTGATGAGCAGCAACTCTAAGAGGTTCAGGAGGGCTATGAGCAGAAACTAAAAGGAGCGTGCCCAGCAGAAAATCCAAGAGGTTTAGGAGCGTGCCCAACGTGTCGAGTCTATGTATAACGCGGTGCAGCTACAAGTTACAGCCCTATATGAGCACCTAGGTATGCAACCTCCTATTTCTCCACAATTTTCCCCACACAACAATGATGATGGAGGCAACAAGAACTGATTCGACGACGCTGGCCTTTTGTTTTAGGATTTCACATATTTTTTTATCTTAATTTAGTTTGTATGAACAATTTTCTAATTCATTTGACACTTTTGTTTTCGTTAATAATTTAGTTTGAATGAACAATGTTTCTGGATCTAGTTATCAATATGAATATGTTTTCTAAATCATTATTGGGTGTGTCTATTGCCACCCCACAAACCACTTTACTCACCCCACACGTTGTTGATTTATTGAATGATTAATATACCATAATGTAAAATTACAGTAAGGGACAATAAGTTGTTACAAATTATATATATTTTTTTAGATAAACATGTACTTCATAAACCTTAACCCAAAATTTATCATATTCGATCTTTTTATGAAGTCTGAAGAAGACACTAGCATTCAACTGAAGATGAGGTGAACGGTTTATATATATATATATATATATATATATATATATTTTTTCTTTGTTGATGCTTCATCTATCTCATTATTCATTATTTCTCATATTGATTTTGTATGTAAATATCCATGTCTAGTCGCTCACTTATATATATTCGATTTATTTTTTTTTACATCGGCATCAAAGCTTTTTCCAAGTAGAGTTTACACTTTACAAACATTGTGCATCTTGATATCGACGGATACCAATGAGTTGTTAAGTTTGAGAGTTTTTTCTTGTTTTTTAATTGAGATTTATACTTTGATGTGATTTTTATTGTTCAGTTTGTGATTTCACTTACCCACATGATATTAATCTTATGGTTTTCTTCAATTTCATTTTGTTTTCGGAGTTCAATGGTTATTGGAAGATGTTGATATTTTGTGTATTGCAAATCGGTGAATAAAGTAAATTTAAAATTAAAAGATATATAGACGGGGTGAGAAGAGATCGAATGTATGGTGAATAAAGTAAATCTGAAATTGAAAAAAAATATATATATAGGGTGAAAAAAAATTAGGGTGAATAAAGACAAAATTGAAAAAGGGTATTTTAGGTATTGTAAATGGGTGAACAAAGTAAACTTACAATTAAAAATATATAAGTGGGGTGTAAAGACTTGGGGTGAACAAATTGGTTTGTGGGGTGGCAATAGACGCAACTTTAAGAGTAATTTTAAATACATACTCATAATCTCTTAATACACTACCCATCTAGTTTTTCATTTCAATATTATACTAAATACACATTACAAACTGCTTAAAATACCCTCAATATCTAAAACTAATAATAATCTGTTATTTAATATAATTATTATATATTTACTATTCACAACTCTCTTTATGTATTTTCTTTTAGTTTTTGTTAGAAATTTTTTCTTGATATTTTTCAATTTATAATCAAAAGAGTAATATTATATTCGAACTCCAAATCTTCAATATGACATCAATTGGCTAGAATTTGAAGAAAAAAATATATATTGAACAACATAATTTTTTCAAAATTAAGAAACTAGTAAAAGTATAATAGCATAAAAACTAGTTTTTAATCTTTAAGATAAAAACTAAAGTTGATAAAAAAAAAACCAATTAAATGAATCGGTAAATAGTACATGTCATTACGACAGTAGTCGAAATTTAGGTGATAAATTTTGGAGAAGAGGCTTTTATTTCTTTTATTTTGATGTGTAGTAATAGTGGAGAAGAGTTAGGTTTTAGGGAAGAGGATATTTTTTTTTCCCCTAATAATTGATGGATGTTTTTGTAATTAAACATATACCTATAAAATCTGATATGAAATATAAAATAACAAGGATATGTATTAAGAGATTAGAAATGTGTATTTAAAATTTCTCATATCTGTTTTTTACTATATTGTTATTTTCTTAATTTTTAGAAAAAGTGAATAAAGTAAAAATAATTACAATTTCAATAAATAACCAAAAAATCTTAGGCAGCAGAAAAAAGTTCAGTCGGCTAAGATAACCAACTAGCCGACGATTATACACATGTACTGTCAACTAAGAAATGTTAGGACTTCGTTGGTTTAGAATTCTACCGATGAATATTTTGTCGACTAGGTAAGATACAACATTTGTTGGTTTAAATACATACCGATGACTATTTTTTCGGCTAAAAAAAGTTTGTCATTTGTCGGCTAACACTTATACCGACGAAAAACTTTCGTCGACAAGGGTTTGTATCGACGAATAGTCTTGTCGACAAGACATGAATCAGTTCATCAACTAGAGCATTTCTTAGTCGACTACTGCACTTGGTTCCGTCGGCTAGGTGCGCCTACTTCATCACACTTAACCGACAGAACTTAAGCGACGAATTGTTCGTCTGCTTTGGTCCTAGTTGACGAATTACCTTTCTTAGTCGACGAGTTGTTTCTGTCGGCTAAGGGAAAATTTCGAGTAGTGAACATACTAATTAAGTATGTCAAGAGGGAAAACGATAATGTTGCTCTGTAGTAGCTACTCCAACTAGATTGGCTGCGATGATATGATTATAGGTGGAAAGAGTTTTAAAAGTGACGATTCTTTAAAATATGAATGAAGAAAAATAGCCTTAAAAATACTTGACTGCATTCGCAAGTAAGCTAACATCTCCAGACACCAATCTTCAGTTGAGGTAAGAACGTGAGATATACCCTTTTGAAGTTTTACAAAGTTCAAACGGCTAAAAGATCAGACACATTTAGACAGTTTTCCTTTAATGTTTTAAGCTTTCAAACTTTTAGAGATTTAATTATAAGCTTCATTATGCGTTGGTTCCTTTTGTTTTTATTAGGTGCTTGATAGTGAACTTGGCTCTACCGTCTACCTAAGATGAGAATCATCTTACCAATTATTGGTAACCTGTGTCCGGATACTATCAATCAGACGACTGAGTATTTGCCGAAAACAACAAATCATGGGGGTGATAACGAGTAGGGGTGGCATAATTTGGTGCCTATAGAGTATAGACCAACCACTGCCCAAAACCACACAAGCGGTTTTGGTCTACCTCTTCAGTTTGGCCATCTAGGGTAGACCAACAGTCCAATAGTTGGCCTCTGTATTAATATGAACGTGACACTCTAAGAACATGTAGTATAGCCCTCGCAGACAGTAGCCATTTAAGAAACTAATCAATCAAACGAGCAAATTCCCTTCCCGGCACTTCTAATTATAAACCGTTGACGACAAGATGACAATACCTGGTAAAATCGAAAATTTTATTAATAAGATCAACTTTCAAACGAAAAGAATTTTAGTCAAGCGACATAATCTCTAACAAAGTAACATTTGAGATGAAGAGCGGGTCATAAGGAATTTCGAGTAGATGAGGTAATATATGCCATGCATGCATGGATTTATGAATATGTAATTCTAGTGAAGGCAGGAGGTGATCACAGAATGAATGGAGAAGTGAGTGAGGAAGCTAGAATACCACGGGACTCCACCAACCCAATTACCCCAGAAAGGAACTGAACAAGGCCATAGCAGCGGCGGTGGATATATAGATTTATTGCTAGCTTTTAAGGCATGCTTGCATATGATTCCCATAACTGCCTCCTCAATTCGTTTGTTGGAGAAACAAAGGAGATTCCTTTCTAATTTCCAATTGGGATATACTCCCATTAGGCTCGTGAAATCAATGATTAGTTGAGACATACATATCAACATCGATCCATATCATCATCTTCTCAATTAATTGAGGAGGTGGTTTGGCTTGACTGACGACTTTCAAACTCTTAGCTCGAATAACATTAACAATAAGTTTATTACAATTTAGGAAAATTTTTAAAAACAATACATCAACTTTGCCCCACCAATAATTAAGATTTCTCAACTTTTCGAAATAACATGTCTATACATGAACTAACAACATCAATATCATTTATGTACATACCGTTAAGTTTTCCTTAATGATGTCAAATACATGAGGATAAAATAGTATTTTGACACCGTAACCCTATTTCTACCCTATATTCTATCGTTTTGATATAAAAAGAAAGACATTTAGCTGGAAACAAGAAAAAGCCTATTACCTATTTTTGTGATTCAACGCTCTGTGTCCTCTTTCCCCGATCAAAATAAAAGAAACAGACTTCAAACCAAGCCAATTCTTCTCATCTTTAGTTCTTCAATAATCCTCTATAAACACACGCCTTACATCTACACAACATGTCAATGATGTTTGTGAAATCGCTGGGTTATGAACAAGAGACATCAATTTGAGGGAAATTGGCTACTATGAAGAGTGAATATTGCTGGATCGATTTTGAAGGTATTTAAGATGACGAGCCATAGATGTATAGAAGGAATCAAAGGAATGAAAACTTGAACAGACCAATTTACCCCTCAAAGTATGATACTTAACATGTCACTTAACGGAAAATTTAATGTTGTGTACCAAAATGATATCAAATTTGTTAGTTCATGTATTGATGTGTTATTTCAGAAAGTTGAGAAACCATAATTATTAAAGTTGATGTATAGTTACTAAAATTTTCCCTACATTTTATGGCATTTTAAGTTGCAGTTCCTAGTTTACCTTTTTTCTTTGACAAGCACAAATTGCATCACCAATCACCACCATAACCAACCAGTCCTGCAGCCACTATCACAAAAAAAATATCCAACACTTTTCATATCCACCACCATCACCAACGGCTGGCCGGCTCTCTACCAGCTTTATGACGGGGGCACATATGAAAAATGAATTCCTTTCTAATTCTATTTTGACTATGCTTAATTATAAGCAGTTCTAATAGCTTGCATCCTCTTAGGGCAACAACCGAAGCAAATTGTTTGTGTTGTTGAGAATACACCGCTAACCTGATATCAATCAAATTGTGCCTGTTTTCATTTGATGCAGTCTATCCATGTAAGAACATTTTTACTATCTTGTGTTCTTGGTTATCTCTGATATAGATAATTGACAACTTGATGAATAGGAAATGCCTCTCTCTTCAGACTTTCATAGAATTTCAGAATCTGTAGTTCAGGAGATTAAAAAGCTTACAAAAGAAATCGTTTTGGATAATGTATATGGCATGGATGAAACCAAACAGTGAATTTCCTGGATAGCTCAGAACTTTAACTTTGGCTTTGATTTGCTTTCTAAATGTCTGTGATGGTTTTAGTTGTCAACATATTGTACCGTAATCCTCTTGTAATTGGAATTCCAGAAATAATTATATGCTGGACGCATCAGGTGGAAGAAGTATAACAAGTAGCACTCAACGACTTCCATATCGTGAATTTATGCCACCCATCTGTCAGGTAATTGTCATTAACAGTTGCTTGGTATATCACCTGAGGAATCTATGTTTAGCTGTATCGTCCGCTAGTATCAACTGTTGTGTTATGACTTGAGTAATCGTCAGGAATGTGCAAGACTTGTGCATGTAATGAGTTCGTTTGCATTTTGCAGTCATTCTTGTGCGAGCTTCAGGTTGATGCTTTTCTATTTATGGATTTTTATTTTTCCTAAAGTTTCTTCTTGCACATCATAACAATGTTGAATTAGAAACAATGCATCAGATTTCTTAAGTTAATCAACACTTTCTTAAGTAGTTTCTATTTATCCGCCTCTGTCTTTTCCATTCTTCTTCTCAGCTGGGCATATAGAATCAAGCCACCACACTATATAGGAATCATTTGCATCAAAGACTACAGTAGTAAGGGGCGGTAGCCTGTCCATCTCAATAACTGCCCCGTGAAAAAGTAAATTTGTCAGATTATATTTTCGCAGTTATTCAACACATGCCCGCATTCCCTTGTCTGAAAACGTGTCCCTAGAATAGGGAGTTTTTCCTGTACTAATCGTCTTTGTACCACTGCTCAAACATGAACCACGAAGCGCTCTTCTTCGAGTCCCTGAAGGTCCTACCCTTCAAGGGAACCCATCGAGTATATTTTGTCTGCCAGACATTTCCTGCTTCAATTGTACATTAAGGGCCTGTTTAGTTGACAAGAATGTAAAAATACAAAAATAATTTATTTTCCTTTCCAAACAGATATGGAAAAGAATATGTTATAGTATTTCCATGTGGGTGTTTGGTAAATATTAGAAATGAAATGATAGAATCAAGTAGGGGTGTTACTTTGAAACCGAAAACCGAAAAAAACCGTACCGAAAACCGAAAAAAACCGTAACCGAAAAAACCGCACCGAAAATAAAAATTTCAGGCCGAACCGGAGCTGTTCGGTTCGGTTTTCGGTTTCGGCTTAGTCAAAACCAAACTGAACCGTTTGAACCGAAGTCAAAGGTCAAACGGTAATACGACGTCGTTTAAAAAAAAAAAACCCTAGTTCTTCTTCTGTTCTTCAGTCATTCCCTCTCTCTGTCTCTCACGCTTATTCTCTTTCTCAGTCCTGAGTCCCTTCTTTCTCTCCCCTCTCGTTGGACTGTCCCTCTTCTCCCCTGTCGCAGGTCCGCTCTGTCACCACTCGCCAGTCCGCCACCTGCGCCAGTCCCCTCCGCCCTGTCGCCACTCGACTCTCCCTCTTCTCCCTTCTCGTCGGACTGTCCCTCGTCTCCCCTATCGCCGGTCTACCCTGTCGCCACTCGCCAGTCCGCCACCTGCGCTAGTCCCCTCCGCCCTATAGCCACTCGACTCTCCCTCTTCTACCCTCTCGTCGGACTGTCCCTCTTCTCCCCTGTCGCCGGTTTGCCCTGTCGCCATTCCGCCACCTGCGCCACTCCCCTACGCCCTGTCGTCACTGGACTCGCCCTGCTGAGATTGCATATCCTTGGCAAAACAATTTGTCACCTGACTATGCAGAGGTACAGTAGATTCTAACTATTGTAGCATTAGCTAGTGATTGATGATTACTTAATCGATGATCATCTTTAAGTTATCCAAATTAAGGTGGTGCTAGTGTTCTTTTTATTGTCTTGTAAATGGTATGAACTTGGTGATGATATTACTTTGAGGAAGATTGTTGATGCATATGAGGATAGCTTCTTTATTGGTACATTTAGTATGTAAACTGCTATCTATGTTCGAAGTTATGATTCATGAAACACTGAAATTATTGTTGTACTTCTCTGTGTAAACTTTAAATCGTATAAATGCATCTTGGAACTCCTAGATTTCTTTATATCGTTGCTATGTATGATCAGTTCTGTCAAGGCTGATGCTTGAAAATTTTCGATCGGGGTAAGTGTTAAATTATACAGCAATGATATATGGTGTTAAGAGTTCTTCACCTATGATTTAAAACTATTTTACAATATGCTTTAATTTCTTCCCTACCATTTTTAGATATGGCAAATGTATCACATTGCATGCATCCATCCATTACTGATCCTAGGCCTTTTAGTGCTGGCATGGTTTTTCATTATGTAACTAATGATGAATTTCAATGGTTGATAAACAACTTTCATAATGTGGTAACTTGTTAATTGTTTGATACTTAAATCTTTGATTCCTTTTCTTTTGCAGACGACATTCCCTCTCACAATGAAGAGGGTTAGATTGAACTCATCAAAGGTAGTGAAGCGCGGTTCCTCAATGTCCATTGATTCAAATGGTCGTGGGCGTGGCCGTGGTGTTACGAGTTCTACAATGAACAATTCTTCCTCATCTTCTCAGGTATATTACTGAAATTTGGTTACTGAAATAGTTATGATATATATATATATATATTATGATGATGATGATTATATTTGTATAATACGCAGATGCAAGTTGATAGTGTTGGTGTTGGTGAATCGGCAACACCGACACCGGTTCCTAGTATGGGTGGATCACAAGCAACTGAAGCAAGTACCGGTGAAGAAAAGGAGAATCATGAGATGACTGAGGAAGAATATTTGGCATACTTGAAGGACAATGAAAGGTCAGATATTTGGGCTCATTTTACTAGAAAAATGGTTAAGAATAGAGTTAATGGAGTATGCATTTATTGCAGTAAAGAATATTGTCACTACCAGAACAGGCACTTTAGCCGACGAAAAATTTTCGTCGGCCTGTTAAAAAAATTCGTCGGCTAAGACCTTAGCCGACGAGCCTTCGTCGGCTATAGAGTCGTCGGGAAAAGGTCGTCTGTAATGACTTTAGCCGACGAAATTTTTTTTTCGTCGGCTATAGTCCCATTTTAGCCGACGAGATATTTTTCGTCGGCTATAGTCACAGACTTTAGCCGACGAAATATTCGTCGGCTAAAGTGCGTAATAAATAATAAAAAATAACTATAGCCGACGAAATATTTTGTATTTCGTCGGCTAAACGTTGTAAAAAAATTTAAAAAATAACTAAAGCCGACGAAATATAAAATATTTCGTCGGCTAAACCTTATAAAAAAATTAAAAAAATAACTATAGCCGACGAAATATTAGGTTATTCGTCGGCTAAACCTTATAAAAAAATTAAAAAAATAACTATAGCCGACGAAATATTAGGTTATTTCGTCGGCTAAACCTTATTAAAAAAATTTAAAAATACTATAGCCGACGAATATTGTGTTTGAATATCGTCGGCTAAAGTTTCTGGGTTTTGAAAAAAAAAACTGCATAAACATTTTATTTATTTATTTTTGTGTGTGTGGAGAATCTTGACAGAGAAACTGTGATATACAGTGAAAAGTTGCCACCCAAATGCAAATGGCGGAGGTTGGTCATGTGAGCCACCGAAACCGGCAACACGCCGGTGAGGTTGTTGTTGTAGAGGTCGAGAACACGGAGGTTAGTGAGGTTGGAGAGCTCCGGCGGGAACGTGCGGTTGAAGACGTTGTTGGAGAGGCTGAGGAGGCGGAGAGGAGGGCGCGGTAGGTGGCCATTGGGCGCGTGGGGGTGGAGAGTAGACGGTGTGGTGAGGAGAGAGAGTGGCGGAGGTGGAGGAGGAGAAGGAGGAGGAAGAGGAGGAGGGGACACAATATGTCTAGTGTTGGGTTTATTTGTGGTGGTTGTGTGGAGGAGGAGGAGGAGGAGGAGGAGGAGGAGGAGGAGGAAGAGGAGGAGGGGCCGCAATATGTCTAGTGTTGGGTTTATTTGCGGCTATATAAAGAACTTTAGCCGACGAAATTCTTTATTTTCGTCGGCTAAACTCTTTGGTTGACCGCCAAAAAATTTTGGTTGAAAATTTTGAAAATTTTTCGACTTTAGCCGACGAATTTTCATAATTTCGTCGGCTAAAGTCCTTTGAAAATTTTGGTTGCCCGCCAAAAAATTTTGCTTGAAAATTTCGAAAAATTTTCGACTTTAGCCGACGAATACCCTAACGTATTCGTCGGCTATAGTATGTAATTAAAAAATTAAAAAATAACTATAGCCGACGAAATATTAGGTTATTCGTCGGCAAAAACAATATTAGCCGACGACTTTTCATATATTTTCGTCGGCTAAAGTCTATAAATTCACGAAAACACTCATATCTCCCCCTATATTACGTAGTTTGGTCAAATCTTCCACACGAAAAACTCTCACGTAGATGAGACGCAACCACCTATATAAAAATTTTGAAACATTTACCTTCCGACGATAGGGCTCCCCATAAGAAATAATAACGGTAAATAGGGTTGACCGCTACTATCGGCTCCGAGACTTTACCCGATTTACGTGATTTTTGAACCATAGCCGTATTTCACCATTCTGAACACATCTTATTTCACGAGATTTTTAATAATTTTGCTTCCTATGTAGAGTTGGTTCACAAAGTTGTATAACCGACTAAACAAGTTATACAATATTAGTAGACACGTTGTGATTCCGATGACTAAAATTCACAAACCAAAATTCGACCGTCAGATATGATCATTATGAAGAAATACGTCTATGGTAAAAAATTCAACTGGATCCGACAACGTTAAGGGCTCAATCGAAACGGTCAACCATAATCCATCGTCACTTATCACACGAAAACGCTCAGGTCAGTCCGCTATATTACGTAGTTTGGTCAAACCTTCCACACAAAAAACTCTTATGTAGATGAGACGCAACTGCCCATATAAAAATTTTGAGACATTTACCTTCCGACGATAGGGCTCCCCATAAACCCGAATAACGGTAAATAGTAGACACGTTGTGATTCCGATGACTAAAATTCACAAACCAAAATTCAACCGTTAGATATGATCATTATGACGAAATATGTCTATGGTAAAAAATTCAACTGGATCCGACAACGTTAAGGGCTCGATCGAAACGGTCAACTATAATCGAAAATAAGAAAACTGCATTTTGAAGCCCTAAACAGACTTTGATGGCCAAAAAAGCCTATACGTCATAGCAGAGCAATGATTTTGACTCGTAGGGCCATTACGCTTCCGGAAAGGTATCACAATAGTCAATCGGACACCAAAAACCAAATCTGCAGCATAGTGAATAATAAGGGTAAGTCAACTATCGGCACCGAGACTTTACCGGAATACCGTCATTTTTCAATTGTAGACATATTTCACCATTCTGGTCATATTTTATTTCACGACTTTTTTGCATTTAAAGGTTCTACATATAATTTTTTTTCCAGATGAGTTGTTGTCCAAATCTGTAAATATAAAACACTTTAGCCGACGAAATTATATTTTTCGTCGGCTAAACTTTTAAAAATTTCGTCGGCTAAACTTTTAAAATTTCGTCGGCTAAAGTTCACAGACTATAGCCGACGAAAAAAATTATTCAGTCGACGAAATATTAATTTCGTCGGCTAAAGACAATTTCGTCGGCTAAATCCCACTTTAGCCGATGAAAAAAAAATTCGTCGGGCTGGTTTTTTTTTTTCGTCGGCTAAAGCCTTTCTTCTGGTAGTGTGTGCTGATTCGTATTCAAATGGTACGACATCACTTCTTAAGCATATAGATAAGTGTCCCAAGTATCCTCCAAACATTGAAATGTTGAAAGGTAAAAAACAAAAGATTTTGTGTGTTAACAAATGGACTAGAGAGTTAGATACATCTGCTTTGACAAATGAAGACCTCAATAGGTTGTGTGTGGGGATAATTATTCTAGATGAGCTACCATTTACTCATGTGGATGAGATGTGGTTTAAGCGTTGTATAGAAAACACATTACCTTTTTGGAAAATCCCTTGTAGGCAAACAGTAGCAAAAGATGTGCTTAAAGTGTATATGTGGGAGAAAGAGAAGTTGATGGGTCAATTGAAGGGGAAAATGGTGTGTCTTACAACGGATACATGGACATCCATTCAAAATATTAATTATATGGTTATCACCACACACTTTATTGATGATGATTGGGTGTTGCATAAAAGAGTACTTAATTTTTGTGCCATTGAGTATCATAAGGGAGAGTCTATAGCTGAAATTTTAGAGGATTGTTTGTTAGAATGGGGCATAGAGAAGATTCTAACAATCACCGTTGATAATGCTTCGGCAAATGATGTTGCAATAAAAGAGTTAATCAAGAAGTTAGATGTTTGGGGAGATCCTAGAATGATTTTGAATGGGGGGAAGAATGTGCATATGCGGTGTGTAACTCATATTCTTAACTTGATTGTGAATGATGGTTTGAAACCAATGAATATATCTATTGATGCTATTCGTAATGCGGTGAGGTATGTTAGATCCTTTCCACAAAAGCTTGAACTTTTTAAACATTGTGTTGAGAGAGTGAAGATAGAGTGTACAAGGGGCTTGTGGTGTTGGATGTCCCTACTAGATGGAATTCCACATACTTGATGTTAGAATCAGCTTTAAAATTTCAAAAAACATTTGATAGATTGAGTGAACAAGATACTCGTAATTATTGTGCATATTTCAAATTGGGTGAGAAGAATGCAAAGGAAGGGCCACCCGCTGTGATTGATTAGAGGAATGCCGAAGTGTATTCGGATTTTCTAAAACCATTTTATGAAGTTACATTAAGAGTGTGTTGTTCTAATGTACCTATTATTCATCACACTTTTGGTGATTTGCTTTATCTATGTGGTCTTTTAGAAGAACAAATTAAGAAACCAAGTGTTCCTAAGATAGGAGATATTGCACCTCCAATGGGAGAAAAATATAAAAAATATTGGGGTGATTTTGATGAGTTGAATCAATATGTGTTTCTTGCTCTTATTCTTAATCCACGACACAAATTTGAGAAACTTGTTGATTATTTAGAAGTTGTCTTTGGAGATGAGGATGAGTATCATAGGGTGGAAGTTGTCTCATTGAGTGTGAAAGAGCTTTTGTATGACATTTACAATGTGTATGAAGAGGAGGAAAAGGATGTTAGAGGGGTTGGTGAGTCTCAAGCATCCAATGATATGATTAAGATTTCTTTAGCCACGGGTGTTACCGAGTTTGAAATGAAGCTAAAGGAGAAGGAGTTGAAGAGAAAAGCAAAGAAAGCCGAGATCATTAACAATGATGTTGATAGATATATTAGTGATCCTATTGAAGGAGACGATGAAGGTTTTGACTTGTTGAATTGGTGGAGAGTGAATGGGGTTTATAGGTACTCGATATTCGCTCGCATTGCAAAAGATATTCTACCTATTCTGGTGTCCACTATATCTTCAGAATCTTCTTTTAGCACTAGTAAGAGAGTCATTAATCCACATCGAAGCTCTTTAAGTCCAAAAATGGTGCAAGCCTTGATATGCACACAAAATTGGCTTAGAGGTGAAACTATTGCTTTGCATTATGTGTCTTTTAGTGAAGAGATTGAGTTATGTGAAGAGGCGGAAAAAGGTAATAGTTTTACGTTATTTTTGAATGTTTGATTTGATTAATTTGTTTTATGTTATGTTACATCATTTACATGTATGATTTTCTTTTCTAAGCTTTTGTTTTTTTTGTTTTGTTTTTTTGTATGTAGAGATATTGGAGATGTCATCATTGTCAAGTAGGCAAAATGTGAAGTGTGGTATGTTGCCTCCTAAAATGAAGGTTATGAAGCAAACAACATTGCCAAGATGAGATCATTGATATGATGTTAATACTTGATAGTTGATAATGATTTGAACATTGTGGATTTTATTTTCAATTTGTAATGTTTGAACTTTGAACATTAGACTATATTTTCAATTTGTGGCTTTAAGTTTGAACTATATGGAAGTATGCATTGTCGAATATGGATTTCAATATATTAAGAACTCTATATTATAATTACCAGAAATTTTTTTTTATAAAAAAAACCGAACTGAACCGATTTTTTAGTTCGGTTTGGTTTTCTGTTTTAAGTGAAAACCGAACCGAATAAAACTGATAACACCCCTAGAATCAAGTATTAATTATCATTATAATGTTTGGTAAGTCATAATAATGAAATACAAAATTATATTTTTCAATAATACCCTTTTATAATTTTCAAATACAACGTTAAAATTTATTAGAGGGATAATTTATGTAATTGTGACTTTGACGGTGGGAATGAAACTAGAATATCACCTCTAACAAGATACTTAAATTAAGACTTTATGAGGGAGTTGATTTCCAGTCAGATCTCTTTTTTTTACTTTTTTTTCAATCTCTATTTACAACCAATCAACTCAACGGAATGGAAAGCCAAATTAATTCTTTTTCCATACCATAATTTCCTACCAAACAAACAGGGCCTAACAAGGGTCTATCATCAAACAGTTGCTTCCACTTGTCCACACAACTGATTTCTATTCCCTTGAGACCTGCAACTACGTTGTATTTGTCTTGCGCTATTTACAAGTTACATGTGCATGATTAAATACAGTTTTGTGTTTAAAACTAATTTTACCCAAATGACAAAAGTCAGATGATAAGGTTATTGTAAAAGCATCATTGAAGGCCGAAAAAGCAAGTAAGAGAAATTGATGACAATGTTACAGAAAAGTAACTCAATAAAAAATGCAAAGCTGAAGTAAAAATAATTTTGTTTTACATAAAGAAAAAGATAAAGAAATCACTCTCTTAACTCAACAGAAAATCTAAAATAACAATGCAAGCAAGCACTCATCACCACAAAATCATCAATGCAAGCAAGCTCCATTGATCCATAAAATAACAATCTGTTTTGGCCACAATCCTCAGCAGGGGCAGAAAGATGGTAGCAGTCAATGCTTCTAGGGATGCAGAGCGTGCCACCGCGCGGACGTGGAATGTAGTATGGTTGTTGTTGTAGTGCGCTGACCTGTACTTCTAATCAAACAAAAGTAAGGCTTCGGTGCCACCTCGTGGACGAGGATTTACAGTAGCTTCTCCACAACCGAAATCGATACTCGCGATTGTAACGAGCAGAACAATCAAAGGAAAGGAAAACGAGAACGCAAGGAAGCTCCGGGGAGCTTGAAAGGAAAAAGGGTTGCTAAGGCGAGATGCTTTAGCGTCTGAGTTCGACTAGGTCGATAGTTGTATTGTACTTTTGTTGAGTAGTTGAGTCGTGTGTTGTTGTCGAACTCCTTCATATAAAACTGTTTAGGGCCACAAGTTTTGGCCCAAAACATGTCAAAGACTTGTAGAAATCTTCAATGATAAATGTGGCGTAGGCGATGTTAATCACTTGCTTAACACGATTATCCTTTGACGAAGTAACTAAGCCATCTCCAAGCTCAACGATAAAGAGGGCCAGAAGAAAAGCTAATCCAAGAGTTGAAGGCATTACCAGGCTCTAGCTCTAGATAGATTGTAGGCCATCAGATTAATCCATGAACACGAGTCAACAAAGAGAAGGAAGAATAAGAGGATAGAAAGGATGACGGAGAGTCTGCACCATTAGATTAAACCATGAACACGTGTCAACATCCTATAGAAAGCTTAGGCAGCTCAGGTGGTTTAGCAGGTTAGGAGAGGATTCAGATCCATTCTCAATCCTATTGTCCTAAGGTTTAGCAAGTTTTTCCACCACATTGTGTTCAATTATCATGGCATCAAGGTTTCGGTAAGGTTCAAGTATGAACGACTAGTAGGATTTTGTTAGACTTGTGGCTTCTTTGAACACCGTGGTGGTGTCTGGGTGGGACCTTAATTTGCTAGAGTTTAAAGATTAGCTAAGTCCTACGGTTAATCAGACTCTTCAGTTCTAGGGTTCCTAGGGCATAGTCTCTGTTCTGATCTCATATTCAAAGAAGAAAGGGGTGTCGTCCACTGTTTTCACCATCCCAGATATGTCAGCTGCATCAATATATGGACGATCAGACTGAAATTTCAAAATCAAGTGCTTCCAGACCCAGTCGTACAACTCATAGGTCAAGTACCAGAAGCGCCTTTAATTGTTTTATGGTACGAGGAACGAGAATCATATTGTTGCTTCATCCTTTGAGTTCGATGGTGAATTTTCTTTGAAAAATGCCAATGATGTGATTGGGGTGTCACCTGCTAAGATATGTAGAGTAGGTCGTCATCTGGCAAAAAATTAACCCAGAGGTAGGACCTTATTCACTGATTGGCAACGTACGCTGTTGTTAATATGCGGACTGTGCGAACTGAACATGCGTCACACAAGGACTGGTCTGCATGGGATGAACAGTGTCCGCATGCTTCACGTTGCAGAGTCCATTAGGGATTCAAATTGTCTTTTGCAGCAAGGTTTCCTCCCCTATATAAAGAAGCTCGAAGGCTGAAATAGACACACACAATCAATCAATCAAACAACAACAAACAGCATTCAACCTCGTTGAAACCCCTCGACCTCGTCGAAATCTCCAGCACTCCCAGGAGCCAATCCCCTTCGAAGCAGCCCTGATTCTAAGCGCCCCGCCGCCTAGAATTTCTCAGAGCTCTCCGGACTCTACCCTGTTTCCTCGGAAACATCCCTATAGTTGCTCTACTCAGGCCACCGTGAGTATCAACCGCTTGTGCTAGTAAATTCCTCGTCCGCAAGGTGGCATCTGGAACTCATTCCGCCTTATTCAAGAAGTCAAGTGCAGCGCACTCAACACATTCCTCGTCCGTGAGGTGGCACGCCCGCAACTCCTCCTATCTCTTTGTTCACTAATCACCTCGGCTCCGCACGCTGAGGATCGTGGCCAAAACATTGGCACACCCGGTGGGACCAGGAGTACAAGCGAGACATCATAGGGAAGACAGAGGACGCACCGTACCGAAAGCCTCAGCTTTCTTGTTCAAACACAAATCACCAAGGTATAAGCCCCATAACAGTGCGGCTTTTAGATCCCTCACTCTAGAACATGTCCTTGCTCAGTTTAGTAACCCAAACTTCAGCGAGACCATCATGGCTAGATCTCAATCAATCCAAGACATGGGATCTGCTCTCCCTACAGAGCAAATCCTCCAAATGTTTGCGAAGCTCAGCAAACGGATGGATGGTTTGGACACCATTCAACAAAGTATCACCGACCTCGCTGGGAAAGTAGACGGCCTTGCTGAACAGGTCAAAAGAGACAAGACCCTTTGGGAAGCAGACCAGTACAACCTTGCCATACTCACTGAAGACTTTAGCCAGTACAAGGATGTGATCAACGGTTCCCTCCAAAGGATCCAAAAGGACCTGGATCAGAACACGGAAATCCTGTCGCGCATTCGCGCGACAGTAGATGAACAAACCCGGCTCTTGGACCACTACGATACCAAGCTACAGGATCAGTAGAACGCCTCGTTCTTTGGAAACAAAAACAGTCTAGATAAGCTAGACGAATTCAAAGAGAAACAGGACCGCATAAACCTGCGGCTCCTTGAAGTTGAAGACTGGGTGAGGGTGCAAGCGCCAAAGAGTCCCACCCTAGAACCTGCTGGCGTGAGCGTGAATGAGGGGACATCTAGGTATATCCCCCCAAATGAGCGCCCCAGAGGAAACCCTAAAATCGGGGTTCAAAAGACCCCACAGCTCGCGTTAGGGGCAGGCAATTCAAAGAATCCGCCCCCGCGCGGCTCTTTTGGTCCCTCTAAGGGGTTCAACAACGCCCCACGCCAAGGAAGTGGGACGTAAGAAGACCCCATAATTACTCTTTCAGCCCCAGCTTCCAAGACTATTGGTCAGGTCGCCAGTTTTTCTGCATGGCCTAACCATGAAGAGGGAGGCGAACCGACACCTGCAGCCGACTGCGCCAGCTCATATCATCCATTGTCAAGGAGCAGACCGAGAAAAGCGATTCTGACCTCCAATATCGTGATCCTTGGGAGGATGCAGCAATGCATATGGCCCGCTTTAAAGTTCAGTGCGGCCAGTACGAGAACAATGACATCCTCAAGCTCAAGCTCTTTGGGAGTTCTCTGTTCGGAGCTGCTTTCAGTTGGTATTCTAGGCTGAAGCCATGATCCATAGTTGACTGGCCCACCATGGAAAAATTATTCTGGGAAACGTATGGAACCATAGAGCCCAAGGTCGACCTTGACTCTCTCACTCAAATGAACCAGTAGAGCGGGGAGTCAGTGGTTTCTTTCCTCCAGCGTTTCAAAATTCAACAAGCCAAATGTGACTTCCTCCTACCTGAGCAGGAAGCCACTAAATTGGCAGTTTACAGACTCGAGCATTGCCAAAGGTTGAAGCACCATGGAGAGCGCTTCACATCCATGGGCGACCTGATCAACAAGGTCGGCAGCTATGAGCTCATACTCAATGAAATGGATAAGAAGGCAAACGCCTTAAAAGGGTCATACGTACCAGGAAGAAATAGGACAGTGGGGGCAGTCGGTCTCCAGACATCCACATTCAACCCATATTATCCGAGGCAGGAAGAGGCGGAGTCCACACAAGACTATGAAGACAACGGAGCGGTCAAACTGACTGGGAAGCCATTGGCTAACAAACTGAAAAATCTTAAGATGACCCGCGAGCCAATCACCATCCAGTCATTTGCATGGACCAAGCCCGAGTACGAGTCCTACACGTATGACGCTAAAAACGCCCATCTTGTCTTTAATGATTTGCTCGAGGCGAAGTATGTCCGCTTGGATCACAAGATTCCATCCAAGGAGGAGCTGAAAGACAAAAAGTATTGTGCGTTCCATAACGTCCACAATCATGACACCAAAGACTGTGTTAAGCTTCGGGACCAGCTTCAAACCTGGCTGAACTCTGACGCCCTAAAATTGCAGACACCAGGGAGTTCCGCCTCGCTGGTGGATGTGGATCCTTTTCCATCTACAGTCGGAATGGTCAAAGTAAATTGGAACGACCTTGCAGAGGAGAGAAGGCATCACCGCGCACCAAAGCCAAATCAACGAAGAGTCACCTTCGACTTGTCCGATCATCCCGAGGTAGAGAGTCCGCGCCGAGCATCTAAGAGAGGCCTCGAGGAGGACAATGCTAATACAACTCGACCATCTCACCAGTACACTTACAACGTCAACCTCGCGCATGAGGTTCTAGATGACCTTATCGAGGATGGGCTTGTTACGGTGGATAGGGTCGTACCTTATGTTGAATACAAAGAGGGTCGCATGCATTGTAAGTTCCACAATAGCTGGGGGCATAGAACCCGTGAGTGTTACCAACTCCGCGAACAAGTTCAGGACTGGCTCGATCTCAAGTACATTCGCTTTGAAGACAGAGGTGGATTCATGATTGCAACTGCTGACGTTGCCTGGCCACGTATCGACCATCGCGTGATCACATTAGACATCTCCCCAAATGCAGTTTCACGCGAATCGCCAGGTAGAAGCCGCAAGAGACCAGCGAATGACAATACCGTGCTGGCGAACCAGAGTGGGAATTATGACCAGCCAAGGCAGTCAGTTACCAGGTCCCAGACCGATCACCTTTCGAGGAAAGATAAGGGCAAAACTATCATACGGGATGATGAACCGTCCCCCGCTGAGAATTTCTAGCCCATGAGTCTCATGACTCGCGAAGAGCTAGAACAGAGGATCAAGCGCTTATAGTCGTTCGTCCAATCATATTGGACAGAGGAAGTACCATCGTCTCCAGCTTCAAGCAAAATGGACATATCCGTTTTTAGCAACGAGTACCATGAGGATAAGACCCCAAGCCCTCGTCAGGGCATTTTGTCTGATCCCTACATTTCGCCGGCATCTAAATCGGCAATTAAGGAAGGGATTTGGTACACACAGCAAGGAGGAAGACCAGTCACAATCTCCAAATCCAGGAAACGGAAGTTGCAGAAGAAATATGGCAGCATCCTGCGTGCCTTACGAGCTGTCGACGATGGTGTCATCCGTCCCTCATAGCTTGCACAGACACCCGAAAGGATATGGAGAGAAGCTGAAGGGCTGTGAGCTATACTTCAAAGACCACCTGTCACGCCTCCACGGGTGTGTGCACATGTAGCAGATGACCCTACCCCAAAGGCAAGTGTTTTTTGTCTCCTTACTATGCCACTGCACGATCCCCATACTCCAAGGAGGAGACCATCCCCAGAGCCAGAAAGGAGGAGGGATCGACAGCCTTCGCGGCGCAGGCCATCACCAGAGTCTGACCGAAGGAGGGAGCCACCAGCTTCACCAAGGCACAGGCATTCGCCACGGACTGAAAGAAGAAGGGAGCCACCTCTTCCAGTACGGCGAAGACTGTTCGCTACCTCGGAGCCCGAACCAAAGCGCGAGTCGCCTCACTCATCACGGCCCCGAGAAATTCTTCGCCAGGAACCAGAAGCTAGGAAAGAACCACCACGTTCACGTCAGTAGAAACCACAACCTGAGCCCGAGTTGGAGGCCAAGAGGAGATCACGAGCCCTAACCTCTCCTAGAAAGAGGGAGGACGGTTTTGCCAAGTTCCCTTTAGCCGTAAGAGAACAAATAGCCGAGGACAAGCAGTCCTCAACCAAGCTTGTGTGGCGGCCAAGGCAGCCGGACAATTGAAGTGCCTCCAGTCGCCGAAAGTACTCCTGCTAGCCCTAACTTCACCCAACAAATGGCCCAGTTCCTAGGTGCAAACTCACCATACAACGAAGCCCATTCCGAGCCTCGTGTTCCTTTAGATGACGACCAGAAGGAAGGGCAGAAAGATTCGTTCACGTGCAACGTGGTTGAGGTCTCTGCATGGCTCGGGAATGAAGAAGTCAACTGTATGGCGAGCTCATTAGCAAAACTTGAAGGCGAACAGGGGGAAATAGAACCTCCGTTGACCCCAGTTCGCGAGCAGTTCTCTTTCCAAGTTGCGATGGTGTTTTTCATATCTGAGAGATATGCCCTCCCGCCAAACACAACATGTAATGCGGCGGATATTCCAGACACTAGCGACAATGTCTGTGACATGTCCCCACCTTGCAGCAGCGAGATGGGTCAAGTCATTGCAGAACCCGCGCATGCTCTATTATTAGAGGCAACAAGCAACGTTTCACGCATCCCGACTTTGACCTTCTCCACACCGACCCTAGACATGACCACTCATATGAGGCCACTATACATTTCGGCTAAAGTGGAAGGGACTATAGTCAACAAGGTTATGGTTGACACTGGAGCTGCGGTGAATGTCATTACCACCCGCACCATGGGACTCATTCGTATCCAGCGCTCAATGATCCAAACCACATCCTTGACAGTCAAGAACTTCACCGGGCAAGTCTCTAGGACTTTAGGCTTGCTATTTCTATGAGTCAAGGTAGGTCCAGCATCACGGGTCTATACATTTTTCGTGGCTGAATGCTCCGCGTCCTACAACATGATCTTAGGCTGCGACTGGATCCATAGAAGCTTCTATGTGCCTTCCTCTATGCACCAAGAGTTCATGGTGTGGGATACAGAGACATGCGAGGCAATCATCATCAAGGCGGACCCGCGTCCTTTTTCCGTCTCCGCCAACTTTAACGAAGCCCGAACTACAACACTGATTTGGGCCTGCTGGATGTACATGGCATCGACTCCAAAGGTCGCCCGTATGGGGTCACGGCCTCCAACCTAATGCGATGGGGACTCACCTAGGCAAAGGACGATTTACAACGTCCTCACACCATCGCGGATCCCCTTCAACATTCTAATGTCTAGTGCGTCCTCAGACGAAGCACGCGAGGCTGGGGAGTCCTTGTGTGAAAGACTCCTTTCATACTGGGCGGAACGCGAAGCATACGATAAGGTCGCGACAATGGATTATGTGGATGAAATGGTGGATTATACCGACACCAAGGAGGAGATTATTCAGTTAGCTCCCGCTGCCTTGGATGATACACCACCTCAAGTCCGCGACCCCAACTTACAAGTCGACGTCGGGACTGCAGAGAAGCCCCTCCTCATTTCCACAGGGCTAAACTGGCAGAGGAAGAAAGAGAGGAACTGCTCATCTTACTACACGAGTACAGGGATTGCTTCGCTGAAAAATATGAAGACATGCATGGTTTGTCTCCAGACTTGGTTTGTCACCGGCTGCCTACTTATCCTGACAGACGACCAGTCCGCCATGATGGGAGATTCATGCGAACTGAGACCCAGATTGCGGTCAAAGAAGAGATTGAGAACATGCATTGATCGGGGATCATTCGCGTGGCTAAATACAACCAATGGCTATCCAATATGGTTCCTATCCGCAAGAAAAATGGCAAAATGCAGGTTTGTGTTGATTACCGTGACCTCAACAATGCCACGCCTAAGGATATATACCCCATGCCCGAGGCTGACCTCCACATTGACGCGGCGGCGGGATATGAAGTGCTATCCTTTATGGATGGCACCGTTGGATTCCACCAGATTCTTGTTACCGAAGAAGATCGCCACAAAATTGCTTTCCGCTGCCCGGGGTTTGCAGGTGCATTTGAGTATGTTGTCATGCCTTTCAGACTCAAGAACGCGGGGGCAACATATCAGCGCGCCATGAACCTAATCTTTCATGACATCTTGGGCAAGCTGATTGAAGTCTACATCGACGATGTGGTGGTCAAAACCAAAGCGCGGGCGACGCATGTCGAAGACCTCAGACAGGTTTTTATACTGATGCGACGACATAACCAAAAGATGAACCCCGCCAAGTGTGTTTTCTTCGCGGAAGCAGGTGACTTCCTTGGGTTTCTAGTCCATCAAAGGGGCATCGAGATCCCTAAAGATAAGGCGCAGGCGGTAATAAACGCCTTACCTCCTACAACTAAGAAGGAGCTCCAACAATTGATCGGGCGAATCAACTTTCTCCGCCGTTTCATTTCAAATGCAGCAGGAAAAGTTCAACCATTTTCACCTCTCCTAAAGCTCCAGGGGGCAACCGAGTTTGTGTGGGAACCACAACACCAAGAAGCTTTTGATCGTATCAAGACCTACCTGGCGAACCCACCAGTATTGGTTCACCCTCGCCCTGGCATTCCGCTTAAACTCTACATCGCCGCTGCTGACTTGTCTATTGGCGGACTCTTGGCACAAGACGATGAAAACGGGGTTGAACACGCCATTTACTATCTTAGCAGGGTGCTAACTGACTGCGAGACGCGCTATTCTGCAATGGAGAAGTTGTGTCTCACCCTTTTCTTTGCAGGGTGCAAACTTCGCCACTACATGCTGGCCTTTACCATGGTGGTGATCACTCAGTCTGACCTGGTCAAATATATGCTTTCCCGCCCAATTTTACGCGGACGCATAGGCAAATGGATTTTGGCTTTGTCCGAGTTCTCCTTGCAATATGTTCCTCAAAAAACAGTTAAGGGACAAGCCATAGTGGACTTCCTAGCTCATCATCCACCAACCGAGTTAACAGTGTTCCGCGAGCTAGAGTTCGCTGCCATTTCCCTTGCTTCATGGACTTTGTACTTTGATGGTTCACGTACTGAGTTCGTCGCAGGTGCCGGAATTGTTATTGAGAATCCTGCAGGTGATCGCTTCTCTTACTCTTTCCAGCTGGACTTCAAGTGTACGAATAATCAGGCGAAGTACGAGGCGCTCATTATCGGACTGGAGATTTTATTGTACTTAGGGGGCTGTGAGGTCCAGGTCTTTGGCGACTCTTTATTGGTCGTCAACCAGTTGGTGGAAAAATTCAAGTGCTTGAGTTTAACCATTGAGCCCTATTTAGGGAAAGCATTTGACATTCTAGAATGCTTCAATGATGTCCACATTGAGTACATTCCGTGCGAGTTTAACTTCGCGGCGAATGAGCTCGCACAGGTTGCTTCTGGTCTCAGCTTGCGAGATGAAGTGCGCGAACGGCTGCTCAAAGTCGAGTGACATACTCTTCCGTCTTTTATTGCTAGGGGCAATATCAGGAGGACTCTCCTGACATTGCTGCTTTAGACCCTATTGATGAGGATTGGAGTCTACCGTTCATCGCCTATCTCACGAACCCTCATGATGCCACTCATTCCCGTCAGATGCGGTTCCTCGCCCTCAATTTTATGTTGCGCAATGGTGAGCTTCGCTGGCGGGGCGAAGACGGTAATGACTTCCGCTGCATGTATGGCGATGAAGCAAAATGGTTAAGGCGCGAAGTTCATTCCGGGGTTTGTGGTTCACATCAGGCGGGCCCAAAGATGCGTTGGTTAATCAGCCGCCACGGCTACTATTGGCCTACTATTCTCATGGATTGTATTACATTTGCTAAGGGGTGTCAAGATTACAAACTCACAGACCAGTGTAGCATATCCCTAACATCCTGTTGCAACCAATTATCAAGCCATGACCCGGTCGAGGATGGGCTATAGACTTCATAGGCATCATCCATCCCCATTCCTCGGAGCAGCACAAGTTCATCATTGTGGCCACTGATTTCTTTACCAAGTGGGTTGAAGCCGAGCCACTCAAGAAATTTTATTTTCTACAACATTATCGCCCGCTTTGGTATTCTGGAGTGCATTGTGACAAACCGTGGGGCTGCCTTCATGGATGATTATGTAGTCACCTTTCTCACTAGCTATGGTATCAAGCTTCTACATTCCATCCCTTACTATGCACAGTCTATGGTCAGGCGGAGGCAAACAATAAGGTTATTCTAGGTATTTTACGTAAAATGCTTGAGTTGAATCCTCGCGTCTGGCATTTGGAGCTTTATCACACTTTGTGGGCTTACCAGACTTCCAAGCGCGGTCCGACAGCTACTACCCCGTATGCTCTCATGTTTGGTCATGACGTTGTCCTTCCACTTGAGGTTCACGTCACCTCGCTTAGCGTCCAGGAACAACATCAGTTGATTGGTAATGATTACGTTCAAGCGATGTGGCAAGAGCTTGAAGACCTTGACGAACACCGCATCACTGCATTCAACAATCTTATCCTTGAGAAGCAACGCATTGTGCGGTCCTACGACAAGGTTACCCGCGGTTGAAGCTTTGCCGAGGGCCAAATGGTGTGGCGAGCTGTGCTACCATTGGGAGAGAATACTGAAGGCCGCGGGAAATGGTCCGCGCGGTGGGAAGGACCCTTCATTATACATCGCATACTGCCTAAAGGAGCGTTCCATTTGCGCAACCTTGATGGCACACTCCATCCCAATCCTATCAAAGGACGTTTCCTAAAACGCCATGTTGCTAGCGTATGGGAGCGCGCTGATCCGTCACAATCTGCCCCGCGCTAATAATCCATAGTGCTCAGCACCATCGCTCTAGCCTTCCGCCGCCTTCCACTAAGGGGGCAACATAACAAGAGCATTGGCTTAGTTCATTAATTTCTTTGTAAACGTGCGAGGTCTATTTTACAGACTAGTACAAGATTAGGGCCTATTCCAGAGGCCCTAAAATTAAAGTATGATCCCTTTTTTCCATTTTTCATCTTTCAATGAAGGGTTTGTCGCCTAGCAAAGGAAACGTTCGTGCATGGGGGCAACATGGCATGCGAAATGATTTTAGGCCAAAATCTAAATTTCCGCTTCAGCATGCACACGCGGGGCGTCAAGGCCGGCGAAGTCTGTTGCTCTCATTGTTAATCTTGTGTTCATCAGCGAGATGACTTGGTTCGCTGTGCTAGTCTTGCATTGGGATAGTTACCCAATAGCGACATGTTCAATAAGGCCTTTTTGCTTGGACAATTCAAGCTCAAGGCCTAGGGGGCAATGTTTTCGCCCAAATTAATATTTCACTGGACAGTAATTGTCTATGTAAATATTAATTAAGTTCTTGGTCTATGTCGGTCGGCGAGCCCAATTTCCTTTAAAGTTTACAAATAAAGGCCCGCTAGCAAGACCGCGCGGGATGATCACAAAGTCCGCGCGCGGAATGACTCCGCACGGACTAGCGGATCTCGCGCGCTTCCAGACAAAAACAGAGCTTGCGTGTGAAATGACTTCGCGCGGAGTGAGGATCTCGGGCGCTTCGCGCAGAATACATAGTTGCGCGGAATGCTTTGCGCGGAACGGCTTCGCGCGGGACGATTTACCTGTTCATTTTGCTTAGGCAAGGCAGAGTGCATCTAGGCGCTGGTGAAATGATTCGCGAGCTAGCAAGGAAAATACACATGGAGCCTGCGCGAATGTTTATAATCGTTTTGGACTTTTTACAGTCTTTGACACGCTTTGGGCTAATCCTTGTGGCCCTTATTATTTAAAAGTCTTCTTTTGGCCCGCAAGGTGGAATTGAGCTACAAAGTCCGCGGTTCGCACGAGTTGTATTAAACATAGACTGTGATACCTCGCGGGATAAGGATTACTTTTAATTCCGCTTCGCATGGGAGTCCAGACCTTATCCTATGCGGACTGTGCGAACTGGACATGTGTCACACAAGGACTGGCCTGCATGTGATGAACAGTGTCCGCATGCTTCACGTTGCAGAGTCCATTAGGGATTCAGATTGTCTTTTGCAGCAAGGTTTCCTTCCCTATATAAAGAAGCTCGAAGGCTGAAACAGACACACACAATCAATCAATCAAACAACAACAAACAACATTCAACCTCGTTGAAACCCCTCGACCTCGTCGAAATCTCCAGCGCTCCCAAGAGCCAATCCCCTTCGAAGCCCTGATTCTAAGAGCCCCGCCGCCTAGAATTCCTCAGAGCTCTCCAGACTCTACCCCGTTTTCTCAGAAACATCCCTATAGTTGCTCTGCTCACGCCGCCGTGAGTATCGACCGCTTGTGCTAGCAAATTCCTCATCCGCGAGGTGGCACCTGAACCTCATTTTGCCTGATTCAAAAAGTCAAGCGCAGCGCACTCAACACATTCGTCGTCCGCGAGGTGGCACGCCCGCAACTCCTTCTATCTCTTTGTTCGCTAATCACCTCGGCTCCGCACGCTGAGGATCGTGACCAAAACAGTACTTACATAAATGGTCACATATAAAGAAATATATTCGTAATCCTCATGTGTTGTAGATATTGTGCCATATATAGTGATTTATTTTCACTGTGATTAATACCCTTTTGTATCACGTACGGTTAAAGGTCTAATTATCTCATCACGTTTCATATATTCAGTTCATTGGAATTGCCTCTATCCAATTTGGTCAATAATATGTTTTGTCGACATTCATAATGAAATGTGGTATTGCATCATACAGTCCTTAACGATCTTTGGTAGCTACCATATATAAATTTTCATCGATGATCATCATTCATAGATCCCGCACATTCTTATATGCATGCATTAGCTACTATGAGCTTATTAATATTGGGTACCCCTGCCACTTCTAGGGCAAATATTGTCACTTCTACGACAAACATCTCTCATAGATGAATTATATTTAGCGAATGTGGATCTATATTCATAATACCATAAAACATTATAGGACATATATAATCTTCCATTATCAGAAGCTTAAAACTTTAGACCTGGTGGATACATTCCACTCCAAATTCACGCTGTTATTCAAATGACAGTAGTCTTTTCTCTCCCCCTAACGGCATGAAGATTGTCTTATTATGACCATGCATAAAAATGCGTTTAAATGACTATCACTTCATTTCGAGTGAAGATGTCCATTGGCTGCTGGTGAACCCATACCAAGTTTAAGGTCAAAAATATTAAATTCATGAGTATCAACCATATTGATGTATTGTTGTATCACCAAGATATCATCATCTGATGGTGTACTTTAACCTTTGTATGTGTAATACTGTAGCCATCATATTAGGAACTCGGACATTTTTAATGACATTCGCGGCACACCCCTTAGTTAAACCCTTTTGAGCCTACGTTAAGTCTTTTCTTTCATCACCCATGAAATACATACCTTGAGCTTAGTGTAGTGATATCTCTACCTTTGTCCTTTGGGCCTAGTAGAGCATGATGTTGTGATGTATTGTGTGGAATGATGATGAGAAACAAGTGTGGGGGAAGGTGACTTGTCCAAAAGAAAAGAAAAATGCCACAAAAATAAAAAATAAAGAAAAAAAATCAAAAGAAATGGCAGGAAGAAAAAAAATCGGATTAAGTCCCTTGTTTGTGAATTTGGAGTTTTGTGTATGTTTGAAGACCCAAAAACTGAATATATGGCCTTTGTTCTTTTTCACAATGTTGTAAGGAGGTTGGAATGACGATGGGCCCAACATGATGATGTTTGGCCATTGCTTTGGCGACATAAGGAGTGTTTCAATGCTCTACTCGGTCTTTAGGAATTTTGCAATTCCTTACTCTTCAACTCATACCCCTAGCATATCCCAAGTATTACCTTGTAAAGTTCCTTTTGATCTAAAAGATGAGTAAAACTTGATCTGTGGAGTTTGTTCCAAGAGTTGAGCCTATGATGTGGTTCATTTGTGTGAGTAATTGATTCTTTCATGATGTTTATTTATGTTGCCATGTGTTTTTTGTTCATATAAATATGCCAGCTACTTTCTATTGCATATAATTGAGAGATTGAACCAGAAAATCATGAGAGAAAAGAAATTGAGAGCATCTTTGTGAGGAATTGAGTGGACACTTGTTTGACCCATGAGGATGTTGATTTTCCTTCGTTACATTGATTTGATTATCCTTGCATAATGATTTGAGAATGACGGTTATCAAAATAAATTAGCTTTTAAATGAAGTTGTGAATTCTAATATGTGACTGCTTGAGTTTTGTTGACCATATTTGTGGACATTATGAGTACTCGGAGATGTTTGGAAGATGTTAGGTTTGTGTCTTTTATTCTAGTTAGCTTCTTTTGTTTGCTAGGGACTAGCAAAGCTTAAGTGTATCAAAATCCTCTATACTTTCTTTACTTGTTTAGTGTGTTTTCTAGTTATTTTGTTTATTTATTTTCTAGGTGTTCCGAAGCAAATAAGAAGAAAAGAAGGAAAAGAGAGAGTGAAAGACAAAATTCATAAATCTGCCTACGCAAGTCAGCCAAGTTTGACAGAACACTGAGAGCATTTCGAGAAGAACCAGATGATGACTCTTATATCAACGGAAAGCTACGGATGTTATCTTTCCATAGCATTTTACAGTTCATGAATAGCATTTTCCTTGAAGATGTTATGGCTAATTTACTACCAGAAGGTCAATCTGCGTGCAAATCTGACTCTTAACGGGAATTTGTGTTTTGAGGCCTAAATCACACCGAAAAGCCCATGGACGAGTTTGTACTTCATTATCCAACTTATTATCTCTATTTGAAGCTGATTATGAAGAATTAAATGAGTTGGCACACTTCCATTGGTCCTACAGATGTACACCAATCAGAATGTCCAAGGAAACCTAAATCAAGATGGATTGGTTGAAGGAAACAATATAAAAAAGCCTATGCTATCATCTTTGGCTACCCTTCTTCACCTCTTCTTCAGCTCTTCTCCTCTTCCATCTCCATTGTCTTTTTATTATGTTTATTTAAGCTTCCTTAGCTAGGGGTTGTTGAAGCCCCTAGACATGATTCATAACATGCTTTGATTTTCAGTTTGTTTTTCCAATTAATAAGATTGAGGTTTTGTTTACCGATTGTTTATCAATGAATTCTTTGTGTGTGTGCTTTGGAGGCCTACTTAGTATACATGCTAGGGTTCTAACACTTTGATTATTTGATGTCTGGGTCAATATCGGATCCCTCAAATTGTCTAGAGAAGTAATCGGTAGTTTTCACTAGCGAGTAGACAAAACTCTAGGTTTAGCAAGGCGCTAAGTTTATTGTGATGTCTAGTGATTGCTCAAACTCTTTTCATGCTTATTGATCTCTGCTTGTTTGACCTAATAAACGTACCTTTAGGTTACAATGTTTGAGAATAATTTAGGTGTAGAGCACTTCCCGCCTAATGTACACAGTAAGAAAGAGTAATAGATTGTGCTCAAGCGTACCGAGTCAATCTGAGCATCTTCAATTGAGCTAGTTGGTCACAAATTGGACAAAGTATATTGTGTGTGATTGTCGGGGTGGATAGCATCTCCCCTGGCTAGTTTTATTTCATTGTTTCCCAAAACCAGTTTTCGTCACTTTCTGTCCTCTGTTTTCTAGTATTTATTTGAAATAACAAATCAACTCCGAATCATCTGAAATTTTGTGTGTGAGACCTTCTGTGTGTCTAGTACACCTCTGTTAGGTTTTTATTTATTTTTCGATTGCTGTTCAATAGGATCAGTAGTCACTTTTGTGACATCGTTTGAGTAGTTAGATTCATTTAGTCTTTTGCAGGAATGACCCTTATTTGCCCATACTATAAACGACAATCTAGTTGTGAATAAGGAAAATAAATTGGTTTATAAATAATCGATCATCATGTCACTTAGATACTCATTCTTCCCACAAATCAAATGGGGGCAAGGTTATTTTTGTTAATATGGTCGGTCTCAGGGATTTTACCCAAGTAAATTTTCTTCCCGCTAGCATATAATTTTGTCATCAATAGTTTTTATTAAATCACTAGATGTGATATTCCTCAAGCTCAAAATGAGACAATAGGTAAATATTCCACAACAATTCATGTTGTTCTTCAAAAAAAAAATCTTTCTCCCTTTCATAACAAGAGAAGTGTCTCATTAAAGTGACAAAACAACCAAAAAATATGCAGCAAATAAACCATTTGCTATGAGTAGCATTAGCTAGCAGGCATCAAAAGTTCTTACTGATTTCAAGCAACACTGTAGGTAAAATATGATGTAACTAGTCATACCAAAATAATTAATTTGGTTCAATGAACTTCTGGTTCATGACATTATGTGTCTCACTATATTGTAGAATTTAACATACGTAATAGGCGACATAGCGAGATACTGTCCGTTTTGGATCTCGCTCGCTCTACAATTTTGTGCTTGAGTTGCCAACCCAAAATTAGTCTCACTATGGGGAGGTATGTTTGCAACACATCACCTCCCCTCCTTCGGGCGGTGTGGGATCTCAATACATATTCTGGAACCATATTGAAGCCACTTCTTGTAAAAATGGGATATTATATGCTCTTCCGGAGCCATCAATCATATGTGTAATCGAATCTTCAAGTTTAAATTTATAATGTTAGAACTACAAGTTCTCAGATTTCATATGTTGAACTTCTAGTTCAAATAAATTTGGTGCCGGAAACTTTAGGTTCCAGATAACTAAACTGAAACTTCAAGTTCACTAATTTAATTTACATACTCAGCTTCGGGCTTGAGCTTTTACCATTAGAACTTATGCTCTATAATTCAGTAATTTGAACTTCTGGTTCAAAAACATGACATTTGAAATTCATATGTTCGTGCTATAAAGTTGCTGGCCCGTATGAGTAACAATAAACTTTAGAAGAGGAAACTAATTAACAAACTCTAAAATGGTAAGGAACAAAGATAAGTAAAATGTGAGAATGGAAACTTATAGTTCCATTGGTGAAGAAGTACAAGAACTTCTGGTCTAGTTGAACAACATCACCCGAGAATCTAATCAACGGCTCATGGTCTTGTATCAACTTATTGCTTCCTCGCCGCAGTCCTTTCTAGGCACTTCTGAACAATACGTTGACCGATGCCCCCGTATCAATGAGTATATATCTTCTTCGTTATGTAGTGGTCGAGCTGTAATGTTATCAGAATCTTGTTTCTCTCCTCTAATTTCACAATAACATTGTATCAAAATAAATTGGAGCTTCATGCTCTCATATAATTAGGGATCACAAGAAAACCATATTGTATAGCTCTAAGGAGCATCTGGTCTTTGTTGATTACATAAGTTTTGAGAAACTTCATTTCAATAATTTGACAATATCACTTTCAAAGAACTTCAGGCCCTCATATAGTTTGATCAAGAAACTCCGAGTTTCGATCAATTTTAATTACAAAACCGAATAAGGTTAAGAAAAATAAAACATACTTGAATTCCATAATCTCATACCATAATATTGCTTCTTCAATATATGTGGACTGAATTAGTCATATTCTCATGACCTGCACAATGAGTGTATTTGCAATGGGTACATGCAGAGCTTAAATAGCTAAGTGTTTCCTCTGATTCTCATAAATATGCATAAGGACTATCTTTCAGCAAGATGAGTAATCAAGAAAAAAAATTTCAGTAGTCAGATTTCTGACAAAAACATCTTGCTAATAGTCAGATACTCTGGACAACATCACAAAAGATGCTCGGTAGAGGAAAGACAACAATATATGTGCCCTTTTCTATATGAACCTCTAATCTTTCTACTCAAGTATAAGTCAAGGAAGTCTCAGCCAATAAAAGACCAAGAAACAAGGTCACCGGGGAACACCTCTTATGTCCACTACAAGAAGAAAAACTTTAGCCAACGAAAAAAAAAAACCAGGCCGACGAATCAATTTTTCGTCGGCTAAAGTAGACTTTAGCCGACGAAATTTCCCTTCGTCGGCTAAAGAATTTATTTTCGTCGGCTAAAGTCTGTGACTTTAGCCGACGACTTTAAACTTTCTTTAACCGACGAAATTTTAATTTTGTCGGCTAAAGATGACAAGAAGTTAGTATGGTTTACTAATATCGTCTGTTTTTTTAATGTATTTTTTTCATTTAGCCGACGAAATACACTATAATTCGTCGGCTAAGATGGTTTTTGCTGACGAATAACCTAATATTTCGTCAGCTATAGTTATTTTTTATCTTTTTAATTACATACTATAGCCGACGAATAGGTTAGGGTATTCGTCGGCTAAACCCTAAAATTTTTCTATTACCTACTATAGCCCTATATTCGGTGGTTATTTTACGGAAAAATTTTATACGACATGTTGCGTGTCATCGGTTTAAAACTATTTTCAGTTGGAGGTCCGGCCAAAATACGTAATTTAGACGGTCGAACGACCTTTTCCGTGCGTTTAGGGGTTTGACTTACGAGATTGACCGTCTGGATCGAGCCCTTATTCTTTTCGGATCAAGTTGAATTTTCTCCCATATATGTATTTTATCATGATGGTTAGATCTGACGGTTGGATTTCTGTTTCTCAAGTTTGATCATCACAATCACAACATGCATACTAATGTTGTATAACATGTTTACCAAGTGTTATGTAAATGTTTCATTTCAAAAACAAACTATACGTAAAACCTTCAAACGCCAAAAAGTCATGAAATAAGATATGACGAGAATGTTGAAATACATCCACGGTTGAAAAATCACACTATTCCGGTAAATATTCGGTGCCAATAGTTGCGGTCAATGCAATTTTTCATTTCCCCCCCCTATGAGTAGCCCTATATTCGGTGGTTATTTTGCGTACAATTTTTATACGACTTGTTGCGTATCATCGGTTTAAAACTATTTTCAGTTGGAGGTCCAGCCAAAATAAGTAATTTAGACGGTCGAACGACCTTTTCCGTGCATATAGGGGTTTGACTTACGAGATTGACCGTCCGGATCGAGCCCTTATTCTTTTCGGATCAAGTTGAATTTTTTCCCATACATGTATTTTATCATGATGGTCAGATCTGACGGTTGGATTTCTGTTTCTCAAGTTTGATCATCACAATCACAACATGCCAAATGTATAAAAATACTTTTAGCCGACGAATTTATAAAGTTTAGCCGACGAGTTTAGAAGGTTTAGCCGACGAATTGGTGTATAGCCGACGAAATTGGTATCTTTAGCCGATGAAATTTTCAAAGGACTTTAGCCGACGAAAATATATGAAAAGTCGTCGGCTAAAGTCGAAAAATTTTCAAAATTTTCAACCAAAATTTTTAAATGAGTTTAGCCGACGAAGTTCTTTATATAGGCGAAGATGGATGGTAAGAAGTCTATTATCTGTCAGATTTTCTTCTCGGCCTAGCTCCGCCGTCAAGCCACCGGAGACCGTCACACTTGTCCCAAAAGCTTCGCCGTCGTCTCTACTTCATTGCTGGATAGGTGGTGCATCGAGTGGCGCTGCCGTGAGGGATAAATCGAGCTCCAAAACTCCGCCGGTTTGGATTCGGTGTCGATCGAATTTCTCCTTCCTTAGATCACCATTTGGTGAGTTCTATACATGGATAAGTTGAGTTTGATTAGTACTACATTCCCCTAGATTTTGGTAGCTTGATTCGGTGTGTGTGAAGAGAATCGAAGATTTGAAGTTTTTAGGGTTTAAAATTGGGGATTTTTATATTTTCAGTCGATTGACCTGTTTAGGCTTACAATTGAGCTTCGACTTCTTCTAGAAAGTTGTTCGAAATGTTGAGAGGAAGATTCTGTCAAATTTTGGTCATGATTGGAGGTGGCCGAAAGTTTCTGCAGTTTTTTTTTTCAAAACCCAGCAACTTTAGCCGACGATATTTAAACACTATATTCGTCGGCTATAGTATTTTTTAATTTTTTTATAAGGTTTAGCCGACGAATTATGTCATAATTTGTCGGTTATAGTTATTTTTTAATTTTTTTATAAGGTTTAGCCGACGAATTATGGCATTTTCGTCGGCTATAGTTATTTTTTAATTTTTTTATAAGGTTTAGCCGACGAAATATTTTATATTTCGTCGGCTATAGTCATTTTTTTAAATTTTTTTACAAGGTTTAGCCGACGAAATATACTAAATTTCGTCGGTATAGTTATTTTTTAATTATTTATTACGCACTTTAGCCGACGAATATTTCGTCGGCTAAAGTCTGGAAAAAAACCGACGACATGTTTTTCGTCGGCTAACTGTGGGACTATAGCCGACGAAAAAAAATTTCGTCGGCTAAAGTCATCACCGAGGACTTTTTCCCGACGACACTATAGCCGATGAAGGCTCGTCGGCTAAAGTCTTAGCCGACGAATTTTTTAACAGGCCAACGAAAATTTTTCGTCAGCTAAAGTACTTGTCCTGGTAGTGGTCCTTCCTTTATGTCCATGGTGTTACCATGATACACTACATCTCCCTGCTTATCATATTACTCTGAGGAACTTCATGCCCTCTATAGTTGGATAAAGAGGTTTTAGGTCTCGAGTATCGAGTTCACTATAATTCATAAAACGAAGTATGTCGTGAAATGAATAGATTAAATTCAAATAATGAAATGGAAAAATACATACCTTAGTCCCTTTAATAAATCTGATATTATGGAAACAATAGGTTTCATGAAAGACCAATATCACAATAAATAGGCTGTAAAAAAAAACCAATTACTTGACCTGAATTGATAAAACAATAAATAAAACTGAATTGATAAAACAATAAATAGAGGTTATCAATGGTCATAAAACTCCAAAATTACTACTTATTATGGAAACATCCATCCAGGCTATGTAATGAAACCAATAAAATATAATTAATATACATACAATTCAAAACCTAAGAATCACTACCAGAACAAGCACTTTAGCCGACGAAAACATTTCGTCGGCCTGTTAAAAAAATTCGTCGGCTAAGACCTTAGCCGACGAGCCTTCGTCGGCTATAGTGTTGTCGGGAAAAGGCCATCTGTGATGACTTTAGCCGACGAAATTTTTTTTTTCGTCGGCTATAGTCTCATTTTAGCCGACGAAAAAAATGTCGTCGGCAATAGTCCCAGGCTTTAGCTGACGAAGTATTCGTCGGCTAAAGCGCGTAATAAATAATAAAAAAATAACTATAGCCGACGAAATATTTTATATTTCGTCTGCTAAACCTTATAAAAAAAATAAAAAAATTACTATAGCCGACGAAATATTAGGTTATTCGTCGGATAAACAATATAAAAAAAAATTAAAAAATTACTATAGCCGACGAAACATTAGGTTATTCGTCGGCTAAATTTTATTTAAAAAAAATTAAAAAACACTATAGCCGACGAATATAGTGTTTGAATATCGTCGGCTAAAGTTTCTATTTGTTATTTTTTGTTCGGTTTTGAAATGTAGAAAATCATAAGAAATAGAAAGTGCAACGTATTTGCGAGATACCAATTCCAAAATATCCTAAAAATCATCCCATACATGTTTACAACACAATATGTGGGCAGTTGTTACATAAAAAATGGAGTTTACAAGATGCCCCCTCAAGGCTCGGCAGGGCTCGACAGGGCTCGGCAGGGGGCTCGGCAGGGCTCGGCAGGGCTCGACAGGGGGCTCGGCAGGGCTCGACAGGGGGCTCGGCAGGGCTCGGCAGGGGGCTCGACAGGGCTCGGCAGGGGGCTCCGCAGGGCTCGACAGGGGGCTCGGTAGGGCTCGCCAGGGGGCTAAACTCTTCCTGTCATCTTCGCCTATATAAAGAACTTTAGCCGACGAAATTCTTTATATTCGTCGGCTAAACTCTTTTGAAAATTTTGGTAGACCGCCAAAAAATTTTGGTTTAAAATTTTGAAATTTTTTCGACTTTAGCCGACGACTTTTCATATATTTTCGTCGGCTAAAATCCTTTGAAAATTTTGGTTGACCACCAAAAAATTTAGGGTTTAGCAGACGAATACCCTAACTTATTCGTCGGCTATAGTATGTAATTAAAAAATTAAAAAATAACTATAGCCGACGAAATATTAGGTTATTCGTCGGCAAAAATCATCTTAGCCGACGACTTTTCATATATTTTCGTCGGCTAAAGTCTATAAATTCACGAAAACACTCATATCTCCCTCTATATTACGTAGTTTGGTCAAATCTTCCACACGAAAAACTCTTATATAAAAATTTTGAAACATTTACCTTCCGACGATAGGGCTCCTCATAAGAAATAATAACAGTAAATAGGGTTGACTGCTACTATCGGCTCCGAGACTTTACCCGATTTACGTGATTTTAAACCATAGCCGTATTTCACCATTCTGAACATATCTTATTTCACGAGATTTTTAATAATTTTGCTTCCTATGTAGAGTTGGTTCACAAAGTTGTATAAACTACTTAACAAGTTATACAACATTAGTAGACACGATGTGATTCCGATGACTGAAATTCACAAACCAAAATTCGACCGTCAGATATGATCATTATGACGAAATATGTCTTTGGTAGAAAATTCAACTGGATCCGACAACGTTAAGGGCTCGATCGAAACGGTCAACCATAATCCATCGTCACTTATCACACCAAAACGCTCATATCTCCCTCTATATTACGTAGTTTGGTCAAACCTTCCACATAAAAAACTCTCACGTAGATGAGACGCAACTGCCCAGATAAAATTTTTGAGACATTTACCTTCCGACGATAGGGCTCCCCATAAACCCGAATAACGGAAAATAGTAGACACGTAGTGATTCCGATGATTAAAATTCACAAACCAAAATTCGACCGTCAGATATGATCATTATGATGAAAGATGTCTATGATAAAAAATGCAACTAGATTCGACAAAGTTAAGGGCTCGATCGAAACGGTCAACTCGAATCGAAAATAAGAAAACTGCATTTTGAAGCCCTAAACGGACTCGGATGGCCAAAAAAGCCTATACGTCATAGCAAAGTGATGAGTTTGACTCGTAGCGCCGTTACGCTTTCGGAAAGGTATCACAATAGTCAATCAGACATCAAACGCCAAATCTGCAGCATAGTGAATAATAAGGGTAAGTCAACTATCGGCACCGAGACTTTACCGGAATACCGTCATTTTTCAATCGTAGACGTATTTCACCATTCTGGTCATATCTTATTTCACAACTTTTTTACGTTTGAAGGTTCTACGTATAGTTTTTTTTTTTTTCAGATGAGTTGTTGTCCACATCTGTAAATATAAGACACTTAGCCGACGAAATTATATTTTTTGTCGGCTAAACTTTTAAAAATTTCGTCGGCTAAACTCTTAAAAATTTCGTCGGCTAAACTCTTAAAAATTTCGTCGGCTAAACTTCATAGACTATAGCCGACGAAAAAAATTATTTAGCAGACGAAATTAAAATTTCGTCGGCTAAAGTTGACCATAGCTGACGAAAATTTTATATTAGCCGACGAACAAAAAATTCGTCGGCTAAAGTCCACTTTAGCTGACGAAAAAAATTCGCCGGCCTTGTTTTTTTATTTTCGTCAGCTAAAGCCTTTCTTCTGGTAGTGAATGATGATGTTTTGGGCAAAACCGCAAAAAGAAACCGATGAATTTCCATGTTATTAATAGTTGAAATTTAGTAAATATAAATGCTCGTTAATGGTGCACATAATTGTGAACAATGGCTTTTGATTGCCAAATTATGATCTGAAAAGTATTTGTATGCACATATTGGGAAGTAAAGTAACCATATTCACTCATATAATAACCTTAATTTAAGGCACTCATATCAATCACAATAACTCGGTGTCCAGAATATCATTATGATAGGCTTAATATTAATAGGTGTTAAGGACACCCCCATTGATCATGTCTTTAACATTTCAATTTAGCCACAAAAATATTGTCAACTTGGGTGGCTCATATTTCTCAAGAGGCTGATTAGTATGATTAATTTTGGTCTTATTGCCATTCAAAGAGAGCTTTGTAAAGTGCCACTAAATGTTAGGACATGCGTCAATGGGCCGAAAATGGTTAAGCCATAACTATAGCCATATCATGATCCATATTAGAAGGCGCAAATGCGTCCATTCATATCATGCTCTTAGTAACCGATCAACCAATGCTTGCCAAAACTCAAGCGGATCTTTCACCGTTAGATACATGTCTTTCCGACTCTTTTTCAAGACCACATCGATCATCATGGATCTAATTATGTTGTTTAGAATTTCATGTTAGTAAGAAAGAAATATCAATATCCAAACTTCAGGTTCGAATCATGTGAACAATTAATCACATGTACATGCACAAAACTTCAGGTTTATGCTTACACAATTAGATCTCCAAGTCTAATGTAATATTGAACTTCAGGTTCACAATCTCAAAAAGTATTATTAGCGAAATTTCATGCTCACTAATATAAGCAATTGTAAACAAAGAATTGAATAATATAAACAAAGTATATATGTAAACAAGATGTAATCAAAATAGAAGTGAATTCATAGATCATGAGTGTAGATAATAATAATAAGCAACAAAAGTTGCACTAACATCTCGTAGATCATCATGAAGTTCATAAAACGAATGAGCGAAATCGTGCTGATAACGTGTTTAAACTAAGAATGAGATAGAGAGAAAACAGAAGAACAAAATGCATGAGGAGGAAGAAGTGTCCCTTTCATTCTCATTAGGCTCTCTAATATAATAGTATGATTTACATCGTAAAGACATAACTAATGAGTATTTACAAAAACATCCACATATATTATAATATTTACAACAATATATTTATTATAAACTTCACAAATCACACATGGTTGACTTTTGCACTGCTCGATATTAAATTACTGGTAAGAGAGAAAAAAACATAACGGAATTTCTCAATCGCTAACATATATCTTTAATCATTTAAAAATAAGAGAAAATTACATAATAGCACATGACCAAATGTAAAAACATAAAAACCTCGCTTTCAATATTTTCTGTACAAATTAGGACATAAGCTCAGGCCCAAACTATGGTACAAGATCTAATATAGACTTTCAAAGACAAAATGACTAAAATACTTATTTTTTCAAATAAATTTACACAAAATGACACGACAGTAGCAGGTCTCTCGTCGACTCGGCCGTAGCACGTCTCTCGTCGACACGACAGTAGCACGTCTCATGTCGATACGGCAGTAGCACGTCTCATGTCGACACGGCAGTAGCACGTTTTCGGTCAACACGGCAGTAGCACGTCTCATGTCGTCACGGCAGTAGCACGTCTCATGTTGACACGACAGTAGCACGTCTCTGGTCGACACGGCAGTAGCACATCTCACGTCGACACGACAGTAGCACGTCTCTGGTCGACACGGTAGTAGCACGTCTCATGTCGACACAGCAGTAGCACGTCTCACGTCGACACGGCAGTAGCATGTCTCACGTAGACACGGCAGTAACACGTCTCACGTCGATACGACAATAACACGTCTCACGTCAACACGGCAGTAACACGTCTCACGTTGACACAACAGTAGCACGTCTCCGGTCGACACGGCAGTAACACGTCTCTCGTTGACACGGTAGTAGCACGTCTCCGGTCGACACGGTAGTAGTACGTCTCATGTCGACACGGCAGTAGCACGTCTCATGTCGACATGACAGTAACACGTCTTACGACAGTAGCACGTCTCACGTCGACACGGCAGTAGCACGTCTCACGTCGACACGCCAGTAGCACGTCTCACGTCGACACGACAGTAGCACGTCTCACGTCGACACGCCAGTAGCACGTCTTCGGTCGACACGACAGTAGCACGTCTCCTGTCGACACGACAGTAGCACGTCTCCTGTCGACACGACAGTAGCACGTCTCCTGTCGACACGACAGTAGCACGTCTCCGGTCGACACGGCAGTGCACGTCTCATGTCGACAACGGCAGTGCATGTCTCTCGTCGACACGGCAATAGCACGTTCATAGTAGCAATAGAATATATAGTGAATGATAGTTTGGTAAAATATGTAGTGACAGATGACATGTGAACATTAATTTGTCTTAATTTGTTAATTTTTGTCTTTAAATGTATAAGATAATGTGTAAAAGATGTATTTATACGCTGAAATTTGGTTAGTAACTAATATGTAATAGTGAAGTATTGCTTGAACTCCCAATTTAGTTTGCTGGAAACTCGATACAAGGTATCCTAGATCCTTGACCAGTGCTCTGTATTATATTGGCGCTTTAAGTATCCCAGGATGATGGTCGATCATGTCTCTTGTCGTACTCTTTTCTCCATCGATATCAACATGGACACATGACACTTTTGGTTCATCTTAGTGCAAGATAGCTCCTGCATAAACACAAAGCAGTCACAAAACAGATTGTTAAAACCAATTATACTGTCTAAATATGAAAGTAGTGCTTATACGCGAGAGTTACTTACATCAATAGCATTAGCATCAAAGCGATGGGATACAATATCATCTTCACTGGTATTTTCCACTCCAATATATGTTTTGATTTTGCACGCAGATCTTCCTGAAACAAGAAAAATTGCAGCTGAACATTTTACCAGTTCAGTAAAAAGCATTTTGCAATTATGCTGCTTCTTTTAGAAAACAAGATCATCAATCGGACCAAATCACATACATTTTCTTTCCGAAGCTTTTGGATTTCATCCTTTCCGGCCATGCAGTTAAGAGACAGAAGAGCATTCAAACCACTAATCATATCTAGTAGTGATGCTGCTGTCGTTGAACTTACCTACAAGAGGAGGGAAAGAAAACAAGAACTTAGAGAAATTAGCCAACGAAATTTAGAGATTTTAATTCAGTTTGCAGTATTGTGAACCTATCACTTATGTATTTAAGGTTCTCTGGGAGTGGAAGGCATGGTGTAGGATAGCCTCATGGTATCTCAAGTAGCTCACTCTCCTCATTCTCACCCCATCCAGCAACACTAGTTGTCCATGCCGGCATTTTCATATCGATGCTCCAATAGTACTCGATGTTTCAACTTCTTCCTCTGGATGCTGCATTATTGAACAGAATTTATTAAACCACCAATTACGGTAAACACATACAACAGTTCTAGATATATATAAACTCAAAACCATGAAGAGTACCAAATGGTTGCCAAACTTTGCAAAAATGAATAAAGACTGTGATCATGATGGGAAGCTATAAACAAAAAGAGGCTATCTCCCCTGAACCTATGTACAAACAGTAACTACAATTCCAATCCTCCTCGTGCGCGTTGGTCTTGCCTATCACATACATATATTAAATGACCCTCTCATTGTACAGAAAACACCAATATAAATAAATAAATACAGCTCTCTATTACTTAAAGACCTCTCCATTTTTAAACAATATACGTAGCTTTCTCCAGAGATTTAATCAGGAGTGATACAGATTGAAATTAATATTTCTACATATGGCATAGGTTGGAAAGAAAACCACATTCCATGAAATCAATTGATATCTGACAAGTCGATGTAGTCTTAACTTGATGATCAGTGTTCTAATTTGTGATGCTAATTTCCCCATCATTACCAATAATAATACTAACAATCTAGACAGAAAAGACAAATCATAAAAATAAGATATTAAAGAGAATCAGGGTTACGACTCCATACTTATATTAACAGTGCGCACCCTATATATTATTTCCTCATATACATATTCTAGGGTTTGGCGTTCTATCTTCAAGCTTTACATATGTTATCCTCCATGAAGGAATCCAAACCAGGAAACGGTGAGAGAGCAGAAGGAAGAAGAAGAAGAAAAAGAAGAAGAGATGGGAATAAGCACTGCAACATTCTAAAATTGCCAGACGACATCGTAGTGGAGATCTTCTGTAAAATCCATATAAAAACCCTCATCCAATGCAGGTGCGTGTGCAAGTCTTGGCGCAGTCTCTTTCAGACCCCGAGTTCACAAAACCTCTCTTTTCGCGAGCTCCCACTTGCCTTTTACTCGAAGAGTAGTACTGGACACAGGGAAAGTCTAGATCTTCTCGCCGGAAGAAGCACATCTTGGTAGACATGGAAAGCGTTTCGATGAATTCGATCCCAAACAACATGGTACTGAAGCTTTCAGATCCCAATGCTTTATACAGTCGGTGGTGTGATACTCGTGATACAAATAATATTATCGGTTCCTGCAATGGCTTTCTCTGCATTCGCCGTTTTAATCGTAAACTTATGGTTGACATATTTTTTAACATATCCAATCCCATCACCGGTGAGTCTATACCTCTGCCGATCGACGAAACATTAAAGATGGATCATCTTTTAGTCAATTTTGGTTTTGGGTTTTGTCCCATAAGTGATGTCTATATAAATTGGTTGTATTCATAACTTATCGACATTCAAAACGACATACAAAAGGTCTCCCATCATGTGGTTTTGACTGTTGGCTCTGGGATTTGGAGAAGAATAGGGAAAGTGAATGTCCAAGTAGTGGATACAGAATATGGGGTCTTTCATGATGGATTTCTTCATTGGATTTGCTCTAGTAATATTGGTTCACACTTCATTCGAGCATTTGATGTTGAAACTGAGCGTTTCAGGGATATGCCATTGCCTCCATATTATTTCGACAATCATCATCGCGGTCCTAAATTTTGTATAGGAGTCTTACAAGGTTCACTTTCTATTACGTGTTCTTCGAGTCGTACGTTAAGTGTTTGGCTAATGAAGGAGCATGGCATCGCAAAGTTTTGGACCAAAGAGCTTGAAATTGGATACTTTAGAGATTCGAATGGCCAGCCATATACGTTCGATGAGGACCTAAAATTTACAAGTTTTGAAATTTGTAGACGAGGGGCAAGTTTTGTTGTTTCACTGACCGCGGTTCGTTTTATAGTTATACTCCTACAATGAACCTGTTGAGGGTTGAACTATTTGATAGGAGACCTTTACGGTATATGCTGTCCCTTGTTCCAAACTTTGCTTCGCCTAAGGATATTCTTAGGAATTACATCTCCAAGGTACACAGTTAAAACATTTTTTTAATATTATTATTTAACAACTGATTTGATGCATACATATACTTAATCAGCTACATAGAGACCCCCCTTAGGCTGCGTTTGGTGCAGCTTGGCTTATAAGAAAAACTGACTTTTATTTATTCCTGAGAATAAGTGATTGATAAGTAAAGTATAACTGAGTGTTTGGTAAACTGACTTTTAATAGGTGTTGTGAGTGTTAAAAGCAGTGAAAGGTGTTTGGTAAATTGAAAACTAAAAGTGTTTCCAGCTTGCAAAATGACAAATTTGGATATGGAACTACAACTAACTTCTTATACTATAATTTATCTTTTGGTTATTTTTACAAGGCAAAATGCCCAAATGCACAAAAACAGGGATTTTAATACCCACTTCAATGTAAATCTTTTCTCTTAGCCCATTTCAATGATTTTTAATAAAATTACAAGTATGTCCTCTTCTCTCTCTTAAACCTCCGATCTCTCTCTCTGTATCTCTCTCTCTGTAACCTTTCTCGCCGTATTCAATGCCTCTCAGCCATGGCTCTCTCTCTCTCTCTCTCTCTCTCTCATCAACCCAGACCTTATCACCTCGCCTCCACCGCACCACACCAGATCTCCTACGCCTGCGACGGCGTCTAGTCCTTCCTCCACCTCACCAGATCTCCTATCCGATCCCGGAGCGACTCCGATCTATGCCAAGCCGACGACGACGAGATGGTGTAGATATTAGCGAGCTGCAACTTGGCTGGAGTTCAATCCAGGCTGGATCGTGGCTGGGGAAGGGCACTGCTTGTTGATGTGAGGTGAGGTGCGTCGGGTTCGGTGGAGTGAGGTGAGGTGCGCCGGATCTGGACTTGTTATGCAGAGTGAGGTGCGCCGGGTTCGGTGGAGGAGGCTGGTGTGCTCACCATCGGGGAAGGTGGGTGCCCAGAGAAGAAATATGGGTGCCCAGTTTAAGTCAGTTTTTTTATTTTTATTTTTTATTTTTTTTATCCTTACCTTTGAAAGTGATTATTGAGGATTGATAACTGATTATTGGGGTCAATAAGTTATTATTTGAGATTTGTAACCTGATTATTGAGGGTCAGTAAGTGATTATTGGGTGATTACTGGGTGTCAGTAACTGAAAACTAACTGATTATTGGGTGTCAGTAACTGAAAACTAAGTGATTACTAGGTGTCAGTAACTGAAAACTAAGTGATTACTGGGTGTTAGTAACTGAAAACTAAAAAGTTATTAGGGGTCAGTAATTGGTTACTGGGTGTCAGTAATTAATCAATAACTGGTTACTGGGGGTTAGTAACTGGTTATTATGAGTTATTAACTGGTCAGTAACTGATTATTAGGGGTCAGTAACTGGTTACAGGGGAAAATCCGGTGACCGGAATCTGACGGTCGGGGAAAATCCGGTGACCGGAATCTGGCGGCCTGTGTCCGGCGGCCGGTGACCGGAGTCCGAGGTTCCGGCCAAGTTTTTTCATGTTGAAGAGGTGAGGGCAAAATAGTCTTGAAATAATATGGTTTGTTAAGACTTTATTAAAGATTTGTGCATTTGGGCATAAAAATGGTTACCTTATATTGGAATTGGCTAATGCAAAAGATTATCATTGGAATGGGAAATAAAGGGTTTGAATTAGTACTAAATGGGTATTTTCCCTTTTTTTTACAAACCATAAAAATAACTTCATGTCCATATAAATTATTTACTATCTATTTTTATAAATCATGATGTTCATATGATAAATATTAAAATGATTTGTACAAGTATTGAGGAGCACTACTAAAAGAGCACATACAAAAAAACACACACTAATGCAAAATGACAAATTGTTCATCCTGCCCGTCGTTCAAGTTTACAAGGAGACAATTAAATGTTCATCAATTTAAACTCTATTAGAAGAACCATAACTTGCACATTCAGATTTGTCTTGGCTATATGGCAACAATAGTGACCAGGATAAACTACGTGTCTGCTACACTATCTATAATATTGCTCACAATTGCTTTAAGACCTACTTTTCTGTCAAGTTCCTTTATGTTCTTATTACCCGAAGGAGCATCCACAGCAAGATTTCCAAATTGTTCCTTCCGCAGCTCGGGAGACAATTTAGCTGGTTCGCATGCTACAGGTACCAATGCAGTAGAATCCTCTTCCTCATCAGAAACGCTAGAAACACTAGCAGGCTTAACTGTAACATCACTAACACTACATAAAAGAAAGGAAGAAAGAAAAAATCAGTTGCAAATACAGGTAAACCAGATTAAAGTTTATAAAAGTAATAATACTTAAAACTGTGCAGCCCAACAAGTGAGAAACTTAAACAGCTATCCAGAAAATAAAGAACTACGTGCTGAGGCATAATTAGAAATTTGAGAGCACCAAGAAGCTACCTGACAACATGGTACATAACTAGCTTTCAGTCTAGTGTCAGACAAATGAGAATGCAGAATGATGAGAGTTCTCTCTGTTCCATTCCAAGTCTGACACTAACTTTCTGGCTTACTGAAATTTTGTCTACACAGAGCCCCATAATCAAATTATCATCACCATTTTCTGAAACAAGAAAAAAATAGACTATTAATATATAACCAACATGACAAAGCAAGAGAAACAGAGGAGATGAATGGACTGCTGATGCATAAGAGACCATTATATGGTGAAAAATGGGCATTGATATTCAATGAATAATAAAGCTTATTTTCACAAAGTGATCATATATTTTGTCAAATGAAAACTTAGGTTATTTAAAAATGCCCTGCAAGTGCCTTCAAAATGGAGAAACAAGACCACATAACATGACAGGTGGTGACTACAAAATATGTGGATGGAGCTCAACTAACTGAACAATAATAGTCTTAGTTTAATTGAACCATTAGTAGTTAATCTAGAGCAAAACTCTGAGAACCTTGAAGCTCAATTCTTGGTTTCAAAGTCTCTCGTACAATATCAACAATTACAGCTTCATTACTCTCCTCTCCCAGTGACCAGCTAAGATATACAACATGCTGATCCGCATTCTTCCTGTTAGCAGTTATTGCAAGTTCACTGCAAAGATATTACCAAACGAAGTTAGATGATAAAATGTTGAGAGTATCCTTCCTTGCCACAATAATTAATTTTCCTTTTGGACTCCATTCAACTATGACCAAACACAAGTCAAGATAAGTGTTAGCTGAACATGGTACAATGTATCTTATCGTTCGTTGCTTCTGGACAGAGATATCAAAACTGTCTTCACAACTGAATCATATGCTACCACAGTATAGTACAGTAGATTACTGAAATCAACAAGCAAAAAACAAATTCACCTCTCTTAGAAAAAAAATATAAGCAAAAGTTACAGATTTGACGTTGTATTCAACCAATCGGGAAGTGGCAAGTTTCAAGTTCAAACAGATAATCCCAATATTCAAGTTCTTAGCATGGTGATCATGTTCATTAATTATCAGACACATAAGGAAACAAGTACCATCATTCATCAAGGCCATGTATCTTACAAACAAATATGATGTGTTGAACGAAAAGAAATACCTGCATCAACGTTATCCATTATATCCTTCACAGGGCCACCAATCTTTCCATGATATAGCTTTCCAAGGTTTGAAAGAACCACATACATATTATCAGATTTTTTTGTCCACTGCATATCCTTGACAAAGCTGGATTCATTGAGTGAGAAAGAATAAGATGGTTCTAGATCCTGCAAAATGTGAAACAAACCAAAGACTTAAAACCGGTATTTTGCAGTAACAAAACCGATAGAAGTCTTGAAACCGATATCATTTATCAAAATCCCTAACTCTAAGCTCAATTTCTCATCTAATAGATCAAAGCAAAGATAAATCAAAACTGAAAGACAAACAGAGAGAGAGAAATATCGACCTAGAGTCCTGAAGCTTGGCGGTGGACTTTTTCTCGACGTCGAGAATGCTGGTGTCGGTGCCGCGGACGCCGATGGCGGTGTTACCCTTGCGGACGGCTTTGAGAGCGTACTCGACTTGGAAGAGATGGCCGTCGGGACTACCAACTCCCTAGAAACTTAGAGAGAGAGAGAGATGGGGCTGTGGTGGCTTACCTTTGGCTGTGGTTGCTAATCAAATGGAACAAGCTTAACTCGAGGTTGCCCAGACTGAGCAAAGACGGAGAACGAGCTCTGAGAGAGAATCGATGGAGGAGTCGATCTGTTCAATAATAATCGTGTAATTTACTGATGTTTCAAGGGGTAGCCAACGTCATTATGAAAATATAATTAACTCGCGAAAAGCTCCGCATTTTTGCCGACTTCTCCTTATAAGTAGAAGTACGTTTTACCCAACTTATCATTTTGCCTTAAAAATAGCTGTGACTTTTTTAAAAATGACTTATTCATGTGTTTACCAAACACCAATTTTCTCTTTGCTTATAAGCACAGCAGCTTATAAGCTGCACGAAACGCAGCACTATTGTGTGGGTTTTTTTTATTTGGAAGTAACTAAGCCAAAGTTAATTCAAAGAATTGGATTATCGAATTAACCTTATGCGTGTTTCAAGATCAAGGAGAGGCTTGTAGCATGAGCTGGCGTGGGAACTGAAGGCACTTGTGGTGGTGAAAATTGGACTGAGTTTTGAAGTTAGATTTCTGGGGAAGAACCTGGGTTTCAAAGGCAGCGACTGGAAGATGGCTAGAGAGAGGGGTTTTGGCTTAAAGGTTTGAAAGCATGAAGGCTGGAGTGCTTTAGGGATTTTTCTGGGTTGGTTGCTTGATGCCCTCTGCAGCTCCCCAGACCTCCCTTTTATAGAACCGAATTAGAGGGTTTTGCGATGGGTCGCGAGGCCTAATCCACTGTGTAAAATGATTGTTCTTCTCAAGTACATGATCTTGGCTTCAAAGTTGGCAGAGAGAAGTTGACCTTGAAAGATGGAAGAGACGATTCACTGCAGGGAGGCTGCGAGGACGGTTGCAGAGATGGAAATCCTGGAACAGGATAGACCAAGTGACTTGAATCCCACAATCTCGTCATCCAAGGATAAAATAGCTGCCTTGGAACCAGTCACTGACATTCTTCCTCCTTGGATTGGGAGGGGATGGGTCTTTTCTGCTGTACTAAGCTTGTCGTCGTACTGCTGCGAGGAAAAGATGAAATGGCTGACTGTGTAGTCAGTAAAGAAAAAAGGCAAAGGATTGGGCTTTTCTTAAAGGAAAAGAGAGTTTGGGCTTTTTTTCCAAAAGGGAAGTAAAAAGGGTGTTGGGCTTTAAATTCAAATGTGTTTTGGGTTTAAAAAATGAGCAGTCCAATTCCCACGTTTTCTTTTTACCGATTCGTCGCCGACTTAAGTCGTTAGGATTGAGTTTCGGGCCCAAGACCGAAACTTCTTAACAACGTTAAACCGGCGGACGAGCGTTACGTGCCTCTGTAACCATCCACACTATACCCACTTCTACAAGCCACAATAATGCATGTATGCAGCTTGGGCCCACATGAATGCATGAGTATGTTCGTTTGGGTTAAATCAAGGATTTAACATAAGATTGCATGAAATTATTGTGTGACGAAGTATTAATAGATCGCATGATTTTTTGGGTATCAACAACTATATATATCCCTTCAAAAATATAAAAATAATAATAAAAATTAAATTTTATTAATAACTCACACACCTTACATATGTATAATGAGGTTTGAACCTATTATGTTCGTTAAGCACCTTAACCAACCAAACCACAGTTCATTGACTCTTCAAAAGTATTTGAAACACAAAAACATTAATTTACATTGTTTTTAAGCAAATAAAGACAATTTTTAACAATTAATGAGAAAATCTTTTTTCTTTATCATGCGTCTTGAGGGAATTTTATCAAACTATCCCTACATAACTTAAAAGCTGAAATTTGTGGGAGAGAACAAAACGTCCAATCTAGCTGCTACTGCACTAGTCATCCAATATTTGCACTGGTCGTCCAATCTTGTTGCTACTGTTTGGTCGTCCAATCTTGCTGTTACCGTTCGGTCATTCAATCTTGTTGTTACTGTTCGGTCGTCTAATCTTGCTACTGTCTGGTCGTTAACTTTTCCTACTATTGTCTGGTCCTTCAATCTTATCGTTCAATCTTGTTGCTACAGCCTGGCCTTGGTCATCTAGTTTTGCTTATACTGACTGGGCCTGGCAGTATAACCTTGTTACTACTGTCTTATCATCCAATCTTGCTGCTACTGCCTGGGAGACATACAACACTAATCTTTGTACATAATGAGACATACTACATTAATAAACACTCAATTTTACAAAAACTCGTCGCCTAAATTTGGGATCAATAAGAATCCAATACTAAGAAAATCACAGTAACACAACTCCCTTCACCTCAACTACGTACATTTCCCCAAATTAATATAAACCGGAAACCTTAGCTACATATCCCCGAATTAATACAAACCGAAAACAGACCGACATGCTTTCCTTCGGCTAGAGCGAGCGAGTTCACTGACCTTAGCCCCTCTGAGCGAGTTTATGATAAAAATTGCAGTCAACATATGATATTATTGACTTTGGGTCTGGGCTGTCATCCTTCTTTGTCTAAATCTTTTAAATGATGAGTTTTTTGTGTTTTACAACTGTTTAAGATAATAGTATGTCATAATTCATACTAAGATTGATAGCTCATGCATATGTGTGATGAACATAAACATCAACATAACATCAATCGATGAGTCACTCCGTATTAGACATAGTTGAGCATCCTAAACCTAAACCCTAGGTTTTGGTTGAAGGGCGGCGGAGGATTCCGGTGGCTGGGTTCTAGACGGCGATTCTCTTGGAGAAGACTTCGCTGGAGGTGATCGTTTTCGGTTTTATGGTGTGTTTGTGCAGCGGCGTTGACCTTGATAGCGGAGAGGACAGAGAGAGGAAGGATGATTCGGTTCCTAACGAAGGCGGCGAGGGTCTCCGGAGGTGTAACGACCCACGCGACGGAGGTAATTGGAAAGTAGTGGACCCGCAATTGGTTGTTGTCCGTTGAGAATGGGCGGAGGCTTCTCTTGTCTCCAAACAAGAAGAAGGAGGTCTTCGACCTTGTTTTCTCAAAGGCAGCGTTTGTTGCAGCAACAGCCAACAGCGGTCATCATGGGTTTCAAGGCGACAAAACCACCAGACTGAACCAGCGACAAGAGTCTCCTTCGGCAAGCTTTGGCACCGATCTGAACTGAAAGAGAGATAGGAGGAGGGAGGTGGGTCTGGACCTTAGTTTGCTGGGGTGCTAGTTGCACCCTAGTGGGCTAAGCCTTTGGGCCTCCACCTTTTCTTTTTCTCCTTTCAATTTGGTTTGGACCTGGGCCGGGTTCTGTGGATGGAGCGAAAGATCCCTACATAACCTTCTCGAGGAATCTACCCCCATTTTTGATGGAAAGGTACACCATAAGGGTCTTAGGCCTCGATTCATTGAGCTGGGGTACTTTGGTTGGTTATGTAGGTTATGTATTTTTAGGCCAAAATAAAGTCTTCTTGTGGACATTAGTTTTTTAGTTAGTTTTTCTTTGTAGTTCTTATAGGCTCTTTCGAGTTGTATCAGAGCTATGCTCCCGGTTGACTAGCCATTTGGACTTGTTTTAGAGTTTAACTCCCGCTCGTCCCATTGGTAGTTGTTAGACCATAATTTATACATATTTTCATTCTCCTAAATATTGAATTTGCCTGTTTTTGAGTTCATTTTAGCTTTCATTAAATCATTTTTTATTTATCTAGGAATATTGCAAGAGTGATGGAAACATGCATTTTTGGCATTAATATCGAAAATCGGAGGTAGGAAGAATAATGGTCCAATGTGAAGCAAAACGTAGATTTCCGGATTTCAGCGAACCACCACTAATGGCGGCACAAATGGCGGCTCACCACCACTTTTGGTGGTGTCATAGTTTTTCAGGTCACCATGAAGGAGGAACAAGGATGACTAAGGGCATCTCCAACAATACATCCTAAACCCATACCCAAACTCATTTTTTGACTCACCTAAACCCATTACTATTCAAACTCATATTTCATCTCCAACCATTACTAAAAACCCATACCCATACCCAAATTTTAATCATTTTAATATACCCAAACTCATACCCATACCCAAACCCATAGTTTTCATTTTAAATAAACCGTAAGATAATATTTTAATATTTCTTCGACATAATATAAAAAATTAATTAAAATATTTAATGTTGCACCGAAAGTCTATTTTAACTTGTCGTTACCACATGTCAAATTTGGATAGGATAGTGAGATTGCGGATTAGATTTGAAATGGTCTTACCTATATTGACAATAATTGACATCAATAATTGACATTTCGGATCTCGATGTTGTTCAACGTTATCTCCACGTGTCGTCGCTTAAGAGGCTAGTGAAATTACATTTCAGATTCTTATCGGCCACGTGTCATATCTGATCTTCATCAATCATTTTATGTTCGTCTATAAATGTGAGGCCCTTCTCTCCGTCATACCTCACCAATTCACAAGCATTTCTCTCTCATACTAGATTCAAGTTCTTTTACCTTCATTTGGAAATTTTTGTTCATTGTTGCAATGAATAGGTTGAGGCAACTACTAATGAAGGAGGAGGAAGATTCCATCACAAGGAATCGGCAAAGAGCCTTGGTTATGCAGGCAGCTTCTTCGCACATTCAGAGAATCCAAGAAGAAGAAGCTGAATGGGGTGGTTCACATGAAGGCCGACGATACACCGCTAGAGAGCGTGAAGCTATGGATCAACGACTGAAAGCTCTTTACTTCAATTCGCCGTGTAGGTTCCAAGGTGATGTGTTTCGAAGAAGGTACCGGATGCGACCTCATGTTTTTGACCAGGTGATGCATGACGTCGCTAACCACGACCCATACTTCGTTCAAAAGCTTGACGCCTCCGGTCGCCCTAGCTTGTCAACAGAGCAAAAGCTGACTTGCGCCATGAGGATGCTTGCTTACGGGCTCCCGCCGACCTATGTGATGAGTTTCTCGACATAGCTGAATCTACGGCTTTGGAGATTCTAAGCCACTTCACCAGAGCAATATGGAGAGTCTACCATAAACATTTCCTTCGTACTCCATCAAAGGCAGATTTGCGATGGTTGCTCAATAAGGCTGATTCAAGAGGGTTTCCAGGAATGGTTGGAAGTCTTGACTGTATGCACTGGCAATGGAAAAACTGCCCCACCTCATGGCAAGGGCATTTTACCGGTTACAAAGGAAAGCCAACTATCATTCTAGAGGCAGTAGCATTGTACGATACTTGAATTTGGCACACATTTTTTGGACTTCCAGGCTCCCTCAATGATATCAATGTCCTTGGACAATCTCCTCTGTTCAACGAAATTTGTAGAGGTGAGTCTCCTCGAGTCAAATACTATGTAGGTGATCGCCAATATGGCCAATGCTACTATCTCGTTGATGGGATCTACCCGAAATGGGGGAATTTTGTAAAGGCGGTTAGAAACCCGATGACGCCACCACAAGCTCATTTCACAAAGATGTAGGAGTCATTCAGAAAAGACGTGGAAAGGGCATTTGGAATACTCCAAGCTCATTTTGCAATTGTCAGAGGGCCAGCTCGTGGATGGGACAGGGAAGATCTTCAGTACATCATGATGACTTGCATCATCTTGCATAATATGATCGTTGAAGATGAGCGCGACGAAACTGAAGATGTTCATGAAGTCGATCCAGATGAGGTGCCAATAAGACCAAGGAGAGCAAAAATATATGACCACTACGAAGTAGATCATGAAGTTGATCGCGACCCTTCTGCACTAGGGCAATTCATGCAGCGGTATCAGCAGGTTAGATGCCCAATTGTGCATAGAACCCTCCAAGCGGATTTGGTCAATCACCTTTGGAATGTGAAGTAGCAGGCATAACAGAACGATCCGTGAAGTGTTTGTATTTTCAAGCTTTTAATAAGTGGCATTGTGCCCATGGTGTGATGTTGTATGTTTGCTAGAAGCAACAAAGTACGATGTTTATTCATAATTAAAATAAACGCAACAAAATACGATGTTTATTCATAATTAAAATAAACGCAACAAAGTACAATTAATTTCACCACATATTTAGTTTCCTCCCATCCAATTATTGTCATTACCCGGTACATATTCATCCCCAAAGTCATCGTCAAGATTTGGTGTCGGTGTTGGATACGAAGCTTGTTGTTCCCTTGCAATAATCATTGCTTGCTTGTTTTCCCAATAAGCCCTAACTTGGCCGGAGTATTTTGAAGGATCCACCGCCATTGTGGTTGCATCATCCGCGCGCTGCTGAGTAATTTTATCTTCCTCTCTAAGTTGTAGCCTATGTTAGAGATCACGCTCTCCAAGGTCTGCAATTCTCTTCATCTGAGTTAAGAGTTGAGATGTTTCATCTTGCCTGCACTTTTTCTTAGCTGCCCTTTGAGCTTTTTGGCCTAGAGGGCGTGCATGGGCAGTTGAAGAGCTTGGGGTGACTTCAACAGGAGTACCTTCTTCACCCAAGTTAATAGGTGTCGGACCACTAGCGCTATGATCATCCAAGGACGGAGCTCTACTAAACTTTTCTGTATCCTTCAATATTGTCCAACAATGCGCAAATTTAAACTCCTCCCCTTTACTCAAAGTGAGATACACCGACTTAGCTTGTAATTCCTGTATGTATATAATTAAAAATGTATTAACGTCACAAACATAAACTTACATTAAAGGTTATAAACAATACTAACGATGACATAACTACACTTAACCGAAACACATTAAATGAGACCAATATTCATATTTATGCACATTAATATTAATAGCTAAATTAGTTATAAAAAAAACTTACCAAGTCGGTGGCATTTTCGCCACTTGCCGGGGCGGCTGCCTCTACGGTAAGAGCTTCACGCCACCTTGTGTAAGCCGGTCTAATCTTTCTCCAACGAGCTTCACACCCTCCTCCCGACCTAACAACCGAACCGACGGGCTTGCAAGTTTCGTAAACTTCCCATATACGATCCCATAGTTTTTTCTTCTCTTGATTGGTAGCCTTGTCCCCATCTTCACCGATGGCAACCACCGCCATACACAACGCTACATCTTCGGGCTTTTTCCACGCTTCTCCTCTAACTTTGGGGTTGGCCATTTTTGAAACAAACTAAAAATTTCAAACTAGCTAGATGAAGAACAATTCTGAAAATAAAGACTTTGCAAGGAGATGAGAGAAATTTTGGAGTGTAAAAATATAAAGAAGATGAGAGATATTTATAGATTTTGAAGGAAAATTAATGTTCCAACGGGCAAATTACTGTTCCAACGGGCAAAACACTGTTCCAACGGGCAAATTTATTTTATATATTTTTCCCAATTTTTTTTCCTATTTTTCTTGTATTTTTTTGCCTTAAATATGATCATTAATTACAAACCGTTGATTATAATCAGAGAAATATTATGATTAAATATATAAGTTTTTTTTATTTCTTGGTTTGATCTGGACCGTTGATTGGATTTGAAAGTTGAAATCTGGACCGTTGGTTGGATGACCGTTGGGAAGCTGCATGTGGGGCGGGCATTGGATCTCCAGCTTCTTTCCGCGCCGCGTGACGCGCGCTTGATTCCTCCCCCTCAAGCTCGTTTTGTCGCGTCTTGGATCCAAGTCAGAGCAGATTGGCGCGTTGGTTAGAAGAGTGGCAGGCTGCAGCACGTTGCTGCGCAGACGGCGGGGCCCACAACACAGTAATGGCCCTGGTTCTCCATTTCCTCCCTGAATTGACTCGCTTCTGAAGTCCAAACCCAAATATGGGTATGGGTTTTTGTTGTTGGAGATGCCAAAAATTGGGTATGAGTTATGGGTATGGGTTTTGAACCCATTGTTGGAGATGCCCTAAGGAGATTGAGTAATACAATTGCTTCTACCATATAATCATTTGGATAATAGGCATCACTATGCACACTTTTTCCTACTTTACTCTCTCATAGCTCATGATTATGTTTCTCTTTCTCCTCCCTAACACTCAACCTCCCTAGCTAGCTTTATTGACTTTTGTGCTAGTTCTTTGCTCTTTCTTTCTTTGCTTCCAGAATGCTAGTTTCATCATGGGAGAAGGCCTCTTTCCCTTATTTCTTCTATTTAATACTTTCCCTCTCTCATTACACATATCAACCACACACTCACCCATTCTCTCTCTTTTCCTCCATCTTCACCACAAACTTCTATCTCATCTCCCAAAATCCAAACCCACAAACCAAATCTACTCCATCTCCTCCATCACCACCACCACTACTCCATCACTACTACTCAAAATTAGGCAAAGAAGCACCCATCTCTTCATCTCCATTCCATTCATCATCAACAAGAACTACATCATCCATCCATTGCACCATCAAGGAGGATCCAAGGAGCATAGATTGAGGAAACCCATGGAGGAGCAAGCCATTAATTTGTCAAGCTTCAACTAGTTCACTCTTTCTTTAAACTCCTTAATTTTTCTTGATGTATATTAGATTTGGTGTTGATTTTTATTGTTATGAGTGAGTAGTAACTTTGTTGGGGTTAGGGTTGAAAACCCTAACCAATCTTGTATGGATTGATGCTATTTTATGATGTGATGCAATTTTAGTTAACATTCCTACATGTTCGTTCAAGAGTTGAATGCATATGTTTAGAATTTACCACTTTGAGTATGTGTGTTTGTCATGGCATGATAATGTTTAGAGCTTGGTAATCTTTAAATGTTAAAGCATGAAAGCACACTATGTGTGAATTACAATCACTTAGAGATAAGCTTGGTTGGTTTGCATAGTTTCTTCATCTCCAAACTTTATGCACTTAGGGTAATGCATTAGATGCTTAACCAGATTGAAATGCATAACTTAAGTAGTTAAGTACTACACCCGAGATGAGTTGCTTGATACCACAAAAAGAGCATGTCCCTTGTCATACCCGAGAGGGATGCAAGGAGAGAAATTGGTTGATTAGCTTAGTATCATTAATAGTGATTTGCATCAATACTTGCAAGAGATGTTAGTGGTAGACAATTCGAAACCTAACACCATTTATTAGATCACTAGTTTAGTTTAGAGTAATTTAGTTTACCTTTGAGCATTTAGTTTAGTTTAGTTAACTACTTCAAAAACCTAAAATCAAATCACTACTCCATGTAGCACATACTCACCCTGAGCTTAGATTTCCTTGTGTGTTTAGGTTTGTGATTGTACATTTGCACATTCTAGCTCTCTTAAGGTTAACACCCTAGCTAGAGAAAGGAATCCAATCCTCGTGAGTTCAACAACTTTTCCTAATCCATATACTATTACTTGTACCCTTTATATTTTATGATGATTTTTTGGCTAACAGTAGTTTTAATATATGAGCTTTACGCCCTTAAAGTAACATCTATTTCCATAAAAAATAAAAACAAATATAGTAATATGTCATTCTTAAAAAAAAAATACTGATAAGATAGTAAAACCTCGTTTTGTTCAGATAAACCTATGGCGCGGACTATTTAAGGCTCTCTCTCTCTCTCTCTCTCTCTCTCCAGACGTTATAGGAGGATAGGGGTGTCGCGGAACTGACAACACAACTCAACACAAGAGTGAGTTGCCGAATCTCCGTCACAGGTAAACCCACCCCATATCTATCTTTCCTATGCTTACTCAATACTTGGATTTGCGCATTTGAACTTAGAGTGATTGAATCGTTGAATCCTAATTTGGAATTCGCTACATTTACAAGGATATGCCTTTTGTTCAATGAATCGTTGGAGGCACTAGTATTGATTCTCTCACCACTCTCATGTCTTTAAACATTGGTTTGACGTTTATGTTGTTGTCATGTGTTTTACATGGTGTACTTAGTTTGGAGTGGATAATGTAATGATGCTCCTCACTCTACTGTTGTTGCTATCTTATCCTTCTTTTGATACAAATTCAGTTCTGTTGGTCTGCTCCCACACTTAAAACAGGAACAGCAGAAAGGAAAATATGCATGCTCTTTCACCAATGAGTGTGAGGGTAGTGAGAGTGGGAGCTTCAGTGGATACGCAACAAAGACTCCCGTACAACCGCAACGCCCCAAGAAAGATCAAGGACAGCTCCAGCACTCTGTCTACCACCCAAAACCCTCCAACTGTCACTCTGACTGCCTCAACTACTCGTACGGTTGACCATGTTTTTGAGCTTCTCAAACGCCCAAATCAAGGTAATCAGATTCAGACTTTCCTACTGCGAGCACTGCTTTTTCGGGTTTGTGTAACTTAGTGATAATGAATACTTCTTTGTTGATGAGAAAATTGAGGAGGAAATGAGAAAATATTGTGAGAGTGCTCAGCTTTTTGCATCTTTTGTTGCTTGAGGAATGTGTATAAAAATTTTGTGTGGTTTTTGTTTTGTGTAGTGTTCCTCAGTTTATGGTAAACATGAAAATTAGAAAAGTTTATTCTCTTCTGATACTAATAAGGAGAGTTTCCACTTACTTCTGTAGAATGCTGTTCAATTTCTAAATTAATCAGATATGGTAATGGTCTTAATGGTGGAAATATTATCTAATAGAGGAGACAGCAGGAATGGATGACTTATATTTAGGCTACGAACAATGGTTGCCTAGTCCACCAAAGATACAGAAGCCTAGTTCCCCAAAGATACAGAAACTCAGTCCACCAAAGGTGCAGAAGCCTCAGACTGTACTGAATGCAGCAGCATTAGCTTACCTCGGTGACTGCATATATGAGGTGTGGTTGTGTTTTAACTTATTTTTGTACCATTTGTATTACTGTAAGCAACTAAAATATACATTTATTTTTATTTTTACCAAGTCAGAACTGCTTCCTGGCCTGAAATCCCCAATCTTAGTTGCATCCAGTTTTCTGGATGAGTCAAATGTAGGTTTCATTGGTGGCTGCATCCCGTTTTCTGCAACCCAGTGACTTTATTTTTTTCCGACAAACCCAGTGACTATTCATGTAACCATATAAAATTCTTTCTTTACCGTATCCTCCTTCACGGTTACACTAATCACGTCACCTTATCTTACCCAATCTATCTGAACTCAACCCATTGGTCTCTCAACCTCTTCTTTTGTCCGGAACCATATCGTTTCTTCCTTGATTCTTCTTTCATCTTTGGTCACTGACCCTGTCTTCCTCTTTAACTTCTCATTCACTCACACATAACATGATAAAAATAAATTAAAATAAAAGATCTAGAATTGCACCCTAGGTAGTGGGGAAGTCTCAAAGATCATTAGATGTCATTATCAGACTGCTAATGTATAGTGCATCAGATATAGAGATCATGAGATAAGCCTATACTTGAATGATGCCTGGTGTGAAGTAGTGACATTGTTATTCTGGTTCTGAAGCTTAACCTTCCTACATCACTTACTATCATTATTTGTGATGCAGCTTTATGCTCGCCGACATTTTTTGTTCCCCCCCTTGAGTATTGAAGAATATAATGATCGTGTGATGGCCGTTGTACGTTGTGAAGCACAGGTACGAGATTATTTTATAGATTTTATAAATAACTTTCATAGTGTTATATAAGCACCAAGGGAATCTTTTTTGTGGCTGATTCTTCAGTCCGAAATGTGTTTTCCATAGTTGTTGCTTACTCTGCTTCCCAGGATATTGGACTTGACCATACTTGTGCTTATTTATTTCCTGCTTGGGATATATTGTTTTCGTTCAGAAATGTGTTGACTAAAACAGGCTTTGCCATTTTTTAGTTTGAATTACTAAAACATAGTGTGCATTTCAGGATGCATTGCTCCAGAAACTTATGAAGGACAACTTTTTAACAGAAGAAGAGAGGTGAGTATATTAGAATCTGGGATCGATTTATATTTTCTTTGGTATGTTAAGAAACACTATCTTGCAAGGAATCCAACTTCTACACCATTTCTTGATCGTGTGGAGCAGGGGCTAAACCAGGATTAAATGTTTGTTTTTTCTTTTTCTTTTTTGGGGGGGGGGGGGGGGGGCATCGAAAAATTCATGCCATCTCATACATAAGAAAACTGAATGTATTTTGTGTTTGATGCATTTGATTTAATGCAAATCAAATGAGTATAAGGAAAGTTTTAGGCTTCAACCATAGCATGAAAATATGAATAGGAAAGATGATTAAATATAGGGGTATAATATGGTATACGTTGATTAAGTTTTTAAAACATGATGTGAAAGTGATGAAATTCAAAAAACTCATAAACATTGGCAGGGGTCTGAACCCCCCAGGCCGTAACCTAGGTCCGCCACTGGTGTTTTAAGTAACATGAATTTTTTTTCAGGAATGTTCTTCGGTGGGGAAAGAACATCAGTTCAGCCAAGACACGAACGAAAAAGCGTGCTGGTGCAGCAGTCTATAACAGAGCATCTTCACTGGAGACATTAGTAAGTGCCTTCTCCTGCTTTCCTTGAAATCTTTTATTGTTAATTCCAATAAAAATATTGAATTGGTAGTATGTATTTGTCAATATGTGCATTCTTACAGATCATTTTAGATTGCCTTATTGCACTTCCTTTTTATGTAAAAGAGAAAACATGGTCATCATACTACAGACAAAACCCACATATAAAGTTCTGTTTATGGACAGGCAACATGACAAATGCACTCATTGGCTAGCAGGGATTCAATTTCTGGACTCACTTTCTATTCTTATGCTAAGGCAGGATGTGGTATTAAACCTGACTGCCATTGGCATGTTGAGTTTCAACATAGTGCCATTTCTAGATGTAGGAAATCTTAGGAGCATAAAGATATACATAGAACTTGCAGTGCGTATTATATATATAGACACACATATACACAAATATCAACAGTGGCCAGGTGAAACTTGTAGGGTATATTGTATATTCCAGTATTTTAATGAAAATTCCCTGGTTTTTGTTCATTTACTATTCAACATACATATGTAAGTTGTTGTGATTTTCTATTCAGAAGCTAGCATCTGGTTTGTAAACAGTGACCCTGGTTGTTTGTAGATTGGACATCTCTATCTGACAGATATGAAACGTTTGGAAGAAGTAATGGTGAAGTTGGGATTTTCGACCGACTCTTCTCAACTGATTCCATCAGAGGATGTGAATGGTAAGTTTCCAGAGCTTTTACGTACTTAAATTTGTGATTAAGTTGGTGATTCTTTTTCTTCCCCTTCAAAGAGGATTGTATTCGACAGGGGAGGGCATTTTGTTTTGTTTATTTTTTTTTATGTTCATTGTCAATTGGTTTCAATAATCAGCTTTATTCTTGTTTGTTTAGCAGAGCCAACATCCTAGTTGATGAAGATGGTACTGAAATTGGGTGTTCAATACAAGACCCTCAGATGACCTTGTTTGTACTGTATGTTCAAGACCCTAGTGGTTTGCTAACTTGCTTGGTTTAGAAATTCTACAACTCAGAAGATTTTGTTTACGTCAATATAAGAAATAGTCATGAGTCATCTATGGATCGACACATCAAACGCCATTGTATTTAGACAATATTGAGTTATCTTTGTATAAGAACATATATCGGAATTACAGTTAATGCTGAGTTTGGACACTTCCACTGGATTATTACAGGGTTTAAAAAGTGGAGAATGCATTTGTCTTGGAGGCGTAAGTTTCTACACCAAGTTACTGAGCTACAATAATGTATGACCTACATCTGATGTAGTGTGGCATTCAGATTTGTTAATCATGGGCGAGAATAAGCTCAATCTTCTGGAAAACTGATTCTTGTCAATTCAACGGAGTCCAGCAATCATCCCTCTTTACAGGGGTTCTGACTGATGATTAATGTAACTTGTTTCCAGTAGTGAACAGCGTTACAAAAAGGTTTGCATCCACCTGGAAACTGAGAATCTAAGCAGCAAGTTCTTGCTGGCTTCCACAGTTTTGAGGTTGAGAGGACCGTTACTTTGTTAAAGATCATACAAGAGCGCAGCACTATAAACCTATTTTGTACAATTCAGAATCATAGTTTATTACTGCTGCAGTTTAAATTCTCCAATTGCAACCCACAATTCGAAGGAAATGAGACACTAAAAACATTAAGTGCTTATCACAGCATTATCACAGTTTACCCCCAGAATGTTGAGATCAGTTGCATTAGTTACGAAACTACATAATCAAAAGTAACAAAGCAGCTAAAAAGTATTCATAACTCCTTATGAGATGTCTCCTTCAAGTCCTAACCCCTAATGGTTTCCGCAAGCGAAACAAAGCTAGGGGTAGGGGCAAGCGAAACATGCAGTCTATAATTGTCCAGCATCAAAACTTGCCCCTTCTTGGTAAACTTCAACACTTGAGCAGCAAGAGGCGAGTGACCAAGCATTTCCGCAAGAATGCCGGACGAGCTTCCTTCGATGACAATCTGTTTGGTCCAAGACTCCTCAACCCCATAATCTTTCATCATCCACACCTTGATATTACTTCTGGACCCAGCAAACACAGAGAGAGAGCCAACCTTCCTGGGCTCCACCCACTCCTGAGCTATGCGGCAGTTATTTCCAAATTATCCACATAGCATCAGTATTTACTATTTACCATTAGACTTGAGGGACATAATTACATTAACCCCGGTCTTTTTGGAGTACTCAACTATACAAGAGCCCAAATTGGGTGGACATACGAAATGAAAAGTATTTACTTAAGTGGGTGATGCAGAAAGTAGAAAATCCGGTTGTAGTCTCTGCAGCAGTATCCCGCAGAAGGGACACTGCGGACCAGGGATTACAAAGAGAGTCTCTGGTGCTAGTTTGAGAGCTCTTCTATGACAACACATGCAAAACCATATGGAAGTAGTAGGACAAACCACCATAGAAACGGCGCACCTTGCTAGTTTGTGTCCTTCACTGCACAAGGCAACTTCTGGTGATTCGAATGGAACTGATGCTGAACAATAGCTACACTTCTCTCCTGCTATGAAATTACTTGATAGCCTGATATTTTGAAGAAGGTAAAAGAAACAGTTAAATAAAAACACTTCAAATGAAAACAGAACTTTTTATAGCCTATGAAGAAATAATACAGTAACAAGGCAAGCAACGAACAGTTCGTTAGAGCAGCCGAACCAAATATAGTTCGTTGTGCAAATGAACGAAACCACAGCAGCCATGTTCAAACAACAAAAGAAAATACTCATGGTTCATTTTTACCAGTACTATTTTAAACCCTCCATTACTAGTCACAGTAGTAGAGCATACAAATCAGGACAAGTGTCCAAGTAAGCAGGTTTTTGACTCTCTACAGAGAACAATTGCGAACACATTCATTTAGTCCAGTTCTCTCAAAAGCACCTGAGGTTTCCTGTAAACGTCTTCACTTTGACAGTCCCTAAAGTCACCATAGACACTATTTCCTGAAATATATAGATCTTAATAGTAGTCTATTAGGACCTTCTGCTATTTGTAATTTTGTATGGTCTCCCTTCAGGGCTGACTTCACTATGCCGAACAAAAAAAACAATTATTTCACAGAATACATATAACCTATTCGGTTTTCTTATTTAATTCAGTTATTTTTTTTAGAGGCAGGACACAACAGAAAATGGACTACAAACATTAAAGTAAAACAAAGCAGGTAAACAGACAAATAAAAGAAAATCGAGTACCTCTGCTCATGCTTCCTAAATTCTGCTGCTAGGACCCTCAGTTGATCCTGCACATGATCTTGGTTTAGTTCAACCCACTGCTCCATTTGTGCCAGTCCAAGAGGAAAGCAATGTATAGATTCAGAATTTGTGGCTGAAGCAAGCATTTGACTTTTAAAAGAAGAAAATGTAAACCCCACAAGCCTCTCACGGAGTTCTCTTTCACTGTTCAAAAGCAGATTGATCCACAAAGCCAGTTCTTCTTCTTCAGCACCATCTAATCCTTCCACATTCAGCAGTTTGTTGTTTATCTCATCAGCCTTCATCTCTGATAGTATCACGCGTCTACAGATTATATTGAGAAGGTGTAGTTGGCGAGAAGTGACTTTTGAGAAACTTCGGGAGGCAGACAATAGAACATTTTCAGCAGAAGAGCTCAAATCAGATCCCAGAAAGGAAATAGAGAGCCACTTTATCAGTACACGGTCTACATACTCTGGTTTAGAACGCCTAAAAGCCAATAGTGCTGTAGCAATATCCCAAACAACAAGAGGCTTATCCTGAGTTTCATACTGCTTCAAAGACCATATAATATTGGATTCCCAATCAACAAGTTCCTTCTCAGAAGAGCCAGGAATAGTTTCAGTATCAAGATCCAGGACATTGTTTGACAAAGTACGGATTTGCTGCCCCCCAATCCAGAAAAACTCTGCAATGGCCTTTTGGGTCCTGAGCATATTTCCACAAAATATATTAATCAACCCAGAATAAAAGTTGGATTTCATTCCTTTCTATGCCTTTAGCTCATAATTAATTATTCTCTATACAAAGTAGAAAAAGTCACACAAGACAGCCTTTTTCCTTTGCCCGATTTCATTCTTCTAGGGATTTATATACTTCTATGATTTGAGTCTTGAACCCCAACTACCAATTAAATGTAGCCGCGTTACTTTTTCCTGCTAGTCTCCTTCATTCCATCTCTAGGATTTCTTTCCATACAAATGTTTAACCACACACAAAGATTTAAGCATCAGGCATCATCTGAAAACTTTAGTTTACATATAAACTATCTTACCTTGCCTCATACATCGGATTTAATTGATCAACATCAGTATTACGAACCTGCAATATTCAAGTACCAGTAGTCAGTTACTTAACAAAGTATGCAAGAACTGTGTCTGTATCAACTATCAAGTATCAGAATAACGACAAGTGTTAATGGATATACGTATAAAAAATAACTCGAAGAGGATTATAACTATGAGCAAAAATAATGGTTATAAGATCTACTAGAAACAAAATGAGTATGAGAAACAGAATATCAGACCCAAGCAATTGCAAGATTTCCAGGGGACACTGCCACACCATAGCAAGAAACAAATCCATCTGCAAGCTGCATCAAATTTATACAATTTTGTTAAACTAGAATGAAAGCATAATAGTGGAAAATTAGAAGTAAACAGAGGAGAAGTAGAGGTAAAGAATATACGTCAGTTGAGCTTCTCAGACCAGGAGTATTTGAAGGAATAGGTACTTCACATAGGGAACTTCCATGAAGAATCCAACAACGTACAAAATTATCCTAGTATCATTTTAAGAGAATGATTAAATATTGAATGATGCAGATAGAAATGTAATAACCTAAAAGTTGAAGCACTTACCTGGCTGCAGGTGTACAAAATCTGCCCATCAAAAGCCCAAGCTAGACCTGTAACCTGGTTATTGGTAGATGTGTAAATAGCCAGTGGTATGCAGTATAAGATTTTAGCCAATGAAAATGACTTACAATCTGGGAATGCCCATCACATGGGCTAATTTTATGAAATATTTGGCCAGAGATGTTGCATATCCACACTTCAAAAAGGCCAGAACCTTTGCCCACTGCCAAGTGCATTGTCTGTGGACACTGAGCAGGCACAGTAACTGAAAGCGCTAAAACTGGAACCATATCAATAGTTCCAACCTACTTCAGAAATAAGAACAATTTACATAAAGGTTAATAGATAAGTCAATAAGATGCAAAGGAATACATATCCAACAAAGAAAAAGAAGACAGAAGAAGAACCCACCTCCTTTAGCAATGAAAAGGGAGTGTTACTACTAGGTTCCAATGACTTTAGTAGTTGTTCATAATATGCCAGCCAGATCTTCACGCTGAAAAGGTAATGGCAAGCAACATTAATACAAGAGAACAAAGAAATTAATATAAACCCAAACAGATGAAAATGAAACTCTATCATCTGTAGATATCAGATTATTTAGTGCAACTACTGTGTCAAAAACAATATAAAAAAAGAAGTAAAAGAATTGATAATAAATGACGAACATAATTTTAAGTTGTATTACTCTAGACACCATCTGAAGAAGTTTTCTTCCATCCAACAAAAACTCTTATAAATATTATATATAAGCTAGAAAAAGGGTCTTCATTATCATTGCAGGGGACCTAACTGACCTTCCATTATAACTTGCTGTAGCCAATAGAAGTTGAGGATTTGACGAATCAGAATCAAGCAATGCCCAACTAATTGCTGTGATCCATGGCTTGTGTGCCTGGATGATTTGAATGAGCATCAGCTTGGTTGGATCCCTGCTTTGGTCAACAGAATAACACTCTGGTACAGAAACTCTCCAAACAGAAACTTGACCCGACTTCCCGCCTACTGCAAGTAAAGACAGGGATGAATCATGTTGCGGACTTGAACTGATTTTGGCATGTGATTGCAGTATTGGTGACCAGGCAACTACAAGTGATGATAGCATTGCACTGCGAGTAGAATATTGATCCACCGTTATATGAGGGAGGGTAGAGTTTTCTGGTATCTTCTTTACAGATTTTACTTTAGCTTTTGATGCTGGAACAATCTGATGTGAACTCCTTTCTTCCATCGGGTCGAAATCACTGTCAACATCCTGAAAGATGTTTGAGAAACAGAGTTTTGAGGAGACTATAGTGGCAATATACACAGTCACAACAAGGTAGCAACCACACCAGGTGATAATAAGTTTATATGGGAGAGTGTATACTATGACAACATACCGTGTCCACTTCTCCATAGATTTTGGAATAAGGGTTAGTAGAGCTGGCATAAACAAATAGTTATTAGCCTCGCATATTAAATAAACTCATTCTAGCAGCGTTGAAGCAATGCCAAGAAAGCAACATCTTTAAGATCTTACGAGAGGATGTTAAAAAAAAAAAAAAGACATTTACCTTTTGCCAGATTTGTTCGCTTTTCGTCGTCGCTTGCCCTCCCTTGTAGTGACAGACTGTACATCCTGCTCATTTTCCCGGTTCTAATAGGAAAAGAGTAGTCAGAAACACTGTCAGTTAATGACATAAGCCAAGATAAACAGTTCATTCTTAGACGAGATCACTTACATCACACCGTACCAACAAACTATCTGGTACCTCCCCGAATCTAACACTCGCAAGATAATCATAAAGCTTGGCCGATAAATCCGCAACCTAAACACAACAACTCATCATCAAAGTCATGCTGCATTTTAAGTTTTTAACAACATAAACCAACTCGAAAACTGCACACACACCACTATCCATTCAGCACAGAAATCAGAATAGGGCGGGCGGTAAAGCTTGACAAGTCCTTGGGTAGTGCAGACAGCCAGCAAGCAGCCGGCATTCGGAGCAAGTCCAACCGGAGACCAAGAAATTGATCTCACACAGGGCTCATGGTCCCTTGAGATAATGGTGGGCAGCAAGCAATCAGAGAATAAATCTACCACATCAAAAATTCCGCAAATTACAAAATGTTGTTACAGAAACTAAAATTAAAGTTCATATCAGATTCTTCAAAAACTTAAAGCATTCACCTTCTCTGTTTATGACACCAATCGGAAAAGGCGGTCCGTTTTGGACGGTGATGAGACCTCTCGGTCCGAACGGCAGAGTCGCCGGGTTCTGAGAAACATAAAGAAAGCAGAGAGGGGTTGGTTTGAAGTAGAAATACAGAGAAAGAAGTGAAGGGAGAGAGGTACCAGAATGGTGACGAGGTGGCCGGAGGCGACGGCGATGAGATTCTCGTCGGACCAGGCAATGGCGTTGGGGTAGGAGGGAGCGCCGACGAGGACGGCGGCCTGGAAGCGTGAAATTGAGGTGTGGGTTTGGAATTGGGAATTGGAGGGAAAGAAAGACATGGCGGAGGAACGCCTTCTTCTTCTAGCTCTCTCACTGTTTGCCAGAACCCTAGTTCGAATCTCCCAGATAACCGAGATATTTATTTAACAAATAAATAATGTAAAACATACGTTTGCCACGTACAGTAGTACTACCGTACAGATTTTTTTATTTTTTATTTTTTGGTATTTTATGAAAAATACATGTGTCCAGACTATTATGTACGTGTGTGTTTGGATTGTCTCTTATTTACATACATTTGTCAAAAAAATCAATATAAACAGAAATCGTTTGCTCAGCCGATTGTATTAAACAAATTGACTGTTCTTGTAAAAGTTAGAAGTCTTAAGATCAGCCGTTAATTTGTTTGATTCATTCGGATGAGTAAACGATTCCTGTTTACATTGATTTTTGCAGAAGGAATCTACATTGATTGATTGAACTTTTAAACAGTTAAGAGGAACGCAACTAAAGGGAATCATCCATGGCTAATCGAAGGTGCTGGTTTTTCATTACTTACAAAGTAAAAAAGAGGTATTCATCAATGACTAGAGCTACCAAAGAACACAATCAAGACAAAAAAAAAAATCAAAACCTAGAACACTAGCTAATCTCGCCTCTTTCACATGATGGTGCAACTCTTGGGATTCTCATCATTCTCGACATGTTTCAATGATGATTCTTCATTATCATGATCCCTTGAATAATATTGACCCATTTGGCCCATCCCACTTGATTCTCCTACATAGTACATAGTTCCACCACGTAAGCTTCCTATGCCGGCCGCTTCTTCTTCTCTCATGGTGGTTGCCTCTCGTGGTGGTTGCGGTGGTGCTGCTGGGTGATTAGCCCCCTCACTAGTTTCCTTCTTTGGGTTTGGCAAAATCTCGACATGTTTTTTTCCTCTGGTGTTCTCTAGAAGAAGCTTCCTAAGTCCGGCTGCATCTGATGTCCCCATCACTGTGATTGTGCGGTGCTTTTCATCCAAACTGGGTTTTGGGACCTCTACACATACAGGACGTAGTAAATTTCAATCAAATTGATAAGAAAAGGTAAGATCAATATGCATGCATGGTAGATATACACAAACAATATCTAAGATATATATATATATATACACACACAAGGCCATTGAATCCCTTTTTTTTTTCATTTATAGGGATAGGTCTACACCATTAGATCTGTTTTTTAATGAGTTTGAATGGTTGAGATTAAAACAAAAAACTTAACACTTATGTCAAACCTACACTGTTCAATATTATTAAAAATAAATCTCTCATTTGGATGACTTAACGATCACCAAATTTTATGAAAATTTGTAAAAATGATCTACTCATATAGCCCAACGAACTGAACGGTGAAGATTTGATTTTGTAATCGAAAAGTTCGTCAAATGATCTATCCCTAAAAATGAACAAAAAAAGAGATCCCTCATTGGAAGGGCCCTGGATATATATATATATATATATATATATATATATATATATATATACAAAAAAAGAGATACCTCATTGGAAGGGCCCTGGATATATATATATATATATATGGGAGGTGCATGACGGAACGCACTGTATTTCTCTTGAACACGTTTCTGAAATTTGGCGAAGTCCTTGGCGCAGCCTTTACATTCACAGTAGTTGTATCGGAGTAGGCACATCTGCACGTATAAGTAGTCATGCATTTTAATTAAACAGAGCTTGGCGGATAGTTAAACGTACGTACATATAATTAGTTTTTAACAATATACATGAGGCTGGGGCGTCGGCCTCTGGGGCACCGGCTGAGGCGCCCGAAACATTAGCTCAGGCTGGGGCTGAGGCCGACTCATGGTTCTTGATTAGAGCAAAGTTACAACTAATCGAATTTAGTCTAGAGATTAATTGCAGTACAGAATTCGAGCTTGTGATGATAGATATAGCAAACTGGTTGTGGGGGGTTTGGGACTTTGGGGTATATAAAGGAGTAGATGCCGGTTCAAGATTTGCATGCATACAATTTTTTTCTTTTTCTTTTTCCTTTTTCCAGTTTTGAACCACTATACTTGCTTATTCTTGTTATACAAGTTTCTACTTAAGATTTCGACGCTTGCTTCATCTTGATTTTCAAGTTACATATATTGCCTGATTTGCATGCATATATACTCGGATTAATTTATAAGGTAACTGAACCGAAATCTTTAACCCAGTGAATCCTAACATATCCTGGTTGATACCGAAAGTAGACTATACAATTTTGATTGATTTTAACAACCTTTCTGAATCTAGTTCAGTAGATTTTAACAATTTCCGGAAGTCTGTCTTCACAACGCAGAACACGAGACAAAAGTAGTTTAAACTTCTTCTCTATAATGGGCAAAAGCTCACGGAAAAATAAATGTGTTATTGGATTAATAAAACGTGTTAGAAATAAATGTGTGAAATAAAATCATCTTGCAATTGAGGTATCCTGGACAATCAACCTATTTCAAATTACTTGAAAGCCAAGGAGGCAAGTACACTAAAGGTCGATTGAGTAATTATAGCTACAAGCTTGGAACTCAAATCCCATTACAGCAAGTCTTTGCACTAACAGCTAATGGCATATTATAAACAAACAGGTCGCAGTTTGTATTGGAATGATCATGTTCTTGCCAAAGAGGAGACTCCCTGCTATTTTGCAGCATCTGCCTGTTGCTTGGTGGGATCAGTAGAGATATCAAATCCAGGAGGGATGAAAACAACATCATCCCAGACCGGTGTGGAACCCTCCTGCAATATTTCATTATACTTTAGCATAGACAAGTTACAACTGTACTCAGTAATTTCACAGAAGATAGAGGATGAAAATTTAAGAGTATCCCCAAAACATGCAAAACTAAAATTTCTTCACTCCTTGTGCTCCATCTACTGGTCAGTCATTCCTTAACAATAATAAATATTAAGAACAAGGGAAAATGTGCGCACCTTCATCCCCTTTATTACATCCTCAAGAACAGCAACCTACCAATATGAAATTATAATAAGTAAAACAGAAAGATGGGTCTTGCATTTCTGCTGCACTCTCACTAAGGAGCCTTGAAATCCATACCTGAATATCCCCTGGTCTAAGTAAAGGATTCAATTGTTTCTGATCCCGAGAAGCTCTTGATAGTGAGTTTTCTAAATCCTCCTAGAAGAGATATTGAAAGATAAGCGAAACTGTATTTCAAGCCAAGAGGCTAGAATAATGCAGAACATGATAATATTTTAACCAACCTTCCTGAAAAATACTGGACGATAGCTCTTGCTTTGGCTTCTTAGAATCAAGCTCCTCGACTAAACAAATGTTTGAACAGAAAGTTAGCACCAGAAATCATAGAATAACTTTAAGAAGAGGGCATACATCAAAAAATAAAAATAAAAAAGAAGTTCGGCAAGATTCCAATAGGCAGGCTGAAAAAAGGCAATAACACATAATGGCACAGCGAGCTATAAAACAAAGAAAAATATCATCATAATCTAGGTCTGAATAAGATTTGCCCAATAAGAAATTTGAAGGATAAGAACTGACCAGCTTACAAACTAATGCATATAAGTTTTTTTAAAAAGAAAAAAAAAAGCAAACTGATGTGTTTGGCACGAAAAATCAAACAATAGTGACATTATTAAAAAAAAATCTCTGTTCAAGGATGGGCAAGCGAATCTCAAAGTTTGAGGCATCAGGCAATAACTTATGTTTCTCTTAAAGCAAAAAAAAAAAAAAAAAAAAAAAACAGATAATACATTTCCTCAAGGAACAGATCAAACCAGGAAATCAAAGTCAAAATTAAACTAGTATACACAATGCATTCACTGCTGATGTTAAGTTTGATCACAGACACAGTGAATTACATGCTATGAAATTCAACAAGCACTGAGATACAAATCTGTAGTTAAAATATAAATGCATTATTCAAAACTCGGGACATGATATTCAAGAGGCACCACAATCTGTTACTTCTAATCAGGCAAAACTCAGTTTACGCCATGTAGTGTGTGCGCAGATCGTTTGTCCACCATAAGCTTGTGAAAGTATATCTTTACCGCAAGGCAGTTCATCCATTACGCATTTGATAAGACCATAATATTAGCATGCCACATTACTATATAAGCATGGCATGCTGGAATAAAATCTCCAACATTATAAAAAGCTTTATGTCCACAAAATCAGTCTAATGATGCTTTCCTAACAGTTTGAAGCCATAAGAGTGCAACAAACAAGCGCAAAACTATAAATGACTGAATTCTAACTGCAACATACTGTGCCATCAAACTAATGCAAACAAACCATTTTTTTGTCTTTTCTCAACATACAAATCCAATTCACTAAAGAATAATTTAGTTGGTCTTTATATAGAGATTTTTTTAGAAAGAAAAAAATCCATTTAACTTACAGAAGGTCAACTGAGGAAGCCACCAAAACAAAAGACAACAAAAACAACAAGCAAACAAGCCGTAATTTCAATTAGCTAACACCTGCGCTCCCAAATTGAAGAAATAGAGAAAATAATAATCCCTACCTAAACTCAGAACTCAGAAGTAATGGAAGCCAACAAAGAAAGCCCAGAATTCCCTCACTCGCTCCTCGTCCCTCATATGCTAAAACTTGTTATATTTCTTTAAATGCAAATCATCCTACGATAACTATAATAGCATATCTTCTCAACCATAATAGCCATGGGAAGCTAATTCTAATCATATGTATAGAAAATAAAATAAACTAAACTTCTCTGTTGTGCTATGCTTACAATAGAACATGATTAGCCTCCAACCACTATTTGCATTTATAGGAAGAAGAAGAAGAAGAAAAAAAGGAAGAAGAAGCTGATGACCCCTCAACTATGTGTGGTTGAGTTAAGTGGTTGAGCCAAAACATAATTGACCATGCGGTGGTGTGGAGGACTTGTGGTCAAATGACTGAATGGATTCCTGCTCTAATAGATTGACAGCATAAGTTTCTATATTGAATAGTTCAATATAGTTTCTATATTGAATAGTTCAATATAGTATCAAAATCCCAAATGTAGATCAACTTAGGGACCAAACATAATAACTCCCACTCACCCTAAAGTGGGTCACTGTTTTATGAGTATGAACGCCCAAAAGATGGATTCCATGAGATGGTCCAATGACTGAATGGATTCCTGCTCTAATAGATTGTCAGCATAAGTTTCTATATTGAATAGTTCAATATAGTATCAAAATCCCAAACGATGGTCAAAAGATGGATTCCATGAGGTGGAGGACTTGTGGTCAAATGACTGAATGGATTCCTGCTCTAATAGATTGACAGCATAAGTTTCTATATTGCATAGTTCAATATAGTATCAAAATCCCAAATGTAGATCAACTTAGGGACCAAACATAATAACTCCCACACACCCTAAAGTGGGTCACTGTTTTATGAGTATGAACGCCCAAAAGATGGATTCCATGAGATGGTCACTAAGCAATCAGTCAAAATAGTGGTTGAGCCAAGTGTTTGACGGCTCTGTCAGTAACCATTGGGCCTCTCCATCTAAACTACTACCAAAAGTGTTGATGATAAAGTTTGTCAAATTATCAGTATCATCAAAAGTGTTGACGTTAGTAAATTCAAATATCTCAAATTTTGAGATTTTTTTCATGACAAATACCAACAAACAATCTTATTTTGTATTGCCATTATTACACTATGTGTGTGGAAGTGTGTTGGATTTTATCACAAACTCTTTAATCTCTAAAGTATCCAGGGATTATATGTTTAGATATCATGTGACGTGTGTCACCACATATCATGAAGTATATGACAAATTCAATTGAGAAAAGCTAAGAGAAGAACCTGGAAGACTGGCACCCCAAAAAAGCCATCATCAGAAGATCCAGCTTTCTCCTTCTCCTACAGAAGAGAACCAGGAGAGTCAAAACTCATTATCTTATATGAACTGCATGTCGCAAGCTATGAATACATCAAACATCATTCACAGTCTAATATTACTATTCAAACAAGCAGGAGGACATGATAGAGACAGAGGAGATTTCTAAAAAAGCAAGCTTGGTGTTGGTAAAACCCACTCCCATAACACTTGAAATCTGAATTTCTAGATAACTTCTCAAGATCAATGCCAATAACATATCTACATCCTACTTATGGCTTGATCTATTGGGGAACCAAATACAGCAACAAAATACTCGATTTTTAATACCTGCATTTTCAATAGAATAAGATGCCTAAGTTTAAGATATGTTGTATTTGGGGTGATTATCACTCAATGGCCAATAACTAGGGATTGCCCTAAAATGGTCGTATTGAGACCATATGTTTTGCTTATTCCCAAAAATGGTGTGCTGTGGTTCAGAAGGAGGAAGATGATGTTGAACGTGTTCTATTTCATGGATCTGTTTCCTAAAAGCAGTGGTCAATATCTCAAGTGAAGCGGATGGTTTGGAATTGTCTAGAGTGTTGCTATTCTCAGTTCAGCGCAAGTCTTAGACGTTTTGATGGGGTGAAAAGGGGCAAGGGTAATGCAAAGTTGCAGACTCTAGGCTGTTAGTATCTTTCAGGAATTATGAGGGGTAGGGGGTGGAGGAATTGTTGAATAGGGTTAACTTTTGGTCTTCCTTTTACCATAGATGTCAGCAGCTTCTGGAAGTGTCTATATTGCATTTTGTTGCACTGAAAGCATAGATTAGCTAGATGGTTGTTTTCCAAGTGCAATTATTTTGTTCTTTTTATTATGATTTGCTTCAATTGAGTGGGTCTATTTTCCTCTTTTCTTATTTTGTGCTTAATTGAAGGACGAAGATAAAAAAAAATTGAAAAATATCTCTGGCTATATGCTATATTGTAGTAACTTGAGAAGCCAATCACAGATGAAAAATGGTTGGGAAGGGTCCATGACATTATACACTATTAAATGCTCCCAATGTGGTCTGAACACTATTAAATCCTCTCGCTTGGATCTCATCTCAGACCTATTTGCAGCAAATTGATGATTGTTGATATCTAATCACCAGCTCAAGGGCAGTGTCGTTGACATAGGATGATTAATAGGGCAATGTGGATGATTAATAGGGCAGTGTGGTTGAATTAAGGTCTCTTTGGATTGGTTTGAGGTCTGATATGTATCTTTATTCGAGCCTAATATTCATAGATCTGTCTTGTAAGAATAACACGAATCCTATCACCTATTCACAATCTTTCTTCTCACAAGATCAGAAGTATGTCATTATCCTAACATATGGGATTTCCCAAGGTTTGGATAGTATTGCTGATTGTACCTATCAGCACTATGAGATCAGTGCCGAGTGTCTGCTAGCATGTTTTGCTAAACTTGTCGAATAATATTTCACAGAATCATATGCGTGAAAAGCTTTGGTCCTAAGTACACATGACAATCGGCAAAGAACAACTCATTGTAGTGAGACACTATTTGACATAAGCACAATTCAGATTGAAATAATCACTATTTAATGAACCCTGGCCTACTTCATATCAAGTAAATCTACATAACTAGTATGCAACTATCAATATTATAAACATAAAGAATGCGCTGCAGTTACGTCCTTCTTTGATTCTGAAAGTATTTGTTGCAGCAATTTTCACACAGGCACAACTTCGCTCAGTGATACTAAAACCACAAAACTCAGAAATGAAATATCTTAAGACACGAACCTTAAGCGCATTCTTGACTTGAGAAGACTCAGGAATCAACCAAAAGGCCACCCCATCAACCTTGAGCTGGAAAACCTACAAAACACAAACACCTCATTAAAAAACCATTCATCATCATCTTCACCAAACCAACATTCAAATCAAGCAATGCATATAAAACACCATCAAATAGTCCACACTCTCCCACCCACCTTATTCAAGGCCACAGCCACCACTTTGGACCCGCTTCGCATTCCGGGGTCCATAACTCTAATATGCTCTAGAAGTGACTCAGCGTCTTCCTTCTTAAAACAAAACAACCCAAGACTCTTCCCACTCGAAGCACCCGAAACCAGCACGAACTCCTCAGCCGCATTGCTCAGAGCATAGACCGGCACGCCGGCCAGCCTCTCCTCGATGGCCTCAGTCGACATGGCAGCTCTGGGGACATCATTTGGCAGCTGGGTTTTGTTGTTCACAGCTATTCGAGCCCAAGCCGGGCTCTGATGGGAGGAAACAAAGCCCGAAAAGCCGGCGTGGAATGCGGTTTTGGCTTGGGATTGGAGGTTGGAGAGAGCTGGTTGGAGGTGGGTTTGGAGAGAAGAAGGGTTGGGGTTGAAGAGAGGGAGATGAGAGGAGAGGTTGTGGAGGAGACCGGAGCAGTGGGATTGGAGGGAATTGAGGGCTTGGTGGAGGTTGAGTTGTGGTGGTGAGGGAGCATTTGGGGAATTGGGTTTGCCCAAGTTCATTTTTGATAGAGATGATTTTCTGGGTAGAGGTGAATGAGTGATGATGACGAGTGAGAGGGAAAAGAACGAGGGTTTTGTTTTTGCTTTTGCTCTCTTTTGTGTCTGGAAAAGAGGAGGGTTTTATTCCTACTGGGGTTTTGGGTTTTACTTGGTTTTTTCATAAATTTAGTGCATTGGGCCAGCTATTGAACTTTGTAAATTGGGCTTGGTTGCAAAGATGTTTACACTTTCTGAGGCAGGCAGATGAATCACATGATACGGCCACATTATCCTAGCTCAAATCTAAAAGCTATAAGAATTACAACATTTACTGATAAGGAAAACCCATCAAAGATTAGAGCAAGTCTACTGGTGACAAAAAATCCAACACAGGTTAGATCCACATAAACAAAGTAACCCAGTCCAAAAATTCTTACTTCCACCCATGAAAAATTTTATGCAACAAACTACTTTTGAGGAGAGTCAGGAGACCATGTGCATCTACCAAACTACTTGTTATGATCCAGTAATTACGAAATAACAAGACAAACCAAACATAATGTAAATGAACAAAGTTTTAGTACGTACGATGATTATGGATCCCATAAGAGGTGGTCACCATCATTTAAATCAAAGTTAGGTGTCACCGTGGTAAACTTTTTCTTGTCATTTTGCTTAGAAGGAGGAGGAGTTGGTTACATAATGTTAAAGGACTTGACTCACTTTTGAGGTCACATCATTACATGCATATTATCAATACACAAAAACAAAAAAACGCCAACATCAAGGCGTCGATATTGGTGTCGTTTTGTAGGAGTGGATTTCGCTGTCGTTTCTTGAAGCTCATTTAGGACAAAAAGTAGGTGAGTGCCACGTATTGACTTTCTTTATTCTTGTATCAAAGTCATGAAAGAATTCTATTGGCTGTAGTCTTGGTTGCGTCACAGACGGGTATAAGATAACGCAGTACTAGTCAATTAAAGAAAAAGAAAACTGTTGTAACGGGGCATCATGCATGGTTAGTCAATTCGACATTTCAACCAACACAACCAGGACTTGGACGGCAGCCAAGAATTTTGGATACCATTATGGTACTAAGTGATTGATAATATCGACCAATGGAAAATAAACTATCAAGTAATATAGGAAGAAACGAGTGATACATATATATTTTAATATAAAGTTAGATTATTTGAGATTAAATAATAAAATTTTTAGTAAGGCAATCGTGTCAACTGAATGGTGCGGTTTTTTTTATAAATCAGTAGTATTTAAATGATGCGGTGATACAATAAGAAGTCGTAAATACAAAATATAACCACCATTATTAAACCGGTGCACGTACCATCACCATCACATTAAACCGCTGCCCTACCATGAATGCAGCACTATACAATGCACCTCAACGTAGTGAATAACAAGCTAGCATACATTCAATTATTTTTAGTACATTCAATTATTTATCTGAGCCGTTCTATTTATTTCAAAATTAAAAAGGGATAAATCGGAAGAAAAACACTCACATGCGAAGAGTGGTTAACAACTTAACACTCACAGACTGTTCCGTACAACCACACTCGCACCCAAAAACGAAGACTCGCAGACTTTTCGTCTCCCTCAATTCTATTTTATATTCTCCAAAACCCAAAACGCTTCGCTTACTATCTCACACCTCTTCACACTGAGCTCCAATGGACCACCAAGATCTCCGCCGAGCTCACAGCTCAGGTCCGCCGCTTCTCCCTGAATCTTGCTCCGTCTCTTTCTAGGGTTCCGGCGCCGCTTGCTTCTTTTGTTTTTGGTTTTCTAACGAATTTGGGGGGTTTTTGTTAGGGCAAGAAGGTCACGGAGTCCATGTGTGTCGTAAATGCGGGTGGCCGTTTCCGAATTCGCACCCGAACGCGAGGCACCGACGCGCGCATAAGAAGATTTGCGGAAGCATTGAGGGTTACAAGTTGGTTGGCTCTGCACAGCTGAGTGTTTCCGATGATGACCAGCACTCTGATGATGATCCCAAAACCCCCAGTGAGTTTGTTCATCAATTATTTCTCTGCTCTGTTTCGATTTTCGTTTCGGCATTGTAGAGAGAGTAGTAGTGGAAGTGTATACTGTTGAAGTGGTTAGGGAGGAAGTAGATGTGTGAAGTTGGAGGCATAGAGATGTTTGGGAGTTTCGGCATTGTTAGATGCCTATTTTTTGTCTGTGTAGAGTGATAGATCTGATTAGAGGTGAGTTCTGTGTTTTAAGGTCTCAAAGTGTTGGAAGAGTTTAGTAGTAAGTATATAGTGTTAAAGTGCTTAGGAAGGAAATACTGAAATAGATATCTCAAGTTTAAGCGTGGAGATGTTTTCAAGTTTTGGCATTGTTAGATTGCTATTTTTGTTTTTGTTTAGTTTGGCAGATCTTTGGATGTGAGGTGTTTACTGTGGTGAATTTTTTGTTTTAAGGTCCGAAAGTTGTGGAAAAGAGCGTTTACGAGAAGGACAGTGGTGGAATCGGGCAAGGATCCATTCAGTCAGACGATGGGGTGTTCTCAGATGCTGTTGCGGAGTTTTCAGATAGCAGTTCTGCTGCACGGACTGGAGTAGGGTTTGAAGATGCCCCAGAATCGCTACCTGATGTAGAAAGGGGTGCCAAGAAGGATTTGAGTGCCATTCCATTCCCCAATGATGGGGAAACGACAGGTAACATTCTATGATGTTTGATATCTTCATGTGTCTTTGAGAAAGAGAAAATGATATTAGATCTGTGATTCAGTTATATTTCACTATGCTTTTGATTGGTCAAAATATCTGCTTATGAAGACAGACTTGCTTGTTGCTACCTGATACCTTATATTTTCTTGATTTGGACACTCAAACATAAATTTAAATGACTCAGAATCATTAACGCCATTACCCTTGAATGTGATCTCATTAAGTATGAGAAGACGATATCAGTTATCATGCTAAAAAGGTATTGCGGGGTAGTCTAAATTGATGGGTGGGATTTGGATTCTGTAGCTCACTAGTCACTACAAGGAGAATATCTATGTTTATTTCTTGATTAGGATATTAAGCTGACCCAGTTGGTTTCAGAATTTCAAACATACAGTTTTTTTGATACGTTGAGTTGTCTATAGTCTAATTATGGAAGGTCTATGAAATGAATGCCTTTTAAATTATGATCCATTCATTGTACATTCTACATTTAAAAAAAAAATCCAGTATGGATAGTTATGGGATAATTACTTTTGTAGTGTTAGGCCACAAAAAAAGCTTAATCCAGGGCACACTGGTAAGTGAAGGGACTTTGTGTATTATTCAAAATGTGTCACACTTGCATGATTTTAAATAGTTGTTAAAGTACTAGTCATGACAGCTAATTTTTGAGTAGGACTGCAAATAAGTTTTAATGGATTCTTTATTCTTAAGTTCTTGGTTGGCTTATAATTATACGTTATATATTCTACATTAGTTCATGGCAATAATTCTGTCTCGATTGTTGTATGTTTTCATCTTCCCCCTTTTTTCTCATTCATAATGGAATTACTTTTCAGGAGTCAACTTAAACTCCATCAATTATGAAACAGTGACATACACATCAGAAGATATGAAGAAGACCAATGTGACTAACAGCATGATTGATAGCTGCTTGACATCTGTTGATCAGGAGGCTGAAGTGACAGGAATTACAGCAACTAATCTGGATAGGAATGTCAGTTCACAGACTAGTTCTATGTCAGATAGTAAAACGGAAGAATCAAATGTGCTTGGTGATACCAATGGTTTACACCCCATTAAATATGACATGGTGACAGATGCATCAGAAATTATTGAAAAGACCAGTGACACTGACAGCATGATTGAGAGCTGCTTGACATCTGTTGATCAGGATGCTGAAGTGAGGGGAATTTCAGCAATTAATCTAGATAGGAACATCATCTTACCCAATAAAGTTGCTGGTGGAACGGCTGAAGGTGGCTCTAAGTTTGAAGGGTCAAGTGAAATGACTTCCGAATATGTGCGAGATGATGAAGTTGTTCCATCAGAGAAGGAGCATAGTGATGGGTTTGATATGCAATTTCCACAAATTGATGTTCCCCCTGAAGTAGAATCTGTTGCACATGTGAATACTTCTGTTGATACTGTTGAAAAGAAGGTAAATAATACTGATGGAATACAGTACCTCAGTTCTGGTAAAGTGATAGAGAGTCATAATGGTAAAGACGAAGAGAATGCAAGTGTACATGTGCTTTCTGTGCCTGATGACTTACATGTGGTAGAGGATCCTGTGCTGATGCTTGAAGATTTCAAAGACCACAAGGGAAAGCAATTAGACCGATTTACTTCCTGCTCGGACTCTTGGGAACAGTTTGATGATGAGGAAAATAATGTCAAACAACCTGTTTTCAACGAGAATCTGAACATTTTGCAGTCAAGTCATTTAAATGGAGGCACTGTTGTCTCTCCTGATATGCATAATTTGGAAGCTAGCCTTGAACCGGATGACAGCAGCAGCAATCCAATGGTTAAAATTGTGCCTGATGAAGGTGAAGCCAATATGACTCTGTCCGAGATCAAGATGTTCAAAAACCAAACTTCAGATGAAATAGGAGCCCCTGCAGATGCTGTGATGGCTCTGACAGCTAACACCTATGTGGTTGATTCTCCTGAAGGACAGGAATCTTATGATAAGTCTAATGAGTCCTTACAGGTGAACTTTGCTGCAAGTGATGCTAGTATAGATCAAACTACTCAATCAGTTGGTGTGGATGATAATCAAAAAGATGGAATCTGTGATGGGAGTGGAGAGTCTGGAGAAGACAGCAAAAAAGGACCTGGAGAAGAAAATCTTGTGGCAAATTCAATAGCTACTGTTCAGTCTGCTGATTGTTATGAGAACCAAATTCATCCAGCAGCTAACTTACAAAAAGATGATGATGCGGGTGATTATGAGAAGGGCGTAATTGTAAAGTGTAATAAATTTGGAGATGCTGGTTACAATGAAAAGGCTGAAACCTTTAACTTATGTGGGGATGACACAAGCAAAGGAGCTGCAGAGAAATCTTCCAGAGATCCTGCAAGTAATTTGGAGACTGTTAGTTGTCTATCTGAACTCCAAGTTAATCCAGTTACCATTCCACATGAAGGTGGTGATGCTGCTGATGATTGTGAGAATGATAAAACTGAAAAGTGTGATTTAATTGGGTATGATGGCAATCTTGAGAAAGCTGAAAGGTGTGCATCATCTGGTGAAGACTTAAGTAAAATATGTACAGACAAAACCTCTGCGGAAGACCCTACAACTAATTTGGAATCTGTCATTGCTCTCTCCGACTCTCAAGTTCATCCAGCGAAAAAGTTGCCCGATGTTGATGGTTCTGCCTTTCATGATGACAGTGAAGTTGAGAAATTTGTTATACCTGGAAATGAAAGCATGGCTGGATCTGTTGAAGAAAATATTCTGGTGAAGTCAGAATTCACGCCCGAGTCTTCTGTCATTCTTGCCAAAGCTATTGTTGAAGATGCAACCGATGGTTCTACGATGGAGCTGGTTGAAACCAGTAGCAGAGACTTAGATATCAGTTCAAATTCTTGCCAAATTGCAGGAAAAATTCTGTCAGATACTCAGCAAGATGTGATAGAAAATGAGATTGCTTGCAGTGACAAAATCGAGAAAGAAGTTGATGGCGGTGTTGCTGCTGGGTCAGATCATGGGCAGAATGTTGTACCATTCCAGAAGAGTTTGGATGACCATGGGATGAAAGAACCGGGATTTTCTGCTTTAGATACCGAATCTTCTGTTCTAAGTTTCATTGCCTCTGAAGATAGCGGCTCCCAAGAGGTCCCTGCAGTTGCCTCTGGGATTACTTCTCAATCTTTGTTAAAGGAAGGCGATGATAACCTTCTTAGACAACAGCCAAGCCCAACTACAATTGATATGGACTCAAATAGCCAAACTGACAGTCTGGACGCCAACTGGGGATCTTTTTCAGGTACATATTTGTCTCCCAGTGGACTCTTGTCACACAATTTTTTATTTTTTTTCCTCATTAGGCCTGAACTATTTCACTGTACTTACCCTAGTATGACCCCAATAATCTTGCACATACGTGCTGAAGATGGGTATATAATAAATAAATTATATGATTTATATCTTTTAATTTGATTATGTCATCCCTGGTAGTAGAAACTTTAGAATATTTTTGGAGTTATGTATAGATGCTTAAGTATGTTAGCTAACCCATAAATATCCAGTCCAGAGGATCCAAAATCATTCAGTAACTTTTTGGTGATTTTGCTTTGCTTTTCTTGAGTAACAGTATCTTGTGGTGGATCATCTACCAAATTATAGAATCTCATTTTTTTCTTTCCTAGACCATTCTCTACTTTTGTGATGCTACTATGCACAAAGGAAGTGTTGCAGTTGTCTAACCTCAATCTATTTGCTGTTGATGTATCAGTTCTTTCCATGCAATCTGATACTGTCACTGATGCTGAAGTTGTGCCACATACGAATTCTCAAGCTTCATTAGAAGAAAACTCTGACTTGAAGAAGTCAAAAGTTGAATGTGAGAGTCCATACTCTGACAAATCATCTGATATGTTTGAGGCACCATCGTTCATGACATTGGTTGAACCCCGAGGTGTGGATGATAAAAAAGCTACTGGTTCTGAAACCCTGACTGCAGTACAGAACCCAGAACAACCAAAACCTGCATCTCTGCAAACTGGGTGGTTCCCTTCTATGACTCATGTTGTAAATGAGTCACAGGGGAGAAAGAAGAACGAAGAGATCATCGCTAAGGTGACGAACTGGAGCACTGGGAAGCAACACACTCCTTTAAAAAGCCTTTTGGGGGAGGCCTCAAGTGAAAGCAAGGGAAAACCACTGAATCAAAAAGAAAGTCTCGCTCCTGCTCCTCAGAAAGATGATAAAGCTGTCAAGATTAGTGTTCCTGTAACGACAACCGTGAACTCAATTTTGAATCCTGAATCGCTGCCTGATCAGGCTGCTAAGAAAGAGCATGCAAAAGAATGGAACTCGCCGGCCAGATATCCTTCAGACACTAAGAGTGAGAAGAAGAAAGTCAAGGGAAGACCATCCTGGGTACAATTTGTGTGCTGCGCTTCTGTAAAATAGCATCCACAGTGTCTTAGTTCAGTATATTTTGAAATGTGAGGCAGAGCTTCAGAGTACTACTTGGGTTGAAGTTTTTGCTGGTGAAATTGCTAGATGTTGTTAATCCGGTCTGTGTTTTTACTTTATATACCGATCTAGCTAGGTTTTGTTGGTATATGGTTATGAGTTGGATTTATAGGGCTTTTGTTGTAAATTCCAAAAGTTCAGTATTTATCGGATGCACATATTAATCTGGGATGAAAATGCAGTTCTGAGTAGGTAATTTTTTTAAAGTATACTAGTGTTAGAGATATAAATCTCACATCAGGAACATGAGACCTAGCATGTGGGTTTATAAAGGTTTGGACATCTGCACCTATTGTTAATTAGTTTTAGATGTGAATCCCAAATTACTTTATCATAGTTTTACAGGTTACTCACGTTCACGTGTGAAACCTAATATCTCAGATCGGGAATATGACAACAATTTCACACTATTTACTTTCGATATATGTACCGTGAAATCCCATAAAAACAAAAAAACAAAAAACAAAAATAACAAAGGCTAAAGGAGGTGAGATGGAAGGAATTTACCCCTAGCGGTAAAATAAGAATTCACCGGGGTTAAATATTAGTAGTCTCTTATAACCTCATATTGGTTCAGAAACGAAACATTTCCTCGGAGTCACATATGGAGAGTGTGGTGAAGCTGCAGTACAGCCATTGCAAGATAGCCCACACTTCATGGAGCTTCAAACACAGCAACACCCACCTCCTCTTCCCCAAAACCCAAACCCCAAAACCCTCCACCACAACCACTCTTTCCCTTTGCCATGCCCACTTCTTCTCACCATCACCACTACCACCACACAAGACTAGTTCTTCCACAAAGCACACCACCCTCCATGTTGAGCCTTCCCGTGAATATCACAAGCTCAGGGCCTTACTGGACATTCTCATGGAGAAAGACTGTTGCTCTTTGCAGTTGCTTAGAGATGATGGTGATTGGACCATAGACCAATTCTGGGCTGTCATCAGATTCCTCGTACATGCTTCCAGGCCCAAGGAAATCTTGCAGGTCAGATTCTATTCATTCTCGAATTTTCAATTTGCATGTTTACTTTTATCTATACAATATATTTTGTTGCCAACAAGGCAAGAAACAACAGTTAGTTTGGATTATATCTGCTTAGTTCTGTTTATGAGGATGTAGGAATAGATAGTAGATATACTTGGGCTTTTCTTTTCCTTTGCTTTTGTGTCTTTTTGGTAACATGAGCATCATAGTAGAGCATTATGCAAATTGGGTTTTGGTTATTTTTTTTTTTTTTTATGTTTTTGATTGAAATTGTGATTCTTGAATATTTTAACAGTTATTTGATATATGGAGGAACATTGAGAAATCACGGATTAATGAGTTCAACTACAGCAAGATAATAGGATTGCTAGTTGAGGAGGACCTCATTGAAGAGGCGGTAGTATGCTTTCAGGATATGAAGAGTCAGGGTCTTGGGCTGTTTGTAGAATTATACAATACGATTATTCATGGTCTTTCGAGAAATGGAAACTTTGTTGATGCCGTGCACTTTCTTAATGAGATGAAAGAAATGAATTTGGCACCGGACGCTGATACTTATGATGGGCTCATTGAAGCATATGGAAAATATAAAATGTATGATGAAATGGGTATGTGTCTGAAAAAAATGAGATTAAATGGCTGTTCACCGGACTACATTACCTATAATTTGCTTATTCGAGAGTTTGCACATGGAGGGTTACTGAATAGGATGGAAAGAGTGTATCAATCCATGGTTTCAAGAAGAATGGATTTGCAGGTTCCTACTTTGATTGCGATGCTGGAAGTTTACGCAAAATTTGGGATCTTGGAGAAGATGGAAGTTTTCTATAGAAGAGTTTTGAACTCGAGAGCAATTTTAAAGGAGGATTTGATTAAGAAAGTTGCAGAAGTTTATATTGAGAACTATATGTTTTCCAAATTAGAGAACTTGGGAGTTGATCTTTCACGAAGGTTTGGTCAGACTGATCTCGTTTGGTGTTTGCGTCTCCTATCTCATGCTGGTCTTTTGAGTCGAAGAGGTATGAATTCCATCATTCTAGAGATGGAAGAAAAAAGTGTCCCATGGAATGCAACGGTGGCAAACATAATGATGCTAGCTTATTTGAAGATGAAAGATTTCACCCGCCTGAGAAGTTTGTTCTCCCAATCACTAACCCGTGGTGTGGATCCTGATATTATCACTTTTGGAATTCTATTTGATGCAAATAGGATTGGCTATGATGGCTCTGCGACTTTGAATACATGGAGGAAGCACGGAATTCTTTACAAAGCAGTTGAAATGAACACCAATCCTCTTGTTATTACTACATTTGGGAAGGGGCATTTCCTCAGGAACTGTGAAACAGCATACTCCTCGTTTGAACCTGAAGTTAGAGAAAAGAAAACATGGACTTACCAAGATCTTATTGATTCAGTGTTCAAAGACAATCAGTGGTAAGTATGAGGGAGTAGATGAAGTCAAGATAAGCTAGTGCTTCAGATATACTGCTTTTGTCAGTGAACTGACTAAAGGACAGACATTTGTACAGGAATGCTTGAAAGTACTTCATGATGGATTTGATTGGTTGAACAGCTTCTCTTTTCTGTCTTTGTCATCATATGGAGGAGAATCTGAGTCCGTGTTTCATAAAGCCTCATCTATTTGGAGTACTGATTTTAATGGTGGCTTATGGCAACTATAGCAGACACTAACTAGGTGTATTGAGTGAAATCCAAGTCTGCTAGAGGTACTACTGCAGCTGGTTTAAACTCCAAACCTTTAACATTGATCTTCCCGTCATATGCATATTGCATCATGTATTTGTCTATCTGCTTATTGTTTGGATCTGCATCTTATGCCGTCTTCACGTCATATTACAGTGTCAAACTAATTAATTTCAATTGCAATTGAGCAGGTCTTCAATTTCATATCTTGTTTGGCGGTCCAATAAATGGGAAATTTGGCAAATTTCCTATTTTCTTGTCAAATTAGAGAGTAGTCTGAGGCCTCAATTCCTCATGTTTACTCGTTTGTTCCATCATAAATCTTGGAGATGTTCTCAGCTCTATACAGAAGAAGGGTTGCACAATCTCATTCATTGTTAAGTGGTATCCGAAGCAGATTTATAACTGTTTCCCTGAGCAAACCACAGCTTGAAGGCAGCTCACTTCCCTGCAATTAGATTCCTGCAAACTGGATTCAGCTAAACTGTTGCTTGACCTGATAGAGATACAGTTTGCAGCCTCCAAGAATGAGCCAGAACCGAAGCTCTTGCAACATCCACTGTAGGCCTGATCAATAAATTATTATCAGGCTTAGGTGTAACATAGATTGTCTGTTGCATTTTGTCGTGGGACGAAGAAAGGAACTTCACCAGCCACATAAGGCATACACTTGATAATTTGTGTCCTCCCCTGGTTTTCATCATCAAATCAGGTTTGTGAGCAGAAAAGTCTTTGTGCAATCAAATTATAAGTAAAGGCTATCTGAATTGCAGGGTGTTTCAGATATAATATTGCAAAATCCACGAGTGAGATGGAATGTTGGGAGTGTACATTTACGGCAATTTGGAGATGAACTTGATGCTACCAAGTTCTGCTGAAAATAGTACTTCCAAAAAAAAAAAAATCGAAGTACAGAAGAGCTGAGAAGCCTTAGAATTCTCATTTTCAGCAATTTGGTTTATGTCTGGTAAAGTTACTGTTTTGCCCTTTCAGTATTAGCTTTTTTGTTTTCAGCTACAGAAAATTCAAAGCACATAGTTCTTATAAATTTGAAAAAAACGAAATGTGATAAAAAAGAAAAAAAAAAAAGAAAAAAAAAAAGAGAAGTTGCTTCTTGGTTACTGCATGTTCAAAGTGATCATAAAGCTTCTCATCTGAATGATGTAGTAACAATTCAAGTTATATGGAGGGAGCATGGTCATTTCCCGTTCTTCATCAAACTTGTTTATGAAAATGATAATTCTGATAATCACATAATTCTAGATAGGGAAAGTTGTTTGAATAGTGTCCTACCTTTTAAAAAAGTAAAATTTTGGTATCTCACATTTAGAAAACTTCAAAACAGTATCTCACGTTCTTATCTCAACCAAAGTTTGGTATCTAAAACTGTTAGTTCCGTTAAAAAGATAGACGACATCCATTTTATTAATAAAATAACCAATTTACCCTTGAGTTTTTATTTTTGTTATTCTTTTTATATAATAAAAAGAGAAATTTAGTCATAACAATACCTCATCTTTTGTTGTTTATAAACTTTGGTACTTCAAGTTTTGAAAACAACATAATAGTATCTCAAGTTTTCACCCCAACCCAATTTTAGTATTTTTAGCCGTTAGTTCCGTTATTGTTTTCATAAGTTTGCAATTGATGAAATCCATAAACAAAAATAAAGATTCTTGAGTTTTTATTTTTTTCATTTCGTACGTTGCTTGTCATAACCATCATAAACATTCAATAATAAATCTGTTGTACAAACTCACTTAATAAAAGATTCGAACATCTGTCTCTTCAGCTCTAGTCTAGAAAAAGTAATATCACTTTTTCAATTCTATTCAATCCAGCTTTTTTGTGAAGGCCGTGAAGCTCCTAATTTCCTAAAAATAAAGGAAAGAAGAAGATAACAACTTTCCCTCTGAAAAAAATAAAAATTTTATTATCATTACAGAGATGATATATAAATTCAAATAAAAAAAATAATGAATTGAAATATGAAAAGACGAAAAATACCCATGAAAAATGGTCAGCTGATAGTTACCCTATCAGAACTAACTGTTAAAAATACTAAAATTAGGTTAGGATGAAAACTTGAGATACTGTTTTGATGTTATCAAAACTTGAAGTACCAAAGTTTATAAACAAGAAAAGATGAGGTATCTCGTTATGACGAATTTCTTTTTTTATTATATAAAAAGAATACAAAAACAAAAACTCAAGGGTATATTGGTCATTTCATGAATAAAAATGGCTGCCGTCAGTTTTTTTAACAAAGCTAACGATTCTAGATACCAAACTTCGGTCAAGGTAAGAACGTGAGATACTGTTTTGAAATTTTTCTAAATATGAGATACCAAAATTTTGCTTCTTGAAAAGGTGGGACACTGTTATGACCATTTTTCCTTCTAGATACTGAAGAGCATCTTTAGCAATACTAGCTATTTGTAGTCAAAATAGCTAAAATATCATTTTGGCTAGCCATTTTAGAAATACCTCTACACCATTACTCTCTATTTCAATTATAGTTTGATGAGTTATATTATTGATTAAATAAAGAAAAATTAATCTAAATGTGTTTTAATATTACATAAAATGAATATATTGAATGAACATAAATTATAGAGTCTCATATCGCTAGTTATATCTAGAGAACGAGATAACTAAAAATTAAAATAGTTAACCACTTACTAGTTTGCTGGAACTGGTAAAATTAATAAAAAACTAAAATCATATTTTAAAATGACTAAGGAGTCGATATAAAAAGTATGCTCTAAGGGGTTTGGGTGAATAACCGAGAATGGAAATTCACTCCTCGGATACCTTAGCTTTAATTCGATTTCCAATTTTCTGATTGTAATGTTTATTAGATCAACAAGTACTTACATTCGCTCAACCTGCACACCTAGGCATGTTTATGCTAGACCACACTCGTTGGGTGGGTTATAGTTTTATTACAGCATTAGCCTTTTATTACGGTCTCACCATTTCTCTTCACCTGCTGTTATATCACTATGTCCGTAGTGTTATATCTCCTCTCAAAATTCAAAACCTAAACCCCCAAATTTTGTAGCGCCAAAAGTTCAAACCACTCCCTCCTCCTCCGCCTCAGATCAGCGACAATGTACTTCGACGATTCTCAGTCACAGAACCTCCACCAATACGAAGACGAAGACGAAGACGAAGACGAAGACGACGACTCCGCTGACAATTCCACGTCGCCTCCGACGACATGCTCGCAGGGCCACCGCTCCACTCTCGTCCTCCAAACCAAGCAAGGCGGCTCCATCTGCCTCCTCTGCTTCTCCAATCTCATCTCAAACCCTCAATCTCCCACCGTCCACGTGTCCTACGCCCTCTCCCAGCTCTCCCAGGCCCTCTCCGACCCTCCCTTCCTCCGCTCCCTCCTCTCCTTCCACTCCCGCCTCCTCCTCTCCCCTCTCGTCCAAACCCTAGCCTCCTTCGACGACGACCCCATCGCACAACAGGTCGTCGATCTCGTCACCGCTCTTTGCGATTCCGCCGATCCCTCGCTCGCTGCTGACTTCGTCGCTCGCCTCTCCGATTGCCTCTCTTCCGGCGCCTTGGCTTGGAGTCGCCGTCAGGTTTACACGGTAATCTCTTCTCCGTTTGATTGTGACTACTGCTGAAATTTGCTTTCGAGAAAAATGAACTAGGAGACTGAAATTGCTGAAATTTCTGTAAAGATTTAGCTGAATAGTTTTGCTAATGCCTTCAGTTCTGATTGCGGATGATAGAGTTTTTTTTTTTTTTGGATGATTCAAACCTGGTTCTGGTGTTTCTCATGGATAGTTACTTGGTAATAAAGGCCTAGACTGGACTTTCGACTTGGTTCTGGTGTTTGATGAGTTGCTAATGCTTTGTGTAGTTCTCTTAAATTAGTTAAATATGATTTAGTAGATTTCCTTTCTAGAAATTCTCTGGGGATTTCGATCAAAATGACACTATATAGGGGAATAGACTAGATATTTGCATTGACGAGTCGATTTGGGTTCGGAGGGTGAGAATTATCTGTCAATAGTCACATGGGAGGATGGTCTAGTTTATTTACTTTTGATGCGTGAAAAACTGTGAAGCTTTGCATTGAATTGTCTCTTAGAAACTGTTGATTCTTATGATTTTTTATATTTATTTTACCCATGTATATCACAAATTCTCGTTGTCTTTGAGAAGATCTCTGAGAATGAGTGTTGATAGATCGGGATGGTGCATCTATAAATCTGCAGGCCTTTTCTTCTGTTTATTTTGAAACTTGTATCTTATGTACTTTTCATCATTATAATTTTGTTATTCTTCATATACAGCTTCATTGCTTAGGAGTTCTCTTAAACTGTCAGCAGAGTAATCCCTTTGCTCACATTAGAGACAAAAATGGCCTCATTACCAATCTTGTTTCAGGTCTTCAATTACCAAGGTAACTAATGAAGAACACTGGGAAGAGAAAATTTTCCTTTTTTTTTTTTTTTTCATGCTGTTACCAAATTATAATTAAACACTACTCTTGTCCTTTGACACAGTGAAGAAATTCGGGGAGAAATCATGTTTGTTCTTTACAAAGTATCTGCTCTCCACTATGCTTCAGAGGATGCTGATGGATCTGATCTTTTATTTTCCTTTTGCCCCAAGCTAGTGCGCCTATCTTTAGAGGTCCTCATGAAGACCCAAAGTGATGACGTCCGCTTGAATTGCATAGGTTTATATTTTATACTTTTCTATTTTGTCCCTCAAAATTTGGGTTCTTCTGTTTACTTACCCCGTATTCAAAGCACAGTTCATGAGACCTCCAAGTTTGTCTGTTTGCTTGTTCTTTTTTTTTTTTTTTTAATTTATAAAAATTATGCATTTGTTATGGGCATAGGCAAGAATGTTGGAGAAGAACATTCAACTCACAATCTACAGGACTATTGTTTCTTATACCATAACTGGGAATGTGAAGGTCCTTCCAATTTTTATCATCAATAGTTGAGTTTGGTTTACATAAAAAGGATTCTAGAAATCTTAAAAAGAACTTGCTCACACTATGATAAAAGACTAAGAATCTTCATTATTTTTGTTCTTTTTGGTATCATATGGTGAAAGCTTAATTGTGAATTGCTGCATATTGCCTCGTTGCAATCATAAGATTTAATTGAGTCATGCATATCTCTGTGGGGAAGTCACTCTGATACAGCAGGGAATACTCATAATTATATATGCACTTTATTGTTGCGTTCAGCGTCAGTCTGGATCCTGCATCCTCTAAGCTAATAATTTTCATACACTTGTCTAGCGCTTTTGACGGTCTTGGCTCGGAGAGGGCTTTTTGGGACTGCATATGCCCCTGATTCAAACAGCATGAGTTCATCTGAAGGAGATAGCTTTGGGCATGCAACAGAAAATGGAAAAGATATGCATCCTCTGAACATATTATTCACTGAGGCGATCAAGGGCCCACTTCTTTCAACAGATAGCCAAGTCCAGATCAGCACATTGGATTTACTCTTTCACTATATGTCCTGTGAAGGCACTTCGTGCAGAGAAATCCAAGTACTGGTTGAAGAAAGCATAGCAGATTATGTGTTTGAAATACTGAGATTGTCAGGTTAGTTAAGTATCTTCGCAAAAAAATAATATAAGAGTTATACTTTGCTTGATATCTGTGAGCTGTTAGAGTAGCTTTGAGCATAGACAAATATCAAGAAACAAGAAATTATTGGTTTGAACTTTGAAATAAATTTCTCCATTTTCTAAAGCTTGCTAGTCTGGATAGCTTAGGCTTTTTAATTGGTCACTGATTGTATTGCACGGCTTAACTGTGACTACTATTTACCAATCTGTCACAACTACTTCGGAAATCCATGCTTCATCATTTTGATCCTATGTTTGTGCACCTGTTGGAAAAAGTTACTGAAAAATCAAGTTCTTCTGCTGTATACTAGTTTCCAGCTAATGATCTTTCCTGTTGAACAGAATGCAAGGATCTGGCTGTCCAATCTTGCCTTCGGGTACTTGATATTTTATCAAAGGCCGAGCAAGCTTTCAAACAGAGGCTTGTTGTTGGGTTTGCAACTCTGGTTCCAGTTCTTCATTATGTAGCTGAAGTTCCTTTGCATCCGGTTCAAAATCAAACACTGAAGCTCATTTTGAACTGCATTTCTGATTGCCCCGGAATGCTATCCTCATCTCATATAGAGGAACTAGTTCCTGTTTTAACAAAGATGCTTAAACAGCATACTGATGGGGATATGGGCATGCTTGAGGAGACATTTATCACGACCTGTTCTGTCCTTGTAGCTATCATAAGAACGCCATCTTTTCAGCCGACTTTGAATCTAGCAGCGTCAATTAAAGAAGCATTGCAATATGCTGTCTTAGCTTGTCTGAGTACATCTAACAAACATCCCGGTCAACTTCTGCATTCCTTGTTGCTACTTAAAGAGGCATACATGTATAGTCGTGAAGAAAATTCAACTGACTTCTCCAACATAGAACTAAAAAATTTCATTTTAAGTTTGTGCACAAAACATTTGTTGCCTTGGCTGGTAACCACCTTAAATGAAATGGAAGAGGAGACTGTCCTTGGAGTACTGGAAACTTTTCATTCGATACTGCTTCAGGATTCTGATAACCAAGCCAAACAATTTGCAATGACGCTAATTTCGAGCACTTGGTTCACTTTATCATTTGGATGTCTAGGCATATTCCCTACAGAGAAAATGAAGTTGAGGGTGTATCTGATGCTCAGCTCACTGGTGGATGTGCTTTTGGGAACTGATACTGGGCAACCCATTAGGGATGCTACTTCATATCTGCCATCTGATCCCATTGATTTGCTTTTTCTACTTGGTCAAAGGAACTCGCATAATTTGGAATTATCTTCCTGTCAATCTGCCATTTTGCTGATCTTATACATCAGTTCTTTACATGATGAAAGGTAACTCGCTCTTCTAATAGTTTGACAATACATTTTAACAATAATAACTGTTTTATCTTCACATCTTACGTATTTTCTTTCCCAGACTTGCAGATGATAAGTTGGTTTTAGCTTCTCTGGAACAATATATTTTGGTCAACAGTAGTGATCTCCGAAGTGGAGCCACTGATTCATTCACAGTGATGATGCTGTTGTATCTCTATGGCCTTTATAGGGGTCTCGCAAAGGTTAGCTACCAAATCTCCTATAGTCCAGAAGCTGAAAGAATCCTGTTTCAGATAGTAGGTGAAAATGAGTGGGATTTGTCTTCTGCAAGAATTCACCCAATCTCACTGAAATGGTTCTTTCAACAAGAGAAATTGAGAAACTCATTGTCTTATCAGCTGCTGAAATTTTGCAGAAGGAATACATCAGATGGCTCTGACCTCACTGCCCTTGGAAAGAATTGTCATGTATTAAATGTTAATGCAATTGCAGAGTTAATAGTAGGAGAACATGGTTATGGAGCAAGTATTTTGGTGTGCTTATTGACTGAGCTTGTTCAAACAGAAGGTCAAGAGCAAGAGATAATTTCTGTAGTCAATCTCATGGCAACTATTGTCAACATATATCCAACAATTTCAGACCAGTTATGCCTTCTTGATATTGGAAATGCAGCTCGGACACTTTATTGTGAGTCCTCCTATACACAGTCCCCACAGATATCCACAGTTGTGTTGGTTCTTATTTTTAAAATCCTATGCTCGGTGCAACATGATACTCTTTCTGATGATGATAGTTGGCTTGCGGTGATTGTGAAGGTAACTAACTCAACTTTTTAATTCTAGATTGTTTGCTGCCACCCGGAATTTAATTAGATAATTCACCTTTTGTAGTTAATAAACAGTATCACCACAAAAGCTGCAGACATGTGGAATCATGAATGTCTCTTGGTGATTGGCATTCTTTGCTTGATTTTGCACCATTCTGCTAATGCAGTGCTCACAGAAGCTTCAAAAACAATCATTTTCAGTAGTTCTCTAGTCTCTACAACCAACAATGCGGTTCATGCAGCATGTCTTAAGGGGCCAGCATTGGTTGACCATGATGAAGGAACAGGCTCTGGAGAGATTTTGATATTTTTGCTTCTTCTAAATTACTTCACTTTAAGAAGGTCCGTCTCTTCTACTAGATTTTGATTATTTTCTTTCAGTTTTCACATTGTTCTTTAGAAAGTAACTTTTGTTTTCTATATTATTCCTTTCAGTTCGCACATTGTTGTACCAGGGATTATGGACTGGAAAGTTTTCTTAGATCCCTCAGGTACGGTGCAGTCATTTTCCTTTATTGGCATCTACTGCCATGATCTGTGCAGACTAATGCATTTTGGATCTCCTGTGGTCAAGCTCGCTGCTTCGTACTGCCTGTTGGAGCTGTTTACCCGAATATCTGAGCAGAGGAATAGAACAGGGGAGGATGTGCTATGTGACATTAAGTACCTAAGTTCTGTAATGGCTGTATTAGAAGGCTTACTTTTCTACAGTGACCTCAGAGTGGCTATGAATTGTGGCCTGTGCCTGTCAATCATCATGGGGTGGGAATTACCGGACATCCATGAGATAAGTGTGGATGCAAAGTATACATGGAGTAGGATGGTTGTGGAAGAGCTCGCAATGTCTTTAGCTGTCCCGTGCCTGGCATCAAAATCTTTCATTAATCTTCACAAGCCTGCAATTCATGTTGCAGTTGCTCTGTTAAAACTGCAGAAGATTCCTAATTGAATGAGATCTGTGTTTGATGATACTTGCATATCTAGCATAATTCAAAACCTTGCGGTTAATAATTTGAGCACAGAGATTGTCCTATTATTTCGAGCTCTATTAAACTTGGAGTTCTTGAAGATGGAACAAATTGCTAGTTTAAATCAGTTACTCCAGGTAATCATTCCTAACCACGCTCTTCTGCTCCCTTATGCTTTGTTTGAAATTTTAAATAATCAGGGATACAATCAGCTGCTTCGTTTGGAATGCGTCTACATCAATTGCTGAAAGAAAATTGTTTACTTCAGTCATTTAGGGAGTGAATTTGAAATCACTCTTTCTCAAGTCTTGAAATGCATCTGTATTTATATGTGGAATACACATGAAAACTTAAAATGTTCCATCTCATTACAAAAATAACTTAAAATTTTCCTTTTTGTAGAATTTCAACCAAAAAAGTGGAGTGTGGATTGCAAAGTAGGGAATTTTACATTACTTTTATGATTATTATTGTCTTTTGAAATCTGCACACAAAAAATCACTCATTCTGTCAAGTTAGCTTTCGTATGAATCGTAGGTGATAGGTTCATTCATTTCAATGTTGTTTGAGGATTTGGGACTCGAATGACAGCCAGGCATTGTGGTGAAAAGAGAGATGATGAAGTTATTTGATAATGCAGGTATGCAGAAAACAAAAGTACACTGACAACAGTAACGACGAGGGTGGGCAAGAGCATAGAGAGGTGATCGGCAACCTGGATGATTTGGGAGAAGTTTGTGAGTATCTCATTCGTTTGATGTCATCAGAGTCATCTCTAGATATTGATTCTGGAGGATCACATCTTGAGGATAAGAGATTGTTGGAAGAAATAGAGCTTTTCTTTAGAGCTTTAACAGTACATGATGGCATCTAAGATCATTCTATTAGTTCAGCTCAAAGTTGAATCTTTACTTCAAGAGCCACTTGGCATACTTCTTCCTTTCCTTACATTTTTCTTCATCTCGTGATCCACTTGGTGAAGATCTTTAGACGTCACATTCTTTTGTGACTCTTTCTCATTACATCATGGAGGAGTTTACTAACACAAGGAGAAAACATCACTTTAATAATGAGTATCGTCTCATTCAGCTCTTGTAATTGTAGAGTTTTAAAACCCCCAATTGATGCTTCTAGTAACACTCGCCGGTATATGTAGACCTTGGCATCAATTGACCTTTGGGGTTTTGAAAAATACAACATCAGTAGTACGAGTGTATGACAAATTGACGAGTAATTTTCAGCATTTTCGTTTTCATTTTTTATATGAAATGTAATGGAGGATTGTTAGGCTGAGCATTTCACTTTAGGAGGAATGAGAAGACGAAGAGAATGAAAAATAATTTTCATTATTTGTGGATTACAGTTCCGGGTGTACTATTGATCAACATGTTTTTTGCGTTGACGGTTCATCGTCGAAGATTTTATAGAGCTCAACCACCTCGCTTTCGCTACTCAGATATCTTTTTCCCCCAAATAAAAAAAAAAAAAAAAACTCGTATATCTACAACGATCCTCACAAAACCATTAGCAGAATAACCAAGAAAATCAGAAAGAAGGGCATGGGGATCAAAAAGGAAAAACATAATCACAATTTGTAGGAGCCAAATCTCCACAAGAAAATTACTTAATCAAAGGAAATGAATGTAGGTGACCCCTTTAAAATCAAGTGCAACATATATTGTAAAATCATTCTACAGCAATCTGCAATAACTTTGATGGTACTCAATTTCAACCTGGATGGATCCAGACATTTCTTCTGGCCTAAAGTATTTTAAAGTAAATACAACCTAGCATCACAAATTTATGAGTATAACTTAAAATTCAGACACACAAGACGATACTTCCCGAGTTCTGACCTGGTTGATGACAAAAAGAAAAGGTAAATATAAATCTCACAAAATATCCTCCTGACTAGCTACACTGCAGATACAGTTTAGCCTCTATAAGTTACATTCTCATCATACCTTTCTTTCCACATATGAACTCTTGTTTCATTTTCATACCCTTGTTCAATCAAAGGCAGCACCCCAAAGAATGTCGCAAGCTTTTCCTTATTAAATGAATGTGGGGTCTGACCTCTTGTTAGGTACATGGGAAAGGAAAACTATGTGACCGGAACAGGAGGATGAGAGGGGGATAGAAAATTCAAACCAACTGTATTTCCCCACACCAAAATCGAGTATCTAGAATCTGAACCCTGTCCAGCTCCTAAGATTGCACAGCCAGCCTCTGAAGATGCTCGAAAAAGACCTGAAGACTTACATCATCTGTGAAGATCACATCTGATCCAGCAGCCATCTCATGTGCATTGTTGTACGTTGCCGAAGGGTTCAACTTTGCTAATAAGAACCTCGCCTACAGAAAACAAACAGGATATGAGAGAGTATAGACAGTCCATAACTATTATCTACAATATATGCAAATATATATTAACTGAAGGAGCTCTCTCAATAAGGACCAGGTATAGGACTTTTACATGAACAGTTGGCAGAATTGCATGTAAACAATTTAAACATCAACTGATTTTAAGTGTCAAACAGCTTAAAAATCCTTGCTTGGTCATTATCATAAAGGTCCTCATTAGAGAAGCTTCTTATAAAATAAATGAATCCAAGTTAATATTCAAGCAGTAGAACAAAAAGATTTTAAGAGTGGTAAGTAAGTCAACAAATTTCTAATTTTGTTCAGAGAAACACAAGCTGAATTTAGGTAACTACAGATGCACGTAAAATTTCTAGCAAATAACCAACCTGGGAACCATGCTGGTCGCAGACGACCAACCTAGGGACAGGGAAACGTTCACGGATGATCATCTGTGTATCATCATGAGGGGCTTGCAATAATTGTGCAAATGCCTGAAACACAGATACATATGCCACTAATTAGTTAACACAATAGCAACATAGGCAGGGAACCAGTCTGGGAAACATAACAGTAGGCACACATACCACGTGTTCTTGCTGATTCTGGTATCCCATGTTACGCCACTGTGCTATTGTCATTCCATGGAAAATGACTATACTAAAATATGAATCCAACAACAGAATACGGTCAGCTGCAATGGAAGCAACATCCAACAAGGCTGGCTGAGGTAGAGAATTAAATGAGTATGATATTAATGATGGTTGTATCATGACAGCAGCATTGGTGATATTTTCCCGATTCAACAGCATGCGAAAATAGGCAGTTTCGTCTGGACTGTTGTTGAAAACCTGCAAACTTCCCATATCATATCCAAAATATGGTGAAGATAATATATCGTGCCAACAAACAAGCAACATCAAAACGGATAAAAGAAGAGGGGCAGCAAATCATGGTACCTGTACAAATTGCGAGCGGCGTAGATTGAACATAAATTGAGGGAATAATGAAAAACATGGATTTAAAGTAAAGGATGCTGGATCATCTTTCCGATAGTCACCAAATTTGGAACAGAGACGGATAAGTCCCCGATCCAGCCATCGGGTAGCATCAAATGACTCCTGGATGAAACAAACAAATTTGAGAGTTCTGTGTTTGCAATGTTACAGAAAACCGAAAAAAATAAGCTTAGGTTGGTGAAGAACCAAGAAAATACACTTGATTGACAATACCTGCTGAGTATTGGGAAATACCTTATAACTTTTCTTAATTAAAATTAGTACAATGAAACTGATCACACATCCAAAAATATCTTTCATTTAAGAGTATAACAATTTAGAATCAGTACTAGCCTTAAGAAATAAGTATAATAAAATTATTTCAAGTGTATAACTTTCATTTTTAGAGCTCGGAGCTCCATTTTTAGAAGAGGGAGTTAATGGAAAATACCTCGGTCTCCATTTTCAAAGAAGTTTTTCTGGCCATTACTACAGCAGCAGTCTCTTGGTCAAATCCTTGAACCAGTTCCTGAAACATAAAAAGTTCTGTGTTAACCATCTCAAGAAAAGAGAAACCTGCACGAGTTTGCCTCATTTCCCATATGGAGTTAAAAAAAAAAAAAAAAAAAAAAAGGAGTAATCACACCACACAAAACAGGACAAAGATTATGTATTTTAAATTCTTGTTATAAAAACAGAGAAACATTGGCAGAATTATCAACAGAACTACATCACCTAACAAACTTTAGAGGTCCATACTGGCAAAGCTAAAAGAATTCATGGAGCGAAATAATCTGAGTACTTGCAAAAACTGCAGTACTCAAAGAGAGAATTTTATATTATCTGAAGGTGGAGAACTAGCTTACTAACAAATATCAACCAACAATCTCACATGCCCTGTTTTCAATTTATGTGAAGCTGATTAAAAAATATCAATATACAGAGCTAAAAATCGGCTCATTATGCACAAGACATGGCTAAAATGAGTAACAAACCAATTTTGCATACCTCCTTTAAATGTATTTTTAATGAAAATTGAAAGGAAAGCTTAAGACAACAAATTACATAGAACGAGTGATTCAAATAAAACTAGTTAGGAACTGTATCTGTTTTTGTATGTGAATGTATATCAGAAAACAATCATGCAACGTGAGCATGGAAATCCCAAGGAAAAAGGTAATTTAAAAATCCAAGCTTCATCACACCCTGATAAATAAAAGGCCAAGTTCCTTAACCATGAAATGTACAAAAGATAGAGATACTGAACGAACCTCTGAGCTAACAGAACTATCTATCCATCGTCTAGTAATTGTTGTTACTCGAAGCATCATTTGACCTTGAGGATTTTGAAAGCTACAGAAACAAAGCGAGCAATTGAAATTCTGTCGATGGAAACACCAACAGTATCAGGATATATTATATAAGGCTTTATTCTAATCCTCTGGCATACCTGGTAAGGAACTGCAAATACAATTGTGGGTTTACTGTTCCTGGTGTATTTGACTGATCACTTGATGATAGATCAAAGAAAACTGTCAAGCAAGTACTCATGTCAAGGCTACACATTTTCCATGCTGTTGTATTCCCTTCCCCTATAGAAGTATCGGCAACAGCAGGTCCTTTCTGCCAGGCACGTGAGAGTTAGTATCAGATTCCACAAGCACAAGCCTCATCTAGTCATTCTAAAGATGTAGATATGACACCATATTCGCAAATAATAACACATTCTAAGTGATCAAATAGTCCACCTTCTCCAATGATGTGCACGGTCCGATGACCCCCTGAATTTTGATGTCCTTTGAACAGTTGATCTCAAGGGTGCCACTGACATAAAGAATATAAGGATGAGCCAGACATATTATAGTAGAGTTCAAATAAAAATATATAACGAAATTCAAACCAAGGATGAACAAGAAAAGAATAGGGGCACAGATATAGATTTATGTGTAGATGCAGATGCATGAGGCATTGAACATAGAAAATTCCCAACCTAGGAGCTAACCAATCCTACAAGTACAACTGCAAGTGCAAAACAACAATTGCCTGTGACAATTCAGACCCAACATCAGCGAAACAGAAACCAATTACAAATTCATAGTACTGACAAGACAATGCATCCACCAAAACTTCACTGCCACCTTTCTCTGCCGGTACTATTTACCCACCGAGCGAAAATCATGCAAAGAGAGAGAGAGTAACTGACACGGAACTACATCTTATCATATCTTATCTTATATATAAAGCAAACTCCACCTTACAATAGTTATTTTTGAACTTCCTGGTATCCCCATGGTTTCTATTCAACAAAAGATGGTAACACTGGGAAAACTGCAACAAAAGGTGGGAAAAAAAGGTACTTTCTTTTAATGTCTAATTAATATTTCACATAAGGAAACAAAAAGCAAATGTCACACAGTGAACATGGAGAGGCTAGATTATAGTTAAGCAAGTCTATACACGTTTAAAGTCAAGATCTAAAAAAGATGATTCCAGATCTGCAGCATCACTCTCACAACTATTATACATTCTATTACCCAAAAAACAACTCAAAATATGAACAAAGAAACCTGAAATATTTAAGATGTTGAGCTCACTTAAAACAAAGGCCAAGAGATTGCTCCCCTTGTTCAAAGAAACGCCTGAAAGAGTCCTTGAATACAGAATGACCAAAACTTTCTGCCAGAACAACAAGTCCACCTGTTTTCTCAATTGCAACTTTCATTTCAGCAACACCAACCTGTACATTACAGTTTCCACGAGTCAATGAACAGTGAAGTAAAATCCTGGTCAATGTTCTAACAGAGAATGAAAACTGATTTATTCTCAATTTATAAGCCAGGATAACTGCAAACACCAGAAGAGCACAACCCACAACACATCCAGACCTGACATAGTGACTGTCATGAACTTCACATTAAAAAAAGGGGTAAAATATTGTATAGTCCTTATGGTTTGAAGTCGACATCTGTTTAGTCCTCGTAGTTTTTTCATCCAAATAGTCTTTATGGTTTTATTTTAATCTGAATAGTCCTTAAAGTCACGATTTTTCATCTAAATAATCTTTATGACATTTAACTGAGAAAATTGTTAGAAAGACTATTTGGATGAAAAATCATGATTTTAAGGACTATTCAGATTAAAATAAAACCATAAGGACTATTTGGATGAAAAATTGTGACTTTAAAGACTATTCAGATTAAAATAAAACCACAAGGACTAAACAGATGTCAACTTCAAACTAGAAGGACTAAACAAATTTCAATTCTAAAAAAAATAAGAGCCAAATAAAAAAATTTGGCATCCTCATTGTTAAAGCAGATGCAAAGAAAAAAAATTAATCGATACGTACATTGAAAAAAAAGGTTGTCGGTTGACAAATCTAACCATTTATTTTCACATCTTTTAACATTGCACTCACATTTTAACTATGTTCATACTTTTTGTATGTACATAGAAAGTGAGTCCAGAGCAAAAGGTGTTGAGAATAGGGTGTCTGAACAAGGGACTGCATTTGTAAAAAAAAAAAAAGCCACTTCCTTCTTTAGAAAGACAGACTTAGATACATATATGATATTTCCTTACTATCCAGAAGATTTTGTAGGAATTTCTGAATACCAATAGATAGTTGAATTTCCCTCGAGTTCAAATAGACATAAAATATTTTATTTAGCCTTGAAACGTAATTTGAAATAAAAACAAAATAACACAAATAAATGCTAGAATAGCTTCCAAAATATAAACATGAAATTGGCAATATCACAGTTACCTGTTAGCTTAGTTATTCAATATAAATATTTAAATCTTGATCAATGTGCAACAACATCTGATGTTTTATAGCTTGTTCATATAGAATTGCTTATGGCATGAACAGCTCAAGACGATATTTAAAGTTCAAACAAAAATCAAGGACATCACCTCGTCAAGAACTACCTAAACAATTCCAATCAAATATGTCGGCTATTAATTCCAATCATAAAAGGTCATCATCTCTCTTTCAACCCTTTCGCAAGAAATCGATTTCAGATGTTCAATTAAAGCCTAGGAGCCTAGCTAGCTACACAAGCGAACTTTACCTCAGGTTGGCTCGGATATTATGATATAAGCAAACCTTATCTATAAGTTATCAGCTCTAGAACTAGTTTACTGTGCTATGGTGGATCAAGAACAACTAAAAAGACAAAAAAAAAAACACAAAAACACAACTGAATGGCTTTTTAAGTGCATATCTGTCACACATTGTATATTGCTGGTCAGGTTCCAAGATATACCGAAAATGATGCATGTGGCGTGGTGATATTACAATAGAAGGTTACATTAGTAAAAAGATGTTGCAATATTAGAATTCATCATATGAAAATCATACTCCGGTCTGCGCATGTACAGCACATGCAAATCAAAAAATTCAGCATGAAATGCAGGAGTAATAACTGAACCAGAAGACCGCCCAAGACTAACCTGATCAAGAGCAGATGCGAATAGGTCTAAGACATGACCCTGGCTAACCAGCTGCTTCGCAAGACTATCATAAAATTTGACTGCTTTCTTGAAGTACGGGGCCGCATCCTTATCCAGATCTTTATGGGAACGTACAGGTTCTGATAGATCTTTTGAAACGATCTGCATAATATCAACAAGATTCAATATATTTATCCTCCAGAATTTGAAAACTCTTCCATATATCAATTTTTTCTAGGCAAGACATTCCACTGATCAATTATGAGATTCTATTACCAAGTGACCCTACGTCCAATATGCCTACCCAAACTATAATGCACAAAGGTGTTTATGCAAAGGAATTGAGATCAGCCAGAAATAAAGATGCACAAAAACTGAAGAAAGCAAATAATTTACTTGGAACTTCTTAGTTGTGGAGTAGAGTAGCGACTAAGCAGACAGCACAAACTTTTAAAATTGCATATAAACAAATCGAATAATTAGAAATTGGAAACAGTTTCCAAATGTACTAAGAAGGGTTGGAGGACGCAGACTAAAACACAAGGAAGAAGAAAGATCATTAAGGCTTGAAACAAGAAGATTAGATATGCCTTCTTGACAACGGAATGAAAGTATCAAAGAGAAAAAATGTCCAGGAATGGTTTTGGTTGTGTACAACAGATACAAAGAATAAGACATAAGTTTAAAACTTACTAAAATTGAGACTGGAATCTGTAATAGAGGGTGGTTAGGACATTCAACACCAGATTATACTGTAACGATATACTGTAATGAGGGTATAAACCTCAGGTACGATCAATTTGAAATCTATGGTGACCTCATGATGCAACACCCCTTGATTATGGCCCATTTGTTTGGCAAAAATTGGATTCTAGAGCATTAGATGTGTAACATGAGAAGTGAATCGAATGAATTGAATTGAGAAATATTTTATTTGCATCTTGGGTACCCATCATTATTCAATTACAATTATTCCACTCCAGCTGTGTTTAACAGTAAGATTTTCAAATTACTCAAGCCTACAACCAAATCTCAAAAAACCACGAGAATGAGATCTCTAAGCTTGGGGATTGACATGATAAAAGTTACTGTACTCTACAAATTAGCAAATAACCAGAATGAGAAAGCATTTACCGCGCCTGGCCCTTCAGTGCAAGGACCACCAACCAAGGCTACAATCCTGGCCCCAGTTCCAGCCACACAAGCCCCAAGCAAACCGGCTGCAACACTCACCGCCACTCCGGTGCACCTAGACGACCTATTCCCAGGAGGCACAGGCCACTGGTCGCTTTGCAATTCATCCAACAACTGAAAATTCACAGCACACGAATTGGATCAGACCACGGCAATTGACAAATCCACACAAAAAGCCAATCAGACTCACCGAATTGAGAGTAAATTCGCACTCGGAAGCGGGCAAGAGAAATCTGGTGACCCCCGAATTAGGAAACCCATTCTGAACCCCCTTAGGCAGATTATACCCTCCACCAATAGGACCAGGCCTCCGGCCGGAGCTCCCAAGTCCCAATTGCTCCAGCACCTGATCTTTGGTAATCTCCTTAGTCCCCCGAAACACATAGACCTTGCTCAATTCGGCGAACCCAAGCTCATGGACCTGCACCTGAGTCCCGAACGAGATGAACCCCACCAGAGCATTCTCCGGAAGCAGCCCGATCGCCTGCTTCAGCGCCGATTTGACATACCCCATCTCCTCCTCGATCATGCACGTGTCGAGCACGAACACGAAGACCGGCGCCGGCGGGGAGGTGGAATCGGCTGGGAGGGAGTACTGGACGGTGGTGTACTGGGGGTAGAGCTCGCCGGGGAGATTGGTCTCGGAGATGAGAGAGTAGTGAGGGGGGAAGTGATTGCGTTGGTAGCAGAATGGGCAGATCCAGATCTTGGCGGTGAAGTCGACGCGGGAGAAAGGGTTGAGGACGGCGGAGCAGGTCTTGCAGCGGAGAGGCGCGTAGGGGAGCGTGGGGATGTCGGTGTGGAACCGGATCGGGGCGATGCAGGCGGCGAGTGGGATCACGCACTTGCTGGCCTCGACCTTCGTGCGGGGCCACACGTTCCACGTCATGCGGACGCCGTCGATGCCCTCGGGCTCGGTGTTCGCCATCTCCGACATTGCAATTTCGCCCTCGGTGGTCTGATCGGGGAATTGTTTGGGTTTTTTTTGTTTTTTTGGGGGTGGGAAGAGAGGAGACTCGACGACCCCCCTTAAGAAAGGAGAGAGAAAAGGGGTCACCGCAATTCAGAGAGAGAGAGAGGGAGAGGAGAATTGGAGGTGGGGATTGGTTTATAGGTGTGCGCGAGGAAGAAAGAATGTTGAAGGGTATAATCAATTTGATATTGAATAAATTTGATATATGCCTGCCTACGGTTAATTTTGAATATTATTACATCTCTAAATAAATGGAAAAGATATACATTATGGAGTCAAATAACTTTATGAAGGAGGCCGACTTGGATTTCTAACCGAGAGAGAATGAGTGATTTCGAATATGTTACTAAAATCCAGGTCCATCAGCGTGGGATAGACATAGAGGAAAGATGGGTTCGAGGCTGGTTTTGTTGGCTGGATCAATGGATCCCGATAGCTGGTGAAGACAATGTGACAAGGGTGGTCGACAACGGCAGATTTGGATTGTGACGGTGGTGGCGTCTGGCTTGACGGCGACATAACATATATACGAGATTGACACTTCGCGTAGGCGAGGCAAGCGGATTACATCGAGGCGAGCTGACGAACTGGTTTGTGTGGAAGGCTTCGCGAGGAAGGCATAGACGGAGTCCGCGTGTATCAAATTTAATCGTTGAAGACTCTCATCAGTTTTTGATATGTTTTGGGGCAATTCATGTGACCCTTATTAATTAAAAAAACCTTCTTTTACCCGTGAGCTAGAAAAGCCCGCGAGATGGTTTGAGACCGTGAGACCCCACGGGATAAGGATATTCCTAAGTCTAGTCCGCATAGGAGTCTACAATTGGCAGCGCGGAAGCAAAAAAAAACCATGCTGAGTGTGCGGACTAGACATGTGTCACAAGCTGGTTGGTCCGCATGGGCGAAACAGTGTCCCAGTGACATTAGGGTGTCGGAATCCGACTTCAACTATGATTATCTTCCTTCTGCCACAAGTCAAGCTTCTATATAAGGGGCCTGAAGGCTTACAAACATAGACAATCAAATCTCTCAACAATTACAAAACAACAACTTTCTCAAGTTAACTTCTAGCCCCTCGAAAACCCTAACCCTAAGCGCATCGCTGCCTAGGTTTCTCAGAGCCCTCCTAGACTCGCCCCCGATCACCTTTGATTCCCTTTGGTTGCTCTGCTCGCGACACCGTGAGTATCGATTTGTCTATGCTCGTAAATCCTTATCTGATGTGGCACTTGGAAACCCCTCTTCGCTGATCAAGAAGTCAAACGCACTCATACAACCTTTCCCCGCCCGCGAGGTGGCACGCTTGCAACATATACTCTTCTCTTTGTTAGCTATTTACCTCTGCTCCTCGAGCTGAGGATCGTGGCCAAAACATTGGCACACCCGGTGGGACAGGGAGTACAAGTGATTCATCATTGGGCAACCAGAGGAATCACCGTACAAGAAGCCTCAGCTTTCTTGTCTCAAGCACAAGGTTCTGCTCTGTCCATGGAGCAAATCTTCTAGATGTTCGAGCAGCTGAAGGGTCAGAGTTTGGCTACTCAACAGAGCGTCACATGTCTCTTCGAACAAGCCAAACAAGGTAGAGCTCTTTTGCAGGCCACCCATGACAAATTCGTACTCAGTAAGGATCATGGCCACCTAGACGGACAATTCACAGAAACCATGGGTCTAGTGGAGGGGTCTCTCCAACGAACCCAACAAGAGTTGGGGCAAACCACGAACATCTTGCACGAGAAGATTGAACTGCCTAGCAGCCAATCTAATGACGAAGATTTTTCTTTGGACGAACCTACGTCCAAAGAAGAAGCTACTTTGTCAATCAATGACAAGGAGCCTGAGGTTGAGGCCGGCGAAATTATAGATAATAATCCCATCTCGAAATTTCACGGTGTTCCTCAAAAAGATGAACTGGAAGGTAGGACAGAACAGTCCACCTTAGAAGAAGCGATCGGTTTGAACACTGATGGCGAACTACAACTCTGTAGGAGGTTTGACCAAGCAACCAATCTTCCTGTGTGGGATGAATATGTGAACACAGGTCAAACACATGGGGGGCAAACCCGCGTCCTCAAACGTCCTCACCAAGAGAATGATCTTATTGGCCAAGAAGAACCCAAGTTTGCCCAATTTGTCCTATGCGAGGGGGTTTCAAGCTTTATCAAAGGTGGTAGTCAAGAAGCTACTGGATATGATCAATTCAACCTAGTTGCTGGACGGTTGCATGACTTCCTTACGAGCCAATCATTGTTCTACATAGCTCGCCTTCCCTACGAGCTGCCTTATTCAAGCTTTGAAGTTGTTGGCGCGCAACCTCTCAGCTCCACACTTGGAGCTTCTCCACACAAAAAGTCTCATGCCGAGAACGTAATGGCATCAAGGCTTGGAGTGAAGCGTTGGAGGCCTCCCTCATGGCCTAACAAGGGGTAACCAATCAAGCTATGATCATTTTTCTCTTTGCTCCTCGCTTTTACATCATCCTTTACTTCAGTTTTTTCTTTTAGTTTATTTCTTTCTCGCATTCAAAAAAGAAAATACAAAAAAAATCAAATAGCAAAAAACACAAAAAGAGATCATTGGTCTTGCTGAAATGCAGGACGACGTTCTTGCCTATATCAGGCTTGAACTTTACCTTGAAGCATATCCCTAAGGCTTGACGACAATAGGTATTCCATATGCCTTGAGTTGCTATGAGCGAAGTCAAGTCAGAGAGGCAATACAACTGGTTTGCAATTCTGAAACGTTGTAGCAGCCACTACTGGACAGTTAACTTCGCGGACTCCACTAGAATGATCCAGGAGGAATTAGCTGGCGCACCTTATATCCACCAAAAGCCCTGGATGTCTATTTTCCGGTTGATTTTACGGTTCATCATTTCAACATTCTTGGAAAGACTTATGGCAGTTTGATTGCAGACATGTCAGGATACACGCAGATTAGCAATGTGCATTTTCAATGTGTTTTCATGATCTCATAGCATGCTTTCCTCACTGGGGGGCATTCATAGAAGTTTGGTATACCTTTATTCATACACCAGGATCTACTCAAGGTCGATCCACGACATTTCTTGGTGTTTCCATTTTCAATGAAGCATGGTACCACAACTCCTTCCCTAGGGGCATGCTGAAGTTTTGATGTCCTTAATTCTTCTCAAGCCTCGGCAAACAGACATCAAAACTGGGGGGCACATTGGGGTGAATATGTGTTCCAGTAATTTCAGACTTTAGACCTTATTCAAATGTGTCTTAGTTATTATTTAGGTCAATCCATGTGGCCTCCAAATTTTTCAACGTTGGTTCGCCATCTTTATGCGGTCGACTCTTTTGTTTTCCTCTCATTGGTTCGCACTGGGGGGCAGCGAAGTATATGGCCATTGTCATTCCATGTTTATCACAACGTTGGTTCGCCATCGCCAAGAGCTCGCGGTGTGCAATGTACTATGTCTTTTGAGAAGAGCAGACGAATGCAGGCGAAGAGCAGACGAAGTGCAAGCGGAGCGCACGTTAAGTTCAAGTCCAAGGTGTCTAGCCATGTTAAGTTCATGATCATTAGTTTGCTATGGTACTAGGCGAATCGTACAACAGTTTGCTTCAATGCCTTGCTGGGTGCTTGAGTTTCAAGGCCTATTCACAGGCTTGTCTACTCACACTCATTTTATGTATGACCCGAGCCAATACCAATGGCTTTGGAGCAACATACACATAAACCTCTTCAGTCATTCTTGACATTCATGACTTTAAGGCTGGGGGGCAATACTTCCTGATCAAACACCATACTTCCTCTCTCTTCATTCTTCTTGGAATTGTTTTTGTTCTTCAAACCAATTGGCGGACCTCTTTTTTTCTTACCACTGCTTGCTTCATCAGATGCATCCGAAGTTGGAACAAACCCTCACTCTTCAATTTTTATAAAACCAAGTGCCCTAACAGTGAACTTGAGACCTATAGTCTTCATCTTTTTGGGTGCACTAGCAGCGTATATCACCACCGCACCAAATGTGGTTTTGAGCTTTTTGGGCGACACATATATAAGGGGAGCTTGGATGACTCCTCTTCAATGAAACAGGCTCTTCGGCCGCAGTTGGAGCTAGTAGCAATGCTAGTGCCTTGGACATATCTTCTGGTGATTGTAGTTGCTTCATATGAATAATAATTGGTTTCATGTACTTCACTTGATCCCTTGGTCGAAACAAAACCTTGATATATGGGAGGGAAACTAGGGTTTTGATGTCCATGAAATTTGAACTCTCCATCGACTAATATCATCTTTGTAAAACCAGATGACTTGGGCAACACATGTTTGAATGCCATAGAGGGGAGAGGTTCCTTGGCACACATCATTTTCATCTTATACAATATTGCAGTGATCACAAACATCCACCGAATTATCAAAGAAAAATTCAATCTCAGCCTCAACCCATGGAATTATTTTTAGGGTCTTTCTTTTGAGAAAAAAGAGAGAAGAAGATGAGAGAGTAGGTCGTGAGATTCAAACCCGTACTTGCTGAAATGCTACAAAACCAACCATACATCTTATACGGTAATCTTTGAGTTAACAATTCATTATAGTTTATACCAACCAAACTTTAGTAATCTACCTCACTATGGAAGCTAAACAAAGCTTCATCAAATAAATAGCCAAGTTCAATGTACACTCTATTACACTTTTCCTCTCCAATGAATATTGCTTAATTTTTTATGTTTAATGATCGTTGAGTATTTGAGTTCCATCTTCTTTTTTTTGAATATTGACGATAAACTTTTATTTATAATAAAATCATACATGACCAGTGACCAAGACACTTACATAAACTAGAAAACAATTAAGCAAGACAAGATGCACAGACGCATATGAAATAAACAATAAGCATCTGAAATAAACAATAAAGGATAACAAGATGCACAAACGCATCTATGATAAGAGGTAACCACATGACTAGATGATGTCACAAGACATTGCTGCACTGCATATATATGAAAGCAGTGTAAATATAATAGTAACTGTAACCAGGATCGTAACCGTAACTAGGAGATATACGCATGCTAGGAGAGCAGGATATGACTCCCGAGAGATCGAAGGCCACCAATGGTGTAAGAAACTTGGATATCAATCGGACTTTTAAGAACATGAACCATAGATTTGGGTCTCCAGTCCAAAAAAGAATCAGAGCCCAAAAAAAAAAACTCAACCACCTGGGTCTCAGATGCGAGCCCAACATTGGGTAAGCCTAAAGAAAGCCCAGCCAACGTCAGTTAGGCCAACAACAAACCAAGCCCATATCAGACTCAACCCTACTTTGGGCACCTAGATTGGACCTGTTTTGGCCACGATCCTCAGTGCGCGGAGCAGAGGTAACTAGCCAACAAATAGTGAGGGGAGTGTTGCGGGCGTGCCACCTCGCGGACGAGGAAAGAGCTTGTATGTGAGCTTGACTTCTTGATCAGGTGGAAGGGTTTCCAGGTACCACCTCAGAGGAGGAATTTACGAGCACAAGACGATCGATACTGAAGGCAGGACGCGAGCAGAGCAACAATAGGGAGATCAGAGATCAGGGGCGAGTCTAAGAGAGCTCTAAAACTAAGGTGGCGGCGCACTTAGGGTTAGGGTTTCGAGGTAGCTCGAGGGTTAACTGGTTTGTAGTTTATATTTTGTTGAGAGATTTGATTGTGTTTCGAGAGACTGCTTCGAGTCCCCTTATATAGAAGCTCGACTTGCGGCAGAAGAAAGATAGCTTAAAATTCAAGTCGGACTCTGAAACTCTAATCCCACAAGGACAAGGTTTAGCCCGCGCGAACCAATCAACTTATGATACACGTCCAGTTCGCACACTCCACATGGGCTGCTGCTTCCATCTCGCGGACATTTCTAGCTCACGGGCTTTAGAATGACTTTTTATATTAAAAGGGCCACATGGATTGTCCCGAAACATGTCAAAGACTTGTAAAAGTCTTCAACGATTAGTGTGGTGCGCGCGGACTCCGCCTGTTGCTTCTTCGAAGTCTCCTACGCGAGCCTTGATATATTTCGCCTCGCCTAGGACTTTTCCGCGAAGTACTATTGCGCCTCGCCTACGCGCGAAGTCATTCCGCGCGTGAGATCATTAAGTATGCGAGCCTAGTATTTCCCGCGAAGCGCGCGAGATCTGTAGTCTGCGCGAAGTCATTACGCGCGTGGTTTTTATAATTCAGCTCGCGTAGTCTTACTGGCGGGCCATTACTTGTAAACTTAAAGAAACTTGGGCTCGCCGGTATGACATGGACCAAAAATTTAATTAATATTCACATAGCCATTTACTGTCCAGTAAAATATTAATTTGGGTGTAAACATGATCTGCCCACGGTCGTCTCAGCGGCGCCCTCCTCCGAGGCCCCAACATCGGCCTCAAACTTCGCCCTTAAATTGACATTCGTCATTGCCCTGTCGTCCTCAACCATAAGAAACCCCCGCCTGATCCGGCAACGCAACCTCCAAACTCGGCAATCGGCCCTAAATTCAGCCCCTTGCTAGCATGTGTCTAAGATCCAGATCCATGATCAGGGATAGCCACTGCACCCCAAGCAAGAGAGGATAACTGGTCCTAGGGATCAAAATCCGATCGGAGAGAGCCGAGATCCCAAATCCGAATGGGATCCAGCAAATCCTTCCTCCGCCATCCAACAACAACACCACCGAACCCGAAGGGAGGTGGAGTCCATCCCCGAACCATCAAGATGAAGGTACCCCACCCATAAGGCTGAGCGGGAGAGATGCACAAATCCAATAGAATCGCCGATGACGTGCTCCGGAAACACCGGGGCAATCGTGCAATTTAAACCCTTTGTGTAGTATATAGCATATGATAAGTAAGGGGTCGAAAGGCCGGGGACTTATAGGGCGCTCTTGCATTTAGTAATAAAAAGATTAGTACTATAAACAATTATTTACATATATACAAAGATAAACGGGGGTTTAGAGAGTTTGGTTCTAAATTCCTACAAAACAGAAAATAAATATTAAATATGTACAATTGATCAATCCATTCAACACATAGCCAAAGAGAGAAACTCAGATCTCGACCACACATTAATATCATGCTTCAATCTTAGTAAAGTGAAACTTGTCGAAATTATAATCTAGAAACAATCTCAAGATACGAGCCTACGAGGTCTTCGCATCTTATTGTTCTTCTTAAGTGTACTTAGCACAGAACGTCTAGAACTAAGAATTTCATGAGAACGTCTACATGAATCATTAAGATAAAGAACGAGATTGAACACGACCACTGCCGTGAACGTCACCGCATTAAATCATTGTAGTCCACGTTTCCAGCCACTACGACATGGCTTCCATCACCTACGATCCATACTTACCTACGCGGCTTAGCATGAATTTCTGACGGTAGTTAGCATGCATTCTAACTATATAGCTACTAAAGCAGAAACGCTTCCTTCCTAAAGCATAAATCGACAAGAACAAAATACTAAAACATCATAAACAAAACATCAACATGCTTAACTAAGAAAAGAATTCACTAATAACAAAACAATCGCAACAAACATCCAACACCAATGATGAACACCGAATCCATGTCTTTAAAATTGTAAAGAAAACTAAACAAAGATAGAGGCATAGTTTACACTTTGACGATCTTCAAGAAGCTTGAGGATGAGCAAGAGGTGCGTGGCTTCAAGGTTCCTTCTTCTCCAAGGTTGCGACGCAAGGGTGAAGATCACCAAGGCTTTGGCAAGGAGAGAGAACTCGGCAAAGGAGGGGAGAGGGCTGCGGCAAGAGGAAGCTATTTCTCTAGGGTTTTTGTGAGAATGAATGATGATTTTTCTGTAGAGAAACAGCCCCTTATATAGAGTCTAGGCCGAACCAAGTTATGCTCTCCACCCTTGATTTATTCTTGATCCAATGGCTCCAATTAATTGCACATAAAATCTGGAAATTATCTCCATGGAACTCTCTAGAATTCTTGCGCACCACTCCTTCGTATGTAGCTTGAATGATGACCGAATGCATGGCTTAATCACCAAGGAAAATCGGCAAAGGACTCCTTCTCCTTGTAAAGCTGCCGATTTTATTGTTGTAGGGTTTTTCATCCAATAGCAATCCTACAAATAAGCATAATGACATGCTCAATCCAATAGGAATTAAGATAAATAAAATCAGAATATTCCCCTAAATAAATAGAGATTTTGATGAAGCAAAACTCCTTAAAACAATACCCTAAAAATCGGCAAAGAGGTTCCCTAGTCCGAATAGGATTTGACTTTATGACTCAACGTTTCCTAGTTGAAGTAGGATTCTCGAAACAACTAGGTTTCCTATTAAATTTCCTCTTTTAACATCCTTTTCGTAAATAATGCTCACTAAGCCTCTAATAAATAAAACAAGTCAAAAATGATAAAGTTAAGGTAATAACGTAGCTAAATAGGGTAAGAAACACATTATAAACACGGCATTTTATGCCTCTATCAACTCCCCCACACTTAGCTTTTGCTAGTCCCTTAGCAAAATCAATCGACAAAATAAATAAAAAACAACTCTAATGCCCTTAACATTTGTCTCAGCATCTCTTATCTCATGGCTTCAAAATTAGCACTTAATAAAGAATCATTCCAAAACATTCCAAAGCTAATTGCCATGCATAGATCACATATATTAGTAGGACTTGGAAGAACAATGGTGATGGTTATAGCTCAGCATGTTTCAAACAAGTAGTGATCCATCCTCACAAGGTATGCACTCGATTTTCACTCAGATTTTCTGGCTCAATCACTCAAATGTATGCAAGAGAAAATATTTTGAGGCATTCATAATGCTTGCATTTATATGAACAAAAAGCACATGTTAAATAATAAATAAATAAACCTCATGAAGGAATCAATTACTCACACAAATGGACCCAAACCATATGCTCAATTCTTGGAATAGACTCCACAGATCAAGTTTAACCCATCTCACAGATCATAAAGGACTTTAGGGTTATATAACATGGCTAAGCTAGGGGTATGAATTGAAGGATGAGGAATCACAACGTTCCTAAAGACCTAGCAGAGCAATTAAGCACACCTTATGTCTCCGAAATTGAGGGCCAGATATCATCTTTTTGGGCCCTTCGTCATTCTAACCTCCTTATAACTTCATGAAAAAGGACAAAGGCCGGAATATTTCTGTTTTTAGGCCTTCCATTTATAATAACCTCCGATTCCACAACAAAATAAATCCATTGTTCAAAAATATTTTTCTTGCCGTTTCTTTCTTTTTTTTTTCTTTCTTTTCGGCAATGAGTATACTGTTTTCTTTTTCTCCTCCAACTATGGACAAGTCTATTCTTCCTCCCCCACACTTGGTCTTCATCACATCATCATAGAATTTTGCAAAATGCTCTACTAGGTCCAAAGGACAAGGGTAGAGGTATTCCTGTACTAAGTTCAAGGTAAAGTTTACGTGGGTGATGAAAGAAAGGCTTAACGTAGGCTCAAATGGGTTAAATCTAAGGGGTGTGCCGAGCACACAAATAGGGACACAAGCTCATTTGGCAATGGTGTTTATCCTAAAAAGTCCATTTAATCCCTTCCATGATCAGGGTAGTTTATGAATAAAAGCTTTGAAAATCCACAAGAATGAGTTCTAGTAATCTCTCTAGTCCATTAAAAGCTATGGTGAGTAAATCGACATGAAAGAATAATGAGGTTTGCAACAATTAAGCCAAGAAAACGAATTAAGAATTTTTTCAATGATCGCTCAACAAAAAAAAAAAAAAATGGCACATATATAAGGCTCAAAAGCTCACAATAGGGTCATATGAATCACACTTGTCCTATCATGCTCAAAATCTGTACCAATGTTTACAAACCATATCCACTACAAATCGTATGATTTCCATTTATTTCAATTAACCGCAGAATATCAGTTAGAAATCAACTCAATCTTGTGATCATTTCGTCCATTATTTCAGAGAATAATTTCGTCATAGACTGTTAAGGGCTCCTAAGACTCAAAACAAAAATAAAGACTCAAAATTTTTTTGGGTTTTTCGATAATTTGACTCAAAGCAATAAAACAATGTAAATCCCTCCCCCACACTTAAACTCTACATTGTCCTCAATGTTCATAAAATAAAGTATAGAGGTAAGCATGAAGTTGGGAGCTACTACTCAAAAATAAAGCAAATAAACAAATAAATTGAAACAAGAAGAAAGGGAATAAGGAAAACAAATCTGCGTTGACGACTCCTCCATATCTTCTTGTTGAAAATGGGTTACCTCCCATTGAGTGCTTCGTTTTACGTCCATTGGCTAGACGGTAGTACCTCAATTTGTATTCGGTGTCTCATAGAGGGGTACTTCCTCCGCATTTGGTTCATACGGCTCATAGTAGGGCTTGAGCCGATGGCCATTCACTTTAAAGTGCTCACCGGTCCTTGCGCTCTTGATCTGTATGGCACCATGAGGAAAAACTTGAGTAACAATAAAAGGGCCAATCCAACGAGAACGTAACTTACCGGGAAAGAGTTTGAGTTTAGAATGAAATAGTAGGACTTTTTGTCCAACAACAAACGATTTCCGACGGAGCATCTTATCATGATAAGCTTTGGTTTTCTCCTTGTAAATCCACGCACTATCGAAGGCTTCATTTCGGATTTCCTCAAGTTCGCTCAGCTGCAACTTCCTATGAAGGCCGGCATCATTTAGATTCATGTTAAATTCCTTTACCGCCCACCAAGCTTTGTGTTCCAACTCCACCGGTAGGTGGCATGCTTTTCCATAGACTAGCCGAAATGGAGACATCCCAATGGGTGTCTTGTAGGCTGTACGGTAGGCCCATAAAGCGTCATCTAGCTTTTGGCTCCAATCCTTGCGGTTAGGACCTACAGTCTTCTCTAAAATCCGCTTGATCTCTCGGTTCGAAATTTCGGCTTGTCCACTTGTTTGAGGGTGGTACGGGGTGGACACCTTGTGCGTAACATTGTATTTCTTAAGCAATGCTGCGATGGTACGGTTGCAGAAATGAGATCCTCCATCACTTATAATCACTCTTGGCATTCCGAACCTACAAAATATGTTAGTGCGGAGAAAATCTGCAACCACTTTAGAATTGTTAGTTTTGGTGGCTTTTGCTTCCACCCATTTTGAGACATAATCAACCGCCACTAATATATATAAAAATCCGTCAGATGCGGGAAAAGGTCCCATAAAATCAATGCCCCATACATCGAATATTTCAACAGTTACAAAATTTTGTAAAGGCATTTGATCTTTAGGTCCTAAATTACCTAGCCGTTGGCACCTATCACAAGATATGCAAAACATGTATGCATCTTTGAAAATCGTGGGCCAAAAGAAACCAGCATCTAATATTTTGAGGGCAGTTCGACGAGATCCAAAATGACCTCCACAAACTTCAGAATGGCAGAAGGTAAGAATGGATTTATGCTCATTTTCAGGGACACACCTCCTAATTATTTGATCTACACATCTTTTCCAAAGGTAAGGTTCATCCCAAATGTAATACCTAGACCATTTCTTAAGTTTTTCTCTTTGTGACCGAGGCAAGTCAGTTGGAAATGTCCTAGTGACCAAGTAATTCACAATATCCGCATACCATGGTTCACTTACCTCGATTCCAAAAAGCTGTTCATCGGGGAACGTTTCCGTCAAAGGTAGAGCTTCCTCTTCTCGCACAAGCCGGCTAAGATGGTCCGCAACGACGTTGTCACTTCCTTTCTTGTCCTTGATTTCGATGTCGAATTCTTGGAGTAGCAAAATCCAGCGGATGAGTCTCGGCTTGGCGTCTTTCTTTGCAAATAAATACCTCAATGCTGCATGGTCAGTATAAACAGTTACTTTAGATTGAAGTAAGTATTGGCGAAACTTATCTAAAGCGAACACAACGGCAAGAAGCTCCTTCTCTGTTGTGGAATAATTGAGTTGGGCATCATTCAAAGTTCGTGATGCGTAATAGATCGCACAGGGCTTCTTGTCCCTCCGCTGTCCCAACACCGCGCCAACGGCATAATCCGAAGCGTCACACATGAGCTCAAAGGGCTCATTCCAATCAGGGGGCGTCATCACGGGCGCCGAGGTCAGCAATTCCTTCAATTTCTCGAACGCAAGCTTGCATTCGTCGTCAAAGTCGAAGGCGACTTCCTTTTGGAGCAAACGGCATAGAGGCCTTGATATCTTAGAAAAATCCTTGATAAACCTGCGGTAAAAACCTGCGTGGCCAAGAAACGAACGTATCTCCCTCACGGTTGTGGGGTAGGGTAAGTAACGAATTAAATCAATCTTAGCCTTATCAACTTCAATGCCTCTAGCCGAAATGATATGACCTAAGACAATACCTTGAGTTACCATGAAATGGCATTTCTCCCAATTTAAAACTAAATTTGTGTCAACGCATCGTTTCAAAATGAGTTCTAAATTTTCCAAACAAGAATCAAAGCTCTTACCGAAAACGCTGAAATCGTCCATAAAAACTTCAATTTTATTTTCAATGTAATCCGAAAATATAGACATCATGCATCTTTGAAACGTACCTGGTGCGTTGCATAAACCGAATGGCATACGACGATAAGCAAATGTACCGAACGGACATGTGAACGTCGTCTTCTCTTGGTCCTCTTGGGCGATGCAAATCTGGTTGTACCCGCTATATCCATCTAGAAAGCAGTAAAACTCATGGCCGGCTAACCGTTCAAGCATTTGGTCAATGAATGGCAAGGGGAAGTGATCTTTCCTAGTGGTGGCGTTGAGCTTCCTATAATCTATGCAAACACGGTGACCGGTTACAAGTCTTTGGGGTACAAGCTCGTTCTCCTCATTCTTCACTACGGTTATTCCGGATTTCTTGGGAACAACTTGAACAGGTGAAACCCATTTGCTATCCGATATGGGGTAGATTACTCCGCAATCTAGCAATTTGATCACTTCATCTTGTACAACCTTCATCATTGGCGGGTGAAGGCGTCTTTGGGCTTCACGGGTAGGCTTGGCTCCTTCTTCTAGCAAAATACGGTGGACACAAGTGGTAGGGCTAATTCCCTTGATATCGGCTAAAGTCCATCCGATAGCCGTCTTGTTTCTCTTCAACACTTCCACCAATCTTCTTTCTTGTTCATTATCTAACTTAGAGGACACAATTGCCGGTAGTGTCTCATCATCTCCGAGGTACACATATTTCAAATGGTCGGGCAGTGGCTTAAGCTCTAATGTAGGGGCCTTCTCTACCGATGGTAACATCTTAGTGGTAGAAGCAGGGAGGCCGATGAATGGTGCGTTGTGTAGGGCAAATGGAACATTGTCTAAGGCCGCAACGGTTTCTAGTACGTATTCATCCCAAACTGCCTCCAAATCTTCCATAGGTACCTTGTCACCCTTCACATTGAACCCAACTCCTTGGGAGATGGTAACTTCCAACTTGTCATCGATCAATGTGTCTAAATGATGCTGCGCATACGAATCAACAATATCAATGGAATAACATGGTTTAATTTTGGACAAGGGGTACCTCATTGCTTCAAAGATGTTGAAGCCAATCACTTCACCGTCAAATTCCATTGTCAACGCGCCGGCATGCACATCGATCTTGGTCCTAGCTGTTCTCATGAAAGGACGTCCTAAAAGTATAGGAATTGAACTTGTATGGGAGTCGTCCTCCATATCTATGATATAAAAATCTGCAGGGAATATCAAGTGGTTAACTTGAACCAGAACATCCTCCACATACCCCTTAGGATACGTGTTGGACCTATCAGCTAGTTGGATAATTACGTTATCTTTCTTTAATTCGCCAAGGTCCATGGAGAGATACAAACTATATGGCATAACATTAATTGATGCACCCAAATCAAGCATGATATTATCAAATTTAGTGTCACCAATTACGCAAGGGATAGAAAAACTCCCTGGGTCCTTGAGCTTGGGCGGCATTCTTCGTTGGAGAACGGCAGAAACCGTCTCACTCATCTTTACTACTTCTTTCTCTCTTGTTTGTCTCCTTGTGGTACATAACTCCTTCAAGAATTTCGCATATTTGGGAACTTGAGTAATGCACTCGATCAAGGGCATGTTCACTTGAACTTTCTTAAAAATCTCCAAGATGGCTTGATCGGATTCGTCCTTCTTCGATTTCTGAAACCTACTTGGAAATGGGGGGCGCACCAAAGGGGGGTTAGTTGTAACCGAACCATTAGAGTTAGGGTCATTACCTATTGGCGGGTTGGTTGTTGGCAAAGAAGCTTCGGCTCTTGAAGTAGCCGGATCTTTCTCCAAATCTTTGGTGTTGGTAATGATGACTTCGTCCTCCTCATCATGAACTACGTTGGACTTCTTCGGGTCCTTTCTTGGTACTTCGTGGAGCACATGTCCGCTCCTTGTGTGTACAGCTTTTGCGGATTCAAAATTTGAATTAGGGTTAGGGATGGTACCGGATGGCAGCTTCCCTACTTCGGTGATCTTTCCCATGAAATCCACAATCTTCCCCAATTGGTTCTTGATGTCGGCAATATCCTTCACATTGCTTTGTTGCCCCCTAGTAAGTGCATCTTGTGTTTGGAACAGATTCTCTAGCATCTTATCATAAGAGGGGTGAGTAGCGTTATTTGCCATAAAAGGATTATTTGGAACAAAAGTTTGAGGAACCTGGGGTCTTGGAACAAATCCGGATGGGCGTTGGAATTGATCTCCGAATTTTGGGGGTTGGCTTGTTGCATTCTCCGTATTGCTCCAACGAAAGTTCGGATGATCTCGAGTACCAGGGTTGTACACATTTGAAAATGGATTGTATCTTGGTTGTCCGATGGCGTTGGCAGATTCCCATTCGCCACTTTCAATCAGTTGGGGACATTGATCCGTGGGGTGTCCTTGCAAAGAGCAAACACCACATACTTTGACAGGTTCACGGCTTGCTCCAATGGTGAGATGGGCTAGTACGGCATCAAGCTTGCTTTCGAGTGTCTTAGCTTCACTCACTTTCTTTGTACTATTAAGCGTGACCGCAAATTGTTGATCATTGAGGGCTCGGTTGTCTAGCAATGTCCATGCTTCTTGAGGCGTCTTGTCCACAAATGAGCCTCCAGATGAGGCGTCTAGAAGTTGGCGTTCCAAGGGCAACAGTCCCTCATAAAAGTATTGCAATAAATTGCTCTCTTTGATTCCATGAGAGGGGCATGATGCGACAAGAGCCTTGAATCTTTGGTAAAAGGGGCAGAAAGATTCATCCGCTCCTTGTTGAACTCCGGTTATTTGCTTTCTCATGAGAGTGACCTTCGAAGCCGGAAAGTACTTCGTCAGAAATTCAGATTTCATGCGATCCCATGAGGTGATGTGCCCATTGGGCAAATCAAATAACCATGACTTTGCGGGGTCTTCAAGAGTGAAGGGGAATCCCTTCAATTGTAGTACTTGCATGTCTGCATTCCTTGGACACATGCTATTGCACACGAATTCGAAAGCCTTCAGATGCTTGTTTGGATCTTCACTCGGCAATCCATGGAACTTCGGCAATTGGTGGAGAAATCCACTTTTCAGTTCAAAGTCTCCTTCTTTTCCAGCTGCAGCCGCCGGATACACAATGCAATTTGGAGATCCACCGACTGGAATGTCATCAACTTGCGCGGAAAGTGCTCGGATACTCATGGTTGCGGGTTGTTGATTCACTTGTACTTCTTCTTGTTCGAAAAATCCTTCGGGTGGATAGATAGAGTGCGGAGATGCAACCTCCTTCGAATGTTCGGAACAAACGGACTTGACTGCGATGGCCTCCTCCTCGTCACTATCAAAATTCAGCTCTCGGAATGTTTGGGGTGTTTGAATGGGGTATTCCAAAATATTGGAAGTTGATGCTGCTCCTCCACCTTGAATGCGCTTCAAGCGAGCTTCTAGATCGGCTATAAACTCTGCGGTTATGAGTGGCAAGGAACTTTCATTGGACATTCATAACCCTAAACATTTCAAACAAATAAATAAGTACCGAAATAAAAATTAAAGAAACAACATTATTATTAACAAGTATAAATTGAGTATAAGTATAAGTATATTTAGACTTGAGCTCGTATTTTGACACGTTACAATGGTTAGAAATGTTAATCGACAATTTATAAGGCTTATAAATCCTCAATTCCGAATTTTAAGAAGCAAACGGAAAATGGACCAATTAGGTTTATTATCTAGACATAAATAACTCCGTGGTTTCAAAAGACTTATTCGGCCAGGTAGACGTAGTAGGCCGGTAGGACTCGTGATTTGACTGTAGGGACGAAACCCTTGCAGTCATGAGATCCAATTTATGTTCCCAGGTACTTTAACTCAACCTAGACACCGAATAAAATCTTCTTACTCAGCTAAGAGCTACTATGTGTTAGACAATTCGACAAGAGTTAATAAGGACTTGGAAAGACCCTATTAACACTTGTGACCTTAGTCCCACCGATTTTGATTCTTAAAGTCCAAATCTGAAAACAAATAAAACAAATAAATGTTAGACAATATAAACAAAGCACTAAATAACAAGAAACTTATTATTAAGTCCCCGGCAACGGCGCCAGAAATTGACGTGCTCCGGAAACACCGGGGCAATCGTGCAATTTAAACCCTTTGTGTAGTATATAGCATATGATAAGTAAGGGGTCGAAAGGCCGGGGACTTATAGGGCGCTCTTGCATTTAGTAATAAAAAGATTAGTACTATAAACAATTATTTACATATATACAAAGATAAACGGGGGTTTAGAGAGTTTGGTTCTAAATTCCTACAAAACAGAAAATAAATATTAAATATGTACAATTGATCAATCCATTCAACACATAGCCAAAGAGAGAAACTCAGATCTCGACCACACATTAATATCATGCTTCAATCTTAGTAAAGTGAAACTTGTCGAAATTATAATCTAGAAACAATCTCAAGATACGAGCCTACGAGGTCTTCGCATCTTATTGTTCTTCTTAAGTGTACTTAGCACAGAACGTCTAGAACTAAGAATTTCATGAGAACGTCTACATGAATCATTAAGATAAAGAACGAGATTGAACACGACCACTGCCGTGAACGTCACCGCATTAAATCATTGTAGTCCACGTTTCCAGCCACTACGACATGGCTTCCATCACCTACGATCCATACTTACCTACGCGGCTTAGCATGAATTTCTGACGGTAGTTAGCATGCATTCTAACTATATAGCTACTAAAGCAGAAACGCTTCCTTCCTAAAGCATAAATCGACAAGAACAAAATACTAAAACATCATAAACAAAACATCAACATGCTTAACTAAGAAAAGAATTCACTAATAACAAAACAATCGCAACAAACATCCAACACCAATGATGAACACCGAATCCATGTCTTTAAAATTGTAAAGAAAACTAAACAAAGATAGAGGCATAGTTTACACTTTGACGATCTTCAAGAAGCTTGAGGATGAGCAAGAGGTGCGTGGCTTCAAGGTTCCTTCTTCTCCAAGGTTGCGACGCAAGGGTGAAGATCACCAAGGCTTTGGCAAGGAGAGAGAACTCGGCAAAGGAGGGGAGAGGGCTGCGGCAAGAGGAAGCTATTTCTCTAGGGTTTTTGTGAGAATGAATGATGATTTTTCTGTAGAGAAACAGCCCCTTATATAGAGTCTAGGCCGAACCAAGTTATGCTCTCCACCCTTGATTTATTCTTGATCCAATGGCTCCAATTAATTGCACATAAAATCTGGAAATTATCTCCATGGAACTCTCTAGAATTCTTGCGCACCACTCCTTCGTATGTAGCTTGAATGATGACCGAATGCATGGCTTAATCACCAAGGAAAATCGGCAAAGGACTCCTTCTCCTTGTAAAGCTGCCGATTTTATTGTTGTAGGGTTTTTCATCCAATAGCAATCCTACAAATAAGCATAATGACATGCTCAATCCAATAGGAATTAAGATAAATAAAATCAGAATATTCCCCTAAATAAATAGAGATTTTGATGAAGCAAAACTCCTTAAAACAATACCCTAAAAATCGGCAAAGAGGTTCCCTAGTCCGAATAGGATTTGACTTTATGACTCAACGTTTCCTAGTTGAAGTAGGATTCTCGAAACAACTAGGTTTCCTATTAAATTTCCTCTTTTAACATCCTTTTCGTAAATAATGCTCACTAAGCCTCTAATAAATAAAACAAGTCAAAAATGATAAAGTTAAGGTAATAACGTAGCTAAATAGGGTAAGAAACACATTATAAACACGGCATTTTATGCCTCTATCAGCCGACCAAAAACCACAGACGTTGCCGTCGCAATCCAAGATGTTCAGTCGACTGAACCCTAGGGTTAGTACGTTGCCAAGAAGAGAGCGAAGGCTCTCATTTTTCTGCGTTGGGGAAGTATCATCCTTGATTTAATTTTCCATCTTGAAAAAGAACATAACAAATGCCAAGTATGGTTATTTTTGCTAAGAATGGAACAACATCCAGCTAAATACATTACTTGATAATCTGTTTGGTAAGAACTAAATAACTGGTTGTAACAAAAATAAAGAAGAAGATACTAAATGGATTTCTTTTTGTTAATATAAAAAACAGAAAAACAAAAAACAAAAAATAAAAATAAAAATAAAAATGTCTCAAACCGGTCTGTATGATGTGGAACAGGAAAATTTCCCCTCTAGACCAAAAAAAAAAAAAGGAAAATTTCCCAAAGTTTAAAAGTCCTCAAATCTCTTAACCCTAATAAAACGAAAATATATCAAAAAAATAAAAAACAAAAATCCGAACCCTAACCCATCTCTCTCTCTCTCCCCCAAACCGCTGCGCGCTCTCTCTCTCTCCCCTCTTCTTCTCTCTATCCGTATTCCCTGATTCGCCTTATTCATTTGAAACAACGCAATTGCCTTCGTGTTCTTGCATTCATTGATTTCAATCCTCCAAACCCAAACCGCGAACCCGCCTTTGAGATCCACAGCGATCACCGAACCCGAGGTAGGCGCCTTAATTCTTCTATTTCTTTCTTCTTTTGTTTCAATTGTTGATGTGATTCAATTCATTTCTCTTCTCTAATGGGTGTGTAATGTTTTCGCGGATAGAATCGAAATTTTGGCTTAGTTGATTAGTTTCGGGTCGGATTTTTGTTTTTTTCGATTTGACCTGTGTGATTCAAGATTTGTTCATGACCGGAATATCTATGCCAATTTGAATTCACGATGAGTTTCATGGGGTTGATTTGGTTTTTCGCGTTCAGTTGTGTTTCGATTTCGGGTTTTCTGGCCCTGAGTTCTTGAATTGCGGATTAGAATCCGTCAATTTTGTCTTAATTGTGCCGGAATGTTCGAGAAAATGGATGATGAACCCTTAAATTGTATAATTGACATATTTGTGTTTGCGATTCTATACAGTTTGGTATCGAAATGCTGCTTTATAAAACACTGTAGGGTTTAATTCAATTTTGTGCTGTACTGAATAGAGGGATTCTATATGTTGAACGCTGCAGGAATTTTAAATTTTCTCTGGTTTTGAATTTTTGGAAGATGTCTCCAGCGTCTTCGAAATCCAAATCAAAGGACAAGAAGTCAGGGAAAGAGGCCCCGGCGCCTGCTTTAAAGCCGTCGGCAGGGCCTGCTAATGCAGGGAGTGGGATCCCGGCTAGTGCATACAATCCACTTCTAGGGACATTCCATACCCTTGAATTGTCACCGACTTCCGCTGCGTCGGCTATTCACAGTAATAGTCGGTTTCGGAATATAGATGAAACAGATGACCATTCTGGGGGCTCGATGGCTGCTGGAGCGGAGTATGATTCTGTTTCGAATAATGGTAGCTGGTCTGGTGAGTCGGAAGAACATAAAGACAAAACATCTAATCCTCCTGCTAAGCCAGAAACAGTACCCGGAGCTGACATTGACAAGCGAGAGAAAATTCGTCAGAAGAATGAGAGGAAGCATCAGCGTCAGAAAGAGCGGCGAGCCCAAGAGTTGCATGAACGATGTAGTGGTTATCTTATGTCGAGAAAGCTTGAGGCACTTGCTCAACAGCTGGTGGCAATGGGTTTTGAACAAGAGAAGACAACAGAGGCTCTCATACAGAATGAAGGCCGTGTAGAGGAATCAGTAGCATGGCTTATTGAAGATGCAGATTCATGTAAGCCAAGAGATAAAAACACTGGTGGCAGTAATTTGAAAATTGACATATCAGAAGAGCTTGCTCAGATTGCTGTTTTGGAAGCAAGGTTTAAGTGCTCGAAACAGGAGGTTGAAAGAGCTATTGTAGCCTGTGAGGGTGATCTTCATAAGGCTGCTGAAAGCTTAAGAACAGCAAAGCAAGACACACCTTCGATTTCACCTAAGCCAGAAGAAACTGGTGATCCTCCAACTGCTAGTAACGGCAAGCTTCCAGTCACTGTTAATCAGAACTTGAGGCCACAAGTAAAATCTAATCCTCCTCCTACAATACAACAAAGAAGAGATGATAAGGGCTTTAACTACACTAAACAAGGAGCTACAGTTGGAGGGCCTGTGGATTCTGCAAACAGACCTCTGCAGCCTTTGAAGAGAGGACAACCAAAGTTGGAGTGGGCAAAGGGCCAACCGACTCCAGTTCCAGCTGAGAGAAGGTGGTCAAGTGCCGGATCAAATCCTTCAGTTTCCTATTCTTTGGCTTCCCCTTTGCAGGCATCTCCACTGGTCAAGACAGAGGCACGCTATGTAGCTGTTGGAGGTGAGTTAAAAAACCTTCCGCCAGGAACAGTGAGGGAACCAGTTATCATGATGCAGCGTCCTCAATCTGTTAATACGAAGCAGGTTCCAGCTACTAGCATGAGCTCATCACCTCCAGGAAATGCCACAAATTGGTATCCTTCTACTAGTGTTGAACTTATGAGGCCGAGTGGGTTTTTGCCTCAGATACCAAGCAGTACAAGCCTCAGCACTAGCAATTTGGGTTCAAATCAGATGTACCACCAGTTTCAGTATCAACAACAGCAGCAACAGCAACAACAACAACATCATTTTATTTCTGGTGTCCCTGGGGATTCTCCTGGACCTAGTAGAGGAAATAATTTGTGGAATAGAGCAGGTGCATCTCAAACACTCGCTGCTGCTTCCTCCCTAGGATTATTCTCCGGGTTGGGGTCAGCTGGTTCGTCAGGGGCATCCTCTCTGGTTGATTGGAGTGCTGGCGGTGGCTCATATAGGCACTTAGATTACAACAACATAGACTGGAGTTTGGATAGAGGTGTGACACCCTCTACAAGGCCCAACGGGTTGTGGACAGGGATGCATTCGTCTATGAAGAGCAATGCCAACTTCTATGATCCGAAAACTACTGGTTTGGGTGCTCAATCTGCAATGAGACCGGCTTCTGCGAACATAAATGGTGTTACCCTTGTGGGTTTGCAGGATGGAGTTGCTAATGCTGATGCATCAGCTGCTGGTTCCGGGGAGTGGACTTCTCCGTTTGAAGGAGTGGATCTCTTTAGGATACCCAGACAGTTTGTTTCTTCTTCTCCGTAGGTGAGAGGAAGCATTTCAATGAATAAAATAAAAAGAAAAAAGACCAAAAATTGTGCGTGCATTTGATGTTGGTGTTGATTTGTTGGTGGTTTACCTTTTTACCAGAATGGCATCCAGGAGTCCTTCTGTTTCATCGTCCTTTCTTCATTTTAATAATTTCATGCATTTAGGTAGAGGGAGAGATACTTGTTCTCAGATTTAGTCCCAGAATTGGTAAGAACTTGGGTGGAGGAAAGTGACCTATAAAACAAATCTAACAAGCAGAACCTGTAGTCTACATCGAGCATGCTCTTTAGCACTTTAGATAGTGACTGGCTATTGCGTGTTATATCTTCTTCACTGAGTTCAAGATTCATATAAACATCTTGAATTATAATTTTGGGAAGAAACTAAAGTAGTGGTACCATTACGAAAAATTCTGTATCAATTTGTCTCAAACATTGCTCTGGTATCTAGATCGATGCTTTGTCTACCTTTCTATCTTTTGCCTGAATTGGGACCAAGGGGTACTATCTCATCACTCATCCATGTTGGTTGGGAATATGAAACAAGACATCGGGTGGTTTCGCTAACATATATCAATACAAATTTGGCAAATCTGTCTACTCGTTCGAGACAATTAACGATTAGCATAGAGCAACTTGTATATGAGCTAGTCACCCAAGACCAGCACTATCAGCAGGAAAGGAACGGTGATTCTGAGGAAGAACAACGAGAATTATTCGGTTTTCTTGCAGAGTGGAACCAAGCAGTACCAAAAGAAGACGCTTAACAATCAGCAATGTCTCCAAGAAGACGCTTACAGAATGGAAGTTGACATAGACATATCCTTCTTCTATAGATGGAAAAATTTCTTCACTGACCTTTCGAAGTGCATAGGTTCTTCAACTTAAAGTCAGTTAGACGAGAAGCAGATTAAGATGGTTGCTCGGAAGCTGAAAGTCCCCGTTGCATGTTGACAAGAGTAAGGGAAGAAAAAGTGTGTCAAAACATGGCGAAAAATGAAAGGCCTTCGTAGAGGACTTTGCATATCTGAAGATATGACCTTATTTGGTGAATACTAATATACTATGACTGCGCTCAAGAAAACCAATGAAACATGTTAGAGGGAAACTCAATGAAAATTCTTCTACACACCAAGGTGCAAGTGAACAAAGTAACTAATATGTAATATTTTAATCCGATCATCCACGTCACAATATCATACATATATACTAATCCGTTAACAAAATTGAAACCCAAAAAAACTAATTCTATATGGTATCGATACAGGAGGTGGTGGACCTGAGGTCGAAGAAGATGTACTCATATTATGGGAACTTAATTTGATCGGATCAAAAATAAAAATGAGAGGAAGAAACATAGGGTCTATTGTCTTCATTCTATCTTCGCATACGGCGATTTGAGCATTTCCACATTAATAGTTGTTTTGGCCACGATCCTCAGCTCGCGGACGAGAGGTAACTAGCGAACAAAGAGAGGGGAATTTTATGGGCGTGCCACCTCGCAGACGAGGAAAGGTTTGTATAGGTGCGAGCTTAACTTTTGATCAGGCGAAGGGGGTTTCCAGGTGCCACTCAGATGAGGAATTTACGAGCACAAGACGATCGATACTCACGGTGTCACGAGCAGAGAAACTATAGGGAAATCAAAGGTGATCGGGGGCGAGTCCAGGAGGGCTCTGAGAAAAACCTAGGCGGTGGTGCGCTTAGGGTTAGGGTTTTCGAGAGGCTCGAAAGAGGTTTCAACTAGATTGAAAGGTTTTTGTTTTGTTTGTATTTGTTGATAGATTTGATTGTGTCTAAAGAGATTGCTTCGAGTCCCCTTATATAGAATCTCGACTTGAGGCAGAAGAAAGATAATCATAGTCCAAATCGGACTATGAAACCCTAATACCACAAGGACACTGCTAACCCACGCGGACCAACCATCTTGTGACACATGTCTAGTTCGCACCCTCCGCATGGGTTTTTGCTTCAGCGCTGCCAACTGTAGACTCCTATGCGGACTAGACTTAGGAATATCCTTATCCCGCGGGGTGTCACAGTTTTTGTGAAAACCTAACTCGCGCAGGCCGCGGACTCAAACCATCTCGCGAGCATTTCTAACTCGCTGGCCAAAAGAAGGCTTTTTAATTAATAAGGACCACATGGATTGACCCAAAGCACGTCAAAAAACTGGTGAAAGTCTTCAACGATTAGTGTGATGCACACGGACTCCGCCTATGCCTTCTTCGTGAAGTCTCCCACGTGAGCTACTTCGCCAACTCGCATTGATGTACTCCGCTTGCTTCACCTACGTGAAGTGTCAATCTCGCCTCGCCTACGTGGAGTCAGCTAATAAGTCCACGCGAAGTCATTTTGCGTGCGAGCTATGAAGTTCGCGTGAAGCCCATTTCGCGTGCAAGCTCTGTAATCCGCGTGAAGTCCATTCCGCGCGCGAGCTTAATAATCCATGCGCAGACTATGTAATTTAGCTCGCGTGGCCTCACTAGCGAGCTATTACTTGTTAACCCAAAGAATATGGGCTCGCCGGTGTGACATGGGTCAAGAATTTAATTAATATTCACATAAACATTTACTGTCCAGTAAAATATTAATTTAGGTGTAAACATTACCCTCCAGTCTCGAAGTCATGAATGTTAAGAATGACTGAAGAGGTTTATGTGCATGCTGCTCCAAAGCCACTGATATTGGCTCGGGTCATACATAAAATGAGTGTGAGTAGACAAGTATGTGAAAAGGCCTTGAAACCCAAGCACCCAGTAAGGCATTGTAGTGAAGCTGTTGTACGGCTCGCCTAGGCACCTTGGACTTAAACTTCGTCTGCATTCGCCTGCTCTACTCAGAAGACATAGTACATTGCACATACTGCGAGCGAATGTAGCTTGCATGTATATACCTTGAATGGATGTACCTCGAGCAGACGTTTGCTTAGACTAGATTCCAAAAAATGGCCCTTCGCGAGCTCTTGGCGATGGCGAACCAATGTTGTGATAAACATGCAATATCAATGGCCATGTACTTCGCTGCCCCCCAGTGCGAACCAATGAGAGGCAAACAAAAGAGTCGACGAACGGCCGCATAAAGATGTCGAACCAACTTTGAAAATTTGGAGGCCACATGGATTGGCCTAAATAATGACTAAGACACACTTGAATAAGGTCTAAAGTTTGAAATTACTAGAACACATATCCACCCAAATGCGCCTCCCAGTTTTGATGTCTATTTGCCGAGGCTTGAGAAGAATGAAGGACATCAAAACTTTAGCTTGCCCCCAAGGAAGAAGTTGTGGTACCATGCCTCATTGAAAATGGCAAACAACGAGAAAGGTTGTGTATCGGCCTTGAGTAGATCCTAGTGTATGAATAAAGGTACCCCAAACTTCTATGGATGCCCCCAGTAAATGAAAACACGTTGCAAGGTTATGAAAACACATTGAAAATACACATTGCAAATCCGGGCGTATCCTAACTTGTCTGCATTCGAACTGCCATAACTCTCTTCAGGAATGTTGAGATGATGAACCATAAAATCCTCTGGAAAATAGATATCCAGAGCTTTCTGTTCATATAAGGCGCACCAGCTAGCTCTTCTTGGATCATTCCAGTTGAGACCGCGAAGTTGACTGTCCAGTAGTGTCTGTTGCAACTTTTCAGCATGGCAAACTAGTTGTATTTCTTCTCTAACTTGACTTCACGGGCAGCAATTCAAGACATATGGAATGCATGTTGTCGTCAAGCCTCAGGGATAGGCTCCTACATAAAGTTCAAGCTTTTCATAGGCAAGAATGTTGTCTTGCATTTCAGCAAGACCAATGATCTATTTTTGTATTTTCTGCTATTTGGTTTTTTTTTTGTGTTTTTTTTTCTATGCGAGAAAGAAAGAAAAATAAAAACAAACAGAAGTAAAAACTGAAGTAAAGCTAAGAGTAAAGGGAAGGAGAATATAACATGGTTAGTTACCCTTCGTAAGGCCACGGGGGAGGCCACCAATGCTTCACTCCAAGCCTCGAAGTTGTCATGTTTCTAACGTGAGACTCTCGTTGTTGAGGATTTCCAAGTGTTGAGCTAATATGTGCTTCAACAACTTGAAAATTTAAAAAAGTAGCTCGTAGGGACTGCCTTGTTGCCCCTCCAAGCATCTTTGTCATTTGACCAAACATGATCTTCAACTGCATTCTCGCATACCGTATGCTGTCAAGATCCACCTTGTTGCCCACTATCATGTCACAATGCATGGTCTTATCAGGAATAACAATGCATTGACCATGGAAGGAGACCATATCAAGAGTTTCAACGGGGTTGAACTCTTGTGGAGTGTGATTATGAGACAGGCACACCAGCATATAATCTTCATTATATTCATCATAAATTGGCGCTGTATCAAAATCAAATCTGGAGTCATCACAACCTAACGAATCCGCCTCTACCTCTAATGTAGATATATGAAATATGTAAGCATCATGCTCAGATGCCGCCAAGCTCCTACTGCACACTATAGTGAAATAACAAATATTAAAGCCATATCCTGGCCTCTGAACTTGCATGCAGAGAGTCCAAGTATATTGAAATGTGAAACCGCGGACTGGCCTAGGTATATCACTACACTATATATAGTTAAGCTTATCACGACCTGAGATTGGCGAAGCGAACTGAGTCATGTCGCTGGTGAACATAAGATTGGCGAGACGAACCATTGGGAGAAACGGACCTCGCCAGCCTTGACGCCCCGCGTGTACAGGCTGAAAAGGAAACTCAAGAGGTTCTCGTCCAGCGCATTCCGCTTGTCATGACTTGGGGCAGCGTCTCGATAACGTCTAGTAATTAGAAAAAACTGGAGTGGATCATGCCCTTGATCATGGAGGTTAAATAAAGAAGGCAGGCGAGCTCCGCCTCCCCCCCATGCATCTGACCTGTGTCCACATATACATCTCGTATGAGAAAGCTGGATATTTGGCCACCTCTTATGCGAAGTTGTGGTTTGCCATTAGTGTTTGACCCGCTCTCTTCTTCTAAGGTGAATTGTTCTGTCCTACCTTCAAGCTTATCTTTCTGGGGAACACCGTCGGTCTTCGAGATAAGATTATTATCCAAAGTCTCGCCGGCCTCGACCTCAGCTTCTTTGGACGTAAGTTCATCCAAAGAAAAATCATCACCATCAGATTGGCTTCCAGGCAGTTCAATCTTTTTGGCAAGGCGTTCGTTAACAATAGCATGGGTCATGTTCAAGACGTTCGCAGCTTGCCCCAACTCTTGTTGGGTTCTTTGGAAGGACCCTTCAAACATGTCCTTGTTTTCCATGAATTTGCCTTCTAGGTGGCCAGAGTCCTCACTGAGTACGGTAAGTTTTTCATGGTTGACCTCCCAAAGGGCTTTATTTGTTTTGACATGTTCAACTAGGTCAGTGATGCTCTTTTGAGTAGCCAAATTCTGACTCGTCAACTGCTTGAACATATGGAAGATTCGCTCCATAGATAGAGCGGAACCTATGTCTTGGGTCGGCTGAGAGCCTACCATGGCGCAGAATCGCAGGTTTTCTTGGTTTCCCTATGATGTCTCGCTTGTACTTCCTGTCTCACCGGGTGTGCCAATGTTTTGGCCACGATCCTCAGTGCACGGGCGAGAGGCAACTAGCGAACAAAGAGAGGGGAATTTTGCGGGCGTGCCACCTCGCGGACGAGGAAAGGTTTGTATGGGTGCGAGCTTGACTTTTGACCAAGCGAAGGGGGTTTCCAGGTGCCACCTCAGATGAATTTACGAGCACAAGGTGATCGATACTCATGGTGTCGCGAGCAGAGAAACTATAGGGAAATCAAAGGTGATCGGGGGGCGAGTCCAGGAGGGCTCTGAGAAAAACCTAGGTGGCGGTGCACTTAGGGTTAGGGTTTTTGAGAGGCTCGAAAGGGGTTTCAACTAGATTGAAAGGTTTTTGTTTTGTTTGTATTTGTTGAGAGATTTGATTGTGTCTAAAGAGACTGCTTCGAGTCCCCTTATATAAAAGCTCGACTTGCGGCAGAAGAAAGATAATCATAGTCCAAATCGGACTATGAAACCCTAATACCACAAGGACACTGCTAACCCACGTGGACCATCTTGTGACACATGTCCAGTTTGCACCCTCCGCATGGGTTTTTGCTTCCGCGCTGCCAACTGTAGACTCCTATGCAAACTAGACTTAGGAATATCCTTATCCCGTGGGGTGTCACAGTTTTTGTGAAAACCTAACTCGTGCTGGCTGCGGACTCAAACCATCTCGCGAGCCTTTCTAGCTCGCGGGCCAAAAGAAGGCTTTTTAATTAATAAGGGCCACATGGATTGGTCCAAAACATGTCAAAAAACTGGTGAAAGTCTTCAACGATTAGTGTGATGCACGCGGACTCCGCCTATGCCTTCTTCGCGAAGTCTCCCACGCGAGCCAGTTCGCTAGCTCGCCTCGATGTACTCCGCTTGCCTCACCTACGCGAAGTGTCAATCTCGCCTCGCCTACGCGGAGTCAGCTAGTAATTCCGCGCGAAGTCATTATGCGTGCGAGCTATGTAGTTCGCGTGAAGTCCATTCCACGCGCGAGCTCTGTAATCAGCGCGAAGTCTATTCTGTGCGCAGACTATGTAATTTAGCTCGCGTGGCCTCACTGGCGGGCCATTACTTGTAAACCCAAAGAATTTGGGCTTGCTGGTGTGACATGGGTCAAGAATTTAATTAATATTCACATAGACATTTATTGTCCAGTAAAATATTAATTTAGGCGTAAACAATAGTGTAAGTGCATCTTGGTGCATGGAATCTGCTCCGCCCTTGTTGAAACCATGAACCTAGCATTTTGAGCACAAAAACTTACACAGACGATTTTTGGGTGTTAAAAAAACGGAGAGAAAGTGTGCTAGTGTGCTGCTCGAGCCGAGATCTAATTTGGATACCTCTTCTAACAATGTACTTTTTACAAAAAAAGAAGAAGATGACTTTTCACAAAAAAAAAAGAAGACTTTTTGTGTATCCAGCTCAAATTCATCCAACTTACATTTCTAGCCAGGTCTCCACACTAGAACAATCAAGTTGGATACATGGATGATATATTTACATATTTTTCACAAGCAAATGATCGTGCCATTGGATCTTATTAGTATTCAGTTTAAGTTCGCCTATCACCTTCAATATAAAGATAATCTTTTAGTCCGGAAGATAATACATATCTTTATTTATATATTTGTTTTTTCACTTTTTTGAGTAAAAGTTATAAATGATCCATATAATTTAGGGTCATGGCTATGTTTGTTGTCAGGACCCGCCCCGAATTTCACCTTAAAATTCAAAGTAAATCTTGCGGAACCACCTCAAAGGAAAAATTTATTGAAAACTCGACATAACCTCCTTTGAAAATGGACAACCCTACCTTATAACACACATGCAAACACTTCTAAAAAACCAAATCCAACTTTAAACACCTGGAGCCTTGTGCTCCCCAAATTCACAACACCACCTAATTTATTTACTAATCCAAACTAATCCCATATCTAACAATTCCTAGGTTCAAAGCAACTCTAATAGGAAAGAAAGAAAACAAAATATACAAATAAGTAGAAGCCATATTATGGACTATGCCTCAACTTCATGTACGCTCGACCTCAACTATGCAATCCTGCAAACTGGGCATTTAAAACCGAAGGGCCCAGGGGAAAACACTTGTAAACGTTAGAGTGAGTGGACAAAAAAAATAAAGTTTATAAGAAACAAGTCTTTATGCTTTCCCAATTTAATTTCCATAGAAATTATGCTGCATGCGACAACTCAAAAGCTTTTAACTGAAAAATTAACAAAAAAACGTGACTAGCCTCGCTAGTCTCTCATACAAGGCTATGACGCTTGCGTCTAACGCTCATGTCATACCATAATGAAATTTTACCTCATTATGACGGAAAAGCACGTGTATACACGTGCATATTTCCTATATGAATTATCACATTCATATAAGGCTACGACGCTTGTGTTTAACGCTTACGTCACACCATAATGAAATTTTACCTCATTATGGCGGAAAAACACGTACGGCTAGCTATATACATACTATCCTCATAATTATCCATATATAACTCCACCGAAAATCTCATTTTCAGAAATTCTCAAAAATAACTTCGCAGAAAATAACTCACGGGAGGAAAACAAATTTTACAAATTACTGACCAATAAAAACCATTCCTTTAAAATAAATTTCTGCATGCATTTAATTTAAAATAAATGTCCACTCACAGTATTAGGCCTAAGCCTTCTAACATAATGCCCGAATACTTCTCGAGCGTTGCTCCCAAACAAAACCTTAACCTGGAATTGAATTCACAATCAATTTTCATGCTTTTAACACACCAACCAATTTACTTCCAAATTCATCACATAGTAATCTAGTCTAGATTCTAAAGCTACTATGGATAGTGTTCATATTACCAAAATTATTTTATGGTCCCCCACGTTCATGCATGCACACATACAATGCTAACAATTTCTTTCATTTCCTCTCTACACAACTTCACCCCAAAATTTACTAAGGGCACCTAAAAGGGTTTCCATAAAAAGAAAGTTTCCTAAAATGGGAACTTTCCTAAATTAGCAAGTTTTTTGATTACAATCCGAATTTTCCCCCTTTTGAAACTACCACTATAATCGAAAAGGAACTTGAACACTACCTCTATAGTCTCTGCCGGATTCTGCCCTTATCGGAAAAAATCCACCGGATTCTGACGACTGGCCGGAATATACTGCCGGATTCCGACGACTTACCGAAATTTTGCAATAATCTCCCTATATTTTCCAATCTCCAAGTTATCGACACAGTAGCTCCCAAATAGCATTCCGATCCTCCTCAAATGCACAAGCAAAACCAACAACTTCAGTTACTCCCAAATTTAGGAACAAAATAACATCTCAACCTAAAGAACATGTGTTTTACCTTCAGATTGAGCATATCAAAGTCTAGAGACTCGTCACAAGCTAGGAACAACTGCATCAACGTCTCTGCTTTCCAAAACAACACAGCAGCTGCCTCCAAGCTTGTCTGGAAGGTTTGTAGACTCGTTGGTGCTCGAAAGAGCTTCGAAAGCAATTTACTTGTCAAGTCGTGGCCGGAATCTCAAGGATTCGCAGGAAAACAGTCGAGGCTTCTCTCCCTCGGTTTGGCTTTTAATCGAATTGCATAAGAGTTTCATGGACTGGGTTAGGTGGAAGAGAAAGAGAGGAGAAGATTGGTGGTGGTCTCGTCCCCAGGGGTGGCTGGACGGCGCCACTCCGATGTGCGTCGCCAAAGACCACGAGAGAGAAGAGATGGACTGCAGCTCGATCAACGCCCGAATTGGGCTTTGATAAAGTCAATCCTCTCTTATCGTTTTGTATCAAAACCCTAAAGATCCGACGCCAAAATTAAAACTTATATCCTAATTTCAGAAATTTAATTTCCTTTACCAGCCTTTAATAAACCGCAAAAAATAGTTCGACGCTCCAAAAATAATTCGAAGACACTGGTAAACTCGTGTCGACTCGCACCTCGGCATTGAAGTCTTAACTGAAAAATTTGACATTTTAAGAAAAATTCGAAAATAAACTCGAACATTAACTTACAAGAAACACATATTAGTTACTCGATCGGTAACTATAACATCTTGCATCATTTTAACGTTGTTGCTAACTACGTTAAGTCATGTTTATGTCATCCAATACTGGTCTGATACATAATGAAATATATGAGCAAGAAACAAGTGAACTGCAGCAATTAAATTATTTAATTGAGAATCATCCCAAGCATCCACAATACATATGTCTTCCTCTTCTTCAATTACACAATTCTCTTTTTCGGTCAATACATGTTCCATATTGAAAGAAGTTTGAGATTGACTTTGACACTCTTGTATGTTCATATTGACTGGAATTGAACAACTCATATGAGATTTGTGAGAGCATGTTATCAGGAATCTCATCCCATTCATAAATCAATGTATTATTACCTTCAATTTGATTAAATATATGTAAGTATCACTGTTAGTACATAGCCAAAATACTTGGCTAAGCCGAGAATACGGTATAATTACCGTATCGAGATAGCCCTGGTGGGCCCTTCACATACATCCAAGGAAGGAAGGGCCGGTAACAAACCGCTTGCCAAATTCACTCTAGCGGCAAAACACCTCCAAAAGAGGAGACACTCCAAAGGAGGGCAAAGAGTCCCACATTGGAAACAAGCTCAAGGTACACAAGCCTAGCCTATAAAACAAGCTCAAGGTACACACATCTACACATTCACATACTCACATATATACTCTCTCTCCTACTTTCATTCCTATACCCGTACAAGTGCACATAGCTCACTTAAGCATCAGAGAGTCGAAGACTGGGCCACCCCAGTCCTGACCCCGTGACGCTGTCATTTGTGCAGGTACCGAGTGGAAGCCCCTCAAGAATTCTACTTCGTTCCACCTCGCGACCTCTTCCCGGCTCGGGACATAACAGGTAGAAACAATTGGCGCTAGAAGGAGGGTCCCTATCTTTTGGAACTCCCACTTGCCTCGAAACTCAGCACCATGGTGATTATTGATGACCTCGTGGACCCTGACACTCAAGTAGAACCTCAATCCGGCGACACATCCCTTCCCCAAACCAGCAGCCCAGCCCCCATTAACCATTCTAACCCTGCCACAGCCCTTGAAATCCTCAAGCGGGACTTCCATGCATTCCGTGAGCAGACGGCAAAAGAAAGGGCAGAAACGGAAGCGTACCGAGTACGCATAGCTGAGTTGGAGAAAGAGCAGTTCTTGCTCCGCGCCACGTTAGAGCATCGTACCGTGTACAACGATAGCTTGGACCGCGCGACACGAATTACCGGGACCCCGGATTCTCTCCAAGGCCAACCTGGTTCCATACTCCCGGGAGGGCCTAGCCAAATTGTATACATGTCCCATCCCCTAACCCACCCCTCATTTCCACTCCCGGCCCCCCAACCATCAATCCTCAATGACTCCCCTCTACCACATCAACCTAATCCATCCGCCCCACCTATCTCCACTTCCACCACTGCCAACTCTCCCAACCCACCTCTTGACATGCCAACCCGCCTACTGCTCCAACTTAGCCAAACTGTCACGCAGTTAGCTTCACGGGTTGAAGGCGTCGAGAGTCGCGGGGCTCAGCGAACCTTGTTCTCTGGTTATGAACATCGCCCAAGCCTATTCACACCCTGAGTGCAGATGGAGAAGCGGCCTCCGGGAGCCAAGCCCTTCAAGATGGATAAATATAAGGGCACAAGAGACCCTCATCTCCACCTCGAGATTTTCTTCTCGCTTTGTAGCTCCTCTGGCTACAGCGTCACCATAGCATGCCACACCTTCCAAGAGACCCTCTCAGAAGAGGCACTCAGTTGGTTCCTCAGCCTGCCACTCAACTCCATAGATATCTTCGACCAACTCTCGAAACGTTTCCTCAACCGTTTCATACTGCACACCAGCATGTACCGCACTGTAGACGCCCTGTTCCACATCAAGCAGAAAGAGGGCGAAGGCCTCCATGAACTGCTATCCCGGTGGCAATCTGCCACGGCGAGGTGCCACAATTTAGAACCTCGCGTGGCGAAAGAGGCTTTCGGTCAGGCCCTCCTCCCCGGCAGTTTCCTGATGGAGATCAACAAGAACCCTCCAGGATCCTATGATGCCTTGATGGACCTGGCAGTACGGTGGGCCCGTGCTGAATTTGCCACTTTCGGACGTCTCGCCATGCCACACTAGCTCTTACTGTCCCGGCACCAGATGAGCACTTTGGCCGCAGGCAAGAGAAAGGACAATCACATGGCCCATCTCGAGAACAGGGGCGTGGCTCCGACCGTCGCCATGGGGGACAGAGAAACCGCGATCACCCTTACAAGTCAAGGGACCAGAGCCTCCCACAGCAACAGCGTCGTTCCTCCCCGCCACCTCATTATGAAGTCCACACTACCCTGACCACTACATATGAGGACATATGGGCCAGGCACAAGGATCTCATCCCCTACCTCCCAAAAGTAAGTTCCCAAAAAAGCCCCGGCGAGCCACCGACAACAGGTACTGCGCTTACCATGACAATAATGACCACATAACAGAGCAGTGTAATGGCCTCCGTAATGCAATCGAGCATCTGATCCAGAAGGGGCAACTACACCAATACTGTGCTCCCGCCACAGGAGCTAACGCCATTGAAGTGCATGGCCAGATCCTAACCTTGCAGGGTGGAGCCCCACGGTTCCCCCCACGCCAACCTTCTGCGAAACGACAATGCACGGCACCCACAGAAATCCTAGAAATCCAACGCGGTGTCACGATCACCCCATCAGCGTGGGATCAAGTGACATTTCGCAACGATGAGGATACCATGCATTGTCACCACAACGAGGCATTCATCATCAATGTGTAGGTGGACCATTACAGATGCCATAGAGCTGTAGTGGACACAGGTGCCGCCGTAAGCGTCATGTTTTCTGACTGCTACCAAGGACTCCGACGGGACCGCACTAAGCTGTACAACAACCACGACCCACTTGCCAGCTTCTCTAGCGAAACAGTACAGCCGTTAGGCTCAGACCGCCTAACCGTGTCAGTAGGAATAGCTCCTTGCCGCTCTTCCATTACGGCCCGCTTCCTCATTGTCGACTGCCCCTCATCATACAATCTCATCTTAGGGCGGGACATCCTCTGGGGGTTGCAGTGCTTCATAGCTGGCCACAAGCTTCTCATGAAGGTTCCTACCCCTGGCGGCACCCTAACAATTAAAGGGGATCGAGCAGCCATTGAGCACAACCATCTTAACGCCATCCAACAGCGGAAAGGAGCCCATGAGATGCTGCCTCTCAACCCCCCGGAACCCATAGATGATCCCCGGGACGACACAAAAGGGTGCAGGACAGAGAGCTCCGCGACCTAGTCCTACGAACGCTCGCTACCACCTACCTTAGACCAATTTTTACCTTGGCCTCGAAAGTCAGTACTTCATTGTTACTAGTGTATATACAGTAACCCAGTAGCGGCTTCACCTATGTATACTTTGCCCGCTAGCGGCTACATCTAAGTACAATGAAGTGTTTTGTCACTCACTTGCTATACTTTGCCCCGGCAACACGGGCCACAAAACAAACAATAAGTATACAGCAAGACAAACACAAAGGCTACACATAAAGCCAAAATATTAACCTGGATTCCCAGGCAAATTAGCATAAATTAGTTACAATGGCTAACCACGCCACATACATTGTTCTAAAACAAAGCCCTACAAGCTATCAAAGTGTACATGCATTTCTCACTCCCTCCCAGCGGATGAGTCGCTAGACTTGTTCGAACTCCCCTTCGACCCGCCACAGCGGCCACGACCCTGGCCCACAGTTCCCTCTACCCTCTGCCCAGTCGGCTGCTTCAACGGGTCCCGGGATAAAAAGAAAGGCCTCACAGCTGCGGCGGGGCGGATAAGTGAACTATCGGGAGCCACCTCAGGACCGGGGCGTCCCCTCACGAGAGCCTTTTGAACTCCCGCGCGCGCCACCAACCCCGGAGCCCGGGGGTCGCGAGCCGCAACGGCAGACGAAGCCACCTGCGACACTACTGCTTGGACATACATAGACCCCTCGGGACCAGTAGCCCTCACAGATGATGCAGCTACCATAGCAGGAGGTCGCGGGTCACCAGCAACGGATATCCCTTTCTGCCCAGCAGACGTTGCGCGCCATGCCTGGTGCTGCTTCGCCAGAGACTGCGAGATCTCGGCTTGCTTCTTCTGCTCGGGCGTCATTTGCTCCCACGCCACCGTTGCAGCATTTTTCTCTGCATACCATTTGCGCATGGCAGCCTTATTAATCCACCCGGCCTGGCAGCCTAGCCGGCTCAACTCATCCTGCCTTTTGGTGTAGGCACTTTTCAGCTGCCGCTTGTACACTTCACCCTCCCAGAACAGCCTTTGCCCCGCCATGGCAGCTCGCTCGCACTTGGATTTCCAGGACACCTCCAAATCCGCAAGTGCTTGCGTCAACTTGGCCACCTCAGCTTCCAAGGATGTTGCCTTAGCAGCCGCCACTTCCAAAACCTCTATATGCTCGTTGTTCCTCCTCACAACTTCCTTCAGCTCCGCCACCTGAGCCTGGAAGACAGAGGTATTCTGATCCGCTTGCCAGCTGCTCTGCAAGGTTTCGCTCAGCCTCAGCTAGCTGCTCTGCAAGGCCACGGTTACGTTCCTCGGCCTCCCTCAATTGCTGGCTCTTCGCCTCAGAATCATCCTGCTAGTGGGAGGCCGCCCGTTCACTCGCGGCATACATCAGCAAAGTCGCCTGCAGTCACATCAATACATAAACCCCAATTTCAAACCAGTGAAACACAAAAAGTATATAAACACCTACCCGAGTCAGTTTCTCCTTGGCGAGAGCCATTCCCGCCGGCGGATCCATATCCTCTAATACATGCATGTCACGAGCACGGTGACGCATGTCTTAAGCCATTTGAGACAAGTATGGCTGAGCCTCCCCCATCCCCTCCAAGGCTTGAGTAACCTCAGCTAGGCTTGCAGATCCCCCAGACCGGCTGTCCCTCCGCGACCTCTTTGATGGGCCCTCGCGAGCCGGGTCAACCCTCTCCTTCCTCTTTCGAGTCCGGGCCGCGACTACCTCTTCCTCGCGGTCCGCAACCTCCTCCACAACAGGCTCCCGCGCCTGGTCGGGTTCGCCCTCGCGATCACCCTCTGCCGGTACCTCCTCCCCCTCAAACTCCACATCCTGGACACCTAGGCCCATCGCTTCTGCCACCAACGGAGGTACGTAGGCGTAGTCATCATCCGCCAGGTTCAGCCTCAGAAACTCATCACAGTCATCCAGCTCCACCTCCCTTCCCTCCCCCGTCTCCAAGTCGATGTCGTACTACTTGGCGTGATCAGCCTCAGCCAGCAGCCCACCTAACACGTCCTCATCCGACACTTTGTCGTAAGGACCTTCCTTCTTTCGTGAGCCCCCATCGCGTGGCATCGTCACTGCAACAAACAAACTAAGTCAGACAACGACTCGCAACCTTACAACAAGTAGTGCAACTACTAAAATACAGACCCAGAACCCGGGCGTAGCTGAAGTGGCTGTATATTCCAAGGCGGCGTATCCGATATGAGCTCCTACATTCGAAAGCCCATATCACTCGACGAATCCTCCGCTCCATCAACTCAGTCAAGTTGTATTCTTGTGGTACTGCACAAAGCTAGTTGTCAGCAGTGAGAAGGCAAACAAAACAAAACAAAACAAAACAACACAAGGCAAGAGCACGGTACTTATTCTCTGGAAGCTCCCCGGGACCCGGAAAGGATGCCCGTCCCATTCCTGCCATTGTCCCCCAACAAGAAAGCATCTGCGCCTCCAGGTTTCACTTGTTGAGATGGGCAAATCTTCCACCAAAACTTTGAACTTCCCCCTTGACTTCATCGTCACGCAGCCCCGGCTACCCTTCTTTGCGCACCACCCCATATGCCAGCACACATTGAACTCGTCACAGTTCGGGAACCCCGGCTACCCTTCTTTGCGCACCACGCCCGTTCCCAATATTTGCTTCAACATATTGGGGGTGACTTGCCTCGGGGCGACATGCAGACACGCTAACGTGTACTGCACAAATGGGGGCAGCGGGAACATCAACCCGCACTTCAGTTGGTACTCGTACACCAACGTAAATTTACCCGGGGGATCCCAAAACTTCACCCCCCGGCCCAGCGGCCGCAACAAAACCTCCTCCGGGATGCTCCAATTTTGGCGAAGCACTTCAAGCTCTGACGACGTCAAACTCTCGCCTGGGGGTTCCCAGAACGAGTCATCCTTCTCATGCGATGTCGCCATGATCAACTCCTCTACCTCCTGTAATAGAGGGTCATACGAGGACATATGAGACCCGGCATCCACCACAAGAATGCCTTCCCCCAAGTCAAGGGCAACTTCCGCCATAAGGTTAGCCAATCCCTCCTCCATCCGGTGCAAAGTGTCTGAATCAGCACTAAGCGAACTAGAGACCTCCACGATCTCTTCGCTGGACACCCACACCGGATCTGCCATACCCCGCTACTTTAACCCTAACCAGCCCGACAACAAATCCCTCAGCCTAGAATTCCTACCAACACCACAAAAATGTGAACAATCCTACACCCCAAATAACCCGAAACAACGCCGCCGCCATATACAAAATCAAAGACAGAGGAAACGACGAGTTCATACCTGGAAATACTAGGTTCGCGTAGTGACAATGAAGCAGATTACAATCGGCTGAGCGCTCGCACCCAATCGATCGAGGATGAAATTGAACGTTTCCCAGCCTGAAACTTGTAGAATAGCCGAAACCCTAAACCACAAATCGCGCCTCCACAGTTTCTAGTTTCAAAACACGAATTCCCTCTTCAGTTCTCTCCAACCCTATTTATAGGCATCCTCCTGGACCCCATAAAACTGAGCGGTCAGGGTAAAGCCACGTCACTGTTGGCCACTCCCAAAAAAAGAAAAGAAAAGTGGACTGCCTCGTCAAGGCAACGGCCTACAACGCTCAGTAGCGAGTCTCCCCAATCAAGCGTGGACTGACTCGCCACATAGCCTCAGTCCCCAATCAAGCGCGAACTAACTGGCCACTTCGCGACAGTCCCCAATCAAGCGCGGACTGACTGGCCACCTCGCGACAGTCCCCAATCAAGCGCGGACTGACTCGCCACATAACCTCAGTCCCCAATCAAACGCGGACTGACTGTCCCACTTCGCGACAGTCCCCAATCAAGCGCGGACTGCCTCGCCATATAGCCTCAGTTCTCAATCAAGCGCGGACTGACTGGCCACTTCGCGACAGTCCCCAATTAAGCGCGGACTGCCTCGCCACATAGCCTCAGTCCCCAATCAAGCGCAGACTGACTGGCCACTTCACGACAGTCCCCAATCAAGCGCGAACTGCCTCGCCATATAGCCTCAGTCCCCAATCAAGCGCGGACTGACTGGCCACTTTGCGACAGTCCCCAATCAAGCGCGGACTGCCTCGCCAAATAGCCTCAGTCCCCAATCAAGCGCGGACTGACTGGCCACTTCGCGATAGTCCCCAATCAAGCACGGACTGCCTCGCCATATAGCCTCAGTCCCCAATCAAGCGCGGACTGACTGGCCACTTCGCGACAGTCCCCAATCAAGCGCGGACTGACTCGCCACATAGCCACGGTCCCCAATCAAGCGCGGACTGACTGGCCACCTCGCGACAGTCCCCAACCAAGCGCGGACTGCCTCGCTAGAGCAACATTAAACTTTTATTCTTGCCAACAGGTTTTCGGAACATCACCCCCCTCACCTCGCGACTCTCGCGTGGGGACTTGGGGACTCGGCACCATGCCTCCTACTCCCAAGTAAAACCTATCCTCGGCATCTCTAGATTAACTCCCCACCCAAGAACTCTCTCGGACTAGGGACTTGGGGACTTGTTAGTACATAGCCAAAATATTTGGCTAAGCCGAGAATACGGTACAATTACCCGGTCGAGATAGCCCTGGTGGGCTCTTCACAGACATCCAAGGAAGGAAGGGTCGGTAACAAACCGCTTGCCAAATTCACTCTAGTGGCAAAACACCCCCAAAAGAGGAGACACTCCAAAAGAGGGCAAAGAGTCCCACATTGGAAACAAGCTCAAGGTACACAAGCTTAGCCTAGAAAACAAGTTCAAGGTACACACATCTACACATTCAGATACTCACATATATACTCTCTCTCCTACTTTTATTCCTCTACCCGTACAAGTGCACATAGCTAGCTCACTTAAGCATCGGAGAGTCGAAGACTGGGCCACCCCAGTCCCGACCCCGTGACGCTGTCATTTGTGCAGGTACCGAGTGGAAGCCCCTCAAGAATTCTACGCTCGAGACGTAACAGGTAGAAACAATCACATTTAAAAAAAAAAGACTTTGATAAAAATAGCAAGTACCGGGTAGGTTTAAACGCAAAAGACGAAATTAACCCATAACGTAAGGACTTCATTAACGGTGTTAGATAAAATGTTAAAATAGACTAAAATTAGTCGATATACAAAAAACACGAGGACCAACATTAAACATTTTGAAACCATGGAGATAAACATAATCATAACCCTAAATCACGGAGACCATTTATAACTTTTACCCTCTTATAAAAAAAAGAGAAATATAAAAGAGAAATTTTATAGAAAAGAGAAATTTTTTTAATGTTTATTCAGAAGTATACTGGTTAGATCCGTCAGGTGGATTTTGTCCAACCCAGAGCGAGACCGGAAACTATAAAAAGATCGTGCGTCAAAATTGGAGAGATTTCTGGAACCATCCTGAGACTCTCTTTCTCGTTTCAGAGCTCGGAACTCTCCAGAGCACCTCACTCTTCCTCCCTCTTATATAAACCCCATCCTCACACCGTCATTCTCCACAACACCAAAAACCCAAGAAGCTATCTGCATCTCTCAATTCTCAAAATCCTCGCTAAGCTCTGATGGAAGATGACTTTGATTTCCCAACTGGCGCCGGCGACATGGACATCCCCGAGGAAGAAGACGACGCCATCAGCCCGGGCCCAATGAAGGTCGGCGATGAGACGGAGCTTGGGAAGAATGGGCTCAAGAAGAAGCTAATCAAGCAAGGTGAAGGCTGGGAGACGCCTGGCTCCGGCGACGAGGTTCAAGGTATGTGTGTGTGTTTTTGAAGATGGATTTTTGGGTTTTTTTGGGTTGGTGAATGGTGTTTGATGGGTTTGGTGTTGTTTTTGGACAGTTCATTATACTGGGACTCTGCTTGATGGCACCAAGTTCGATTCCAGCCGTGATCGGGGGACGCCTTTCAAGTTCAGTCTTGGTCAAGGTCAGTATTTCGTTGGGGAATTGAGAGTGGTTGGTGATGAACCTTTTCTTGGGGAATCATCTGATTCTGGAATTCTGGTGTTTGGGTTTTCAAGTTTGGAATTCTGATGATTACGCATGAAATATGAGTGATGATTGATGTGTGCGTGTTTCCAAGTTGAATTCAGTGTTAAACGAGTGATGCGGTTTTGGTAATGCTCGATAGTCTTGGCTACTGATTGTTGAAAATATGTAATGTTGTCATCAACTTTCTTAGTTTTGTCAGTTGTATACTTCAAATCTGGTCATCTGAGACTCGTCTTGTGCTAAAAGCCTTTTGTGAGAAACCTTGTTTGGGTTTGATTTGTTTTGGTCTGATGAGTGATAAGTTGTATAAATGTCTCTATTGATTGCAGGACAAGTGATCAAAGGATGGGATGAGGGCATTAAGACCATGAAGAAAGGTGAAAATGCAATTTTCACCATACCACCTGAGTTGGCTTATGGCGAGTCTGGATCCCCTCCAACTATTCCTCCCAATGCCACACTTCAGTTTGATGTGGAGTTGCTTTCCTGGACTAGTGTCAAGGACATATGCAAGGACGGTGGAGTTATTAAGAAGATTCTTACGGAAGGGGAGAAATGGGAGAATCCAAAAGACCTTGATGAAGTATTTGGTACGTTGTGTATCCATAATGTTTTCCCTTTGTTAATACACATGTTGATGAAAGATTTGGAACTCATTGGATTCTTTTTGTTGTAATCTCAGTCAAGTACGAGGCTCATCTTGAGGATGGCACTCTCGTATCAAAATCTGAAGGGGTAGAGTTCACTGTTGAAGATGGTATGCTTCCTTGCCTGTCATTGATGCATTTCCTTCCGTTGCTTCAATAGTTTCTTTGTGTAATAAGAGTGTGGGTTCTGTGCTTGTAGGCTACTTATGCCCGGCCTTGGCGAAGGCTGTGAAAACAATGAAGAAAGGTGAAAAGGTCCATTTGACTGTTAAGCCACAATGTGAGTACTGATCTGCTATGCTTGCTTATTGTTCGTTGTTTTTATGTGTTGCTTTATCTCAACTGTGCAATTGTTACAGATGGATTTGGTGAGGCTGGAAGGCCAGCTGCTGGTGATGAAGGTGCAGTGCCTCCAAATGCAACTCTTGGTATAACTCTGGAGTTGGTCTCTTGGAAGACAGTTTCAGATGTTACAAAGGACAAGAAGGTCCTGAAGAAGGCCTTAAAGGAAGGAGAGGTTTATGAACGCCCTAATGATGGTGCAGTTGTTCAAGGTAAAATTGAGGACAAATACAACAAAATTTGAGTTATGCTAGAATCCTTGTTGTGCGTGGGACTCAGAAATCTTTGTATTTGTTCTCATCTCTTTCAGTGAAAATGGTTGGGAAGTTGCATGATGGCACAATCTTTACGAAGAAGGGACATGATAATGAGCCATTTGAATTCAAGATAGATGATGGTAATAATCAGTGTTGTTTATGAATGCATCGAGAACTTATTTTGAGTTGAGATGTGGTAGTTATGATTAAAATGAAATTGTGCAGAGCAAGTTATTGATGGACTTGATAGAGCGGTGAAGAGTATGAAGAAAGGGGAAGTGGCCCTAGTCACCATTCAACCTGAATATGCTTTTGGGTCGTTTGAGTCCACACAAGAGTTGGCTATTGTCCCTGCAAATTCAACTGTATATTATGAGGTGGAGCTGGTCTCCTTTGTCAAGGTAGATAGTTTGTTTTGTAGACACAGTTTGGAAGTCCTGGTTGTGTATAAGCATTGGCTAGACCAACTAAAGCTTTGTTTTGATGGTCGCAGGAGAAGGAATCTTGGGACATGAACACACAAGAAAAAATTGAAGCGGCAGGCAAAAAGAAGGAAGAAGGCAACGCACTCTTTAAGGCTGCCAAATATGAAAGAGCCTCAAAGAGATACGAAAAGGTAAAATTTGCATTTATTTAGGAATGAGAATTTACAGTTGATAACTACCATTTTTGTGATTAGCATCACATTACAAATTTATTTTTGGTGCCAGGCTGTGAGATATATAGAGTACGACTCGAGCTTCAGTGATGATGAGAAGCAGCAGGCTAAGGTGCTGAAGATCACTTGCAATCTGAACGATGCTGCATGCAAGCTCAAACTGAAAAAGTACAAAGAGGCTGAAAAGCTTTGCACAAAGGTAACTTTTGCTGATAAAACGAAGTTGATTTCGCAAGTTTCAGACAGTGCAGGGTTCTTTGCTTCCACCTAAACTCCTAACGCGTGGGTGTTTGAAATGCAGGTTCTGGAACTTGATAGTCGAAATGTGAAAGCCTTGTACAGGAGGGCGCAAGCCTACATTCAACTTGTTGATTTGGACTTAGCAGAGCTGGACATTAAGAAGGCCCTTGAGATTGAACCAAACAACAAAGATGTCAAACTTGAGTACAAGCTTCTGAAGGAAAAAGTCCGAGAGTACAACAAAAGAGATGCTCAATTCTATGGCAATATATTTGTAAAAATGAGCAAACATGATCCAGTTCCAATGACCATTGATAGCAAGGCGTGACCATTTTCCTTAACGTAGAACAGAAGTAGAGGCTTCGTGTTGTGTTGTTTACTTTGTGAAAGCTTCATACTTCTTGTACACTGAACAAAATCAATGTCATGGAATAATTAAAATCAGTTTTCCTTGGTTGCATCTTCTTCTTTTTTGGGGTTGGTTGCGGCTTGGTTCTTATTCTTGGTTACATATCATTGGCAATACTGTAGAGGAAGTGAGCAATATGGCCATAAAGCTATGTTCCTGTTGGAACTCCATTAATACTGTAGAGGATGCGAGCAATGGCCATAGAGCTATGTTCCTGTTGGAACTCCATTAAATCAGTTTTCCTTGGTTGCATCTTCTTTTTTGGGGTCGGTTGCGGCTTGGTTCTTATTCTTGGTTACATATCATTGGCAATACTGTAGAGGATGCGAGCAATGGCCATAAAGCTATGTTCCTGTTGGAACTCCATTAATCTCTTCATTTGGAACTCCATTAATCTCTTCATTTGGAACTCCGAACAAGCTATATCCGGGAGACCTCATTAGAACATGTTGATTGTAACGTTCAGCTATTTCGAGGAAAGGATGAAGTTACGGTGCCTATTTATACCATGCCGTCCGTAATAGCATAATGATCTGCATGCAGCAACAAATGCTGCGACGCATATATGAGCCAAACCCATATTTAGCTAGACGGTGTGAGTTTTTTTTTTTTTTTTTTCCCTTTCTTTCTTTACTTAATTATGTAGCATGGATAATCGAAGTGTCAGAGTGTCTGACACGCTAGACATGACCCGACACGTATACGACACACCACATGACATGTCTAAAAATGTTGACTTTTCCGATGTTGATACAGTGGATTAGCGGCATGCTTGTCCGTAGCATCTATGTATATGAATAGCTATGCAGTTACCCTTAACTAGGTGAGCTTGTCAATAAGAACACAATAGTGTTAGCAACCACGGTTTTCTACGCTTTGATGTCTAAGTGAGTATTGATATTGATAGAATGACAGGAGGTAAGTAATTGCGTAGTAAATGAGGAGAGAGGGAGTTACCATTTATAAGCTGAAGGTGTTTGAGACTTTTCCTCTCCTTCGATGTGCGACTAATGCCCTCAGTATTGCTTTTGTCAGGCGGTATTAGTGACGCGTGTCCCAACTCCAACCGTCGAGCGGCTTGCTGCCACTTATAGTTGTTGTTGCTGTCTTGCCCTTAATGGTTCTGGTGGTTATGTCTAGCCTACACGCTGCTGAAGTACGCCAGTGATATATATATATATATATATATATATATATATATATATATATATACACACACACATGCCCCATTAAAGGCGCACATCCGCTCCGACCTTAAAATGCGGACGTCCTTTTGTTCTCTACCCTCTGGCACCAACGACGGCGGGCCTTCACCCTAGAAGACTTAAGCAGCGTCCCCAACCACTTTTCCTCCTCGGAGAATTCTTTTTTTTCTAGTTTTCCGATCACCCAAGTATGAAGTTTTAGGTGATCTCGTCGGAAAACTGGAAAAGAACAGACTTGCCGGTGAGGGAAGTGGTCGAGGAGGCTGCTTAAGTCTTATGGGGTAGAGGCACGCCGGCGCCGGCGCCGGACGGAGGAGAACAGAGAGACGTCCGCACTTTAAGAACCGTGCGGATGTCCACTTCTGATCATACATATATATATATATATATATATATATATATATATATATATATATTGGTGAGAGCTGTACTTAACTGAGTGGTACTGCACATAAGCCAGGTTCAATAGATTGGTGTGATGATGTATAGTGGCTGGAAATGTGGAGCGTAATCATTCTGAAGATTGATTATGTGCAGTACATATGGAAATTGATAAAGAAGTCAAAGGTAGATAAATACCAAGAAAATAGACACATGCATGGAGTTGTAAGCCAGAATGCCAGATGCATTTTAATCTGTCATTCGAATCATAATGCCATATTGACCATAGAGTAAGAAATGAAACCTCATTTTAGCGCGACAATCATTCTGAGAACTTGATGAAACAATATTTCTTTTGTGGACACCTTCTGCACTTCATCAAGTTCCTTGGACACCTTCTGCATTTCATCAAGTTCCTTTCTGCATTTCACCTTTCTGATCGATTGCCAGATTCACCAGAAACAATGTGGAGTCTAGTACAAGAGTATATCCAAAGAGAATTGAGGTTTAACCAAAATACAAAAATATCTGCAAAATCAGTATTTTCTGTCCTTAACTACGAGTCCATAAGACATCTCTACACACTTCCAAATTTCCAATTCAGCCCTAGCCTCCACCCAATTATCCCATAATTTAGAGAATAGACTAATAGAGGGAGATTTGGAAAAAAAATTGATCAGGCAAAAGGCGGAAAGAAAATATCCTAAATATGGATCCGGATTCTCTGTTTGGATTTAAGTTACTTGAATTTATTTAGATGTCTTATAACCATTAGATGTAGTAAGGATGATATAAGAATGACATGGTAGTTTTAGATTGTACTCAATTTAGTGGTTAAAAGTCATTCAAGCAACTCAAGCAACATAAATCTAAGTAGAGAAACCAAATTTCTTAAATATAAAGGGAGATTTAGATTTACACCCAATTTTTGGAAAACATTTTAAATGAAATCCAGCCAATATATATTTTCAATAGACTGATAAAAAAAAGTTACTTGATATTATTGTAGGTAGCTACATCTTCCGTATATATGATACAAAAAACTGATTCTAATATATAGGTATCATACAAAAAGGAACAAAAATAAGCTTCCTATGTTTATATTAAGAACTTAAACTTCTACCTTTTAGTTAGGTAGCTAAAATATCAAGTAACTTCCATTTCATATTCAAATAGATGATAAAAAAGAAGTTACTTGATATTATTGTTGGTAGCTACATCTAAGGAAGATTATATTATTATTCAATCAGAAGGGCAAAATATTCAAACAAGAGAAAGTGAAAGAATTTTTTTTTTTTATCGGAACAATTTATTTCCTCTCGAAAAATAGTACATCAACATGGAGTTTGTAATAGTGGTCTCATTAAACCTAACATGAAATTAGGAAGAGTACCACACTCCACTAAAAAAGTTATACTACACAGACTCTTCAAAAACTAAATTAACTAGCCATTCAGGTACTAGGAGCCACCAGTAAGTAGGAAAAGGAAGAGAGAGGCTTTCCTCGCCACCAAATGCACTGCCCTGTTACAAGACCCTGGGAATGAAACCCCAACTGCAAAACTCAATTATATGAATCGGGTGTAAATTAAAACAAAATATAGGGATGAGTTTTTCTTAGTGATAGCTTCATTTTTTGGGTTTATCTCTAATTTTTTGAAAAGGACGAAAGGAAAATATGAAACTATAACCTTTGTTATTAACATCATATACACACACACACAGTTTTTCTCAGCTACAAACGTCCGCACCAATGGTTTTGGTGCGGATTTTTATTTTTGCACCACTTTTTGATCGAATTTCCTCATCTCCACCGTCTAGTATCTAGATAATATTGTGTAGATCATCTCTGTAAAATTTCAGCCAATTTAGTAATCATTAAGGCCCTCAAAATTACGTCTTTCTGTTATAAACATGAATGGTTCATGATTCAGTCAGTCAATTTGTTTTTCGAGTTTGAGGGCCTTAACGATTACCAACTTGGCTGAAATTTTGCAGAGATGTTCTACACAATATTATCTAGATACTAGACAGTGGAGATGAATAAATTCAATCGAAAAGTGGTGCAAAAATAAAAATCTACACCAAAACCATTGGTGCAGACGTTTGTAGCCAATATATATATATATATATATATATATATATATATATATATATATATATATATATATATGCATGCCCATATAGTTTGAGAATTTAAAAATAGCTAGCATGAGTTTTGATAAAACTGGAGAAAAGAGAGTATGCAAATGCATATGAAATCCAAAGAAACGAGCACATATTAATGTATCTCATAAGACCAAGAACTATTAACCACTCCTGAAAGTTTCGGTAGCCTCTGCTAATCACTGAAAAGGTTTGTTGAACCTCAAAATAAGGTGGGCAGAAGACAAATGATAACAATGAAACAAAAGACAGCCTCACTATTATAATTTCACAAGTCATCTCAAACTAGTCTTCAAACATACATCAACCATCATATAATCTTATGTTCTCGCCCTATATTCCTTCAAACTTTAAAATCGTGGACTTCTATTGATCGATACATCAGACAAAGTCTCTCCAGTCTCTAGCTAGCACCATCTTATATTATACGTGCAGCTAGCTAGATGTACAAAACAAGAATGACCATACACATTGCGATGGAATAATCACAACTTAATTGAGATTATCAAACCCTACACTAGCATATTATTGAAGCACCTTAACACAGCTTTATGCGCGCACCTTAACGAATAACGCTGAACAGTGGATTAGCCAATAAATAGCTCAAAAAGCTTCACCAAACCTGTAATTCAAACCAAATTTGAAACCAAAATCTTGCCGCCTATGCTTTGAGATCGAGTTTGGGAGGAACTGGCATAGGGGAGACCTTGTAATTTTCAAAAGGGAAAATGTCCATTTGCACAAAAAAACAAAAATCAAACCCCATTTCAATGACAATAAGACTTTTGACCCCAATTGAATTAGAGATTAGTTTATTTGTGCTCAAATACACAAATCTTTATTAAATTCATAATAAAATAATATTTTTGAGACATTTTTATCCTTGTGTCTTATACACATTTACGCTGCGTTTGGATAAGAGTTTTCTTAAATTTTAACGAATTCTGAAATGATGGAATTTAGATATCTATCAATTGAAATTTCGTTAATTGCAATTTCTATTGTTTGGTTATGTATATTTGAGATTTTAAGTGTGTGATTGATTAAGAAAGTTTAAAAGAAATATAAAAAATAAAATTTTAAAAAGCCTTGTTTTGGAAATGAAAATTAAGAGCTAAGGAATTTCTAAATGACACCTATTTTTTGTGGAATTCAAGTAAGGAATTTAATCAATGAATTCCTTCGTTTTCAAATCCATCGAAATTTAAAATTCTCTATCTAATAATACCAAACAAGGGAATTGACTTTTAGAAATTATGAAATCCTTACTTTCAATTAAATTCCAGAGAATTTCCCCACATCCAAACACAACCTTAGAGAAAGAAAATGGAAGAGAGAGAGGACTTTGTTGGAGCCTTGCCAGACCTCCAGTAAATTTGTTATCCACCCCACCAGAATATTACTGACTCCAGTAAACTTGTTATCCACCCCAATAACATATTACTGACTCTCAGTCCCAGTAAACTTGTTATCTACTCCATAACATATTACTGACCCCTAATAAACTTGTTATCCACCTCATCAGAATATTACTGACCCCCAGTAAACTTGTTATCCACCCCACCAGAATATTACTGAACCCCAGTAAAATTATTATCTACCATAATAACATATCACTGACTCCCAGTAAACTTGTTATCCACCTTATAACATATTGCTGACCCACAGTAACTTGTTATCCACCACAATAACATATTACTGACCCCCAATAAACTTGTTATCGATCTCACTAACATATTACTGACCCTAGGTAAACATGCATACTTTGACCTAAACAATAGCTAGCGACACAATGCAGCCTGCTCAGCTCCATATTGCAACTGGAATCAAACTGCTAGATTAAAAAGCCAGAGTGCAACAAACCCTATAATAGTATGATATTATCATATACTAACCAATAGAATATATATATATATAATTATATATATATATAATTATATGTATATATATATATATAAAGCACAATTCCAGCACATACATTATACAAACCTTAATCCTCGGACCAAGAAACTCATCGTCGCCGTTTCAGAACCAACCGCATTGCTATCCTCCGATCTCACACCCAATTCCGCAGCCACCACAGACTTCTGGAAGCTCTCGCTCCTGTCGCTCCTCCTCGACTTGATCGTCTTGGCATGCGGCGTCGGCATCGACCTGGAAGCCGCCGCGAGCGACGCCCCGGGCTTTGCATTCGTCCTCACACCTCCCAATAACCACGGCGATGGCCACGAAACTATTTCTAACTGATCGTCCAGGAAGTCACCGAACCTAGCTCGTCTATACAAATTCAAACCCAGCCGGACCGACTTCTCCTCCAACTAACTCGACCACGCCGCGGCGACTGAAACGGCATCGCTTTAGGGCGGTTTGGGATCGGAGGCGAGGAACTGAGATAAGGCGGAGCTGCTGCGCGGGGAGGAGGAGGGGGACGGTGACGTGGAGGAATCAATGTCGTTGATGATTTCGTCGATTGTGCGGCAAGGGACGGAGGCGAGGTCGGCGTCGGCGTCGGAATCAGAGAGAGTAGATCTGATCGGTGAGAGCGAGAGATGAGATGATTATTAATAAGGTTAAGAATACTTTAGTCATTTTCTTAATATTTTGTAACAGGGCACAATAAACAGATTTTTATTGGAATTGATAACAATGCCCAATAATTAGTACCAAATGAGTATTATTATTTTTCAAAAATATAAAAAGTTAAAAACAAATTACCAAATTGTTTTAGGATATTATGTATTTTTCTAGATATTCTTTATATGTGTCTTAGTCTTATGCCAATAGGATATGTAATTTGACTAGATCTATGTATTCATTTTCCTTACCTAATTGGTATTGTGTAATTCCCTATATATAGGCTCCTATCAATGAATAAGATATTATCCTTCACGATTCTCTTGCTATCTCTTTGTCTCTACACTTTATCATTCATCACGTTATCATGCACTTTGTTCTAACCCTAGAGCCAATAGCCCACCATTTGTTTTCCAAAACCCTAAAATCGGGCAACCTTGTTTTTCCCGATTTCCGACCAAAATTCCTACTGCCCTTCGCCGGAATTTTATATCCCCAGAAATTTCTCTCCGTCCCGGATCCAACGCCGCCAACCTCACCCTGAGAACCGGCCTGAAAGTCTCTGAACCGGCAGCCGGAATATTCTAGAACGCCGCCACTACCGACCACCGGTTCACCATCTTTCCTTGCTCCGATAAACCTGAATTTTTGACAGAAGCTATACCCCATCCAGAGCTTCTCCTCCTATCAAATTTTCAGCCCCAAATTTGAAGTAGAAGTAGGCGAAACGTTGTTTCTCCTCTCAGTAACCTCTAGAAACCAAAGATTTCAAGATTGCTTGTCTTCCAAGGAAAGCCAGAAAGGTTCCCAACCCTCAGTCGAAGCCTGCAATCGACTCAAACTCATCAGAGCTCCTATAAACGCAGTTTATTTGGTAAACTAGCAACTAAGCTTTAATATTACAGTTATTTACTTTGGAATAACTCGGGGGGATAAAATCTTTTCTCCTTTCTCCATCTCCATTCTATGCTTGGGATTTTGTGCGTGCATGTACCAAAAATCCTGGAATTTTATTCGCGGGTCTAGAGTGTGTTTGATCACTCTTGTTTCCTTGTCCGGGTTGTGTATGATCAACCCTGACCTATCACCAGATTGTGTTTGATTAATCCGAGGCCTTTTTCCGAATTGTGTTTGATCAATTCGCAACTTTTTCAGATTGTGTGTGATCAATCCGAAGAACAAACCATTAAAAGCATTGTTTGTGACCTCGATGTACTCACATTAGCAATAATTAATGCCTTGAGAATTTTTTCGAAGTTATAAAACTATTCTCCTCTTATGGTTCGTATTGATTTACAAACAAGATGTACATTTTTACATCGTCCTTAGAAGCATGGCATATTTACAATCTACATGGTTAGATTGTGCCGTTTTGGTCTCTTCCAAGTGAAGATGACGCACGGCCTTGCATCCTCAAGGAGGATCGCCAATGTGTTTCTGGTTAAGTCTTCTACCCTATAGCGGATTTTCCATAATCAATTGTTCAACTAGGCTCATCCAAGCTCAATGTGATGTCTTAGAATTGTCTAAAATTAAGGAGATAGTGGTTTCAAGTGTGTCTCGCATACCGACCTTCCACGGACATGCCTGGTCATACTGACTTGGAGTTACAGAAAGCTTTTGATTTTGGATCCCCCTACGCTATTAAACCAATTGCTGTCTTGCAAAAGACGTTGAAGACTTATCAAAACTGGAAAATTATCATCATGATCTAATCCTCTAGGTCCTCTAAGTTAGTTTATGTTCATGTCAGGGAGCTTTTGCTAACTAGTCATGGAGTTTACGACCTTAGAACGATCGAAAGGACTTGGTTTTGATCATACACACGTCACTTTTGGCTAAGGCAAAAGTCTACACGCCACCTACAAGCTTCATAGCTTCGTACATGTCAATTCTGCGAAAAACAACAATCTGTCCCTTCTAGACAGTCAACTTCGTTTGAGCTTTGTGAATAGCTCCAGACGAATCAGATAGTGAGCTTTATATCATTGGAAAGCTCTATGAGTCTAGTTTTCAGAAATTTTGGCGGTTTGTCCATATCTATTTTAACGAAGACGTTATGGCTGTTTTATTCATTTTGCGCGGAAATTTTTATACACTCTCGGGATTGCAGCTTTTCGTAGCTTCTTTCAATCCTTCTAAATGGTTCAAGTGAAACTATTAACTCTTCTATCTACTCATTCTTGTAGATATGTCTCATCGAGACATTGAGTGCTTCGCAGATAGTGGAACTATCCATCTAAGGAACTGGCAACTATCTTTAGATTTTGTGCCCTTGTAAATCTTCTGTGACTACAATGATTGAATCATACCGGTCATTCAGGGACCCGGTTTAGATTGAATCTTGATGCCTCGTAGCACCATAATCAACGTCACAGATGCCCTCTATGCATTGAGAGGAAACCGAACCATGTTGAGTTTTAAAGACATTCATGCTAATAGTTTTCATTTGAAAACACATTATGAGAATGAACAATAATTCTTTTGTGTATACATTCTCATGAATGCGGACTAAAGCGCATCTTGGAGAAGTTCATGGGTCAATCTAGTGGACTGTATGTCACTACGATTCGAATATCGAATCTCATATTGTCGCCAAACATGATATTTGGGACACCGACTCATATAGGCTTTGGTTTGACCAAATCGGTCATCCTGGAAGAGATGGTCCAAATTTTGAGATTTTCTCATGGACATCCATTATTCAGCTCAAAACGAAGACATTTGAGATCTAGCATCACCATGAAGCATGGTGGTGACCCGGGGGACATTGATGTCACCCGAATACGACTCCAACTTCTTAGAGTCTGTCCGGTCAATTCCTCAAGCAATTGAGGTGCACCAGCCTTCCTTCGATATCGCATTGGCCCCCTGCAATGTTCATTGCTTGTTTTGAAAGCCTATTCTTTAGCTAAATTAGGAGTGAGACCCTCCTATGATAAATGACACAAAAGTGAACATTTCATTCTTACATCAAACTATGTTGATAGATACAACCAACTTGCGGACACCTTTTTATGCTTTATGGTGTTGGTTGAAGTGTTAAGACACTGGTCACATGTTACACTATTATCTACTGTTTATGCTGCTTATACTTCTACGAGCTCACTACCCATTATTTAAAGAAATGTATCGGGATGTAATTTGAAGTGTCTTGTACCCCATGTTCACATGCAATACGGTCTCACCGAGGCTACGACTAAGAACTTTAGCTTGTCGCTCAAACATTATTGATGCGTACCAATCTTTCTATTGCGTCTTGAGGCTATGCAATATTTACATGCAGCTTTACTATTCACCTAAGACCCACCATCATTGAATATTGTTGTACTACAACTCGTGACTGTGTACTAGGATTGACACGAAATTGCAATCCTTGAGTTCAGCAGGATTGAAACGGATCTCTAATCCTTGAGCTCGGCTAGATGTTATTTCTAGGTGCCAAATCGTAATGCCACTATGCACAATGATGAGTCATTTGAGATGAATAAGTTTCGGTTGGATATGAACCTCCACCTATAATCCGCATATGTAGAAACCTTGTCAGACGATCTCATTCACCGCTAAATTGCGAATTGTCATTTTGATGAGACAATATTCCCGCCGTTAGGGGGAGATAAAAACACAAGTGTTCAAGTGGAACGACGTGAATTGTCGTGGTTTTTCCCCACTAAGTCTCATCTTAATCCCAAATTCTTAAAGTGTTAAAGTGATGAGATCACATGCTGCAAATATGTCTGCAATGATTGATGTCCTACAAAAGGACATGGCGCAACCAAAAAGTGTTGGTCTTGACGCCATCACCATAGATGGTGAAATGATGATGCCATATAGTGGCAAAATTGGTGACATAAGGCCGTGTGGCTCCCCATAAGGAGGGAGGCCCTTAGGTTCGATACTTTCTCGCACTAGGAAGAAAGCGAGCTTGGCACAACCTCATCCATTGATCAATGATACTCAAATCTGTCTCACGAAGTTTGAATTGTGATTATCATTGGGGGACGCCTCAATGTCAAATCCAATCCATATAGAGATCTCTACAAGTATTACACTAGTGTACATGAGGATGTGGGATAATGAGTCTACTATCGAATCATCTTTCGTTGATGGATATCAACTTAGTTGATTGGCCTAATGGAAAGATGCGATCCAGCATTAACAAAGAGATGCGTCCTTGGGCAGGTGATGTCGACACCGTAAGCTAAACCCTATCAACTATGTCTTTGTTAGATAGCGTAGTGAGAACAAGAGCTTAGACTCACCTTATGGCGTAAGGTCTCTCACTAACACGCACTGAGATCGACTACGATGAGATATGCTCTCGTAATGGATGTCATTGAACTCCACTACTTTGTCAGTTTGGTAGTTTCCGAATAACTGAACATGCAGCCTATGAATATGGTCATAATAACATATCTATGGGATCATAGATATACATGAAGGTCTTAAACAGACTTCATTCATCCGAATCAAGTGTCTCTAGACCACAGAAGCACGCGTTTGTTAAAGGAATTGAAACGAACATGGACTCTACTTGATTTGGAAGCAGCGATATGGTGAATTATGCCTTTGCGTGTTTATTCCGGATTTACATGGACTCTTGATGGATCAAGAGATGCCCATATGTATCAACATCCAAAGAAAAAAATCTTGGGAAGACACAGTCTCGAAAAGGTACTCGATGACTGTATTGATGATGATTTTCCATCAATCGACTTAGACACTCTATAACTATTGAGGCTTACATATACTCTCATGATTAGTCAAAGTCTTTGCTCTAAAGAGAGATCCATTGTTTTGTCTAAAGTAAAATGACAAATATGTGTTAAGAGATGAAGATCTCATCTAAGTACAATAAGAAGCATCAATGTACTCAACACAATACAAAAGACTTGACATCTCATTTGCTATGAAAAGTTGTAAAAGTTAAGTGTAGCTATGCGCCCATGCAATGCCAATGTAATGACAGTAACTCCTTTTTCAATACTTAATGAAAGGTTGAGCCTTATTATATCCCTACATAAGAAAGACACATCAAAAGCGAAATCAGAATCTGTCAAGTTTCGCAGGGCAAATTCCACGGGACATATAGGAAATCTCACTTACTGAAAAATGGTGAAATTGGTACCATTTGAAATGTCTATGTGTCTATTTTTCAGGGGCACCAACCATTTGATCATAGCTATCATATTGAGTGAGTTATGGCCGTTTTCGTAAAGTATGATGAATCTGTCCGAGAATCTGATTTTGGCAAAACAGTCAACTTCGACGGGACTTTTTGAACAGCTCCTAATGAACTAGAATGTGTGTAATATACGGCTGGAAAGCTAAATGAGTTTAGTTTCCAAAACCGTTTACGGTTCGTTCATATGTATTTCCTAGAGGAAGTTACGGCTGTTCTAGTAACTGAAGGTCATGCTGCGCGAAAATCTGATTTCCTACACGAAATTATGTTTTGAGTTTACAAGTGGCCTTCCCCTCAAGATCTAACTGGAAAAGATCATGTTTGAGGACAATACGGTATGATTTAGTTAATCATTACCCAATGCCACATTTGAAGACATGTTAAAGAGCATGGTCATGCTAAGTTGTTGAAACTTCCGTGATTAGTAAGAATCAAGAAGAGCCCTATGATTGATATAATGATCAGAGGGAGGTATGAACTTCAGGGGGAGTCTAGCACATACATACATGTCACTATCAAATGTGAAGGGTGTGTTGTACTCTTTTTCTCCTACGATCAAGGTTTAGTTTTTCTCCCATAGAGTTTTTATGACTTGACGAGGTTTTTGACGAGGCAACAGATTAGCACCATCGGCATATCAGCACGCGGCACAAGGGGGAGTGTTCTAGGATATTTTGTATCTTTCTAGATATTCTTTATATGTGTCTTGACCTTATGCCAATAGGATATGTAGTTTGACTAGATCTATGTATTCATTTTCCTTACCTAATTAGTATTGTGTAATTCCCTATATAAAGGGCTCCTATCAATGAATAAGATATTATCTTTCACGATTCTCTTACTATCTCTTTGTCTCTACACTTTATCCTTCATCAGAAATAATATTCATTCCCAATACATTTTGGTGTAATTTTCAAAGCACAATAAATATCCCAAAAGGTAATTGGGTGAAGAAGACGAGAAATATATATATACATAGTCGGATGGTCGTCTCTCTCTTTTCTAAACCCTAGACCTCGACTCCTTGTAGGAGACGGAGCTTTATACATAGTTACGCCTCCATCTCACATCTTTGCCTCTCCCTCAAATCCAAATTTCAAAAATCCTCTCCTTCCCTTTCTTCAGTCCCAGGCCACAATTTCGATGGGCGAGCCTAGGGTTAGCCCCGGCCGACAAAACCGTCGGAAACGTATGTCATCACAGGATGCGAAGAAAGACGGCCGAAAGAAAGCTAAGGTCGACGGTGACCCAGACACTTCGGAGGTAAATAATCTAGGGATCATCTGGTTTGCTCCTTTGACTGTTTTGAGCAACAGCTCTATTACCTCTATCAAAAAGTTTAGAGAAACCCGTAGAATTAACCATTTACTAGGTACTGATGAGTTCCATTTGACTCGCAAGAGTCGACGGGATTTAGTTCAAGAGTCTTCTTCCAAGGTTGATGAGAATGATTTGCCTGGTTTGGTTTGTAATGATCTTTGTAATGGGAAAGAAAACTTATGCATCCCTGTTACAAATGAAGTTGATGACCCTCCTGTTGCTCCCGAAGAGTTTGAATATATCAGCTCCACTAGAGTTCCAAAAAAATTTGTGACTCCAGCGAGCGCTGAGGGATGTAATTGTAAAGGAAAGTGTACTGATACGAGGACTTGTTCTTGTGCTACTCTTAATGGCTCTGATTTTCCTTATGTTGGGAAAGCTGGTGGCGGCAGGTTGTTTGAGCCAAAGGCTGTTGTTTTCGAGTGCGGTCCGAACTGCGGCTGCGGGCCTATGTGTTTGAACCGCACTTCTCAGCAGGGATTGAAGTATAGACTAGAGGTTTACAAGACACCTGATAAAGGCTGGGGTGTTAGGTCCTGGGATTTTATTCCCTCGGGTGGTTATGTGTGCGAGTACACTGGTGTTCTAAGGAAGACCAGTGACCTGGACAATGTGTCTGGGAATGATTACTTTTTTGAAATTGATTGTGAGCATACAATGAATGGGATTGGGGTGAGGGAGAAGCGCCTGGGTGAAGGGCCGCCCATTGTAAATGGTCATATTGCCGGGGCAGATGGAGATGGCAAGTTATTAGAAGAAAGTGACCCCGACTATTGTATAGATGCTGCATCCTGTGGGAATGTTACTAGGTTCATCAACCATAGTTGTGAGCCGATTCTGTTTGTGCAGTGTGTCTTGAGTTCTCACCATGATGTTAAACAAGCTAGAATTGTCTTGTTTGCTTCGGAGAACATACCTCCCATGCAAGAGTTGACATATGACTATGGCTATGAGCTTGGTAGTGTCGTCGACACTGATGGAAGAGTAAAGGAGTTACCTTGTTGTTGTGGTACAGCGGACTGTCGAAAGCGTTTGTACTAGCTTTTGTGCAATGGTCAGATAGTATTGGTATTGAACCCGCATGTGTGCTCTAATTTCTCAATGGAAGCAGATAAAGAAGCTTCTGATGAAACACCTGAAGCCCCGATACTTGAAGACAAGGCATTATAGGAGAGTACAAGAAGGAGGCACAACTGGGAGTGAGTTCAACTGTGGATCTCTATCTATCTGTGAGTTCTTCTTATACTCATTTATAGAGTTAATAACCATGGAGAACAAAGAAGCAATTTGATCAATAATCATAAAGTACTTTAAATGCAAGACATTTGTTGGTTAATTAGTTTGGTTTTTCTTTAAAGTTAGGGCAGAAACATAGAATCATGAATGCAGATGCAGCATCATTATTTTGTAGATTTTAAGGCCTCACTATAATTTAAACCATTAATTAACCAATTAAGAACCGAAAATTATAGTGGAATAAATGTGAAATCTATGCTGCATGGAATCGGAAGCGAAAACGTGGAAGCGCGGAAACCGTTTTTTTCAAAATTTGTTGGAAGCGGAAACGTTTTGGAAGCGTTGAAATAAAATAAAATAATATATATATATATATACACACACACAAAAACGTTGCAAAACGAACATCCGCACTCGGCTTAAAGTGCGGACGTCCCTCCGTTCTCCACCGAACGGCTCTGACAACGGCGTGCCTCCACCCCAGCGAACTCCAGCAGCGTTCCCGGTCATTTTCTCTCCCCGGTGAGTCCGCCGAATTCCAGTTTTCAAGCGAGATCACCAAAAACTTCAAATCTAATTGATCTAGCCGGAAAACTGGAATTCGGCGGACTCGTCGGTGAGGGAAAGTGATCGGGAACGCTGCTAGAGTCCACTGAGGTAAAAACACGCCGTTGTCAGAGTCGTTCGGTAGAGAACGGATGGACGTCCGCACTTTAAAACGAGTACGGACGTCCGCATCAGAACGGACCCAAACACACATCGAACCGACCCTTCCAACAAGGGATTCTTTTTTTAGATGTTTTATAGGATATCCCGTCAGCCGTTAGATCTATTTTAATAACCCTCGACCACTGAGATTAGATTATGCTTTTTCAGCCGCTTTCAAGCCTTCCCGAACTCAAACGTCTGTAGTCACTTTACAGTGATGCTGATGAAGAATGATCGGAGTGAGAAAGATGAAGCTACATGTCTCTCAGCAAATGAAAAACAATGGGTCTTCTCCTCTGAATCTCTAAGAACTCTTAACCTTGCCCACATTCCCAATCTTTCAATTCCCAATTGCTTTTGAGTTTTTGTTAAAAGAAAGATCATAAACCATTTCGTAGGAATTACAGGTGAAAATAGAGAAGTAGAATTATGGAGAATTTCCGAACCGCCGCCGCCGTAACGGTCGCTGCCATGGACCTTCCCGCGGTGGCTGAATCGTCTAATCGGCCACAAACCAGCCCTTGTTAATTATTTCCCAAATAAAAAAACCCAGAATCCAAATTCAATAAAGATTGAATTGTGAAAGATTGAGAAGAAAAAAATCGAATCTTTGGATACCCATCAATGGATCCAAATCAGAGGAAGCTTTTTATGGGCGGGTTTCATCGAAGACGATATTGAACCTTTAAAAACTTTTCACCTTCTCAACTTCTCATGGGTGGAAGAGAAATATTGAACCTTGAGAGAATTTGAGAGCTTAATTGCTTGAATGGGTTCTGGTGATGATGGTTCAACCATGGACGCAGCGATGGTTTTGGGTAGTATGATGCAGAAGCCATGGTGGAGACTGGAGAAGTAGAGAGTTAAAGACCAAAAAAAATGATCTCTCGTTTGGAAAGGCTATATATATATATATAATTATATAAAAATAAATAAATAATAAATTGAAAGTCATTGTCAAATTCATAACAAAATTAAAGTCACTGGAGAAGAGAAAGACGAAGTCTATGTCGAAGTTAGAGGTAAAGTGCGACTATGGGAGATTGGGATCGAGGAGCTAAGTAAATCATATTAGGTTTTAATCAAAACGACCAATTTGTCCGCGCGCTTCCTTTCACCTTTAGTGGCGCTTCCGTAACGCTTCCAAAATACTTTTTTTTCCAGAATCTCAATTCCAAGCGCTTCGTAAGTGCGAAGCGTGATGAAAGGCAAGCTCTTGTGCTTCCTAGTGTGAAATAGAAATACGAGTTAGGATTCTTGAACTCTCGTCACATCTGCTGGCAGCTGGATTCACATCTGTGAAAGAGACTTGGTATAATGGATAGTAAGAATCTAATTTGCTAGCATTTCATATATATTGATGACACCATATCTTTCATATATATCTTAGAATCTGAATGGAAGTTTTGAATTTTGTACGTAGCTACCAACGTATTATTATTCTAGCTAAACAATACTGTTGTAGCATGTAATTCTTATACATGTCAGTGAGTTGTGCATTGTTGTTAGCTGTAGTCCCCTATTTAGATGAGGTAAAACCAGTCACACTATACGTAATTTCCAATCAAATGCAAATGCCAATATGTCTAGCCTCCTTAGCGTGTTTCACAAACTAGCTGCACTACCTGTCTCTGAACCTTCTTCATTGTCAATGCCACTGATGAGCAACCGCCCGGCAATATATTCTCATCCTCTATCATCATCTAATATGCCCTACACATAAACCAAGTCATCACCTGAAATGATACCAGAGAAAACAAACATGCTCGCTGGGAAGATGAGGTTTTGTGTTTTGGAGGATGATCGAGGTTCTGGCACTACTTTTACAAGACAGTTTTGGGTGGCGTACGTGGTTGTGTTTGGTTATGTACCATCCCCTAGCGCGGGAGTGACGCCATCGAAAAGCTATGTGCTGCTTCGGCATTGGGGACTCATCCTAGGAAGGCTTCAACTTTGTTTTAGGTCGTTTTTGACGTTTTTGGGTTGCGTTGTGCCATAAGTCACGTTGGCATAGGTTGTAAGTTTGTAACAAAAAGGTCGCCACGTCTGCTCCTTAGAGCACATGCAACAAAGGATTAGAAGGCTGGGTTATAGTGAGGGGTGGACAGAAAAATGAATGCAGTGGCTAGGAATTTATCTAGGTTAGCTATGAGTCCCAGCTAACCAGGGCAAGACATGGATCAATCCTCAGTCCATGAATTGGTCCGGGCTATCTGAAATCACGGGACCCGCATTGAATCATTCACACCTCAGCCCACTAGCTGCACACTCACGTGTGTTTCTCTGTAACGGGCAAAAAAGAACTGACACCACAACGGGAAAAAAAAATATAAACTTTTACATCGTGATCTAACGGCTAACATTTAAAAACAACGAGAACATAATTTTTTAATTAAAAAAGAGCTAACCCAACGGAAACATTCTGAACAAATTGAAAAACTAAAAAATCCTATAAATACCATCTTACTATTCTTCATTTTCCACACATCTATCTTTTCCTTCTTCAATTTATTTGTTCTTCTTTACCATAATATTCTTCTTCTATCCATCTCCTTCTTCAAATTATTTGTTCTTCTTTTTCATTCCCCAATCAACAAAATGGGTGAGTCGGGTAGTACATGGACCAAAGAAGAGGAAGTTCAATTGTGCGAATCATGGGTTGCGGTTACCGTATGTCCCGTCACCGGCAATCACCAAACCCTTCCAAGGTTGTGGCTCAAGGTTCGTGAACATTATATTGCAAATTGGACGGGATCAACCCCGGTTCGACCTTTGGCGGCTCTTCAAGCTCATTTTAAGCCTTTGAAGAAGATTCTCAAAGAGTGGCACAATGTGAGAAGTGAATAATAGATGATAATATCTGAGTGTAGAAGGAGGAGATGAATGAGATGAATGTGTGAATGTAGAATGAGTTTGAAGCTTATTTATTGACATTTTTAGAAGACAAACTGTTATCGTCTACATACGTGGCGTGTCGTGATTGACTTTAAATCCTATCTGAAATCATCTCAATTATTTCTGAAGATAACGATATCTGAAAAGGACACATGTTGTCCGTTCATTGGTATAATCTTATCGAAAATTTTAGATATTTATGAAAGATAACGATATTGATATGAGCACGTGTCCTTCCCACATTGGTCATTGATATCTAATATAAATAATTCTAGTTTAATTTCTTTATATATATTACATGAGCATCTTGTTTATAAATAAATAATTATTGAATTCAATAATAAAGTAAAAAACAATAATTGTTTATCATTAAAAAAACAATTTTATAAAAGGTGAATAGTACGTAATTGGTCTCTTTCTCGTTGTTGTATCGTCGAACCAAGGACCAATGACTGATTTGGATGAATGATGGATTAGCCCAGGTTGAGGATTGGTCCAACCCACTTAAAATGGGTGCATTTGCTTTTATAGTGAGAGAATGATCTTCACGTTCTATCTTAAAACTCCCCTGATCTAGTCTTCTTCAACTTGATAGAAAGATTTCCAAACATTTTTTTTTGAACCATAGACGTAAAGCTTTATTGATCATCAAATGTGAGGGACAACATGAACACACCTCACCCTCGATGGGCTACGTAAAAACCGAATTATGCAAAACGACTATGCTAGACTAAGCTAAGCCACATCTCTATGCCAACACACTACTTGTAGTGTGCTTGACTCAATTTTTTCGAGTCGGTAGTCTTAGATCGGAATAAGTAGTCCGATCTGTCTACTTGTATCTTCTTCTTCAAATTTGCAGTTGAGAAATTGGCGATGACTGTTTATGATGCATTGGATGTTGCATTTTTGACTGCTGCCTTGGGAGCCACTAAAATGATCATTGTTCAAGTTGTTCAGTGTTGTCATTTTCTTGATGGAATCACATGTATTATTCTTCTTTTTTCCCTAGGGATTTGCTCAATAGAAATGGCTGATGAAATAGAATAGGATCTTATATTTCTACACCACACGTCAGTTATGGGATAACATATTCCGCCGCCTGAAGTTCTCAAAATCATGGACTATCTTTTAATCATCTGGTCTCCAAATCTACACACCTCCTCTCATCAACAACCTCTCTATCTTGTGAATGGCTAACTCAACTACCATTTCTACACCGAAGAAACTCGTTCTATTCCTCAACAAATCCTTTCTTCTCTTGTGTCTCTGTCTCACAAGTACTAATTATCTTCATCCCAATAACCGCAGCTCTTCCTTACCAAATCAATCCACCTTTCTTCATGAAGTCATAGTTGATTATGGCTGCAGTAAAGTCCATGAACACCCAGATTCTGAAACCAAGTGTTTGTATGTCAAAAACCAAATAGGTTGCAGACCTGGTGGTTATTTAAACTATCTCCAAATTTTCTATTGCAATTTAGGCCAGTTCCCAATAATAATAGCCCATGTTGCGGTTCTACTTTGGCTTCTCGTTTTGTTCTACCTATTGGGGAACACAGCTGCCAATTACTTCTGCTCCTCCTTAGAGAGCTTGTCCAAAATCTTGAAGCTCTCTCCCACCATTGCCGGAGTCACCCTTCTCTCGCTCGGAAACGGCGCTCCGGATGTCCTTTCGAGCATCGTTTCATTCACGGGATCAGGTGGTGATGGTGATGTCGGCCTAAACAGTGTGTTGGGGGGAGCCTTCTTTGTGTCGAGCATTGTTGTAGGTCTTATTAGCATACTCATTAGCTCTCGACAAGTTTCGGTTGACGAGTCGTGCTTCATAAGAGATGTCATATTTTTCTTGTTCTCACTCTTCTCTCTTCTTGTCATCATAGTGATAGGTAGAATCAACTTGTGGGGATCCATTGCTTTTGTTGCTATTTACTTTGTCTATGTCGCTTCAGTCTCGGCCACACACATATACAGAGCAAGGAAACTAGAACAAGAGCCTCTATTGAGGCATGTCGACGAAGAAAAACTAGTTGTTTCTGTTCAAGATGATCATCATGCTGATAATGTCGATGATGATCAAGAAGACAAACAATATTCGTGTGTTCGTTATTTGGGGTATCTGTTGGAGCTGCCTCTGTCGTTGCCTAGAAGATTGACCATACCAGTTGTGAGCGAGGAAAACTGGGCCAAGCCATTTCTAGTTATTTCAGTGACTCTTGCACCAGTTTCACTCGCAGCTCTTTTCAACACACAGCAGAGTGAAAATGTGGGTTCGAGAACTAAATCAGTGGCTTACATAACGGCAGCTATTATTGGTTTGGTTTTTGGAACTCTTGCTTATACGAGCACGAAGAAGTCAGGGCCACCAAACAATAACAATCACTTGTTCCCTTTGCTTGTGGGATGGTTTGTGATGAGCGTGGCCTGGACTTACCTCACAGATGAAGAATTGGTGTGTTTGTTAGAATCGTATGGAAAAATATTGGGGATTAATCCTTCCATTCTGGGACTTACTATTCTGGCTTGGGGCAACTCTCTGGGAGACTTGATAGCTAATGTGGCCGTGGCAGCTAACGGTGGAGCTGACGGAGCTCAGATTGCCATCACGGGATGCTACGCCGGGCGGATGTTCAACACAGTGGTGGGAGTGGGGGTTTCGCTGGTTCTGTCAGCTTGGTCGGAGTACCCATCCTCATACGTCATCGCAATCGATCATTCTCTGTACGAGACACTGGCGTTTCTGATGGGTGGGTTGCTGTGGGCGCTTGTCATGTTGCCGAACAAGAACATGAAGCTGGATCGTTATATGGGGAGTGGCCTCATCGCAATCTACTCGTGTTTTCTGTCTCTCAAGCTAGCCATGCTCCTGCTCTAATCATCAATATGTAAATTCCATTAATTCATGCAGCACTACAAACTTACGTACCCCATGCACAACTGTATGCAATTCATTATATCATATTGAACCGCTCAATATTTTGTTTTTTTTATATATTAAAAAAAAAACTCGAAATTGGCCACCTACACAGTAAACACATTTGTGTGTGATTTGTTACCGAGCAAAACCAAAAGAAAGAGTAACTGAAATTTGTAGCTGATATATACTTGGATAAAAAAAAAATTAAAAATATAGCTCTACAAAAAATACAAAAGATTGCATGAACAAAAACAATAAAAAAAATAGATGGATTCATCAACTAGCTTCGAGGTCATGGGTTTCTTTTATCTGTGTCTTCAATTTCAGGTTCCAAATGATCACAATGCATTGGAAGTATGGCAATTTTGATTCAGAGCCCCATGATTTTCCTGCAGTAAATAAGTAACCTGCTGCTGCTGGAGAGGAACATTAAGAGTGGGTTGGGTTTTGGATATATACGTACTGCTCGACACTGTTGGGATAGGATGTCTGTGGTATCTTAATTTGTTAGCCTCTCTGTGCTGTGTCACAAATAATTGCATTTCCATTTGGTTTGTTTTATCCAAAAGATAAACAGTTATTGAAAATGCAAATGCTTGCCCGTCACTCAAAAAAATGTCAACTCAGTCTTTGATTTCCTGGGATTGATCTCTTACTATGTGCACCACTGTCCGTCTTGAAAAGATAAAATATACTGATACATCTCAACTCCCAAATTGTACCAAAGACCCATTAGCATGAAACATTTTACTTCAAATAACCAATAACTAGTCACACGGAGGGTGGGAGAAGGTGAAAAAAGACTCACCAGAAGTGGAGGTTTTGACCACTCTTGCGGAGAAGCTGCACCAACTCTATATTTTCTCAAACGTTGAGTCAACACAGAATTAGTTCAGGATGCGTTATACCTCCGCAAATTTGCATGGGGCTGATCTTATACTGTGATGCCGAGTAGAGAGTGGTTTGAGTGAACTGTTAACTTAGACTGAACTAAGCCAAAAATAATCTTTGCCGACTTTAAGGAGCACAACTAGAAGTTCAAAGCTAACCCTTTCAACTCTGCCCCAATTGAGTAATCCTGGTGCTAAGTATACCTCATAGGAAAACGGATCAGGAATAGGCTGGCTACTTTGCAGGAATCAGGAATCTTCCTGTTTCCCAATTCTTTTCTGATGCAACTGGAATAGCTACGACTGCATTTTGTAATCAATCACCAGTTCTTAGTGTTCCAGCAGGGTCTAAAGCAATAAAACATTTGCGTCAGATTTCCTCACTCCTCTCTTTATGGTTCTACATATTGCTGCCTTTCCCAAATCCGAATTTTAAGAGCGATCATAACTAGTAGACCTCTCACGGTGACGGGACTTGTGCCGCTTGTGAGAACGGTCATCTCTATCCCTAGAGCTCCTTTTGTGTGAACGCTTTTCCATGTCCATAGATCTCCTACTGCGATGGAATTCTTCGGTCTCAACAGCGCTCCTTTTAAATGTACGGTCCTCCCGATCCATAGATCTTTTACGAAACGATTCTTCCTTATCAACATGACTGCTTTTGGGCATGCTTTCTTCCCTATCACTGGACTTTCTGTGAGTACCTTCTTCTCTATCTCTAGAGCCCCTACTGCGATGGTGTTGAGCTGACTCATCAGAGCTCCTTTTGGATGAGTGATAATCACCATCCATAGGCCTTTTGTGAAACCTGTCGTCCTTATCCACAGGATTGCTTTTGCGTATGTTCACTTCCCTATCAACTGACCTTCTGCGAGTACCTTCTTCCCTATCTACTGAGCTTCTTTTTCTTCTAGGTGGTGATGGGTCCTACAAACATATATCAAGAAACTAAGAAATGATGATGTGTGATAGAAGTTTCTGGATTGAAAGGTCTACATTGCTTTGAACGTATGCTATTTTAGGCGGTAGATGGGGGAAATATGTGAAACTAATGAGATAAAAACGTGTGTCTGCAATTTATATGTTGCTTAATATTTTGGTTTTAGCTCAGGTTATGGTTAAGCAACTTAGCATGCACCTCATTTTCAAGGAGGTAAATGAATAATAAAGGTCAACAAGGAATACCTGATGCCGGGAAATGTATCGTCCTTCTGGTATAGGTGGGATTCCAAGTTTCTCCAGATCATCATATGGGATACGACTGGTCAAAGAGAAAACGGTAAGTCCATCTAGTTATTAACATAAAATGTAATAGTATAATGCAATTGTCCCTTAAAAAGAAAGGAGAGGCTAACAATTTTTATTTGTGATACTGTGCGTACTAAGCACATATTTTCCTGCCACACCTAAGGGTCTAACAAATATCAAGGGAATTGATGTAGAACAATGGCCATGACCTTTCATGCATTGGAAGTTTAACCACTTTACACAACAAATAAGGGAATGACTGAGTGAGGAATCATACATGGGAGCTTGAAATGGTCTTTCTCGTCCTCCAAAACGAAGTTGTCCAGATTCCTTCTTACCACCAAAACCCCCTCCTGAGAAGAAAAAAAAATATTTGAACATGAATTGAATCCATGTAGATAGCAACTTACCAGTAGAATGAGAAATGTTAACTGACCTAATCGTCTAGGAATCCATCCTGGCATCAACTGCTGCCTATTGCAATCCACGATAATTTCATAATCATCAACAAGGGAATGATGTGCTTCCTGCAAACAAACAGATACTAGTTTCTTAATATTGATCAAATGAATTGCATTCTTTCATCAATTTACTCATCCATCAAATGATACACATGACAACGATACAAACAATCAGTAACCGATACTGGACAATCATGACAGGCGCTGATGCAACTAGAGCTTTGAGGTTAAAAGACTTCAAAGTCCTCTTTTCCCCCACTTTGTTAACTAAACTCATTTGAAGACCTGAATGTTAGTCAACCTTCCCAAATTTTATCCCACACTTGACCAAAAAGACCATTCCAGAAAGTGATACCCGCTTCCATCAAAGAAGGAAGGCACCACCATCAATATTACAGAAGTTACACAAGTTCTATCTTTACCTAGAAAATCAAGCTACTATGAGATGTGTAAAATTACTTTACAATAGATAACCACTGTTTGTTTATTTTGATCATCAAGTTAGTATTATGTACTTCATCACAAAACTAGCAAGCGCACCCAATTCAAATAAACATTGTTAGAGAAGGAACAAGTGCATGATTATAAACACTTTCACCAAACATGAAAGCAAGTGTTAAAGTAGAGTTCCCCATCCTATTCGGAAATAGTTACATCAAGTTGGTGAGATGGTGTACCTTGTATGCACGCCGCATCTCCCTCTCGGTTTCAAATTCAACAAAAGCATAGCCACGCGAGGCACCGGTCACTGAAATGAAAGGTTCCAACCAAGTTTATAACATGTACCTCAATCTCTCATAAAGGTACAATGCTGTTACTTCCAACAATACTAAACATGGTGCAATCACTAATGTGAAAGCAAAGCTTACCAATATGTCTAACCAAACGCAACTTCTTAACTCGACCATACTTGCTCATAGCCTGAAACCCCAAAATTCATAACTCATGATTAGAGCAACAAATTTCAGTGTACCGAAAATAATTGAAGAATTCGAGATAACCTGGCGGAGGGTGTCTTCGGTGGTGAGGTGAGAGAGGCAGGCGACGAAGAGAGTGCAGTAGGGGTCGCCGATGAGCTTAGGATCGCCGGAGGAGTCATAGAGGGCGGCGGAGGAGCAGAGCCAGGCGCGGTAGACTGCGCTGTCGTGAGGGAGAGTGTCGGTGCCGTCGATGCTTCCGGCTTGGATGGGATGGTACGTCTCCGCGTAGAACACCGCCTCCGTCTTTCTCATTCTCCCTCCTTCTTCTTCTTCTTCCTCAAATACTGTACTCTCTCTCCTTCTATGATCGAGACACAGACTCACGTGCACAGCACGTGATAGACCCGAATATAAGACCCGACCCGAAAGTTTTTTTTTATGTAGTATCTTAAATTTTGTTTTTAATGACTTAAACTTTGTATTTTTGTAAATGTGTTAACCAAAAAAGAAAAGAGGGTGTGTGGATTTCAATTTGGGGTGTTTCGATTTCACATTAAAGTTACAAAAAAACCTCTAATACAAGTTACAAAGAAAAACCTCTAAACCATAATACAACCTACAGTATGGAAGTCAAAACTGAAAGCAATAAAGACATAAAGAGGGAGATTGTGCTTATTTCGGATGTCAAATGATCAACATTTGCGACAACGTCAGCAAGAAAATTTTCTACTCACCAAATATGTCGAGACTCAAGTGAATCGAACAACTTACTTAGGTATCGAATATCATTTGTCAAAAATTATGATTCTCCAAGGAGTGGTGCAGACCCGAAAGTGATAATTGACTCTTCATTTTAATACCAATGACTAAAAAATCAAATAGTATACCAAATATTTTGGGGAAATTTCCGTTTTTTTAGCCAAACGATATATCTTAGACATACCATAAATATATCATCTGAAGTTTTCGATATATTAGGAAATATCACGATGAATGGTGAAATATACGAAATTCGGGAGAAAATCTCTCCTTTTTGGTTAACTTTGAATATTTTGGACAAAAATCTAAACACAATCTTGGAGAATCGAACCTTGATTAACCAAAACCACATGAAACTCCTCAACCATCCCTACTAGAAATGTATTTGGTTCACTTCATGTACATTTATATACATATACTCTATATAAATTTTCACCTTCTTTCCTCGAAATTTTATCAATATCGATATTTTCCCGATATTTCCATCGAAATGTCCAATTTTCGGACATTCGAAATTTCCACGATTTATATATATATATATATATATATATATATATATATATAGCCTTCTAGAAGAATCATTGTTAAATTAGGTCATGCTTGGAGGAAAAGTTGACACAGAATGTGTCCGTACTTCTTTTGTGAACAAACTTAGCACAGACAGACCATAGCGGCAGATGCATTGAGCAGGATTATCCTCATGGAACTACATGTATGGTTTTAATAAGAATGAAGTTGATTTTGGTGTTGATGACTAAATACATGTAGTTATTTATGGAAGATGATGCTGCATTCGACTCTTGAGAACAACCCGCTGGTTGTGTTACCAAAACACTTTTCACACTGATGCCTTCTTGCAAGAAGCAAAGTGATAATCTGTTACTCATCACCATGAAGTTATATTTTTGATGTATATTGAGTATGTTTTTGGATAAGGCAATGTTATGTCACCTTCTCGAATCTCTACCAGTTGGTGGATGAATCTCTTGAGATTTGACTCATGATTCTTCTTTTTTCCCTTTGTGATTTGAAATGTACGAGTCTGTTTCTTCCAGTTAGCTACCAACAGAGCGATCATTACAACTAGTCTTGTAATTTTAACAGACAGCTATACTCGTAGTAAAAATTTCAGTCGGTAACATTGAACTATGCTTGAATTACTTGGGACAAGGAACTGTTGTTTTGTTTTGCTCATGTGAATGTTCTACTGCGTAGGATAATGTAGTCTTCTTATGTCATAGATCTTATGAGATTAACAGAAGAATGCTGATTTTTTTTTTGGTCAAGAAAGAATGCCGATTTGAACTTGTGAGTTTGGGACACTAACGCACATTGCTACATTTGTTACTTGATTTGATTCGTTGATTATACATTACATAACTGAAAAGAAGTGTTGTTGAACGAATTGATGGGTCGAAATTCGAGTGATGGGTCGAATGCAACCTTCACAAGTAATCATCCTCTCATCTTGGTTCTTGAACCATCTCTCGGTGACCATTAACGAGTAACGAGTGCTGATGACTGAAGTGTTCTATCTCCCCAGCATCACCAAACTCATCATCATCATCAGCAGAGAACCCGCTTGGGTTTTCTTCTTCCCGAGAATACTCAAGTATCATGCATGTAGTGTGGGAAACATAGCCAAAACATTCGTGACAATGATAAACAACGTCAGACTTTTCTGACGCTAGTGTTTCAGGCGTCACAAAGCTGGTTCTTGGGGTAAATGTCTTCAAGAAACCAGGTAAGCTTGACGCGATGTTGGTGCCCTGTCGCGCGGTAATGCAGCACATTCCCTATAGGAGCAAGTCCACCCTTAGAGCAAGAAGAAGACCCAAAAAAAAAAAACCAAGTCCATGAAAAAAATGATAACCCAACCTTCGTTGGGTCAAGACCTGAGTCAGACTCATGACCCAGGCAAAGAAAAATGGAGGCATTCGTTGACACATCAGCCCAACAGCTGAGGCCCCCCATGCAGAATCCCACGTGAAGAGACAGAACATATGCAAGAGAGACCCGCGTATTGATACAGACCAATGGAAACACGCGTGAAAGCGCGTTTCTCTCTCTTTTTTCAAACCCAACGGTCGTCCAATCTGGACCATTGGTTCACTTAAAAAAAGTCAAATTGAACGGCTCACGAAATTGGACCGTTTTAATGCAACGGTCAAAAGCTTTAATTAATTAATTTGAAGAGAAAAAAAGCTGATTAAAGAACAAACGGTTAGAAAAAAATTTAAAAATTTATACAATTCCCTATAAATACATATCACCCTGCTATAATTTTTTCACCCTACACAAAAAATTGTGATCCATAGTTGTATCTCTTTTCTTTCATTATCCTGTAACTTCGATCTTCTTTATTGTTTTAATTCATGGTCGGTGGATCTACTTCTAATAGAAAACTTTAAGAAGCTTTCCATGTACGCTCGACTCCATGTACGCTCGACCTCATTTAAACTTATCATACATACTAGGCATTTAAAACCAAATGACCCAGAAAAAAGTTATTTAAAAACGTTAATGAGTGGACAAAAATAACTTAAACAATTTAACAAAATACGTAATTTAAATACTTTCTCATGTTCAGTTTTAAAAACTTAGATGCACACAACTTTCGTAAATCATATAACTTAAATTCTAGAAACCCAAAAAAAAAAAGGACAAACCAACCCCACTGGTTAATCAAATATATAACTGAGAAGAATAAAATAAGAGAAAGAGTTATTACTATGTAAAAGGAACCTCCTAGGCTCGGGTCGGTGCCTCCCAGGCTATAATAGCGTTTCACGCTAAGTGCTCTACTCACCTATAGTGAGGACCGCTAATAATGACTAGCTAACAAATAAATATAAATAACGATCGGTTGCCTCCCAGGCTATAATAATGTCTCACGCTAAACGCTCTACTCACTTATGATGAGGAATATAAGTGACCATATATTACGGTGATTAAAAACATACGAAATCACTTAAATCCATTAAACTTCTCTAAGATCATATGAATGGTACGGATCCCAACCGTACTTGAAAATTATCAAAAGAAATTAAAATAAACTCGATGACGTGTCCCACACGTCAAAAATATTCTCAAGTCCATAATTATAAGCGAGATTTAATTATCAAATATAAATTGTAAATAATTTCATAATCCGAAAATATTCGCTAAAAATATTCTCAATGTCAATTTCAATAATCCGCAAGTAAATGAGAAAAATATGAATAGAGAACTCCCGAAAATCTCATTTTCGGTAATCTTTTAAAAATCTCAAAATCATCAAAATAACACCGATAATAATTAAATCCGGAGTCATAAAGAATATTAAAACTCAAATACCAACTTTATAACCCGAGCTCAAATCCATAAATCATGACCAACCATTAATCAATGCTTCAAACTCAAATAATTTTCAGGATTCTCTCATAAACCGAAATTATAATATAAGCTCGGAAAATAAAATAATAAATTATAAAATCTTGCATGCATATTTATTTAAAACCAAAATGTCCACTCATAAATTTAGGCATAAGCCCGACGATATCTGCAACGCCATACGTGTGAGGTCTCCATGAATCCTAAAACCATAAGCATAATTAGAACCACATTCCGATTTTGGAAAAATAAATGCTTTAATATAACACCCCGAAAATCTTCCGCCTAACCCACTACCCTAGCTAGGGTTAAGCTTATCAGATTCATACCAAACTCCAACCACAACCTCACTTCATCGATTCTAGCACTTTAGGACCATATCCAAGTAAATCAAATGGTCAGATTTTCATTCTAACAACCATCAAAATTCTCAATCTTAGAAAAATCTCAAACCTAACTAAAACTCTTCTAAAAATTCCAAACTTCACCTCATTAAACTCCCCTCAGTAACACAAACTCAAAAACATGAAAAACTACCCAAAAGTGACGCCGCCGGCAGCCCCTACTAAGGCCACCTCCGATGCTTCCCAAAATTTAACACAATAATCCTCTCAACACGCACAACAACTTCCATAACTACCACAAAGTCTAATTCTAAGCCTAACTAGGGTAATCGAACCAAAACAACAAAAATCTCAATTTATTCCTAGAATTTCAAATGTCTGATTCTCCTTACCTAGCTCAAGATGGATTGAAACCTTTTGAGGGTTTGCTACCCGAAGAGAGACCTTCCAAACGGGACAAGAAACTCCGACTATGGTGGCCGGAGAAAGAAGTTCCGGCGAAAACTCCACCGAGCACAACCGCGTCTTTGCAGCCCGATTTCTCCTTCACGACGGCACGATTCCACCGACCAGCTACCCAAAACGATGGAGGAGGAACTAAGCTTCAAATACCGACCGCTACAGTGGCCTAACTTCGCCGGACGGCGGCGAACAGAGGTGGAGAAGGCGCCGGTTCAGGAACCGAGCGGGAGAGAAGAGAGAAGTGAAAGTGAAAATCTGATTCACTTTTGACTTTTCACCTTTGGCCCCTTTTATTCCTACCTTCTCGAAATAGTAACTTCAGTTTTTAGACCGCAAATTCTTTATACGAACTTCGTTTTTGACGTGTCACATATCTACGAACTCCGTTTAACATCCTCCACAACTTTAATGAAGAAAATTTTCCCAAATTCCAAACGAAAGAAAAAGTCAACTTTTGGAGTCTTAAATAGTAAACGGTTACTTAAAACGGTAAAAGGTCAAAGTAACCCAAAAGTAAATAACCGCAAATTGACTTAAGAATCGGGATGTGACAATGTCACCGGGGCCTAGAAAATATTATTGACGGTTAAGACAAAAAGAGATAGCGGATAGGTAAGAAAACATCACTAGTGGATATTCTCACGCATCCTTCCCCGACGGATATCCCTAAACACCTTTTCCCAATGGATTTCCTCAAACACCTTTCTTTAGTGGATATCCACAACCATTTTTCCCCGATGGATATTCTCCACAACCACCTTTCCCCAGTTATTACTTTCCTCAACCACCTTTGACCGGCTACTCGACCAACCCAGTAAATCTTAATAACCCATCAAACACCGATTTCTTTTGTAATGAAGATGTCGATAATTAGAGTTAGAAATTTAAATTATTGTATTTTTTTTCTAGGCTTGGCCTGTCAATTTAAGTCATGTAATAAATTAATTAATTTTAATGTCATTTATTAAAATTTATTTATCACATTTTGTATAATTTCAATATGTTATTCATAATTTTATTAACACATAAAATCATTATTCACATTCAAAATACCTAATATAAAATTCAATAAACAGTCACTGCCACCACGTGGCAACCCATGTCTCGCCTATGACCCAGGCCCAACTTCCCAACAAAGACCCAGAGGGTAGACTTGCTCTACTCATGGGGAAGAGTGATTACGTCAGGATAGAATATGCAACTATAGGATCAACCAGTCTTTGTTTTCATTCTGTTGACATAGGCATAATAAAGTTGATTTCAAGTTATGACTTGGCAAGCACAGTTATGAATTTATTTATTTATTTTTAGGTAAATAATAGAACTGCAGATGATATTGTAATACCAAACTTCAACACTCTTTCTAACTTGAGAATATTTCAAATTCCTTGTAGACTAATTTGTCTATGTGCATAATTTTTGACACATATACCATGTCTTACTAGGAAGCTTATGTATGATGGTATCAGATAGATCCACATTCAGATGCAATCACACAATCACCAGCTAGCATCAAACATATACACATGCACAAAGATATTGCTCAACAACAAATATTTGATGATTCATATCCCATTAATGAACATTCAGTAGCTTAGCTGAAGAACCAATTAAAAAGAAATGCTGAGGAACCAAGTCATTCTTTTCACCCAAAATAAAAAATAAAAAAGTTGATACTAAAAACCTACTTACCAGTTCTAAAATTTCTAATGAAATACGCAGCAGTTGCAACAGCACCTCCAACAATTGCATCCGTCAGAATTTTGTCCTTGTTGTTCTTATTCACTGCAGACATCACAGCCCCTGTCACTGCACCCGCAATCAAGGTATTCTTCTGCCATAGTGAAGAAACAAAAACTTGCTGACTGATGATTAACATGGACTTCAGAAAGTAAAGACTTGAATGATTCAATACACATGCCACCAGAAAGAAATCTATAATAGTTGCAACCTCATGTCTCAAATGTCAAATCTAATCTTGGGATGAATCAGGAGTTTAGGTATACATATAGGATTGAAACGAAAGGAAATAGAATACACGTAATACTACGGTCCTTTCACTAGTAAAAGGAAATCCTAAAACAAACAATTATGAAAAATTATGACTAACTGAGGATCCATGGTACATAGGTAGAATTTTAATATAAAAAAAAGTGCAGATTCGGAAGCAATCTCCTAAACCACAAATTCAGAATCAGAGGGTACAAACTTATATGAGCATTGCGACCAATCAAGGTATTTGAGGACCATAGGAGTTTCAAGTTGTAAAGTACAAACTATATCTTTAGTGTATAAACTGTTCATATATAGTAAGAGCAACAATCTGCAGTACACATACCCAGTCACTTCTGTCACGCACGCTTTCTAGCCCATACTCTGTCGTCACAAAAAGTCCAGCTGTAGTTCCTGTCAGTGCAATCAAAGTCATTGTCCATTTGGACCATTTTGCAAAAGGAAAGACGCTGAAGCATGACTTGCATAACTTAATCTCATACATAAAAGTTTGTTTACAGTTAAACAACCCAACTTACCCCAGTATACACCTTCTTCACCCATTCTCTTCAACTACAGAACAGTATTCTCGATTAGCAACATCGAAAACTTACATTGCATAAAATCGATTGAGACACTGAAACATGATTTAAAGTAGCTGCTAGACACTAGTTTCATTAAAATCATATACTTAGATTCAGAAAATGAAATGCTGAAATTCTGTTATGGGTTTACTCACAGTGCACTCAAAGTCGTGACTTGAAACGCTCCCTGCAAAAAAAAAAGTATCGTAATCAATTGGTAACTTAGTCATGAACTTTCATCATTTCAAGCAAATTAAGTTCTTCAACTTTTTCCAGTGTCAAATTATTCTGGGTATTTCTTGGTAAAGGAATAAAATGAAAAATAAAGTAATGGGCATACCTCTTTGGATGGCATAGTAAGTACCCTCCGCAGCAGCTTTGGTAGCAGCGATCTGAACCAAAACAAGACAAACCACGAGAACTCAGAAAAGAAAAATTCGACATTTACATTCGGTGGAGAAGAGAAAGAGAGAACACATACAGTTGCACTCCACAAGAAAGCATCGGTAATGTCATTGAGCACTGGACTACCTGCCACGTCATCATTCCGGCGACTCATCTTCCTCAGCTTATTACAGACCCCCTTGGGTTTTCTGTAGGGCTTTGGTGCCATTTGGCTTGTGCCAACTTTTAGGATTTTCACTCTCATCATTCAAGTATAACTTAATTTATTTTTGAGCACACTACTTTCTAGAAATATCACTTCAGTCCCTGTCATTAGATCCTCAATTACACACTTTTGAAATTCGCTACTTCTATTGAATTTTGGAACACTCAAGGCAGAATGATTCAAACTTGTACCTCGAGAGACATATGACATCGTTTATAATAGATCTTTGATGTAATAAGAGGCTAAGAGCAATGTAATTATATTACTTCAATTGTTTTTTTTTTTACTTTTACTTTTACCCAAATAGTGTGCTAGAACTTTAGAAAGGTGGACTCAAACCTCTGTGCAGATCTCCAACTTTGCATGCATATATATAGATCAATTCCTCAATTGAGTCATGAATTTGCTTGAACTTCAAAATCACGACCAAATCATTTTACTAGCACACCCCAACTTTCCAGTCACAAACTTGGTCAGATCAACAAGAAATTAGCACTACCAAAAATTGGTTCTTGGGCGACGAAAAAAAAAAACCGGGCGACGATTTTTTTTTTCGTCGCCTAATAGGGCACTTAGGCGACGATTTTTTTTTTCGTCGCCTAAGTTTACTCTTAGGTGACGAAAAAAAAAATCGTCGCCTAAAAATAAATTTCGTCGGCCAAAATATAAACTAGGGCGACGAAATAATATTTCGTCGCCTAAGTTTTTTATCCTTAGGCGACGAAACTCAAATATTTCGTCGCCCAAGATGTTTTAATTCTTAGGCGACGAAAATCAAATATTTCGTCACCCAAGATTCTTCTATATATTGGAAGTCCAGGATAGAAGAATGAAAACTTTGAAAATTTGAAACATAAATTTCTCTAGTTGTTCAAATCGTTCGGTGTTGTGGAAACCTGTCCATACATAGTTTGTGGAGCTACTCCCAGGTACGTACATATGCATATATATGCACATATATATATATATGCATATGTATATATTGATTTTCAGTTTTATTTGAGTTGAATTAATGATATATATATATATATATATGCATAGAGTTTGTTCCAAGCTGAGTAAGGGGCCGTTCTGTCATAGATATGGTTCACAAGTTTGTTTAACTGGATCTCAAGATCACAAACTGACCACTCTTCTCGGTGAAGGGGTCGATAGGGGTTCGCCTCCGTGATCACAAACGAGTCCTGCCTGGTTCCTGTAGGGGGTTCGCCCTCCGTGACATTGACACTTGCCTTCTGAAACCACGGAATCCGCTCGAACTAGATATATATAATTAATAATTAGTATGTTGTATTATATTAATATATATATAAAAAAGATATGTTCATTAAATATTGATTTATATATGTGCTATTTTCAGGATATGGATAAGAGTTGGATTTCTCTTCCAAGATATCACAGAAAATATGCTGAAGGAGTTTGGGATTTTATGCAATATGCGCAGGCCAATGCTGACGGGAGTGGCATGTTCTATTGCCCGTGCAAGATGTGTAAGTGTCGCAGTGATATGCATCGATTTCCGTTTGATACAGTATGGGACCACCTGAAGAGTAACGGATTCTGGGAACGTTACACATGTTGGATATATCACGGTGAAACCTCATCACGCCCGCATGATCATGGACAGTTTTATCATACGGGCAGTACATCCAACGATCCAACAACGGCCTTCATCAACGAGATGTTTCCTCATGACAGTGGTGTATGCCCTGAACGACAGGACATTCCGCAGGCGCCGATGCAGGCCGTCCCTAGAGGTGTCAACAATGCCGGTATAGCCAAGTACAACAGACTTATTGCTTTCCAACAGACCCCTTTGTGCCCAGGTCATGAGAAGACCGTTCTTCAGTGTGTGATGGAGGTGATGCATATCAAGGTTGACACAAAATCGACCGTGACGGCTGTTGATAGGTATCTACAGTACGCTGCTTCGCTCCTGCCCGACGGTCATCGTCATCCCACCACGCATCATAAGGTCCGTCGTATCTTGAGAGATCTCGGGCTTTCCTACATCAAGATCCATGCATGCAGATATGACTGCGTTCTATTCTGAGGTAAAGATGCAGACGGTAATGACCTTGAAGGCCTTCATCGTTGTCTGGTATGTGGGACCGACAGGTATAAGCGGACTCCCGCAGGTAACAGGAAACCTGTTAAGGTACTTCGCTATTTCCCGTTGAGGGATAGGCTGGAGCGGTTGTACATGTCTTCAAAGACGGCCGAAGCTATGAGATGGCACGCTGTGAGGGAGGTGCATGACGAAGACCTCATGGTACACCCTGCTGACGGGGAGGCGTGGAAGCATATAGACAGAGAGTTTCCTCATTTTGCTTCAGAGGTGAGGAATGTGAGGCTCGGGCTGTCATCCGACGGGTTCAACCCTTTTGGGACCATGAGTCTTTCGTACAGTATATGGCCGGTCATTTTGGTGCCTTACAACCTTTCTCCATGGATGTGCATGAAGAAGGAATACAACATGTTGACCTTGTTGATTCCGGGGCCCGGTTATCCAGGTATCTACTTTCCCTTCATATTGTATATATTGCTGTTGGTTCAATTTTTTCTCCATTTATTGTTTTTGTTCTATATTGTTGGTCATATATAGCCGTTATCTGAATTTGTTGTGGTTGTTGTTGTTGTTATCCAGGGAAGTGTCTCGATGTGTATATGAGACCGCTGATTGAAGAGTGTAAATTGCTTTGGGAGGTTGGTCATCCCACTTATGACTCCCACAAAAATGAGATGTTCCAGATGCATGCCATGATTGTTGGTACCATCAGTGATTTTCCTGCACGTGGGATGTTGTCTGGCAACGTTGTTAGGGGATACAAGGCTTGTCCTGAGTGTCTTAGCTCCCAGGGGTGCAGCAATCATTGCAACAAGATAGTCCGGATGGGTCACCGTGCTTACCTACCACATGATCACCCATGGCGGATAGATACCGGGGCATTTGATGGGACCGAAGAGAGAGGTGTGGAGCCGCATAGATGGTCGGGGGAAGAGATTTTAGCAGTGCTGGATGAGTATGATTTTGGGCAGCTCAGCAATCATCCTGATATTGTTGCCAGAATACCTGAAAGACCAGACAGGTACAAATTCTGGACACATAAGAGCATATTTTGGGAACTCCCGTACTGGAGTACGCTGTTGATCAGACACTACCTAGATGTGATGCACATAGAGAAGAATGTCTGCGACAGTGTGGTAGGTACAGTGCTCAACTTGGAGGGGAAGACGAAAGACGGTCCTAAGGCACGCGTTGATCTTAAGAAAATGGGAATCATAAAACATCTTTGGCTGAAAGAGGGGAAGAAAAAGATGCCTTTGGCTCCTTACACCGTGAAGCCTGATCAGAAGACCCAGATCTTAAGGTGGATGAGTTGTGTGACGTATCCCTCAGGCGTTGCAGGAAATATAGCCCGGTGTGTGAACTTGCGGGAGAATAAGATATACGGCTTGAAGAGTCATGACTGTCATATTATGCTACAACGTCTCTTCCCTGTTTTCATTCGACCGTTCCTTCACCGTCAGGTAAATTTGTGGTTAAAATTACGGTTAACCTGCCGTTGTTGGATTTTATATTAAATTTGTGATGTGTGGTTGGCCAGGTTGTGGAGCCGTTAGTAGCGCTGTCAAGATTCTTCATGAAGTTATGCACAAGGGAAGTGAGAAAATCCGATCTCCGGGAAATGCAGGCAGACATCATATACATCATGTGTAAATTCGAGAGGATATTTCCGCCAAATTTTTTCGATATCATGCCTCACCTGATGATCCATCTTCCCCAGCAATTGTTGCTTACCGGTCCAGTACACTTCACTTGGATGTATCCCATGGAAAGGTATGTTTTATTCACTTACATCTCCAGAATACATATATGTACGTACATGTTCAATAACCATAACGTATAGTTTGCAATCTTATATTTACAGGCAACTTGGTGAGTACAAAGATTATGTCACTAATAAATCCGCGCCTGAAGGGTGTATAGCTGAAGCATATATTGCGCATGAATGCGTCACCTACATGAAGTTGTATTTAGGTGCGTCGTTGGGAGCTCCGCAAGCCATGGAGGAACATGCGCCGCGGTTCAATCTCTCTATAGTTTCCAGTGATGTCGAAGTTGGTGGAGCACGACTGTCCGCCGAGTATGCATTGTCGGATGAAGAGATAGCCATAGCGCACTGGTGGGTACTAATCAATTGGGAAGAAGTTAAATATTGGAAAGAGTTGCACCTATCTTTTCCGGAAGTTGATGGTGATCTCGAGTACCACAACATGACGTTCGCAAATTATTTTCGCACCTGGGTACGTAATTTAATCTTCCCTGTTATATATATATATATATATATATATATATATCTAATTATTTTCTATTGCATAAATTTTCGGATATTTACAGTGTAATATCCGTTACAGATGGACATGATTAAATCTGATGATAATCCAAACTGGTCGCACGAACTATTACTTCTTGCGATGCAACCGCAACGGGCTAGAGCTTATCCCACTTGCACAGTGAATGGCGTCAAATTTGTATCTGAAGAGAGAGACAACAGACGAAGAACACAAAATTCTGGGGTGATGGCGAAAGGTCATGGCCTTGACTATTACGGTGTTCTCCATTCAGTGGTCGAACTGGTCTATGCGGAAGGCATGAAAGTGGATCTGTTCAAGTGTAGATGGTTTGATACAGGCGCACAGAGCATGAAGATGGATCAGTACGGCAATTTATCGGTCAACACTGCTACAAGCGCCTACGAAGATGACCCGTTTGTTTTTGCGACAACGGTAAAACAAGTGTTTTATCTTGATGACCTTGCCAAGGGTGACGCGTGGAAAATAGCGAACATTGTGCATCCTCGAAACATTTACCGGGCGGCTACACTTGGAGTGACCATTCCAAGGCCAGAGGCTGATGCGTATCAGGAGCCGAACGCAGTAGGTATTCATGATGTAGCTACTGTTCGCGATAATAATGTTAAACATGGTCGAGTGCTCAGAATTCGTGACGAAGATTCAACCTTTATTGATGTTGATCCAAATGAAGAAACAAACGACGACTCTGACGACGAATTAAGGCATAGATTACCAGATATTAATTCTGATACCGAAGAAGACTCATCGGATGACTCAGATTACGAGCCTTAATTAGCTTAGTTATAATTGATCCTTAGCTTTGTAATTGTTGTCCAAATTCATATAAAGATATGCGGTCAAATTGTTGTCCCAACCATTTAAATTTCTCTTTATTTTTATCTTGGGCGACGAATTGAATAAAAATCGTCGCCCAAGTTCTCTCTTGGCCGACGAAGACAGTCCATTTCGTCGGCCAAGATAATCTGAATAATTAAAATAAAATAAATAACATTTACTGATTTTTTATTTTTAATCTTGGGCGACGAATTGAATAAAAATCGTCGCCCAAGTATTATCTTTGCCGACGAATAACCCTGTTTTCGTCGGCCAATATAATCCGAATAATTAAAAAAAAATAAAACACATTTAAATTTCTTTTGAATAATTAAAATAAATATCCCGGGTATTTATTTTTTACCAAAATTTTAGGGTCCCGTAAAATTCTTGTCGATCGGAAATTATTCTCAGTTGAAGGTCCGGCAAGATTACGTGATTTGGAGGGTCGAATCGCCATTTCCGTTTGTTTAGGGGTTTGACCGCGCCGATTGACCGGACGGATCGAGCCCTTATCTTTGTCAGATGGAGCTGAATTTTTTCCCACCCACGTAATTTGTTATGCTGGTCATATCTGACGGTTGGGTTTCAGTTCCTCTTCTCCGATCACCAAACTCACGTTATATCTACTAATGTTGTATAACTTTTTTATATAAGTGTTGAGTTTAAGTGTCGTTTTGAAGACAACGTATACGTAGATGCCTCAAACGCCAAAAAGTCGTGAAATAAGATATGACCGGAACGGTGAAATACGTCAACCCGTGAAAAATGAAGATAATCCGGTAAAATTTCTGTGCTGGTTATAAAAATCAACGAATTTCTCTTATTTCTACCTAGTGGTAGCCCTATCCCGGGTATTTATTTTTTACCAAATTTTTATAGCCCCGTAAGCTTCTTGTCGATCGGAAACTATTCTCAGTTGAAGGTCCGGCAAGATTACATGATTTGGAGGGTCGAATCGCCGTTTCCGTTTGTTTAGGGGTTTGACCGGGCTGATTGACCGGACGGATCGAGCCCTTATCTTTGTCAGATGGAGCTGAATTTTTTCCCACCCACGTAATTCATTATGCTGGTCATATCTGACGGTTGGGTTTCAGTTCCTCTTCTCCGATCACCAAACTCACGTTATATGTACTAATGTTGTATAACTTTTTTATATAAGTGTTGAGTTTAAGTGTCGTTTTGAAGACAACGTATACGTAGATGCCTCAAACGCCAAAAAGTCATGAAATAAGATATGACCGGAACGGTGAAATACGTCAACCCGTAAAAATGAAGATAATCCGGTAAAATTTCTGTGCTGGTTATAAAAATCAACGAATTTCTTTTATTTCTACCTAGTGGTAGCCCTATCCCGGGTATTTATTTTTTACCAAATTTTTATAGCCCCGTAAGCTTCTTGTCGATCGGAAACTATTCTCAGTTGAAGGTCCGGCAAGATTACGTGATTTGGAGGGTCGAATCGCCGTTTCCGTTTGTTTAGGGGTTTGACCGCGCCGATTGACCGGACGGATCGAGCCCTTATCTTTGTCAGATGGAGCTGAATTTTTTCCCACCCACGTAATTCGTTATGCTGGTCATATCTGACGGTGGGTTTTCAGTTCCTCTTCTCCGATCACCAAAATCACGATATTCTGAATTTTATGATAGAAATCTTGGCCGACGATTTTCTTCATCTTGGGCGACGAGATTTATAGTGAAGAACATCGTCGCCTAAGTAGACTATCTTGGCCGACGATTTTCAAAAAACAGGGCGACGATTTTTGAATTCGTCGGCCAAGATACTTTTGGCCGACGATTTTTAAAAAAAGCGGGCGACGATTTTTACAAAATCGTCGCCCAAGAACGCCACTATAAAAGGCAAAAATTCTGAACCCTAACCATTTCTTCAGCCGCCAAGCCCTCTCTCTCCGAAAATCCTCTCTCTGTCTCTACCCTCTCTCTCTCCCTCTCTCCGACCCCGACCCGGACCCCAATTCGGAACCCCGACCCCGACCCCGACGCCGACCCACAATTTAAGGTATAACCCTAAAACCCTAAATTGGTTTTAATTGTTGTTGTTGTGATAATTAATGTAAATTGTTGTTGTTGTGATAATTGTAAATTGTAAATTGTTGTTGTTGTGATTGTGATAATTGTAAATTGTGATGTAAATTATGGTAAATTGTGATGTAAATAATAATTGTAAAATATTAGGGTTTACGGTTTAGGGTTTAGGGTTTAGGATTTGTGGAAATAATTTGTAAATATATTGTAAATGATTAAATAATTTTTGATTAAATAATATAAATTATAATTGTAAATATATTGTGGGCATTTTGTAAAAAATATTGGATTATTTTTTAGTAAGGATGTAAATATTGTTGAGTTTAATTTTTGTAATGTAATAATTGCGAATTAATGTAAATAATTTGTTATGTGAATAAAAAAAATAATAAATCCTTTAATAACTATTAATTTCGAAGAGTGTTATTATTGTTAATAAAATTTTTAAAAATTTATGGTTATTTTTTGTGAACTTAATTATAAGACGGTAAAATATTTTTAATAAATTTATGGTTATTTTAAACAGGATGGCGATGAGGAGAACTTCTGGACAACGTTCGGGTGCGAGGAGCCAAGACGGCTCGGACGGTATCTCAAACAACCCTACTACTGCCGGGGTATGGGAGACGCTGGAAAGGGGATCCTAAAGACGACTCCAGGATTTCAGCGCAAGGGAGCCGCCACTAGTAGAAAAAAAGGCTTAAGCGACGGGTACTTTCACTTTTGTCGCTTAAGCAATTCCTAAGCGACGAAAACAGATATCGTCGCTTAAGATAAATTTTTCGTCGCTACAATTTTCTAAGGCGACAAAATATTTTTGTCGCCTAAGCTTCGTCGCCACAGGTCCTACTAAGGCGACAACAAGGATTTTGTCGCAAATTATTTATCTAGCGACGAAAAAATTAACACTTAAGCGACGAATAAGTTTGTCGCATGATATTCTTCACCTAACCGACAAAATTATAATTCGTCGCTTTAGTTTTACACTAAAGCGACGAAAATGTTTACTCTGGAGCGACGAAATGTTTTGTCGCATGATAACCTTCACCTAACCGACAAAACTACATTTCGTCGCTTTAGTTTTACACTAAAGCGACGGAATTTTGACTCTTGAGCGACAAAAATTTTCCGCCAAAAATTTCAGAAAAATTCAAACCAAATTTTTAAAAGATTCCTTTTATCTTCTTTTTGTTCTCTGCCTCACTTTTCATTTCTCTATTTTTTTTCTCTTCACTCTCTGTTCTCTCTTCTTCACTCTCTGCTCTCCCTCCTCTTCTCTCTCTCCTCTCTAGCTCTCCCTCTGCCTTTCCTTCTTCTTCGCTCTCCCTTTGGTCTTCGTCCAAAGATGACCACGCGGGTCGAGCACGCAGACACAACCCATCTCCTCCTCTCCCTTTCATCAAACCATCTATGTCACCACCCACCACCACCATCACCACATAAAACGCAGAGAAGCCGTCGAAGCTCCGGGCTGGGCAATCGGCACGGAAGCTAGGGTGGCGCAGCTTGGGGACAAAGAAGCCGGGTCAGGTCTGGGCAGGAGTGGCGAGCAAGGTCGGTGGTGGTTGGAGACATTTTCGGCGCTTGTTCAGTGGAGGCGGGGTTGGGCTGCCGGATTGGACCGAATAGGAGCAGATCGGAGTGGATCAGAATTGGGGCTGTAGCCGGTGGAGGGTTAGCAGGGGGTCGACAACGCTGGATCAGAGGCGCAGAGTTGGAGCACCGCTGCTGGATCGAAGGTGGACGAAGGTGGAGACGCGCCGGATCGGGGAGAGAATGGCTCTGTAGGTGGAGACGCGCCGGTCGAGTTCGCTGCCGATGGCTTTGGGATCCAAAGAGAACCGGGTCGTCTGGGCGTGCTCGGGGCAGCGCTCAAGGTTGGAGGCGTTGGGTTGGTGGAGGGTTTTGTGCGTGCAAACTGGGTAAGCTTGCCGGATTTGGTGTGGTGGAATTTGGGTAAGTTGGGTGCCCAGAGCAAATTAATTCTAGGTGGGACTGAGTTCGATCTGTGGTGGAATTTTGGGCGGTGGTGGAAGGGGTGGTGGGACTGAGTTCTGTGGTGGAAGGGGTGGTGGGTTTCAGATCAAAAAAATTTGAAAGGAAAATAAATAAAAATAAAAAGCAAAGAAATTGAAAATAAAAATGAAATTTAATTAATTAACGCGACGAAAATAGACTCGTCGCTAAACCAAAAAGTTTCGTCGCTTAACAGTAAAACGACATAAAAATATACGTCATTAACGACTTAAGCGACCAAAAAATTTCGTCGCTTAAGTAGTTAAGCGACGAAAAAATTTCGTCGCTTAAGTTAATTATTCGTCGCTTAGGTATGTGGCGACAAAAATGACTCCCGTCGCTTGTTTCGTTTTCTTAAGCGACAGATTTTATATTTTTGTCGCTTAAGTACCTATGAGACGCGTCATATGCGACGAATCTTAAGCGACGCCGGTTTCGTCGCTTAAGTCCGAAGGCGACAAAAATTGGTACTTAGGCGACGAGTTTTTCCCGTCGCTTAAGACTTTTTTTCTACTAGTGCGCCGGAGCCTCAAGCAGCAACAGCCAGACCAGTCGGCTACAGGATCAGTTCGCAAGTCTACAGTCTGAGCTGGAAGCCCAAAGAGCGAGGGAGTCTGAGCTGGAAGCCCAAAGAGCGAGGGAGATGGCGGCGATGGCGGAATCATATGCGGCTTCCACGGTTGCGCATATGGAGCGGGTGAATGAAGTCACCAATGCCAACCAGGCGGCTATGGGACAGTGGATGGCTGCCTACATCGCTGCACATGCGGCCGGACAGCCGTTTCCGCCTATGCCTACGCCTATATATACCATTACCTCAGTGGCCCCACCCTCAGTGGCCCCAGCCTCAGCAGCAGCCTCCTCAGCCTGACCAGCCGCCGCCTCAGCCTCAGGACCCTCCGAACGGGAATGATGAGTTAGATTTCGGGTTTCTCGATCTATAGGCAGATAGACTGAATTTTTGTAATAAATTATTTATAAATTTATAAATTTGGGTTATTTTTAATTAAATTTTAGTATTACAAAAATTTAAAGAAATGCCGAAAAAAAAATTCCAGCAAAAATTTAAAAAACATGATTTATATATTTAAAAAAATTATTTAATTATTTTAAAAAAAATTTAAATATATCTTAGGCGACGAAATTTCTAAATCGTCGGTCAAGGACTTACCATCTTAGGCGACGAAAAAAAATATCGTCGCCTAAGATGTTGTGATCTTAGGCGACGAAATATTTATTTTCGTCGCCCAAGATTATAAGATATTAAGCGACGAAAAATGTTTTCGTCGGCCAAGGTGTTAAATCTTGGGCGACGACTAATTTTTGGGCGACGAGAAGTATATTTTAGGCGACGAAATTATTATCGTCGCCTAAGAATGACTCTTGGGCGACGATGTAATCAATTTTCGTCGCCCAAGTTCTTGACCGACGCGGTTCTGGCGACGAAGTTTTGACCGACGACATGTCGTCGCCTAAGTTCTTAAGCGACGAAATTTTTTAACAGGGCGACGATTTTTTTTCGTCGCCCAAGACCCATTTTCTGGTAGTGTATAGATCGAGGAGCTATATATATTTATCCATTTATTGATTCTAATAAGAACTGGGACTATATAGATCCAGACATAGTATTACATCATACCCAAAATTAACCATGAGTACTAGATTAGTAAGTAAGAACATGCACCATCTGTTATCATTACTTAACACACATAAATTAGAGTAGATCGATCACACCCGGCTCCTAATTCAAAACTGGTTTACTGTGAGGTGCAAAGTTAAGCAATCGCTTGGAGCGAAGCCACGGCTTGACGACAACCTGAGAATCAAACAACAAAGGAGTTCCTCCATTGAGTCCATTCCTCACGGTGGAGATTTTTAAATAATACTTGATCCCCGAAACCACTTGAGTCTCCGCCTCCACCACCTCCCTGAACTGCAGCTCACCGCCGCCGTTTCTCCTTAAGCTCTGCCTCTGCATGCGGTTGTACTCCGCCACCGAGAACCTCCCCAGCTCCTGTACCTCCTTGTTCGTCTTCACGTCCTCAACCGGCCTTCTTCCCCCGACTAGCCCACCGTAGCCGTGTGACACCGTGAAGAGGAGTGACAACAGGACCGTCGCTGCTGCTATCCTTACCGCCGGTGATTTTATCAACGCCATTGTTTGTTTGAGAAGGAAGAGAGATTGGAACTGAAAGTTGTTAGAGATGAGGATGAAAGGGGAAGCGGTTAGGGTTATATATAGGACTAGAGTGAGTGATTGAGTGAGTCTCTCTAGGTGTTTGGACACGCAAATTAAGAAGGTCGGGTTTTGGTGGAGCCCGTTCTCCACAACGCAAGCGGTGTGCCGCGTAGCATCAGCTAGAGCAAAGCAGTTGTACTCGTACGTGTATGTACAGTTGTACGTTTGTTTGTTGTATCGTTTTGTTTAAACCAATATGATTTTCACAATCGCATTAATTTGGTTAATATTAGAGATATTTCAAGTGTACCAAATACAAACACCAAGTGTTTTTCATCTAGATTTGTTATCAAAGAGATACGAATAGTTAGTTGAGTCGAACGTTACCCTAAACTGTTTTCAGAGGAAGATTGTTACGTGAAATCCATTACACATGCATGGTTTTGTTTTTCTACTTGGCGATATAGTATTTGATAGACAACAATCTCTGCCAATAAAAATAATATTGCATGATCGAATTTCATAAGTTTTTGGTTATAAGACAAAACCCCTTGAAAATTAAGATCGTTGGAATTTTGTTTAGTTTGGAACTTGATTATCATCGATGTTCTTATCGGCTTGGAACTTGGCACCAGAGTGGGCATGAAGTTATGGAGTTGATGACAATGGACTGTGGTGGTGGCAGCCATTTTGTCTCGGTGTGTATGAAGATGAGTGAATGGAGGTGTGAGAGAGTGACACGAGAGCTGGGCAGAATTGGTAGTGTGCCACGTTGGAGGTTGCATGCTTGCAACTTGGTCAAGCCATTTCTGCTGTGGGATTTTGACATAGAAGTAACGGATAGTCCTTAGTATACAGTACACATAGTACACGTGCACCGCGGTGCATCAAATTTGTAATTTTAGCATTTTATTTATTTAATTTAGTTTACAATTTCGGTATTTTATTTGATCTAACTATCCACGTTAACACTATCATGTTTATATACAAACAATATTAACAATTTAGTGTTAAAAATTTAGTCTAAGTATATCAAACACAAAAAAAGATCGAGGATCCAAGGTCAAAAAAGTTAATACGATCCGATAAAATTGAAAATAACATAAAAAGAAATCAGAGGTTTTCTAGTCTTCATTCCATATTTGCATCTCTAATAAGGTAATTAACTTGCATATTGTTGATACAAGTTTACCTTGTTGCGTGAAACCCGCTCCTACGAAATGAAACGAACAAGAGAAAAACCAAAAACTAGACTACGCCAAAAAGTGCATCAGACAACGACGAAACAACGCTTGTTTGATTAACATATCACACAACGCTACGATAAAAATAATTGTGTGACTCTCAACAGGTATTATCGATAGATGCCGACAAATGCCGAGCTTCTTTCGAGCATGCAGCTATCGACATATGTCGACAAAATTTGTCGAGGATCACACAACAAATTTTGTACAAAGCGATTGTGTGAAAGTTGACATATATTATCGACAACAACGCAGAAATACCTCAGCATATGTCAATGATATATGCCGAGAGTCACACAACATGTTTTTCTAGTAAAACCCTTGTGTGATAATCAACTCACATAATTGTTCATTTTAAGAGTTGTTGCGTGAATATCGACATATGTTAACATATGTCAAGGTCGTTGTTGATAATATATGTAGACATTCACACAACAGCTTATGACAAAAAAACTATTGTGTGAGGTAATGTTCTTACAACATGTTTTCTCGATTTTATGGTTGTTTGATTGTTAAAGAATAGATAGGGTTTTCACTAATAGGCATTGTGAGAATCAATACTCACACAACATTACGTTACAAAATCATACTATAATAAGGTAGAGGAGTGTTATAACGTATTGTCCATACATTATGAGAAAATATGTCTTCTCATAATCAACTCCAAGACAGTGAGAGAAGTCTTCCACCATGAGGTGAGTCTACAATCTCGTTTCTCTTATCTTCTTACTAACAAAGACATATTTATCTCAATTAGGCCCGTACCTGAGTGGAGGTCTGAGAGGCCGCCGCCTCAGGCACCACAAATTCGAGGGCACCAAAAAAAATTATATATATGTACATATATATAATTTTCATAAAAATCTTAAATTTTTTTTCTTCTTTCTTGATTTTTCGTGTTCATTATACTTGACCAATATTAGAATACTTCATAAATTCATATTCAAGATTGCACATTTATTGTGTTTATACGTATCTTGTAATCGCGAAAATTCTCTTTGCAACGGCAATTGTTTTTTTTTGTCGTATGACTGTTACATGACACCATTCTCAAGATTTGTCTCAAGTCTTCAAATCTCAGGTCCGGCCATGATCTCAATAGGTATTATAATAAGAGAAGCTAGCATCACCCGTAATACGTCCCTTTTCGTAAGCGAATATTTTGGATAGCATTTTTTCATTTGAGCTAATTTAGCATAAGAAATCCTATCTAATACACACTAGGATATCTAGATGATTATTAGAAAAATAGCCCCTGCGTTGTTGGGGTTTTGTTGTTAAAAAAAATTGTAAATAATGGTTCAAGGGACCGGTTCAAGAGACACCTTATTTGACACAAATTTTTACACTAATATTTTTTATCCCTTATATTTAAATTGATCTAATAGTTGATATCTATGTTGCACGGGGTGGAGTGTCGGAGTGTCCGACACTCCGACACGCCGACACGGCGCCCAACACTCCACGTGGCGTGTCTAAAAAAGTTGATTTTCGGACATGTCTCGGACACGTTGACTGGCCCCGACACGGCATTGCGACACGTCATGTCAGCGTTTCAGACTTAAAAAAAAAACTTCGTTTTAGACTTGGAGGTTGCCGGAAAATCTCAGAACTTCTACTCTTCAATTCTCCCTCCTCAGAGCTCGTCGTGGACAACCAAAGACATAGATAGGTTCTCCAAGTCGAGGTGAAGCTACTAGCACCATCTATGCCGGCCACCGTGGCCGGATTCGAAAAATCGCCGACGAACCCAAGAAAGCTTCTTCTTCTTCGAATCTCTCTCTCCTCAGCTTCCCATGGAAATCCAATACTAAAGCGACGTCGGGGAGGACGAGAAGAAGTTATCCATACCAGTGGTGCTAGTCATCGCCGGCGAACCCAGATTTTCTTCTTTTTTTTTTCTTTTCTCTCTCGCTGGAGCTCATATTCGTAATCCAACATCACAACCACATTGGGGACGACGTGACAAAGCCATAGCCACCAGTTGGACGCCGGGAGATGGCCGAATGACGGAGAACTCCTCCGCTGCAGAGCAGCTCAAGACCGAGTCGGTCTGGGCTCGAACTAATTGAGTCCAAAGTCCAAACTGATCCACATTCGTATATACTCCAAAATATACGACCTAGATCATGCGGTCTAATAAATCCAACGGTTGAATTTAGAAATAGATTGAATTTAGAACTTTATAATTTGGTAATGTAACGAACTTATTTTATATTTTAGTATATTTTTTATTTATTAAAAATACATAAATATATAATTTAGTTTGCCGTGTCCGAGCCATGTCAGAAACTCAATTTTTTTGTTTTGCCGTGTCGTGCCGTGTCGTGTCGCCGTGTCCGTGTCCGTGCAACATAAGTTGATATTAATTGAGAGTATGATTTAGCAAGTGACATGGAAATAATATTATTTTCTTCAAAAAAAAAAAGGTAGATCAATTAGTAAACTTATTTCCTTCATAAAGAAAATAAACCGTACCAAAAGTTTTACATGGTCTAAATTCATAAGAAAATGGGTGTTCTTCAACCGGAATAAGAAAATTTCCAAGTTTCATGGCACAAAGGTATTATAATCTTCAAATAAGAACATTAATACGGGATCATATAATCTAATCTTTCTTTTAAACAACCACATCAATCTTCTTGATTGAATACTTTTAACTAATGACAATCATTCGATCAATTTAATGTTGCTGCAATGAAATTTGGGGCTTCAACAAAACCTAATTCCTTACTTTCAGAATATGCAGGTTGGTCACAATTAAATACTATGATTCATAATGAACAAGGTTAATGTAATTAACCACAAATTTGGGGTTTTTGTGGCATGGTGTACGTTTTGATATGATGAGGGGGAAGGTCATACGTTTCCATGAACTTGGATTTCTTTTTCTACAGTCTCATTGAAGAACATATATGGGTGTTCTTATGCTTTTTAATCATGTAAAAAAATTTCTTTGATTTGCTTCAGAAAATGAATCTTCCGACTATTAAAGACCTATGGTATATTTTTATTAAATTATTTAAATAAAGAATCCAAGAAATTTAAATATTTATTTATTAAATTAATATTTAATATTATTTGAATGAAAATAAAAGTAAAAACTATCAAAAGAGTTACCTATAGGATAGCTTATTATATATTGACCTCAATTAATTAATTTATTTTGATCCGATATTAGAAGAAAATTAAATTTATATGAATTAATCTTATTAGTATTTTTTTTTTATCACTAGCAATTCATGTTATATTATCTGGTATTTTCGATAACCTATGCCAGATTGGAGTAATTTTTCAGTGTTACGGGAGGGCCACGTGACAGTATGACGTGGTCTTATATTCCAATCAAATATTGACACTTGGATTTTAGTAAGAAAAAATTACAACAGTTATTTTGTCAAAGACAATTTTGGGTTTGTTGTTGCTTTTTTTTAAAATCATAAACTACAAACTCTAAACCTTAGACCCTAAACCCTAACCCCGGCCCAAACCCTAGTCCAAACTCAACAAAGACCCATAAAGGTATTTTCATAAAAAAAATAGAAAACCTTAGTTTATATTTTAGTTGTAATAAATCTAAGTGTCAATATTTAATTGGAATGTAGGATCACGTCATATTGTCACGTGGTCCTCCTGTAGCATCTAAAAATTTATCCCAGATTGTTACCCATATTCAATGAAAGATGGTCATGTAGTTAGGTGGAAATGTAGAATCATTAAGGTACTTGTTATGAAGTTTTTGGACAAAAGCATTTGACATGAATTAATCCATATCTCTTTTGAATACCGATTTTGTTAGAAATGAATTTTCTCCAAAACTTGAAGAGCTAGTTGTGATGTACTGATTTATGTTTGAGATTAATCACCTCTAGATTAGCAGGCAAGCTAGAATGGAAAATTCAGAATAATAACAATCATGCTTCATGCTTGGTTGGTTTAAGCTTTGAACCTCGTTGATGATTGTAGTGTTAATGGACAGGTTTAAAACGACGATTCTCATCTTGATCTGCCTTCAGGAAAGCTTTCCTTCATAATTTCCTTTCGTGTTTACATATATATATATGTATCAATTTTTTTTTTCTTTGTTGTTTCTGTTCTTGTCCTTTGTTTGGGTGCCTTTTAAGGAAATTTTCCTATCCAGAAAAGTAAAGGCTTTTATGCCCTTTTTCATGTTTCCTATCCAGAAAAGTAAAGGCTTTTATGCCCTTTTTCATGTTTCCTATCCAGACAAGTAAAGGCTTTTTATGCCCTTGTTAGCTAGGTTTCCTGTTTCAGAAAGTAAAACTAACCAGAAAGTAAAACCAACCAACAATGACTACTAACCAGAACCCGAAATTGACACCGAAGCTGTCTAACATGGACGACAACATGAAACTTGAATTAATCTCCGAGGTCCTTGAAAAAATGGAAGACTACCGCCGCGGCCGCCCTTGCTATTCTCATTGCCCTATCCCCGCCTCCATTGAGGAATGTTGTGTCGTTGGGGGTCAACTTCAGTTCTCCGAAGACGGAAGATAGGTGGACTGCACTAAGACACATGCACTACTAAAAAAAAAATATCTTACACGGATTCTTTTCTCATATCTACTTAATTCTCACAGAAATCTATGAGAAATGCTTAGTTATACAAAAAACAGTATGAATTTTTTTTTTGGGCTTACACTATTTTATACAATAATAACAGCAACAAATATTAGTATGAAATACTAATTGACACGGTAAACCGTGTGAATACGAAATATGATATTAACTTTATACACATAAATCTGTATATACTATAATGGACATAGATATCTGTAGGAGTAAAATATTAGTATAATTAAAAATAATTAATTTTATCATATATATGAACAAGATTCTACAGTCTTCCATGACTAATACAGTTGGCCACAGATATCTGTGTGAAATGTTAATTACACGCTCAACCATGTGAAATGTTGACACAGATATTTGTATTAAAAAATATTAGACACAGACTTTCGTATCAACAAACTTTTGTTACTGACAGTCGTGTGAAATGTGAGAGACACTTTTATCTGTGTGAGATACATCCACACTAACCCTTATAATTAAATTATTGCCTCTTTTCTTGATTCAAACCCGCAGACTCTCTCTTCTCTTTCATTCTCCCTATTTTCTCTATCTTTCTCAGAAGCGATCATAGGGTCGTCGACATCTCACACCGCCACCACATTATACACCGCTCCAACCCACAATATATACGCGACCCTAACTTAGTAGAGATTATCTGGAATCGATGATCGATCCACTCTCCAACTGGGCGAAATTGTGCTAGATATGATTTTAGATCTAAGAAAAACTAGATTCAGAATTTCATGTATGATTTTAAATCTTATCCTAATACTCTATGTTCAATTTGTTTATTAGATCTTGATTTCTTTTTTTTTTTTCTTGTTCACTATTTTACTAATGCTGATGAAACCAACTTGTTAGCTTGCTAATCCGTTCGGTAAAAGTTTCATGTTGTTAGAGCCTTCTCACTTTGATGAAATCAAAATTAAGCATATGGCCTGAGTTTACTTTAGTTATTCTAAGTTTCTAACTAATGGTTTGATGCTTAATTATTGCGCAGATCTGTTTGGGGATTTGTTTTGCATCCAACAAGAATTTCAAAGCTAAAGAGCAAAGTTTATGAGGAGATGTGAACAATTATATTGGAATCAGCTGTAAATGAAGGTTTGAATCAAAAATTCATCTAAATATTTGTGAAAAATTCATTTAAGATTGTGCTTAGTAATGCTGTTTGTTTTCATTTGTAGCAGTAGAAGATCTTGCTTGAACCACATGAGATCCAGAGACCAATTATGCATGGTATATGATGTACACTACAGTAACTAAAAGATGATGGTGTATGGATGTATGATGAGATCCATGAGATATCATACAAGTAGTATGATGGCATACTAGGCCATGACATCTAGATGAAAAATAATATATATTTTTTTAATACAAACACTCTTTCACACGGTAAAAAGTGAGTCATATGTTAATTTTACACACACAAAACTGTGTGAATAGAAAGTTATTCACATTGACTGTTAATTTTATAAATCAATTACGTTTATGGAAAATTGATATTGACACAGATTTTTTAAACCATGTGTAATGAGCATTAGCCCCCTCCTCCGGGGAGCACAGATGTGTATTTCGTGAGTGTAGGGTGAGTAATGGTTTTTTCACACTGAAATCTGTGTGGGAAAGACCTATTTCACACTGATTGAAATCCGTGAGAATGTGTGTTTTTCTAGTAGTGAGGGACACAAAATCATCCCCGATATCGCCAACGTTAATGTGAAATATCAAGAGCAGTACTGCTAAGTTCATCTTAGTAGTCCAGAGGTACGAAGTCTATCGGAGAATGGCAGTGCCGCGTGCTAAAGAGAGTGACGGGATATTTTACGAGCATCATCCGTGTATAGTTGTGAATGTTGAAGAGGAACTTGATACGAAGACGAAGCTGTTTCTATGTGAGTTGAGGAAGGAGTTGAAGCTTCCGATTCTTGCAAATGTGGATTATTTCAACAGCGTCTAAATGCTGCGGGTGCAATGTGTGTTGGCTTGGGATGACACCAACCCAATTGGAGAAAGGTAGGTTTGCCACTCCCAAGGACCCTAGGATAAGAGTGCCCATGACTGACAGTGATTTTAAGACATTAGATGATCTGATGGAGACTGACAGTGCCCGAATAGACATCAAGCTTCTATAAATCAGACTTCAATCTCTTCATTAATTCATCCAAATCTTAAAATTCTTGCATCAAAGTTTGTTCAAATCGTTCAATCACAAAGAAAGAGTATTGTATGTGTTTCTAGATTGTAGTCTTCTAAAACAGGTTTGATCGTTGAATTCTTAAGAAACGTTTGCTAATTACCAACTGCCTTTAAAACAACACGAGTGAGGCAATTTGGTTTAACGAAATTGAACAAAGTTCTAGTCTTAAACTTCATGCAAGTCGGTTTTACATTTTGATGGAATCATTATAAATGGGTTCCGAACTAATTTTTGGAAACACAAATAACCAAAAAAAAAAAAAAAAACTCAATCCGAAGCGGCCATATCCAGATCCAACCCAAGCTTTTTCAAAATTCTCTTCGTCTACAATAGAAAAAAGACCCTACACACACGTGCTTTTCCCCCAAATTTCAAATCCCCTCCTCTCCTCCTCCAACGGCTACAACTCTCTTCTCCTCCTTCTCTCTCGCTCCCTTGTCCCCCCCAACCCCTCCTCTCTCTCTCTCTCTCTCTCTCTCTCTAAAAACCTCTCCGTCTCTCTCTAGAATCGACGACGATGAAGTCGATGCAGCCGCGCCACAACTTCTTACGGGAGACCACGGAGCCTCCCCAGTCGCCAAACCCTAGCTCCGGCAAGCCTAGGGTTTCGCCGAAGCATAAAGCCTCCAAGGAGAACGCGCCTCCGCCTTCAGATCTAAACTATACGGCCTTGGATTCCAAGCCTTCGCCGGCCGCCAAGTTGAAGAGTCCGCTGCCGCCTCGACCGCCGCCGTCGAATCCTCTCAAACGGAAGCTCGAGATGGTTCCGGAGAACTCCGTCCATGGAACCTCTGATTCCGGCGTCCAGGTAGTTCGCGATTTCCCCATCTCGTCTGCCTTTTCTTCATTTCTGTGATTGGATTGTTAATTTGGGAGATCGATTTCTTTTTTATGAAATTTTGTGGTTTTTGGTTGTGTTTGGGACTTTTATTAATGTTGAATTGGTGTTTTTGATCCTGTAAATTGACTCGATTTTGTTTGGCTGCTGGAATAAAATGAAACTAAAGAAAATGAGTGTTATATTGGAATCGAAGAGTTGTTCATCTTTATCAACCTGGGTTGACGAAATAGTTCACCAACTATCTGTATCATTTGTAGCTCAATTGATGGATATACGTTTGTGAGAAATCTTGTGGTTTCTGCTGAAATTTTCGATTGGGTATGCTTTTGATCCTGCACTTGCTGTTGTTTTGCTGCTGATCAGTCACTAAAATAGAAGTTATTCCATCAACTATATTTTGTTTTGAAGGACTTTTTACTTCTATCCGTGACTTTAGGAAGTCCTCTTGTCTTATAAAAACTCTTGTATCTCTTTTTTCTTGGAAACAAAGTGTTGTAATTGTGATTTGATATCGTTTTCACCTTTAGTTTAGTATTGTTTCACCCAGAGCTTTTGAATCTTGACTCACTACATGTCTGTCTTGCTGCTGTGGAAGCTTAAAGTATGGATAATTAAGAATGACAGAGGGAATTAAAGAAAATGATCCCATTACATTTATCTCTACTATCCTTCTTCTATGGTGATGGTTTTCTTATTTTTCAGCTGTATCAGAACTTGATCTTATACTATTGTTTATTTTCTTAAAATTGATAGGTAATCGTGAGAATGCGGCCGCCACGAAAGGACAAGGATGAAGGAGAGATGATGGTGCAGAAAACTTCTAGTGATTCTTTGTCGATAAATGGACAAACGTTCACATTTGACTCGGTGGCAGACACAGATGCATCACAGGCATGACTGACCTCCCTTAATATTGTATTCTTGAACATCTGATTAAGATTAGATGCTCATCTTTTCTTTTGTACGTCATTGCAGCTAGATATTTTCCAGCTTGTAGGAGTACCACTGGTTGAAAATTTTATGGCTGGGTTCAACAGTTCTGTGTTTGCATATGGACAGGTGTTTTTTCTATTTGTCCTCAACCCTTTTATGCCTATGTTATGTTAGTATGTTCATGCTATATCATGTTCTATATGTCTGATATTTGAATTTATTAGACCGGAAGTGGAAAGACATACACTATGTGGGGTCCTGCAAATGCATTGTTGGATGAAAATTTATCAAGTGATCAACAAGGCTTAACTCCTCGTGTTCTCGAGCGTCTTTTTGCTCGCATAAATGAGGTGAGTTTTAACATCATTTGTTAATATTGCTCAATATAACGTCATGCAAACAAAGAATATAGTATTATTTATGAGTTAGTAATGTTAATTTCATTTTTCTTAGTATTCACTATATTAGTGTATTCATCTTTACAGGAGCAAATCAAGCATGCTGATAAACAACTGAAGTATCAGTGCCAGTGTTCATTTTTAGAGGTAGATTTTAATGCTGAGAAACTCATTTAGATATTGTTAGTAACTATCAATTTCTTTTAATAACTGGTCTATTAGTTTCAATTTCAACTGATTGATTTATCAACTTTTTCTCAGATTTACAATGAACAAATCACAGATCTTTTGGATCCAAATCCAAAAAGTCTTCAGGTAAATTGAACATATTGCTTTTGTTGCCAATCTTTTTTACTATGTGTTAGTTGGTATGCTTACGGGTTTTATTGTTATCTTCTCTTGCAGATACGAGAAGATGTTAAATCAGGTGTCTATGTTGAAAATCTCACAGAGGAATGTGTGCGCAATATCAAAGATGTGACTCAGCTTTTGATAAAGGTTTGCTTTTTCCTAGATTTTTTTTACTGTAGAACTATGCATCTTATTATTACTGCAATGAGGTTATATTGTTGAACGTTTCTTTAGCTACATGGAATGTTGTATTGTTGAACGTTTCTTCAGCTACATGGAATGTATTTTCAAAGTCTTGACCAAAGATATGTATGAACTCTTTTGACGATATGTTATGTCCATTGCTTATGTTCCAGTAGTCGTTCTCTCTCGATGATTGTATATAATGCTTGTGAGTTAAAAACAATGTGTAGATTTCTAAGATTGACCTAAGCTTGAACAATGACCTATAATATGTATAAAACTGTTTTGATGATATGATATAGCCATTGTTTTGGTTCCAGTGGTCGTTGTGCTAATTCCAGTGCTCATTTCTGTTTTTGATGATATGATAAACTTACATTGCACAGAACTAAAATAAAAAAGTAGATTCATAAGATTGAAGGCTGTGAATGTTTTTCTATAAATATAGCCTTGATTGTGATTCCAGACCCTTTAACTCCATCTAACTTCTTACTAGAAGTGGAAATGTACAAAATGGTCTTAAAAGGAACGAAGCCTTCCTACTTGTGCTTCAAAAAACTCTTGGGATTGTCAGTTAACTCCCATTTTTTACCAAGCACATCATACATATGTACATGAGTTTCATGAATCAACTACTGGGAACTGTTGAAATCGGAAGAATTTGTTTTTTTTTTCAGAACTACACTAGGTAAGGTTCTTAACAAAGAGCAAGCTTCTGAGGACATATATTTCCAGTGTCAAGGCATTGAATTTGCATGATTTTATGGAAGCATTTGTCATGGAGAATGTGAATTCCTTTGCTACTGTTTAAAACTGATAACAGTATTTAAACACGGGGTAACAGGCTAACATTTACATTGCTGCAGGGGTTGTCAAACAGGAGGACTGGTTCAACTAGTATCAATGCCGAGAGTTCTCGCTCACATACTGTATTTACCTGTGTTGTTGAATCTCGGTACAAGGTATAATCTTACTTTTACATTTCTATCGTGTTTGTATACTCATATCATAGACTGATTAAAGAAAACCATCTGTTTTGTAGAGTGTGGCAGATGGAATAAGCAGCTTTAAAAGTAGTAGAATTAATCTTGTTGATCTAGCTGGGTCAGAGCGCCAAAAATTAACTGGTGCGGCTGGGGAACGTTTGAAGGAAGCAGGGAATATAAATCGATCACTCTCACAGCTAGGGTATGGTTTATCGTCCAGTTCGAGTTTGATATTCAATCATGTTATTTCCCAAGTAAATTATTATTATTATTTTTTTTCGAAGAAGTAAATAAATAATACTTGGGCGGTGTTTTCTTATGTAATTATGTCATTTCATTGAAATCATAACTACAACTTGATTGCTAATATTAAATTTTATATATTTTTAAGTAGAAAAATACTCACAGCAAATCAAGATTATTCATTAGTTCTGTTAGGGAGCTATCTCATGAGCTGTTGGTGAGTGAGCTAAGGTAGCTATTGACCAAGCTTGGCTTGTTTCTTCTGTTAACAATACAAGTGTCTATAAATAATATATTTCAGTTTTTTTTTTTCTTTCAAAAAGTGTATACAAGATAATATCTTTAGCAAAGCCAGAGTATATAATGAGGTAGGTCATTCTCTGTGCAGTTAAGATGGCGACGGTCCTGGTAACTAGGGAACTACTAGGAATCCTCTAATATATAGCAAACACCAGTGACACATTTTTTTCTGCTTTTAGCTGTGAAATTCAACCTGATTTTGTGAAGAATACCAATAAGACCTCGACTTTTCTATAATAGTGCTTTGAAAAAGGAGAAGAGAAGGATATTAGTTACTTATCATTGTCACATGCAGATAGTAAAAGGTTAAAGGTGATCCCGAATGAGAAATTGAGCAAGAAAGTTTAGCAAGATAAAATGAAATTTGCATGCGTGGTACCAGGCAACACCGGTAAAGGAATGTATGAATGGTTGTGTCTAGCATATGAGTTTTTTAGTAGATCTACTGGTTGGATCTCTCTCTCTCTCTCTCACTCTCTCTAGATATACATACACACACATGTATATATGTATCTGTGTAATGTCTTGTTAAACATATACAAGAAGTAAATAATTTCTCATGTCTTGTTCAATCATATACATGATTTTCTAGCCACGTATTAATTCCAGCTTATGATTTGAGTGCAGGAATTTGATAAACATCCTCGCTGAAATTTCTCAGACAGGAAAGCAAAGGCATATCCCCTATAGAGACTCCAGGTTGACATTTTTACTTCAGGAATCTCTTGGGGGCAATGCTAAGTTAGCAATGGTATGTGCTGTTTCTCCAACACAAAGGTAATTACTGCAAATCTTTCCTCAAAGTAGCACTTCACATCTCTTTGTGACTTTTTTTCAAGGGAAACTCATATAATTCTACATTACAGCTGTAAGAGTGAGACTTTCAGTACGTTGAGATTTGCTCAGCGTGCCAAGGCTATCAAGAATAAGGCAGTTGTTAATGAAGTAATGCAGGATGATGTGAATCACTTGCATGAGGTGATACGCCAATTGAGGGTATGTTCTTTCATTATAATATGTCATATTGTGGCATTAATCTCCAATCAACATTTTGATGACCTTTGGGCATTTAAACAGGATGAACTGCAGCGAATCAAAGCAAATGGGAAGAACACAGTTGATACAAATGGAGGTCATTCGGCAGCATGGTTTCGTCAAAGCTTGAATGTACTGAAGGCTAGTCTTAAATGTCCAATGATGTCATCTCATATTGACGATGATGGTGATGAGGAGATGGAAATTGATGAGGAAGCTGTTGAGAGGCTCTGTGTTGAAGTGGCTAACCAATCAGTTGGCTTTGATGCAAGAAACTTATGTAATGTGAGCACTGCAGATACGAGTAAATCTCAATCAGAACTTATAGGTGTTCAAATTGGAAGCTCTGATGTTCCTCAGATCCACACACCTGGAAGTGGTTTTGTAACAAAACAATGTTCTGATGATACAGATGTTAAGATGGAAGAAGAAATATCTGATGTTCCTCAGAAGCACACATCTAGAGGTCCTGATGATACAAATGTCAAGATGGAAGAAGTTTCTGGACAAGAAGATGCCATGATTGTTGATTCTGTTGCTGACACCCCAGATATTACAGGTTCCTCCATCTGCAAATTGCTAAATGAAGAGTCAGCCAGTAAAAAAGTACACGATGACTCCTCATGTGAAGCTTCTGAATCTGCTGGTGAAGCTTCAGTTGCAGATGAGCCCAATATATCACATAATGGCTCAGTAAATTGTGTTTCTCCAAGCCTCATGATAGTTCCATGTGATGCAGCCTCAATCCTAAAATCTCCTACTCCCAGTGTTTCACCCAGGGTGAACACCAGCAGGAAAAGTTTGAGGACGTCATCAATGATGACAGCTTCTCAGAAGGATCTTTTTGATGGCAGTCAATTAAGCCCGAACGCCATGCACATATCTGCTGAGAAACCTGAAAAAATAAGCTCCTCTATTGAGCCATCAGCTCAGACATGTAAGACGTTTTCAGCACCAGCTGAACAGTTAGCAGCAAGCATCCGCCATGGCCTTGAAATTATTGGTAGTCATCGCCATAGTTCTGCTTTGAGGAGATCCTCGTTCAGGTTTTCACTGAAACCTTCAGAGTCAAGGCAGATTTTGCCAGTTCCCAAAGTTGATGCTGTGGTGCAAACTGTTGACGAGTGGCCACAAGAAGTTTCAATGGACTATATTTGTAATAATTGCAAGAACAGAATAGACCAAGAGGGTAATGAGGCTGATGAGCTTTCTAATATGGAATTAGTACCTGTGGATGCATCAGAGCCTGCTGACAAATGCAGGATGCAGGTTCCAAAAGTAAGTTTGTGTGAGAGTTCCTGAACTTTCAATTTATTGTTTGCCATTTTATGTTCATTTGTAAAACTTGACTTATGCCCTCTTTTACCAACAGGCCATAGAGAAGGTGTTAGCTGGAGCCATCCGCAGAGAAATGGCATTAGAAGATTTATGTGCCAAGAAAACTTCTGAGATAATGCAGCTCAACCGTTTGGTAGTTTCCTTCAAGTTTCTCCAAGTTCCATAAACAAGTACTGTCTTCATCTATTGATGGTCTAACATTCTTTAGCTGTCATTTACAGGTGCAGCAGTACAAGCATGAGAGGGAGTGCAATGCTATTATATCCCAGACAAGGGAGGATAAGATTCTTCGCCTTGAGAGCCTTATGGATGGTGTTTTACCCACTGAGGAGTTCATGGAAGAAGAGCTACTGTCCCTCACACATGATTACAAGGTACAAGCTTGTTTTTTAGTATAACTTTTGTGGTCTTTATGCATATAGCTTACTATGTGTATACAGCTTTTGAAGGAGAAATACGAGAATCATCCAGAGCTTTTGAGGACAAAGATCGAGTTGAAAAGAGTTCAAGATGAGCTGGAAAATTTACGTAACTTTAATGAAATGGGTGAAAGAGAGGTGTTGTTGGAAGAGATTCAAGATTTAAGAAGCCAGCTACAGTATTATGTGGACTTTTCATCCACATCATCCCGCACACGAAACTCTGTGCTGCAGTTGACCTATTCCTGTGAGCCAAAGTTGGCCCCTCTTCGTACAATTCAAGAATCAACTGAGGAAAGTGCTGAGCAGAAACTTGAGCAGGAAAGGAAACAGTGGACTGAGGTAGAGAGTACATGGATTTCTCTTTCTGAGGAATTAAGAACTGAACTTGAGGCTAGCAGATCATTAATTGAGAAGACAAAGCAGGAACTAGAAATAGAGAAGAAATGTGCCGAAGAGCTCAAGGAAGCAATGCAATTAGCAATGGAGGGGCAGTCGCGAATGTTGGAACAGTATGCAGATTTGGAAGAGAAACATATGGAACTTCTTATAAGGCACCGGAAGATCCGAGATGGAGTGGACGATGTAATAAAAGCAGCTGCTAAGGCAGGAGTTAGGGGTGCTGAGTCCAAGTTTATAAAATCTCTCGCTGCAGAAATTACAGCACTGAGATTAGAAAGAGAAAGAGAGAGGAGATATCTTAGGGATGAAAATAAGGGGCTTCAAGCTCAATTACAGGATACTGCTGAAGCTGTACAGGCTGCAGGTGAATTGCTGATACGACTTAAAGAAGCAGATGAGGCTGTTGCTATTGCACAGGTGCGTTGAGCATAGCTCTTGATTTCATGGTTTGACGCTTTACTTAGTTGAGATTCTTCTTGCAGTATTGTGGTAACTATCTTTTGTCTGCTTAGATATATGCTCTCAAGTCATTTAACTTGTTTATTTGTCCGCATGTTTTTGAAAGTTTCATTGCTTGACACGATCCTGCAAAGCAATGTTCTTGCTTCACCTAGCTCATTGATTTTGTTGTGCCCCTTCTATATCTTCCTGCTCGTCAACTGCCCTTCTTATTCTTTTCCGCAAGAACCTGTTAGATATAACTCAGTGATGACCAAGTGAACTTCCAAGATCATTAACAGAACAAATCAGTTTATTGTTTTGTGGCTTTATTCTACACGAAACAGTTTTTATATGTTTTACTGTTGTTACAGTTTTTATATCTGTTAATTGGGACAGACTTGCAGTCCAATATAACTAAAACCTAAATGGTATAGAAAATGTTTCTTAAGGATTGGCCTGTAAATTTGATCTTTTGTTCCTTTTTCCAAAGTCCAGTCATGTTCTAGTGATCATAGTATTGATTTTATAATTATACTCTTACTATATGTTGCTTTGTATCTATATTATTTTCTTGTGATTGATTTGGTTATTAAACTTCCTATATCTGCAGAGGCAAGCTACAGAGGCCAAGCAAGAAGCAAACAAGGCTTACATTGAGATTGAAAATTTGAAGAAAAAACATGAGAACGAGATAAGCAGTCTAAATGAGCTCCTTGCTCAGTCTCGTTTACCCAAAGAAGCGATCCGACCTGCTTATGACAACGAGTCTCATGTGGCAAAATATGACCTAGGTGAGCCCCATAGTTTAAGTGATCAGCGGTGGAAAGAGGAATTCGAGCCATTCTACAATAGGGAAGATGGTGAGTTACGAAAACTTGCTGAACCCTCATCATGGTTCTCTGGTTACGACAGATGCAACATATAGTAAGGAGACTGCCAGGTCACCTGGATACAACATACAGTTTGTGTTAAATTGTATCTAGAATCAGATTGTTTGATAAGAAAATGAATGATGCGTTGTATTCTTTTATTCCTGGAAACGTTAGGCGATGCTAAATGCAAAGTGTGTGACGCAAACAAACTCGAAATATATGTGCTCTCTGTGGAATCTGTTATTCCTATCCATTCTATGCATGTCATATTCTTATTGATGAAAGTTGAGGATGAACATGTTGCTACGTAGCAGGGAAATGGGTCTCTCTCTGAAGGTATGGATATGCCGTGGGGACCCAGCGGCGGAGACAATGTCCTCGGTACATGAATACAAACGCAGGTATAATGTAACTATGTGTGTGAATAGAACTGGAAAATTGATGGTGTTGATGAAGAATTGGTTCATTAATAACGGTTGGTGGGTGTGTGGTGTGTGCCAAGAGGATAGGGGGCAATCCTCTCAAGTAGATTGAAGGTTGAAGAGGACTAATGTGGGAGGGAGGAGGCATAATGTGGGAGAGACTAGTACCATGTCCTGGAGACCACAAGAGAACAAGTAACCGAGTTTGTTGCCATGTCTTTCTCTGACATGAATCTGTATCACCCTACCGGTGGACCATTACTATTCCAGTTCTAGGGCTGTTCTTGGAGGCTTAGAGAAACATGTAGGCCTTCAACCCCAGCCATTCCTCACTCAACTCCAAATCCCATAGTATATCTTGGTGTTATTTTTTTTTTCTTTTAATTATTTTGGTAGAAGTACTTTTGTTTGGATCGAAAAGGATTTTTATTTATTTTTGTTGTTTTTGGAGGTTGAGAAAATCAAAGCCATCACCCCACGTTTTTGATAGTAACAAACAACGAGCCATCACAGTGTGACGGGCCAAAGCCAAATGCGTATGAATCAATTGCTAAGGTCATAAGAAAATAATCAAAGGAATGAAGAAGAAGAAGAAGGCCATCAAAATGTAAGGGGAGACAAATGCGTAAGAAATGAGTTGCTAAAATTCAAAGAATGTGGAAGAAGTCATAGCAAAGGCTGCGAGAGTCATTTCTGATGTCTAAATCCCGCTTGTATATTGCAAAGTGCAGAGTCCAAACTGCTCTTCTTGTTTCCTTATAGGATGAAACATTTCGCAATTAGCTATTAGCTATATAAAACGAATACTTTACTTAAAACTATCAAACAAAATGCAAAAATTTACAATTTAAATGACCCACAAATATGCTCCTCACTCTATCGACCGCCTCTTTCATGTAGACAAGCGTCAATCGGAGAAGAATGAGATTCTACAGGTTCTCATTGTCGGTAAGCTATGACATGTTGGTAAGTGAAAATTTTAACATTATATGGTTATGTGGGCTATGTGTAAGATTCTCAAGGAGTTTAGGCAAAATGTGACCTCCTTGCCTTGTTGAAATTGAAATATCAAAAGTAAAACCGTATCAAAACCTAGATGAAAATCTATATTTGGGTTTTTCTCTTTTTGGCTTATCCCTATTATTTCTTGGTGGCAGTCCTTTGGGCTCGCTGATAATTAATCTTTGGTTAATGACATTAGTCTTTGGTTTTCTTCCTACCTTTCTTTGAAGAGAAACAAATACTCATTGATAATTGATAAATTCCAACCATCAATGGAGGGAAAACCAATCTCTCTAGGCTCATGTATGGAAAATTGGAAATCAACATCCCAAGGACTACGGTGGCCCTCAATGGTGGTTTATTGTAAAATCAAAGTCCAAGTCCTACATAATTTGCTCCTGTGATTTGATCTTTAGATTATGATGGTCTTCTGCTAGGCTGGAATTGCATCCCCTTGTCCATTCAATTAATCACTTGTGATTTTCAGAAAAGAGAAAGCTCATTTGAGCTAACACAGACTAATTCCTTGACTTCTAAGCAACCATTTCTTGAATTGAATCATTATAAATTAAGCCCCCACAATCAACTCACCAGTCACCACCTTCTTCTTCTTGTTCTCCTTCTACTGTGATCCAAGCTGGTAACTGATAAGGTGGTACTCCAGTTGGCATGGATGTAAAGTGGGATTGGAATTGATAGCCTTAAATTGATGCTCATGGTTGGTTTGGTGATGTTAACTGATAGCTTCCTACCGGGCTAATGCCACTGTTATCCTCCCTTACCCCACATCAAAGGTCATATATACCAACCAAAGTTAAAGCTCAATGCTGGTCTGCTTGAGATGTAAGAAAGAGACATAAAGGGAATTGATCTGCATAAACAATAATTAATAGTATTTTTTTTTTATCAGAAACAATAATTAATAATTAAAAGATAATTATTAGTCTGATTGCTATATTTAGACATGAAGATCTAGTAAAAGAAAATGAAGAAAAGAAAAGAGAGAATTCTTAACAATTCTGTCCTCTAAAAAAACCCTAGCCTGCTACTTTCTCCCTCGACGTCTAGCACCTTCCCTCTATACCAGCGGCTTTAGCCGATCCCAGCGGCGTTCCACGCCATCCCAGTAGCACTTGTTGATCCCAACGGTGTGAGCCGAACAACCATCCTTTAGATAGGAGCAAAGATTCATCCCCGGCGAGTCTCTTTGGGATTTTTGTGGTCAGTTTTGTCTTTCTCTCTTCCAACGGCTTTGTTATCAACATTCACAACGGCTGTGTTCTAGATTAGCCGGAGATCAACCACCTGGTTCCTTGGCCATCCATGTCCTACGAGGAGAGGAGGCCTCCTGACGAGAGGATGCCCTACAAGAAGTCAAGTGCACCTCCGTCGCATATGACAACCTCTCAGTTTGGGAACGGTGTGACTAGCCCTAACAACAAGGGTAAGGAGGTTGATTAATTTCCTTGTTTCTTAACTAGACATCTGATGGAAGACTATTATTGTTTAGATATCGGGTTTACTTTGTTGTACACTAATTGAGGTCGGCGATGGGTATTACCGCTACTTAGACAAGAATAGTTGGAAGTTAGGTGTAATAGGCTTAACTGAGCGCATTTGTAATGAGGGTTACCTGTCTTTTTGTTAGTGTTTGTTTTCAATTAGACTCATTGGTCGTGAGTAGGTAAATTGATGTAAGCGTCTTCTGGCCGTGGACAAGTTAATGAAATTGTCTATTTTCTTTATAAAAAAACGCAAGTGAATGATATCTGCGTGTAGGGACGGAACCAGAAATGAGAACTGGGGTAGGCTAAAAACAATCTATATATGTGACCAAAGAAAAAATTTCAAAATGAACCGACATATTGGGGATTGTTTGGCAAACATAACTATCAAACATAAACCTTAAAGAACCAGAATAATGGTAAAGCAAGAGCCAATTCGTCAGGGCAGCAGAGGAAAAACAACACACCACACTTGAAATTCGAGCGAGGATGGAGACTAAGTTAGAATAGATCCCAATGAAATCGGTGAATTTGTGTATTAATTGGTATAGCGAAATATATAAAAAGGAACAAATACAAGATAATGAAAGTGTACCGCTCAACTTATTGATCCCTATGACAGAATATGTTCTAACATGCAATAAAACCCCACAAGAGAACACACCCCATCAGTCATTCCTAATCATACTCCCTACCACACAAGGAGTTGGGACCAATTTATCACTATCACAACAGTAGACAGTAAAATTTCCTAATCTTGTTGATATTTGTGGACCTCCAAGAATTGATTTTTCTCATATGCCATATATTCAGATAAAGAACCAAGAAAGATTGTGATCGTGTGTTTAACCCAAGCTTATCTTTAAATTGAATCCAAATTCAATTTCTTTGGACCCAAAACAAGACAAGACATGAGTGAGTGCTTGTTTTGAAAGGGATGCAGTTGGTCACTAAATTGCAAGTGAGCTCAGACAAATTGCAAGTGAGCTCAGACATGCTTGGTTTGTCATTATCAAGTCCTTATCACCAAACCGGGCCAAAGAAGGAGGCATGTCCTTGTGTTATAATTCTTTTGTTGTCGTTGTAATTTATTTTATAAGAACATATTTAGTAACGTTAGTCATTTCTAAGATTTTAATCAAATTAGTTAAAATGTTATTTTGGCTAGTCATTTTACAAATATGGTTGCATCAATGTTCTCTTTAATTAGTATTAAATTAATATTCTTCTTCAAATGAAGATTAAATAGTTTAAATGTATTTATGTGTCACATAAATATCTTAAAAAGAATGTATTAAATTATAACGAGTCTCAATTTAGTCATCTCTAGCGAGATAGTTAAAAGTCATGATAGCTAATATTTGGCTAGATTGTTAGAGCTCCTAAAATATTCAAAAAAACTAAACATGTTTTCTAAAAAGGTGATGCTATTAACACACCATATTTTACTATTCACACGCCCCCTTTATGATGTAGACCAATCATAAAACAACTTTAAAGGGCAATTTCGTCAACATAATTAAATTTGTAGTGTTATGAAAATGTATGAAGTGTGTGAATAACAAAACATGATGTGTTAATAGCATTACCTTTCTAAAATAGCTAAGGAGCCAAAATAGAGAATCTGCTAAGATGTTCTAAAGCTCAGATTTTTTTTTTTTGAGATTTAAAACAAAATTAAGAGAATACATCTTCTCTTAACCCCATAATAATACAGTTTCATTCTTTAGCAGATAAAAACAGAGTTATGGTTTTCTCTCACTCTTATTTTCTCTCGGAGTCTCTCTATACAACGCATTCTCTCAGCACTATCTCTCAATTCTCATTATGGCTGATAAAGTTTCAGCAAGGTTAGCTACTTCTTTGGCAATCAACAAGGACGGTAGGACAATTTTCAGCCCGATTGAGGCGGTGACAGTCTCTCACCACCTCTTTGCGATGGGGCAGCTATCTATGACGACAACAAGGAAGGCAAAACCTAAGGCCTTCATGGGGACGATTACTTTGGTTTGGGGATTTGGCAATCGTCTTATGATTCAAGAGCACCGCGACCGATTCATCTTCTAGTTTAAGTGAAAGGAAAAGCGCCAAAGCTCTGAACAAACCGATCCCAGTTTAGGATATTTTATATCTTTCTAGATATTCCTTATGGGTGCCTTGGCTTTATGCCAATAGGGTATGTAGTTTGACTATATCTATGTATTCCTTATTCTTACCTAATTGATATTGTGTAATTCCCTATATAAAGGGCTCATATCAATGAATAATACACACATCTTTCACGATTCTCTATTCTTACTTTCACTTCATCATGTTATCAGCACTTGGCTCAACCCTTGAGCTAATATTTTTCCCAAACCCTAAAACCAAAACCGAAGCTCTCGGCCTTGCCTCGGCCGCCACCGCTGCTGCCGCCGCCCTCACTTTCCGGCCGCCGCTTCCCGGCCGTCCGCTCCAGTTCTTTCTTTTCTTCCGATCATGCATTCAAGTTTTTTACAGTATGTTTACCTTACAACCCTAAAACTCTTTAAAGTTCAATAACCTCGGGGGAGATAAAGTGCTTTCTCCCTTTCTTCTACTCCATTCTATGCTTAGGTCGGTGTATTTTGCAGGTTTAAAATCCTGGTTGTCCTCTCCGGGTCCAAAGTTGTGTTTGATCAACTTTGGTTATTTCTTTTTGAAGGTGTGTTTGATCACCTTCACGCAAGTTTTTCGGGTCGTGTTTGATCAACTCCAGACACATAGGGTTGTGTTTGATCAACCCTAGAGAGACAAACCAAATAAAAGCATCGTATTTGAGTATCATTTTTGGGTCTCAGCAGAAAACTAATACAACATGTTCTCTCTTGTATGCAGATGGACAGAGGCATCAAATTCGACGTCATCAACGCCCATAGTACCCAGTACCATCACTCGATCTTGGATATAGAGCAGACCTTCATTGCTAAGGATCTGACCGAGACCATATTCCCCGATCCAACTCAGGAACCGCCTCACAAGAGAACAAAATCTCAGGCGCTCATGTTCCTTCGTAAGCATATCGATCCCACATTGCGCAGGCAGTATCAATCAAAGCATGATCCAAAATATCTGTGAGATGCACTTGCCGAACGCTTCGGCAATATCCATTCAACCTTGCTCCTAGAACTAATTGCTCGCTGGGATGAAATCTTACTTTTGGATTACAAGAAGGTTGATGACTTCAACAGGGATATGCTTTGCCTACAAGCTCAACTGAGTTCATGTAGAGACGAGAAAAGTGATGCCGACATGATCGAAAATACTTTCTCGACCTTCCCTTCAACTGCTAAGACTGTAATGAACCAGTATCGACTTGAGTTCCAAAATAAAAGGATTACAACCATTTAGCGGTTTGATGACACAATTCCTTATGAAAGAAAAGAACAACATGATCGATCAACATAATTTACGTCCTGTAGGCACCCGAAAAATTTCGGAATCTAATTACAACAGCAAACGAAGTCAGAAGGCTCCGAAACGCAAGGATCAACATCGGAATGAACCTTATGCACGTAGAAATCAACACCATCTTGCCCCTGGTTCCCGGGGACAAGGTAGTGGCTTTAGTAGCCATACCAACTCATGGCATCGAGACACCGGTGCCACCGGCCCCAAGGGCGGCGCCGCTCCTCCTCGGAAGCAGCATGTTCGCTCTTCTTTTGCCTCTGATGGTCAATGCAACAGATGTGGGTCTAAGGACCACTGGTCTAAAAGCTGTCGCGCTTTTGCAAATATTGTTGCCGCATACAAGAAATACAAGGAATTGATGGAAGTCAATTCCACTGAAAACAATGGAGTTGAACATAAGGTTACCTTCAGGGTCACAGACTCCAATGAACAATGTTCTGACATAGATGCCCCTGACTTTGACGTCACCGGCTAGATTGTTTTCCCTTTTACAAGTCATGATGTAATAAGGCATCATTAGCATGCCATGCTTAGTTTTCCTCTCAATTGTTTTTGAGACCCTTTTGTACTCTTTTCAGCGCATTAATGGAAGTCTATTTCTTTCTGATTCTTCTTGTCTCTACATGGTTCGAATTGATTTACATCTATCTTAGAAAACATGGTATCAACGCCGTTTTTTGGTCTCTCCCTCAGAGGAGGTGACTTACGGCGCCGTGACTCTCAAGGAGAGTTACTAACGTGTTTTCCGGTTCAAGTCTTTTACCCTATAGCGGATTTTCCATCATTAATTGTTCAACTAGGCTCATCCAAGTTAGTATGATGTCTTAGAATTGTCCGAAATTAAGGAGGTAGTGGATTTAAGTATATATGCCTCGCACTACCGACCCCCCACGGACATGCCTGGTCATACGTAATTTGGAGTTACCGAACGCTTTTGATTTTGGATACCCCTTACGCTATTACTCCAAATTGCCGTCTTGTAAAAGACGGTAAAGACTTGACTAAACCGGATCATGATCGAATCCTCTGGGTTCTCTAACCTTGAATTTGATCATCAACACTTCCAGGCTGAGCATACGCCTCCATGCCACTAACAAGCTTCAAAAGCTTCGCTAATGCCAAATCTGCGAAAAACAGTAATCTGTCCTCCCTGGACAGTCACTTCGTTTGAGCTTTGTGAACAGTTTCAGACGAACTAAACAGTGAGCTTAATATCATTGGAAAACACTACTTGTCTTGTTTTGAGAAAATTTTGCGGTTCGTCCATATCTATTTTAACGAATGAGTTATGACTGTTTTAGTGCGCAAAAGTCATTCTGCGCGAGAAATTTTCGGCACTCTCGGGATTGTTGCTACTTTTAGCTTTTTCAATCTTTCTAAAATGGTTCGATATCGACATATTTACTCATATATCTACTCTCTTTTGTAGGTATGTCTCTTGGAGAGATCGAGTGCCTAACGGATAGTAGATCAACCCACACCATTCTAAGGAACCGACAACTATTTCTTGAGTTAGTGCCTTGTAAATCATTTGTAACGACAATGATTGGATCTTCTCCTGTGATCCTCGGGCGTGGAACCGCTCGCTTCTTTCTGCCTTATGGCACTATGATCCATGTCACAGATGCTCTTTATGCCCTAAAAGCACCGAACCTTGTTGAGCTTTAAGGATATTCGCGCTAACGGCTTTCACTTGGAAACTCATTGTGAAGATGGAACTGAGTTCTTGTGTATAACTTCTCATGAATATGGACATAAATGTATATTGGAGAAACTCCTGAGTCAATTTAGTGGTCTTTACCTTACTACGATTCGGATTATCGAATCCCATGTAGTCGCCAAACAAGATCTTTAGGACTCCGACTCATACAAGCTTTGGCATGATCGACTTGGTCATCCCGGAGGGGACATGATGATCCGAATTCTGTGTAATTCTCATATCCGACTTATACAAGTATGAATTCGTTTTGTAAAGCTTGCTCTTTAGCAAAAGTAGTATCAAGACCGTCTTACGCTAAAGATAACACCGAGAACATTCCATTTCTACATCGTATCCAAGGTGATATTTGTGGACTCATCCATCCAGAATGTGGACCATTTCTATACTTTATGGTTCTAGTGGATGCTTCAACGCGTTGGACTCATGTCGCGCTCTTGTCCACACGTAATGCTGCATTTCCAAAACACCTAGCACAAATTATTAAACTTTGGGCTCACCACCTGGATTATCCAATTTAGTCAATTCGACTGGATAACGCTGGAGAATTTACATAAAAGACTTTTGATGACTATTGCATATCTATCGGGATTGAAGTTTAGTATCTTGTACCCCATGTTCACACGCAAAATGATCTAGCTGAAGCTACGATTAAGCAGCTTCAACTTATTGCTCGAGCGTTGGTAATACGCACCAACCTCCCAATTGCATCATGGGGCTATGCAATATTACATGCAGCCTTACTTATTCGTTTCAGACCCACTACCAAACAACCATTTAGTGCATACCAGTTGGTCACTGGATATGAGCCTGACATTTCACATCTACACATTTTCGGTTGTTCGGTTTATGTGCCAATTATGCCTCCACTGCGTTCTAAAATGGGTCCTCAGAGACGATTAGGTATCTACATTGGTTATGAATCTCCAACGATTATCAGATACCTCGAGCCATTAACAGGTGATCTTTTTACCGCAAGATTTACGGATTATCACTTTGATGAGACATTCTTCCCGTCGTTAGGGGGAGATACAAACAAACATGTTCTTGTGGAATGACATGAATTGTCGTGGTTTGTTCCCACTCTATCTCATTACGATCCTCGCACCTCACAGACTGAAAGTGAAGCTAAACGTATTCTTGAACTTAAAAAAGTAGCAGATACGATGCCTGACTCTTTCTCCGAGATTGCAAAAGTGACAAGATCAGATATACCAGCTGCAAATGTTCCTGCTAGGCTTGAAGTCCCTAGAAAGGGCACGGCCATCCCTGGGCTCGGTACTGCTGCCGGCACCGGCGCCGCCCATAGTGGGGTGTTGGAGGCCGTGGCTCCCCAAAGGAAAAGGGGGAGGCCACCTGGTTCGGTTGACACGCATTCAAGAAAGAAATGGATTGACAAGGCACAAGTCAATCCTTTGATCATCGATGTTGAGATTCCTTCTCACGAGATCATCTCTGATTACAGTTATGTCCATGAATTGATGTTAGAATCCATGGGGCACGCCTCAGGATTAATGTCAATATCAGAGAACATAAAGATCTCCATGTGTTATGATAACACTTATGAATTGATGAACCGGTCATCAACCCAAGTCGATGATATATTTTCTTATTTTGTGGCTCATGAAATCATTGAGCACGATGACATCGAACCATGCTCTGTTGCAGAATGTCAAAATAGAGCAGATTGTCCTAAATGAGAAGTTGCAATCCAGGCAGAATTAGACTCTCTAACAAAGAGACAGGTCTTCAGCTCAGTAGTGCTAACTCCGCTGAGTGTAAAGCCTATTGGACATAAATGGGTTTTTGTTAGAAAGCGTAATGAGAAAAATGAGGTACTTCGGTATAAGGCATGCCTTGTGGCGCAAGGTTTCTCACAATGCCCTGGGATTAATTACGAGGAGACTTACTCTCTGGTCATGGACGTCATAACTTTCCGCTACTTAGTCAGTTTGGTAGTGTCCGAAAAACTTGACATACAGCTCATGGATGTGGTTACGACATATCTCTATGGGGATCTGGATTCAGAGATATATATGAAAGTGCCCGATGACATTACGTTACCTAAATCAAGTGACTCTAAACCACGGAGTGCGAATGCTATAAGGTTGCAACGCTCACTTTACGGATTAAAGCAATCCGGACGAAAGTGGTATACTCGTCTAAGTGACTACTTGATTAGGGAAGGATATAAGAACGATGAACTATTCCCGTGCGTGTTCATAAAGAAGACAAGTTCTGGATTTGCAATAGTGGCAGTTTATGTCGATGACATGAACATTATCGATACTCTTGATGAAATCAAAAAGACCGCGGTTTATCTGAAATCCGAGTTTGAGATGAAAGATCTTGGGAAGACTCATTTCTGCCTAGGTCATGAACTAGAGCACCGAGTCTATGGAATTCTTATCCATCAGTCTGCATATGTCCAAAATATGCTCAGGCGATTTAATATGGATAAAATGCACCATGTTAGCACTCCTATGATTGGTCGAAGTCTGGATATAACTAAAGATCCATTCCGTCCAAAAGAGGACGACGAAGAGGTCTTGAGCACAGAGGTTCCATACCTTAGTGCAATAGGCGCGTTATTGTACTTAGCTCAATCCACTCGACCAAACATTGCATTCTCAGTCAACTTGTTAGCTAGATTTAGCTCAGCGCCAACCTAACGTCATTGGACCGGAGTCAAGAACATCTTTCGATATCTCAAGGGTATCGTTGACTTGGGACTATTCTTTGCTACACTGATTCAAAAAGGACAGAAGATGGTCCTATGGGTCATGGAAGGCACGACACCGATCCACCAAGGAACTGGACCGCCGCCATGGATGCCGCCGACACGACTGTTGGACACGGGTCCAATGCCGAGCATGCCACCGCTGCCTTGTCCTATGCCGAGACACCCAATAATACGTTGGTGGGTTTCGCCGATGCAGGATATTTATCTGATCCTTATAAAGGACGTTCTCAAACTAGTTATGTGTTCACCATTGAGAATACAACGATATCTTGGAGGTCTACTAAGCAGACTCTAATGGCGACATCTTCAAATCATGCAGAGATTATAGCTTTGCATGAAGCTGTTCGGGAATGTGTTTGGTTGAGATCAATCATTAAACATATTAGAGGGAATAGTGGATTAAATTCTACAACTTATAGACCTACATGCATTTATGAGGACAATGCAGCTTGTATTGAGCAAATGAAGTTAGGTTACATCAAGGGTGATAATACAAAGCACATTTCACCTAAGTTCTTCTACAACCAACAACAACAGACGTTTCTTAACATTCAAGTGTACCAAGTTAGTTCTGAAGGAAACGCAACAGACTTATTTACTAAGTCCTTACCCAAGTCTACTTTTGAGAAACATGTAAGAGGTATAGGTATGTGTCGGCTATCAAGTCTCTCTGAATAATGTTCACATCAGGGGGAGTATCATCTCAATGAAGTAGGCTGGTGCATTGTACTCTTTTTCTCTTACGATCAAGGTTCAGTTTTTCTCCCATAGGGTTTTTGTGACTTGACGAAGTTTCTGACGAGGCAACAGATCAGCATCATCGGCATATCAGCGCACGACACAAGGGGGAGTGTTCTAGGATATTCTATATCTTTCTAGATATATTCCTTTTGCGTGCCTTGATCTTATGCCAATAAGATATGTAGTTTGACTAGATCTATGTATTCCTTATTCTTACCTAATTGGTATTGTGTAATTTCATATATAAAGGGCTTCTATCAATGAATAATACACACATCTTTCACGATTGTCTATTCTTAAATTACTTTAACCTCATCATGTATTAAATTATAGAGAGCCTCAATTTAGTCATCTCGAGCGAGATAGCTAAAAGTCATGATAGTTAAAATTTGGCTAGATCGCTGGAGCTCCTAAAATATTCAAAAAAACTAAACATGTTTTCTAAGAGGGTGTGCTATTAACACACCATATTTTGCTATTGACACGCCCCTTTTATGATGTAGACCAATCATAAAACAATTTTAAGGAGCAATTTCGTAAACATAATTAAATTTGTAGTGTTATGAAAATGTATGAAGTGTGTGAATAACAAAACATGATGTGTTAATAGCATTATCTTTCTAAAATAGCTAAGGAGCCAAAATAGAGAATCTGCTAAGATGTTCTAAAGCTCAGATTTTTTTTTGTGAGATTTAAAACAAAATTAAGAGAATACATCTTCTCTTAACCCCATAATAATACAGTTTCATTCCTTAGCAGATAAAAACAGAGTTATGGTTTTCTCTCACTCTTATTTTCTCTCGGAGTCTCTCTATACAACGCATTCTCTCAGCACTCTCTCTCAATTCTCATTATGGCTGATAAAGTTTCAGCAAGGTTAGCTACTTCTTTGGCAATCAACAAGGACGGTAGGACAATTTTCGGCCCGATTGAGGCGGTGACAGTCTCTCACCACCTCTTTGCGATGGGGCAGCTATCTGTGACGACAACAAGGAAGGCAAAACCTAAGGCCTTCATGGGGACGATTACTTTGGTTTGGGGATTTGGCAATCGTCTTATGATTCAAGAGCACCGTGACCGATTCATCTTCTAGTTTAAGTGAAAGGAAAAGCGCCAATGCTCATGAACAAACCGATCCCAGTTTAGGTGGAGATCTTTGGTCTGCCTTTGAAGCTTTTCACTGAAGGCGCTGCAACACCAATCGGTGCCACTCATGGGGAGGTGATGTAGGTGGATGTTCAGGCCATTAAACGAGGGACTACGTTCGGATATGCCACGATGTAGCTAGATGCACCTGTGAAGTATGTCTACCCACCACAAGTGTTTTAATTCCAACAAGGGGCTATGGCGATAGACGTATGTTTTAGATACGAGAAGATGGTGGGTTTCTGCCGGATATGTGGGTTTTCGAAACATCCCAAACCAGGGTGTCTAGTCCAGGGGCATCGCAAGTGGTGTGAGATAGAGTGGTGTGATATGTTTTTGGTGCGTCCTCTTTAGGCCTGGGATCAACGTAGAATCCTCGATTCCTAATCCCTTTGTGTATGTTGTGCGGCCTCTGTCACTGCCTAACCTGTTTGTGTCCAAACCAAGTGCCCAGCTACCGTCAACATCCCTGCTGCCTCTGGTTGTTCTTGCTCCAAGTGAGGTTGCAATACGGAAACGTTTTTCCGACTCTTTTGTGTTGCAATACAGCAAGCGTCCGAAAGGGGCTACTAAACATGTGGAGGTGTTTTTTTTTTGTGGATTAAGGGTTTGAACTTGAACTTGCTTTGGAGATGGTGAACGGAATTTTGTTGGTTTCTTCGGCCAAACGCAAAGGGCGGCCTCAGGGCAGTAAAACTAAGGTTGAGGTTGGGCTACCTCCAAAGAGGTTGTAGAAGGGTGATTCAGGTTCTAAGAAGCGTCGTTTCAAGGTGCTTGATGAGCAGGCCAGTTTGACACCTTCTGCGGTGGTGGAAGTGGTAGCGGAACCGAGAAGTGGCATAGGCACATATAGGTAGAACTCCTAGGAGTGCCTCTGAGTGAAGGTTATTGCCGGACATTAAATTAGTTCGGAACATGCTTGGTTTCGCTCTGGTTCCTTCCCTAGCATGGTTAGGAAGCTGCCTTAGGGTTTCCTTAGGTTTTATTAAGCATTTGTAGCATGTATTGGTTCTTTTCATTATTCTATATTACAACATCTTTCGATAGCTCAATTTTGTCGTAACCATTCAGGAGGAGCAATATTTATGTAATATTTGCTACGTTTTAATAGATTGACCCGAACGCCTCTAAAAAAACCATAATCCGACTCAAATGTGTCAAATTCGAAGGCACACTTTATACACAAGAGGAAAACAATTGTCCTAAATTAAAAAAAAAACATTTAAAAGTTAGAATTGATTAGTATATTTAATAAACTTTTGACAATTGTAGTTTCACATGCCGACTACATATGTTGCAGGAATTACCCCGTGAGACGTCGAGGTTTTCTCTAAACTGAGGCCAACCTTTCTTCACTCTTCCTTGATACTCCACTTATACTTTTCCTCACCAAGGTCCTGTTTGTTGGGGTTTACTATGTTACTACAAACTCATGTGGTAACTAATAATATTAAAAACTATAATGACTCATTTAGAACTTTGAGGACTAATTTTACAACTGATGCATGTCATGCATTGACACATTATGAATTTTTCACAAACAATTACACTAATCCACGTCTTCAATAATAGCAGGAGTCTCCTCCAACCACAATTCATAAATCCCACCACTACTAGCAAGGTGTGCAAGTATATTTGCAACACAATTTGCTTCACGGTAAATATGTCGAATTGTAACAGGCTGAAAAACATTAAAGTTTCTAATCGTCTCTGAAAATTTCTTCTCTTCACTCTTGAAAGCAAGAACAAGATTAGTGGCGATTTATTTAGAATGCTTCTATTGCCACCCCACAAACTATTTTGTTCACCTCACACGTTGTTGAATTAGTAAAATACTAAAATACCCTGATGTAAAATTATAACTAGGGACAATACGTTGTTATGAATTTCAAATCATTTTTCTTTTAACTATTTGTTTTGGATGAACACGTACTTCATAAAGTCTAACCCAAAATTTATCATATTCGGCCGTTCTATGGAGTTTGAAGACACATGCACATTCAACCTAAAGATGAGGTGAATTGTTTGTACTTTTTTTCTCTTGGTGATGCTTCGTCTATCCTTTACTTAATTATTATTTTCCAGATCATTTTTGCATCTAAATTTTCATGTTTAGTCGCTCATTTATATTTGATTTATTTTTTTTTATCGGTGTCGTAGATTTTTCTAAGTAATGGTCGTTTGAAGGATTCCTAATCTCAAGTTTAGCGAAGTAGAACCTACAACCCAATTACGCACTAACTAACTGAAACCAATGAAATATTCAAATATGTAAGACCATTAACTAAGCATGTTAGCACCCTCTATGCCGGTTCTATCCAGTTCAAAATCTTACGAAAAATATCACGTTCAATAACGTGTTTTAATTACACAGTTATAGTAGAAGTATAGAAGTATAAAAAATATATCTAAGTTGAACAAAATGGAATTAAGAAAATGGTATTTTAGGTATTGTAAATTGATGAACTAAGTAGACTTATAATTATAAATATATAAGTATAGTGTAAAGAGAACGTGGGGTGAAAAAAAGTGATTTGTGAGATGTCAATAGACGCACCCACCTTTATATTTAAAAAAAAAAAAATCAAACATGATTAAAAGAACACCGACTCTTCTGGATTTGATGACATAACTATTTTTCTTTATGTTGTGTTAAATTGTAAGAATTAATTATTTCTACCATGGTTCATTTAATAATACTACTAATTTATTTTCTAGACGGCAAACTAACTTGAGAGATGGCATATAGACTGATTCAATTTGTTAAGATGTGAACGTTATTTTAATCCTTTTATCATAGAAGAATTGTGTCTCATCACTCGTGTTTGTTTGTCTACTAATGACTAGACTGTTTACTTGAACATTGTTTGGATGTCATTGTCAATGTGTCAAACGTCATAATGAAAATTAAGGCAGCTCTTTGAAGAATTTCCAAATTGATTAGAAAGATGTCCTAGTTCCCACATAATTTTGATGATGAAAATCAAGGTAGCTACTTGGAAGAAATTTTTAAAAATTTATTAAAAGGATGTCTAGATAAGAAAAGGAAAAGAACAAACAAAAAACATCAAAAAAATAAAATCAGTGATAAAAAAAATTACGACAACTAAAAGTATTACAAACTTGATGAAAGTTAGAAATGGGTGGGAGAACCTCCACTATTTAATCCTATTTAAAAGAGGTTACTTTTAAATACCTTTTTTTAAAAGACAATTGAAAAGACAACTTTCAAACGAGACAAATACATCTCAGCTACTTATGGTAACTACATGTATGAGGTGCAAATTAAGTCTCACGGTATACGAGATTCTCATCACCAAGCTCACTAAAGTTTTCCGCTAATCATAAAAAGGCACCTAAGACGATCTTAACTGACTCCAAGAACATATAGAAAAGTTTCATGGATACAGAAGTCATGATATCTAGATAAAAGTTTAATGACATACTAAGTTCAAATGCTACATTGATGGAAACTCCGCCGTCTGGCTTGAGAGGATGTGTACAAAAACCTAAAACCACCACCATAGACTCTAAACATAAAAAAATTCTTCTATACATCGACGATACAAGTGACCCATAACCTAACGTTCGATCTCAACCCTTGATATTTGTTGTCAACTCTTTACCAAAATAGACAAATACAACACTTGATGTCATGCAACCTTCTCTTGTTGGTGTGAGTGCATTTCGGTGCTTTGAATTCCTTCCGCTGATACATTTCATCTCTTATCTCTTATGTTACAGTTAACTTGCCTAAAAAGTATAATGGCCAAATTGCTCTCAGAAAAGAAAAGGTACAATGGCCAAATTCTTTAGGAAAAGGTACATTGCAGTTTCTTTGGAACTGAAATTTCCCTACAAGCTTTGATGGAAAGTCCTTTTTATCTTTAAGGGCATCAATCTGCGTCTGAACGCCTCTTCTTTATTCCCCCACACTTATCCATTTTTAGATTTTTCTTTCTTAAATGTATAAAGCAGTTGGGGATTGTAAAGTTATCTGATATTCCCCAGCCAAGTCAGAACTTCACTGGTGCCAACCTGGTCCACTGATGCTGTTTGCAATTCCTAATTAAAATTATACTTCATTCCTGTCTGCTTTGATTTGCTGCATAGTAAAATTCCAAGTTCTCAAATGACTTTGGATTCCAGCTCAAAAACACAGACACCATTCTTTTTCTTTGTCTCCTTTAATAGTTCTTTTCCCAAAAGATGGAAATTATGAGTCACAAAATCATTCTTAATCATAAGTTGGACTTAGGACACCATTTGTCCCTACTTAACTACTTAAAACAGCTGGTTTCCAGTAAGAATGGTTAACCCACAAGTTAAGGGATTTACCTCCAGATTCAAATATATACCTTTCATTCTGATTTAGGGCCCCATCATCAAATCCTTTCCAGCAAATTTGATAGCAACTGTGAGATGTCTTTCTCATTGTACTATTGATGTTTTGTTGCTGAGAAGATAGATAAAAAAAAACTGAAAAAAAAAAAAAACACTATTGGTGGTTGATATGGTGTGCTTGTTTTGCTTTTTTCACTCATCATTTTCTCAGCAACATCATATGATTCTCAATAAAAGATCACAACAAAATGGAAGATGAAGCTGAACAATGAACAATTCACAAGTGTCTGAATGAATCTTAGTAATATATTTATTTATATTATCAAATGGTAAGTTGATGATACACAAGCTAGGTCTGGATCAATACTAAAGTTTACATGAACAATCTCTTATCAGGTTCTAAACCCTTCAACACTCTTAATTCTTGCAATGCTACAAGTATTAAATGGGGTCTGCTCTTATGGAATTGGTGCAATTAGTTCTAGTATATACATTGTGGAATTCTTGAAAGATAGAATTCTCCAAAGAATGAGTTGCTGAATCAATTTGCCAATCAGAGCGAGACTAAAATTAAAATGATGGAGAGACTGCTATATTCCTCCAGGCTATAGATTCACTCAAACTGGAATTCCGCTGTATTATACAGTTAACGGTGGTGATTAATGCTCAACTTTCATCTGAGCTGAAGCCACTGAGCCTGAACAAAACATAAACAGAATTACAAATCCAAATCCAAAAGCTAAAGCAATCACAATTGGACAATTACTCCTGGTTACGTTGAAAATCTTTTATATTCTGATTGCTTACCATTAAGGCTATGCTGCTCAATCTGGCCAAAACCCATTTGAACCATACTTTGGAGATCATCCTCGAAGAATTGTGGAGCCTGAAAAATAAATTTTGAGTAAGCCTCCAGTACATGGCTAAATGCAAGTAAGGCTAATTCGAAAGATTGTACTGACCCAACTTTTTGCATCAATTACCTGAGGATTTGCTCCACCAAATCTATCAAAAGCTGGCGATTGCATGGTTGAATTTTGAGTCAGCGCAGCATTTAAATTTACTGGAAAATGTGTGTCTGCCTCATTAGAGATGCTGTTGCTATGTAAAGGTGGAAGTTGCTGGGGTTGATACCCAAAAGGAAATGATGCTGGGACTGCGGAATCTAATTGGTAGAGGGCATTCTGTAAAGCTCCTTGAGATTGAAGAATCTGAAATACCATGCAATGGAATAGATTAATTAGTATCTGGAAAATGCACAAGGAATCAACGGCACAAAGTTTTAAAGTAGTTGAAGAATCTTTAACTTACTTCCTTTGACAGAAGATCTTCCATGTTCAAATCCATTCTAGGATTCACAGTCGCCAATTTCATCGAAAGAAACTGAGCCAATCAAAAATGCAACAGAAATACCAGTTAGCGAAAAAAAACTAGGTGCTACAATCAGAACATATGAATGGAGGAACCTTGAGACAATCTGATTTTACCTCGACTTGGCGCTGCAATGATTGAACATAGTTTATGATCTCATCTAGCATCACAGCTTTCCCAGTTACCTGAAATTTAGAATGAAACCATATTTAGCACTAGTCCTCATTCATCTTTCTATCAATATTGCATAACAAGTAATTGATATACTTAAGCTGTATTTCACATGTTGTATGTACCTTGTTGCAACCAGGAACAAGATCTTGAAGGAACTTCATCCTTTCACTAATTTTCTCTCTTCGAACCTGATCATATCGTAATATTCATCATAAATATGATGTAGCAATGTAAACATATATCTACAAGAGAAGTGCAAAAAAGAACAAAATGCAAAGGAATGCGTTAAACATACTCTTTCTGCCAGACTATGGCTATCAGTAGCTTGACCCCTTCTGGCTCTGACATGTATATAGTCCTTTGGAGGCTCAACAACCTCTGGTTTATCCTTGGTAGTTTTGCCACCTCCATTTGATTCTTTGTTTGACTTTTGAGTTTCCTTTTCATTCCCAGAAGCTTCATCAGTTTTGCTTCTCTTGGAATTTGGTTGCTCTTCAGTCACAGCCTGCATTAAATTCACTAATTGGATTTAAACACAATTCTCAAGAGAACAAGAAAACAAAAATCTAAACAATCAATTATTCATAGCAGAGTTCAACTCAAGTACCTTGCCATTTTTAACAGATGGAGATGAAGAGGTTTCTTTGGCTTTTCCTTTTGGAACAGCCTTCCTCTTCCTTGAGTTGGAAACATTCTCTGCTTTCACACTCAAATCCCCAGTTGGGATCTGCTCAGAAACTGATGACCCTTCTCTGGAATCACCCAATTCACCATTATCTGGGGTGGTGGACCTTGAGAACCTGCTGACCTTCTTATCAGGAAATGAATTCTCATCTTGGGGTGAAGAGCTTTTGATGCTTTCTTGAACAGCACCCATTTGAGATCTCAGTGATTGATTGCTAGAAGCTCTGGAAAGCTTGGGTGAATCAAGCTTCAGCATTGATCTATATGCCAATTCAGCTTCATTCAAATTGAACTGACCATTCAGACCACCATGATTTCCAAAGCTGGAAAACCTTGCAGCCCTCTCTACAAAACCAGGGTCAGCTGAAAATGGAGCCAAACTTGGGTGTGATGAGGGTGCTGGGATTGGAAAATTGCCTCTCATATGTGGATCAACCATTGACAAGTTGAACTTATTTGGCGGTGAAGAGTTTAGTGGGGTACTATAGCATGAATTGTTAGTACTGTTATTGTAAGACAATGAAGATATGTCTCCTGAGTTGCAAATGCTTCCTAGTCTTCCAATCAGTTCTCTTATCATGTCTCCTCCGCCTTCTCCGGGGAAGGCGGTGGCAGCGACGGCGTTGGAAGCCGCCGGTGAGGACACCATGGAACTCAAAGCAGACTCAAAGGGATCGCTCTGATCCATTGGATTGTCCCAATTGGCATTGAAGTAAGAATTGGGAAGTTGGTGTGGAGCACAATTGAGCTCATTGGAGTGCATTAAGCTTGAAGGGTTCCAGCTGGGCGTGCCTGAATTGTTGTCCTTTTCCATTAGTGAGGATGAACGGTTGAAGCTTTGATTTCAAGAGATGGTAACGATCCAAGAAAAATGGAGCAGAGAGGAAACCCAGAAAGGTTGAAGTGGGTGCTCTGTTTCAGTAGATATAAGGAGGAAGCAGAGGTTGGAATTCAGGTTGGTTTGTGTCAAAAGGAAATGAGATGTAATGATGAAGATGAGATGGTCCTTGTATGTCACTCAATTGTGGAAGGGGAAAGGAAAAACAAAAAGCTTTTTGAGAAGATGAGCGAGTGAAGAGAAAGCAAAGACAGAGAGAGAAATAAGGAAGAAAGCAAACACATATAGAAAGCAAATTTCTATTTGACCTTTCAAAACTATTATTATATTATATTATATCTAATCATTATGTATTCTTTCTTTTTCTTAATATTTCAGGTTATTGTTAATAATTTGGTATAATTATTTGATTTATTTCCATTCAAAAATTACATTTTTTTTTGTCTATTTCTATTTAGTCTAACGGTATAGTTTTCTTTTAATAAATAAAAAATTGTTAGTTCGACTTGCAGAGTTATAATATTTACTTTTATCAAAAAATAAAAAAAAGAGGACACAAAACATGAATAAAACTTTGTATTACACAAAACATGATCACATGATATAGCATCAAACAATCTACTGTATTATTGAGGATATTTTTTTAACGAAGAATAAAACTTTAACATTGATTACAATGTCAACAAAACTTTAACATTTGTTATTGCCGGTCTTTGTTTTACTTGGAACTAAATGTGTCCTGCCACAAGTTGAAGGAAATGTATTCTACTACTGTGATAAGAGTGTGTATCAGGTTTATTGCATTCAGTCCTAGAGTTTCATTAGAAGACCAAACTGAAGTTACTCAAGTTAGCATGATTTAATTAACAAGTTTCAATAGTTTGGCGGTTTGGCCGCAATGTAGCCTCACCGTCGCTTGAGATGGCCATGGCCTCTCCAAGCTTACACATGGTTGTATATAACTTGGAAAAAGTTTCCATTTTATGTATGCATGGATTGTCTTCCTATAAAAGATGAGGAAATATAGCATCTAGAATAATGTCTCAAAAAACACACCGACATCCACAAAAGAGGATGTAGAATAGAAAATTGGGAGGAGAATAAACCTTGTATAACAAGAACTAATAATTTGGAGTTTGTCTAGAAAAAGAACACGGTAAAAGCTCTATCAAGCCACATTACCTAAAAACTATCGACATGTCAAATTGTCAATAGATCATATATCAGTCTGAATTCTTTGTTAATATGGACATGTTCGAATTTGATTATGCATTTCGCTGATTGTTAACAATCCGGATCCGTCTACAAATCCAAGTCGATTCAATCCATTAGTACATATATATAGCTAAAATGTTTACATTAATGTAATGCTACGCTACTAAGGTATATATATGTCAAACCTTGATTTAGATTAATTGTAACTCATCATGTTTTACTAAGATGACTTTTAGGATGGAAAAGGAATCCGACCCTTAAAACCACGTCTTAGGGTAGAAATCTCTACGTTATATCCCTAAATTTTTTTTTATAAAAAGACCGATATATCTGTAATATTAAATATCTTAGATATTTAAAACATGTCACCAATATTTTGAAGCAATAATTGTAAAATTTAACAGCATAAAAAAATCACGAGGAATATTTGGAAGAGAAGTAATCATATTGAGAGGAAGTGATGAGCCTGTAAATTTAGTTAAATTTCATAAAATTTGGGTGACGAAGTGAAGATTCATATGCATGAGAGATATTCAAATGATGAGTAAGGACCTCAAGGGATATTGTAATACCTCTCGGGATATTAGGGATATCTAAATAAGAAGATATCAAATCAAGATGCGGGGTATAGATTCAGGAAGCAGTGAATGGTTCAGATGATAAGACGGTCGAAGCGGAAAATATGGATAATTTTATATGTTTGAAAGCTGGAATATTTTACCAATGAAAATAATTTTGATCATAGCACACAAGATGACTACGGATCTAGAACAACTGATCATGGTGCGCAAGAGAAGAACGGATTTAGGGTTTAGGGTTTAGGGTTTGTAATACCTCTTGAGATCACAATACCACATGAGATGTTGCTTCAGTTGTCTTTGAGCTAGTATACTAGTTTAGACACAAAGCGCACTGTGAATTTGTATGAATTGCTAGATATCCTGAATATCCTCGATATATACAACATCTCATTTTTCAAAATTTTGGATCTTACCTTCCTCATCATCGCTCGTCTTAGAGGGAACCTGAAAAGCTTAACGCGTTTTTTATATAATCGGATTCACAGAAATGTGCTTTTTCCAGACCGTGGCACAATATTGTTGGGCTGTTAAGCTTTAATTGATTAGTGATAATTGAACCTATTATTGCTGGAGGCATATTATATTTTATAGCATTCAGATTAACAAATCACCGTCAATCTGTCACTGTTTGTTGTTGTTGTTGTTGGTGTTCATCCTCAATGATTAATCCACACAGAACCTGGAGGAGAGAGAGAGAGAGAGAGGCCATTAGGATTTATCTTCATCATCTTCTTATCACTTTTACCTTGATGCATGCTTCAGTGGCTGGCTAGCTAAAAGCTTCGGGACCTCTCTGGGTTTGGTGCTCGTAGTGGGTGATGTGTGGTGGTTCAAGAAAAACAATAATACCTAAAGCTGTTTTAACTTTTCTTTCCTTATCTTCATGTTAATCTTACTTTCTAAAATGGGTGGAATATTTCTTCTAAACCTAGTTTGACGATTAATTAGTATGTGGTCCTAAGTATTGGCTAAGCTAGCTTCATTATCAGATCGAATTCTTCTATATCAAGGCTCCTCTTGATTCAGCCCACCAACTGCGCTTAATATCTTATCATCCTAGCCCCCAACAAACTAACCGATTCATATCAATGTTTGGTACAAACAATCCGTAACTCTGTTTTTCTTTTTAGTTTTAGTTCAAAGGGAGATGATCATATGCATATCCCGGTGTTCGATCTACCACCTTTTTTTTGGGATAATAAATAAGTACGTTCGATCAATTCGACTACTTAACATAGAATATGATTTCAAATTTAAAAGAATCCGATAACAATTAAACCACACATGCAGTTTATACACTACAGTATACCTTGTGATTTCCGACAATAGAAATTGCCGTATTCTAACATGAAATCCATATTGACACACGAGAGCAAAAACAAACACGAGACAGACAAAACTGAATACGACCATGAAAGAACATATATACATATATCGGCGTACATATGCTTAGACATGTCGATAATTGAGAAAGAAAGAACCTCTTGTTACAAGATATATAGTTTATCATGGATCGATGGACGTCAGGGATTGTGTCCATGAAAGTGAATAATTACTACCATTATTCCCACAAGTTGGGAGGCTTTTGAAGTAGAGATCAGTTATTGAGTTTACTCGATCTCCTTGGAAAAAGAACCCTACGGACCCTCGATTGAAGTAGAGATCATGCATGCTTCTACTCACTACCAGAACAAGTACTTTAGCCGATTAAAAATTTTCGTCGGCCTGTTAAAAAAATTCGTCGGCTATAATGTCGTCGGGAAAAAGCCGTTTGTGATGACTTTAGCCGACAAATTTTTTTTTTTCGTCGGCTATAGTCCCACTTTAGCCGACGACATATTAGCCGACGAAAAATATGTCGTCGGCTATAGTCCCGGACTTTAGCCGACGAAACATGCCATAATTCGTCGGCTAAACTTTATAAAAAAAATTAAAAAATAACTATAGCCGACGAAATATTAGGTTATTCGTCGGCTAAACCGTATAAAAAAAATTAAAAATACTATAGCCGACGAATATAGTGTTTAAATATCGTCGGCTAAAGTTGCTTGGTTTTGAAAAAAAAAACTGCATAAACTTTAATGCATAGGTGACAGTGCCTCTGATTCCCTAATCAGCTGAAGAGTTCTACTCTGATAAGGCTAAAGATCATGCAGTAACAAACATCACCAAAAGCATTGTTTTGAGTATTGGATGGCGGGCATTGAGAACCTGCGGATGGTTTACTAGATCAAAACTGAAGCTTCTGTGATGCTAATTAGATGTCTCAATTGCCGGTTCCTCTGCCCCGCTTCTGTAAAACAGTAAAAGCAGCAGCAGTAATATTATGATTATTAATTTGCAGGAAAAGGCCCAAGATACAAATGATAGTAGAAGTAGAGAAATGTGAGTGTTATGTGAGAAGGCAACGAGAAACTGGTGCGTACCAAGGAGAAACTGGCAGATAATAGACTTCTTACCATCCATCTTCGGCTATATAAAGAACTTTAGCCGATGAAATTCTTTATTTTCGTCGGCTAAACTCTTTTGAAAATTTTGGTTTACCGCCAAAAAATTTTGGTTGAAAATTTTGAAAATTTTTCGACTTTAGCCGACGACTTTTCAAATATTTTCGTCGGCTAAAGTCCTTTAAAAAATTTTGGTTGACCGCCAAAAAATTTTGGTTGAAAATTTTTCGACTTTAGCCGACGACTTTTCATATATTTTCGTCGGCTAAAGTCCTTTGACAATTTCGTCGCCTAAAGATACCAATTTCGTCGGCTATACACCAATTCGTCGGCTAAACCTTCTAAACTCGTCGGCTAAACTTTATAAATTCGTCAGCTAAACCTTTGAAATTCATCGGCTAAAAGTATGTAATTAAAAAATTAAAAAATAATATAGCCGACGAAATATTAGGTTATTCGTCGGCTATAGTATGTAATTAAAAAATTAAAAAATAACTATAACCGACGAAATATTAGGTTATTCGTCGGCAAAAACCATCTTAGCCGACGACTTTTCATATATTTTTGTTGGCTAAAGTCTATAAATTCACGAAAACACTCATATCTCCCCATATATTACGTAGTTTGGTCAAGTCTTCCATACGAAAAACTCTCACGTAGATGAGACACAACCACCTATTTAAAAAGTTTGAAACATTTACGTTCCGACGATAGGGCTCCCCATAAGAAATAATAACGGTAAATAGGGTTGACCGCTACTATCGGCTCCGAGACTTTACCCGATTTACGTGATTTTTGAACCATAGCCGTATTTCACCATTCTGAACACATCTTATTTCATGTGATTTTAAATAATTTTTCTTCCTATGTAGAGTTGGTTCACAAAGTTGTATAACCTACTAAATAAGTTATACAACATTAGTAGACACGTTGTGATTCCGATGACTAAAATTCACAAACCAAAATTCGACCGTCAGATATGATCATTATGACGAAATACGTCTATGGTAAAAAATTCAACTGGATCCGACAAAGTTAAGGGCTCGATCGAAACGGTCAACCATAATCCATCGTCACTTATCACATGAAAACGCTCATATCTCCCTCTATATTACATAGTTTGGTCAAACCTTCCACACAAAAAACTCTCACGTAGATGACACACAACTGCCCATATAAAAATTTTGAGACATTTACCTTCCGACGATAGGGCTCCCCATAAACCCGAATAACGGTAAATAGTAGACACGTTGTGATTCCGATGACTAAAATTCACAAACTAAAATTCGACTGTCAGATATGATCATTTTGATGAAAGATGTCTATGATAAAAAAATCAACTGGATTCGACAAAGTTAAGGGGTCGATCGAAACGGTGAACTCTAATTGAAAATAAGAAAACTGCATTTTGAAGCCCTAAATGGACTCGGATGGCCAAAAAAGCCTATACGTCATGGCATTAGCAATGAGTTTGACTCGTAGGGCTGTTACGCTTTCGGAAAGGTATCACAATAGTCAATCGGACACCAAAAACCAAATCTGCAGCATAGTGAATAATAAGGGTAAGTCAACTATCAGCACCGAGACTTTACCGGAATACCGTCATTTTTCAACCGTAGACGTATTTCATCATTCTGGTCATATCTTATTTCACGACTTTTTTGTGTTTGAAGGTTATACGTATAGTTTTTTTTTCCAGATGAGTTGTTGTCCAAATTTGTAAATATAAGACACTTTAGCCGACGAAATTATATTTTTCGTCGGCTAAGCTTTTAAAAATTTCGTCGGCTAAGCTTTTAAAAATTTCGTCGGCTAAACTTTTGAAAATTTCGTCGGCTAAAGTTCACAGACTATAGCCGACGAAAAAAATTATTCAGCCAACGAAATATTAATTTCGTCGGCTAAAGTCCACTTTAGCCGACGAAAATTTTTAATTAGCCGACGAAGGAAAATTTCGTCGGCTAAATTCGTCGGCCTAGTTTTTTTTTTTCGTCGGCTAAAGCCTTTCTTCTAGTAGTGTACTTCTTCTGCGCGCATGCCTACTCAGCTAGCTAGCTATAGTTCACGTTCTTGAGTTCAACAGCGATAGTCAGAGTGTTCAATTCCAAGAGGAGTCTCATTTCAGGGTTGAATCCCAGAGTTTCTTCTCGTGTGTTCTTAAATTGCATGCCTGCGGTAAATGTGACAATAAGGAGAAGCAGTTACACTTTGAATTTGTGATCTGCATTTGGTGTGCAACTAGCTAGATTCGATGAAAATGATCTTCGATCCTAAAAATATACGAATCATGGAAATTAGATTTTCAAGTTAATCACCACCACCCGCAATCTCTATATTGAATGATATATAAAGGATCCTATAGACTATAGAGCAGGAATTCTCAACAGATCGATATATCAAATAAGAAATATCTTCCTATAGAAGATCTCTATATCAGCCAGTTTTTGCACTCCCACGCAACTTAATTGTCTAAAACCCTCAAATAGCTAGAAAGATCTTCCTATATATAGAACAATTATAATTCCAGTAATTCAATAAGACCAATAGCGTTCGTAAATAGTGATCAAGATGGATGTAAAGCCACACACTCACACAGTCACACTAGCTAAGCCCTAGCTGCTAGTTCTAGTTCGGCTCACCAGAAAACTCGAGGCGAATGGGAATAATAATCTATCACGTACTGTAACAGTACACAGCCGAAACAGCTTCAGTAGTGACAACAAAACACAAAAAGCTATAACAGCTTCTGTACGTAGATTCCAGCAGAAACCTAACGTCTAGCTCTTTCTTCGAGCTCTAAACTTCTATGTCATCATGCATCGCGTCATTCGCGTGTACGATTATACGGTCTGTTAATTGATTATTAACGTCTACATACGTACATATGGCTATGAAAACATGCATGCAATGCAGCACATGTATCATACTATTATATATATTTCTGTTATAAACGTTGCAATCTATGTGGCTGTCCACGTAGTTACTCATTAGTTATGTACTCTGATATAAACCATATCTCTATATAAGGAGACTAATGAGAATGAATGAGAAAATTTCTACCTCCTCCTAACTATTCTCTCTGTGTCTTCTCTTCTTCTTTTCTTTATTTCACAACACGTTATCAGCACGACTCTACCTTTGAGTTGATAACGACCAAACCCTAGAAATCTAACATTGTTTCTTTGTCGTTCACCTTTGCACCATATTGCACAATTTTCTTTTGTTTCTAGACTCTATGATGATCTGAAAATCATACGGTGCAACTTAATTGTTGTTTCTCACCGGTGTTCTTGATCTATGAGTTATGAGTTTGATTTGCTTATTCTATACTCAGTTGATGTCGATTGTTTTATTGCTATGATTTGCATAAAGATTTCAGTTTATATGTTTTATCTTTTGTATTGATTAATGCATTAGATTTTGGGTAACTGATATATACCATACCTAACTGTGTTCATTATCTTGTAATTACATTTATTGTGTATATCTATTAGTGCTTGATTCGTTCATATTAAAGACCAAATTGGTTTTCTATGATTGGATAGTTTATTTTATTGTTTTGTTTTTTCTTTTCTTTTATTAGACTCTATGATGATCTAAGAGTATTTGGTGATTGATTTTTGCCCAAAACTCATAATCTACGAGTCATACCTTTTATTGTTTAATTATCCTCTCTGTGCGCATCAGCTCCTCTAATAGGCAACCCTAGTTTTTGTGTGTGTGTAATCAATGATTAATTCTATCTCTGATAAGCTATTTACGTTTCCCTCATCAGTCTCTCCGCAAACACAACTTGTCTTGTTTGTTCTTTGTCATTAATTAGTATGCACACATAATAGAAGATGATTTCAGTTCGTCTTGCCTATACGATCTCATACATATGATTAGAATTCCTTGTTTCATAAATATATATTTATCCCTATAGTACGGACGTATAGTTTCATGTTCCTCTTCTCTATGATATATATTTTAGGTAGAATTTTTCATGTTTTGACCAATTTGGATTCAATTTGTATAATACTTGATACAATTTTATTTTTCTAAATTGAGAACAAACTCACGTTTACAACTAGTTTGAGTTTTGTGATCATAGATGGAGACCTGAAATCTTTTGATCGAACTATGGAGGGCCTGAAGTTTCTCAAATAGTAATATAATGAAATTGCGATATGAAGATTCTCAAAACTCATGCAATTAAGGAGGGCCAAAAGTCCCTTAAAGTCATATATATATAATATGACGGAACCACATCTTATGATCCCTAGTTATATGAGGGCCCGAAGTTCCTTGCCTTTTATGATATTCCGTTCTTATGTAACTAGAAAGAGGAGATCAGGAAATCAAGATTATCATATTTAATAAAGTTAACCAGATCTGATGATCTGTGTATTTTATTAATTCATGGAACCAGAAGTTTCATGTGTATAATTTATTTACTTTTTGCTCTTTACGGTTTTCTTATTTTATTATGCAATTTCATTATTCTACTTATTGTTTAAATTTTATTGTTATTCATACGGGCTAGCAGCCTTATATCTCGAATGTATGAAGTTTTATTTGAGTTACTCGAGCGTGAAGTTTTGAGCACTTGAATTATTTGAACTCGAAGTTTGACATACCAAATCTGAGAATTTGTCATTCTAACATTATAAATTCGATCTCGAAGTTTCGATTTCACATATGATTGATCGCTCCAGAAGAGCATCCTTTTTGAAATAAGTGTCTTCAATGTAGTTCAAAATTGGTTAATATATGATATAGATTGTGCCAAATTTTACAGTGAACTAAGGCACATAATATGATGAACCAGAAGTTTATTGAACCAAATATATTATTTGGCATGATAAGTTATGTCATATTTTTACTTATAATGCTGCCTGAAATCAATAACAAATTTTGATGACCACTAGCTCTACTCATAGCTGATTGTTTATTTGTCGCATATTTTTGACTTGTACTTTAATGAGACAATCCTCCCGTCATGAGGGGGAGAGAGATTGTTCTTGAAGAACGATGTAGAGTGGTGAGAGTTGTTTATCCACTTTCTCATTTTGATTTTAAGAAATGTCTCAGCTAGTGATTTGATAAAAGATCTTGACAAACACATATGCTAAAAGCATAGGCATCAACATGGATTAAAGTCTATGAGACCATCCATCACTACTAGAAGAAATGCTTTAGCCGACGAAAAAAAAAAACCAAGCCGACGAATTTTTTTTTCGTCGGCTAAAAAGTCCACTTTAGCCGACGAAATTTTCACTTTAGCCGACGAAATTTTCTTTCGTCGGCTAATCTAAAATCTTCGTCGGCTATGGTAAACTTTAGCCGACAAAATTTTTATTTCGTCGGCTAAACAATCTTTGTTGTCGGCTATAGTCTGTGAACTTTAGCCGACGAAATTTTTAAAAGTTTAGCCGACGAAATTTTCAAAAGTTTAGCCGAAGAAATTTTTAAGAGTTTAGCCGACGAAATTTTTAAAAGTTTAGCGGACGAAAAATATAATTTCGTCGGCTAAAGTATCTTATATTTACAGATTTGGACAACAACTCATCTGGAAAAAAAAACTATACGTAGAACCTTCAAACGCAAAAAAGTCGTGAAATAAGATATGACCAGCATGGTTAAATACGTCTATGGTTGAAAAATGACGGTATTCTGGTAAAGTCTCGGTGCCGATAGTTGACTTAACCTTTTTATTCACTATGCTGCAGATTTAGTTTTTGGTGTCCGATTGACTATTGTGATACCTTTCTGGAAGCGTAACGGCCCTACGAGTTAAACTCATCGCTAATGCCATGACATATAAGCTTTTTTGGCCATCCGATCCGTTTAGGGCTTCAAAATGCAGTTTTCTTATTTTCGATTAGAGTTGACCGTTTTGATCGAGCCCTTAACTTTGTCGAATCCAGTTGTATTTTTTATCATAGACATCTTTCATCATAATGATCATATCTGACGGTCGAATTTTGGTTTGTGAATTTTAGTCATCGGAATCACAACGTGTCTACTATTTTCCGTTATTCGGGTTTATGGGGAGCCTTATCGTCGGAAGGTAAATGTCTCAAAATTTTTATATGGGCAGTTGTATCTTATCTACGTGAGAGTTTTTTGTGTGGAAGGTTTGACCAAACTACGTAATATAGAGGACTGACCTGAGCGTTTTCGTGTGATAAGTGACGATGAATTATGGTTGACCGTTTCGATCGAGCCCTTAACGTTGTCGGATCCAGTTGAATTTTTTACCATAGACATATTTCGTCATAATGATCATATATGACGGTCGAATTTTGGTTTGTGAATTTTAGTCATTAGAATCACAACGTGTCTACCAATATTGTATAACTTGTTTAGTAGGTTATACAACTTTGTGAACCAACTCTACATAGGAAGCAAAATTATTAAAAATCTCGTGAAATAAGATATGTTTAGAATGGTGAAATACGGCTATGGTTCAAAAATCACGTAAATCGGGTAAAGTCTTGGAGCCGATAGTAGCAGTCAACCCTATTTACCGTTATTATTTCTTATGGGGAGCCCTATCGTCGGAAGGTAAATGTTTCAAAATTTTTATATAGGTGGTTGCGTCTCATCTACGTGAGAGTTTTTCGTGTGGAAGATTTGACCAAACTACGTAATATAGGGGGAGATATGAGTGTTTTCGTGAATTTATAGACTTTAGCCGACAAAAATATATGAAAAGTCGTCGGCTAAGGTCCAAAAATTTCAAAATTTTTTAGGCGGTAAACCAAAGTAGGAGGAAAATTTTCAAAGGACTTTAGGTGACGAAAATATATGAAAAGTCGTCGGCTAAAGTCAAAAAATTTAAAAAAAATAACTATAGCCGATGAAATACTCGTCGGCTAAGATGGTTTTTGCCGACGAATAACCTAATATTTCGTCGGCTATAGTTATTTTTTAATTTTTTAATTACATACTATAACCGACGAATACGTTAGGTTATTCGTCGGCTAAACCCTAAAATTTTTCTATTACCTACTATAGCCCTATATTTGGTGGTTATTTTGCGTAAAATTTTTATACGACTTGTTGCGTGTCATCGGTTTAAAACTATTTTGTGTTGGAGGTCCGGCCAAAATACGTAATTTAGACGGTCGAACGACTTTTTCCGTGCGTTTAGGGGTTTGACTTACGAGATTGACCGTCCGGATCGAGCCCTTATTCTTTTCGGATCAAGTTGAATTTTTTCCCATACTTGTGTTTTATCATGATGGTCAGATCTGACGGTCGGATTTATGTTTCTCAAGTTTGATCATCACAATCACAACATGCATACTAATGTTGTATAACTTGTTTACCAAGTGTTATGTAAATGTTCCGTTTCAAAAACAAACTATACGTAAAACCTTCAAACGCTAAAAAGTCATGAAATAAGATATGACGAGAATGTTGAAATACATTCACGGTTGAAAAATCACACTATTCCGGTAAATATTCGGTGCCGATAGTTGCGGTCAATGCAATTTTTCATTTTTTCCCCCTATGTGTAGCCCTATATTCGGTGGTTATTTTGAGTAAAATTTTTATACGACTTGTTGCATGTCATCGGTTTAAAAATATTTTCAGTTGCAGGTCCGGCCAAAATACGTAATTTAGACGGTCGAACGACCTTTTCCGTGCGTTTAGGGGTTTGACTTACGAGATTGACCGTCCGGATCGAGCCCTTATTCTTTTCGGATCAAGTTGAATTTTTTCCCATACATGTATTTTATCATGATGGTCAGATCTGACGGTTGGATTTTTGTTTCTCAAGTTTGATCATCACAATCATAACATGCCAAATGTATAAAAATACTTTAGCCAACGAAATTGGTACCTTTTGCCGACGAAATTTTTACCTTTAGCCGACGAAATTGGTACCTTTAGCCGATGAAATTTTCAAAGGACTTTAGCAGACGAAAATATATGAAAAGTCGTCGGCTAAAGTCTAAAAATTTTCGAAATTTTCAACCAAAATTTTTTTGCGGCAACCAAAATTTTAAAGGACTTTAGCCGACGAAAATATATGAAAACTCGTCGGCTAAAGTCGAAAAATTTTCAAAATTTTCAACCAAAATTTTTGGCGGTCAACCAAAGAGTTTAGCAGTCGAAAATAAAGAATTTCGTCGGCTAAAGTTCTTTATATAGAAGCAGAGCAGGGTAATTAAATATCCTCCTCCTCCTCCACACAACCACCTCCCAACACTAGACATAATGCGCCCTCCTCTCCCTCAAGTCCTCCCTCGACGACCCCGACTCCCGCCTCTCCTCTTGGACACCCAACACCAGCCGGAGTCACGTGCGACTGCCACAACCATGTCACCTCCCTCGACTTTTCCGGCTTGAATCTCTCCGGGTATCTCTCCCCGATATCGCCTTCCTTGTCTACCTCTCCAATCTCACCCTCGCCGAGAACAACCTCTTCGGTCCCATCCCGCCTGAGATCTCCGCTCTCCGCCTCCTCAACCTCTCCAACAATGTCTTCAACCGCACGTTCCCGCCAGAGCTCTCCAACCTTACTAACCTCCGTGTTCTCGACCTCTACAACAACAACCTCACCGGCGTGTTGCCGGTTTCGATGGCTCACATGACCAACCTCCGCCATTTGCATTTGGGTGGCCGAAAGTTTAGCCGAAAGTTTCAACAGTTTTTTTTTCAAAACCCAGCAACTTTAGCCGACGATATTCAAACACTATATTCATCGGCTATAGTATTTTTAAATTTTTTTAATAAGGTTTAGCCGACGAATAACCTAATATTTCGTCGGCTATAGTTATTTTTAATTTTTTTTAAATTTTTTATTTGGTTTAGCCGATGAATAACCTAATATTTCGTCGGCTATAGTTATTTTTTAATTTTTTTATAAGGTTTAGCCGACGAATAATCTAATATTTCGTCGGCTATAGTTATTTTTTAATTTTTTTTATAAGGTTTAGCCGACGAATAACCTAATATTTCGTCGGCTATAGTTATTTTTAATTTTTTTTATAAGGTGTAGCCGACGAAATATTTTATATTTCGTCGGCTATAGTTATTTTTTTATTATTTATCAGGCACTTTAGCCGACGAATATTTCCTCGGCTAAAGTCTGGGACTATAGCCGACGAAAAAAAAAATTTCGTCAGCTAAAGTCATCACAGACGACCTTTTCCCGACGACACTATAGCCGACGAAGGATCGTCGGCTAAGGTCTTAGCTGACGAATTTTTTTAACAGGCCGACGAAAATTTTTCGTTGGCTAAAATACTTTTTCTGGTAGTGCATATTAACTCAAATACTCAATACCCCATTTGATTTGTGGGATGCACATGTATCCAAGTGACATGGTTCTTCTGAAGAAAATGTCATGATACAATGTTAGAGTTCTTAATACGGCTACACATATAACGGTTGTATGTACACCATTAGAGAATGATATCTTGGTTGATATTAATGAAAATAATGTTTTTGACCTCATACTTGGTTTAGGTTCGTCACCAGCCAATAAACATCTCACTCGAAATAAAGTGATAGATCTTTAGACGCAATATATGCTCATGGTCAAAATAAGATAGTCTTCCCGCCGTCAGGGGGAGAATAAGACTACTATCATTTGATTAACGACTTGAACTTGAGTGGAATGTTTCCACTAGGTCTAAAGTTTTAAGTTCCTGAAAATAGAAGATTATACATGCCTCAAATGGTCTACATGATATTACAAGTAAAAGATCCACATTCGCTAGATAATATTTGTCCTAGAAGTGACAATATTTGCCCCAAAAGTGGCATGGGTACCCAATATCAAAAATGCATGCATATAAGAATGTGTGAGATCTATGAATGATGATCATCTTTGAAAATTTACAAATGGTAGCTAACAAAGACCATTAAGGACTGTATCAATCGATGATATGCCACGTTTCATTATGCATATCGACAAAGCATATTATTGACCAAATTGGAAAAAGGCAATTCTAATAAAACTAAATATTTGAAACGTGATCAGATACTTTGACCTTTAACCCTACAGATACAAAAGGGTATCTACCACAATGAAAGTAAATCACTATGATTTAATGTCTATAAAAGACATGAGATTATGAATCTGCCCTTATACGAATGATACTTTTCTATAAGTACTATAGTGTTACAGTTACATGGACGAGAGACTTATGGCATGTTGTCATCGTATATTATGAGGGCCTTTAAAGACACATTGATAAACCAAATTCCTAGAAGTGAAGTGTCATTACAATCGTATCGTTTGTCAAATTCTCAAAGGAGATTCAAGTACACGAATGATTCTAATGTAATTCGATCCATGAATAATTGAGAGAGCCTGAAGCTAATTCATGGAATTAAATAGTCTAAAGTTAGCTCATATATAATCATTCCGTTATAACTAACGTGATCATTATTGCATGAATGAGTACTATGATCAGACTACACAATTGAATTCGAATTATGATAATTATGTTGCTACATGTTCTAACTCTTGGAAAGTTATGAATTACTCAAATCTCCTGTAGAGTTTATATGAGATGTATCATACACAGAGATATTGATGTGTATGGCTGGATACGCCATGATGATGTTTCAATGCTTTAATGTCAATTAGCTCATGTTGATTAGCTATTACTTAGTGTATGAGTTAGGTCATACATGACTTAATGACGTCAAACTTATTTATAATCGTTTAACTATGTTGGTGTTGTTTTAACTTTGCAGGTACACAATTTTATGATGAGCCCCTATATGCAAAGCAGGCTTGGTGTCACTTTAGTGATAAACAAATCAAACCGCTATTTACGGCACATGAAGTTTACAACGTTGAGGGGGAGCATTCAGAAGTATGCTACCTAAGACATATGCTCGTTGTACTCTTTTTCTCCTTCAACTAGAGTTATTTTTCTCCTACTGGATTTTTGTTACCTGACAAAGTTTTTAACGAGACAACATTAAACGCGTCCAATTTCATCATTCATTGGTGGACATCTAAGGGGAAGTGTTATAAATATTATAATCTATGTGACTGTCCACGTAATTACTCGTTAGTTATGTACATTTATATAAGGAGACTAATGAGAATAAATGAGAAGATTTCTACCTGACTATTCTCTTTGTGTCTTCTCTTCTTCCTTTCTTTATTTCACAACAATTTCATAAAAAAGAAATGCATTATTCTGTGTAATTATATATAAACACATATCAAAGTCAAGATTCATGTAATCAACTTGTTAATTATATATACATACAGTCAGTTAAACACACCCAATTACTGTTCTGTATCATATTCTTCTTCTTCTTCTGCGCGTTATCTCTGACCTTGAAGCCACAAATATCCTCCTCCCCGCCCACCATCTTTTTTCCTCTCTCTGTTTCTGTGTTGATCTGTGGGTGTTTCTTCATTTTCTGAGAATAAATATTTCAAACATCGAAGATGCTCCTCTTCTGTGTGGGAGAGAGAGAGAGACTGTCGGCAAATGATATGATATATAAATCTTCTGGTTCATGCAATATAAGCAAAGCCACCCTCTCTGGGCAGTTTAATATTGGAGCTCTAACGTGACCTTCAATCATTGAAGCACACATTCATATGCACCCTCCTCCCTCCCTCACCTATATATAATTATAATTCTATCGATTCTCAGAACCTCTGGCATGCTCTCATTTGTTAGACGGCACGAAGTACGAGTGAAACCAAGGATTAAAATATCGGTATCGGTAGATATATCGGTCCGTTGAAAAAGGGAGATTTCGGATATATCGGGGAAACAAGGGAAAAAAATATCGGTATTTTGGGAAGAATTTTTTTCTGAAATATTTAATTTATTAGATTTATATATAAATATTACAAATATCAACTTCATCTACACCCAGAATGAGAATGTAGGTTGTTGATAAGAGTCATAAGACACACGCTGATCCACAAAAGTACAATAATCAGACCAAGACATATGACTCATATAGTACAAATTGTAGTGTTGAATATGATAATCATATATGTCTTTGGAGCTGCCAACTGTTTCCCCTATAAGTGGATAGTAAGGATGATGAAAACTGGATGACTGATCACTGACTTCCGTGCATTGATTATAGCCATAAACATTATAGCCATATTGATTGTTGCCTTCTTGGGATTCATTTGAGGTTCCAGTCCCACTACCTAAACTGATAGAATCAAAACTTAGCGCAACTGAAACAACATCTTGATCATCATTTGGACCTCTAGTCCACCTCCCATACATGGTATCCTCTTGCGCTCCATACCTAATACTTCTATAGCCATGATCATGGGAGGCATGATAGTAATTTTCTTCAGATGAAAAATTGTTCAATCCACCAACTGTAGAAGATTGTCCATGTACAAACCCGGTGCCAGTATTTCCACCACCTTTTCCGCTTCCACCATCTTCATCATCATCTCAACTATCCGGAGTTGCTATGCCGCCCCATGCATCATCACTGTCTAAATTATCTTTTGGGTTTCCAACAACTTCTTCAGATAATACCCTTTGTACGTTGATTCCATTGGCAATTTGTCACACCCTGAATTTTTGGATAAATAAAAATTCCAAATTCAAGGCACGATAACTAAAAGAAAAACAAACTTTACAACTCTTTAGTTTTACAACTTTTGAAAGAATAATTTGAACCAAATAAAACCTCCCTCAAACTCACTACAAACTAGAAAGTAAACAAAAGAACTATGTTTATCTGCCGCAGCCTCAACTCTGCTAAACCTGACCTGCAAAAACAACCTCTACACCATGGAATGGTGCACCGGGTTGTAAACAACAAACCCGGTAAGCTTTAAAAGCTCGTATGAGTAAATCTCTAACAACATACTCAACCCAACAACAAATAAGGTAAACTCCAAGAGTTCATGCATTAAAAACAAATTCAGAAAAACACTTACAAACAAGAGAAAACGAAAGGAGAAATTAAGAAAACACAACAATTCACAATCACTCAAATTCCATTAAAATCACACAATTAAAATTAGAGAATCTCCTGCGGACAAGCATAGTTCAGGAGATACTCGAAACAAGGAAATTAAATGACATCATATAAAAATATCACACAAACATTTCTCTACTCTTACTTATGGGTTCGCCAACGCAAAGTCATCCCCCATAAGTAACTAGACAAACACATACTCATGGGTTCGTCAACACTTAGTCATCCCCCATGAAGTACCGACAGACTAGAGCTCTAAAACTGACCGTAACCAATCACCCGGCCAAGGCTTGGTTCCCGGTCCACCACGAAGGCTCCTATTCTAATACTCAAAACCACCACACAGGCACACAACCACAACTAATGCAAACATTCGTCACTGAGACAACAATTTCACAACGAATGCACTCACTCACCACTAAGGCACACAAATTCACAACTAATGCAACATTCACCACTAAGGCATACATTCCAATACTCTCACAACATAACACTTATCAATTCACAAAATAATAATACAATTATAACCGTAACCTACCACCCGATTAAAGGCTAGGAACCTGGTTTGACTATTTAATCAACAATTCTACATCACGCTATCACATTATCATAACGTGTCTTCCACACATAAACACGTGGATATAAATATTTATACCAAGAATAATTGTACCAACTCTAATTATTACTCATGATCGGAAGTCCTTTTGAAAGATTATTTTATTAACAGAAAACTTGTTTTCACTTACCATGAGTCGTTGACGATCAAACTCATTTATATTTAAAAACAAATCATTTTCTTTCAAGGACAACTTCACAATCAGCAATAATTATCATTATCACCAACAAAATCATCATCAAAATCGTCATCATCAAGACCACCATCATATTCATCATCCTAATAATTATCATAATAATTATCATCAACATCAACAAAATCATCATCGAAATCATCATCATCAACACCACCATCACATTCATCATCATAAAATCACATAATAATTATCATCATATCATCCACATTTCCATCAACATCATCATAAATCTCATCATCATAATCATCATCATAACAATTATCATCATCAAAATCAACATCACAATCATCATCAAATCATGATAAAAAAATCAACATCACAATCATCATCAAAATAATTAGGCCACAAAGTGGACCTTAGTGAGATTTTACTCACCTTAACTCCCGCTGCGTCTTCATAAGCACAAATGCAAACGTCTAGCTCAAAGGCGAACTCCACAAGTCACCCTAATTAAAACAAATATTAACCTTAGTAACCAAACAAACTAAGAGTAACATTTGCCCTCTTAACCCAAAACTAAAAAATCTGAAGGTTTGCCCATAAGAGGGCAACTCTCCTTCAAGACCTCCCAAGGTCATCGATCACCCAAAACTAAACCTCTTACAACTGCCAAAACGGCTCCTACTTTTGAAAACACAAAATCAACACACCTCATCGAAAACAACTCCAACATTAAGCATCACACGACCTCAACCTAGTATTATAATATATCAACGTGCTCACAACAACAAGAACTAGCTAACCCTTACAACTAAGCCTACAAATCCTGCCAGACGCGCCGCCACGCGCCACCACAGGCGGCGGCGAGTGGGCCCCACGCGCCACCACAAAATTTCCGAATTAGGGCAAACTCCCAACACAAAACTTGTAGAATACTACAAGGGGGACACTTTTCATACCTGAAGGTCCAGCCAATTAGGCCGGAATCGGCCGGAAATCACTGAAACTCGTCGGAAAATTTTGGGATCCACCACCGCCACTCTCTGCCGTGAGTCGCGCTCCAAGACCACCCGAAGTCGAACCAGGATGCCAAGGGCCTTCTGTCCCGACCGGTCTCTCGCCTAGTCGCCGCCACCGGAGGAAGAAAACCGACCGGGTCTCTAACCCGAACTTCCAAGCTTCGGGTCACCACCTCGGGGCCGAAACGGCGCACATCACCACCATAGGTCAGCTCGGACGGAGGAGAGGAAGAGAACCCGACCGGTGCCGTCGTCTGGGTCGGCCGGAGTTGGCCGGAAAACCCGGGTCGGGTCAACTGGGTCCGGGTCGGGTGGCTGGAAAGTTTGGGTTCTCTCGGGGTCGGGGGGAAAGAGAAGAAAGGGGAAGAAGGAATTCTGAAAAAAATGAGGGAACCCAAAACGAAAAATTCTATTTAACCTAAAAAATTCCCGAAAAGCCACAACTTCTGCTAACCATAACTTTCTCATACGAAGTCCGTTTTACGCGTGCCACATGTCTACGAACTCGTATCGTCGTGCTCTACAACTTTCGTGAAGGAAGTTTCCCGAGAAACCCAACCGATTAAAAAGTCAACTCTTGACCCTTCAAAATAAAACATAAAACCCTTTCGGGTAAAATTACGCGTCCGAACACTTCCGCTCTTTCTTCAAACCTCAAAAACACACTAACTTCTAACTCGAAAACTCCCAAATAATATTAGAAACTAATATCAATTTTCCGGGGTATTACATTCTACCCCCCTTAAAGAAATTTTGTCCCCGAAATTTAAACGCACTACTCTACCCAAGAGCTGCTAACTACTCCCCCAAAACAACATCAAACTTTTCCACAACAGCTCTTTACACAAGACACCTCAAGGTCTACTAGGCATCACGAGCAAGAAGTCACCCAAGTAAAAACGTAACATTGAATACACACATACCCCACACCCCACCTGGTGGTAACTGAGTGATTCACAAACCACATATCTACAAATTACACCACCACTACATTGCTAATTGTCAGGACCTACCTCAGATTTCTCTTTGAAATCCGGAATAAACTCTACGGGAGCCCCCTCAAAGGAAATTCTACCAAAATTTTGGCATAACCTCCCTTAAAAATGGTTAACCCAGCCTGAAAGAAAATTCACCAAAACCCAAACACTTCGAAAACAAACTAATCCACATCTCCTGGAGCCACCCGCTCCCTTAATAAACATCCACCACCTCAACAAAAGTAATAAATCAAAATAAATTCATGAATTTAAACTCTCATACTAACAAGCCAAACTTAACACTCCTAAGTTAAGTCGCAAGCCATAACACAACACACAAACTACAGAAGGCTGTGAACTCAAAACAAAACAATATTTGCATTGCATCATTGTCAACTCACTATGACACTAAGAGCTCAACAACACCAAAAACACTCATCCCACTAGGATCAAACCTCAACCAACACACATAAGATAAACCATTGAAAGAATAGTAATCCCTGCGCATAGCTTAGTTCAGGTGATTACCAGCAACACTAAGATAATCAATTTAAAATCACAAAAATTAAATACGAAACACACCAGAAAAAAAAAACATAGAGAAAATAATTAGTGAATCCTGCAAGTAAACATAGTTCAAGAATTCACTAAACATACAAACAAGTCTAAGAAAATAAGAAACCTACATCACAACCATTTAACATAGTCCTTAACCATTAACCCTTTTTAAAATCATCTTAATAAATTCCGTTTTACTTACCCATGGACCGTAGTCGATCAAGTCCATTTATTTTGAAAACAAAACATATTTTAACAAGATTTAGGTGGTTAATGGCCCTGGACTATGTTAACACCCTCACTACATATTCCCCACCGCAAAACAAATAACACAAAACAACCCCAAATTAACACGGCCCTCCTATCCAACAACCTTCTAAAACATTTAATTAAAATCTCCCTTTTTTTTTTTTATACTTACCCATGGACCGTTGAGATTCAAGTCCGTAAATATAACAAAACAATTATAATTTTAGAATGCTTTAAAAGTGTTGGATCAAGAACCATGCTAACAGGCTTGTCAACACTATCACACACCCACACTCACAAACATTTCCCAAATGGTCATCGCCATGCAAAACACAAACTCACATGTCATTTACCAAATGGCCACCGCCAAAGCAAAACACAAACTCACACCACATTTGTCAAATGGCCACCGCCAAAGCAAATCACAAACTCACACCACATTTGCCACTCGGGCAACATCACACACAACAGAAAACAACTTCTTAAAATGCATAACAATGCTCACACATAAGACAAACACACAAATCGCATGTAGAAACACTCTACGACCATAAGAAAAAAAATGATGTATGAGCCACAAACTACAAAGACATCACATCTACAACAGAAGTCAAACACAAGACCTTAACTGCATAATTAAATCGAAACACCACACCACCAAAACATCACAGAAAATGACACACCAAAATCACTGCTCACTCTCATGAAGAAGAAAGGAGAACAAAGTACCCTTCCCTCCTAAACTTTACTCACTAATCACAAATCCTCCAGCTTACCAAGGGCAGCTGAAGAGGAATTAATCTAGTGATTCTCAATCCTTAAAAGACTAATCCTCAAGAAACGCTACCCAACACTCGCACTCCTTACTTACAGAGCAAACCTATGCTCTAGAAACCTAACACTCGAGACAACATCCTTGCCTCCCGCATACCCAATGACAAATCAGTACCTAAGAGTGATGGTTATCCGCTGCAGTCGGGCCATCACTCAAAGATATTGATTATCACCAAATATGCAACAAGGCTCTGATACCAAACTGTCACACCCCGAATTTTTGGATAAATAAAAATTCCAAATTCAAGGCACGATAACTAAAAGAAAAACAAACTTTACAACTCTTTAGTTTTACAATTTTTGAAAGAATAATTTGAACCAAATAAAACCTCCCTCAAACTCACTACAAACTAGAAAGTAAACAAAAGAACTATGTTTATCTGCCGCAGCCTCAACTCTGCTAAACCTGACCTGCAAAAACAACCTCTACACCATGGAATGGTGCACCGGGTTGTAAACAACAAACCCGGTAAGCTTTAAAAGCTCGTATGAGTAAATCTCTAACAACATACTCAACCCAACAACAAATAAGGTAAACTCCAAGAGTTCATGCATTAAAAACAAATTCAGAAAAACACTTACAAACAAGAGAAAACGAAAGGAGAAATTAAGAAAACACAACAATTCACAATCACTCAAATTCCATTAAAATCACACAATTAAAATTAGAGAATCTCCTGCGGACAAGCATAGTTCAGGAGATACTCGAAACAAGGAAATTAAATGACATCATATAAAAATATCACACAAACATTTCTCTACTCTTACTTATGGGTTCGCCAACGGAAAGTCATCCCCCATAAGTAACTAGACAAACACATACTCATGGGTTCGTCAACACTTAGTCATCCCCCATGAAGTACCGACAGACTAGAGCTCTAAAACTGACCGTAACCAATCACCTGGCCAAGGCTTGGTTCCCGGTCCACCACGAAGGCTCCTATTCTAATACTCAAAACCACCACACAGGCACACAACCACAACTAATGCAAACATTCGTCACTGAGACAACAATTTCACAACGAATGCACTCACTCACCACTAAGGCACACAAATTCACAACTAATGCAACATTCACCACTAAGGCATACATTCCAATACTCTCACAACATAACACTTACCAATTCACAAAATAATAATACAATTATAACCGTAACCTACCACCCGATTAAAGGCTAGGAACCCGGTTTGACTATTTAATCAACAATTCTACATCACGCTATCATATTATCATAACGTGTATTCCACACATAAACACGTGGATATAAATATTTATATCAAGAATAATTCTACCAACTCTAATTATTACTCATGATCGGAAGTCCTTTTGAAAGATTATTTTATTAACAGAAAACTTGTTTTCACTTACCATGAGTCGTTGACGATCAAACTCATTTATATTTAAAAACAAATCATTTTCTTTCAAGGACAACTTCACAATCAGCAATAATTATCATTATCACCAACAAAATCATCATCAAAATCGTCATCATCAAGACCACCATCATATTCATCATCCTAATAATTATCATAATAATTATCATCAACATCAACAAAATCATCATCGAAATCATCATCATCAAGACCACCATCACATTCATCATCATAAAATCACATAATAATTATCATCATATCATCCACATTTCCATCAACATCATCATAAATCTCATCATCATAATCACCATCATAACAATTATCATCATCAAAATCAACATCACAATCATCATCAAATCATGATCAAAAAATCAACATCACAATCATCATCAAAATAATTAGGCCACAAAGTGGACCTTAGTGAGATTTTACTCACCTTAACTCCCGCTGCGTCTTCATAAGCACAAATGCAAACGTCTAGCTCAAAGGCGAACTCCACAAGTCACCCTAATTAAAACAAATATTAACCTTAGTAACCAAACAAACTAAGAGTAACATTTGCCCTCTTAACCCAAAACAAAAAAATCTGAAGGTTTGCCCATAAGAGGGCAACTCTCCTTCAAGACCTCCCAAGGTCATCGATCACCCAAAACTAAACCTCTTACAACTGCCAAAACGACTCCTACTTTTGAAAACACAAAATCAACACACCTCATCGAAAACAACTCCAACATTAAGCATCACACGACCTCAACCTAGTATTATAATATATCAACGTGCTCACAACAACAAGAACTAGCTAACCCTTACAACTAAGCCTACAAATCCTGCCAGACGCGCCGCCACGCGCCACCACAGGCGGCGGCGAGTGGGCCCCACGCGCCACCACAAAATTTCCGAATTAGGGCAAACTCCCAACACAAAACTTGTAGAATACTACAAGGGGGACACTTTTCATACCTGAAGGTCCAACCAATTAGGCCGGAAATCACTGAAACTCGTCGGAAAATTTTGGGATCCACCACCGCCACTCTCTGCCGTGAGTCGCGCTCCAAGACCACCCGAAGTCGAACCAGGATGCCAAGGGCCTTCTGTCCCGACCGGTCTCTCGCCTAGTCGCCGCCGCCGGAGGAAGAAAACCGACCGGGTCTCTAACCCGAACTTCCAAGCTTCGGGTCACCACCTCGGGGCCGAAACGGCGCACATCACCACCACAGGTCAGCTCGGACGGAGGAGAGGAAGAGAACCCGACCGGTGCCGTCGTCTGGGTCGGCCGGAGTTGGCCGGAAAACCCGGGTCGGGTCAACCGGGTCCGGGTCGGGTCGGCTGGAAAGTTTGGGTTCTCTCGGGGTCGGGGGGAAAGAGAAGAAAGGGGAAGAAGGAATTCTGAAAAAAATGAGGGAACCCAAAACGAAAAATTCTATTTAACCTAAAAAATTCCCGAAAAGTCACAACTTCTGCTGACCATAACTTTCTCATACGAAGTCCGTTTTACGCGTGCCACGTGTCTACGAACTCGTATCATCGTGCTCTACAACTTTCGTGAAGGAAGTTTCCCGAGTAACCTAACCGATTAAAAAGTCAACTCTTGACCCTTCAAAATAAAACATAAAACCCTTTCGGGTAAAATTACGCGTCCGAACACTTCCACTCTTTCTTCAAACCTCAAAAACACACTAACTTCTAACTTGAAAACTCCCAAATAATATTAGAAACTAATATCAATTTTCCGGGGTATTACACAATTGCAGTTTCAAGTCGAGACCACCACTCGTCATTGGGATACACCTCGAGGGAATTAATTACTTCTCTTCCGGATAACATTTCAATTTTTTACAGATATTTTTTTAATATGTCAGTGATATATCGAAAATATCATAAATGTCGGAGATATTTCCTAAATATCGGAGATATTTCCTAAATATCGGTGATATTTGATGATATTTCCTAAATATCGGGGAAATATCGTAGATACGGTGGAAGATAAGATATTGACCCCTAAAGATATATCGGTCCTTCGAAAAAGGGAGATATCGGAGGATATATCGGATATATCGCAGAGATTTTAATCCTTGAGTGAAACTACTACATTGTTGAACAAGTATTAGCATTATAAGCAAACGGTTGGTTATTGTTTTGATATTGCCCTAATTAAGCTACCCAGCTCCCGGCCCTCTGTTTTTTTTTTTTTTTTTTTTTTTTGAATAGAGGCTAAGCAGTTATGCCTTAATTATTAATGAAATTGTAAAATACAGGAGAGGGGGCATAAAACTTAAACCTCGTATTACATAAACATTCTGAAATAATCTCAGGAGTTAACAATCTTATACATCTTAACAAACACCATTTAACAAGGAGTGCATCATTGGCTACTCCATTTGCTTTACAATTTCGGCGACACACCGAAAAAACAATGCTCATGCAGGGTCATAAGTTACTATGTCTAACAGCTTTCCTAGCATGTTGCCACTAGAAGATAGTACCAGCAACACTAAGTCTCATCCTGCCACTAGGAGGCTACGACCATTTGACAAAGTAAAAAACTTGCCGCCCACCTAGAACAAACATAGTATGCGAGATATGCAAACCGGGACAAAGCCCACACCTCCAAACCGGCATTGGGTTAGGAATTATTGAAAACATAAAATCTAGCTACTAAAATAAAATAACATAAATATAAAAATATAATTGCCCTAAATGGGCTAACGTTAACCTGGGTAGAGCCCAGCATAAGGCCCCAAACCCGAGCCCAAACCAAGGAGAGAGGAGAAATCATCGCCGCTACCCTGCCTCATCGGAATCTCCAGACCGCCGCCACCGACACTCTATCAGCAAGCTCGCGCCGGAATGCACCACCACAACCTTGCCATAACCAACCGAGAGAGAACCAGATCAAGGTTGGAAGCGTCTCAAGATCGGAGCAGCTCGACGCTGCTCGGATCCACGAGTATACCATCACACCAAATTGGAAAGCCACTAGATCAGAGAATGCTTGACCACCGATCCACCGTCCTCCACGCCAAACTGTCAACGCCGCCACGCTTGAAAACCACTGTGATCTCTCCCGCTCCTCACCTCACAACCCGACACCACAATCCCCCAATCAAGAAGATCGATCAAGGAAAAGAAACGCCAACCCAGCCCCACAAGGAGGCGACCAGGCCCCGTCTGACGACGGCAAAGAGCTCACCTTTTGCTTCAGAGGTGTGCGGCGCGTACCAACCCTAGAGCCCTTGCTATTTTTTGTTTTCCACGACCGCTCACTTCCCGGCCCTTTGTTCTTGTTTGTTTAAGTTTTTTTATTGGAAAATTGGTCTAAACAGTGTTTCACCTTTTATAGAAACTAACTTTTGGTATCTCATATTTGAAAAATTTCAGAACGGTATCTCATGTTCTTAAGCCGACTGAAGATTAGTATTCGGAGTTGTTAGCTCCGTTAAAAAAAATGACAATTGAATGACATTTTCGTCTTTTCATCTAAACAATGACCAAAAAAGAGAAAAAGGCCAATACACAAAAACAACAAAACAAATGCCTAAACCAATGAAAAATGTTTTCCATAGCCCATATCAATGATTCTTAACAAAAAAACAGTTTCACCCTTTTTAATAATAACACATATCCTAATCCTCATTTTTTTACAGATCAAAATTCTCCCAGACTTTCTCTCTTTCCTCTCCCTCTCCTCGATAGGCATCAACGCTGTTGACAACGCCGATATTGACGCAACCTCGATGACGACCATGCCGATGCTTCAACGACGGCGAAGATGGAGTTGAGGTCGGAGCTGTAAACACGAAAGATCTGCGACAAATAACAGAGCAACACGTGTACAAAGAATAATATAATTTTATTGATATGAATACGGGTTACAAATCTTTGTGAACTCTTCTGATTCTATCTCCGAATATGTATTTGACTCAAGGGTGACAAGCACTTGTTCTTGAGACGTAAGGGGTCACGCGCTTTGATCACGTAATGAGTGTTTGAGATTTGGATTTGGTGAAGAACTGGCTATTTGGGGGGTTTGATAGTTCTTCGAGGGAGTAATTTTTCTCTCTCTGGTTCGCGGCCTCCTCCTCTTGGTATAAGACGGGGGTATTTATAGTGTTAACATGCCTTCGCTTATCGCATGTAATGAAGACGCCAAATCAATGATATTTCCTTAACGGTAATAATTGAATCAATCAATCTTGACAGATTGATTTACTTGCCAATCTTAACATAATCAAATCAATCAATCTTAATTGATTGATTTAGTTATACCCAATAAGGTGTAATTGTTTTGGATTGAATGTCCTGTTTTGACCACAATCCTCAGTAAGGGGCGTGCCATCTCGCGGATACAGAAGGAAGGTGCGTGGAATCTTGACTTTCAAACACGCGGGGAGTTCTGGTGCCACCTCGCAGACAAGGAACTTATGACTCAACCAAAATGTACATCTCTGCATGAATGCGAACTCTGCTGTCTAGCTCCTTCGCAAAGTCTCCTACGCGGAGCCATCTTGCCTCGCCTTCATGTACTTGTACGTGAAGTCATCTTTCTTCGTCTTCATGTACATCTACGCGCTCGAAGTCATTTCACCTCGCCTTAGTGTACTTCTACACGAAGTCCGTTTCTTCTTGTCTTTGTTTACCTCTACGCGAAGACCATTTCGCCTCGCCTTCGTTTACCTCTACGCGAAGTCCGTTTCGGCTGCGAACTCTGCTATCTAGCTCGCTTGACCTCTGGCGAGCCATCACTTGTAAACCCAATTATGTTGGGCATGTCAGACTTCTTTTTTTGTTTCGATAATTAATTTAATTTAATCGATATCTAATCATCGATCGACACTTAATAATTGATTTTGATCGGGATTTAAGGTTTTGTTGTCGGCCGATCATTCCCACGTTGCCACCTGTCATTTCCGACGGCTTTGCAACTTTGTCGACTCATGAGCCACGTATGCAATTTGTCGGGCCTACGTGTTGCTTGAACTATTCAACGATTATTATTATCGTTAAATTTTATATGTCTACAAATACCCCCATTTATCAACTATGTCTAGCAATACCTGTGTTGGCCAACATTTATCAAGGCTTGAACGAGATTTCCGCTTCCAAAGACCTAGGGAACTGTTCGGCCACATTACCTTATCACTACTTGTATTCGTGGTTGGCAGAGTACTTCGGCAGTTCGGCACCCATTTTTATTCTCCTCTTCTTGACAACTTTAAACTGCGTATGGTTCACTTTTTAGGGGCATTTTCGGCCAAGCACTTTGGAAACGCACAAGCTCGTTCTTTATTCAACGCATGCGGTAATGTGGGAATGGACACCTTAGCCATGGTTCATAAAGAATGCAAAGTCATCGTTGACCGTGAGAACGTTAACGGCCCAGACATTGTCTACCTCACCTGCCTTCGATCTGGATTTCTTACTCTTAGGCCGGACAACCGATGAGTCGTTCAACCCTACAGTCCTTACCATTTCAGTCGACAGTTTGGTTATGTTCAAGATATTTCAGGAAGCCTTCAAAAAGACATTTGGACGGGTGCATTATCCTTGATGTACTGGCATTGGGAAAGCTTTACTAAACGTGAGACAGGGAGCATAGCGACGTTGCCGCCTGAGAGCGCTCTAACAGAGTATATGGTGACTCGTGGTTATGTTGAATGGTGGTCCAAAGTATATCGTTCCATGCCCAAGATGACTATAGCGACAATACCTGTTGTTGGGTCGCAGCACAAGCCTCTGAAAGCGAAAGAAGACAAGATCGCCGCTCGCATGGTACCGCCTCGTCAGAAAGTGGTTCCCCGCGAGATTGAACTTGATAATAACCCTCATGCATCTTCCATCAAGGCGTTGCCCCCAAATAGTAGCTCTCCGAATGAACCGCACCAAGTTTTAGAAGGTCATGGGGACTCATCTGATCATCGTCTTGCCCGGAGTCACCTTAAGTTGAAGGGGACCAACACTCAAGCAAAAAGGCTTAGTGGAAGTAGTAACAGTTCTAGGGACGTGAACTTCAAGCGTCGAAGAATTGAACCCGACCTTGGCTCCGTTTATTTTAATCTCAACGATGAATTTCTCCTCAATAGAAATTTTCTTGGCGAAGTTCCGGGTCCCTCGCAACAAACACCAAATTATGTCGAGGTATGTTCTCTTTGTCTCTAATTAAATTTTGTTGATATTGTCTCTTTCTCTAACGCCACCATCACCATGCATGCTTTTTTGACATTAGATGCGTGACTTGAACTCACATGTTTTTATATTCACTACCAGAAAATAGATCTTGGGGGACGAAAAAAAATTGTCGTTCTGTTAAAAAATTTCGTCGCCTAAGTACTTAGGCGACGACATGTCGTCGGCCAAAACGTCGTCGCCAGAAGTGCGTCGGTCAAGAACTTGGGCGACGGAAATTCATTCCGTCGTCGCCTAAGAGTAATTCTTAGGCGACGATACGAATTTCGTCGCCTAAAATATACTTCTCGTCGCCCAAAAAATATTCGTCGCCCAAGATTTAACACCTTGGCCGACGAAAAACTTTTTCGTCGCTTAAGATATTATAACCTTGGGCGACGAAAATAAATATTTCGTCGCCTAAGATCACTACATCTTAGGCGACGATATTTTTTTTTCGTCGTCTTATATGGTAAGTCCTTGACCGAGGATTTAGAAATTTCGTCGCCTAAGATATATTTAAATTTTTTTTAAAAATAATTAAATAATTTTTTTAAATATATAAATAATGTTTTTTTAATTTTTGCTGGAATTTTTTTTTTCGGCATTTCTTTAAATTTTTCTAATACTAAAATTTAATTAAAAATAACACAAATTTATAAATTTATAAATAATTTATTACAAAAATTCAGTCCATCTGCCTATGGAGAAACTCGAAATTTAACTCATCGTTCCCTTTCGGAGGGTCCTGAGGCTGAGGCGGCGGCTGGTCAGGCTGACGAGGCGGCGGCTGGTCAAGCTGACGAGGCTGCTGCTGAGGATGGGGCCACTGAGGGTGGGGCCACTGAGGTAATGGTATAGGCGTAGGCATGGGCGGAAAATCAAGTCCGGCCGCATGTGCAGCGATGCAGGCAGTCATCCACTGTCCCATAGCCGCCTGGTTGGCATTGGTGACTTCATTCAGCCGCTCCATATGCGCAGCCGCGGAAGCCGCATATGATTCCGCCATCGCCGCCTTCTCCCTCTCTCTTTGGGCTTCCAGCTCAGACTCCCTCGCTCTTTGGGCTTCCAGCTCAGACTGTAGACTTTCGAACTGATCCTGTAGCCGACTGTTGCTGCTTGAGGCTCCGGCGGCTCCCTTGCGCTGAAATCCTGGCGTCGTCTTCAGGATCCCCTTTCCAGCGTCTCCCATACCCTGGCAGTAGTAGGTGTTGGAACGCTGCGCGAAGGCAGTGGCCATAATCCGCGCCCCAACGGTAGGATCTGAAGTGTCGATCCTGGACATGGCCTCTGACATGTCATCCTCTGCCGTGCCCGGCCATGTGTCGTTCACCATGCCTCTCATGACCTCTTGCTCCGCCTCCCTCACCCTCGCCTAATTGGATATATTATAAAAATATATTAATATACATTTAATAAAATGTAATTAAAATTAAAAATTAGAAAATATAAGGAACTTACAAGATCCTCCTCAGAATGAGGATATGCCCTCTGAAAGGTCCCCACATAGGGGTTCTCCTCTGGCCGCTCTCGCCGCACGTCGTCCATGATGGCCGAAAACGGCCTCGAACCGGCACGATGGTTGGTTGTGTTCTGTTGCCGGTTCTCAGCGTTCACCCGGGCGAGGTGCTTCAAAAAAAATTATCGTTAGTAAATATTTAAAAACATACAATTATAATTAATTCACTAATTAAATTAATTCAAATTTGTTTACAAATTACCTGTTTGTGAGGGTCGTTGAACTGCGTGACAAGAAGCCACCGCCACTCGTACTCCCGATACTCGAACTCCTTCGGGGTACCCGAACGGTCGCTCCCGTACTGCTTCCAGTGTAACCGGAGGTCGTGCTTCCACTCCTTAAACCTACATATACAAAAAAAATATTAAATATATTATTAAAAAAATAAAATTTAATAAATTATTAAATAGAGGTACCTCTCCCTATGGGCCTTGTCCGCCCAGTCACGTCCCTCCTCGGGAACCACAAACCATTGTTGCATTACCACTTGTTAGTATTTTTTTCGATAATTAAATAATTTATTAGTTAAAAAAATAGTAATTGATCGAGTAAACTCACCGACATCGACTGATGGAGCATCTCCTTCACTCCATCAGGAACCTGGCTCCAGACTCCCCACAACATAGGGAGTCTGGAGTGGATGGTGCCTCCTGCGGCGCGCGTGTACCGGTTTCCCAACGCGGCGTCCACCGGTTTCCCGTTGTCCAGAAGATTTTTTTCACGAAATGAAAAAAACCGGGCGACGATTTTTTTTCCTTGGGCGACGATTTATTTTTTCGTCGGCCAAGTTTTCTCTTAGGCGACGAAAAAAAAATCGTCGCCCGGTTTTTTTCATTTCGTCGCCCAAGACCCATTTTCTGGTAGTGATTCTTGTTTTCAGTTAGAAGGACACCCACTTTTTGAAGACGAAGCTTGTTCGAAAGAGGTGCGTGTCCTTTCAACAGAACCAATAAAGACCGACTCTTTTCACGAAGACGATGCATGCATTATCAAATAAAATGAATCGCAACAAGTTAATCGTGAAGGTATCTTTGGACTAATATTTCTTCTTCTTCTCTCTTTTTTTTTTCATAACTTTGTGCAATTCATGTGTAGATGTAACTGCAAAGGTGAATCCTCGAGGCTTTTAAACAATATGGCATTCTCCGAAGTCACCCGTGGTGGAGTTGATATCATGGACACCAATTAGGGGCTCTGAAAGATTTGTATGCAGGCTGCCACTCTAATTTGTGAACAAATTGAAGACATCATAACAAAGCACTCGTCAAGAACCATTCTTTATAAGAAGAAAGACCTTGACGAGATGGTGGCCGAACTTCAGTGTTATGGGTTTGATCATTCATCAGTAAAAGACAAGGTAGAAAGCTTGATGACTTGTGCTACTCAATACAACGCGGCAAGGCTTGCATGCACTCATAAAGCTACTCTAGGCACATGTGATCAACGTTTGCCTCATATGGAGGCTGAAATTGCAAAGTCGATCGAACTTCGTCAAACTGATCTTGGTCAACGTCAAGCTGCGATTGAGTCTTTAGAGAACTTGAAGGAGGAGCAGTAAAGGTTGGAGCAGAAAATAGCTTCCCTAGACGCGAGCCTTCTACTTCACGACAAAAAGCTTGCCAATTTAGAGAAGCAGAAAGTCCAGATCAAGGAGACTCCAGAGTTGACTGCTGAAGAACTTGAGGAAGCAAAGAGGTTTAGAGATGATTTTGAAAAGCAACGCAACAGCTTCAAAGGCCTATCTTCGACGTGAAAAGCCAGTCGTCGCTAGCAGCTTATGATTTATTTTGTTCTTTTTTTTTTTGGCGCATGTAATAAGTCATTTTGACAATAGAACTTATTATGCAGTATGCTTGTAATAAGTCCATTTTGACAACAGAACTTATTATGCAATAAAGGAATTTTATTTTTGATGTGACTGAACTCAAAAATATAATTCTCAAGCTGCCTACGTATCTTTTCAAAGAAAGAATCAAGTCATTACGTAGTTCAAAGATGAGGATTTATTTATTTATGTTTTTTTTTGTTTTTTTTTTGAGTGCCTTGTGCAGTTTAGGCTCATGCAGGCTAAGAGCAGTCTTCACTTGTTTCAAGCATAGTATTTCTTCAAGAACATGCCGTTGATTGGGCCAATTCTCAAGCCGTCTTCAACCACGATTTTATAGGCTCCGTTGGTGTAGACTTCGCTGACAACATAAGGACCATCCCACTTTGATTTGAACTTGAGACCGGTCTTGTGTGTCATGATGATGGGTCTGCGTACAACAAGGATGAAAGGATCGAGGCTGAACCCTTTTGTTAAAGGCACGCGACATTCGGGCTTGGTAGCATTCTAAATGTTGTTGCGCATCAAGCCTCTTCTCGTCCAAGGCTTCCAACTCTTAAAGTCGTAACTTGATATTTTCTTCATTTGTGAGGCCCTCTTGCAATGCAATCCTCAATGAGGGAATTTGTTTCTCTAATGGCAAGACGACTTCAACACCATACACCAAAGAATAAGGTGTGGCATTTGTGGCAGTTCGATATGTTGTTCTATATGCCCACAATAACTCGCCCATCTTCTCATGCCAGTCTCTTTGTGACTTGCTGATGTCTTCTTCCAGATGTTGCAGAGCATCTTATTAAACGCCTCCGCCAAACCATTAGCTGGTGCATTGTACATTGACGAAAAGTGTAGCTTGAAATGATACTTCTAGCTTAGTTTTTGCATAGCACTATTTGAGAAGTACTTGGCATTATCTGTGATGATTCAACGTGGCACACCATATCGCTGGATGATGCATGTCTTGATAAAGTCCATGACAGTTTCTTTCTTTATCTCTTTAAGCGATATCGCCTCTGACCATTTAGAGAAGGAATCCATGACTGCCAAAATGTACATGTGGGCTCCAGAAGATTTCAGAGTTATGGGTCCCACAAAATCTATCCCCAGACATCAAACGAGTGTGAAGCGATTGTAGGATGCAATAGCTCAGGTGGTTGATGGATGAAGTTTGCGTGGAATTGATAAGCTTGACATTTCTGTGCGTACTCCATGCAATCCTTGACCATTGTGGGCCAGTAGTAACCCATTCGCCTTACTTGAAGATGTAACTTGGGACCTGATTGTCAACCTTGCTGCTGAAAGCCTTATCTTTTCGTTGGTCACCGACAGACTCTTTCTTACCCTTGTGGCTATCTATGCTCAACTCCATATCATGCGCTCGCGTAGCCAGTTCTTCAAAGGTTCGAGGCTTGATACCTTGGAGAATGTACAACAAATCAAAATGCATGCTTTGGATGCACATTTCAACTGCAGACGCTTCTGACAAGCGATCTTTACAATCAAGACTGAGCGAGTGCCACCTCTTGATAAAGTCAATTGCTGGTTCGTCCCTCCATTGTTTCGTGTTGGTGAGTTCCATCATACTCACAATATGCCTTGTACTGTAGAAGCGGTTTAGGAATTCGCGTTCCATTTGGTCCCAACTGTCGATGGACTCGGGCTCTAAGTCCGTGTACCACTCAAAGGCATTGCCTTTCAAAGAGCGAATGAATTGTTTGATAACGTGGTCACCCTCCGTCCCAGCGTTATTGCAGGTTTCAATGAAATGAGCAACATGTTGCTTTGGATTGCCCTTCCCTTCGAATTGCTGGAACTTTGGCGGCTGGTATCCCAACGACATCCTTAGACTATTGATTCCGTTGGTGTAGGGTTTGGAGTAGGTGAGAGAATCACGAGAAGGACCTCCATATTGAGCTCTAATGGAGTTGGTGATGATGTCTTGCAATTGCTGAAAGGACATAGATCCAAGCGAGCCATCATCATCCTTGTCATCGTTCCTGTAGTTCTCGCCTACTTTGTCCTTCTTTTCTTCATCTTGACTTTCAAGTCTGCTATAAAGCTCAGCAATTTGCATGTCTTTTTCTTCCACTGTTTTGGTGAGCTTCTCAACCGCTCCCATCAGATTGGCTATTTGCTCTTCAATGGTGGGCGCGCCTGTCACCATGACTTGCATGGGGATAGGTTGTGATGAATCATCCGCTGGCATGCCATACGTGTTGTTTTCATCACCATTTGGACTCCCATGGTATGACCCTGTGCTTGATTCATCATCCGAGGCAGGTGAGAACGATCGCTCCCTTGATTTTTTTGGAATTTCCCTCTCTTCACTTCGCGAGGCACGCTTGTTTTCCTTGAGATTCGCCAAGGTGATGATTGGTTCGCGAGGCTTGGAAGGCAGAGCCACGAATGTTGTGGGTTGATTCCTTGCCATGCTATGGGTGACATAACCAGAGGACTCGCTGCTTGACGTCGAGGTCGTTAGTTTGGATTTCTTTGTCGAGATGACTTGGGTGTTCTTTGAGGCCATTGCTCGAACGGATTTTAACTTTCTTATGGAGAAGGAGATGAGAGGCAAAGAGGTCCCACTGGGCGTGCCACTTTTGTAAACACGAAAAATCTGCGACAAATAACAGAGCAACACGTGTATAAAGAATAATATAATTTTATTGATATGAATGCGGGTTACAAATCTTTGTGAACTCCTCTGATTCTATCTTCGAATATCGATTTGACTCAAGGGTGACAAGCACTTGTTCTTGAGACGTAAGGGGTCACGCGCGTTGATCACGTAATGAGTGTTTGGGATTTGGATTTGGTGAAGAACTGGCTATTTGGAGGGTTTGATAGTTCTTCGAGGGATTTTGACAACTTCCAGACTTGAGGTTGATGAAGAATCGGCTATTTGGCAACTTGATGATTCTTCAAGGGTTTTGAGAGAATTTCGAGCTCTCGGGAGTAATTTTTCTCTCTGTGGTTCGCGGCCTCCTCCTCTTGGTATAAGAGGGGGGTATTTATAGTGTTAACATACCTTCCCTTATGGCATGTAATGAAGATGCCGAATCAATGATATTTCCTTAACGGTAATAATTGAATCAATCAATCTTGACAGATTGATTTACTTGCCAATCTTAATATAATCAAATCAATCAATCTCAATTGATTGATTTAGTTACGCCCAATAAGATATAATTGATTTGGATTGAATGTCTTGTTTTGACCACGGTCCTTAGTAAGGGGCATGCCATCTAGCGGATACGGAAGGAACGGATACGGAAGGAAGGTGCATGGAATTTTGACTTCCAAACAAGCGGGGAGTTCTGGTGCCACCTCGCGGACAAGGAACTTACGACTCAACCAAAATGTACATCTCTGCATGAATGCGAACTCTACTGTCTAGCTCCTTCGCTAAGTCTCCTTCGCGGAGCCATCTCGCCTCGCCTTCATGTACTTCTACGCGAAGTCATCTTTCATTGCCTTCGTGTACATCAACACGCGCGAAGTCATTTTGTCTCGCCTTAGTGTACCTCTACGCGAAGTCTGTTTCGCCTCGCCTTTGTTTACCTCTACGCGAAGTTCATTTTGCCTCGCCTTCGTTTATCTCTACGCGAAGTCCGTTTCGCCTGCGAACTCTGTTATCTAGCTCGCCTGACCTCTGGCGAGTCATCACTTATAAACCCAATTGGAACAAGTAAAACACGACGCCGTGGAGGCGGAGGAAGACGACGACATGCAGCGGGAAGGCCTGGTACCTTCTAAGGATGACACCGGTAGCGACGACCAAGTTGAATGTTGTTGATACAACAACTATCATCTCAGAAATTCAAAACTCACCCTTCAAACTTTTTTTTTTTTTGCTGTTATCATTTTTGAAGAAAAAACATTTCAGAAGAAAAACATTTCAGAAGAATTTTTTAATGGAACTAACGGTTCTTGATTATAATTTTCGATCGGGTCAAAAACGTGAGATACCTTTTTAAAGTTTTTCAATTGTGAGATACCAAAAGTTAGCTTCTGTAAAAGGTGAGACACAGATTATACAATTTTTTTTTTTATGAAAAATACTTAAAACTAGGTAGGTGTTGATACCCGAAAAATCATGCAATCAATTAATAAATCACACGATAATTTTTTAAGAAATTCTTGCAATCATAGGTTAAACCAAAACTTAACCTGCCAAGCGAACATGCCCATGCATTCATGTGAGCCCAAGCCACATACACACATCATTGAGGCTTCTAGAAGTGAGTATGGTGTGGATGGTTACGGAGGCACATAAGTATTGCTCGTCCGTCGATTTAATGTTGTTTAGTAGTTTCGGTCTTGGGCCCGAAACTCAAGCCCGATGACTTAAGTCGGTGACAAATCAGTGAAGGACGTGAGAATTGGACTGCTCATCTTTTAAACCCAAAATGTCTTTGAATCCAAAGCCCAACACCTTTCCTTTTACAAAAGCCCAAAACTCTCTTCTTTTAGGAAAGGCCCAATCCCTTTTTCTGCATTCCCATTGTTGAACCGCATATCACTTTATGTTTCTCCCCGCAGCAGTACAACGACAGCTTTTGCACAACAAAGAAGTCCTTTTCATTTCCAATCCGAAGAAGAAGAAGGTCAGTGACTGATTCCAAAGCAGCTCTTTCATCCTCGAATGACGAAATCGTAGGATTCAAGGTACTTGGTCGGTCTCGTTCTGGGTTTTTCGTCTGCGAAGCCGCCCTTGCAGCGCCCCTGCAGTGAGTCATCTCTCCCGTCGCTCAAGACCAGTTTCCCTTTGCTTGGTTTTGAGGCTAAGATCATGTGCTTGAGAAGAACAATCCTTTTACACAGTGGATTTGGCATCGTGACCCATCGCAAAACCCACCAATTGAATTCTATAAGAAGAGAGGTCTGGGAGTTGCAAACCCATCAAGCAACAACCCAGAAAAATCCCCAAACACTCAAGCTTTCATGTCTTTCAAGCCTCCAAGCCAAAACTCCCTTTCCAGCCATCCTTCAATCCCCATCCTTGAAACCCATATCCTTCCCAGAAATCTAACCCTAAAACTCAGTCCAATTTTCATCATTGCAGTGTGCCTTTGGCTCCCACGTCGGCTCACGCTACAAGCTTCTTTTGTCTTTGAATCACGCACAAAATTAACTCAGTAATCCAAATATTTAGGTTAATTTTGGCCTAGTTACCTTTCAATCAAAAATAACCCTCACATTTTGGCGACTTCACTGGGGACTAGGTTGTGATTTAGACAATTGACTTAAGACGCAGTTCAATTCAGGCATGCTTGTGTTATTCGCAGTTGTTGTAGATGCAAGTAACAGAGCCTGCCTAGCTCTTTTGACATGATTCATAGCTGTTGCATATCTCTTGCCAATGCTTTTCAACTCTATATATGCCTACAACCTTGATTCTTTGATTCTGTCTTCATTATAGTCAAAGCCTTGTGGTTACCAACCTTCAATCATTTTTGATGCCGAAAATAAAGCCTGGTCTAAAAATGTTGATAATTCTTGTTACAAGCCTTCTTTTTAAGTAGTCTTCCTAGTAGAAACATAGGTCTTCCTTGCAGTAACCAAAGTTTTCACTCTGTAACAATCTGATGATGCAGCCACACATGTTCGATGAAATTGTTAAAAAGAGTCTTTGCTGATATATACAATAAGTATTTTACAGTGCTACTAATATTCAGTGTTTGCCAAGTTACCTCATACCTATAGATTTGGGGGTTGGTGTTGAAAATTTAGCTCTCAGTCAATGTAGCATATATTTAGGCCAAAATGAACATTTTCACTAATTGATGGATACTGCAGTCAAGCCCTCTTTAGAAGCCCTTTTTAGAAGAAGCATTCAGAACCAAAGTCGCCACCTATGTGTGTCTCAACAAACAAGCAAAATTTATACTTTGCATGAAAGCTTCTACTAGATGCTTAAGAGAATTTCTATTGGTACTGCTATAACACACCCTGCAGCTATAAGTCATGCAAACATGCTTGAACACGAGTTGTAACAAAGCACAACTCTACAAGATCATTGTACATTTACATCTATATCTCAACTCATGCAAACCGTTGGGGGCTAAAAAAAATTGTTGTTTACCCTGTTCCCCATCTATATGATCACCTTATACAAAATAACCCTCTTAATAGCAGTCACAGCTAGAGCCTAGTTTGTTACTAGCATTCCAATATCTAGCCAATGCTCCTCCTGTAATAACTAAATAAAAAGTGATCACCATAGTCAAATTTCTAGCCAAACAAGCTCTATTTCAAATCCAGAACATTAGTGAAAACCTTTTTGACCCCAAACAATCACCACATGTGTTAAGGTTTTCACTACAGTAGCCAATCATTCTTCTTGAAAAGTCTGATATGCAAACCATGCTTATTTGACAAAACAACTACGATGATGTTGTACTATGCTACCAATATTCAAGCTTAATACAATTACTTCGAGCCAATAAACTATAGTCTGGGAGATGAAAGTTTCACTCTCAGCCACCACAATAATCATGAACATTTCATCCATATATGATTACTACAACTAAACCTTCTTTAGAAGAAGCATTCACAACTATAGACAAACATTTTAGTACCATTATCAAAATCATGCCATAGACTCTGTAGTAATCGAAAATCCTCATTACAAGCCTCCTCAGACAAAACCAAAAAAAAAATAAGCTAAAGCCATAACTTCCATTGTAGTAACCAAAATCTCCTTTTCCATTACAACACATTACAAGTTTTTTCAAAATTTAGCTGAAGTCAGATCAAAATTCATATTTCAAGCAACGTTTCTAATGCTAATGCATCTACTGCTAAAGCCAAAATCCTATGTTATAGCTTCTGTTATACAAAACATGTTATCCAAGCTAATATCATCATCAACTCCTAGTGCACAAGTCTTCATGTCAATGTGATTCAAGGCATGAAAGCTCTCTTCACATCTGAACAACAAATCTTTTTGGTGAACCTCTTGCATCAGTTTTTGGAACCACCAAACCTGTGCATATAACAAAAAAATCATAGCAGCTTCCTTTACTTGATCCAACATGAAACTCACACCAAGTTCGCAATTGTTGATGTCTCGGCATGCATCCCTACATATCAGAAAGGTCTCATCAATCTTGATTCCTTCAAGCTCCATGCTATGCAACATAAGACCAAGCACCTTAATCAATATTTGCCTCAAGCATACTTTTTCCTTTGCAAAGAAGTTTCCCCCACCATACTCTTCAACAAACTATGCAGGAGGGATCAAAAACTCTAAAGGAACCATCCCATCCTTAAGCGAAGAATGTGTGCCACTCAAAGTACATGCAACATCCTCAACAACAACACTCAGAGCAATCCACTTCAAAACAGGCGATGGAATTTCTAAACCACATCTAAACATGATTTGAAAACTGATCTAGCGTACACAAGAAAGAATGATATATTTAGAAGATCGCAGTAAGATGCATAAACAACATGCAATGCAAGCAACTTCGAACCTTGATTATGTGAACTATAGGTATGTCATTCTATAATTCACATAATCATGGGGCTAGATACACTACATTATCACAAAAATGAAGCAATGTTGCAACTTCCTCACTATGACCACCCTCGCGAAGACCAACTCCTACTGCACGATTCCTTTGCTGAAGCATCCACACTAATACCTAAATTCAGATATGCAGAAAGCCAGAGACACATACTCTGCAACTATAATGCCATCATCCTACAAGGAAACAAATCAATCTCTACATACAAAAAGAGGATTATACCACAAGAACATGCCAAAATCCTTATATATATGCAAAAGGACAAAACCAAAACCAATTATATATCAAGCTTTCACCACAGCTACCCTCTCCATCCGTAGTGCTTCATAAGTTTAACTTCCCCTATATACATGTCCAAACTTCAGAATGCTATAGATCACTGCTGGTTTCATGCTACGGTACGAGTTCCTGAAATAAACTTACATTAAACTACTATGGAAATACCAAATTTGAGTAAACACTTGGTTGATAAATCAAGCTAAATGCTCTTTCCCAATTCCTACATACGCTTAAGATAAACATGCAATATAACTTCATATGAGGCTCATATCCAGACACAACAAGCTAATTCATAATTATAAATTATAATCACGCTAAGCTTAATCCTATGCCAATCGGATTCATGACTAAGAGGATTACTCTAAGCATATAAACAACATCAACATGCATAGAGTTTGATACAACATATTCAAAGTCATTCTAAAAGCCAACATGCAGCATATATGAGCCTAATGCAACATGCATACGCCAAGCTCCTCTTTTAAAAGTCATATATCCATTCTAAAAGCCTTGAGAGAGCCACGCCAAGCCCATGTCCAAAGCAAATACTCTTCAATGCATGCATGCTCTTTCATGGTCATTCAACTACAAAAGGCAACCACAAGCCAAAGCAATCAAAACACATGCCTATACATGCCTATGCAAGGTTTGCACAAGCTAAATCTTACTTAACATCAAGCAATTGCAATATGCATATTCGATCAAAGGCAAAATCAAGCAAAGTAAGGCAAATGCAAGATAGCTTTCTATACCACATGCAAATGCTCTGCCGCAAATATGTACCCAACTACCCATGAATTCATACGCACAAAAAAGAAGAAGCATATTTTGCTGCGGTGATTGAGCCCAAAAAAGAAGATGAATTGTCATACGCATAATCAATATATTTCATCCTAAAGAAATTAGCTGCGGTAATTCGAGAAAAACATAGTGAAGCTCACATAGACTTTGCAACCGCTTGGAAAAGGATTGCGAGCATGACAATAAACTTCAAGAACTCAAATGCATATTCTACAAGACATGCTAATCATTGAGGCGTTCATGCACTTCAGGGATGCCTACTCTAGAGTTAGAAAGAATAGTCAAGCAAATTGGTGGCATCAACATGTCATTATCAATCAATGACAACCAAATACGGTTTTACCTCATGCCTACACCACATGTCAATTCATTCCTTCAATTTCAATATTAAGCCTCACCAAACAAATTATGACCAGCATTACCAAACCCATTAAGCCAATCTAATAGTGCGCTCTTCCCTATTTTATTATGAACTGAACACATATAAACCTTTCATGGTGGTTGTGTATTATGTCACAAGCCATCTGTTTATAGTTAGCTTACCCCTAGTAATCAAGTTCTTTCAAATTTTACGCTAAACCAATGCTATTGAATCTACTCTAACACATTTAGCCTCAAACTCTAGCTTTTACCTCTTCTTATTTACCCAGATCCCTGCACAAGCCTAAATCCCCATCAATATTTGGTCATGTCATGCCAATCGTTATGCCTAAACAAGCAATTGGAACCAAGCAAAAGTAAAACCGAAAAAACAATCGTTCCTGAATCTTACAAGGTATGAGCAAAGTTTCCTAGCTATCTTCATGAACTGATCAAGCAATTTCTATCCCAAAATGACCGACCAAAGCCAAGTAAGAAGATCAATCATATAGAAATAAGAAGTTTGTATAGCTAGAACAGGCCAAAGTCAAGACACATGAGAATCACAGCAATAACTAGTTACAGACAAATACCCAAACCACAACAAAAGTAAAAGCCAGTCATATGCAAGAGTTCATTCAGTACAACACAAGCAACACAAAAACAATCTTATTCACCAACCCGTCAATCATCATAACAAAGGGGAAAACCTAATTGAACTAAGTTAAAGAGTTATTGCTACAAAAAGGAAAAAACAAAGTTTCTACATTCAAGACCCAAATGGAAGGGTGCCCAACTTAGTAAACACGGACTCACCTGAGTGGATTTAGCGCAGTCGGATGACGGCAAGGAATGATAGGAGTAATCTGGGTAACTCAGTCGGCAAATTGAAACCTGCAACAAGAAGAAATTGTGTGTCACCGCAACACAAAGGAAAAGCATCATCTGAGTGAAGAATTCTGGAAATTTGAGGTAAGAGGAAGAGACGAGAGCAAGCATACCTTGGAGCTGCAGTGAACCTTCAATCGAAAGGGGCCATCTCTCTGAGCCCTGACACACACATATTCAATTTGGGGCAGACATAACAAAAGACTAAGAGAAGAGGACGCAAAAAAAAGAAGAAGAAGAAAAGGAAAAGAAGAAGTTGAGTCAAAGTGAAATAGGAGGACGGTCAATTTGGGTTCCCTTATGTTGACCAACGCATAGTACACTAGCCGGGTTGATTTTTCTGGCCTTTCTTTTATTATGTGGCCCATTTTATGCTTTAAATAGCCCACATAATCAAGGGGGCCATTGTTGATACCCGAAAAATCATGTAATCAATTAATACTTTGTCACGCGATAATTTGTTAAGAAATTCATGCAATCATAGGTTAAATCAAAACTTAACATGCCAAGCGAATATGCCCATGCATTCATGTGGGCCCAAGCCACATACACGCATCATTGAGGCTTCTAGAAGTAAGTATGGTGTGGATGGTTACGGAGGCACATAACTATCGCTCGTTCGTCAATTTAATGTTGTTTAGTAGTTTCGGTCTTGGGCCCGAAACTCAAGCCCGATGACTTAAGTCGGTGACGAATCAGTGAAGGACGTGAGAATTGGACTGCTCATCTTTTAAACCCAAAATGTCTTTGAATCCAAAGTCCAACACCTTTCCTTTTGAAAAAGCCCAAAACTCTCTTCTTTTAGGAAAGGCCCAATCCCTTTTTCTGCATTCCCATTGTTGAACCAAATATCACTTTATGTTTCTCCCCGTAGCAGTACGACAATAGCTTTTGCATAACAGAGAAGTCCCTTTCATTTCCAATCCGAGGAAGAAGAAGGTCAGTGACTGATTCCAAAGCAGCTCTTTCATCCTCGAATGACGAAATTGTGGGATTCAAGGTACGTGGTCGGTCTCGTTCCGGGTTTTTCGTCTGCGCAGCCGCCCTTGCAGCGCCCTTGCAGTGAGTCATCTCTCCCGTCGCTCAAGACCAGCTTCCCTTTGCTTGGTTTTGAGGCTAAGATCATGTGCTTGAGAAGAACAATCCTTTTACACAGTGGATTAGACATCGTGACCCATCGCAAAACCCACCAATTGAATTCTATAAGAAGAGAGGTTTAGGAGTTGCAAACCCATCAAACAACAACCCAGAAAAATCCCCAAACACTCAATTTTTCATGTCTTTCAAGCCTCCAAGCCAAAACTCCATTTCCAGCCATCCTTCAATCCCCATCCTTGAAACCCCTACCCTTCCTAGAAATCTAACCCTAAAAATCAGTCCAATTTTTATCACCGTAGTGTGCCTTTAGCTTCCATGCTGACTCACGCTACAAGCTTCTTTCGTCTTTGAATCACGCACAAGATTAACTCAGTAATCTAAATATTTGGATTAATTTTGGCCTAGTTACTTTTCAATAAAAAAGAACCCTCACAGTAGGTTACCTGCGCTCTGCACACACACACACACAGAGAGATGTTTGACTTTTTAAGTGGCAATATGTAATTAACTAAAAATGTCAAGACATAATGTAATTTTAAGCAAACTGAGGACAATATTGTAATTATACAGAAACTGATGACATAATTACATTAGCTTTGCACTGGCAGAGCCGTAAATAAAGAAAAACGTAGGGAGACAATGGTATTTGAAAAGGCCACCCAGACTGCGAAAATTACTATTATTCCACCCTCGCTTTTATGTTAATTACCATTTTGTCATCTGTTTTTTAGTAATTTACACAATTGTCACCCTCTCTCAGACTGAATGACAGTCCCGTAAATAAAATAAAAATGAGGATAAATCGGTAATTTTCAAGAGGGCTTATGAACAATACAAGCTTGTACATACTTTAATATATAGGGAAATTAGATAATGGAGCCTTTATGACATCCAGAATTTACAATGTCAAATACAAGAGCATGAGTTGTCTTAATAGAAACTCTATTCATCGAAGTATTACCATTGGTTAAAGAATGACCTCGATATGCTATTGCATCAGCTACAAAATTTGTCTCCCTAAAATCATGTCTAAAAGAGATGGACACAAACTGAACTGCTACTGATTTGATGTCTTCTACTATTTTGATAAGTCTCCAAGGAGGATTAAAGACCCCATTAACTACATTAATGACTAGCTTGAAGCACTTCCAACCTGGTATGCCCATTGACTTTGGCATATACAAGGCTCTCACGAAGTGCAAGAGCCTCTATAACTGTAACTGAGGATTTTCCCATAATTCTTGAATTAGCAGTAATCGGGTTGCCAAAAGTATCACGGATTACAAAACCCCCTATTGTTAGAGTCCAAACTTCTTTTGCGCAGTCACAATAGCCAAAGACATGGTTGGCTGTTTCATTGTCCCTGTTACAAAGAGGGCAAGAGTTATCATTTATCATGCCAAATCTTGAAAGTCTATCTCTGGTTTTCAATCTGTTTCTAAGCAACAACTAGCCAAAATTTTTAGTTTTGATCAAGCTTATCTGGTCATGTTTATGGACATCCTCTAATTGCAACCAAGTTGCTGACTTTATAAATTTCCTTTAAGGTAAGGCCCCTCAAATAAACTGATCATGCTATTCAAAAATTGGGATAGGTATCCCAAGAATTTGGTTAATAATTTTTATATCTAAGACAAACAACAACTTAAATTTATTCCAAGACTTGTTCATAATATACTTAGCAACTGCTTCATCGAGTTTTAAGAACAGTCTTTCATTTTTAGTAATAGTTTCAAATAGAGGACAATCAAGTACCCAATTAAAAGTCCAGAAGTTTATCGACTTACCATTGCCTACTATCCACGTATACCTTTCATAAATAGGGGTCTAGCATTCAGATTTCCCTTCCATGCATATGAGCATTTCTGCTTCTTTGACACCTGAAAAAAGGAAGAACTCTTTATTTCACAGCCTTATGATGCTGGTTTATTTGCAAAAGTAATTACCACTTGCTGGCAGGTCTGGAAAGCTAAAAATGACACTGTTTTTAGAGGAGTTGTTCTTACTTTAGCAGCAGCTGCAATGATTTCAAGTCAAAATAATCATCGCGAAAGAGTTACTGAGGTGCAATCTCAAAATGACAGGACCCACCCCGGATTTCACCTTGAAACCCAAGGTAAATCCTGCGGGGTCCACCTTCAAGGAAAATTTACTGAAAATTCGGCATAACATTCCTTGAAAATAGACAACCCTTACCTGAAAAATTCAACTTTTATAACCAAACGAACCAGCCTCAACACCTGGAGCCTTCCTGCTCCCCAAGATCAACACATCTCCCAATAACAATTACTCAACTCTAATAACCCCACATCCAAGAATAAGGACTATTAACAATTTACTATTGGGCTTTCAGAGCATATCTAAAGTTGAACGAAAAACAACGAATAAAGAATATGCGGAAGCAGCCTCTGACTATGCCTCAACTCCATGTACGCTCGACCTCACTTAGACTGAGCCTGCAATCTGGGCATTTAAAACCAAAGGGCCCAGGGGAAAGTAATTTAAAAAAACGTTAGAGTGAGTGGACGAAAATAAACATAAGATAAGAAACCAAAATGTAAATACTTTCCCACTTTCCAATATGCCATAAATTCGTTGCATGCAAATGTTAACAAAAATCTTTTATAAAGAAAATCCCAAGAAGACGGACTAGCCCCGCTAGTCGAATTAATGACAAAGATAAATGATAACCTTCATAGAAGAATGTACCAAAATAAGGGCTAGTCAAATCAACAACGATAAATAAGAAACAACTATAGCCATACAAGTGAGCCTCCCAGACTCTGTTGCTTCCCAGGCAATAATACTCTCATACTCCCTACACCTTCAGGTTATGATAACAGAGAGGAGTAGGGCTTGTGTGATGTCGTCGACTACATCACATCACCCGAAGGCGGAAAGGGCTTGAGTAACCCCACTTAAAACGTGGAAGTTACATCGCCTCGAAAAGCGGAACGACATGCTAGCATGAATAATAACGATCCAACAAGTATGGCATAAATAAAGAAACATAATCCATGTGAGTTTCCCCGAAACTCATAATTAAAGCATAAGTACGATTCCCAACCGTACTCAAAGAATTCAAAGAGCAAAGAAACTAATTAAATTCAACGACGTGTCCCACACGTTAAAATGCTCAATGAAATAAATAACTTCAATGATTATCATATTTCAAAACCAAATAATATGCAAATCAGTATGAAACCTCAAATCCAAAAATCATAAAGAAAATCTTAAAATCGAAAATGAGATAGGATCTCATTCTCAAACAAAACAACAACGCAGTTTTACTGTGTTTGGAACCTAAATTTATTTTGTTAATTTGCGGCTGCACCCAAAACTTGATCGAGCTACCTACGTACCCTTTTAAAGGGATCAAGCCACTCGTAGTTCATCATTTTATACTAATTCTTCACCTTCAATAACAACTGTATCGAATCTGGAATGTGTGGGTGTAAGTCCTCAAATTGATAAGGACACCCAAGTTCTCAATCCCACACTTCCTCTCACTTTCTCCGAAAATTTCGTAATTACACACCATGCTCGCTCGTATTAAATTCATTGTCACTCTTCTTGTCTCCCTTACACCATCCCATCGTTGTTGTCACCGTTCAGTCCTAATATGCCATCTCAACTTAAATTGCAAAGCACATAGCCAATACATCATTCCCAACTCAAAATCATGCTCTGCAGTTCTAATATGATCATAAATTAACCAAACATTGTCCAAAAACCAACACCATCGTCATGCACAGTAAAGCAGTAGAACCTCAAGTACCAAATCCTGCAACTCTCAACTAATTTCAGAACCAAACAAGCAGAAGCTATCGGCGGCGGACGTGGTCAACACAGCCTAAAACCCAAAATTGTCATCTATCATCCAAAATGGAATTCAAGCACAAGAACATCAACTAAATTATCTTCCAAGGCTTCTAACAATTACAAACTAGAAATCTGAAACCCAAAACTTTACCAGCGCCGCCGTGCACAGCAGCCACGCACGGTCCATCTTCTTCCAAACTTAACCAAATCTAAATTCCAAATATATAAACAGGTAGAGCTCGACGAGAAGATCAAGTTTCATACCTCACTTGCCTTCGCCGGTGGCCGGAAAGCATCAAACCGTCGCCGGAAAATCCTAAAACTTCTTCTCTTCGATTCTCCCTCCTCCGAGCTTCTCTTCGAAAACCAGGAACATGGAAAGGTTTCTGAGATCGAGATAAAGCTATCCATACCAGTGAGAAGCGTCGCCGCTGCCGAAATCGGAGATTCGCCGGCAAACACAGCCTCTCCTTCTCCACTTCGAATCTCTGACTCCAGACTTCTTATTTGAAAATCAAAGGCATGGACATGACCATGAGAATGAGAGGAAGCTGTCGCTACCATTCTTTCTGCTCGTCGTCATCAGAAAACGGAGAACCAGTCGGGTTGACCCGCTGACTCTGTTCGGGTCGGGGATGACCCGGTCTGGGTCTGAATTGATTTTCTCCCCCTCCTTTCCCGAACCTTCCTTTCCTCCTTTTAATCTGTTGCTTAGGTTGGTTTAACCAACCCCTCTAGAACCTCCCTCTTTCTCTTTTATATATATATCATTTACCGAGATAGTAACTTTCCGTTTTAGACCATAACTTCTTCATACGAACTCCGTTTTAAGCATGCCGCGTGTCCACAAACTCCGTTTAACATCCTTTACGACTTTCATGAAGGAAGTTTTCCCGAATTCCAAACGGAAGAAAAAGTCAACTTTTGGAGTCTTAAATAGTAAACGGTTACTTAAAAAGGTAAAATGTCAAAATAACTCAAAAGTAAATAACCGCAAATTGACTTAAGAACCGGGATGTGACACAAAACCATTGTACCACTTCAAGTGACAAACACCTCCTGACTCTTTTGTTAAGATTAACTTTGATGAATCAGTCGCAAGTAATTCAGCTGCTTGTGGCTTTATAATTCGAGATGACAATGGAAGACCAGTTTTTACTGTCTCTTGTCGCATTGGAAATGTTTCAGTCACAATTGTTGAAGCTATGGCGTTAAGAGATAGTTTAATCAATGCAAAGAAGAACGGCTTCACCAATGTTGAAGTTGAAGGAGATTCCAAGTTGGTGATAGATGCAGTTAATGGCCGTCTTGAACCGCCTTGGAGATTAATCAAACTAATGCAAAACATCAGAACATTAGCTACTAGTTTTGATTCTATTACTTTTAAACATGTTTTTAGGGATGTTAACTTTGTTGCCCTGATGCCATAGCTAATCTTGTGCACTATTGTAATTCGCCTCTACATTGGAATGATAGAGTTCCTTTTGAGGCTTCGAGAGCCTTATTATTTGATATTATAAACGTTAGTTAGAGGCTTCTTAATGTAAATTATTTCTTTTTAAAAAAAAAACTAGTATTCCCTTCATAGTGATTAGATAGAAGTAGTTGGTCATTTGTTGGTCAAATTTAATTTTATCAGAGCGAATATACAATATAAGTATTACTTGTCACTTTGTTTGGCTGCTTGTACCATAATGTTTCTGGTATCAAGACAACATGTGATGTATGTGTCTTCTAGTCGTTGATATATAAATAAAAATTTTATTTCTTAAAAAAAAAAAAAAGAAGAGAGTACCCTCGATGATGAAGAAAGTACCCACAAGAACACATTTGTGATTGAATAAGCCCAAATACTTTAAAGTATTGAAAGGATGTCCTCATGCCATTCTATTAGCGTTGCGTGGGCGCAGAGCTACACTTACCTTTACAACTTTTCAAAGCGAATGAGAGGTCAAGTCTTTCTTTGTCATCTTCCTTTAGACGAAACAGATCTCTCTTTAGAGTAAAGACTTTGACTAATTATTAGAGTATATGTAGGCCTTACTTTTGTTAGAGTGTCTAAGCCGATCGATGGAAAATCATCATCAATACGGTCCTCGAGTGTCTTTTTGAGACCATGTCTTCCCAAGATCTTTTTTCATTCTTAACTTCGGATGTTTAATACATATTGGCATCTCTTAGTCCATCAAGAGTTCATGTAAATCCGAAATGAACACACAAGGGCATAATTCATCATATCCCTTCATAATCAAGTAGTTACTTAGTGTGCATTCTAAATCCTCTCACAAACACATGCTCCTATTGTCTAGAGCCACTTGATTTGGATGAATGAAGTCTATTCAAGATCTTCATACATATCTCTGATCCTATAGAGATATTATTATGACCACATTCATATGCTGCATGTTAAATTATTTGGAAACTACCAAACTGACAAAGTAGTGGAGTGCAATGACATCCATGATGAGAGCATATCTCATCGTAGTTGATCACAATGCGTGTTAGTGAGAGACATTGTGCCACAAGGTAAGTGACACATCCCGGTTCTTAAGTTATTTTACGGTTATTTACCGTTGATGTTACTTCGGATTTTTACCGTGTTAAGTAACCGTTTATCACTTAAGGACCCTAGAGTTAACTTTTTATTACGTTTGGAATTTTGGAAAACTTTCTTCATGAAAGTTGTAGAGAACGTCGTTATGAGTTCGTAAACATGCTATGCGTTAAATTCGGAGTTAGCATGGTAAAGTTATGAATTTATTGGTAAAGTTTGGAGGTAGTAAAAATGGGTAATTTTGAAGTGGGCTTATTGTTGTTAGGTATAACTATTGGACCGGGTGGGGAGCAGCCCCAGCCCAAATCCCTTCTCTTTCTTTTCTTCCTTTTTCTTCTTCCTTTCCCCGTGCTCCCCGAGCTCTCTCTCTCTCGGTTGAAACCCCAGCCGCCAGCTTCCGATGTCCGGCCAGCCACCGGCTGTCTCTCCACCCCAGTTCGGACCCCCATCTCCTCCTCTCTCTCCCCGGCCTAGCCCCCGAGCCTCTAACCCGCCGGAAGAGGAGAAAAGCCGTCGGAACCGCCAGAAGTCTTTTAGCCGGAGCTCCGTCCTCCGGTCACCATAGGCCGTGATTTTTGGCTCAACTTGTAGCCCTCATCAAGGTGAGTAATCCTTCCAAATAAATCGGTCTAATTTGATCTCGTTAGGGTGATTTGTATAATTGAAAGTTTTAGGGATTTATGGATGTTTTAGTCGATTGCCCTAGTTAGCCTCGGAATTGGACTAAGTGCTAGTTATGAAAGTTGTTGGGTATGAAGAGAGGATTATTCTGTCAAAATTTGAGAAGCATTGCACCGGCGGCCGGAAAAATATTTTTGTAGAGATTTTGATGAGGAGTGTAATGGAATAAGTTTTAAAATTTTTGGAGGAGTTTTGGATAGGTTTAAGAATTGTTGAAGTTAAGTATTTTTTGCGGATTATTAATTAATAATCCGGCCATTAGATTTTATTTGAGGAAAAATGTTTTTGAGGAATTAAGGTTATGGTGGAGTTTGGTAAAAAATCCGGTGAGCTTAACCCTAATTAGAGTAGTGGGTTAAGCAGAAGAGATTTAGGTGTTTATTTTCAAATGTTTAATTTTCCAGAATTTAAGTTTGGTCCTAAGCATATTTATTGTGCCATGATACGAAGGGAACCTCGCTTGAGTGATGATTTGGAATTTGTCAGGCTTAAGCCTAAATCTGTGAGTGAACATTTTGGTTTTAATTAATATGCATGCAAGATTTTATAATTTAGTATTTTATTTTCCGAGCATATATTATAACTTCGGTATATGAAATGATCTTGGAACTTATTCGAGATTGATGCATGGATTAAATGTTGGTCATCATTTATAGATTTGAGCTCGGATTGATAATAAGAGATTTGAGTTTGGATTTTCTTTATGATTTTCGGATTTGAGGTTTCATACTGAATTGCATATTATTTGATTTTTGGAAAGATGATAATCATTAAAGTTATTTATTTCATTGAGCATTTTAACGTGTGGGACACGTCGTTGAATTTAATTAGTTTCTTTGCTATTTGAATTCTTTGAGTACTGTTGGGAATCATACTTATGCTTTAATTATGAGTTTCGGGGAAACTCACATGGATTATGTTTCTTTATTTATGCCATACTTGTTGGATCGATATTATTCATGCTAGCATGTCGTTTCGCCTTTCGAGGCGATGTAACTTCCACGTTTTAAGTGGGGTTACTCAAGCCCTTTCCGCCTTCGGGTGATGTGATGTAGTCGACGACATCACGCAAGCCCTACTCCTCTTTGTTATCATAACATGAAGGTGTAGGGAGTATGAGAGTATTATTGCCTGGGAGGCAACCGAGTCTGGGAGACTCACTTGTATGGCTATAGCTGTTTCTTTTTTATCGTTGTTGATTTGACTAGCGGGGCTAGTCCCTTGTCTTGGTACCTTCTTCTATGAAGGTTATCATTTATCTTTGTCAATAATTTGACTAGCGGGGCTAGTCCGTCTTCTTGGGATTTTCTTTAGGAAAGATTTTTGTTAACATTTGCATGCAACGAATTTATGGTATATTGGAAGTGGGAAAGTATTTAAATTTTGGTTTCTTATCTTATGTTTATTTTCGTCCACTCACTTTAACGTTTTTAAATTACTTTTCCCTGGGCCCTTTGGTTTTAAATGCCCAGATTGCAGGCTCAGTCTAAGTGAGGTCGAGCGTACATGGAGTCGAGACATAGTCAGAGGCTGCTTCCGCATATTCTTTATTCGTTGTTTTTCGTTCAACTTTAGATATGCTCTGATTGTCCAATAGTAAATTATTAATAGTCCTTATTCTTGGTTGTGGGATTATTAGAGTTGAGTAATTGTTATTGGTAGATGTGTTGATCTTAGAGAGCAGGAAGGCTCCAGGTGTTGAGGCTGGTTTGTTTGGTTATAGAAGTGTTAAGTTGGATTTTCAGGTAAGGGTTGTCCATTTTCAGGAAGGTTATGCCGAATTTTCGGTAAATTTTCCTTGAAGGTGGACCCCGCAGGATTTACCTTGGATTTCAGGGCGAAATTCGGGGTGGGTCCTGTCAGTTGGTATCAGAGCATTAGGTTATCCGATTCCTATTACTACCTCATATATTTGGTGATACTTAGTGTCTATAGAGTGATGGTCCGACCGCGGCGGATCCATTAGCATTATATGCATAAGATGCTTGGTGTTTATTAAGTATGTGAGGTAGTTATTCTTATCTTATTTATGGACAGTATTGTGCCATAAATGTCTACATCCTCAAGACTATGTCTCAGTACGCCGACCTCTAGGAGTATCTTGGTTATTTTCCGAGTAATGGAAACGTAAGTGATGTGCATTTTTCCTATATGCTATATTGTGGTTGAGAGATTCTGAGATCAATTATGAGTCAGGAAGTGACATGTATTTATGATGTTCCTTTGCTTTTATGTAATGAGTTGCTGGACCATGATTAAGATGTACGTTGAGCTCTTATGTGGGTATTAATGATTGAGAAATTTCTAGATAAGATTGGTATTGGGATAAGAGATATCATAGGGAGTTAAGTGGTCTTGCTTTGAGATAAAATGTGGAAAGCCATTGCTTGAACAAATAAATTGTGGAGAGTACTTGATGTATTTTATGGGGCTGTTAAAGTTTGGTTTATGCATTGAAGAGTGATTTTTGAAATTGTTGTTGGTCGATTTATGTCCGGTATTTATGAATTTGGGATTTGCTCCCCTGTCTATGTTGAGTGTTTTGAAAGAATTGTATGTGTAAATGACGTTGGTATATAGTGGTGCAGCAGAGGTGAGATGGTAGTGGTCACTTTGATTTTTTAGTAACAAATGTTGAATTTATTTCGTTTTAAGCAATATATTTGTGGTCAAATGACTGAGCGTGGGGAATGAAGGGAAGAAGAGGAAAGTGCAACTTTTGTGTATAGGTGTCAGTTCTGTCAATGGGTAAAAAGAGTTATGGAACAATTCAGAATATGGAGACTAAAGTTGTATAAATTTATCGAAGAAGCGTAGATGGGTGTCCATATTTATTTTAAGCGATATTGTTTTGGGTTGATTGAGATAAGTTAGTCTTGGAAAAAATAGTGTTTGGAAACGACTCATTCCAGTCCTTACGTCTTTTGGTTATGGCAGGAGATTACTGACGAATCTTTATTGTCTAAAAGTAATCTCGATCTTTGATATCCTTAGTCATTGGTGTGAGCAAGGTTGAAGTTGTAAATTCGAAGTGTGGTTGGTTAGGAAATCGTGGTATCGAGTCGAGTGATTGTTAGGAGAAGAGTGTCAGGATAAATTGGATTGGTAATGTGTATGATGATACACAAGGATAGTTTAAGCGGTGTAATTAGAGTTATTGATCTTGAAATAATTATTTTTCGCTTTAGCTACTGTTGTTAGCTGATGTGGATAATTCCTAAGAGGATGAGTGAGATGTTGATCTTAAGGTAGTAAATCCCACGATTGTAGCTTCTGTTTGGAGTATTGAAGTAGTGAAATTGATAGATCGAGACTATAAGTGGTTGTCGAAGTTTTATCGGATTCGAGCAATTCTATGCTTCCACTTGAGCGTTACGCATAAGATAATGCGGTTGACGCGCAATCTTGAGATGGAGCATGCGGCCGTCAATTTTGCGTTGCTCGAGGAGTAGCACATGAATCGAGGAGATTCGGGGTATCTCTCTTATGTGAAGAGTGTGAATTAATGTTAGATTGTCTTTTTAGACCCTAGATTCTTTGAGATAATTACTGGAGCAGTGTGGCAATCGATGAGTATCGTCGATGTCCTGGGGTGTTCTAAGTAAATTTTCGACATGAGTTGAATAGTCGAGCCTTGCGGGGTGCAGTTCGACTCATGATTGCTGATCATCATATCTTATCGAGAAAGGTGTTACAGACTTTTATACGCATTCGTAAAATTCGGCATTCTACGAAGAGTAATTATCTTGGCATCAAGTCGTTTTGGCGACCTGAGCGTAGGACTCCAATTTTGGCGCTCTTAGCTTCCTTGGATGTTATAGACCTGCGTGATCAAGCTAGTCAGATCTAGCAGCCAAATAAAAGAAAGGAAATCACTTTGCATCATTTGGAGGCAGCAAGAGAGGACTATCTAGTGTTGAATGATAGACTGTCAACATCAGCTATGCTGACACTCAATTCGGTCAACTCAGAGTTTGTATTTTATTTATTAGTGTGGTTATCACGTGAGTAATTAAGGTGAATTGACGTTAGAGTTGATGCGGGAATTTCCGTGCTTTGGTAGCTATTAGTTGGTACGATTTATAAATGGAACTTCGACTTTCATTAACGATAACAAGAAATTCATGGGCAAAGTTTTAATCAGGAAATGCGAGTTGGTTTTCATGATTCTTTGCGTCTTTAGCAACGCATAATTCTGCGGAAGAAGTATATCCCAGCAACGGTTTTTTTTCTAAATGTTTTGCATAATGGCGGGGCCGTTATTTGAAAATCCCTGTTCATCGACTTGAGTTGTTACGTGGTCGGTATTATGCATGATAATACGTGAGAAGCAAGTCATCAAATAGTGAATTTCCAATGGTGATCCTCGGATTTCGTTGACTCGCGTGACTCACTAATTTGATTTTTCTCCGTTCGATAAGCTGGTATTATTAAGATGAAGGTAATGATTGCCGACGCGGGTTGCAGTAAAAGCAACATGAATTGTTGCAGTAAATAGTGAGCAATTTATCTCTTGTTCGTGGAATAGATATTGTAACCTAAAGACTAGTCTGTGTGCAAGTTTGAATGAACTTGGTTCGTACGAGGAGATACTCGTAACTTTTAAAGTATCGTCATACGCCTAATCATCGTATTTTCCTCATTTTTGGAGGTGTCAGTTTCAGATATGTTGATCGATTTTGAGAGTGATATTTTTCTTGTGCTCGTAAGTAGTCGTTAGTGGCGACTGTTGAATTTATTATTGAGGGTTGAGATTTCGACGGATATTATTGGTTAGTAATGATTAATTAAAGGGGCGAATTGGTGGAAATAATAATATGATTGGTTGGTGGTATAACCTCAAAGGAAAAAGATTCTTGATGACTCCGGAAATATTTTGAGTCTAGGCTTGTTAGTCTGTTGGCATAAATGGTAAATAGTGGCAGATCATGTTAAATATTTTTCTTGTGATGTGTATTCATGCATGATCGAATTGTGGTGAGACCACTTGATCTGAGTAGGACCTGGGAGGTCATTGATGTATGGATACAATTTGAGTTGCAAGAGATATTCAGAATAAGGGTTTGGTATTATAAGATCGCATTAGCGTAATTTGGCAATAAGGGAGATATTCGCTGATCAGCTTAACGATTGTGACCAATCATATAGGTGGTGAAAGTCCAATTTTGATGCAAAAAGATTGAGTTTTGTTTTGATTAGTTTGTAACGAAAGTACGATAGTTTGGTAAATTATGAAAGTTATTGACCATTTTGACTTGACGAAAGTCAAAGTCATCCATGTGATTTGGGGCTGTGTGTCATAAGTAATTACAATCAGGCAAGTCATTCATTTAGAGGAAGGTAAGTCGAGGAGCAATGTGTTATGTGAGTGGTGCCATGTGGAGTGTTGGCAGAGTATTTCAGTTGATTGTAAGTTTAAAATTTGTTAAAGCATATGCTCACGTCTCGGGTTTGGCAGATAAATTTTGACGTGTCTATATAATTGGAAAAGAATTTGATTAATTGTTTCCACAAGTGAAAAGATATATTTTGTGATAGAAGAAAGTTTGAAGAGCACTAATGGGATGATTTAGCTTAACGTTTATTGAAGTCTAAGGTAAAAGGCAGAAATCTCTACCCTCTTTTGCATAATTTGAAATTTCGAGGACGAAATTTTTATAAGGAGGGGAGAATTGACACATCCCGGTTCTTAAGTTATTTTACGGTTATTTACCGTTGGTGTTACTTCGGATTTTTACCGTGTTAAGTAACCGTTTATCACTTAAGGACCCTAGAGTTGACTTTTTATTACATTTGGAATTTGGGAAAACTTTCTTCATGAAAGTTGTAGAGAACGTCGTTACGAGTTCGTAGACATGCTATGCGTTAAATTCGGAGTTAGCATGGTAAAGTTATGAATTTATTGGTAAAGTTTAGAGGTAGTAAAAATGGGTAATTTTGAAGTGGGCTTATTGTTGTTGGGTATAACTATTGGACCGGGTGGGGAGCAGCCCCAGCCCAAATCCCTTCTCTTTCTTTTCTTTCTTTTTCTTCCTTTCCCCTAGCTCCCCGAGCTCTCTCTCTCGGTTGAAACCCCAGCCGCCAGCTGCCACCGTCCGGCCAGCCACCGGCCGCCTCTCCACCCCAGTTCGGACCCCCATCTCCTCCTCTCTCTACCCGGCCTAGCCCCCGAGCCTCTAACCCGCCAGAAGAGGAGAAAAGCCGCCGGAACCTCCGGAAGTCTTTTCGCCGGAGCTCCGTCCTCCGGCCACCATAGGCCGTGATTTTTGGCTCAACTTGTAGCCCTCATCAAGGTGAGTAATCCCTCCAAAGGAATCGGTCTAATTCAATCTCGTTAGGGTGATTTGTATAATTGAAAGTTTTAGGGATTTATGGATGTTTTAGTCGATTGCCCTAGTTAGCCTCGGAATTGGACTAAGTGCTAGTTATGAAAGTTGTTGGGTATGATGAGAGGATTATTCTGTCAAAATTTGAGAAGCATTAGAGGTCACCGGAAAACGGTTACCGGCCGCCGGCGTCGCCGCCAGAAAAATATTTTTGTAGAGATTTTGATGAGGAGTGTAATTGAATAAGTTTTAGAATATTTGGAGGAGTTTTGGATAGGTTTAAGAATTGTTGAAGTTAAGTATTTTTTGCGGATTATTAATTAATAATCCGGCCATTAGATTTTATTTGAGGAAAAATGTTTTTGATGAATTAAGGTTATGGTGGAGTTTGGTAAAAAATCCGGTGAGCTTAACCCTAATTAGAGTAGTGGGTTAAGCAGAAGAGAATTGATTGTTTATTTTCAAATGTTTAATTTTCCAGAATTTAAGTTTGGTCCTAAGCATATTCATTTTGCCAGGATACGAAGGGAACCTCGCTTGAGTAGTGATTTGGAATTCGTCAGGCTTAGGCCTAAATCTGTGAGTGAATATTTTGGTTTTAATTAATATGCATGCAAGATTTTATAATTTAGTATTTTATTTTCCAAGCATATATTATAACTTCGGTATATGAAATGATCTTGGAACTTATTCGAGATTGATGCATGGATTAATTGTTGGTCATAATTTATGGATTTGAGCTCGGATTGATAATAAGAGATTTGAGTTTGGATTTTCTTTATGATTTCCGGATTTGAGGTTTCATACTGAATTGCATATTATTTGATTTTTGGAAAGATGATAATTATTAAAGTTATTTATTTCATTGAGCATTTTAACGTGTGGGACACGTCGTTGAATTTAATTAGTTTCTTTGCTAATTGAATTCTTTGAGTACGGTTGGGAATCGTACTTATGCTTTAATTATGAGTTTCGGGGAAACTCACATGGATTATGTTTCTTTATTTATGCCATACTTGTTGGATCAATATTATTCATGCTAGCATGTCGTTACGCCGTTCGAGGCGATGTAACTTCCACGTTTTAAGTGGGGTTACTCAAGCCCTTTCCGCCTTCGGGTGATGTGATGTAGTCGACGACATCACGCAAGCCCTACTCATCTCTGTTATCATAACATGAAGGTGTAGGGAGTATGGGAGTATTATTGCCTGGGAGGCAACCGAGTCTGGGAGACTCACTTGTATGGCTATAGCTGTTTCTTATTTATCGTTGTTGATTTGACTAGCGGGGCTAGTCCCTTGTCTTGGTACCTTCTTCTATGAAGGTTATCATTTATCTTTGTCAATAATTTGACTAGCGGGGCTAGTCCGTCTTCTTGGGATTTTCTTTAGGAAAGATTTTAGTTAACATTTGCATGCAACGAATTTATGGTATATTGGAAGTGGGAAAGTATTTAAATTTTGGTTTCTTATCTTATGTTTATTTTCGTCCACTCACTCTAACGTTTTTAAATTACTTTTCCCTTGGCCCTTTGGTTTTAAATGCCCAGATTGCAGGCTCAGTCTAAGTGAGGTCGAGCGTACATGGAGTCGAGACATAGTCAGAGGCTGCTTCCGTATATTCTTTATTCGTTGTTTTTCGTTCAACTTTAGATATGCTCTGATTGTTCAATAGTAAATTATTAATAGTCCTTATTCTTGGTTGTGGGATTATTAGAGTTGAGTAATTGTTATTGGGAGATGTGTTGATCTTGGGGAGCAGGAAGGCTCTAGGTTTTGAGGCTGGTTTGTTTGGTTATAGAAGTGTTAAGTTGAATTTTCAGGTAAGGGTTGTCCATTTTCAGGAAGGTTATGCCGAATTTTCGGTAAATTTTCCTTGAAGGTGGACCCCGCAGGATTTACCTTGGATTTCATGATGAAATTCGGGGTGGGTCCTGTCAGTAAGTCTAAGCTCTTGTTCGCACTATGTTATCTAAAAAGACATATTTGATAAGGTTTACACTTGCGGTGTCGGCATCACCTGCCCAATGACCTATCTCTTTGTTCTGGATCACATCTCTCCATTAGGCCAATCACTAAGTAGATTTATCAATGAAGTGTGGTTCGATAGACTCATTATTCCACGTCCTCATGTACACTAATGTAATACTTGTAGAGATCTTTATATGGATTAGATTTGACATTTGAGGCGTCCTCCAATGATAATCACAATTCAAATTTCATGAGACAGATTTGAGTGTCACTAATCGATGAATCAGCATTCTGCCAAGTTCGCTTTCTTCCAAGTGTGAGAAATTATCGAACCTAAGGGATCTAGGGAGTCACAGACGGACTTCCATCCTTCCTTCGGGGAGCCAGGGAGCCACAAGGTCTGTGACACCATGTTGCCACATTATGGCGTCACCATATCACCATCCATGGTGATGGCGCCAAGACCATCTCCTTTAGGTCGCGCTATGTCCTCTTGATAGGACATTTGTCATTGCAGATATAATTGTAGCATGTGATCTCGTCACTTTAGTACATTGAGTATCAAGTACTACTCTAAGCACTTCACTTTGCATGAGATTTCGAGATCAAGATGAGACTTAGTGTGGACAAACCACGACAATTCACGTCGTTCAACTTGAACACTTGTGTTCTTATCTCCTCCTACTGGCGGGAATACTGTCTCATAAAAGTGACAATCCGCAAATATAACTGTAAAAGAGATTTTTTGTCAAAGAGTCTACATAAGTGGACTATAGGTGGAGATTCATATCCAATCTAAAAATTTATTCATCTCAGAGAACCCATCATTAGGTACTGTGGCAGTGCAATTTGGCACCTTGCCAAGCAAAAGGATTGGAGATTCGTTTCAATCCTGCCGAGCTCAAGGATTGCAATTTCATGTCAATCCTTGTACACAGTTATGAGCTGTCGTGCAATAAATTCAATGATGGTGGGTCGTTGACGAATTAGTAAAGCTGCATGCGATATAGCCGTAATAGATGTATTGGTGCACATTGACCAATCTCGAGACTATTATTGTAGTCATTTTCCTTGAAACCAAATATGTTTTGAATATCAAAATACCCGTTGATATGTAATAGTCATCAATTCTTTGATGAAAACTTCTTTAAGAATGGGTAGTGAGCCCGTAGAAGTATAAGCAGCATAAGTAGACAATAATGTAACACATGACCGGTGTGTTAACACTTTAACCAACACCATAAAAACATATAAGGTGTCCACAAGTTGGTTGTATTTGTCTACATAATCCCTTTTTGGATTTGTTTCAAGAATGAAATGTTCTCTTTTGTGTCATGGCGTAGGAGGGTCTCGCTCCTAATTAAGCTAAAGAACAAACTTTACAAAATGAAGGATGAGCATTGGAAAAAGCCAATGATAAATCGAGAGAAGGCCGGTGCATCTCAATTGCTTGAGGAATTGACAGGATGACCTCCAAAACCTTGGAGCCGTGTGTGGGTGACGTCAATGTCTCCCGGGATCCACCACTTACAACCATGGCATCACCACCATGATTCATGGTGATGTTAGTTCCCAAATGTTTTTGTTTTGAGTGGAAGAATGGATGTCCATGCATAATTTCACAGAATTCAGACCATCATATCTCTTCCGGTATGACCTAAATGATCATGTCAAAGCTTGTACGAGTCTGTGTCCCAAAATTACTATATTGGCGATAACATAAGATTTGATATTCGAATTGTAGAGACATATAGTCCACTAAATTGACTCATGCTTCTCTCCATGATACACTCTCGTTCACACTCATGAGAAGTATACACAAAAATTTCTACCATTCTCACAATGAGTTTCATATGGTAATCGTTGGCGTATATGTTCTTAAAACATAATAAGGTTCGATTGCCTCTCAATACATAGGGGGTATATGTGACATTGATCATGGTGCCATGAGACAGCAAGAATCAATTTAAACTGCGTCCTGGAATGACTGTTGATTTACAAGGCACTAAATCATCGTAGTTATAAAAGATTTACAAGGCACTAAATCAAGAATTAGTTGCCGGTTTCTTAAAATCTTGTGGGTAATTCCACTAACTGCGAGGCACTCAATGTCTTCGCGAGACATATCAATAGTTCCACTTAAACCATTTAGAAGTATTGAAAAGAAACTACAATCACGAGTGTGCAAAATCTTTCCGTGCATCTTGACCTTAGTGCACTAAGACGGTCATAACTTCGTGTACGAAATAGGTATGGACAAACCACGAGTTGATCTGGAAACTAGACTCAGAGAGCTTTACAACCATATAAAACACACGTTCTAGTTCAATCAGAGCTGATCACAAAGCTCGTACAAAGTTACTGTCCAGAAAGTCAGTTTTCTGGTTTTCACAGTTTTGGCATGTGCAAAGCTTCCAAAGCTTGCAAATTGGCGTGTAGGTCTTTTGCCTTAGCCAAAGGACGTGTGTGCTCACCCTTGGTAAGTTTGGTAGAGCCTTCAACGTCTTATACAAGACTGCAATTGGTTAAATAGCGTAGGGGGATGCAATTGCTAAATTTTTTTCTGAAGAATCTCCTTGATGTCATCTATTAAACCAACTTCAACCATATTCTCATGCTCGGTGCGCTACATTCACTGCAGCTACAGCTTCAAGACAGTCTATTTCGACAAGAGCATTAGGAAGCTTCAAGGTATGTAACAATTTGAGACCTTAATGGGGATCAATCTCCTGCACAGGTCGGGTAGCAGGTAATCACACTTGGCTTGCTGGATCTTGAAGTGTTGGAGGAATGAGACTCTAGACTCCATGCTTTGCTGGCTCATTTGGGTGAGGGAGTCGAGGCCAATCTCTGGCTCTATCGTGCCATAAGTCTCCCGGAACAGTCTTTCCATCGTAGGTCAGTCAACAATTGATCTAGGCTTCAACTTGGAGTACCAGATGAAAGCAGCTCCAGATAAAGAAGTCCCAAAGAGCTTAAGTTTGAGAATGTCATTGTTCCCATATTGGCCGCATTGGACTTTGAAGCGGGCCATATGGGTTGTTGCATCTTCCCTTGTCTCCCCTGAGAATGTTGTGAAGACAATATTCTTAAACCCGTGGGGGAAAGAGTACTATGCCACACAATCAGGGTAGGGGTCACGATACTGCAAGTCAGCATCACCTTTTCCTGTTTACTCCTTGACTATGGTGGAGATAAGTTTGTGTCAGTCGGCTGCCGTCACAGGTGTGGATTCTGCTCCCTTCTCATGGTTTGGCCATGCGGAGAAGCTGGCGGCCTGGCCAACATTCTTGAGAACTGGGCTGGAGAGGGTTATGACCGGGTCATCTGATGTCCCGGCTCCCTGGCGAGGCGAACCGTTAGACCCCTTAACTGCAGCAACAGAGTTACACGGAGGCGATGTCTTCGAAGTCCCAACCCCTAACGCGAACTATGGGGTCTTTTGAGCCCCGACCTTAGGATTTTCCCTAACGCGCTCATTAAGCGGAATATATTTTGATGACCCCTCGTTTGCGCTCGCGCCGGTGAGGTCAAGGGCAGGACTCTTTAGTGCTTGAGACCTCATCCTGTCTTCCACCTCAGGACTCTCAAGCTCAACCTATCATGTTTTTCTTTGAAGTCCTCGATTTTTCCTAGGTTATTCCTATTTCCGAAGAAGGACGCGTTCTGCTGGTCGTGCAACTTGGTATCATTTTCATCCAAACGACGAGTTTGCTTGTTCCCTGTCACGCGAGTGAGTGACAGGGTCTCCGCGGTCCGCTCCATAGTATCTGCCTTATGATCCAGATCCTTTTGGATCCGTTGGAGGGAAGCGCTGACCAATCCCTTGTCTTCCCTTACTTCACCTGCAAGCTGTTTGAAGTCTTTGGTGAGTATGGCGAGGTTGTGCTGGTCTGCTTCCCACAGGATCTTGTCCCTCTTAGCCTGTTCAGCAAGGTCATCGACCTTTTCAGCAAGGCCAGTGACGTTCTGTTGGGTAGCAGTGGCCTCGAGTCGGCCCTTAAGTTCCTCGAACATCTAGAGGATTCTCTTCATAGGCGGAGCAGCTCCTGGGTGTTGGGTCGGCTGTGAGCCTACCATTGTGATTTCGCTGAAGTCTGGGTTACCAAATTGAGCAAGAACTTGTTCCGTGGTGAGAGATCGGCAAGCCGCACTGTTATGGGGCTTATACCATGGTGATCTTTGCTTGAGACAAGAAATCTGACGTTTCCTGTATGGTGATTCTCCTGGCTTTCCTATGATGAATCGCTTGTACTCCCTGTCCCACTGGGCATGCCAATGTTTTGGCCACGATCCTCAGCTGGGGATTGAGAGGTACTTAGCGGTACCAAAAGTGAATAAATGGTGTGGATGCGGGCATGCCACCTTGCGGACGAGGAAAAGGGTGTGTAGTGCGTCGGGTCTTCACTTCTAATCAGGCGGAGGAATTACGAGCACTGCGATTCGATACTCACAGTATGTCTCGAGCAGAGCAACCAATAGGGATCAGGAATGATCAGAGTAGAGTCCGAAAGGACTCTAAAAAACCTAAGGCGGCGGCGCTTAGGATTAGGTTTTCGAGGGGCTCAAAAGTATCAACTAGGTTGAAAGTTTGTATTGTTGTTTTTGTGAAAAAGTTGTGTGTCTTTAGATTAGGGTTTCGAGCCCCTTTATGTAGTGGTTCCCTTTCTGCCAAAAGTAATTACTTTCCAAGTTGGACTCTGAAACCGAATATCACAAGGATACTGCATCACCCGTGCGAACCAACCATCTGCGTGATGCGTGTCCATTTCGCATAACACACTTCGCATAGGTCACTACCTCCGCGCTGCTTAACTGTAGAGTCTTATGCGGACTCATTAAAAATGTCTTTACCCCGCGGGGTGTCACAGTCTTTGTGGAAATCAATCTCGCTCGGGCCGCGGACTCGAACCATCCCTCGAGCTCTTGAAGCTTGCTTCCATCTCGCGTGCCCTTGAAGTTCGTGAGACTTAAAAGGCTTTTTCATTAAAAGGGTCACATGGATTGGCCCAAAGCATGTTAAAGATTTGTAAGAGTCTTCAACAATAAATGTGGCCCATGTGGACCACGTGCAAACAAACTCCGCCTGTTGCTTCTTCGCGAAGTCTCCTACGCGAGCCAGTTCGCCTGAATATACTTCACCTCGCCTAAGACTCCACTCCCACGCGAAGTGTTACCTTGCCTGGCCTAAGCGAAGTCTATTTCTTTAATTCCATGTGAGTCCTTTTCTTGACATCATCCGAAGTCCATTTCGCACGCAAACTCTGCCATCCAGCTTGCATGATCTCACTGGCGGGCCATTACTTGTAAACCCAAAGAATTTGGGCTTGCCGGTGTGACGTGGACCAAGATTTAATTAATATTCACAAAGACATTTACTGTCCAGTGAAATATTAATTTGGGCGTAAACAATAATATGAAGATTTGGACCAAAATGCCCAATGGCTCAAACACCTATGTTTCTCACATGCCTTTCAAATATAGTCGTAGGCTGCAATTTGATAAACAAGTATTTTCTATTCTCCTATGACCTTACTTGATTCGCTTGAATCTTGAGGAGAGTATGATGTTTCTCATAAGATATCGTCGTGTTCCCAATGACGATTACATAACCAGTTTAGGAACGACCTATTGACTATAGATACCTGACAATCTGACATTAGTGAACCCCAACCAAAGTATTCTTTGAGATTTTGATGTAGAGGGTTGTAGTTCCATCTGCATTCCCTTCGTCTTTCTATAAGGATAGGATGAACCCAAGTCAATGGTTCATTTTTAGGTATCAGGATACGTTCTTTATACCTTCCAATGACACTGCGTTGGCACTGAGCTAAGTTTAGCTACAAGTTCTTTGAGAAATGTTATATCCAGTTGAGTTCATTAGGCTAAGTACAATATTGCGCCTATTGCACTTTAGAGAATGAATTTCGATTCTCAACCCTTCTTCGTCATCTTCCTTTGGATGAAATGGATTATTCTTTTACAACCAAACATCGACCGATCATTGGAAGTGCTAACAGTATGCAATTCGTCCATGTAAATCCCCTGAGAATCCTTTGGACACATGCAGACTAGTGGATTAGTATTCCACAAACACGTTTTTAACCGAGTTTCCCAAGATTATTCATCTCAATTTGGATTTCATGTAGCTCACGATTTCTCTTATTTCATCAACAGTACCTACTATGTTCCTATCATTAACATAGGAGCTATGATTGCAAATCCGGAACTTGTTTCCTTTATGCAAATCCGGAACATATGAGTACGCAAGTGCATAGTTCATCATCTTGTATCCCTTTCCAACCAAGTAGTCACTTCTATAAAGTGAGTATTTCAATTCTAATTGCAAACGCACTCCGTTGTTTAGAGTTACCAGTAGGCCTGGGAACGATTCCAAAAATTGTATTTTTTGCTGGAACTGGAATCAGAACCGGAAAAGAAAAACCGGCCCGGTTTTAGGACATTTTGTTGCTGGAACCAGAACCGGCAAAAAACGGGCTGGTTCCTGGTTTTTACGGTTCTGAAAATTTTCTGTAATCTCAAATATAAAGTTCAAGAATTCTTCAGTGTTCAAACTTCAAACTCTAAAGATTCAAACTTCAAACATCCCAAATAAATTTCTGATTTCTGAATCCAAACAAACAAGTTGGTACGTAGGCTTCAAACAGTCAAAATCAAGCAAAGTTCTAAATTCCAATGCAAAAGATAAATAAAAAAAAGTCTAGATTGAATCATGGAATACAAAAACAATAGACTTCATCATGTTTACTCCAGATTTCCCAGCTTCATCACCTCCATGTAGTCTAGTTTCAACATATTTCAATTTCGGTTGGTTTCCTACACAAAACACTAAGTCAATGAAACTGAATGAACTATGTGAACCAAACACTTGATCATCAAAACACATCTCAAGAAAATACCTTAAATATATAGTTTTTCTCTTCATTTCTTAGGAGCCACTTCATGAGCCATTGTTTTACCTCCTACAATAGTTAATGATTTGGTTAGCACTAATAAAGACAAAACTTGCATGTATACCATATTCCAACAATCCAACATGATATCAGAAGCAGAGTAGAAAAAGAATAAAAACAAACCAGAGCTTTTATTAGATGTTTTAGACATATCCACTGCTGATGAGGATTTGACAATTTTGGAAGACTTTGAAGCAGCAGCTTCCACTAGTAGAAATAAAGTCTTAAGCGATGAGTTATTCCCATCACTTAAGTTCTAATTTTTGTCGCCATACCACTTAAGCGACGAAATCGGCGTCGCTTAGGCTTCGTCAGATATGACGCGTCTCATAGGCACTTAAGCGACAAAAACGTATTATTTGTCGCCTAAGAAAATGGAACAGGCGATGGATCTAGTTGATTCGCCATTATTCAAAGCGACGAAACAATTTCCTTAAGCGACGAAAGCTATTCGTCACTGCAAAGCTCAAGCGACGAATGTTAGTTTGTCACTTTACTGTTAAGCGACGAAACTTTTTAGTTTAGCGACAAGGTTACTTTCATCGCTTGATATAATGCGATGAAAAATAACTTAAGCGATGAAAAATATTGGTCGTTGTACTGCTTAAACGACGTATGTTGTTTTGTCGCTTTATTGTAAAGCAACGAAACATTTTATTTTAGCGACAAATATTCTTTCATCGCTAGATATAATGTGACGAAATTATCTTCTTAAGCGACGAATTTTTGTTTGTCGCCGAACTCCTTAAGCGACGTATGTTATTTTGTCGCTTTATTGTAAAGCGACGAAACTGTTTAATGTAGCGACGATTTTATTTTGTCGCTATGTTCTTATGCGACAGAAATAATCATCTTAAGAGACAAAAACTCAGTCGCTTAGGTTTTATTTTTTTAAAAAAAAATTTATTCAGAGATATAATAACTGAAAAATAAATTACTTTAAGTAAATGATTAATTATTGTAAAACCAAAATAAATTAACCCAAATATTTATATTACTAATAAAGATATCTAGTATTGTTTGTACAATTATTTAAACTAAAACAATCTAATGATTTCCTAAACTAATCGGAGTAGTGTCAAGGCCCCTATCATCGTAGTCGTCGTCTTGCGGTTGTTGGCTTGGGACCGAGGGTGAACACATAGGCTGTAGCCCTATTTGAGCCATGATTTGATCCATTTGCAACTTTAAAGCTTGATAGTCTACAGCAGACTGCTCAGCGATCTTCTGGGCATTTTGGGCCCTCTCGAGTGCTTCAGCTGCCTCCTTTCTAGCAGCCTCTATTACTTCTATCGCCTATTTATTTGATCGAGAGCATGAAGTCCATGATGTTGACCTTGTGCTCTTCTATAGGACGCCTGCTCGTCCAATACCACGAAGGTGAGACCCTTTTGTTTCTCCCAGAGCATTTTTGACAACACTTAGTTGAGTTGGCCAGTCCAAAGGAGGTAGCTAATCCGGTGGGATGTCCGGGTGTTGAGTGTTTTGCAAAGTCTTGGCAATAGCACCTTGTTCCTTCAACTTTTCCTACAATTCAAGAATAATATGTACAAGTCATGCAACTAATATGTACAAGTCATGCAACTAATAATATCTTGTTCGGTTTCTAGCACCATTAGCAAACTATAGAGATCCTCATTCCCATTCATGTTTCTATGTACATGCATTGATATCATCACACTAACTCATCCACCTACACTTCAAAAAAATAATTTCATCTACTTAGGGATACTCCCCCTCCAACAATTAGCAATCTCATCTATTTGGGATAATTTCAGCTGGCAGGGCATATCGATCTCTCTCACAGTCTAACTCCACCAATTAGGGTACCCAAAATCATATACACACAAATCAAACAACTAGACAATACACACAAATCAAACAACTAGACAATATACACAATACACATAGCAGCTAAAACTAAACCATTAAAACATTAGGTATTAGATATTGATACTTACATAATGCTCAATAGTTTTAGGCTGGTTGATGTCATATGTCACCGGGTACACGTCAACCACCGGTAATGAAGAACCTTTATCCCTTAGCTCGGCCACCCGGTAAATAATATGTTTCCTCCCTGAGTGGTGCTCCAACTCCTTACCCCGGTTGCTGGAGTTGGCAACCGATCGTCTTTGCACAAGACCAAGTACATGATCAAAAGAGGGTGTAAAAATAACTCCCTAAAAATGTCTATGTTTTTTTACAACCCAAAAATATTGTAAACACCTACCACAAAGCTTTCTAAACTAGCTGCCAGTTTTCTCTTCTAGTACTTGGCAGACAAAGAGAAGAAAAGTAAACAAAAAATTACATTGCAGTAATACTACTTATCAAATGGCTCTATGAAACTAAGTTAAGCAGCTAGAACTAGGATCAAACTCTCCTATACTTCTTAGTTTAACGTATATGCACATAAAGAAGGTCATAGTCCACATATTTTCAAGTCATTGTCACTCCTAAATCCCACTCAAACAAAAACCAAATCAGCTGCATTACATATATAACTAGAACACAGTATATTCAGAACAGAGCACTAAACTTTAGAAAATCACCACAAATCACCTACCCTATCAAATAACACCAAACTTTCCAGATCAAGAGTTCACATATAGAAGATGAAACATGCAAAGTTTCAGAATAAAAGCATTTATAAATCATGATCAAATTCAGACTTCAAGCTGTACAACATAACCGTAATTCAAGTATAGCACAATACACTTATCCTTAGAAAATCACCATAAATCATATCTCATAACCAAAACTTAATTTATACCTTATACTTGTCCGATTCAAAATGCGTGCAAAGCCACTCCCACTCATCCCGCATGTGCAAAAGCTCTTCCGAAATCACGTCTCTCCCCCCGAGCTTGTGAATCTCGGACAAGTCATGCTTCCATTCAATGAATACACTTGCCGCCCTTTTATTGATCTATTTAATGGCTTTTACATCATTGAAATCAATGATAAAAAAAACACTGCAAGACATAGAAAACATGAAACCATTAAGTTGCAGTACCCCAGGGAATCAAAATACCATGATGTAGGGAGTCAAAATACCATAAAAATTAACTGAAAATTAACATAATTAACTTACAGTGAGACCGTCAAAAAGCTTCTTCCTCTCCTCCTTGTCTGAATCATACCACGATTCCTTCTTCATTGCCACTCTTTTTCGTATGATGCATCCAAGACTATTGACAAAGAGACTGCATACATCCGAATTTCTTGGTCCATCAATAACTTCCCAATCAAAGTCCAAGTCGATCTTCTTCCCCATGCTTTTCACAATATCAGCCACCTTTGCGTTGTTCACCACTCCCCAGTTGCCTTTCTAGGGAGGTCCTCCGATTTTCTTCGGTTTCCGGCGAGCGCTGCAAACCTTGGGTGCACCCTCAGCTGGTGTTTCTGCTACTGTCGTTGACTTCTCATCGTCCTCGGTTAGAGGGGGAGCCGACAAAGCAAGGGATCCTGCAGGTGCCGTACTCACAGTGGCTTGGTTGGATTCGGAAGAAGAAGAGCCGTATTGTTGCGCACACTCCAGCCGCAGATGCTCCTCCACCTCTTCATGAGCTTTCCTTTTCCCGAGCGCCGGCAGCATCTAGGTAGTGAGAAGAGGATGAGGGCTGGGAGTGAAGGGATTTGGGGACCGGTATGGACGAAGAGGGCCGGTAAAGAGGAAGAGGGGAGTGAAGGGATAAGGGGACCGGTAAGGAGAAAGAGGGCCGGGAGTGAAGGGATTGGGGGACAGGTAAGGAGGAAGAGAGCCGGGAGTGAAGGGAGGGATTTGGGGATTTTTTTTCAATGTTAGGGATTGAGAAGTTAGGGATTGAGAAGTGCGCGCTGAATCAATATACATGGTAAATCTTAAGCGACGAAAACATTTAACGTTTCTGTCGCTTAAGTTTGTTTAAATTTGGGCCAAATTTTGGTCCTGGAATGCAACCCGCCATATATTTGGGACTTAGGCGACGATATGTCTATTATTCGTCGCCTAAGTGACTTAAATTTTGACTTTCCGCCAAAGAATATACGTTTTAAAGCGACGACAATAACAAATCTATCGCTTAAGTTGGAAAATCATTTATATTTCACTTTCTGCTAATTAATACTCATAATTTGTGATGATGTAGAAAATGATCAATAGTGATCGAAGAGATGGAATGCAGCCCTGGAATGCAGCCCGCCAAAGAATTTACTTTTTGAAGAGACAAAAATATCAAAATTCGTCGCTTAAGGTTGAAAATACGTTTCTGGCAAGATGCGCGAAGTCCGCTGGGTTCTATAGCGCGAAGTCCGCTGGGTTCTATAGCGCGGAGTCCGCTGGGGTTCTATAGCACAGAGTCCAATTTGGTTGCTATAGCGCGGAGTCCGCTGGGGTTCTTATAGCAAGGAGGAAGAAGGATTCCTATAGCGCGGAGTCCGCTGGGGTTCCTATAGCGCGGAGTCCGTTGGCGTAAATGGCTGGAAGTAGCCGCTGGCGACATGGGCGAACCAAAGAGGGAAGAAGGAGAGGTAGAGGGAAGAAGAAGGAGGAGAGGCAGAGGGAAGAAGGAGGAGAGGCAAAGGGAAGTAGAAGGAGGAGAGGCAGAAGGAAGAAGGAGGAGAGGCAAAGGGAAGAAGGAAAGGCAGAACCGTACCGGGACAGCTAGAGTAGCTAGGAGTATCTCGGTCTTCTAAACTAGGGCAAAGGAGAGGAGGGAGAGAAGAGAGTCTGAAGAAGAGAGGAGAGAGAAGAGTTTGAATATATCCCATAGAGATGACTAAGGGTCTGAAGAAGAGAGTTCAAATATGGAGAAATGATAAGTCAGGCAGCGGGTAGCGAAACTTTCAAAAATTTGGTTCAAATTTACCTAAAATTTTTGGCGGAGTAGGTGCCGCACAAAGTTTTGGTAGTTAAACGATGAAAAGTTATACTTTCGTCGCTTAAGTGATTAACTTAGGCTACGATTTCGTCTCTTAAGAGCTTTTTTCCAATAGTTTGTGGATTCCAAAATGTTAGTAAAGTATAAAACTAAATCAATCGGAAATTAATACATATCACAACATAATAGAATAAATTCATTATATATATAATAAATTCATGACATAATTAAATCAAAAATTTGACGTTTTAACAAACCATGAGTTTTCAATCGCTATCAACGTAATCTATGTCTTCTAAATCATCCTCACTCACTTCATATGAATGATCGTCTGAGTCTTCCTCTTCGTTGTCTGGCCGGATGAATGGAACCAAAGTCAAACTCTAGTAAGGCAGCTCAAAGAATATACTCGTGTGTGTCCAATTGTCAAGATACGAAGGACGTTTAGGATTCCGAGCCAATACTTCACGATCACTGCTCAGAGTTCCGAAGTCAAAAGAGTTCAACAAATCTAAAATTTCATCACCACTCCATTCTCGGGGTTTCAGACCAAACTCTTGTCTCTCATCGAAGTTAACTGCATCAAGTCTCCATTCATGATCATCTGGAAGCCATCTACGAGCTCCCATATAACACACCCTATCAGCGTGCCAACTAGAATTGATGTAGGTTAAGCAGAGTGGACAAGCTTTGTACCCTTTAGTGGTATGATAGGACAACATCCCGTAACCAGGAAAATCGCTAATAGTCCACATCAGTAATGCTCTCATCATGAATGAAGTACCGGTAAGCTTGTCAAAAGTCAATGCTTCATTTTCCCATAACTCATTCAACTCATCAATCAGTGGTCTCAAATACACATCGAGACACTTACCTGGGGACTTTGGTCCTGGAATTGACAGAGTGAACATGTTATATTCCTTCTTCATTAACATCCAGGGAGGCAGGTTATAACAAACAACAATAACAGACCAAATACTGTAAGACAAGTTCATGTTTCCATAGGGATTAAACCCGTCTGTTGAGAGTCCGAGTCTTACATTTCGAACGTCTGCAGTGAAATCAGGAAATGATAAGTCAAAGGATTTCCATGCTTCCCCATCTGCGGGGTGTATAAGCACATCGTAATCTTCCCTCGGAATACCATGTCATCTCATATCCTCAGCAGTTTTTCCACACATGTAGAGACGCTACAGCCTAGGAGTTAACGGGAAATAACGAAGCACCTTCATAGGAATCCTTTTCCCTTTAGGGGAAAGAGTATCTTCCCACCTCGACGCATTACACTTACGACATTTAAATGTGTCTTTGTAATCTCCATAAAACATAACACAATTATTCTTACAGGCTTCAATTTTCACATAACCAAGACCGAGGTCGTTCAGGATCTTTTTTGCCTTGTAATGACTCGATGGTAGTTTGTTTGCAGGAGGAAGCAAACGTCTGATAAATGATGATACGTCATCAAAATGTTCGTTCGAGGTCATGTGCTTCTTTTTCAGACTCATATGTTCCATGAGAGAACTCAAAACAGTTTCTGAACATCCCTCGTACACTGGGGTCTACGCTTCTTGGAGCATCTTGTTGTACTTATCGTAATCACCAGTGTTTAGGTTCGAGAAAGTAGAATATGTTTCCTGGGGTGTATTAAAATTCTCTTTCTGATGATATCTTGAAGTGTATGGAAAAGCATCATGTAGCATATTCAATGTGGAAGCACTAGATGAGACAGCCTCATGCAAGTTAGTTGGTAGGAAATAGGGCATTATAGGATCATTAACTAGCACTTCACCGTGTCTAGTCCATGTAGTATAATATGGATCCATGTCGTAATGTGACAAATGATTTTCTATACCCTGAATTGTCTCCCAACTACCGCAACAACATCTTTTACACGGACACTTGTGTCATTCCTTTCCACCACTGTATTATTGTACAAATTTTAGAAAATCAACGATCCCCTGTATATATAAAGGGTGTCCCCTATTGTACTACATCCAGCTCTTATCCATTTTTTCCGCATGCCGGTCATAATAGGAAAAAAAATGCACATTGTTAGCAACAAATAAACAAATATATCCATTCAATAATTCTTCTTCTGCATCACCTTATGCCTCCAGTTAGGGTCCTAATCCCCTTTAGGAGAACATGACTTTATTTCGCACTGATTTATGTTACAGTGGTTTCGAATCCAACGTGAAAAAATTTCGGCAGCATCTCCCTACAGTTCCCCAAGTGCATCAATTTCTATACCTAATGTGCACTCGAGGAACAGCAACAGGAGACCATGTCGAAATTACCCACTATCAAAAACTGAACCACCACATCATAAATCAGTGCAAATCAAAGTCATGTTCTCCCAAACTGTCCAAAAATGGGACAATTCAAGAATCATTTTGTCAAACAAAGTTGTAACAAAATAATTCTTGAACGGGATTTCTAAGCCTAAACATGTAGTAGCTAGAATGCAAGAATATAATCATTCTTAGATTCATCGCGAGCAAATAAACACACATATAATGATTTGCATACAGAAAAAATGAAATATATATGAAAAAATATATTACCAAAATATTCTCAAAAATATATATTACCAAATATTCTCATAAATATAAATTACCAAAATTCTCATTAATATTCTCAAAATTCTCATATATATATATATATATATATATATATATATATATATATATATATATATATATATACAGTCTCTATCCAGAGCGAAGCTTCGCTCTGGAATTAACGTGCGAAGGTCCTTATTTGACTCACTTTTCGGTCATATTTTTCGATCATACCCGGTCAGTGTCTAGATACATATCGTATGATCATCCTTACAAAGTTTCATCCAGTTTGGTGATCGTTTGCACACCGAATCAGATAAAATAAATCAATAGAACAAAATCTGTCCAAGTAGAACCGTTGGAGTAAATCATGATTATGGAGGCTTAAACGGTCACCAAATTGGATGAAACTTTGTAAGGATGATCATACGATATGTATCTAGACACTGACCGGGTATGATCGAAAAATATGACCGAAAAGTGAGTCAAATAAGGACCTTCGCACGTTAATTCCAGAGCGAAGCTTCGCTCTGGATAGGGACTATATATATATATATATATATATATATATATATATATATATATATATATATATATATATATATTACCAAAATGCAACATTTAGCATGCAATATGAAAAAATGTAATATATAAACAAGAAAACCATGTAGGTAACCAAAATTCATCATAAAACCAACACATCTAAAAAAATTAGGAACAAAGAATAACAATAATTGACCGGCTGAAATACTTCATCGGAAAGCTCATCAGAGAAAATGGTAGAAAAGAGGGAGAAAGAGCATGTACCAAACTACAAACTAGTGGATGAAGATGATATCAAGCATCAAATAAGCCAGAGATTTGCGAGGCAGATCTGTGCAAATTTTTTTTCACTGTAGCTCGATCTGTTTTCCTCCAGTTTTTCTATCTGGAACTGATGCAGAGGATATAAAGAAGATCGGCTTAAGCGACGAAATAGTTCGTCGCTCAAGTCAAAAATACCGTCGCTTTAGTGTTAACCTAAGACGACGACAATTAAATTTCTCGGATAGGTGTAGGATATTATGCGATAATCAATTTCGTCGCTTAAGAGTCAACATTTTTGTCGCTTTAGATAAACACTAAAGCGACGAAAATAAAATTTGTCACTTAGGTTCAGGATATCACGTGACTAATTTTTTGTCGCTGAAGAGTCAAAATTATCATCGCTTTAGTCTTTAGTTGAAAACTAAAGCGACGAAATCTCAATTTGTCTCTTAGGGTCAAGATATCACGCGACAAACATTTACGTCGCTCAAGAGTCAAAAGTTTCGTCGCTTTAGTCTAAAACTAAAGCGACAAAATGTAAATTTGTCGGTTAAGTTATGTATCTTATGCGACTAAATTAGTTGTCGCTTAAGGGTAAATGTTTCGCCGCTACAAAAATAATTTGCGACAAATTTTTGTTGTCGCCTGAGTAGGATCTGTGGCGACGAATCTTAGGCAGTAAAATAATTTCGTCGCTCGAGAGAATTGTAGCGACAAAAAATGTATCTTTAGCGACAAAATGAGTTTTCGTCGCTTAGGAAGTACCTAAGCAACGAAATATGAATATACCCGTCGCTTAAGCCTTTTTTTCTTCTAGTGTTCAGAAGCTTCTTGTTCCTTGTTCTTCTTTTCTTGGTCTTCTTTTTCTTGTTCTGAAAATTGGGAAATCAGACAGATGCATAAAGATAGAGAACTAACCAACACAAATACACAATTATTAACAAAATCTGTAAAGTAAAGAAAAAGAAAAAAAAAGCATAGCACACCTTCTTCAATTGCTTCTAACCAAGCCATTTCTTCAGGAGTAGGCACATAAGCCAAGTTAGTGATGTTGTCACTTTTCAGCCAATTTTGAAGGCAAATGAGAGCTTCAACTGATTTCGGAGTTAATGAACTCCTATGTGGATCAATAACTCTCTTTCTTGTGCTGAAGCTTGACTCACTAGCCACAGCACTAAGTTGAATTGCAAGAACATCTTTAGCTACAACTGCCAAATTAGGGTATTTAGATCCATTCAGCTTCCACCAAAGCAAAAGTTGGAATTCTTCTTTCTTCTTATCTGCTGGTGGCTTTTCTATTGGATCCAAAAGATATCTGTCGACCTCATTACTCACCACCACAGACTCATCATCTTCAAGGACTTGCTCCCAATCGGCTAACATGTCTGCCACTTTTCCACATACTTTTTTAGAGTCACGACCGCTGTTGCTACTTGAACCAACTTCAGTTGAATTTTTGCTTTTCTGTGAGCTTGAATATCCAATAGAGGAAGCATACAAGTCTGTTAGATCCACCAAAAGTGTTTTAACTTCATCAGATTCATCACCTCCATATTATCAAACTTCAACATTGTTTTGCAAACTCTCTCAAAGTTCTTTAGTTTTTACCTTGGATCCAACACTAATGCAACCAAAAAAAGTTGGTTAATGTCATCAAAGCTTCCAAAGTATGTGTTATACTTAGCCCTCATCTTCTGTGCCATTTCCTTTAGAACCTTATCAGCCCCAGTTTCATCAGACTTCAATTGCTGGTTGAGCAGTTCGTCAATCTCAACATTGATGCCAATTATGTCATGAAATGATTTTGGTGAAGCCGGGTTTGTAGCACTCACTCTCAAGGTTGTTTGATGAAAACTCCAAGAAACTTCACAAAAACACTTGCATTGTTCCAATCAGCTTATGTAAGAGGCCTTACCCTCTTCTTAGAATTTGTTTACACAACAACATAATCTTGTTCTTCACCTTCCTCATCCTCAGGTTCCTCCTCTTCATTAAAATAACCCTTATACTTGGAGTACTCATCCTTAGCAAGACTATCAAATGTTTTTCTAAGCATCAATGCAGTGTCCAACATAATGTATGTCGAGTTCCACCTTGTCGGCACATCCAAGACACATATTTTCTTACAGTCAACATCTTCTTTTTCAACACATGCCTTAAATTCATCTAATCTAGCAGATGAACTCCTTACATATCTCACTGCATTCATAATGGAAGCCACAGACTTATCTAGTAAGTTGAGTCCAGACCTCACAATTATGTTAACTATGTGAGCCAAACATTTGACATGCAAATACTTCCCTCCAAAAAGATGTGCCTTCTCCCAATTGACCATTCTTTTTTTAATGTAGGCAATGGCTACTTTATTCGCTGAAGCATTATCAACATAAATAGTTAGAACCCTCTCTATGTTCCAGGCTTTCAAACAAGACTCGAGTATCTTCCCAATAGTGACTTCTTGGTGGTTTGGAATCACACAAAAATTCAGAATCCTCTTATGCATTTTCCAGCCATTATCAATGAAATGTGTAGTTAAGACCATATAATTTATGTTCTACACAGATGTCCATGTATCAGTGGTCAGACATACATAATGATTTCCTAATTCCATCTTCAACTCTTCCTTCATAGAAGCATACATAGCTAAAAAATTCTTCACTATCACCTTCCTACATGGAAGTGGTTTCCACTTAGGAATAGCCACATTGCAAAAGTATTTGAAACCTGGCCTTTCTATCACTACCAGAAAAAAGGCTTTAGCCGACGAAAAAAAAAAACCAGGCCGACGAATTTTTTTTTCGTCGGCTAAAGTGGGCTTTAGCCGACGAAATTTTCCTTCGTCGGCTAATTAAAAATTTTCGTCGGCTAAAGTGGACTTTAGCCGACGAAATTAAAATTTCGTCGACTGAATAATTTTTTTCGTCGGCTATAGTCTGTGAACTTTAGCCGACGAAATTTTCAAAAGTTTAGCCGACAAAATTTTCAAAAGTTTAGCCGACGAAATTTTTAAGAGTTTACACTACCAGAAAATGAGTCTTGGGCGACGAAACAAAAAAAAACCGGGCGACGATTTTTTTTTTTTCGTCGCCTAAGAGAAACTTGGCCGACGAAAAAAAAAATCATCGCCCAAATAAAAAAAATCGTCGCCTAAAGTTCAATTTTAGGCGACGAAAAACAAATCGTCGCCCAAGGAAAAAAAAATCGTCGCCTAATGTTCAACTTTAGGCGACAAAAAAAAAATCGTCGCCTAAGGATAAATTTCGTCGCCTAATATATAAACTAGGGCGACGAAACAATATTTCGTCGCCTAAGATATTTATATCGTCGCCTAAGTTTTTTAATCCTTAGGCGACGACGCTAAAATATATCGTCGCCTAAGTATTTTATTTTTTTATTTCTACTTGGCCGACGAATTATCCAAATTTCGTCGGCCAAGAGTAATCCGAATAATTAAAATAAAATAAAACACATTTAAATTTCATTGTACAGGATTTTTTATTTTTACTCTTGGGCGACGAATTTAACAAAATATCGTCGCCCAAGTATTATCTTGGCCAACGAATTACCTTAATTTCGTCGGCCAAGATAATCCGAATAATTAAAATAAATAAAGCACATTTAAATTTTAAGGTAATGTTTTTTATTTTTGTAGCCCCGTAAGCGTCTCGTCGATTGGAAACTATTCTCAGTTGAAGGTCCGGCCAGATTACGTGATTTGGAGGGTCGAATAGCTGTTTCCGTCCGTTTAGGGGTTTGACCGCGCCGATTGACCGGAAGGATCGAGCCCTTGTCGTTGTCCGATGGAGCTGAATTTTTGCCCACCCACGTAATTCGTTATGCTGGTCATTTCTGACGTTTCGGTTTTCAGTTCCTCTTCTCCGATCACCAAACTCACGTTATATGTACTAATGTTGTATAACTTTTTTATACAAGTGTTGAGTTTAAGTTTCGTTTTGAAGACAACGTCTACATAGATGCCTCAAACGCAAAAAAGTCGTGAAATAAGATATGACCGGAACAGTGAAATACGTCAACCTGTGAAAAATAAAGATATTCCGGTAAAATTTCGGTGCCGGTTGTTCCGGTTAACGAATTTCTCTTATTTCTACCTAGTGGTAGCCCTATCACCAAACTTTTATTTTTTACCAAATTTTTGTAGTCTCGTAAGCGTCTCGTCGATTGGAAACTATTCTCAGTTGAAGGTCCGGCCAGATTAAGTGATTTGGAGGGTCGAATAGCCGTTTCCGTCCGTTTAGGGGTTTGACCGCGCCGATTGACCGGACGGATCGAGCCCTTGTCGTTGTCCGATGGAGCTGAATATTTTTCCACCCACGTAATTCGTTATGCTGGTCATATCTGACGGTCGGTTTTCAGTTCCCATTCTCCGATCACCAAAATCACGATATTCTGAATTTTATGATAGAACTCTTGGCCGACGATATTTATAGTGAAGAACATCGTCGCCCAAGTAGATATCTTAAGCGACGACTATAAAAATCGTCGGCCAAGATCACTATTGGCCGACGATTTTCTTTATCTTGGGCGACGATATATATAGTGAAGAACATCGTCGCCCAAGTATAGTATCTTAGGCGACGACGTCAAAAATCGTCGCCCAAGCATATCTTGGCCGACGATTTTCAAAAAACAGGGCGACGATTTTTACAGAATCGTCGCCCAAGAATTCCAATATAAAAGCACGCAGCCGCTCACAAATCCAAGCCCTCTATCTCTCTCTCTCTCCGAAAATCCACTGAAGTTCTTCAAATTTGGTTCTGATTAGTGCTTGGAGACTTGCTCTACCACTTTAGGATTCTTAGTGTAGCTACTTAGTTGTAGTTATGTGTTTCAGAGACTATTGTATCTAATTTTGTTGGTTTGGTTTTATTTCAAACCAATTCTTGTGTCTAATTTTGTTGGTTTGTGCTCGTCTAATTACACTTTCCTATATTTCTTTGAATCTTTGTTTTCATCTTGTTACTATATCTCCGGCCGAGCTCAAGCTCAAGCTCAGGCTCAGCACCGCCACGGCCACCAAAGAATTATTTACACAAAACAAAAAAATTAAAAATTGCATTAAGTAAAAAAATTATTTAAATATTTTAAATATATTTTAGGCGACGAAATTACTAAATCGTCGGGCAAGGACTTACCATATAAGACGACGAAAACAAATTATCGTCGCCCAAGTTCTTGGCCGACGCATTTCTGGCGACGACTTCTTGGCCGACGAAAAAATTTCGTCGCCCCAGGTTATAACATCTTAAGCGACGAAACAATTAGTCGTCGGCCAAGGTGTTAAATCTTGGGCGACGAATATTCTTGGGCGACGAGATATATACTCTTAGGCGACGACGGTATGAATTGTCGTCGCCCAAGTTCTTGGCCGACGCACTTGAGGCGACGACGTCTTGGCCGACGATCTGTCGTCGCCCAAGTTCTTGGCCGACGAAATTTATTAACAGGGCGACGATTTTTTTTCGTCGCCCAAAGTTAAATTTCTGGTAGTGTTAGCCGACAAAATTTTTAAAAGTTTAGCCGACGAAATTATATTTTTCGTCGGCTAAAGTGTCTTATATTTACAGATGTGGACAACAACTCATCTGGAAAAAAAAACTATACGTAGAACCTTCAAACGCAAAAAAGTCATGAAATAAGATATGACCAGAATGGTGAAATACGTCTACGGTTGAAAAATGACGGTATTCCGATAAATTCTCGGTGCCGATAGTTGACTTACCCTTATTATTCACTATGCTGCAGATTTGGCATTTGGTGTCTGATTGACTATTGTGATACCTTTCCGAAAGCGTAACAGCACTACGAGTCAAAATCATCGCTTTTCCATGACGTCTAGGCTTTTTTGGCCATCCGAGTCCGTTTAGGGCTTCAAAATGCAGTTTTCTTATTTTTCAATTAGAGTTGACCGTTTCGATCGAGCCCTTAACTTTGTCGAATCTAGTTGCATTTTTTATCATAGACATATTTCATCATAATGATCATATCTGACGGTCGAATTTTGGTTTGTGAATTTTAGTCATCGGAATCACAACGTGTTTACTATTTTCCGTTATTCGAGTTTATGGGGAGCCCTATCGTCGGAAGGTAAATGTCTCAAAAATTTTATATGTGCAGTTGCGTCTCATCTACATGAGAGTTTTTTGTGTGAAAGGTTTGACCAAACTACGTAATATAGAGGACTGACCTGAGCGTTTTCGTGTGATAAGTGACGATGGATTATGGTTGACCGTTTCGATCGAGCCCTTAACGTTGTCGGATCCAGTTGAATTTTTTACCATAGACATATTTCGTTATAATGATAATATCTGACGGTCGAATTTTGGTTTGTGAATTTTAGTCATCGGAATCACAACGTGTCTACTAATGTTGTATAACTTGTTTAGTAGGTTATACAACTTTGTGAACCAACTCTACATAGGAAGCAAAATTATTAAAAATCTCGTGAAATAAGATATGTTTAGAATGGTGAAATACGGCTATGGTTCAAAAATCACGTAAATCGGGTAAAGTCTCGGAGCCGATAGTAGCGGTCAACCCTATTTACCGTTATTATTTCTTATGGGGAGCCCTATCGTCGGAAGGTAAATGTTTCAAAATTTTTATATAGGTGGTTGCGTCTCATCTACGTGAGAGTTTTTCGTGTGGAAGATTTGACCAAACTACGTAATATAGGGGGAGATATGAGTGTTTTCGTGAATTTATAGACTTTAGCCGACGAAAATATATGAAAAGTCGTCGGCTATAGTTATTTTTTAATTTTTTAATTACATACTATAGCCGACGAATACCCTAACGTATTCGTCGGCTAAACCCTAAATTTTTTGGCGGTCAACCAAAATTTTCAAAGGACTTTAGCCGACGAAAATATATGAAAAGTCGTCGGCTAAAGTCGAAAAATTTCAAAATTTTAAACCAAAATTTTTTGGCGGTCAACCAAAATTTTCAAAAGAGTTTAGCCGACGAAAATAAAGAATTTCGTCGGCTAAAGTTCTTTATATAGGCGAAGATGACAGGAAGAGTTTAGCCCCCTGTCGAGCCCCCTGCCGAGCGCCCCTTGCCGAGCCCCCTGCCGAGCCCCTGCCGAGCCCCCCCCCCGAGCCCCCTGCCGAGCCCCCGCCGAGCCCTGCCGAGCCCCCCCGAGCCCCTGCCGAGCCCCCTGCCGAGCCCCTGCCGAGCCCTGCCGAGCCCTATAAAAAATTACAAATAGAAACTTTAGCCGACGATATTCAAACACTATATTCGTCGACTATAGTGTTTTTTAATTTTTTTAAATAAGGTTTAGCCGACGAATAACCTAATGTTTCGTCGGCTATAGTATTTTTTAATTTTTTTATATTGTTTAGCTGACAAATAACCTCATGTTTCGTCGGCTATAGTAATTTTTTAATTTTTTTATATTGTTTAGCCGATGAATAACCTTATGTTTCGTTGGCTATAGGAATTTTTTAATTTTTTTATATTGTTTAGCCGACGAATAACCTAATATTTCGTCGGCTATAGTAATTTTTTAATTTTTTTATATTGTTTAGCCGACGAATAACCTAATATTTCGTCGGCTATAGTTATTTTTTAATTTTTTATAAGGTTTAGCCGACGAAATATAAAATATTTCGTCGGCTATAGTAATTTTTTAATTTTTTTTATAAGGTTTAGCCGACGAAATATAAAATATTTCGTCGGCTATAATTATTTTTTATTATTTATTAAGCACTTTAGCCGACGAATACTTCGTCGGCTAAAGCCCGGGACTATTGCCGACGACATTTTTTTCGTCGGCTAAAGTGGGACTATAGCCGACGAAAAAAAAAATTTCGTCGGCTAAAGTCATTACAGACGGCCTTTTCCCGACGACAGTGCTCGTCGGCTAAAGTCTTAGCCGACGAATTTTTTTAACAGGCCGACGAATTTTTTTCGTCGGCTAAAGTGCTTGTTCTGGTCTTAGCCGACGAATTTTTTTAACAGGCCGACGAAATTTTTTCCTCGGCTAAAGTGCTTGTTCTGGTAGTGTATGGCACTAAAGGGAAGCTCATCCATCACTATCATCACAATAGCAGCTTTAACACATGCATCCTTACTCCAATGCCTAAAACCTACTGCACTAGAATCATCTTGACCATCTCTACTCAAATGAGTCTACCCCTTTTCTTCATCATCCCTCCCCGGATAACCCTTACAAGATTGCTCTATGTGTTTCATCAAAGAGCTAGTACCATTAGCACTCAAATTAGCAGCAAGATGAGTATTGCGATACTTGCATTGTGCTCTTATGGTGTGTCCAACCACCTCTTCCTTTCCATCCCCAATCTCAGTGAGAGGGTGCTCTTCCTTAGTAAAATGCCTCCACACCCATGATCCCAGCTTTGTGTGATTCGAAGACGTTGCAAACTTGGTCTTCTTCTCAGCCTTTTTTCCTCTTTGCAGCAGATTTCCCCTTCGCATTGGAACGTTGGGGTGCTTGCTCTTCTTTCTCTGAATCAGTTGATTGAGATAATTCTGAACTCATGATGGGTGAGGAATGAGTTGGGATTGGGATTTGGGATAGATGAGTGAATGAGGACGATGGAAATTGAGAAGGGATGAAGCGAGGTATGGTTTTCTCTCTTTATATAGAGAGTAGCGAGGGAGGCAAACTACAATGACCTAGCTAGGGTTTTTTCTTTTATATAGTTGCATATATATCGGTTCTAACGATCCTAAAAGTTCAGCAAATTGAAGAACCGAAACCATAACCAAGAAGCACAAAACGGTCCGGTTTTTTTAAAAAAAAATAAAAATTTCAGAATCGAACTGTTAGTTTCTAGTGCGGTTCCACCGGTTCACACCGGTTCTTGGATCCAAAGTCCCAGGCCTAGTTACCAGAGTTGGGTAGTGTAAAGTCATCAAGCGCTTTCAAATGTATCTCCCATTCAAGATCCCCATGGAGATATATAGTAACATCTATGAGCTGCATTTTCATTATGAGAGAATATGTCTCCTTGTAATCAATCCAGAGCGTTGCGAGAAGCCTTGGCGCCACAAGGTGAGCCTTGTCCTTTAGGGCTCCATTCTTCTAATTACGTTGTTTGACAAAAACTTATTTATGTCCTATAGGCTTTACACTTGGTAAGGTTAGCACTATCTAACCAAATACATGTCTCTTTGTCAGAGAATCTAGCTCTTCCTGAATCACACTTTTATGTAGGCCAATATGCTCGACATTCTTCAACAAAGCTTGGTTTGATACCTTCGTGCTCTATGATTCCTTGAGCAATAGTGTGAATCATCAATGTGTATGTACTCGTAATTCGTTGAGATTTTTGTCTCTGAAATCATTTTAAACGTCAAAGCGTCCTCCAGTATTGATTTATAGACATAACTGTAATCAGAGACAATCTCATGAGAGAGATTATTTACATTGATGAGGTTGTGCCTAGCTCGCCCAATTTCTTTAGACAAGTATCGATCGAACCAGATGGACTCCCCCTCTTCCTTTAGGGAGCCACAGCCTTAACCACACCTCAACTAAGTGTGGTTGCATCACCTCTATCTGTAGAGACATGCCCCTTATTGGGGACTTTTAACCTTACAGGCATTTGCAACTAACATGTGTGATCTCGTCACTTCAACAATATCTATAAACGTATCAGGCATCGAAACTGTTACGTTCAAGGTATCGATTTTATAGGGATCAAGATGAGACAGAGTGGGGCAACCACGACAATTCATGTCGTTCCCATAGAAAATCTTTTTTCTTATCTCCCCCTAACGACGAGAAGACTATCTCATCAAAGTGACAATCCGCAAATTGAGATGTGAGATCGCCTATAAGGGTTCCAAATAGCGCATAATTGTTGGAGGTGCGGATCCAACATAAATACATATTCATTTTTGAGTACCCATTATTGATACGTTGTGGGGGCACAATAGGCACAAATGATGCACAACCAAGTATGCATAAATCTTAGGCTCATGTCCAGTTACCAACTGGTACGCATTAAATGGTAGGCTAGCAGTGGGTCTAAAAACGAATAAGTAAGGTTACGTGCAATATTGCATAACCCCAAGCAGATATAAGCAAATTGGTGCGCATAACCAGTGCCCTAGCCATCATATATTGTGGCTTCTGCGAGACCATTTTGAGTATGCATATAGGGTGTCAAGTTGTTTTACATCGATCTTGATCGTCATGCAATAAGCATCAAGTCCTTTTGATGTGAACTCTCAGCATTGTCAAGTCTTATAGGCTTGATGATTAGGGTGGTAAGCCCTTAGATGTATAAAATGTGCTAAGAGTTTGCAAATGCAACATTTCTAGTGGATAATTATTCGATGTGTGACCAGTGTGTCGAGACAACCTCCAAAATTATAAAGTACTTTAATGGTCTGCATTTCTGGATGGATAAGTCCACATATCACATTGTATTCTTTGTAAGAATGGAATATTTTGGTTATCTTTAGCATAAGAAGGTCTCGATCCTGTTTTTGCTAAGGAATAGGCTTTACAAAATGAGTGATGTGCCTTTGAACTAATCAATAAGGCATAATAGGAGGCAAGTTGCACATCAGGAGCTTTAGAGTGCAATGACTGCATTGAGGTAGCATTAGCTAGGACCGGCCAATGTGTGGCGGTCAGGGTCAGCGTGGTCGCCTTGCAGTGTGACTAAGTTTTGTCCCACTTTATTATTCACTCAAAAGAGGGGATGTCCGTTTGAATTCTTCAAAATATGGATCATCATGTCATGACCAAAGTGTTTCTAGGTGGTCATGTCAAAGCCTATGTGAGTCAATATTCTACATTTCATTGTAGGTCACTCGTTAGGTTCTTTAAAATGTGTTTCCGTTCACATTTATGTGAGGTAATTCCATTCCATTTCATTCCATAGTTGGTTTTCATATGATAACCGTTGACATAGATATCTTTGAAATTTTACAAGGTTCGATTAGTGTGGATAGTTCCATAGTCAGCTAAGCACTTGAATTCATTCTTTACAAGTATATGGGAGTGTATATAATTCGAGAAATATACCTCATATTCCTTTAGGTCATTTCGATTTAAGTAGAATAATATGTTTTTCATTCTAATAATTTCTCTATTTATTTGGTGGACGCCTTTGCTTTGCATTTATAGTGCTATTTTGAAACATGTATTCATTTATGTTAAATATAAATCAGAGGGTCTGGAGTGGATCGGTTGCCCAAGGTTAACTGACATTTTTGTCGAATAGCATGGGAGGCTACATTCACTGATGCATCTCAACGTTTGTGGTGTCGACAGTGACTACGAGCCGACGAACTCAGTAACATGGGTTCCAGGAAAACCTATGTTGAAGAACTTGGAAGTGTAGGAGCTGATTGAAGCAGATTGCCAGGAGTTATGTGCTGTTGAATTAGCACCAGGGTCCCTATTCAATTTGAAGCATTTACAGGTGCTATCTTGTTACAACTGGGGGAATGTACTTTTACCATCAACATTGTTAGAGACTAGCAAATCTGGAAGTACTAGATTGTCGTTCCATGAAAGAGATTGAATTTGTGTTCCGGTATCAAGCGATGCTCGAGCCAGAACAATCAAATTTGAGAGATAGAATTGTGTAATCTAGTTACAGTAACAAGCATATGTGATGGACCTGCTCCACCTGCAATGTTCCAGAATCTCCGAAGTTTGTCCATCGAGCGCTGCAACTTGGAGGGAAGTCTCTTCACCTCTGATGTTGCTCAGTGTCTTTTTCAGTTGAAGGACTTTAGACTTGCAGTTTTGCCCCATTCTGGAAAGAATAGTTGAAGCAACGAATAAGATCACTCTTCCAAAATTAGAGACACTAAGATTGATCGATCTTCCGATGTTGTACTATGAAAGTACTACAATGATTTTCGAGTGTCCTTCATTGCTAGACTTGTATGTGGTGAAGTGCCCAAAGTTTTCAGTCTCTGCTCCTGATTTCCGCAGCGGGAACCAACTCCGAGTCCATAAGAAATATTCAGATCGAAGGTATGTCGCTATTTATAGAGCGCCAATACTAAATACTGAATAAATATTTCATTCTTATGAATTGATCACCTCTCTGTTAGATTCCCTTTATAACTTTGATCTACTAAATACCGTTGCTGATTATTTCCAGTTCCAACTAGATTAAGAAGTGTGTAGTGTGTATAGCAAGTTAACAATGTAATGTGACATTAGTTCCCAGACTTGCTTCTTTTCTGTTACAAATTGACTATTAGTTCGTCCGACGAAAGGGAAGAGTCAGGTGTGAGGGGAGAATATTCAAGCGAGTCGGACGAGGAGAAAGAGTTGGACGAGGCAGAAGAGTCGCCGGACGAGTTTGAAGAGTGCGAAGAGTCGGTGGAATAAGTACAAAGCTGATTGTTAGAAGAAACACAAACCAATCTTCAATAGCCTGGAAGAGGATTGGATCCTCATTTGCTTGACAAGCTATGAACAACCATGTGGATGTTGTTTTTAATTGTCTCTTAAATTAACATTTTCCTAACTGTAATTTTATGAATGCGGTTAAAGCCTATTGTGCTTCATGGTGTTGGTCAAGCCCCCTTGAAGCAAAGGGAATGTTACATGGGTGAAGGATTTTAGCAGGTAGGCAACAGTGATGATATCAATATATGGAGGGACAAATGGCTGCCCTGTCCGGATGCGGCAAGGGTGAGGGTCATTGGAGCTATTCCGGCAAATGGCCTCAACACCGTGTCCTCAAGCTATACCTCTGTCATTGATCAAGGTCTACATCCTCATGACTTGCTCAGAATTACAGCGATTCCGATTGGAGATGGTGTGGGTAAGGACTGGTTTTTATGACCCTGGAACAAAAATGGTATGTACGCAGTAGGCTTTGGCTATCACTGGTACCATTCTAATGTTTCAATTCCTATGGTTCCTAGCTCCGGTTCGTCTCATCTTATCGACCCCATGATCTGGAAGATATTATGGAGGATTAAAACTCTTCCTAAAATCAAAGTTTTCTTATGAAGGGTTATTTTCATAGGGGGGTGCTCCTACTATGCATAGCCTGCACAAACGTAGGATCGTTTCGAATCCTTTGTGCCCACTCTGTAGATTGGCTGAAGAGACATTTGATCCTCCTTTGCCAAAGGGTCGAACTACCCCCTCTCGGGTTGAGAATTGATAAAAGAAAAGTGACTAGTTTTGATCAATGGTTACTAGATTGTTATATCAACAGCCCAACAAGTGAGAGAGAGTATGTACTTACAATGGTTAGCATGATCTCCTGGTTTATATGAAAGCAAGGTGCATGTTTGTTTATCAAACATCAAGAGGTATCACCGAGAGGGGAATCTCAGAGCTACCCGGAATCTTGCAATGGGATCTCTTCAAGCTTCTGGTTCAACTGAAGCTGAAGCTTCTACCATCCTTGCCACTGCACCCCTGTAATTGAAAAATATTATTTTCGAATCGGATTCAGAAGAAGTGATAACAGAAATCAACAAAAATTAAGCTACCTACTGGAGAAGCCATCTCATGATCTAACAGATTAGGCGGAGAAGCTCCATGTTTGACAGCTGCATGTAGGATTGGATTCCCAGAGAAGCAAATCGAATGGCGTAAGGCAAAAACACAAGTAGAGAATCAAGATGTCAAAGGCATGTCATCACGTCCAACATAAAATGGTAGTCCTATATTGACGAATTCAGAATCAAACTATTAAGTCGAAACTAGAAATTCGGCTTCTTGATAGAGTAAGGCAAAAACACATGCTCAAAAGAATCTACACTCATAAAATTGTTCAGATTATGCTCAATATAGCCATCAAAGACATGAGCTATGCTGAAATGAGATCTATAATGGCAACCAATGACATAAGCTATCAATTCAGATTCTCAGAACCACAAAATTAAAAAAATAAAACCTTACTCACTTTAAACAAGAGCTACCTACATAGAAAAAGGACAATAAAGTTTCTATAGCTACCAAATCTTGTACACCATAACTAAACATGCAGTTTTTACAAGTCACTAGTAACTGGTTTTCTCCTACATTGTTCCCAAAATCGCATTAACAGAAATAGACTCTATCACCTGGTATTAAAAAGAAGGCTTCACCACTTCCAGGTTGTCCAAGTAAAAACACACCCACAACCACAAGACATGCAACACTACATAACAATATCAATTGTAACATCAATAATCTAACAGATAGTCTCTGAAAATTGCAGATGAACATTACTTGATGAATATGGCAGTTGGCCCCCATCCGAACAAGAAGGGTCAATAGTTCAGCATTTAGCAGAAATTAGGTTAGATCATTTAACAACAAACTTGTTTTAGTATCGATACAATAGTCAGGTGAACGGTCAAGTGAAATTAGGTTAGGTTAGAGCCAAACGCCACAAATCAATCAGAAATTAATCAGCATTACAAGTCATTCTAGCAACCATTCATTCAGCAGCACTGCATCAGAACATCCAGTTCACAAAGGAATTTGACTTTTTTTTTCTTTTTCTTTTTTTCCGGATTTACGGCCATACCTTTGGTGTTTGGAAATGTTCCTCCTATGGCAGCTGATTATCTTGGTAAGCATACGACTTCTGTAAAATGATGCCAGCATTCCGTTGTTGCTTTCATGTTCACCATATCTGCAGTAAAATAGTAACATTGACAGGAAAGCATGAATGCAGGCAATACTTACTAAAAGAACCAAATACGATGAGTTAAGCACACACTCTACCATTTGCAGTCAAAACAATACCACCCGAATCCTAATACCAGTAAGAACTATAACCCACCACAATCAAGATCCCAGCACACAAAGTAAATAATTGCTGAAAGTCTGAAACCATTATATGAATCACACATGATCCCATTATATAAAAAATCGCCAGAAATAACAAAGGAAGCAACCAACTGGAATACGGGGATTCTAGAGCCAAAAAAGAAGAAACCGCCTCTTAAAAAAAAAAATAGCTCTTACGAGTAAAAACCCTGAAATACACAGAACAAGTACCTCACATATACTCCTTTAATAGTGAAATATGCAAAAGAAACCTAAAAAAAAGATGCAGAATCCAACAGCAGTATCTAAATGGGAAATTTTGAATAAAAAGGACATATTTGTTTGCTGAGGTTTGTTCAGCAACTCTAAACTGACCTCTAAATTAATCAATTCAGAACTATATATTTTCACTCACATGAGGAACTAGGGAAGTCAACTTTGGATCCTCCAATTTAAGCATCAGTTCTTGTGGTATTCACCTGTCATGTTTGAGCCCTGATCTGAAGCAGAAGCACATTTGATCATATCTGTTGCCTCAGCAGAAGACTCCAGGAGGCTTGATCCCAGAATGGTGGCCGGGCGCTGCAACAACTGGAGGTTGAGAACAATGGAAGGGCCAGTAAGGTTGTATTTAAGCATTTGCTTCTCCAGATTGCTGATGAATGGGTGGAAGTTCAGGGTAATGTTATGTGTATTCTGCCCTTTGTGACTTTGTGCAGCTTTATGTTAGTATTGACATTGAAGGTGCTGATACATCTTCTTCATTGTCTGAACCTAATGTGAGGGTTATCAGAATCAAGAGCATCCATATTCAGATGTCAACGTTACTTGATAACATTTTCATGTAGCAGCTTGTTTAAAATCTTGATTTCATTAAGGATCCTTTCATTAATGGCAGTTAGGACAACCCCTCTCCTATTTCCTTCCATTCCCACTTATATTTTTCTTTCACAGCAACAATTTCTCCAGTCTTGTGCCTTAGAAGGCTAAAATGCATTTCCTTACCAGCATACATTATCCGGAAAAACCGAGTTACCATTACAAAGGTTGTTGATTGATACATCTTCCTCCCAAATAATTAAAAATCTAGACTTTTCAATTAGGGTCTATGATCGATTAGCTATAGGTTGAGTCAAAGAGAAGAGAACATTACATCTTGCAAATTGGAGGACACTCAGATGAGTAAGGCAATATCATAGCTGACCATAAAAGACCACCAACAGCTGTAAGCTGGGCAATCAATCAGACACAGCATCTGCCACTCTATTTCTTCATGGTAGTCATTCCAGATGACATTCCAGACACCAGGAAACTGCATCATTCTTTCAAGTATTCACCATCTTTCAACTAATCAGTATATTTTCATCAAAGCATAATACAAATTTCCCGTCTTTTTCCATTGACTCGTACCTTCAAACACCATTTGGGTGAGGCATTTCATCAAACATCAGGTGGGCATTACCAAAGCAGCAGTCCACAAGCCAATCTGATTGTTGCGGGTCAGTTCATTTGGAACCAAAGCTCTATGCACAACACCCATTAAAAAAAATATATAGCTTTTTATTTTTCATCGTAGGTAAATGGTAATTCTTTTTTACGGAGACAGAGCGTGGTTATAAAAGGGGAGTAGCAACCCTAAAGAAGAGAAACACAACTTGATCTTATCCGAGCAGGAGGAGGAACAGAGAAGAGTTTGAGCCGCCCTCCCTTTAGGGCTGCTGGCGGCTCATTCTTAGACTCTTTGCTTTCTACTCCTGCGATGAAGACTGCCCGCCGTCGGAGCCCCTTCTATCTCTTGATCGGGCGGTGATGGCTTCGCGGGCTCATCCCCACCTTCCCAAATTATTTTTGTTTCTTTTTCTTGTTGATCTGGATCTATGAGATCAGTTCTTGTTATCTCTGTGTCGTACTAGTCTTTGGTTTGTTTTTCTTGTTCTGGTTCGGTTCGGTTCGGTTCATTCACGATGCATTGTCTATTTAATTTGGATGTTTTGATACTTAAGTGCTGCTTGGTTGCTAAATTATTCAACATTACCAAAGATTGTCTATTTTTTTTTTTTTTGAATAGCCTCTATCTAGCTTCTTGCTATATTTAGATTATCTCTTACAGTGGGTGTTAGATGGGAAGAGCTCTAGCTGGGTTCATATGGCATTCCCTGTTTGGTTTGAAATTGGTTAAAAGTTGAGAATACTTCAACTGAGTTTATTTCTTTTAAATCAGAGATATGTATATTAGTTATGTTAAGAGCCCTATGTACAGAAGTGATCAGATCATACATGTGTTTTGCAGCTTAATCAATTAGAAAGGGGATTAGGAAAAGATTGATCATATCAGGCAAGCCCCTTGGAAGTGGGTAGTAATGCACAAATTGGGTGTATAGAAAAGTGAAAAGCAACAGTGGACATAATCTGTTTCCTAGTCCAGTGGAAACGAGTAGTTGGCCCTTCTATATATGCTCATATCAGAAGAACTAATAAACAGTTAACAATGATTGTGAAATTATATTGTTTGGACTAACAGAGATTATGATTTGCATACACGGTTTGACCATATATAAAGCATCTGATCAACTTAGATTGCATAATCTGTGTCATGCATATGTAAGGGACTGCTAACTCACATCGTTTCATGATACTTCATTAGAAAAATGCTGATTCGTGTCATATGTAACGGATTGCTATCTCACAGACCCATCGTTTTGCAATACTTCTTCAGAAAAGTGCTGCTTTATAATTATTATTATTATTACTTGTTGTTGCTGTTGTTGTTCTCAAGGGGTGTAAAAGACCCAATCAGAAAGACCAAGCATTATGAGTAGAGCAGTATGGACAGCAGAAATGTCTTCAAGAAATGTCTTCAAGAAATGACTGAGCAGCATGGATTAAACCAAGTCCATGATTGATGTTTTTTTTTTTTTTTTTGATACAAAAGCTTTCAGTTATTTCATTACTAGATTTTGAACTGCACTTGTACCATAACTGTAATTTGAGTTTTCCAATGAAATAAAAAATTCTCATGTGTTTTGGTAACTTTGTGGATTGCGGAGTCCATGCTGACATCAAATATTATTGCCTTTATACATACAAATACAAATTGCCATATTCTTAAACGAGGGCGACATTTTGGACCCCCTGACTGAGAAAACTACTGATTTCCTTGATGAGGAGATGGCAGTCATAAAAGGAGTATACAGATTACAATCCTATATGAACTACCCAAATATGGCGTTTGCAGATCCCTGGATGAAGATGAAGCTAGCAATTTTCAGGTTCTTCTATCATTTAGTGGTATTAGTCCTTATTCTCCCACTCGTGAAAAACAGTTCATTTAGGTGCCTTCTTGGCAAGTCTACTCTCACGAATAGCCTGATATTTAGTGACAAGTTTAGCTCGAGGAGGCAAGTTCTCTTTGATTATAGGAACATCTGCGAATGTCTCTCGCCATTTTGATAACAATGGAAACTCATCTTCGGCAATCAGCTTCACGTTAGCTACCTCTGCAAACACATTCTCACGATGTGCAAGCCATCCGAGGGCAATATCTGCAAATCCAATTTGCTCTCCCCCAAAGAATTTCTTTCCCTTTAGCTCTTCTTCCAAATACTTCAAGCTGTCCTTTGCTATCAAAATAGCTTCCTCTTGCTCTTTCCCCTTACTGCACAATGTGTCCAGAATAGGTGGAAAAACCTTCATGTGCAACCACAAAATTAATTACAAGGTGAAACAAATTGAATTCTTTACCAAACTATATCGTGTGTCGATCTTAAATTCTCTACAAAACTATGAAACTACTCAAACTAATGTTGATGAAAACTAATAGCTGATTACACTATGAAATAGTAGTGGTTGAGCAAGTACCTTGTCATCACCAAATTTGGCCCAAAATCGAGCAGCAGCTCTATTGTGAGGATCTTCAGGCAGCAATGGATTGTGTTTCCATGTTTCCTCAATGTATTCAAGGATCACAAGAGATTCAGCAATTGATTTTCCATTGTGCACAAGCACTGGAACCAACTTATGAATGGGGTTGTGTTCAAGAAGCAAAGGGCTTTTGTTTGAAAGATCTTCAAAGATGGTATCATAGGGGACATCTTTGAGCTTCAGTGCCCAGACTATCCTCAAAGCAAAAGAGCTTGACCATGTCCTAAAGAGCTTGACTTCTGCCATTTTAGTTGGAACGAACCGGTGATGCCTTAAGCTTTATATGCAGAACTTTTAGTTCGCAACTTTGCTGGTGTGTCCTTCCATAAAATACATGCATTCTATAATATGTTTGGATTGTGACGTAAGGTGTGACATAACTAGGACTCTATTCTTGTTCTCTTTGGAAATTTGGACATGTGAAGGCGGCTATGTATGGATGTCACATTTTCTTTATCTTTTTTTTGGCAAACATCAAACATCAGTAACATTCAAATGAAGAAAAATTACATAACCCAAGAAATGGATTAGAACACCAAACACATGGAAACAAAATTGAACAAAGGGACATAACCACAAGTCAACTACATATAGTTATCAGGATAGACAAACATAGACAAGGGTAACAATGACTCAAAACTAATCAAGTGATGAACACTGTTCTTCTTTTATATTGGTAAACTAGAAGACTTAATTACTTGAGATGATGGTATATGAACGATCTATGATTGAAAAAGAATCTTAAGTCTTGAGATTTTGTCATATTTAGCTAACTTTAGCACAGCCAGCAAGTCTCATATGTCAAGTGTATGCCTTCCTATGATTTAGTATCAGCCAATTTGTTGGTTGTGCTCTAACCTTTTTTGGGTGTTTTATTACCAAAAGCATTAACACTCGGATAAATATTCTTAATTCTGTTAGGATTTGTTATTCTGCTATATGGAAAGAAATCATAGATCATTACCTTAAACTTGTACCAAAGCTAGGGTCATACAAAACTTTACTCCGCTGCTTCCAAATGAACCAGCAACAAAAAGCAAAGATAAAATTGCACAGATCAACCCTGGTCACCTATGTTCAAAGTGGCAGCCATTTTGGAATGAATACAACGTTGAAGTTAAATAGGCAAACCAAACGTGCTTAGCTCTAGAACACTTGCTCCATAGATGAAGCATAGTTTTCTTGCTCACCATGCAAAACTGGCAAGGAAGGCCAGAGGGTAATCCTTCTTCTGAACCTCTGCGCATTAACAATAAGGGTTAATGAAGAAACATGGATACAAGTTCTTCATGTGCATCACTGGATTGAACGAGCATAATAAATGCCAGAGGGCAAGTCATACTGTACAACCTGCAGATTCTTGGTGAACGAAAAGCACGAACATATCTGATTCTTGAGGAGTAAAAAGGGAATCACGATCAAGGGTCCTCTATATACTGTTTCATCTGCTTTAAATCATCCTTTCGCAAATACAGATCCGGCATGTTTATAACCCCCAAACCGGAAGTACTATTTCACATTGCTACTGCTCTCCTTCCTTTCTATGCATCTTTATATATTACTTCCAATAATTCCAATGGCATGATCATTGGCTAAAGTAAAATTATATATGTACATATTACTCCCCTCTATCTTTTTTGCATGAATTTCCTACGAGTCCAAACTTAATTTGCAGCCACCAATATCTAAACACCATAGCTTTGTAGTTTGCACAGCAACTACTACACACAACCCATGCACAGCCTCAATACAGTTTCATATATATGCCAAATCCTAGCACAGCTTTTCTCAATGGCCTTTTCCTTTTAAAAATATTAGCATAGATCAATTACCAGTATGCCAAGAAAAAATGACCAAGATCCCCAAGCCACTCACTCATATATGCTAACAAAAGTCTGGACCTTTTACGGATAGTGCATAATTCAACTAAAGAGCAAACTTTCAATGAACATACCCCATATTGTATACTTGGTCCCGAACTCACCCATGTTGCATCTCTGAGACCTAATAAACACAACCAAGGGAAACATGAGACTTCAATTCACCAAGGATACAACCAAGTCTCCAGTCATCAACACAAGATAGCATCCTGCAACACACAGCTCAATGTGGATTGAACTGTGCTCCCGGCACAGAAAGCTCATGTATTTGCTCCTTTTTTTTTTTCATTATTTTTTTGATTTAACTCGGGCCTTCAGGAAAACACAGAAAGCAACAACTAACCTGTGAAGTTGAGTACCAACACTGATAATTGCTTCTGAGGCACAATAGACAAAATGCAAGAAAATGTCACTGCATTGGCCTTTCACTACTTGTCATCTCCATGAATATACCAACAGAATTACTTAAGTCCTCCTTTCTAACATATCAATTCAGCATGACATTTTTGAAATACAATCTTTGTGGACATTTCATCAAACAAGTGGCGTGCATCATGGACACAATCATATGCTCAACAGTCTCCAGGTGCGCCACACATAAAGGAAAGATTGGAGAATTCATTACTTGGAATAGAGTTAACAGCAAGCATCACCACATCAGATATATAATCTTGAATTTTAGTTAAATCCCAGCAAGATGACAGCCAGTCAGTAAGTTGACAAACTCTCATAGAACAAGAGATTTGAAGCTAACCAGAGGGAATATCAGCCACCCAACTCTCATTCAAAACTACAATTGATTCACCATTCAGCAATTGCCAAAAAGAATGTCTAACAAAAGCAATTGCCAAAAAGAATGTCTAACAAAAGCAGATCTTCCCTCAAGAATGCTACTCCAAGCTCAAGAAGCTGTTCAACTTTTTTGAGCAGATAAAAAATCTGAATTAGAAAAATAAAGAGCTGAAGGGTAATTCATGATTCTCCAACTCAATCTGGCAAGAAGAGCAAAATTGTAGTCATTCAAACTTATGAATCATAATATCAGCCCCATACTTTTTATTGTAAATTCATGCTTGGATTTATATAGATTCAAGCAAAGACAACAAATCGCAAATTCCTGAATGGTTTAATACCAAATCAAGCTTCAAACTGGCAGAATGGCAACAGTTTTATTTGGGACAAGGCAACATATCCGGATATAGGAGCATCAAGGCCACCGTGGTCTAACTGGTTTGCGGAACAAGAAATAAATGGCAACAGTCTAATTTTTGGGACAAGGCAACATATCCGGACATAGGGGCATCAAGGCGCCACCATAGTCTAACTGGTTTGCGGAACAAGAAATAAATGGCAACAGTCTAATTTTTGGAACAAGGCAATATATCCGGAAAAACGGGTATCAAGGCTACAACGCCAACACTAGAGAAGAAAACACATCACAATTTTCAAGCGAAAGAGTAAAGAACATTTCCTTTTGTCACTTGACTGACTTCTAAAGTGTGAACAATGAAGACACTCAGATGAGTAAGGCAATATCATAGCTGACCACAAAAGACCACCAACAGCTGGAAGCTGGGCAGTCAATCAGGCACAGCATCTGCCACTCTATTTCTTCATTGTAGTCATATCACATGTTACTGGGAAAACGAAAATTATTAAAAAGACTAAACACACACCATTAACCCCAGGCACCGCCACCAGGCAACTTCATCATTCTTTCAGTTATTTGCTACCTTTCAAGTTTCAACTAATTAGTATATTTTCACCAAAGCACAATAAAAATATCTAATCTTCTTTTTTTGAAGCAAATACCATACACACATACCTTAGAGCATTCTTCGAACACCAGGTGGGCATTACCAAAGCAGAAACCCACAGCTGCATACAATCCATCCAATCTGATTGTTGTGATGGAGTATATCCCAACTCACTTGCACTCCTAGTTTTGAACCTTTGATGCACTTGCAATCCCTCTCAAATTTCCGAAAACATCATCAGCTCAGTTGGGACCAAAGTTCTGTAGGTGATGCACAACCATGAAAGCTAAACCCCCATTATTCTGAACTACATCATCGAGAGTACTATTGCCATACATTACATTGCCTTTAATTTAGTGAATAACCGAATAACAAACAGCAAGCAGTGTTGTTTGAATGAGAATGTGAAATTAATCTTTCAAAGTTCTGAATCCCAATGACCCCCCTAATCATTAGGTAACCCCATGTTATCCCAACTGAGCCAGTGAATCATAAAGACTGCCATAAGGATAGGCAGGGATAGCTGTAATTACCGGCTTAATAAGGATCTCCCTACCAGCAGGAGTTCGGTGCACATTCTTCCATCCCTGAATCGTATTAGTCACCCTTTCTTTCTTTAACAAAGGCAGTGCTTGTTTTTTTTATTTTCCCCACATTGGGTAACCCCAAATATTTTCCAGGGTCATCTGCTGAAAACAGATAACAAATCCAAAGTCTAAAAGATGGTCTTTCATTGTTCCATCTTGGGGTTTTATATGGTCTTTCATCATCTGAAAGGGAACCCTTTTGACAATTGTATCTCCGTTATGAACGCCTTCAGTGATGTCCAGCTGAGGCACATTCAGAAGGAGAGAGATGTACGTGGTATAAGACAACAACAAAAGAATAAGTACAGAGTGAACACCAATCTTCAAAACTGGTACTTCAACCCCTAGAAAAGAGGGAGCACCAATCTTCAAAGATGGTACTTCAACCCCAGTACAAGAGGGAGCACCATAATTTTGACAAACTCTCATCTAACCAGAGGGAATATCAGCCACCCAACTCTCATTCAAAACTACAATTGATTCACCATTCAGCAATTGCCAAAAAGAATGTCTAACAAAAGCAATTGCCAAAAAGAATGTCTAACGAAAGCAGATCTTCCCTCAAGAATGCTACTCCAAGCTCAAGAAGCTGTTCAACTTTTTTGAGCAGATAAAAAATCTGAATTAGAAAAATAAAGAGCTGAAGGGTAATTCATGATTCTCCAACTCAATCTGGCAAGAAGAGCAAAATTGTAGTCATTCAAACTTATGAATCATAATATCAGCCCCATACTTTTTATTGTAAATTCATGCTTGGATTTATATAGATTCAAGCAAAGACAACAAATCGCAAATTCCTGAATGGTTTAATACCAAATCAAGCTTCAAACTGGCAGAATGGCAACAGTATTATTTGGGACAAGGCAACATATCCGGATATAGGAGCATCAAGGCCACCGTGGTCTAACTGGTTTGCGGAACAAGAAATAAATGGCAACAGTCTAATTTTTGGGACAAGGCAACATATCCGGACATAGGGGCATCAAGGCGCCACCATAGTCTAACTGGTTTGCGGAACAAGAAATAAATGGCAACAGTCTAATTTTTGGAACAAGGCAATATATCCGGAAAAACGGGTATCAAGGCTACAACGCCAACACTAGAGAAGAAAACACATCACAATTTTCAAGCGAAAGAGTAAAGAACATTTCCTTTTGTCACTTGACTGACTTCTAAAGTGTGAACAATGAAGACACTCAGATGAGTAAGGCAATATCATAGCTGACCACAAAAGACCACCAACAGCTGGAAGCTGGGCAGTCAATCAGGCACAGCATCTGCCACTCTATTTCTTCATTGTAGTCATATCACATGTTACTGGGAAAACGAAAATTATTAAAAAGACTAAACACACACCATTAACCCCAGGCACCGCCACCAGGCAACTTCATCATTCTTTCAGTTATTTGCTACCTTTCAAGTTTCAACTAATTAGTATATTTTCACCAAAGCACAATAAAAATATCTAATCTTCTTTTTTTGAAGCAAATACCATACACACATACCTTAGAGCATTCTTCGAACACCAGGTGGGCATTACCAAAGCAGAAACCCACAGCTGCATACAATCCATCCAATCTGATTGTTGTGATGGAGTATATCCCAACTCACTTGCACTCCTAGTTTTGAACCTTTGATGCACTTGCAATCCCTCTCAAATTTCCGAAAACATCATCAGTTCAGTTGGGACCAAAGTTCTGTAGGTGATGCACAACCATGAAAGCTAAACCCCCATTATTCTGAACTACATCATCGAGAGTACTATTGCCATACATTACATTGCCTTTAATTTAGTGAATAACCGAATAACAAACAGCAAGCAGTGTTGTTTGAATGAGAATGTGAAATTAATCTTTCAAAGTTCTGAATCCCAATGACCCCCCTAATCATTAGGTAACCCCATGTTATCCCAACTGAGCCAGTGAATCATAAAGACTGCCATAAGGATAGGCAGGGATAGCTGTAATTACCGGCTTAATAAGGATCTCCCTACCAGCAGGAGTTCGGTGCACATTCTTCCATCCCTGAATCGTATTAGTCACCCTTTCTTTCTTTAACAAAGGCAGTGCTTGTTTTTTTTATTTTCCCCACATTGGGTAACCCCAAATATTTTCCAGGGTCATCTGCTGAAAACAGATAACAAATCCAAAGTCTAAAAGATGGTCTTTCATTGTTCCATCTTGGGGTTTTATATGGTCTTTCATCATCTGAAAGGGAACCCTTTTGACAATTGTATCTCCGTTATGAACGCCTTCAGTGATGTCCAGCTGAGGCACATTCAGAAGGAGAGAGATGTACGTGGTATAAGACAACAACAAAAGAATAAGTACAGAGTGAACACCAATCTTCAAAACTGGTACTTCAACCCCTAGAAAAGAGGGAGCACCAATCTTCAAAGATGGTACTTCAACCCCAGTACAAGAGGGAGCACCATAATTTTGACAAACTCTCATCTAACCAGAGGGAATATCAGCCACCCAACTCTCATTCAAAACTACAATTGATTCACCATTCAGCAATTGCCAAAAAGAATGTCTAACAAAAGCAATTGCCAAAAAGAATGTCTAACGAAAGCAGATCTTCCCTCAAGAATGCTACTCCAAGCTCAAGAAGCTGTTCAACTTTTTTGAGCAGATAAAAAATCTGAATTAGAAAAATAAAGAGCTGAAGGGTAATTCATGATTCTCCAACTCAATCTGGCAAGAAGAGCAAAATTGTAGTCATTCAAACTTATGAATCATAATATCAGCCCCATACTTTTTATTGTAAATTCATGCTTGGATTTATATAGATTCAAGCAAAGACAACAAATCGCAAATTCCTGAATGGTTTAATACCAAATCAAGCTTCAAACTGGCAGAATGGCAACAGTATTATTTGGGACAAGGCAACATATCCGGATATAGGAGCATCAAGGCCACCGTGGTCTAACTGGTTTGCGGAACAAGAAATAAATGGCAACAGTCTAATTTTTGGGACAAGGCAACATATCCGGACATAGGGGCATCAAGGCGCCACCATAGTCTAACTGGTTTGCGGAACAAGAAATAAATGGCAACAGTCTAATTTTTGGAACAAGGCAATATATCCGGAAAAACGGGTATCAAGGCTACAACGCCAACACTAGAGAAGAAAACACATCACAATTTTCAAGCGAAAGAGTAAAGAACATTTCCTTTTGTCACTTGACTGACTTCTAAAGTGTGAACAATGAAGACACTCAGATGAGTAAGGCAATATCATAGCTGACCACAAAAGACCACCAACAGCTGGAAGCTGGGCAGTCAATCAGGCACAGCATCTGCCACTCTATTTCTTCATTGTAGTCATATCACATGTTACTGGGAAAACGAAAATTATTAAAAAGACTAAACACACACCATTAACCCCAGGCACCGCCACCAGGCAACTTCATCATTCTTTCAGTTATTTGCTACCTTTCAAGTTTCAACTAATTAGTATATTTTCACCAAAGCACAATAAAAATATCTAATCTTCTTTTTTTGAAGCAAATACCATACACACATACCTTAGAGCATTCTTCGAACACCAGGTGGGCATTACCAAAGCAGAAACCCACAGCTGCATACAATCCATCCAATCTGATTGTTGTGATGGAGTATATCCCAACTCACTTGCACTCCTAGTTTTGAACCTTTGATGCACTTGCAATCCCTCTCAAATTTCCGAAAACATCATCAGTTCAGTTGGGACCAAAGTTCTGTAGGTGATGCACAACCATGAAAGCTAAACCCCCATTATTCTGAACTACATCATCGAGAGTACTATTGCCATACATTACATTGCCTTTAATTTAGTGAATAACCGAATAACAAACAGCAAGCAGTGTTGTTTGAATGAGAATGTGAAATTAATCTTTCAAAGTTCTGAATCCCAATGACCCCCCTAATCATTAGGTAACCCCATGTTATCCCAACTGAGCCAGTGAATCATAAAGACTGCCATAAGGATAGGCAGGGATAGCTGTAATTACCGGCTTAATAAGGATCTCCCTACCAGCAGGAGTTCGGTGCACATTCTTCCATCCCTGAATCGTATTAGTCACCCTTTCTTTCTTTAACAAAGGCAGTGCTTGTTTTTTTTATTTTCCCCACATTGGGTAACCCCAAATATTTTCCAGGGTCATCTGCTGAAAACAGATAACAAATCCAAAGTCTAAAAGATGGTCTTTCATTGTTCCATCTTGGGGTTTTATATGGTCTTTCATCATCTGAAAGGGAACCCTTTTGACAATTTTCAACATATCCGGAAATAAAGGATCTAATATTTGGGACAAGGCAACACACACTAATCCAAGGTCTGAGGCAACATAATCATGTTAATCCGTAACAAATGTTAACCCTTTTCTCTTTTTTTGAGATAAATGAAACAACCGAGGCAACAAGCTCTCTCTCTTTTCATGGCAACATAACATTAATCCAAGGCAACAATATTGTGTCTCCGAGGCAACAGAATCAATCAATAATCCAAGGCAACATGTATTAATAATTTCATGCTCAGATTCTAGGCTACAACGGCAACACTAGAGAAGAAAAGGCGATCACAATTTTAAGTAGTCGCAAACAACAGCAGATGTATCAAGCGAGGCAACATATTAATTCGAAGCAACAGAATCATCAAGGCAACCAAGCTCTCTCTCTCTCCCTCTCTCTCTCTCTCTCTCTCTCTCTCTCTCTCTTTTCAAGGCTTCGAGGCAACAGAATCGATCAATCCAAGGCACCACCAATTGAGAATGAAGCCAAAAGAAAGAAAAGCGAGAGAATTTCATGCTAAAATTGAAGCAAAGATAGAGCGAGAGAGAGCCAGTTCTTACATGAAACTGAGCGACGAGAGACGATTATCGATCCGAGAAACGGGACACTTTACCGGAAATGGAATTGGGTAATCTGGGTCTCTCGTCTTTCTCCGTTCTCTCTCTCTCTGTCTCTCGCTCTCTCCCTTCTCTCTCTCTCTCTTTCTCTGCATAACGGACAGGAATCCCAAAAGATAAAGATTTGGGGTTTGAAATTTGAATTAAAGTAGGATAAGGCGTTTAGAGTCGGTAGAACTAGAACCCCTCTTTCCTTTCTATTTCCTTTTCTTCTTTTTTTGTCTTTCCCATATCACATATTTGTATTTTCTTCTATTGTTTTAATTACAAAATTAATTTTTCGTTTAGCTCCCTATACCGTTATACTCTTTCTAATAATGAATATCATTATCTAAACGTGAAATGTAGAGATTCTCTCAAAATACGGCATGAGATTAGGAAAAGGAAAAATTTGTTTTATAAATACAAATAAAAAAGAAAATAAAAAAGTGTTTTATAGAAGGAGAATTGGAAAAACGACTTGATAAAAGCAACGCTTTCTCAGAAGCTGTTCTACAAGTTTGTCTTGGTTAAGGTTAGATTTCTTTCTCTTGTGTTATGTCGATTATATTTGATTACAGTGTAAAACTATTTATGTGGTTCATGATGTTAATGTTTACAATTCAATTGTTTTACTGTTCAAATTTGTTAATGAAAATCTACGACTTATTTGCTTTTGTGTATTTAGTATGTTCAAGTTTTTGATATGTTCATCAATCGTTTCATTTTAAAGAGGAATTGGGTCTGATTTATTGGTTTTTTAAACTGGGTTGAAGATGATGGCCTTATAGGTTTCTGTTAGGATGTTGAAACTTATGGTTTTTAGTTTTAAATTGCATTGGTTTTCTACGCATTTCCAAATGAATAATGTCCAGCAAATGCTTGATTTGTAACTGAACTGATCTGAATCGTTCATCGAGCACGTCTGACTATATTGATCATTGGTAGTGTTTTTCACTTTTGTCCTTCTGCATTAGTATTTTCTACACGGGTTTAAATGTGTTTCTATGTTCTTGAAGTGACGTACATCACATTGCACATTTCTTTTCCTTCCCAATTGAGGATAACTAGAAAAGTTTTTTTCTTGTGATTCAAAGAATCAGGTGGTTTGGAGGCTCCTTGGTGCTGAATTTGCGACTTCTCTACTTCTCCTTTGGTTGTTTGCTAATGTAAGTTTCATGTTTATGTTTTTGTAGCTAACCTAGTTGTCTTAATTGGCTTTGTGTGTACAAAAATGGCTTATATATTCCACTAATTATTTTTCTTAAAACATAAGGGCGGATGAGGAACATGTCGATCAGAAGAAGTACCTTGAAGAGTCTTGCAAGCCAAAATGTGTAAAACCATTTCTCCAGTACCAGGTATATTTTAGCATTTTGTAAATGTGAATTTAATATTGCCGACCTATTGACTTAGAAGATAACCACTCAATGTACATTGACATCAGTGTGGATGATTACAGGCATGTATTCAAAGGATCCAAGGCGATGCAAGCGGCCACATGCATTGTACAGGGCAATATTTTGATCACTGGTCTTGTGTGGACAAATGTGTAAGTGCTGTTGTCAACACTGAATCGTTTATGTTTCTCTTCAGCTAAAACTACCGTTTTGCAATGCAGGTTGCACCAAAGCTCTTTGAAAAACTGAAGTGATGCAAAGATCACTTGTTCTAAACATGCCTTTCGATTCTGAAACTTCTACGTGTTTCGGAATGATTATTCTTATTTCTGTTAGTCTGATGTATGTTACATAGACTTTGTTTACAATCAATAAAGAAACGCATTGTTGTTGCACTTAATAGTTTGGTTCAACCATAGTAGGTGCCCAGAAACTCCACCCCCACTTGAAAATTTGAATTTCATAATGGTTTCTACAGCATTCAGAACCAACATTGAAGTGAAAATCACACTTGAATTTGATGAAAGAATGTCAATGAAAACTTATCCCAATAGAACCATAAGGTATAAATGGTTCTGGCAACCCTCTTGCTGCAAATCAATGTAAATGAATGCCTAATATTTAACAATAAAATCTTTTCCACTAATATCCTTAAGCTCGAACTAAACCGCCTGCGCAAATTGCAGCTTATGACATACCGACAGGGCGAAAAGGAACCAAAGTTGCAGTCACGAGGAGACAACAGTTCACTTGCTGAATAAGCTGTTCTTTCCTCTCTAGATTCATTTAGATAGAAGAGTATCAGTACAGTATGATTCAATGACATATCTTTTTAAATGCCTCCCTTCTGCTTGAGAGTGATCTTATCACCCAAACTGAGGGCAATTCCCTGGGTCTTGCTCCTTATCCGGATGTATCCACTAAGCTTTCCATCCACTTGCTTTTCAATGCTCACATTCACCAAGGCATCCTCTCCAAACACACTCTTTGCATACAAGTTAGCTGCTAAGAATCCACACTGACCATCCAAAGCTGATCTGGAACTCAATCACAAAGAAAAAGATTAAGAGCCAAAAAAATGGAAACAAAAAAAATACAAGTAAATGTACTTTCATGCAAAGAAAACAATGCGTTCATCAGCTATGCTCTATGGATGTAAAGTACAATAACTTTATGCAATGTGCAGTTCAGAAGAGACTGAATTCGTCCTCACTGGCCCTCATTATTCATCTTTTTATCTCTAAGCTATGCTCTAAGGATGTAAAGTACAGTAACTTTTTGCAATATGCAGTTCAGAAGAGACTGAATTCGTCCATATTGGCCCTATTTAGTTATCTAATTGCGATGCATGGATTTCATCAGCTATGCTCTAAGGATGTAAAGTACTGCAACATTTTGCATTGTGCAGTTCAGAAGCCACTGAATTGTCCTCATTATTTGTTAATTATCTCTATCAAAACAATGACCAAAATCATCTATAAGCCCCACTCCACCATCAGCCCCAGCATAAAGCAATGGACATTGAATGCATTTCTACCATTACAAATTCCAACAGTTTATGCCCCGTTTCTTACTTGGAACATCACTCTATGTAACCGAAATCCGGTTACATGCCAAGCATGAGCACAAGTTTGAGTAAAACTACGTGGTTTTCACATAGATGCTTGCAGTGGCACCAAACTGGGCTTGAGATTGTAAAATCTTACACAATGCCACATTTTTTTCACTGTGAAATTTAGTAAGGTAATTATAACCAGCAAAACAAGACGACTTACGGTGCAGTGAGGCACTTCATATTAGTTGACTTCATAATATGGTCAAGAAATTCCTTCTCGTCTTGAATTACAGTATTGACTGCAACCTGAAATGGATAACTTCCTCATCAATATTTGGCACAATTGGCAGTCATGTCCGTACAGAAAAAGAAAATGGCTGCTAAACCAGACTACAAATTAAGGGCAGCTCATAAAACACAAAGACAATAATGTAACAACTGGGTCAAAAACACATGGTATATGAATACAAATAAAATACACATTTGATGTCAGTATTCAGGCTGTTCAAACAAGCAAAACTTGTTACCTCACCCAGTTAATACACAGTAAAAGCAAACAAGATTAACTAAATTGAACATAAAAGGTATCAGTGTTAAGTGAATATTGTGAAAGAAAATTGCACCAAATGGCATGGTGCTTTTACTAGATAAAAACAACATTATGGCAGGTTTCGCTGTTAAATGATTATGTCTCGTTGTCTATATACTCCATTTAACCAAAAGCCTTGCACTATTTGTGTATAAACCTACTAATACAGAACTTGCAGGATATTTATGTTTTGCATATTCCAAACAAAAGTGCATTCCACAATAGACTCAGAAAAACAAGAACAAAACAAAATAGGTGAGAGAAAAATTCTTCCAAACTGGTATAATGTCATAGTACTGCCACACAAAAAGCTTCTCAACGTTGGGAAACAAAAAAAAAGAAAGAGTTATAAATTCACTTGTTTTGTCAAACCTAAAGCCTCTAGACAATTGACCACCAAAAAAAAACCCAAACTGATAAGATCATCTAGATTTGTACTAAGATCATCTAGAATTGTACTAAGTACCTAAATTTATCCTAGAGGATATCTTTCGTAAAGTCGGTTCACTACTAACTAATAAAGGACCCAATGGTACCACTGATAATACAACGAAAACATTAAATATATTTTACCATGATTCTATAGTAATCAAATCAGTAAACTTTGACGAAATATATGGGGGTGTTAAATAAATAACCAAATTACCACAAATATATAAATTTTTTATAAGAGGAAATGCAATGATGGCAAGAGAAAGTTACCAAACCAAAAAATGAATATAACTGAGAACTTAATAAAACAGTGACAGTACCGCCAGTAAAGTCCGAAAACTAGTAGTAGGAAGATAATCATGAGATTCATTTTATTACTTGGTGCAGAAAACAGGCCAGAAAGGAGTGCTACATACCTTGTTCTCCCACTCAAATTCAGCCCACATGGTTCTGAAAGCTCCATCACTACAAACAGCAGGAGAAATGTAATCCATAATGTCAATATGAATATCATTGAGGACAATAACAGTTCGCTCATGCACATTTGAGGTCTCATAAACAATGTTTCCAAATATGACTCCCGTCTCTGTTGAGGACACCTTGATACTGGCTTTTATTTTTTTACTAGATTCAGGAGCCAGAGTATAATTCTGTGGCCGCTCAACAAGTTTAAGATCACCCATAGTTGCCAACTCCAAGCACAAATTTTGTAAGGTCTCCTTGGTTCGATTGATTACGGTGACATCAAGGACAATATCATAATGATGAACAGTTACATATGCCTCGGCATACACTGGGTCACTAAATCCAGTGAGCTGGAGAATTCGGTTGAGCTTGTTTGCAGCATCCCCTTCCTTAATGAACTCTCCTGTAGCACGTTTTAAATCATCTTGAACCTCATCTTCGAGTTCCAGTTGGCTCATACCCTTCAATTTGGATATAAACAGAAAATGAACTTAAATAACTTATCACTCGTACATGTAATACCATAATATGGAAAAAGGATAATCACATTTAACTATTGCAAACATAAATATTCATAAGACAAAGTTGTTCAAAACTACATCACAGTTCTGGTCCATGAAAAAGAATCTATAAAATCCCACCGAATTCCATATACATGATGGTATCTATGTAGAAAATATGAGAATAATCAATAATTTCAGCCCAGCAGAAAACGAATAAGGAAAGAGCAAGCTCATATAATACATTTTAATCTGTATTTTAGATAAGTAGTGAACAAAAAGACAAGCAACCGCGAAATGTAGCCAGTACAGAATCCACAGCATAGAAATTGATCAATGATAACAGTACTTTGAATGAAGGAGTACAGAAGTCATACCTTTCTGCTCTTTAAATGGTAGAAGTCGATAAGGTCATCCGGCTGTGCATGAGAAATCTGAGCCCTTGCTCTAATTTCCTCTGTTTCCCTTAGTTGTTGTTCTGTAAGCATACTAACAAAACTTTGACGGCAAGATTGCAGCCATATATTCCTTATCTCATCGCTAGTATTGCATAGTAATCGTATGCAGAGGACAATCCTATCATATGAATCGTTGTCAATTGGATGTGGAAGGACTGGGGAATGGCCTAATTGCAACATAGAGACAAAAATCAACAGTGCTTGTGTAGATGCCTTATGCACTTCCACCTTAGATGGCTGGACCTCTTCCAATCTCAGAACAAGCTTGGTCAGAGTGCAAGCAACAACTGCCCCAAGAAAAAAGTCACCAGTGAGAAGCAGGGATCTCAAGTTCCCAGATGCTAAGGATCCTTGGACAAAGGTAGGTGGGGAGAAAGCAGTTTCAGATGCAGCACTCTGTGTAGCATAAGTCCCATCAGAAAGAATAGCTGGTCTTTTAGAAGACACAGTCATGGAGTTCACTTGCTGAACCTTCTTTGAAGAATCATTACCTTCATCTTCTTCTGAGAATGAGTAAAAAGGCAATTCTCCAAGACACTGTTTAATTGTTGCGAGTCCACTTTCAACTTCAGAAAGTGATAGGCAGTATTCTCCAACAATCCAAAGAGCACAAGCACAAACACATGATGCTCGGATTTGGTAAAATGTGTCCAATAGTCTTGTTATTATAGACACCCTAAGTTTAGGATTGGTTTCGATTATCTCCCGAACAAACACAATCACATCAGTGGCTGAAGCAACATTGCTGTCTCCCAAGAAATCCATCAACAAATGCACCACTGTGCTCGCAACTTCTGGGAACTTTACTGCACAAGAATGAATGGCCTGAATAAGCATCTGCCTGTATTCACCATTCTTCTCTAGCTCTCCATTTTGAGTCTTCACAACTTCCTTTTTCAAAGTAAGAACAACCTCATTTATGTTCCGGTTAGTAACCAGCTCAAGAACAATGTCTAGAGTCTTCCTACGGACATCAAGATTTGGACTAGAAAGTGCCCTAAGAATGTCCATGAACATATCAGCCATAACTTCTCTATGAGAAGACTTTAGCTCATTCAGCCGATCAAGGACAATAAGCTTCACATTGTTGTCACTCTGAGAAAGAAGAAGCTGACAGTAGGTGTTGGCAGCAGCTCTAATAGCAGTAGGGGCATATGACAAGGAAACAAGTGTCCCAGCACATTCATAAACAACTGCAGTTGAGGGCACATTCAGTAAGGATATAATGATCTTAATGTACCTCCCCTTCTCTCCACGGTTTGTCCGGCACACTTTCCGTATCAGGTCTAACACAATCATCTGCAGCAATTCACCCCATTCAGAGACCTTATCAACATTGGTCAAAAGATAATTAACTGCACGCTCCTGGGCACAAGTGAAGAGCATGAGAAATGTGTTCCGCTTAGCAGATGGATCCTGCTCCGTCGAAAGTAGTTTCTCGATCATTTCAGGTGCATCAACCAAAATTTGCTCACCCTGTGGTAGCTTGTATATGGACATCATAGCTAATATGGCATTTCTCCTAATATAAGGATGCCTGTGCTCCAAATTTTGCAATACAGAAGGGATTAACGGCTCAATTATCTCGGCCTCGTTCAACCGGCAAAGAAACCTCAAAGTTACACCACGGATATACTCATTGGGGTGCTGTAGGTTGTTCCTCAGATTTTGGCAAATCAAAATCATTTCAGGTAAGACTCTGCCCTTTGCATCAGTTTTCTCAATTATCTCCAAATATAACAGAAGCAGTTTCTGGACAGTGTGGTCCTCAGAAGGCAAAACATATCTAACAATGGTGATAAAAAGCTGAGGTAACGTTTCTCCATTCAACAAAAGCGAGATTGCCTTCTTCATTGCATCTATCTTCGCCTCTACATCATTGCCTTCAAGAGCTTCTCTGATCTCATTTGCAATCGCTGGCGTTCCTTTATCAAAATGAACTAGCAGACTACAAGATTTCTCCATTTCTCAATTGGTTTCTAAAAATGAAAAGGAAAAAAGAAAATAGGTCCATATTAATATGTATAATCCTGCTTCATATCTGATATATATTTTAGCTGTTACTGAGGTTATGACAGGATAACAACAGATGCTGCAGTATGTGACATAATCACAGATAAGATTTCCACATTTAAGTTCTATTGCAATTAATATGTGGTTCATGAACTGATTGAAAACTTTAACAGAGAACTTAAGCAAACAACAAAGTTCATCAAACAGCATTTTGGATAAGAACTCTTCGGGACAATGTCCACTCCCTATGTGAGAGGGAGTTCATACTTGCACAAAGGTAACATGCATCAAATTCCATGGGTTCATATTATAGTCAATATTATAGTCAACAAAGTTGATTAAATGTTGAATGATCTTTCTACTATCCCACGATACCGCCAACTCACAGTAAGTCAATAACCTCGGTGCTTTTACACCAGGATCTTGTTGCAGCCATTCATAGGCAATAAAGAGGTTAACTCTACCAGTCACAGCCAGTCACAAAGCAAATCAAAGTTTATCCTCACTCACACAAATCGAAGTTTATTCAAAACTGAATACTGACACTTATCTAGTAGGCATCTAAATCCATGTGTTCATATCCTAGTCAACAAAGAGTTGACTAAATGTTGAATAATTTCCCTACTATTCCACGATACCGCAAACTCACGATAACCTCTCTGCTTGCTTACACCGCAACAAGGATCTAGTTGCAGCAATTCATCCGTGATTAAAAGGTTAATCTTACCGAGTTACAGCCACCCTAGCTTACAATTCTAAATCAAAACACACAAATCATCACGAAATTTACTCTCATTCACACAAATCAGATGAAATTCAACTCCAAAACAAAGTTCTCTACAACTACTTATGCAATGCACATCACCGATCTGCTTCTACCTTGATATTCAAGCATCGGATTCATTTTCCATAACCACACGGATCAACAAAGCGAATTTGAAATTCTATCAAACCAGATCAAACATCAAAGCAACGAAACACATATCAGTGAGAACTAACCAAAGCACAAGTTTCAGCATCTGAGTACGGAATTGAAACCAAAAGCCATAGAGAAGATGAAGCACAAGCTTTAAACAAAAGGAAGCTTCTAAGATCTGGAGGAATTAGCAGAGAGAGAGAGAGACTGACCTTATGGAGAGAAATCAGATCCAAAAGATTTCATTAAGCTTCCTACAAATATTAGTTGCAAGCTGTAACTTATAAATTAAGAGAAACCGGGGAGCGCAATCGCAGCCACCAGTAGCTATCGGGTTCGGATCTGGGCTCGGTTCGGATCTGTACCCGCATCCGGATCCTTAGTTAGTCTCTTTTTTTGTTAGTCTCGGTTAGTCTCTTGTTTTCAAATGACAAAGCACATCTGCACGTTGAGAAATATATATATATATATATATAGCCCCTTTTATTGAAGGATCTCTATTTTTGGCCACTTTCTAGAGATAGGGTATTACATCACTTCCCAATTGAATTTTTATATCTCCACCGTTCATATCTTAGGTCTATATGAGTATATATCACCTCTACAAAATTTCATATAATTTAGTGATCGTTAAGGCTTTCAAAAGTTTGATTTAGTTTTAATGATCTTAAACGGTCCAGCTTATGTCAAACTAAAACCATTGAAGGTCATTAAAACTAAATTGAACTTTTGAAAGCCTTAACAATCACCAAATCATATGAAATTTTGTAGAGATGATCTACTCATATAGACCTAAGATATGAACGGTGGAGATGTAAAATTATAATCGGAAAGTTGGTGTAATGCCCTATCCCTATAAATGACTTAAAATAGGGATCCCTCATTGGAAGGGTCATGTATATATATATATATATATATATATATATATATATATATCAGGCCTCTCTAATGAGAGATCCCTATTTTTGTCACTTTTAGGGATAGACCCATACCATTAGATTTGTTTTTTAATGGGCTTGAATGGCTGAGATTAAAACAAAAAACTTAACACTTATGTCAAACCTACACCGTTCAAGATCATTAAAAATAAATCAAACATTTGGATGACTTAACGATCACCAAATTAATTGAAAATTTGTAGAAATGATCTACTCACATAGTCCAACAAACTGAACGGTGGAGATTTGATTTTGTGATCGTAAAGTTTGTCAAATGACATATCCCTAAAAATAAACAAAAAAATGGATCCCTCATTGGAAGGCCCTGATATATATATATATATATATATATATATGTGTGTGTGTGTGTGTGTGTGTGTGTGTGTGTGTGTGTGTGTGTGTGTGTGTGTGTGTGTGTGTGTGTGTGTGTGTGGGTAATATAAACAGAAAGGGATAGACGATTAGCCTAAACCCGTGACTACATTTACAGAAAATAATGTTAAGATTCTATACAATAAATATGTACCCAACAATGCGCTAACTAGTAAAGAGTGTTATAATAGCTATTTTATTTGTTTTGATATAGCGGTCACATATCAAAAAGATAACTCGACTAATGTGAAACATAATTACCAAGAATATTGCTTTCTCAGTTCCCATTATGTTGTCGTTGGAGAAAAGATCCGACAACACTAAGTTTCACCCTATCACTAGACGGTAACGACTATTTGACAAAGTGAGAAACTCGTCGCCTACCTAAAACAGATAAGGCACTCTAAGTGCACACACGGACACACAACCTAACTAACCCCACAAAACTCATGTAGAGACTTGAATTGGCAGATAACAGTAAGAGCATCTCTAATAACTCTTATATCAAGTCTCTATTATAGAGGAGGAAATCACAAAATCTTTAAGGCCACGTTTGGTAGGTAGAAAATCGTGGTATGGAAGAGGAATTGATTTGGTTTTCCATTCCAATGGGCTGATTGGTTGTAAATAGCACTGAAAAGGAAAGGAAAAAAGTAATATGACTGGAAATTGACTCTCTCATAAAGCCTGATTTCAATTATCTCGATATGGGTGGTATTCTATTTCCATTTCCCACCGTCAAGTCCAAAAATACATAAATTATCCTCTAATAAATTTTAGATTCTCCCCCTCACAAAATTCTTTTTCGGCTTATCTTTCTCGCTATTATATTAGTATATAACTTTTACTAAAACACTTCTTCTTCCTACAACTATCGTCGTCTTTTAGCAACAGAGAATTGTTTGATTGTGAGGTTGATTTTCTCCTAACAAAGGTACTTCTTCCGAGGTTTTTATTTTTTTATTTTTCTTTGAACTATAAATTATGAATATCATTATAATCTATTGCACAAGTACAAAATTAGAAGGCTCATGATGTTTGATATTTTTAAATTGATTTGTTAAGTATTTTTTGGTATCCTAAACTTGTATTTTGGGGATAAGTAATTTAATGTGATTTGAAATTCATAAAAGAGTGTTGTTGGAAATTATAATTTTGTATTTCATTCTTATCACTTACCAAAATGAAAACTTGAATTTTAGGATTTGATTTCTTAAATGTATCAAACACTCAAATAGAAATATCAATATTTATTCCATTTCATATCAATCTGGAAAGAAAACTATATCCTTTTCTTATTTTTCATTTCCTGCCAACCAAGGCTGACTGGTTGTTACCATAATTAACCAGTCTGCCAAGTTTTACTCTTGCCAGCCATGGTAATAAGACATAAGTAAAACCAGAATATTCCCAATTCTGACGAAAGCCATCAACTCTAAATGCCAATTTTGGCGTCGGACAAAAGGACAAAAAGTTGCAACTCCCCCACGAAAACAGAAGAAGAGAAGCAGCTCATGTGTTCTGCACCACAACCATTCTCTCTCACTCATTCTCATTCTCCCCCATTTCTATAGGAGACACCTCAAACCCTCCCCACTTCTCAAACTCTCCCACTGGTCAAAAATGTCGCACTGGGCTTCTGTCTCTGCCACCAACTTGACCCACCAAGCCAAACTCATCAACACCCACAACCCACATAGCCCTGCGCTTTCCTTTCGCGGCAGTGAGATTGTTGGCCGGAACTTGGGGTTTGTGTCCTCACATGCTAGTACTAGGCTGAGGAAGGGTTCTCTGCCTTTGAAGGTTTTGGTTTCTTCAACTGTGTTGTGTGTTAGTAGTTGATAAATTTGTTAGAAATGGGAATTCATATGGTTTGTTTTGTGATGGGTGTAGGTGGTTTGTGTGGATTATCCGAGACCCGAGCTTGACAATACTGTGAATTTTTTGGAAGCTGCGCTCTTGTCTTCCTCCTTTAGATCATCTCCTCGCCCAGCTAAACCCCTCAAGGTTGTCATTGCTGGTGCAGGTGATCATCGTGTCATAAAACTTAAGAAACAAAATCTTTGAATTTGGTTCATTTCTTGTTTGGTTGGAAGCACCTAATGTATGGTCGTGTGATAATGAACCAGAATTATAGTTAATTGTACTATTTTCTCTGTACTATGTGGGTTCTCATATGATTAATAGGGCAAATTTGGAACGTGTTTTGTAGGTTTGGCTGGTTTGTCAACTGCAAAGTATTTGGCAGATGCAGGTCATAAACCTATCTTACTCGAAGCAAGAGACGTTTTAGGTGGAAAGGTTCTTCTTCTACTCTCAACTTTGTATGAATTTGACACAAGATTGCTCTTTGTTTAAAAACGTTAGTACTTTAGAGAAATTAGTTCTTGAAACAAAATGTTGGATTGACACCTCGTCATTTTCTAAAGATTGCAGCATGGAAAGATAAAGATGGAGACTGGTATGAAACAGGCCTACATATATTTTGTAAGTTGAGTTCCTTTGAGAAAAAATATTTTTTTATTATGGCTAAATCAACTGGTCATCATACTATTTATGCTAACATTTGGCTGGTGAGATTGGGAGATTCTTTAATCAATATGGGAAGGAGATTCTATGAGTGTGTTGCCTGAATTAATCTCCTTCTAATCTTTTGCTAATTCTGTCGAGTCCAATATTCTATGTAAAATCTATAGAAGAGAAGCTTTCATAGAACTATTGAAGGTCGAGGAACTTAGACTGCCAGGATTATATGGTAGCAAGGATAAAAATTTGTGAAGAAGTACTTGAAATAGAGTCTCTACTGAAGTATTTGCTTACACGAATTTTACTATTTGAAAATATAAGTTCTTAGCTTATTAGTGACATAGCTAAAAAGGAATAGCGGTAACTATTGTTAGGTGGACATGTAGAAAACTTAGATCCAATCAAAATGTTTCCGTATTTTGAAAACGGTTGATAAGGATTACTTATAAAATGATGCTATTTGAAAGTTCTGTTGAACTCTTGATGATTACACAGTTCAGCATGTAATGCATGCTCAATCCTTTTAGTTATCACCTACTATAAAATCCATTGCCTAGGGATCAGATTTCATATCTGGTCAATTATTCCATTAACATTGCTGTGTTTTGTTTTTTCGTAGTCTCCTGTATGCTCTTGATTTATTTCTTCTAGACTTCTTTCATTATATAACCAGTTTGGCTTTCTACGTCGCCTATCTGTGAATCTGCATTATCTTCGTCTTGCGTAATGAAACTGGTTCCCTTAAATTTCCTTTTAGGAATTTCTTTAAATTTCATTCCTTGAAGCAATTCCTTTTTGGTTGTGTTGGTTAGTTGGGGCTTATCCAAATATTCAGAACTTGTTTGGGGAGCTTGGAATCGATGATCGCTTGCAGTGGAAGGAACACTCTATGATATTTGCAATGCCAAACAAGCCAGGAGAGTTCAGCCGGTTTGATTTCCCTGAAGTTCTGCCAGCACCCTTAAATGGTGAGATATCATCTTGAAGAATGAAATTATATTGATTCTGTAGCACTGCAATTCATTTGGCTCATAGCAACATAAAGAATCGATGAAAGTGGCTGCTTGTTTTATGAAAACATAATAAAATAATTCTTTATTAATTTAAAGTACTGCAATACCATGTTTACCAATTATTTGACACACACACGCATAATATGTCCAATACATGTGTATAGCTTGCTACTTAGACGTGATACCATTCTGTGGCATCGTAATCCTATAGATCGCCAAGGGTTTGGCTCACAAAAATGTGAGAGTTAACCTTATACCCTAAGCCTTAAAAGGCTATCCCATACGCTAAAGTAAAGATACAAAGTTTCGCTTGCTGATTGATAAACCAGTCATGCAACCAATTAGATTGGCATCCTACGCAAATGTGTTCCTGTCAAAGAAGCTTTGTTTCTTTGATTTTCCTGAGCTTGTAGTGATTTTTGCTGGCAGGAATATGGGCCATATTAAAGAACAATGAGATGCTGACATGGCCAGAAAAAGTGAAGTTTGCTATCGGACTTGTGCCTGCAATTCTTGGTGGACAAGCTTATGTTGAAGCTCAGGACGGCTTGACTGTAAAGGAGTGGATGAGAAAACAGGTACTTTTGTATCATGCATTTTGGTTTTAATGAAAAGGTTCTTTAATATATATGGGGTCTTGTTTTTTGCCTATGTTTTGCTGAGTGACTCATACTCGGGTGTCTTGTGTGCATGAGCACATCTTGTAAGGATTTGAAAAATTATAAACGTAATATGAGATGGTTGATCCTAGACCCAAACCTGCTTCTTGGTGATTCAAATTCACAAAATTGGAACTGGGCCAAGGTGGGTTAATCTCAATGCCGATTGACTTAGATCAAGTACCTATTTGAAAGTTCAGAATCAATCATATGGCAATATGAATGATTTGATTAATGTTGTAATCTTGAAGTTTCCTTCATTTTCAGTATTAGTGTTTAGGCTAGATTGAGGAGTCTCTGTTGTACTGTGATAAAGTTTCAGTTTCTTCTCATTTATTCATGTAGGATGTCAATAATAATGATTTTTTAGATAATGATACTATGAAAAGCACTCCCCTTTCGATTATTAGCTCATCCCGCGCTAGTTATCATGCCATGCACAGGAACAAATAGAAGAATCACCAGGTTATGTGGATTAGGTAGTATGACATGTACTAAAACCTACATGACCCTGATTTGCATAGGCATCTAGGCTTTTTATCTGATTCACATTGCAGCTTTAATGCAACTTATACAGCATCAGTAAAACATGACTACCCTGGGAGGCACAATGCCAGAAAACTAGTTAACAATCCAGTCTTGAATAATAGAAGACAGGGTGTAGTTGCTGAGTTCAGTAGAGATGGAAGCCCATAATGATGATAAGAGACCAACTATATCCCTTAGCTCCTTGACCCTTGCTTCTTTGTAGTCTTGAGATCCATTTATACCTGTCCAACCATAATACCCCCCACACCACTTGTGTTGTAGTGGTGCGGCCCTGTGAAGTTATGGATTTAGAGAGAAGTAGGAGCTGCGGCAAACTTCTAGAGATCTTGGAACTCTATGATAATTGTGCAGTTTTTCTCCTTGAAGAGAAAGAAGGATAAGCATGAAAAATAATTTCCCAGAAAGATAAGTTGGAGATTGTAAACCAACTACATGAGATGAATGGAAAGTTCCTTGTGGAAATGTTTACTTTAATGAGAACTGGACCATGTGGTTGATACTATTGGATGATCAAATGATCTTCTATTTAATTGAATTTTTGTAGAGATGATCTCTGAAGGGCTATTAGAAAATGATAGTTCCAATGATGCCAAGTGTATATGAATAGAAGAGATAGTTTGGACAAGAATTTAGAAATGGCTCTGGACATCCTTATATTTAGGAATAACTAATACAACTGTTGATGTATTTTTACTTGTCTCAGACAATAACCAGTGATATCTTCTATCTCTCAGGGGATACCTGATCGAGTAACTACTGAGGTGTTTATTGCCATGTCAAAGGCCCTTAACTTTATTAATCCTGACGAGCTCTCCATGCAATGTATATTGATTGCTTTGAATCGATTTCTTCAGGTATGTTGAATGCTTTCACCTTGATTATTCTTAAAATCTTCTTTTTTTCTATTTATCTATCTATCTATATTAATTAAGCCAGGAGTTTTGGAATGGTTAAATTTTTGAAATACCTATAATGCCCTTGATTGATTAAAAGTACAAATTTTAGAATTTAAGAAAGTATGGGTAAAATAGAAAATTCATAAATTGAAATATAAAAAAAACAAATAAATTTATCTTTTACCAACTGCATTTGGCAGTTTTGGTTTGACTTGGGCTCCTTTTCCTATGGAAGAGAAAAAGGTGGAGATGGGAATAGAGATACGAGGATATTGCAATATTATTTACAAAAATAAATTAACAAAATAAATTTATAATTTTTCTTATTTTTCTAATACGTAAATTTGTGGAAGTATGAAAGAAAATTGGCAAGCACGCCAAGAGGCTAGTAAGAAATAAAAAGAAAGTAAAAAGAAAATAGATGGAACAAATCTTTATATCATGGTTTGGCTTCATGTGTATCATTAATGGATCTCAGAACCAAGTAGATTTTAGTTTCCTTGTGTGTTACATGGACGTAAGTCAGAACTGAGAAGCAGCATATCTAGAGTAGCATTCCTTGTGAAAGATCTTCAGTTCTTATTTGTGATGAGCTCCATATCTGTAGAGGGGTACATATGATCAGTAATTCATAGACAGCTTTCCGTCACAACCTATCGCTTACTGATCAGTAGTTTTTCTAAACGCAAGGAGAAACACGGTTCCAAGATGGCTTTCCTTGATGGAAGTCCTCCCGAGAGACTCTGTTCACCAATAGTTGATCATTTCCAGTCACTCGGTGGTGAAGTCCGACTTAATTCCCGATTACAGAAGATTGAGTTAAATAATGATGGAACTGTGAAGAGTTTTGTCCTAAATAATAACAGTGTGATTGAAGCGGATGCTTATGTATGTGCAGCTCCAGGTGTGGTACAAACTTTCCTGTAAAATATTATAGTTAATGTGTATGTATATCTCAATGTCCCTAAGGTGGCTATTTCATTTTCTTCCAAACAGTTGACATCTTCAAGCTTCTAGTGCCTGAAAACTGGAAAGAGATTCCATATTTCAAGAAATTGGACAAACTAGTAGGAGTTCCAGTCATCAATGTACATATATGGTCAGTTTCAATCTTACATATATTTTCTTTATCACTTGACACATTGATTCCTTATATCTTTGCTTGACTAGAACTAGATGGTCTGTATTGACAACTTCTAATATATGGAATTACATTCTGTGAAATTTACTGGTCTAGAAATTTTATTTGTGAAAACCAAATATCTTATTAGTTTATGAGGTTGATTGCAACTTAGTTATAGCACAAGTTTATTTTATTCTGTTTTTTTTTTTCAAGAGATGGTGATTGGCCATTGCATCTTTCTTTTAGGGTCCTAAACCCTTGACCCACATATGTGGCAAGATGTTACTAATATAATTAAACCTACAGCTGATTTGCTTATTTAGCTCAGTTTGTCTTTGGTTTCTGTGTTGTTTTTTGTTTTCTTGTGTTTGTGTGTGTCTTTTTCCTTCTAAACTAAAATATGTATTAGCTGATTGCAGTAATTGGTTAGAGATGTATATATTAAACGAATGTAATGAGTTTTCTTCAATTGCAGGTTTGACAGAAAATTGAAGAACACGTATGATCACCTACTTTTTAGCAGGTCTGTCTCATAACTTATGTTTACTTTGGCATGTTAGATTGTGCTTGCTTGCTTGCAGTATGTATGTCATTAGGTGTTCCGGTTCACCGTGTAGAATCTTAACCTTCTCTCTAGCCTTGTATGAAGTATGAACTTTCTTATCCAACCATGGATCATATGCACAAGAAAGTGTTAGTAGTAGCTAAGGTTCCTTACTAAAATAAAAGCCAACTATTGATGCTAAGACATGCCTCCCAGGCAAAAACATTCGAAGTAGAGTATGATGGTAAGTTGGTCCTTCTGCCATAACGTACCTGGCCGCCTCACGTCCTGTGGAAAGCAAATGCATAATCAGGAAATGAAACTTGAGTATTGATGTCCCTTCAATCCAAAATGGAGTATGTTGTTAGTAACAACCTTTGGACTGATAATATAAGATTTTCATTATAGGGTTACAAGAAAATACACATGCCATTTGGTCTATGAGTTATTTATATGCTTCTGTTTGCTTTTTCGGCTGGTTTATTTGACATACTTTTCTTTTCTTCTGCTAATATTGATTCTGAATCTGACACATGGTTTTCTTAATGCAGGAGCCCTCTTCTAAGTGTATATGCTGATATGTCAGTAACATGTAAGGTAATATCTGTTATTTATTTGTTGTGAATAAGCTCAGTAGACTTTATTATTTTCCCCTCATGGCTGGCTGCCATTATATAAAGTTATCCGGAAAAGTGGGTACATCGTGCATGCTACCCTTTTGTAATTTTCTGTATCCTGAATTATTGTTTGTGAATCATTAGAAACATGTGGTTTTTATTTGACTGATTCTATTTGACTACATAAGGCTTCATTGTTCCCTGAGAAATATCATAAGACTTTTTGTCCTTTTTGAAGCATAAGAGTGTCTCTTACTTCTACATCTGAATAAACGACATTTGTCACTATCAAAAGAGAAAGATGATGAATCCATTTGTTATTCATTTACTTAATGAGAAATTCTAGTCTTGTTGGACACTACGATTGAAGCTCATGAGCCTGACTAATTGATTTATTCATAAAATAGTATGCTTTTTGCCATGAATCTTGGATGAAGTAGAGGCATTGGGATGGATTAGAGGTAGTATTAGGTTTAAGTCTTCATGTCAACAACCAGAGAACAAAAGGCAAGGGTTTATCAAAAGTTACAAATACTGTCACACACTCTCACCTGCATGCCAATTTAGTTCTTGATTTGAACGTAGTCCCTAACACGTAATAACTTTCCCTCACTGAAATTTTATATTTAATTTTTTCTATTTTTGTTTACTTTTGGGCCGAGGCATAATGCATCATAATATTATTGCAGGAGTATTACAATCCAAACCAGTCTATGCTGGAGTTGGTTTTTGCACCAGCTGAAGAATGGATTTCCCGCAGTGATTCAGAAATTATTGATGCCACAATGGAAGAACTTGCAAAGCTGTTTCCCGATGAGATAGCTGCTGATCAAAGCAAAGCAAAGATCTTAAAGTACCATGTTGTTAAAACACCAAGGTTTCATTTCATACCTCGGACTCGATCTTTTTAGTGGTTGGGGTTCTTTGTCTTGGATGAACCTGTGTAAAATATCAACAAACTGTTTGTCTTATCCTTTTCTTCCTTTTTTTTTTTTTTCGCCAAAAGTATTGACATACTGTTTAATTGCCATGTCTTAGATTGATCAAACATGTACATGGCTAGCTAGACCTTCCGATTGCCAGAAAACTGATTTGGTGTCATTGGGGCTATTTTAAGAGTTCACTTACGAACAGCCCAACTTTTGAAACTAAAAAAAAAAAAAAAGACAATAAAAGAATCAGAAAGTATGCCCTGGTTTTGGGAGGGAACAACCATCAGAGTTCAGACTGTTGGTTCAATGTGCCTGTGGTTGTCTTTCTTATGCATGATAGTATAATAACTGCTTTATCAATGATTTGTGTCTCAGGTCTGTGTACAAAACTATACCAGATTGTGAACCTTGCCGTCCTTTGCAAAGATCTCCATTGGAGGGTTTCTATTTAACTGGAGACTATACAAAACAAAAATATTTAGCTTCTATGGAAGGTGCTGTTCTATCAGGGAAACTTTGTGCACAGGCAATTGTACAGGTAATTTCCAAAAGGATTCTTAATTTATATAGCATGATTACCCTGTGATCTATTTCCGTTTCAGTTTTACTTCACAAGATTAGCATTGCTAGTCTTAGACATGCAACACTGACCATTGCATTTCTTGTTGAAATACACCACCATTGAGCTTCTACATGGTTTAAAATATGCAGGACTACGAATTGCTCGTTGCTCGGGGCCAGAAAAGGTTGGCTGAGGCAGCTGCTCGATGACACCTAAAACTATAATTAGAGGCAACTTTGCTCCATTGTGGGCAGTTATTGAAAGATTGGGTTAGTGGTTTGGTTGTAAATGATTGGGTTTTCCAACAATTAGCCACCCATCACCCCCTGGAGAAAATGTATGCAAAGACGAGTTGTCCAGCACTCTTGGTAGTGCTGTATTAACATTGGTGTGAATTATTGTATGCAATATGATCCTATTGTGTGCATGTATATCTACATACAAATCCGGCCATGGTGTAGCCCTTTCTTCTTTGTTCCAAATACGAATGAATTACAATGTCATCAACTTGTGGATAGCTAGATTTATACACAATTGTAGTACCAAGAATTGCAATTTGGTGATTTAGGTTGGTTGTTAAACCTCACAATACTAAAGGCAGGAATCGGTAGAATTATAAAAGTTATTTCAGGTCTATGTACCACACCAAACAAACATGTAAAAATTAACCATTCCTTCCTTGGTTTTAGGTGAGTTGATGCAAATAGAATGCTAGTTGTAGAATAAACGCCACCTGCCCTGCCATGAAACTCACACGCTCCTAATATAGAACCCCCACATCTTGTTTTGTCTTATTTGGAACAAAATTAAAGTGAGAGAGCCCAAGACGTGGTCGTATCGGGGGAGGAAGGAAATGCCACAGAGTAGGTTATGCGGATGGTTGTTCATAGGATCGGGGTCGGTTTTGTTTGTGGGGTTTCTCTACGCTACCGTTGTATCCAAGCTTCTTCCACCTTCCGATAACCGCATCATCTCCGCCATCCAAAACGATCGGTAATCCCTCTTCTTTGATTCATATTTCTTTGCTCCCAGATTAGCGATTTAGTGTCTCAACCTATCAAGTTGTTCTGGAAAAGCGCAGCTTTTTTGTATTGAATGTAGGGAACTAGCTTGTAACATATGAAATGCTAACTCAGTTTGCTTACAACAGGTACTATTGCTTCTTGGTGCCACTGACTCTCCCGGTCCTTGTCGTTGCTGTTTACTTTCACTGGCTCAGCATGAAGATGTTCAAACATGCCTGATTTTTATCCATCAGGTAACTTGGCATTTTCATATTACTTGAGGCTGTCTTATACATCCCGGCCTGGCTTAAACCTATATGTTCCTTAATTAACATATATTAACACCAATCAAACGTCTGGAAACCCTGCAATCATTCTTGACCATTTTAGCAAAGTATGATTACATTTCGTAAATGTGCTGCTATAATATTATCACCCCTCAATTTTGTACTTATTTTTTTTTTTAAAGGAAGAAAGTGCGCTATCAAAATTTCTCATTGTTCTAAATGGTCAGTTCAGAATAGCAAATCAATGGAAACCACAGTATTTAGGTTTAAAACTAACATCATCCTTGATACATCTTCTGTGGAAGGTGAACAACATATATGAAGTGTAGGGCACAAGTTGGATGTATCTTTATTGGTTATTATCCTCTGTTTGGAACAGTGATATTCGTTAGATCTGGTCTCACCTATTATTCAGAAATTAAAGTTGAAATGATAATTTTGTGCTTAATTGCTTAAGCGAGATTATCTACATTGCCGAACACCACCTTAGTTTGTCAAACTGTTGTCTATATCTATATGAAGCCAACCATACCTGAGATTCAGAGCATGAGTCCTCTAAACTTATTTTCATTCTGTGTTAACCCTCTTTCAGTTCTCATACGGACACAATGAAGCAGTTTAAAACAAGCAAGTCTTCTCAAATTCTGCCATAGGAAGGGAAGGAGAAAGATTGCTACTGAAGAGATGAAGAATAAGATACAACAAGAAGTCTGAGATAGTTTGGAGCCAAGAAAAATAAAAAGGGGCTGAAAATCTCTGAAATGCTATGAAATAATATATTGCTACACCTGCTGTGTTTGTGTTGCAGTAATGATATTGCCAATTGATATCCATTCGTGGTTGACAGATACACGACTGTACATTTTTCAATTTTATGTACTTGGTTACTTGTTGTATATCTATGCAATCAGCTTGAGTCCAGCTAAACGTTGTCAATTTTATTTGATAAGTTTTGGTGGTAAGACATCTATTCCTGTTGGCGTGTCTCTGTGGAGTTGCTGCTGAAAGCCATGAGGAACTGTAGATTAATGGGAGATCAGTAGTGGTTCAAGATTACAGTGACAGGCTATGACGCAGAGGCTATATTCGATTCTCTTTTAGAGCTCTATCATGACCACCTTAGAATGCTTCACATAAGGTTAGTTGTGGTACATGTTACTATAATACCTGTAACTATAGTCAAAAGATAAATGTGAAATACGACTAGGAACAGTTGCTTGGTGATATCAGTTCTTAGTCAAAAAAAAATAACCTCCAAAATAATACCATCAAAACAAATCCACTTTCCTCTAGAAAACACATAATCGGTCTTTTTAGGCAACACATTGAGATAGATGCTTCAACTCCCAAAATTGTCCGAGCAACCCAAAATCCCGTAAATCTGAATGAGAGACTGTTTGAGACAAATGTTGGGGTTCAGGTTCAGAGATTCGAACCCATGGAAGTTCTCTTTGTTTAAATGTTGGGGTTCATTGTTGATTCTCTGGTAAAAAAACAGAAGGAAAAGGGTGGATATAGAAAAAGTTATATCCTTTCAACATGTTCTCAACCGCATTACCTCAATCAAAACTTCTGTTCAAATTGCTACACAGCCTATACTCCATGAAGTCGAGGAGGAAGGTGTACATCTGAGGTTTGGACTACCCAAAATGAATGTGGAAGTTAGAGAAAAAATTGAAGTTTTGTACTTAAAAATGCAGTAACAGCTAGTGGCTACATCGATCCGTAGTATATCCGGCAGGTTTAAGGTGAAGTTTATTATCTTTATGAGCATCGAGGACTAAACCCCTACGGCCTGGTTTGGTCGAGGAGCAGCTGAAGGAAAAGAATACGATGGCTTGCATTACAAGACCTACTTTAGAAGCAGAGAAGTAGAGTGGTGTATGGCTCAAATGTGGAACTAGTTATGGGCAGAGTATCATAGGTTTCGACGGTGCCGTTTGGGCGCATGTATTTGAGTAAAACAGTGGACGAGTTGGGATCACTAATATTGCCTGTTTTGGTTGGGAAAAGATTTTCTTAGCTTCATTAGGAGTCCTTATGAATCTAGGGGAAGATCAGTTAACTACTCCACAGCTCTTATATATAGAGGCTCTCAACGTTGCTACTCTTCACAAAAAGTATTCTCAACACAATTTGCTTTAGCTAGTAGAGACAAATCAAGGAAGGTTTCCAATATGTCACAACAAGGCAACAACTGCTGTTCGACGACGAAAGACAAAGAAGTAACAACCCCAAAGTCCAAGGGATTCGCAATATATGAAAAACGTACTTGTCCTCCGCCTCCACAAAAGAGCCAGCAACCTCAAAGATATAATGACTCTTCAGTCCGAGCTAATTTGACTCAAACCTTTGAGGTGGAGTATGTTAGGAAAACAATTTGAATTGAATTAGTTTTTGGTACTATGAAAACTTCTGATGTAACCTTTTTTAAAGCTATTGGAATTTCATCAGCAACAATGGTAGTAGTTTCTGATTTTTGTTGATGTTTTCTCATCATTCTACTGGTTGGGGAATAACCTACAATAAATTAACAAGGTAGGAGGATCGGAATACCATCCCCATCCTCATCTCTAACAATATGAATTTACAATGAATCTCTCCTGTTTATTGCTTAAGAATTACCGAGAATTCTTAACCAGGATGCCATGCTCTACTTAGTACGGACAGAGACATTTTAATGTAAAGAAGAAAATAAAACGTTTTAAAGAGTCTAAAACAAAGACAATAGTCCCGGTAAGAAGATGAAGCATATCATCACAAAGCATTCACATTGCCATCAAGTTTCAACACAGCAAAAAGGTGTGGAACTATAGTGATATTGTTCCACATAGTTCCACCCCTTAGTAACTAGTTAGTTCGCTAATACTTACAATCTCTGCTTTTTCCAAAACATATCATCTGCCCAGTAAAGAAGCATCATCACTAAAAGAGGAAGTTGCTATCTTCATCATCCTCATCTTCAGTTATTATCTCCTCATCCCCATCAAGTTCCTCATCCTCATCCTCATCCATCATGGCTTTACTCCTCTCCTCATTGTCCTTCAAACCAGTGCTCAAGACCACATTTTCTCCCCTGGATTGCTCCATATCCTTTCTCAATTTCTCCATGGTCTCCCTCCTACGTTCCTCCTCTAAACGATCCTTCTCTTTACGCCTCTGATCCAGATCAGCCCTACACAAAAGACAACAAGCATAAACTTTATAAAACTGGACTAGAATGACATTTATGATCCATAGCATAAACATCCGCATTAACTGGCATTCTAGTTTAGAAAGTGTGAAAATATTTTCAGGTTCAGGACATACTTATAGGTGGCCATGTATTCCTCGGCACTTGCTTCAATGGCCTTAAAGAAGGCATCCATTCCAGCACCAGTAATCGCAGACACTCCAACAGACCGCAAGTTTTTATAGAATTCATCCAGCACAAGGGAGAGGCTCTCAGTTAGAGTTGAAGTATATGAGTGGTCTTCACTAACTGCTGCTTGAAATGTCTCAAAATCCTCCATCCACTGCATGAACGGGTTTTCAATAAATGGCATCATAAAAGTCAAAACGTATACTGCATGATTAAGTTGGCATAAATGTATCATAAAAATGAATGGAAAAAAAAAAAGAAGATAATCAACAACAATACTAATATTTAAAAATCAAAGGACACGACAATGTAGGAAAAACAGCTGCTTCTGACAGTAATTTAGATTATCTTGACCAAATAGTTATAAATAAGGAATCCAATTGTCCACAATATTCACAGGAGACAGTTGGATCTTAAATTCACCACAAGTATTTTGGAAGCCCTACTGTTATCAGCTAAACAGGATAGACATGAAGGAATCCACACCAAGAAGTCCAATTATATCCAAAAAGCTTAAAAACCATATGCAACCACCTATAATAACGTGTCACTGCATGCATTCAAACAGAAATGTCTATAGCACAGATGTTAGCATACCTCCAAAGCAAATTCATGTTGAGCCACATCGGTTTTGTTGAATGCCAGCACAAGGGGCAGCCGTGTCTTGTATAGGATACTACAAGCATAAAGCATGTTGCTCATAAAAGTAACTGGGCTAGCTGAGCGAGGTGTATCGACTACATAAGTCACAACAGTAGGAAATGTTGAAGCAAATGCTTCGGTGATGATAGCACCAGATGCTGACCAAGTGAATATCTCAATTTGACCAGGAGTGTCCACAAGAACATAATCAAGCTGATCTGCTTGCTTCTCGATAACATTGATAACCTGAAATTTGACGAGTATGATGAGATCTTTTGGGAAGGACCGGAGAAGAGATGAATAAAACATAAAGCAGAGGCTAAATGAACATCACAATCACATGTCTTGGTGAAAAAAGAGCATAACTGAAATGGATAGAACCAATACCATGCAGTCAAGACAAAGATGACTATACATATGCAAACAAATTCGACCAGTAAAACAATTGAACAAACATCAAGTTGAACAAGGCAACACACAATTCAATAAAAAAGTTACTACCCGATGCTAATAACATTAAGTTACAAAATAGCCACATCCATAGAGGCGTAGGGCCAGAACAACATACACAACAGTATTGAAGGCAAATATTTCGCAGGCAAGCTCTCAATCCTTGGAGAAATTGTGATGTAGAAGCAAAGAAAGAATCTTAAGTTGGATGGCCTCATTCTCACAAGTCATAAGCAAGAAGATAATATATGCAGGATAATCTTTTGAGAGATTATACTTCCCGGTACGAGACAGATGAGAGGTGAACTTGGTCTAGCTATTATTCTATTTGAAGTTCTGTAATTTCTAGCTATTATTCTTGATTTCTTGTCATGGAAAACATACAGTTCTTCCGATATATTGCTGCGTTTGTGACAGTTTCTAATTTAATACCCAAGGTTGATCCTCCATAGCGCAGTCAGTGTACATGAAAGAAATCACATTTCTGTAACTTGGCCTTTATGAGTTTTTTGCATTTTTGAAAAAGAAAAAAAGTCGGTCGCTATCACCAACGATTGGAGACCATTTATTGGTTTGGAATATTTCATCTCAAAATCTACTCCTCTATGGAAGTATCTTATTTTGCGCCAAGCTTTTCCTATTCCACAATCGAAGTCTCAAAACTTACTCTTTGACGCCCTTGTGTTGGAAGCCAACCTCAGACATTCATGAAAGCAATCTAGGTTTGATGAAGCCACCACTACTTACCGTGTGTTGGAAATCAATGTCAAAAGTTAATGTTTTCTGTTTATAGGGGAAGTAAAATTGTTGAACTGAACAAGGAAGAGGGTCTTCCTCTGCTTCAATGGCCAAACAAGTATAACATCATATACAACAGTATTGAAGGAAAATATTTCGCAGGCAAGTTTTTACCTCATCAAACTTGGTCGCAAACAAGTTGAGCGAGGTCAAAATGCCACCATTAGGTCCAAGGTTGAACTGCTTCATAACTTCCTTGTACTTAACAGTATCCCGGATATCTATATTTGCACCGAATGGAAGAGTCAGCACAGCTGGGTCGAGGTTCATCACATAACCACGAATATTCCTCTGATGAGTATGCGCAACCAAGCGATGCATAAATGTTGTTTTACCACTCCCTACACGAAACACACAACACATTTCAATCTTCCAACCCCATTTAAACATAAACCTTCACAAAAACGGAACCACAAATGCATCCACAGACCCAATGAAACTTCATGAAATTACCTGCCATTCCGACAACAATGATAATAACTGGTTTCTTCTTGAAGCTGGAAGATGACTCCTCAATATTTAGCTTCTCCATTGAACCATTGAGGTCCTCAGTCTCTTTACCCTGCATTATTTTTTCCATAGCCAAATAAAGCACCCAACCTAATCACACACAACTTACTACAATAACAACCAACACTCTCAAAATAAAGGAATATAGCATTTAACCTAATTTTCAATTTTGGCCTAAACGATAATGATTTGGTAACTTTTAGGTCTTCTTTTAACAAAATGAAAAGCTTAACAAAGGAAACCCTAATACGTGCATGATTACAGCATGAGTGTGTGGTTTCAATAAGAGAAGAAGGGAGAGAGATAATGATTACTTTAACGACGGCAGAGTCGTCCTTCTCAGCATCCATTGGCACCGATGAAGCTCCGACTTGTTGTTGCTGTGGCGCGATGTTCATTTTCTGGAAATCGGAATCAATGTCCATCGCCGTGAAAGCTCGGCGGTCGGAATATATGGAGGTAGCGGCGGCGAAGAGAATAGAGAGAAAGCGGGAGGAGCGCTTTCAACTAAACAACCAAACGGGGAGAGAGAGAGAGAGAGGCCAATACATAACTCTTCGGTTTCCAGAGTTTCTCAGTACAAAGAGGGACAACAGATTACACCAACTTTTCGATCACAAAATTACATTTTCATTATTTAATATGTAGTTCTATACGAGTAGATCACTTATATAAATTTTCAGAAATTTTGGTAATCGTTAAGGCATTCAAAACTATGATTTATAATTATAAGCATGAACGGTTCATGTTTGACAGATTTGGTTTGTTTATTGATTTGATTTAATCTTATTTGACACCTTAACGATCAACAAATTGGCTGAAAATTTACAGAATTGATCAACAAACTGAATGGTGGAGATTCAAAAATATAATCGAAAAACTGGTGTAATGCCTCATCCCTCATATAAACTAAAAAAAGGACCCCTTAGTGGAGGGTCCTTCCAACGAGGGATCCCTCCCTATTTTTGTTCATTTCTAGGGATAGGTCATTTGAGGAACTTTTCGATCATAAAATCAAATCTCCACTATTCAATTCGTTGGGCTATATGAGTAGATCATTTCTACAAATTTTCAAATAATTTGGTGATTGTTAAGTCATCCTTAGAAATGAACAAAAATAAGGATCCCTCATTAGAAGGGTCATATATATATATATATGAAAATTAGATAAAAACTCAAAATACTAGACCACTTTTAAGATAAACTCATACATATTTTTCTTTCATTTTACACCCACTTCACATAAACAAACTTACTATATATAGCATATGTCTATAATTAATAGTTTTCTTCATTTTTTAGTTTCTCTGATTTGCACTTCAGGCAATATAAAGCTAAATTTGTTATTTTTCTTAATTTTAGCATCAATTTAAAACTCAAATACTGAGCTAAAATTTAACTGGATTTAACTTTATCATAATCAATTATATTTTTTAATATTTTACCTTGTTGTTACTAACACGAGTGTGTGTGTGTGTATATATATATATGTTATATATAGAAGTATGTCATTTGTAATAGAATGATTCTTTTCATTCTTCAGCTCACATTTGATATATTTCTACATAGTCGAAAAATGTCTAATTGTAAGGTACACGTTCTTGTTCTTTGATTAATTTTCTTCTTTTTAGGTATATTATTATATCATTTCTCATCCTGATCGAGAGAACATTTACATTTCTAATGTACCTATTAAGTAGGACATGATATGATTGTCACACCCAAATCCTTGAGTTATTTTACGGTTATTTATTTTGGTATTATTTTAGTCTTTTACCATATTAAGTAACCGTTTACTGTTAAGGACCTTAAAGTTGACTTTTTCTTCCGTTTGGAATTTGTAAAACTTTCTTCATGAAAGTTGTAGGTGACGTGATTACGAGTTCGTAAACATACTGTGTGTTAAAATCGGAGTTGGCATGAAAAAGTTATCAATTAAATAGTAAAATTTTTGAGTGGGTAAAAAGGAGAAAATTTGATGTGGGTTTATTATTGTTGGGTTCGAGCGTTGGGCCGGGGGGTGGCAGCCTAATTTCTTCTTTTTTATCTCTTCTCTTCTTCTCCAGAAACTCCTTCCCGAGCTCCTCCCGTCGGAAAGTTTTGCCGACAGCTGCCGTCGTCCAGCCAACAATTGGTCGCCGCTCCAGTCCGGTTCGGACCCCCGCCACCTCCTTTATCTCCCCGGCCTAGTGTCTGAGCCGGTAGTGCCACCGGAACGCCGACTATCCCTTCGCCAGAGCTCCGTCCTCCAGCCAACATAGGCCGAGATTTTTGGCTCAACTTGTAGCCCTCGTCAAGGTGAGTAATCCCTCAAAAGGAATCGGTCTAATTCGATCTCGTTAGGGTGGTTTGTATAATTGAAAGTTTTAGGGATTTATGGATGTTTTGGTTCGATTACCCTAGATAGGATTAGAATTGGATAAAGTGCTAGTTATGGAAGTTGTTGTGGATGATGAGAGGATTATGCTGTTAAAATTTGAGAAGCATTGGAGGTTGCCGGAAAACGGTTGTCGGCCGCTGCCGGCGGAGCAGGCGGCGGCGCCACCCCTTAGGGGCTGTTTTTCATGTTTTTAAGATGGTATTAAGGAGAGGAGTTTATTGAAGTATAATTTGGAATTTTTGGAGGAGTTTTGTTAATGTTGGAGATTTTTCCATGGTTAAGGATTTTGGCGGTGATTAGAATGGTTTCTCGGTAGTTTGGTTAGCCGGTTTTAAATTTCGTATATGGTTGATTTGTTGGTTATCGGTGATGGTGGTGAACTTTGAGTTTTAATGGATTAAAGATGGAGGAAATGGGCAAGGAAGAAGATTTATTTTAGACCCTTAATTTTATGAAATTATTTGTTGAAGATTTTTGTTAAATGGGAATTAATATTAATTATTGTTCAGGCCGTGAGGAGGATCAGATGGAAGGAGCCTCGGGTCGTCGGCAGACATAACCGAGCACAGTGAGTGGACATTTGATTTGAATGCCTTGCATGCAATAAAGTTTATTTAATTTTCAAAGGCATATTAGAAATTTTATAATTTCTTGGAGTAAAGAGTTCCAATTATTTTTGGGAACTCTCTTGAGTATTTTATTTGACATGTGGGACATGTCAAATGTTTTTAAATTAATTTTTAGGAAAGTGACGTTGCGGATATTTGCTATTTCTTTTATTTCATCATAAAGGGTTGATATATATAATCTTTATTGCTAGCTAACTATTATTAGCGGCTACTCACCATAAGTGAGTAGTACGCTTAGCGTGTGACGTTATTTTAGCTTGGGAGGCTCTAAGAGACTCATCGTTATGGTGAAACCTCTTCCCCATTTTTATCAAATAATGAGAACCAATGGGATTGGTTCATTATTTTTTTTTGTAAATATTCATGGAAAATCTTCCATGAAAAGCATGCAAAATATTTTTTTTGAATTGAAATTATGGGAGAGCATAAATTTTATTTCATTGCTCCATATTCTTGTTAATTATTTTTGTCAACTCACTCTAATGTTTTAAATGCTTCTCCCCTAGGCTTTTCGTTTTTAAATGCCCAGTCTGCAGAGTTCTGTTCGGCGAGGATAGGAGGCGCGTCATAGATCCCCACCTCATCCAGTTTTCCCATATATGTTACCAGTTTAACCTTTTGCATTGTCGTTTATCTCATTTCCTAGTAGGTGCTCTGATAATTAAGGGATGATTTAAGCATGTTAAGAGCTGTTGAAAAAAGATTCTTTGGTTTTTGTTGATTTGAGGGATTATATTTATGGATGTTGTTTGGGAATTATTGTGAGTTGGGTTTGGTGATTTTCTTTCAGGTATGGTTACCCATTTTCAAGGGAGGTTCTATCAAGAATTTTGGTAAAATTTTCCTTGAGGTGGGTCCCGTAGGGTTTATCTCGGATGTCGAGGGGAAATCTGGGGTAAGTCCTGACAATGATAATATACCTACAAAGAAGAAACTCAAAATTGGGTTTAGGGTATAGGGTTAAGGTATAAGGTTTAGGGTATAGGGTTTACGGCTTTGGGCTTACGGTAACACTATAAAAAATTTTCCTTTTACTTTAATAATCAAATATCTTATTTATATTATATTTTACCTGATGTATAGATCATAGAATGTATTTATTTCACCTAGATTTTTTTTATAAAAATAAAGAAAACTGCATAATTCTTGCAAATTGATTGAAAAATGTTAGTGTTAGAAGAAAAACTCATAATTAAGGTATTTAAGACAACATCAATTGAGCTTATTTATTATGTTTATATGTTATAGTTGAATAGTGGCAATTGTATAAAATTTGGAAAAAATATGACATAATATGTATCATAATTGATACATTTTAGATGTTTATCAGAAAGAAATATTAAGTGGGTTTTATTTAAAACCACTCTTCAAAATTGGGTGTATATGAAAATTCATATATATATATATATAGCCTAAACCTGGCTCTGATACCAAAATACGGAATCATAACACATAAATAATAGTTTACTTATTGAATAAAAGTTTACAACTTACTGATTGAAATCAATGCATGAATGAAGAGTAAGGCTCAGTACATGAACTAACTAGGAGGAGCTTTGACTAGAAAGAAAGGGAAGAGAGGAAAAATGAAAGCATGCCTCACTCTGAAGCTGAGGGCTTCTATAAATAGAAATTACAAAAATGATAAATAGTAAAAAGTGATTGTAGATGAATAGTAACTTGTCTGTCATGAGTGTGACTGTAGATAAATAGTAACTTGTCTGACACGAGTGATTGTTGATGAATAGTAGATTGACTATTGGTGAATAGTAGCTTGTCTGCCACAGATTCACTGTTAATACTTTCGGTGGAATTTTGTCTGGAATTGTCTTTGACTAGATTTTAGCATATGGGTCTTGACTGTCTTCATAATCAGCCCACCTGGTTGGTTGACTGGGAGAACTTTCATGACTATGTGATGATGATTCTAATGGAGTGTTCTCTTTCATCATCTGTGGATAAATTGCTTGGCCAATTGCTTGGCCAATTGCTTGGCCAATTCCTTTAACTCATCTGCTTTGGATGATGAGGATGAATTGGAGACTCTATATATTCTTAGAAGGGGATGGTAACTGAGAAGTCTGAGACTTTAACTGAGGGATCAGAGATGCCGGTTGAATAGAGACCAGAGCTCTTGAACTGGATGGAATAACTGAAAATTCTTCACTAAATTGGGATAAAACTCTTTCAGAGTTGAATTTATTCCACCATTTGACTAAGAGCTGTCGTAAGACCATGTGATTTTCAGATGCAATTTTATATTGTCATTTGAAGATCCAAGGGATTTTGTATGGCCATGAATTGGAGAGTGGGGGAAAACATTTTCTCGTATTCTGAAAAGGACATGACTGAAGTAAATTTAGTGACTACATTCTGGAGATTTGAGGGCAGAATGTCATAAGGGCACCCATGATTATTCCACCAATCACTGAACCACATGGGGAATTGGCGATTGAATTTTCGATCAAAATTAAGAAACCATGAATGAGAAAAATCTTATGTTTGGTACAGAAAGATTTTACTCCATGCTTCAATGTACTCATGATAAGTGAATGTAATGGATTCTAATTTGTGAGAAGTAGAGAGGGAATCACCCCATTGAGATAATGAAATGATACGAATTATGTAAAGAGAATGATATAATATTTTGGATTGATCTTTTAGGTCATGGATTGGTTTAATGGATAATGACTGAGATTTGAATAGAATATCTTTATAGAATGCTAAAGATTTACCGGGAGGGTAATGAGCATTTGGGCCAAAATAATTTTTTATTAAAGAGATGAGATTTTTGAGATGACTCATAGAGGGTTCAATATAGAACAGGAACTGTTTGACCCTGTCAAAGTAAGGGGATTATTTTTTATAATTAACTGGAGGGTTTGATGAGGAATCTGTTTTGTATGGGTCATATTGGTTTACTAAAGCTGACTGGTAATTGAGTTTATTCAGACTAAGAGTGCTACCAATAGTACTAAGATACTATACCGATTGACTACTGGAATGGGGGAATGACCTGCATAGGGAACTAAGCTAGGGTTTGACTCAAGTGATTCTGTCTTAACTGGGGGAGATGACTTAGATACTGATTTTTCAGGATTTCTCCATTTGGATGAGTTGGGCTTCATGTTTTGGTGCCCTGTAGAAATTCACGAGTTAAGAAATCTGGGATATGATTGTCACTTCCTTGAATGAATGCAATTTCAAAATCAAAAATACTTAAGATTGCTTGCCAACGGGCAAAGATTTGTTTGCTAGCAATGTTTTGAACATCTTTTTCCAAAACATATTTTGCACTTTTACAATCAACTTTGACCAAAATTTTTTGATTTAATAAATCATCTTGAAATTTACTGATACATAGTACAATCAATAAAATTTCTTTCTTAATAGTACTATAATTTGACTGAGCTGGGTTCCAGATTCTATAATGGTATCGAACAATTTATCCTGGATGGTTGGGAGAAATTTGTTGTTTGAGAATACCTCATAACCAATTTCAGAGGCATCGGTTTCTACGATTTTATAGGAATCAGAAAGAGAGATACCTAAGCATGGTAGAGTTTTAACATGACTCTTAATTTCTTTGACTAAAGATGTGTGAATTGATGTCCAGGGGGAAGAGTTTTTTTTCAGCCTATCAAATAGAGGTTTGCAGTGTTTCCTAATATTTTTGTAAAAATCAGCTTCATAATTTAAAGATCCTACGAATCTTTGTAATTGATTTTTATCTAAAATGATATTTGGAAGTTTATCAGCAAATTGTATTGCTCTATCGATGGGTCTAATTTAGAGTTGGTGAATGTTGAATCCAAGAAAGCGAATATTGGTTTGAAATAATTTGATTTTTGAGGCAGAAACAACTAAACCATTATTCTGTATTATGGAAAAGAATTGGTGTAAATGTTTCTAGTGCTGGTCAATTGATTGTGAAAAAATTAGAACATCATCAATGTAGACGATGGAAAAATGACTATGAGGGTTAAAAATATCGTTCATTATATTTTGGAATTCACTAGGAGCATTTTTAGGCCGAATGACATAATATTACATTCATAATGACCAAAATGTGTGACGAATGCAGTTTTATATTTGTCAGCTTCACTGATTTGGATTTGCCAAAATCCTGACTGCATATCAAATTTACTAAAGATAACAGATTTATTTAATCTATTAATGAGATCTCTTTTATTGGGAATAAGATATCTGATCCATTCCAGGACTGAATTAAGAGGTTTATAGTTAATGACTAACCGAGGAGTTCCTCTTTCGAGTTCAGCATTTTTCTAAACATAGAAAGGAGGGCAAGACCAAGGGGATTTACTATGACGAATAATGTCTTTGTTAACACTACCAGAAAAAGTACTTTAGCCGATGAAAAATTTTCGTCGGCCTGTTAAAAAAATTAGTCGGCTAAGACCTTAGCCGACGATCCTTCGTCGGCTATAGTGTCGTCGGGAAAAGGCCGTCTGTGATGACTTTAGCCTACGAAATTTTTTTTTCGTCGGCTGTAGTCCCACTTTAGCCGATGAAAAATATGTCGTCGGCTATAGTCCCAGACTTTAGCCGACGAAATATTCGTCGGCTAAAGTGCGTAATAAATAATAAAAAATAACTATAGCCGACAAAATATAAAATATTTCGTCGGCTAAACCTTGTAAAAAAATTTAAAAAATAATTATAGCCGACGAAATATAAAATATTTCGTCGGCTAAACCTTATAAAAAAAATTAAAAATAACTATAGCCGACGAAATATTAGGTTATTCGTCGGTTAAACCTTATAAAAAAAATTTAAAAATAACTATAGCCGACGAAATATTAGGTTATTCGTCGGCTAAACCTTATAAAAATATTAAAAAAATACTATAGCCGACGAATATAGTGTTTGAATATCGTCGGCTAAAGTTGCTGGGTTTTGAAAAAAAAAACTGCAGAAAATAACTTTGGAGGAAGGCCACCTACCTGGGTCAGGTATAGGCCTCCCCCATTTATCGATTACATCAATTCCAAAAGAATCGACATAAGCACCAGGAACCTTTCTCCTATACCACATGTAATCCACAACAGCATACTACATTGAAAAATCATATCACAAGTTATAACACACTCATACTAGGTTGAAACAAATGAAGCAAATCAAAAGCAAATTCAATTCTTGTGAATTCAATGAGCACCTCATATCCATGTGGAAGTAGCTGCTTAGCTATGACATCAGCACTTGCCAAGTACTCTTCCTCAGAAATAGTCCAACAAAAGGAGTCATACGAATTCCAACCTCTGGGTGGGGTGCTAGCATGTTCTTGTGATGATACACTAAGTGGTCTCGACTGCCAAACCCCTTTCATTTTTGCTCAATTTGCATTACCTTACTCTGCGGCTATATAAAGAACTTTAGCCGACGAATTCTTTATTTTCGTCAGCTAAACTCTTTGGTTGACCGCCAAAAAATTTTGGTTGAAAATTTTTCAACTTTAGCCGACGACTTTTCATATATTTTCGTCGGCTAAAACTTGAAAATTCATCGGCTAAACCTTTGAAATTCGTCGGCTAAAAGTATTTTTATACATTTGGCATGTTGTGATTGTGATGATCAAACTTGAGAAATAGAAATCCAACCGTCAGATCTGACCATCATGATAAAATTCATGTATGGGAAAAAATTCAACTTCATCCGAAAAGAATAAGGGCTCGATCCGGACGGTCAATCTCGTAAGTCAAACCCCTAAACGCACGAAAAAGGTTGTTCGACCGTCTAAATTACGTATTTTGGCCGGACCTCCAACTGAAAATAGTTTTAAACCGATGAGACGCAACAAGTCGTATAAAAATTTTACGCAAAATAACCACCGAATATAGGGCTACTCATAGGGGGAAAAATGAAAAATTGCATTGACCGCAACTATCGGCACCGAATATTTACCGGAATAGTGTGATTTTTCAACCATGGATGTATTTCAACATTCTTGTCATATCTTATTTCATGACTTTTTAGCGTTTGAAGGTTTTACGTATAGTTTGTTTTTGAAACGGAACATTTACATAACACTTGGTAAACAAGTTATACAACATTAGTGTGCATGTTGTGATTGTGATGATCAAACTTGAGAAACAGAATTCCGACCGTATCTGACCATCATGATAAAATACATGTATGGGAAAAAATTCAACTTGATCCGAAAAGAATAAGGAATCGATCCGGACGGTCAATCTCGTAAGTCAAACCCCTAAACGCACGGAAAAAGTCGTTCGACCGTCTAAATTATGTATTTTGGCCGGACCTCCAACTGAAAATAGTTTTAAACCGATGACACGCAACAAGTTGTATAAAAATTTTACGCAAAATAACCACCGAATATAGGGCTATAGTAGGTAATAGAAAAATTTTAGGGTTTAGCCGACGAATACCCTAACGTATTCGTCGGCTATAGTATGTAATTAAAAAATTAAAAATTAACTATAGCCGACGAAATATTAGGTTATTCGTTGGTAAAAACCATCTTAGCCGACCACTTTTCATATATTTTCGTCGGCTAAAGTCCTTTAAAAATTTTCCTCCAACTTTGGTTTACCGCCTAAAAAATTTTGAAATTTTTTGACCTTAGCCGACGACTTTTCATATATTTTCGTCGGCTAAAGTCTATAAATTCACAAAAACACTCATATCTCCCCCTATATTACTTAGTTTGGTCAAATCTTCCACACGAAAAACTAATAACGGTAAATAGGGTTGACCGCTACTATCGGCTCTGAGACTTTACCCGATTGACGTGATTTTTGAACCATAGCCGTATTTCACCATTCTGAAAACATCTTATTTCACGAGATTTTTAATAATTTTGCTTCTTATGTAGAGTTGGTTCACAAAGTTGTATAACCTACTAAACAAGTTATACAACATTAGTAGACACGTTGTGATTCTGATGACTAAAATTCACAAACCAAAATTCGATCGTCAGATATGATCATTATGACGAAATACGTCTATGGTAAAAAATTCAACTGGATCTGACAATGTTAAGGGCTCGATCGAAACGGTCAACCATAATCCATCGTCACTTATCACACGAAAACGCTCATATCTCCCTCTATATTACGTAGTTTGGTCAAACCTTCCACACAAAAAACTCTCACATAGATGAGACGCAACTGCCCATATAAAAATTTTGAGACATTTACCTTCCAACGATAGGGCTCCCCATAAACCCGAATAACAAAAAATAGTAGACACGTTGTGATTCCGATGACTAAAATTCACAAACCAAAATTCGACAGTCAGATATGATCATTATGATGAAATATGTCTATGATAAAAAATTCAACTGGATTCGACAAACTTAACGGCTCGATCGAAACGGTCAACTCTAATCGAAAATAAGAAAACTGCATTTTGAAGCCCTAAACGGACTCGGATGGCCAAAAAAGCCTATACGTCATGGCATAGCAATGAGTTTGACTCGTAGCGCCATTACGTTTCCGGAAAGGTATCACAATAGTCAATCAGACACCAATGCCAAATCTGTAGCATAGTGAATAATAAGGGTAAGTCAACTATCGGCACCGAAACTTTACCGGAATACTGTGATTTTTCAAATGTAGACGTATTTCACCATTCTGGTCATATCTTATTTTACGACGTTTTTGCGTTTGAAGGTTCTACGTATAGTTTTTTTTCTCAGATGAGTTGTTGTCTAGATCGATCTGCAAATATAAGGCACTTTAGCCGACGAAATTATATTTTTTCGTCGGCTAAACTTTTAAAAATTTCGTCGGCTAAAGTTTAGAAAGTTCGTCGGCTAAACTTTTAAAAAGTTCGTCGGCTAAACTTTTAAAAATTTTGTCGGCTAAAGTTCACAGACTATAGCTGACGAAAAAAAATTATTCAGCCGACGAAAATTTGTAATTAGCCGACGAAGGAAAAAAATTCGTCTGCCTGGTTTTTTTTTTCGTCGGCTAAAGCCTTTCTTCTGGTAGTGTAAGTAGATCATTAATCTCGTTTTTACAGAAATCCATAATTTCATGACTCATTTAGATTGGACGAGCTTTAGTAGGAATATTTTTCTCATTAAATTCATGGATGTAACAATATGTTTTTTCCTAGTATGGATTTCAGGGTTACAAAGAAAAGCAAATTTGACTGGTTCATTAAAAGGGTAGGTAATAATACCATCATATATATTCAGTTTTGAAGGGATAAATCAAAGTAATGAAAGGAAGTCCTAAAATTACTTTATCAGTTAAATTTTTGACTAAGACAAACAAAGTTTTGAAACAGACATTGTTATGGCATACATGAGCTTTGGGGATTTCATATTTAATATCTATTTTTGTTCCATTGGCTGAACGTAAAGACTCTTTTGTTTTTTCAAAATATTTTGAAGGTATTAAGTCTTCTTAGATGTAATTAAGATCGGCACCAAAATCAATAAGGGCTAGTATTGTTAATTGGAAATTTTTTATTTTGAGTTGGACAGTAGTGTACCATTTTTTTAGTTGGATTTGGCGTATGATACTAATAGTATTGTTTTCAAAAGTTTCAGCTTCATTATTTACTGGGCACTGATTTGGAAAAGGATTTTCAGGGAGATCCTGTAATTTATGAAATTGATTATTTATTTTAAGTAAATTTAATTCTTGTTTAATTTCTTTATTGTCATTCATAAGTTCTAAATGTGTTTGTTGTTGGGCATGGATTTGACACTTGATTGATTTTACTTCATTTTGCAAATCTTGGATTGTTATTTCCTTTTTACTTGTAGAAAATCTATCAAAAGTTGTAGTGAGGCTAATTTTTTGTGAGGGAAGATTAATTATATTTTCTTGGGTAATTAATTTTTTTAATTTTTTAACGTACTCAACTTTAGATTCAGGATTATCTATTTTACCTATTAAATCAATTAATAGTTCTTTTTGTTCTTCCTGCTTGGAAAGAACATTGATTGTTTTGCAATTACAAGCATCCTTACACTCAAAAGTAATATTTGGGGAAGAATGTTCATCGGATTCATGAGAAGAAGATTCCATCAATGTGATGTCATCTTTACTCATTTCGTCTTCTAAATCAGTATTTCGTAATTCTAAAATTTGTATGAGTTTTTCTTTTTCTTCTTGACTGATTTTTAATTGATTAATAGTACTTTAACTGGACAGTTATTTGCAAAGTGACCTGTCTTATTGCATTTAAAACATTTAATTTTACTTTTATCAGAAGATTTACTCTTTAGTTGACGATTTGGTTTTTTGGACCAATTTTTTTGAAATTTATTTTTGGAATAAAAGTTGTTTGGTTCTAAGTTGGTTTTATAAGGTTTAGATTTTTGTTTTGAATGATAAAGAATAAATTTATTGCTTGCCTTTTTTCTCCTTGAAGGAGGTAAGGGAGGTAAGCCATATTGTTCACAAAAATTTCCTAATTCATATTTAGCTGTTTTCTTATCTGATTTCATTTGAGCATTTAGTTTCATATCTATACACATTTTTAATCCTTCTTTTTGAATAACTGCAATTATATTTCCATAAGTTAAAGAATCATAGTCAATGTGACATGTTTCATTACTAAGGACTTGCCTGATTTTATGAGGAAATAATTTTGTACCGTTTGAAGTCACTTAAGATAGGACATCTAAGGTTACTGAGTTGATCATGAATTCTGGAAGTAATATGACTAGGGGTACCTATGAAATGTTGGATGATTGTGTAAAATAATGTGTTAACAACATCAGAAATCCTCATTCCTGTGCGTTCGTCAAAGATGGGAGTCTCATCTTCATCACGTTTAATGACATGTTTAATGGATGACCTAGAATCAGGAGTGAGATGTTTTTCCCACCAGGAATGAAGCATTCATGTAAATCCTGTGGAAAGTATGTCAATGATTTCGGGCTGGCTGAAATTATGATTAGTGACATAACTATTGGCTGTCATAGACATGTGATGTAATTTATTTAAGATTTCTTGTTTTGATAAATTATCAATGTTCCATTTATAAGTTTTATCGGAAGAAACTGAGAATTGATTGTTAAGATAATTACTAGGTTGTATATCTAAAGGGAGAGGACGTTATATCCAAGTTTTAAAAGGTTGTTTCTTGGGATGAACTATTTTATCTAGTTTTAAGGATTCTGTGTTTAAAGTTTGAAATATCTGGTTTAATTCTGTAATTTGACTAGTGTTACTAGAATCGCTATCAGATGATGAAGTGGTTTGTTGGGTGTGAATTACTGCAATTCTACTAGATCCAGGTGTTTCAGTTTTTAATTTTTCTAACATTCGTTCTATCTTTTGAATGGAAGAAGTAGGGTTGAGAGTAGGTTTATTTAATGCCTGAAATGCACTAAAAGAGTTTTTGGTTTAGATTGAGGTAGAATGTTGACTTTAGAGGATATATTATCAACCTTTGTTTCTATTTTATCTAACTAGGCTCCTATGGTGACTAGGCTCTGGTTTGTGTAATTATTTTGTTCAATAATTTTTTTAGTTTCTGGGTTAATTTTCTTAGTCTCTAGATATTTTAAAGCAATTTTAAAAGGTGAGGCTATGATTGAACTGTTAAGATGATCAATTACTATTGTTTCGACAAGAGGATGACTAGAAAACACCGACTAGTGGAGGTTTTCCATCTTACTTTGGTTAATGTTTGAATAATTTTTGGATTGTTTAGTTGATCTATGAAATCAAGAAAGAATATTTTAGATTTTGTTTCAAGCATAAATGCTTGCTAATCACTACATAATTGTTTTCGTTGAGTCATAAAACAAAACTTCATCCTATAGAGGTTTCTCCTAAGGATATTTTCTTTTGAATCAAGATGTTTATCTAATTTAGAATAATTGATTACAAAAGGTTGGGTAAGTGTACTTAATTGAGGATTTAGTGGGGGACTAACTAAAAAATCAGAAGCAGTGGGAGAAGTTTGATCTTCATCTATGACTGAAATATTTTGAGTTTCATTTTCAGTATAATTTGAGTAACTAACTTGGGAATTAGTTCTGATGTTTTTAATTTTGAGTTTTTGCAACTCTTCTTCTAATTCTTTAATCCTAATATTTTTAGTCTCTTTATCCAAATCATAATCTCATCTAGACATTGTTTCCGCTGTAGTAGAACCAGCAAATTAATGTCTAGCAGTTGCGAAAGAATGTCTGGAGGAATTTCTTATTTCTTGAATTCTTGAGTTTTGACTTATCCTGGAGTTTTGAAAATTAATTATTACTGTGTCATCATTAAACTGTTGAATACAGTCTAAATCAGCAAGACTATGTGTGTGTGTGTATATATATAAGGTGAAAATAAATCTAATGATAGGGAGAATTATTTTTAAGTAGAGTTTATTTTATTTTCAATCCTTAGATATAAATCTAACGGTGATTGATCATAAATCTCTTGGTTGATAATTGACCAAGTGAACACTACTGTTCTAAGATTGGGTAATTTGCTGAGCAAAATATGATGGGAAAACTGAAAACCAGCAACAAATAAACGGGAAAACAAACTCAAAGAGGCACTGGACAAAGGTTACAAGATTTGCGAGGACCAAGGTGCACCAACAAGCAAACATGTAAAGAGACTAGCATTAATATCTTAGTGCATGCATAACATTACAATGAATATATAATGAATGAGGTTTTAATTAACACGTACGTAAGTATTGAGCTGCCTGACAAAGCAAGAGAAGTTACTGTGCTTGTTGGGAGGAGATCTCTGGCAAACTCGGCCGGCTGCCACACCATGAACGCCGACCCGTCTTCATTCACCAGCATGTACATCTTCAACTAGAAAGGCGGCGGGCTCGACTTCTTCAATGATGCAGGAGCATATAAGACAATATTAAATTATAGATTCATAATATTTGATATTTTGTTATTATGATAGTTTTAGGGAAATATTTTATAATTATTAGGATTTACGTTTAATTAGCTTTTCTTTTTAGCTTGAGTCTGCTTATTCTCCAAGTATTATAAACCATATAAATATGGCTATGGTAATAGTTGTCAGACAGTTTATGTTTTATGAATTAAATCAGTTTATTTGTAACATAGATTTATCATTTTCTACGAGTTTGCTACTCCTTATTTCTAGTGTCTTTTAAGTGACTGTTAGAGACCTATTCTCGGATACATGATCTGCATCAGTTGGTATCAGAGCTCACTAATGGATTACGATTCTTAGCCTACGGAATATTTCCGTCGGTTAAGAAACATATTCCGTCTACTAAGAACTTAGTCGACGGAATCGTCGTCGACTAAGATCCGTCGGCTAACAGTCGTCTGCTAAGACAATAGCCGACGGAATTGATGATTCCGTCGGCTAGGTGGGACTTAGTCGACGGAATAGTTCCGTCTGCCAAGATTTTAGTCGACGGAACTTAATCGACGGAAATTACTTTTTCGTCGACTAAGTTTTTCTTAGCCGACGGAATATTTCGTCTCCTAAGATCTTAGTCGACGGAAGTAAAAATTTAAATTTTTTTTTTAGAATAATTGGCGCGGTTTTTTTTTCTCGTTTTTTTAGGTTTTTTTTTTCCTTCTCTTCCTCTTCTCCGGCGACCACGACGGTTATGTTTGCGTGTTCCCGAACAACTCCACTCCACCTCCGACGCTAAACTCGCCGGGAGGAGGAGGAGGTGCCGCCGAGAAGAGGAGGAGGAGGTGTCGCGCGCCGAGAAGAGGAGGAGGAGGAGTTGCCGCCGAGAAGAGGAGGAGAAGGAGGCGGCGCTGCTTGGAGGAGGAGGAGATGTCGCGGCGAAGGAGGAGGAGGAGGCGCCGAGAAGAGGAGGAGTAGGAGTTGCCGCCGAGAAGAGGAGGAGTGGGAGTTGCCGCCGAAAAGAGGAGGAGGAGGAGGCGGCACTGCTTGGAGGAGGAGGAGGTGTCGCGGCGAAGGAGGAGGAGGAGGCGCCGCTGTGGTGGGGGAGCAACCAGACGAGGGAGAGAGAGAGCAGCAGACGAGCTAGGGAGAGAGAGATGAAGAGGATGAGGGAGAGAGAGCTGAAAGTTATAGAATGGAACCGAAAAAAATTTCAAAATTTTTGGCGGGATCACTGCCGCTTAAAATTTTTGAACTTAGTCGACGGAATATATTTTTCCGTCGCCTAAGTTCAAAATATTTAAGCGGCAGTTATCCCGCCAAAAAAAATTTTTTTTAATTTTTTTTAAATTTGGTTCCGTCGACTAAGTAGATATTTCCGTCGGCTAAGATATAACCTAAGCGACGGAATAATTTTTCGTCGCCTAAGTTATCATAAATAATCATTTATATTTATATATAAATATTCCGTCGGCTAGGTAAAACCTTCCGTCGCCTAAGATTTTCTTAGCCGACGGAATATTTTTCCGTCGCCTAGGTAAAAACTTAGGCTACGGAAGGTTTTCCGTCGGCTAAGTAGATCTTAGGCGACGAAAATATTATTTTTCCGTCGGCTAAGTGATTTTTTCCACTAGTGGCTCTGGCGAGAGCTTAGTGGATTCCATGTCTCAAGTCAGACGAAGAGGCAGAGGTTTCATAATGGAGGGTCGTGACGTCAACAACGACATGACTGAAATCAAAAGGATGCTTCAACAACTTGCGATATGTATCGATCGTATTGAAGCTCGACGACGGGGTCGTAAGAGTACCGATGGGAAGAAAAATGTTACCACCTATCGTCAACGTATTGATCGCATCGAAACTTTCAACCAAGATGGTGACAGTTCCGTCAGGGAGATATGCGTTGGTCCATTTCATCGTTATGCTTCATTGTGTGAGTCGAGTGAAATGGGAGAACCTGTTAGTTTCGACTATGAAGGTTCAAATTCTATTTTTACTTTTTCAGTCAATAATAATTCAGAAAAAGAAAAAAAAGATGGTGTTGTGGATTTTAGTAAGCCACTGATTTATAGTGATTGTTTTTATGAGGCTTGTTGTGGCAATTGTGGTGTGGAAGAAGATGAAGACGCCAATAAGGGAGCAATCAAGACATTGAAGAAGGATATTGACAATAATTTTGTTGATTTTCTTAGAGTTAATGTCTTCATCATGGAGATTCCCAAAACCGTAATTAATTTTATTAATTAGATCAAGGATGGTGGAAATTTTGGGACAGACAAAAACAAAACAAAAAAAAAAGAAAAAAAATCTCTTGCATGCCGTCCCTCGATTTCTAGCTTACGCTCTTGCTTCTTGTCGACCATATATGTCTTCTTGGGATGGTTGCATACATGCCTTCCCAATTGTAGTTAAGGTAATGAATATTGAATTGAGAAATGGTCAAGACGTGAATGTGTGATCATGTTGCTCATCTCATTGAGTCATTGCCATGTTGATCAAGGGTACGTACGTTGATCAGTTGGAATTCCATTGTTGGCCGCTGGGCATTCCATCCATTCCTTGGCAAATGTATCTGCAATAGATAACAGGATAAACTAACCCTATATACTCGGTTGCTTGACCTAATGGGGAAAATGTGAGCCGTGGTGGCTAAGCTTTGGCATCGTAACCAGCTTAGGCCGTCCACGACTAAATGGATAAATGTTCATCGAAATGAATTACATTGAAGCTCGGATGACTCGTAACTAAATGGATTTCAGCTGAAGGGGCTGATGACGGTTGTGGAGATTAAGAGTCGCTACTATTGGTTGGTTCCGTCCTTCCTCGTAGTTCTAATGGTGTTGCTCATCACCCAATTATTGAAGCCTGTGGGAGTGGGTGTCTCGCATAATATGGTCAGTGGCATAGTTGATAGTACTCTACTTCATGGATACTCCCTAAAATTGTTTGTTTAGGGACATGCATTGGATGTAAAGTTGTAAACCCCAAGTGAGAAGTTTCATATTGACAAACAAATGTAGCTGCCAAAATGTATCAATCTCGAGCAGACGACCACCACATGGCCAATCAAGCGTTCCTTCTGAGCTTCTTGTAGGTAGTACGGTATATATGTGAGTGAACATCTGAGGAGAAAAGCTAAAAGTCTAAATTGCCGTAGATCCAATTAGTGTCGTGCACAGACAAGAACAAATGCCTGATTCATAAACAGAGCTACAGACTTGTGGAATACTTGAGTTCATTTCTTCCGGGGAAAAGCCATCTTTATGCTTACCTTAGAAACTGTAGCCTGAACACCACCATCAAACTATGATATGCTAAATAATTGTCACATCTCAAATTACCTAGTGCAATTTGGGAACCTATCGTGCTCAATAATTAAGACATGACAGAATACCGACTCATGATGGTTCCAACTACATTGGCGTATGCTCATTCTTGTTAGCATGCAAAGATTCATCCTGGCTAGTGTTTGAGAGGCTAATACATGTCAAGGAAAGCGGTAGTGGCAATGAGTCAACAGCTCAAAAAAAAAAGGCTTTGCTCAAAACACTATTCCCACTATTCCAGCACATAAGACTGAAAACAAAATGGAACATATGATGTAAAACCCAAGCAGAGTTTACATCGCATTTTACTTCACATTGACAAATATACACACAGGACTCATTCATCAGGTCCTAACTAATGTAAAGATCTAGAGCGTAATGGCCTATTTGCATATCAGAATCTCACCATCACAACCCACCCCCTTCCCCCCTTTTCTTGTGATCAATCTCTTGATTCCTAGTCTGCTGTCTCCCGTGTGTATTTGAGCACATGACAGCCTTGCGGCGTTTGCCAGATGGAGATAAAGGCCAGGTTGAATGGCCCCAGAAATCCACGGCTGATGGCTTAATCATAGGAGAGGAATGTTGTCTCTCCAAATTTATTGTTCAACTTGTAAGTTAAGCAACGGTTTCAGTAGGAATGTATCACCTCAGCAAAAAAAAACGAGGGAAACCTGTGGCTGGAGTGTTTCGCCTTTACTATTTTTGCAAAATCATACTGTTCACTTTCTCCTGCTGTAATAAACTCCGGCACCAGAATAGCTACTATGATATCGACGTGGTCCACCACCTCTGCCACTAGTTCCTTCCCAGGCGCTGCCACGACCGCCAAATCTATTGCCCCCACTATGCGCATAGTTCAAAGTTTGGTTCCCTAATCCATTAAGTTCCTCCTCTTCTCTATCATTATATTCCAAGACCAGCCTCTTGATGTCTTGTTTCTCTTCAAGCTCTGCTGCTTCTTTCTGTTTCGTGCTCTGTACAAGTGAGCTATCCCGAGGGATGGACATCTGCTTTGTCTGTTGCTTGTTACCGCGCTTCACAAGAACTTTGACTTGGACCTCCTTGCTTCCTCCAGACTCTTCATCCCCATCATCACCACTGTCCACTCCGACACGTCCATGATGATCCTTGATGGACCCCTCAAACAAGTTCATCGGTATCATCATATTCAAAGTAGGCCGACCTCGCAGCTCTTGCCTTCGTTGTTCCATGCTTTCCTGCATTCAAAAATTTATATGATGGGTAAAAAACAAAAGATGTGCTTAATTGTTACCCTTCAGCATCGAAAAATTATGAAAAATATTACTAGCATACCAACCATGGATAGTATGAATGTAAGAGTCAGAGATCATAATTCCATTCATTCAGAATGCTGATAAGCATCACATGATAAATGGAAGTATTGTGCAGATGAGGACCCAGCAAGAGCATACAAAAATAATCTAAATCTGACCTGCATTACAGCCTTGAGATCCAGCTCAAAATCTGCTTCTTCCTGAGGATCTACCTCTGCAACCTTCTGTCTCACATGGACTTCATCGTCCTCATCGGAAGCAGGTCCACCCCCATCATCATCATCGTCCTCACTCTCTGATCCATCATCATGATTCTCTTCATCCAATTCTTCTTCATGCCTGTCTGGATCAACAGTGCCACTTCCTGAATCACTGTCACTATCTCTATGGTCTTCATGGACCACACCATTTTCCACTGTACCATTCACAACACTCTGTCCATTCACTGTCGTTTTATTGGGGGTAGTTCTCCTCGAAGACTTTTCAGTGTCTGAGTGCTTCTCATTATTTGCCTTGTCGGTAGAGACAGTACGCTCATGTTCCTCAAGTTCTACTAGAGCCGCATTTACTTCTTCAAGGGATGAGTATCGAGTCATGTTGGGACGCAATTCCGCAAATAAGTCCTGCAAGTGCTCAACTAAATGAGCTTTTCTCCAATAAATAGGACAGTAACAACACAAATGAGAGTAATATGCTCAGGACACAATATCTCAAATAAAGCTACACAAAAGGAAAGGTCGCGGGGGGGGGGGGGGGGGGGGGCGTGGGATTCACTTTCGATTCCTAAATTATTCTTTACTTTTCATTAGCAATACAAACTAGTGGCAATTATTCTATGCTTGTATGCCTCGAGTGGTAGAGGGGGAGAATGATGGGGTTTGAAAAATTCGAGCAGCAGGACTGACCTGTAAGTCAAACTCAACATCTAGTGGTAGTACACCTTTGCTTAGTATATATCTCTGGAAGTGAATCAAGAAGCGATCAAGTTTCCTCTTAGAAGAGCCTCGGTCAAAGTAATGTCCACAAGTTTCAAGAAGAGTAATAACCATCCTCATGCGGAAACAATCTTCTGGTGGATCTAGTACATCTTGCTGGTAACAAGGAATAGAAAATATGACCATGTAAGAAGACTCATATATCTAAATGATAAAATCAAACTCCACCAAACAAAACAAATGATAAAGCCATCCGTATGTATGCAAATTAAAGTGACACGGATCCGTTTGATGAAGTATGCGCATTTCTGAAAAGAAAATCAGTGCAAGACACTTTGCCAGCATTATTGCACCTCGAAAACCAACTGCTTAAGTGTTTATGTCAATCAAAAGCCCACACTACTAGGCTTGCAAATTGATTGTAAGCATGTGAAAAATTCTGGTTCTACCTAAGTTTGAACTTTGTACCATCACAACCAGATGTGTATCAAAGAAAGAAGAGATGGATATGAAACACAAAAAGTTACATACTTGAGAATACTTAAGAGTAACAAGCAATGTAGGGTCCTTGTAGGAAATTCATTTTCAAGGCCCATCATTTCAGCTCTTTTATCCACTCACACTCTCCATCAATTAAACTACAAACCCATATATATAAGCACCAATTCAAAAACCCAATAATGAACAAGAGAATGCAGCGATCTCAATTACAAGCCCTCCAAGCAACATAGAGCTCAGATGGAGTCCAACATGGGCTTGGCCTCTCGAGCAGGTAGTGTAAAATATATTTGGTAAGAAAGCAGAGGGCTGGGTTTGTAATCAACAGTCGCAAATACAAATTTGCTATTCCAACAATTAAAAAAACACATTACACCATTGATGACTCAGAACATCATTTTCTCTATATATGAGTGCTTACCCCATTGACAAATAAATAACATTGGTTCATTCACTTGTTTGCCTTTTAATTAAGTTTCAACATGGGAACAATGTAAGATACAACTATGTTATAAATATGCATTGCATACACCTCCACTTTTAATATATAGTCATCAAAATTACACTTTAACATGGCAACAATGTGCGATAGCAGTCATAGCACTATGTTCTATATATGCATTGCATACACCTCCACTTTTAATATATAGTTATCAAAGCCAATGCTTGATAACTTTAAGAAAATAAAATAAACTGATAAACATGTCCAGCGACATATGTAGCTGGTGGTTGTATATCTCACGTTCTCGTATCGAATCAAAGTTTTCAGACAGTATGAAATGAAGATAAATAAATAAACAATGTTTTTCATGCCTAAAGAAAGCCTAATCCCATGATTTGCCAGCAGAGCCTAGGCAATAATTCACAAGTGCTATTCAAAGATATCAGAATGGAAATACACAGAACTTTACCTCTGTTGTGCCATGGCCAAATATGAGAATCAAGTATAGAGTCTCAAATATAACAGAAGAATCAACATGTTCATAGTTGTAGAGCTCTCCTAGGAATCGCATATGGGCAATTCGTCTTTGCTGCATTCCGTACTCATTTAACTCTAGGCCAAGTCTGATCTCCTCTAAAACCTGAAAGTAAAGATATAACTTTGAAAATCTCGCTCAAAAGCAGAAGTCTTCCATCTTGCCAAAAATGCACACCTAGCTCTGAGAGGATAATTATTGTTAACTTTTATAGCCTTGGTGTTGGGGAATAGGGTTTGCTATGAGCTTACCAGATTATATCTATATAATGTTACCCGCAACTCCACAAGCACTCGTCCTTTTAGGAGTAATTATTAATAACTGAATGTAATGTGGAACCCAAATCGTAAGAGTTGCCAAATTTACAGCATATGACTTGCTCCTAGATTGAATTCATTCCTTTTCGGAAGCTCACCACACTCCATCATAAAAAAATATAATAAATGTGGTATATTGTAGACACCAAAGGAAAATTATTAAAGACCATATCATTTTCACTGAACCCAATGGTATGTGAAAAGGGTATCCAACTCCCTAAACCTCCTCCCCCAACTTTGGGTCTCTGGCTTTAGTCAAATTTAACTAATGTACTTTACAATAATGGAAGTATACTTTACAATAGATAATAAAAATGCAACAAAAAATAAATTGGATGAAGAAATAACCTCGTCAACAACAGAGACAGCAAATTCATCATGATAGCGACTCAGGCCAGCAGTGAGAGAAGCAATCAAATGGATCTGACCATACTTCCCTTTGTGAACCTTCAAAAAGCATTTCAAAAGATATGGCTCACATTCACCCCATGGTAATTTACGCAGTTGCCTCAGCACATGCTCAAGGGTGGATTTATCCAGATCTGAGAATAGCAACTTTCTTATATACTGAAAATGGAAATAAATAAGTAAAAAAGAGTTAATTCAGACAATGAATAATATCAATGACAACAACAAAAAAATCAGAGAATTGACCATAAAAAAGATTTACACCTGATGCAATGGAGGACGGACTTTCGCAACTCGTGCAGATCTCTCAGGCGGTTTGCACAGGTAGTAAGCATTTTCAACAAGAGTGCTGTGCCGAGGATCCAAATTTTTTACATTCTTTAAGCGCATTAATATTTCCAACATGTTAGCCATCCTCACAGTAGTTTCAGGAGACCGATACAGAAAACGCCCACAGGCCTCAAGAAGATTGCAAGCAACATCAATATTATGATGAGAGAAATCATCTAGACAAGCCTGGCAAGAAGACGGGATCAATTAATGCAAACAGCTCACAAGCTAAATGCCTCAATGGAAGTGAAAGATATGATCTTAAATATCACGAAAGCAAAGATAGTAAGACAAAAATGCATAATTTACTAGAATTATGTGCATTACCTTCAAACAACTAAACACAAGGCCAGCTGGTGCAATTCTGAACTTGCAAAGCTCTCCAATAAATCTAATATTCCTAATCTTTGTTTCAATATTCATTTGATCCTGCACAGAATTACAATTCAATATCAAGATAATGAACATATCAAACTGAAATATGAGAATAAAAATAATAATAAAGAAATATTTTGGAAAAAAAAAAAAACTTGCATGAAAAACTTACCTTCTTATTAATTAAGAAATTGAACTCCTCCTCCAACATAGCCAGGAGCATGGATGATACATCCTTCATACAAGTTGACAGAGTGGCGACCATGCGTGAGTAATACGGCGGTAGCTCCAATGATGTCCTGGGGACATTAAACACTGCCCTCACAAGCTTTTTCCGATTTGCTTTAGAATTTAGATAACAAAACTCTACCTGAAGACATTCAAAACAATATCTTCATTACAAATCATAACAGACCATATGATGTGGAAAAAGAAAGAGAGAGAGAGAGAGAGAGAGTTGAATAGTAAAGCTCAGACAGAGATCTAATTACAGTCAATTGGTCGATGAGATCACGGCTCACACAACCTGGGAGCCTTTGTAGTAAAGTGTCCAAATTCGTGCCTTCGATACTTTTTAGTTTCTCCTTCTCATTTTCTCCCTTCCTGTCACCTTTCTCTTTGTCAGCATCTTTACTCTTGTCTTTTTCTTTTTCTTTTTCTTCCTTATCCTTTCCTTTCTCTCTGATTTTTCCTTCCTGTAAAGCACCAACTTCTGCAGAAGATTCTGCAGCCTCTTCTGTAGCCTGTTGATTCTGATCTGATTCAGCCGCAGGTTCCTTAAAGATGAATATATCAGATAATGTTCATCTGAGAGAGATTGGTACGGGTCTAAAACAAGACAGACAACACAAGAGTAACACGGCTCTTATTGTTGCAAAGAAATCATAGTTCACATCGTATATGCTATCCACAGACAAAATAACTGCTAACTGGCAATGTACCCCAAACAATAATACATAGATTATCAAAGAACAAGGTCATTATCATCAGCAGAGCCACACTTTTTCGTTCTTTTTTTCTTTTTCTTTTTATTTTCTCATGACAGAAGACATGATATTATGAAAAGTGAAAACAGAAGATAAACGAGAGAAATGACACCATAGCCTAAGACCAAATTGGTGACATACAGAATTCGTGAAAAGTGATAGTAGATTCACCAAGAACAAGATTTCCATCACAAATAATCATGTTGAAGTCTCTAGAATCAACAGCTGGGCAATGAAATAAATGGAAAGAGTCGACAAACCAATGTACTCACGAAAGGAGTATTTCCCACTATTTACACGTGCTAAACATTTATTAATTTATCATGTGGCAGCCATAACATGAAATTGTAGAGTATCCTTAAATTGTACAGCCAGTAAAGAATGCAAGATAAGTTCCTTACAGTTGGTTGCTCTTGGGTCTTTGCAGATTGCTCATTGACTTTTGACTCTGCTTCTCCAAGTAACACAGCTGGAACAAATGCTCTGAAAAGAACATAAAAACATCTTACTATAACTCAAGTAAATCACTAAAGTTTAAGGAACCGCCATCCAACTCACTGATGAACTAAAACAATTATAATCGTATCGTACTAAAGGGTGTTCTTCTTTCTCTTTTTTGATGAGTGTAAGACAAATAATATCCAACTGAGACAGACCTAAGATCTGGCAAACATTCATAGAAAGCCCTAGTATCTTCATCGTCCCATATGGCTTCAAGTGCAGAAGAATCCTTTCCAGCAGCTGGAGATGAAGCATCCTCTCCGCTAGTAACCCTAGTTGTGTGACTATCCTCTGGCATTACTGGAGGCTGCATATCAAGTGCTTCTGCTAAACTGTGGAAAAAAAGTAACTGAACCATAAGTATAACCAAGAAAAGTAAATAGCTAAAGTAATCAGTGACATATTTTAGGAGATGGAAGGCTTAGAAAATTTGATCAAAAGTAACAGGGACAATACCACAGATGATATTGTTTAATAGTATTTTGGGGCTATTGATTCCATGTTGAAGAAATCATGTTTAGGAGTTAAAACCCAGATCTTATTGGATTTGTTTCTTTTCTTTCTTCAGCTATTGTTTTCATAGGATGTAAACTCCAAATACTTTTCCGGGTTTTGATTACCATAGATTTAATTTATAATCCAATACATGAACAAAGGTGCATCCCCTTCCTTGTGAGCTCCTCCTGGTGCATTACATGAAATCTTAGTGTACAGTTATCAGTAACTGCTGACCATGCTGAGATCTACAACATATGCCTCAATCTACCAATTCAAAAAGAACTAAAAATTTCTGCATGTGAGAATCACAAGACTAGTATACTGAATTAGCCATCTAGTCCATCTAGTTTGTTTTAGTCGATATTTATGGTAGACAGCTATGCGGTTTTGGCTTATGACATCCCTATGAAACAATGACAATAGAGGTTATAGAGCAACTTGAACTCCTTCAGAGATTGATAATACTCATGACATAAGGTCAGTAGTGATAAACATATTTTAACTCGTTAAATTAACTTACATGGAGAAAGCACTAAATTGAAAGGATACTAGACATCACATGACTAAAGTTTTTAAAAATTAAAAGGTGTAAGGTAAAGTAGACAACTAGAATGTAACAAGAAAACTGAAATAATTAATAACTATCACTGACAAACCCAGTCACAGCGGAATAGTTACATATAATGAGAAAAAAATTGTAAAACCACTTACGTTGAGACATTGCGGTACAAATGGTCATAAGATTTCCGCAACTTTTCATATGAAGAAGCACTATCATCACTGAGCTCTCCTTTAGCGTTAATAATTCTTGCATTTTCATGCTCCATTTGGCGAAGTGACTAACAATTTCAGGAAAATTTTATTAATTGTGACAGCATTGCACTAACAAGATACACACTACAGAATTGTCAGATGCATAAAAACACCCCAAAAAATAATAATAAACACATGTATCATAATAAAAAGAGGCAAAATTCTTACATTATGCTCAGATTGAAGAAGTTCTGCTGCAGCTTCATAATAAGTTTGAAATGCCTTCTTAAAGAACTTCTTTTGATCCGGTGTGATATTAAGGCCCTTAAAAAACTGTGGCAATCAGAAGATACGATAGGATAGAAAAAGCAGCAGTTAATATTGGCACTGATTGAAAAATAAACATAAGCTTATGATCATATACAAGACTTCCATGAACATGTAGACACCAAAAATCAGAGGAAAATAAAAAATAAAAATAAAAATAAAAATAAAAATAAATCAGGACAAAAAAGGGTTATAAATTGATCATATCGTGAGCTAAATGACAGTGCGACACCATAACTAAATATTAACTAATAGCCAGAGCATACAAAACAATATTGAAATATGTGACATACTAAATAATGAAATATACCTCTTCATATATTTCTGGCCCAGAGCGTGGAAGACCAAGAAACATTCTTCCCTGCCGAGCAAAACTAGCAAGAAGAGTCAAATTTGTCTGAGTAGTTTCCCGGTCCTTTAAGTGATCTCCACTGGTAAGGTCTTTAATAACATTCACAAAAATACCACCGTCTTCTATAACTCCAACAAAGAAAAGTTCCAAAAGGAGTTTCAAAGTGCTACGCTTCTTCATGGCCCTCAGGCTCCTATCTGCATCTGGGTCATCCCCAGACTTTCCGGGAAAGAGCACCTTCAAAAGACCTTGAACAAGGGTTGGGGAGAAATCTTTGTATCTTTGATGAAGCAGAGAGCAGATCTGTGAAAATATACTAGTGTTAGAAAAGTGTAAAATGAAATCTATGTATAATGTTGATGCAGCAATTCCATTTATGCACCAGAAATAGAGAGGAAACTTTGCATAGCACTCCAACAAAAAATACCCATTTAACAAATAACACTACAAAAAATATTGTAACGCAAGACCCATACACTTAACCTTTTGCTAAGTTAAAAACATTACCATTCTTTCCAATCGAGGCGTGTCACGAGACATCCTAATATGAGAGAATTTTATTTCCAGAAATAATAAGGGATAAATACTAATACCAAGGTCTAAACAAAACAAGAAGCAGGAACATTGGAACCACGACCAATAACTGTGTTCAAATTGTTTGCATTGTGAGGCAACTTCAATTTAAGCCCCAAAAACCGGACATAAAAAAAGTGATGAGAAACGTAATTCTCCATTTCAGCATTATTAGCAACTAGAATTCGACTAGTACGTTAATTTTACAGCACATTGTCTCAGCGAGTTTCTGTTTACTCTTATTTACGATCAGAAAATCTAGAGCATTTTGGAACCCACAAAGACAGAATTACGTGTGGTTCAAGTGACTAATGTACAATGTGAACGTAATCATTTTGTTCTCAAGCAAATTCAAATGTATAAAAGTATTAAACAACAGTTTTGGAATCATTTCCTGATCGAAAGTCAGACAAATATGTTGTCAAGTATAAACAAAAATAAATTTCTCAAACACAAATACTAATAGAAGCATAGAAAAGGAAGAAAATCAGAGATAGTAAATGCATTTGAAAATCATACTTGAACTGCTGCTTGTATGTCGGACGATCTAAGTTTGGCATCACAAATCGCAGTAACAGCTTCACTAACAAATTTGCTAAGATTGACACTCCTCAAGTCGTCCATCAGCCCTTCTCGCTGCTCCTCATTTATCTGCTTTAGTTTTTTAATAACTGCTGTGTTGCGTTTAATACTGGAATCCAATGTCCTCAGAAATCCCGAGTCTGGAAGTCAGAAGAAACAATCGTAGTTTGTGTCACGTAAATTACTATCAATTGCTTAATAGATTAGAAGATCATTTAAACGGACACAGACATAGTCCCCCGAAAATTATGATTAACACAAGAATAGTGCAATATGATTTGCTGACTCACCAGGCCTCTCAGGGTTCAAATTGCTTTGACGAAGAGCCATCTTCGACTCGATTGATTTCTTCATTTCCTCAAGCCGAGCAACAGCTTCCTAAAAGCAAAAACAAAAAAAATTACGAAATTCAATTCTAAACAGACACGAGCTAAACCCTAAAAAGTGTGACAGAGTCAAATACACGTACCTCATCATCTTGCTTCCCATGAGGCTCAGATCCGGCGCCGCAACCTGATTCCTCCTCATTGTGATCCATCTCGCTATTCGTATTCACTGACATATACACACACCTTCACAACACAACACAAACAAACGCACTCTACTGTAAGTTAGAGTCAATCCAATCCCACACAAAACCATTCTACTCTCTCCACGCTTATAAAAATTGAAAGCAAATTGACATTCTCATATAAAGACCTAGACGCCTTACCCAACCAGAGCAAGAACATCAATACTGAATTGAATCGAAAGAGAGAGGTATAAGCATAACCGTACCTTGTCCCGGCCCAAGAAGCTTCTGGATCGAAGATGGTGTTTGGATCTGACTCTGTCTTGCTTTGTTTCTGATGTCTGTCTGGGTTTTTCAAGAAGAAGAACGAAAGAGGAGAACGAATACGTTTTTTCAATAGTGATCCGTCTGAGTGAAGGCACAGGGAAGAAGATAAGAAAGTGAAATTCCTACCCATTACTTTATGTATTTTACTGTCCTTAATTTCCCTTTTGTCGTTTTTTCCATACAAATACTTGATTGTTTTTTTTGGTGCTCCTAGATGTACCAACTACCAACTAAAATACTAAGTAGACTCGTCCAGACAAACTTTACTGAAAATATAATTTTATCTTCATCTGAAATAATATTTGTAGTTATTATTATTAAAATAATAATAAAAAACCTAAAATTTTAAAATTCTTTTATATAGTAATTTCTAATTGTACCCCGCAGTTTAAGTTTAACGTAAACACATTGTTGGTTCCAACAAAACCTTAAACGAAGTTTCTCGTTTCACTATATTGTTGTGCTTCAAGGGTTTAATATATGGATATTGATGAAGTTGGGAGTGCAATTATAGTTTCAGATGCTTCTAATAAGGTATGTTCATTTTGAATATGATTGAAAATACCCACATCAGTATGTATTCGTTCTGTTGTTCGTTTTGTAGTTCGTCCGACCGTTTAGGCAACAACAACCAAAACAATGCCTCGTATTCGGTAACAAAACAACGAATACGAGTAGAATTTTTGGACCTTCACAACCGAAATGGGTAAAGATTTCCTGTATGCGACTACCGGAAATAGCTGATATATTCGGCCGGCAACACCTGAACTTAGCTAAGGAATTCGACTGGAAACCACCGAATGTTCTTTTTACCCTATTATTTTTACCCAGCTTATTGATTTAATATGTTTGAACAGAATAATCATGCATTTACTAAAGGTAGCAATGGTGGGAGTGAATGTGTGTCAGAAACAACAAATCACTTCACAACTAAGGAGGTAAGTAGCTTGAAAACTAACCAACAATTAAGTTTCACATCGGATTGTGTGACAATATAAAAAGTGATTATTTGTTTGCATATGTATTTATGAGTCGGAATGAATTAATTAGTTGGACCCGTGCAAAAGGAAGAAAGTGCGGAATAGTTGTTGTAATCAAGAGGTCGGATTTTCCAGGGAATTGTAGATTACAAAGAGGACGAATAGTTTTTGGTTGTGAGAGAGGTGGTTGTTATCAAAAGAATAGCGTAGACTCAACATCTTTACAAAAGAAGAAGCATGATGCTAGTTTGAATCCTAAAAAGAAGAAGCGTCATAGGAGTGGTGGTACAAAAAGATGTGGTTGCCCGTTTTGTTTGAAGGGCAAAAATGTTGGTCATGGAGATGAGTGGACTCTTGAGGTGGTAAATGAGATTCATAACCATCATGCTGCGAAGTATCATGAAGGACATTCTTATTTGGGACGGTTAACCAAGGAAGAAAATAATTTGTTGGTTAATATGTCAAAGAACTTGGTCAGTCCAAAAGAAATACTATACACTTTGAAGCAAAATGACCCACTTAATTCAAGCACTATGAAGACAATCTACAATGTTCAACAATTTCATAGGGTGATTTAAAAAATTGGTAGGTCAGAGATGCAAATATCGCTAAACAATTTGCAGGAAAACAATTATGGCAGAAAACATTGTGTGTTGGACCCATCCTGATAGTGTAAGTCTGCTACGCTCATTTCCTTATGTATTGATTATGGATGCTACATACAAGACCAATAAGTTTCGATATCTATTGTTGGAGATTGTGGAGGTGACATCTACAGAATTAACATTTCATGCCGCATTTGTGTACATCCATGCTGAGAATGAAGAAAATTATGTATGGGCTTTATCTAGATTGAAGAGTGTGATGAATGAAGACTACCTTCCAAGTGTTATTGTTACTGACAGAGAGCTAGCACTCATGAATGTCATTCGTAGGGTCCTCTCAGCTGCCCAACATTTACTAGGGCTGACATTGGTAGGTATACCGACTCTATTTACCAATACCATGTACCAACCAAGTTATGACTGGTACGCAAAATCTTCTACCAAAACCAACCGTTGAAGTTGGTATACCAACTTTGTTGGTACGGTTGGTACGGTTGGTAATGGGCCTATACCAAGTATAAATTGTGGCCCAAAAAACTGAAAGGCCCAGCCCATTTGAATCCTTTTTTAGGTTTTCTCTATATCAATTATCTAACACATTCACATTTTCAAGCATCATATAATTTCAAATGCATAAACAAGCAAGATTACCAAAATTGACAATGCCAAAAGACCACAAATTGCTACAAACATCAAGACAATAATTTCCAATATTCTGATACCCAAAATTAACTGACATCCAATCATCCAAATTATGCCGATTTCGGCTCAAAATGCAATATACCTTTGTCAACAACTCAACATAATGGCCTTTACGGCTTAAAACCAAACACACTGAAAATTAAACCAAAGCTCATCAGTCATTTATCTACAAAATCCCCAAACAAAAATAGAAAACAATGTTAAAGATGCAGACTTTATTCCAATCCCATCAAACATTTCTGAATTTCTACAAATTGGGTTCAATTTTCTAAATGATGGAAACCTTGATGATTATGAGTAATCTGAATGAATCAAACAAATGATTAGGTACAATCCTAAAACAGGAACAAGAAATTTAAATCAGGAAAGAGCTTACTCTACGCTCGGCGATGGCGATCTGGATGTCCTAAAGCGAGGAGCAGCAAGCGAGCAGTGAGAGATTGGAGAAGATGGTGAAGGCTAGGAGCAATCGAGCTAACCTTCGCAGAGCTTCCATGACGAAAGAGAAGCTTGACCTCTGCAACGACTCAGAAGTGTGAGGTGTGAAGAACACAGAACACAGGACACAAAAGTGCAGAACACAGAACACAGAAGTGAAGAACAAATTAGGAAGTTGATACATACGGAGATTCGAGACTTGACGAACGGAGCCGAGTTGAGGTGCTGCCGAGTCGACGACAAAAGAGGCAAGGTGCTACGCAGTCAAGGTGCTGCCCAGTTCTCGAAGCTGAGTCGAGTCGACGGCGAGAGGAGGCGCTGCCGAGTTGAGTCGAAGTGGAGGCGCTGCCGAGTCGATGGTGAGAGAGGCGAGGTGCTACGAAGTCGAGGTGCTGCCCAGTTCTCGAAGCTGAGTCGAGTCGACGGCGAGTGGAGGCGCTGCCGAGTACAGTCGAAGTGGAGGCGCTGCTGAGTCGATGGCGAGAGAGACGAGGTGCTACAAAGTCGAGGTGCTGCCCATGCCAATTCTCGAAGCTGAGTCGAGTCGACGGCGAGTAGAGGCGTTGCCGAGTCGACTGCGAAGTGGAGGCACTGCCGAGTCGACGGCAAGAGAGGCGAGAGAGGCTGAAGTGAAGTGAATGAGGGAATGAATGAGTGATGAGTCTGTAAGGATTAGCCGATTAGGTCATGAGATCAATGATGGAGATTGAATCAACGGCTATTATTAGTATATTAATTATTTTTTATTATTTTTAATAAAACTCGGTTGGTACACGGTATACTGCATTTTGGAAAAAGTTGTACCACGTACCAACCGACTATAAGAACTTGGTACGGTACTACTGTACCGAAAACTCGGTTACCAACTACTTGGCATACCAATTTGCTTGGTACGGTTGGTACATGGTTGGTTGGTTTTGCCAGGGTCCAAATTGCCAGCCCTAACATTTACTATGTCGGTGGCACATTAATAAGGCAATGTTAAGAAAGTGCAGAAGGCTTTTTGATGACCAAGAGAATATATACATATGGGATGGGGATGACATGAGTCACAATACTTAGAGAATTAAGTCTTCCAACACAATCAAGCATATGAATCAAGGTATTCAATTAAATAATATAAGCATCTGCTACCTATCAAACTTATCAACCCTCTCACCATCAAATTGAATTAAGAGCAAAACAAAACAGTGCCTATGAACCAAATGAAAACATGAGTTAATCGGCCAATAAATGAACAAAATTTCAACCCCTAAACTAATAAATTACTAATATTAGATTCCCTTTCCAAGAGCCTCCCATAATCCTTGAAGTGGATTACTTGCAAATTGCAGACCAAGTGAAACAAAATGCTAGCTGTGAGAGATACCTCGTACATGAAAATTTAAGTGATCAAGAGAGATACCTCAAAGTCGGCGGATACGATAGCGATCGATGATCACAATGGTTGAGAGGGAGAAATTGCTGTGTTTGAGACTGGGCTTAACGAAATCAATGCGCTTATTCTTCCCCGTTCCTCACTCGGACTCCAGAAGGCGCTTGGCACAACGGGTTTTGCTGGGTGAGAAAAGGGTCGGTTAGCGGCGGTAGAATTTGGGGTCCAGCGGCAAAGCCTGAGGCGAGAGGAATTGTTTCTAGTGTTAGGGTTTCATTTGGCTCAGAAGAGTTTTGCTGGGTGAATTTATTCGTGAGTTTTGCTGGTTTAATAAAGAAAATGTATTATTAGAAGGTTGCTGGTCTACTTATAAATTTTTTAATTTCGCTGGGTGTATAAAGTTTGTTGTGTCTACTTAGTATTTTGCTGGATACATCTAATAACACATTTTTTTTTTTTGTAAATGTTACAATCCCCACTTTTCCACCTTTCCACAACATGGTATTCCGCTCTGTCCATACTGCCCAAAGTGACATAAACTAACATATTACAAGGATTACAATTCCCAAACTAACATATTACAAGGATTACAATTCCCACCTTTCCACAACATGGTATTCCGCTCTGTCCATACTGCCCAAAGTGACATAAAGAACACTTCATGGCTGAAATTAATATGCAGCAATAAATGTCATGATTAATATGAATAAGAATTTAAGTACCTCTTTCTACAAAGAATTAGGGTTGAGAAGTGCAAGTGATACTGACACTACTAGAAAATAGATCTTGGACGACGAAATGAAAAAAACAATCGTCGCCCAAGGAAACAAAATCGTCGCCTAAGGAAACAAAATCGTCGCCTAAAGTTGAACTTTAGGCGACGAAAATAAAATCTTCGCCTAAGGCTAAATTTCGTCGCCTAATATAGAAACTAGGGCGACGAAATAATATTTCGTCGCCTACGATATTTATATCGCCGCTTAAGTTTTTTAATCCTTAGGCGACGAAACTCAAATATATCGTCGCCTAAGTATTTTATTTTTTTATTTTTACTTGGCCGACGAATTACCCTAATTTCGTCGGCCAAGAGTAATACAAATAAATAAAATAAAATAAAACACATTTAAATTTCATTGTACAGGATTTTTTATTTTTACTCTTGGGCGACGAATTTAACAAATATCGTCGCCCAAGTATTATCTTGGCCGACGAATTACCCTATTTTCGTCGGCCAAGAGTAATCCGAATAATTAAAATAAAATAAAACACATTTAAATTTCATTGTACAGGATTTTTTATTTTACTCTTAGGCGACGAATTTAACAAATATCGTCGCCCAAGTAATATATTGTCCAACGAATTAGCCTAATTTCGTCGGCCAAGATAATCCGAATAATTAAAATAAATAAAGCACATTTAAATTGTAAGGTAATGTTTTTTATTTTTATAGTCCCGTCAGCGTCTCGTCGATTGGAAACTATTCTCAGTTGAAGGTCCGGCCAGATACGTGATTTGGAGGGTCGAATAGCCGTTTCCGTCTGTTTAGGGGTTTGACCGCGCCGATTGACCGGACGGATCGAGCCCTTATCGTTGTCCGATGGAGTTGAATTTTTTCCCACCCACGTAATTAGTTATCCTGGTCATATCTGACGGTAGGTTTTCAGTTCGTCTTCTCCGATCACCAAACTCACGATATATGTACTAATGTTGTATATCTTTTTTATGTGTTGTGTTTAAGTGTCGTTTTGAAGACAACGTATACGTAGAAGCCTCAAACACAAAAAAGTCATGAAATAAGATATGACTGTAATGGTGAAATACGTCAACCCGTGAAAAATGAAGATATTCTGGTAAAATTTCGGTGCCGGTTGTTCCGGGCAACGAATTGTTCTCTTATTTCTACCTAGTGGTAGCCCTGTCCCGGGTATTTATTTTTTACCAAATTTTTATATACCCGTTAGCGTCTCATCGATTGGAAACTATTCTCAGTTGAAGGTCCGGCCAGATTACTTGATTTGGAGGGTCGAATAGCCGTTTCTGTCCATTTAGGGGTTTGACCGCGCCGATTGACCGGACGGATCGAGCCCTTATCTTTATCAGATGGAGCTGATTTTTTTCCACCCACGTAATTTGTTATGCTGGTCATATCTGACAGTCGCTTTTCAGTTCCTCTTCTCCGATCACCAAAATCACGATATTCTGAATTTTATGATAGAACTCTTGGCCGACGATTTTCTTCATCTTGGGCGACGATATTTATAGTGAAGAACATCGTCGCCCAAGTAGAGTATCTTAGGCGACGACTTGAAAAATCGTCGCCCAAGATTATTTTGGCCGACGATTTTCTTGATCTTCGGCGACGAGATTTATAGTGAAGAACATCGTCGCCCAAGTAGAGTATCTTAGGCGACGACTTTAAGAAATCGTCGCTCAAGATTATCTTGGCCGACGATTTTCAAAAAACAGGGCGACGATTTTTCAAGAATCGTCGCCCAAGAACTCCAATATAAAAGGCAAAAATTCGGAACCCTAACCATTCGCGCTGCAAAAACACAAATCCAAGCCGCCCTCTCTCTCTCTCTCTCCGAAAATCCACCGAAGCCCTCTCTCCGACCCCGACCCCGCAACCAGACGCCGACCCCGACCCCGGCCCCGACCCACGGTTTAAGGTATAGCCCTAAAACCCTAAATTGGTTATGTTGATGAAAATTTTAATTGTTGTTGTTGTTGTTTGAAATTGTTGAAATTGTTTGAAATTGTTGAAATTGTTGAAATTGTTGAAATTGTTGAAATTGTTTGAAATTATTGTTTGAAATTGTGAAATTGTTTGAAATTATTTGAAATTGTTAGTGAAATTATTGTTGTGTTGTGAAATTGTTGGTGAAATTATTGTTGTTGTTGTTGTAATTTAGGAAATTAATGATAAATTAGGGTAAATTTGTGTAAATTATGGTAGGATTTTAGGGTAAATTATGGTAAATTGTGATGTAAATGATAATTGTAAAATATTAGGGTTTACGGTTTAGGGTTTAAGGTTTAGGATTTGTGGAAATAATTTGTAAATATATTATAAATGATTAAATAATTTTTGATTAAATAATTAAATAATATAAATTATAATTGTAAATATATTGTGGAAATTTTGTAAAAAATAATGGATTATTTTTTAGTAAGGATGTAAATATTCGTAAATTAATTTTTGTGATTTAATAATTGCGAATTAATGTAAATAATTTGTTATGTGAATTAAAAAAATAATAAATCCTATAATAACTATTAATTTTTATTTGTGTTATTATTGTTGATAATTTTTTTGAAATTTATGGTTATTTTTTGTTAAATTAATTATAAGACGGTAAAATATTTTTAATAAATTTATGGTTATTTTAAACAGGATGGGCATGAGGAGAACTTCTGGACAATGTTCGGGTGCGAGGAGCCAATATTCCTCGGACGGTACCTCAAACAACCCGTCGGAATCACCGTCGATCGGGTTTCCGTGGCAGCTGACGGCCCGACATGCGGCGCTTAGGGGTAGCGAGAGCGGCTCGCGTTCTGCTGGGCAGTCGGGTCCCGCAGTGACGGCCCCTCGTCATCCAGAGATACTTCCCCGGTCGCGATCTAACACCGGCCCCACACAGTCGTCCCCGACCGACGGTGATGGTGGGTCATCCGGGGTCCCTACGGTGCCGTCCGGCCTCTTCCTTCCTCCGACGATACCGGCGATACCTCGCGTCGATAAGGAGGGTCGACCGATTCGGGAGCAGCTCCCGCATGTGGCACCGCACGAGGCCTATATCTACCGGGAGTTTCCCACGCCTCTTCATCCCGTGAGGGTCTCCGAGCAGGCGGACGGAGACGAATCCGTCGGCTCAGCCTCATCCTCAGGTAATTTATTATTACTGTTTTGTTGATTTGATTTTAAATTTTTTTTTTTGTAAAAATGTATTATTAATATTAAATTTGATTCACAATGTCACAGTCGCCGGAATGAGAAGGCGGAACAGGAGAGGCACCGTCACCAACAAGGGACTCGATAGGGCGGTCGAGTCCGCTGGACGGATCGCCATCCCATTTTCCAACGGGAAACCGGTGGACGCCGTGTTGGGAAACCGGTACACGCGCGCCGCGGGAGACCCCATCCGCTCCAGACTCCCTATGTTGTGGGGAGTCTGGAGCCAGGTTCCTGATGGAGTGAAGGAGATGCTCCATCAGTCGATGTCGGTGAGTTTACTCGATCAATTACTATTTTTTTAACTAATAAATTATTTAATTATCGAAAAAAATACTAACAAGTGGTAATGCAGCAATGGTTTGTGGTTCCCGAGGAGGGACGTGACTGGGCGGACAAGGCCCATAGGGAGAGGTACCTCTATTTAATAATTTATTAAAATTTTTATTTTAATAATATATTTAATATTTTTTTTATATATGTAGGTTCAAGGAGTGGAAGCACGACCTCCGGTTACACTGGAAGCAGTACGGGAGCGACAGTTCGGGTACCCCGAAGGAGTTCGAGTATCGGGAGTACGAGTGGCGGTGGCTTCTTGTCACGCAGTTCAACGACCCTCACAAACAGGTAATTCGTAAACAAATTTGAATATTTAATTAGTGAATTAATTATAATTGTATGTTTTTAAATATTTACTAACGATAATTTTTTTTTGAAGCACCTCGCCCGGGTGAACGCTGAGAACCGGCAACAGAACACAACCAACCATCGTGCCGGTTCGAGGCCGTTTTCGGCCATCATGGACGACGTGCGGCGAGAACGGCCAGAGGAGAACCCCTATGTGGGGACCTTTCAGAGGGCATATCCTCATTCTGAGGAGGATCTTGTAAGTTCCTTATATTTTCTAATTTTTAATTTTAATTACATTTTATTAAATGTATATTAATATATTTTTTTAATATATCCAATTAGGCGAGGGTGAGGGAGGCGGAGCAAGAGGTCATGAGAGGCATGGTGAACGACACATGGCCGGGCACGGTAGAGGATGACATGTCAGAGGCCATGTCCAGGATCGACACTTCAGATCCTACCGTTGGGGCGCGGATTATGGCCACTGCCTTCGCGCAGCGTTCCAACACCTACTACTGCCGGGGTATGGGAGACGCTGGAAAGGGGATCCTGAAGACGACGCCAGGATTTCAGCGCAAGGGAGCCGCCGGAGCCTCAAGCAGCAACAGTCGGCTACATGATTAGTTCGAATGTCTACAGTCTGAGCTGGAAGCCCAAAGAGCGAGGGACATGGCGGTGGCTGCGCATATGGAGCGGGTGAATGAAGTCACCAATGCCAACCAGACGGCTATGAGACAGTGGATGACTGCCTGCATCGCTGCACATGCGGCCGGACTTGATATTCCGCCCATGCCTACGCCTATACCATTACCTCTGTGGCCCCAGCCTCCTCAGCCTGACCAGCCGCCGCCTCAGGACCCTCCGAACGAGAATGATGAGTTAGATTTCGAGATATTCCGTAGGCAGATGGACTGAATTTTTGTAATAAATTATTTATAAATTTATAAATTTGTGTTATTTTTAATTAAATTTTAGTACTAGAAAAATTTTAAAAAATGTCAAAAAAAAATTTCAGCAAAAATTAAAAAAACATTATTTATATATTTAAAAAAATTATTTAAGTATTTTAAAAAAAATTTAAATATATCTTAGGCGACGAAATTGCTAAATCGTCGGGCAAGGACTTACCATATAAGACGACGAAAAAAAAGTATCGTCGCCCAAGTTCTTGGCCGACGCACTTCTGGCGACGACGTCTTGGCCGACGAAAAAAATTTTGTCGCCCCAGGTTTTAACATCTTAAGCGACGAAACAATTTTTCGTCGGCCAATGTGTTAAATCTTGGGCGACGAATATTTTTGGGCGACGAGAAGTATATTTTAGGCGACGAAATTCGTATCGTCGCCTAAGAATTACTCTTAGGCGACGACGGTATGAATTGTCGTCGCCCAAGTTCTTGGCCGACGCACTTCTGGCGACGACGTCTTGGCCGACAACCTGTCGTCGCCCAAGTTCTTGGCCGACGAAATTTGTTAACAGGGCGACGATTTTTTTTCGTCGCCTAAAGTGAAATTTCTGGTAGTGTGAGTCTTTCTATCGCTTGAGCTATTCCCTTGCGCATGAAATGGTGGCTAAAAGAAGTGGATGGGGTGGTGGTGTGGGTTTTTCGAACAACGTGGTTATGTAGCATATGAGGCACTTGTCAAGACCTATCCCGAATTTCACCCTGAAACCCGAGGTAAGTCCTGCGGGGACCACCTCCAAGGAAAATTTACCGAAAAACTCGGCAAACCACCCTTGAAAATGGACAACCCTAACCCGGAAAAATTAGAAGAACACTCTTAACCAATAATATAAATTTTCCACTTAATTCAAATAACCGAAAAAAAATAATAAACAGTTATTTTCTAAAAGTATTCAGAGCTACTACAAGAAAGACAACGGAAGCGGCTAAGAATCTTAGTGGGATAAACAGATAACCTACTGACGAACAGTGGTGAAAAAATGAGTGACTATGCCTCGTCGCCTCCTTCTAGACCCCACCCGAACTCTGCAGACTGAACATTTAAAAACAAAAGAAAAGCCCAGGGGAAAATATTTAATCACATCAGAGTGAGTGGACAAAATAATATTGACAAGCAATAATATTTCCCCAAGAAAATTATCAAGGAAAACAAATAGTTCCGGCTAGTCTCCAAATCTTAAACAAATACAGCCTCACAGGCTAAAATTATATATATATATATATATATATATATATATATATATATCAGTATATATTAACACTCGTCTACTCCATGTATGCTATCTATGAATATGCTTTAAAATAGATAGTCACACCAGGCTACTACGCTAGCGTCTAACGCTCACGTCACCCCATAATGACATTTTTCTTCAGTATGGGGGAAATGACCGAGTGGTATATATACGTGCTTACTCCATGTACGAATTCTATGAATGAATGTAAAAACATAGAATAAACTCAAAAAGTAGAAAGTCGTATAGGGCTACGACGCTTGCGTCTAACGCTCACGTCACCCCATAATGGTATTTTACCTCATTATGGGGGGAAATCATGTATAGCTAGCTAGCGTTCACTCATATACATACTATTCTCAAAAATGTCAATAAAAGCGTATAAGCACCGAAATTCTAAATTCCTGTAAAAAATCTAACAAAGGAAATTATTCAACAATAAAACAATTCAAATACATTATTTAAAACGAAGGTCCACTCACAACTTAGGCCTAAGCCTGACGTCGGTCGGAGGTCTTCTCTACTCGAGCTTCCTCACGTCCTGTTCCAAAACATAAATAATTCCTCAAAATAAACACCGACGCTTAAATAAAATAGGCATAATTAACTATGAGCTTCTAGCGCTCAACCATACCTATCGCCCTAAATCTTAACTTCACCGCCAACCACAAAACTCTATAAATACCGACATCCTTAAAAATCACCTTCCAACGTCTTAATCACAAAATAATCCAATGGCCGAATTTTAACTTATTAATCCGCCAAATATACCAAACTTAAACAATTCCAAAACCTATCCAAAACTCATACAAAAATTCTAAAACTCATTCAAATAAACTCCTCATAATATTCTCTACCAAAAACATTTTCTCGGCGGCGGCCGGCGACCAACTCCGGCGACCTCCGATGCTCACCAAAATTTGGCAGCACTTTCCTCTCAACCTCCTCTACAACAATCCTAACTACCACAAACTCCAATTCTAAGCCTAACCACATCAATCGAACGCAAACACACAATAAAACCCTAGAATTTCAAATTCAGATTTCTCCTTACCTAGCTCAAGATGGAGGGAGCCCTTTGGAGGGATTGAAGCACAGGAGGAGGGCTTCCTTTTGAGCCAAGGCTTGCTGGCTATGGCGGCCGAAGGAAGGAGTTCCGGCGAAGAATAGCTTTCGGCAGTCGGATCTTCCGGCTGACTTTTCTCCCTCACGACGGCGCTACGGAGGCTGTCACCGGCCTAGAATTGCAGCTGGGTCGGAGACCGATCATTTGAGACCGGCGTGGCGGGCTGGGGCGGCCAGACGGTGGCGAACGGCGTCGGGAAAGTTTCCGGTCGAGAGGGAGAGGGAGAGCGGATCGGGAGGGAGGAGAGAGAAAGAAAAGAGGAGAAACGGGTTGGGCTCGGCCTAGCCGACCCAACACTACTTTTAACCCATTTTCTAATATTCAACACCCTCAAAATAATACCCCAATAAAAATTACTTTTTACTAGCTAAAATTTACTATTTTTACCGTCGTCAAATTTTTCTCTTACGAATAATTCTTCCAAAATATTAGTCCCTCAACACCACTCTGGAGACTAATTAAATTATACACTTAGTGACGAAACGGTAAAAACTCTTATTACCTCTATACTAGTAATTAAGGTAAAATTTAAGATTCGGGGCGTGACAGCACTGGTGGATCTAACAAAGCACATGGCCATAGAAGATATAGATGATCATAACATGGTCTAGGTTGCAAGATCCTAAATAGATTGTTGATCATAAATTCTGATCGGTATGTTTTTCACAAAGAAACCTTTTTTTAAGCAATTGAGAAATACTATACGTCGGCTTTGGGCATTGAAGGAGGAAGTAATCATCTTTCGATGGATGATTTGGACCAAATTTTGTTTCTTTTTTGTCTGAATGCCAACAAGGGAAGGACACTGATTGGGGGGAGCTCTTTGACCTTTGACCATGTCATTATATTGTTTTATGCGTCAAATGGAATGGTGACCCAAGTTTCATTACACTCAATTTACAGGCTTTTTCGATTCAAGTGCGGGGTGTTCAACTAGCTAACATGATGCCTAAATTCGCATCAGATGTAGGAAAACAATTAGAGGTGTATTATCCAGTTGGGAGTGGTTTTGAACAGGATGGAAGTGGGCGTTTTATTCGTCTCCGGGTTGGTTTGGAGATGTCCAAACCGTTGCATCAGTGGACTTCAATATCAGTTGGTTTAGGTCTACCTCTAAAAAAGTTTCAATTACAATATGAACACCTCCATCAATTATGCATTTACTATGAATGTCTAGATCATATCAGTTCTTGTTGTACACTACATAAAGAATGGTTAATCACGACAAAGAGATATGGAAGAGGGAAGACTCTTCCAAAGATGTTTACTTAATTGATCTGGGTGGACAATTACAAGGTCGAAGATTTGGTTTATTCACTAAGCCGAAATTAAGGACGGTCTTTGACTCTTTAAGTGATCTAGAGAAGAGAATGACCAGAACAGTTTGTTCAATTTGAGAAGACATGTGACAAGAATGCGACAAATATGGAAGCAAATGGGGAGGCAGAGGGAAACTTGGACATTTTGACGGTAAAACGCCGACGGAAGCTAAGTGTTGATGTGGACTCTCAATTTTGTTCGCAAGGGCATATACTGTGTTTGGCTCATTAATTGGTATTGTGGTTTAAAAACTCAGTTTTAAATAAGCAATTCCCAACCTGCTTTCTAAAATCATGGTTATTTAAACTAAAAAGTTCTAGATAAACACGTTTTAAGATTTTACTAAACATAAAATCTATCTAAAATGGTAATTATAAGTGATTTTAATTCAACTTGGCAAATGGACGGGTTGGGCGGTTAGTGGGCGAGTCATGGCGGGTTAGCGGGTTTAACTCGCTATAACCCGTTAACGTAACTGGTTATAGTGGGTTTAACCTGTTGGGTTTGCGAGTTATCTATTAGAACCCGCTAAGACCCGCTAATGCGTTTTTTCATTCTTTTTTTTTATTTTTAATATTTCTTCTTCTAATCAAAACCCAATGTTTTTTTTTTGCTAAAATCTGTTGGTTAACCTCTTAAAATACGATTGAATATTTTTGTTAATTTTTTTTTTTATTCCTTAATAGGCCTCGGTAGGTTAGATGAGTTTTAACATGCAATCCCTTTCCGCCCACTAACTGACGGGTTATTAACAGATTGACAGCTCACTAACATGTTATGTAATTGGACGGGTTTTTAACTGACAGTTGGCGGATAGTTAGCGGATAACGGGTAACAGGTAACAGGCTGAAATTATAAGATGAACTTTAATCCCTAAAACTTAATACCAAATTCGGCATAAATCAAAATTTCGGCTCAGCGATGACACATAGGCAACCAAATGCCTTGGGAAAACTTTTTATTTTATTTTTTGAAGGCACTAGGAAAACTCTTCTGCAGAGATAGAGATAGAGACTTATAAGAACCCAATCTGCAATCCACGCACAGCAAAACCCCCAAATTCGATTCTCTGGAGACTCTAGGGTTTAGCGAAATTCGAAAACCCCTCAAAATCCCGCAATGGCTCGTAACGAAGAGAAAGCGCAGTCGATGCTGAATCGCTTCATCACCCTCAAGAACGAAGAGAAGAAGAAGCCCCGCGAGCGCCGCCCTTTCCTCGCCTCCGAATGCCGCGACCTCGCCGAGGCCTCCAAGTGGCGCCAGCAGATCATGGGAGAGATCGGCCGCAAAGTCGCCGAGATCCAAAACGAAGGCCTCGGCGAGCACCGCCTCCGCGACCTCAACGACGAGATCAACAAGCTCATAAGGGAGAAGTCTCACTGGGAGCGCCGCATCGTCGAGCTCGGCGGCCCTAATAACGCCAAGCACGCCCCGAAGATGACCGATCTCGACGGCAACATCGTCGACGTTCCAAACCCTAGCGGCCGCGGCGCTGGTTATCGGTACTTTGGTGCGGCGAAGAAGCTTCCCGGTGTGAGGGAGCTTTTCGAGAAGCCGCCGGAGCTGAGGAAACGGCGGACGAGGTATGATATATACAAGAGGATTGATGCGAGCTATTATGGATATAGGGACGATGAGGATGGGGTTTTGGAGAAGCTGGAGGTTGTGGCGGAGGAGAAGATGAGGGCCGAGGCGGTGGCGGAGTGGTGGAGGTTGGAGGAGATTAGAAGAGAGGCCAAGAGAGCCGTGAAGAGTGGCGAAGTGGTGACGGTGGCGAAGGCTAAGGAGATTCTGGTGGAGGAGGAGGAGGAGGTGGTGGAGGAAGAGAGGCAGAGAGAGAGGGAGTTGTTGAAAGAGAAGAGTGAGAAAGAGATGGAGTTTGTGGCTCATGTGCCGCTGCCCGACGATAAGGAGATTGAGAAGATGGTGCTTGAGAAGAAGAAGAAGGACTTGCTGAGTAGGTATGTCAGTGAGGAACTGCTGCAGGGCCAGACTGAGGCTAAGCAGATGCTTAACATTAAGCGGTAGCTCCCTGAAAGACAGGGTATGACATTCTCTGGCTTATTTGACTAGCTTCTAAGCATTGATATATGTCCTTTAAGGAATGTTTAACATGGATGTTTGATATAGTTTGACTGGTTCGTTGGGTCTGTCATATGTGTTGAGAGTTTGTTGAACTTGGCAGTAGTGGTTCTTGAGGAATCAAACAGGTCATATTCTTTTCAGGTTTTCAGTATCTAATCTTTGTTTCAGATTCATCGTCACTCTGTCTTTGTTATTGGCTTTACGATCTGATAATTTGCTAATCATTTAATTTCTAACTAGGTTTTAATTTGCCGGGCAGTTTAAACTATACAAATAGCCATTGTTATTTCACAATAAGCAGAGATGATGTTAACTATTTAGATTATGGTTATGATTACAGCAAAGTAGGTCTTACTCTGTGAATGGATTCTAGATTAACAGATATGAAAAGTGTGTGCATGCGTGCTTTTTCTTTCTTTTCCCTTCTGGCCCGAACCCAACTCCTTATTTGGTCTGAAATGATTGATTTGGATCAGCAACCTGTCTTTCTTACATCCTGCTTGCAGGGATTACAGCAATCCCAGTATTAGCCCCTCTCCCCATCCTGACCGCTTAGTCAGGGCGACAGAGAAGTCCTATTCATATTTGGTATTCTAGTTTTGCAAAGCAATTTGTCTTCCATGCACTAAGCGGTCCATCCCATACTTCACCTGTTATCATAGGTCAGTCTGCAAGTTTGTTTGAAGTCTTGCTGCTCTCCCTGAATCGTTGATAATCTTACATATGTTGTCTTGTTGATGAGATCAGATGTAAATTTACTTCTAGGCTAGCTTATATACATTATGAACTTGTCTTAATTAGTAGTATAAAGAAATTCCTCCATGATTCACCACAAGTTGGTCGATTACTCGATTACGTGCAGTAACCTCCACATTCTTACTATCTGTAAATAAACTCTTCTATGTTTGTTAAATAAGACATGTTTTGCATGACTAAAAGTAGTTTGTGAACTGTGTGTTACTTTACCAAGTCATTGATAGCATCCCCTTAAATGGTAGATAAATTTGAATTATGACTTTACTATGTAAGAGTTGTTTTTATATTCTTGGTTTTGAGATATTGGGACACACCCACGGATATATGACCTTAGCAACTATGAATTCTGTATTCAGGAAACACAGCCTGTTTTTTTGATTCGCAATGTTGACATTTGTCTCCCAAAAAAATTGAGCATATTTTGTTTACATTCCCTGGGACCAAATGTGCAAGGGCTTGGTTTACATCTTTTCACCTACCTTGTTCCATTAGTTTTTCTGATCACTGGATTCATCCGTTGGTGTTGTCTCTATTAGCAATGGATAAAGATGCTCAGCCTTCCCCTGCACATATTGTCCTTGTGCTGTAGTATCATTGGAGTATAGTGTTTGTGTCTTTGATCGCATCTACCCGTGCCACGTCGTCCAAAGCCTTTGCAGCAGCTCAGGAGTTTCGTCTACTTAGTACCTGATCGAAATCACATGGCAATCCTTATGTCGCACCTTTCCTAGTCATTTGGTGGCCCATGTGTCTTCTCTATTGCACACATTGGTTTGTATGATTCTGTATTTTAGGATAATGTTTACTTGTAGCAATTTGAAGATGAAATGGAGATCCTTGGAAATTAACTATGTTAAGTTTGCAGTTCAGTCTGTTGCCTCTTTCTGAAATGAGCAGTAGATTTCATTTACGATTCTCTTTTTAAGAGGGTGGAAACATGCTGATTTGAAGTTTGTTGAAGGTATAGTTGTTTACAAGTGAAGGCTACCATAATTATCTATATAGAAGTTCATCAGACGTGGTGACCTATACCGGCGTGTCTGAAAAGTAACCTTAGAACAGTGAATTTCTCATTTTGCCTCTTCTATTTGTTTTCTGTCCGCATCCACCCTTTGACCCTTTTGTTGGTTGCGACCAATTTCGTTCTCTTAGTTTTGGTGGCTGATCAGAGGAGACAGAGAGACAGAGGAGGGGGAGAGAAGGGGGAGGGAGTAATAATGGTATAATCATGAGGGCTGTCAAATCCGATACCAAATCAAACCCTCCACACATCTCAACCCCACAAAACCTTCCTTTTCCACCTTAAAGCCACACAATCCTTCTCTGTTAACATGCAAGGAACCCCAAAACGAAGCGAAGTGAAAGGAAGAGAGGCGGTGTGTGGGCGTGATGCTGCCTTGTTAATGGAAAAACGTGGTGTTGTGTAGGAAAAAGTGGAAGCACAACCTTATCCTTACTCTTTTCATGTCTTGGGTCCTCAGAAATTGTGTTCGCTGGATTGGAGAAACAGCTTCAGTTGGTAGGTACCCCCATTTTGGTTCTATGTTGAACTGGTATGGTATTAGTGCTTGGTTCATCGATTTGATGGGGTTTTGGATAAAATGGATGATCTGAGAGCCAAATATGATATGATAGGTATGTTCTTTCACAGTTATGCAGTCTTGGGTTTTCTTAATGTTTAAGAGATTTTGTGAAAGATGTGATGGTCAAGATTTGTCGCAGTTGAGTGTGTTAGAAATTTTTTAGAAATTTAGATAAGAAGGAATAAGTTTCAGTGTCAATTTGTTGGTTTGGATAGAGAAAGATATTAATATATCTGAAGCTGGAGAAAAGTAAGCTGAGAGTGATGCTATTGGGAACTAGGGTAACATCTTCTAGTCATCTTTTACGGTTAGATATGATTGAACTTGGCCTACCGTATCTATTGATTTGAAATATATTGGTTCTCTAGCGTTGTTCAGTGATCTTTTATGGTAGTGTTAGATATGATTGAACTTGGTCTACTATATCTGTTGATTGGAAATATATAGGTTCTCTACTGTTCTTCATCTCTGACATTTTTATTTTTGCTGCTGTACCACTAACCGAGCCAAAATGATTCAGTTCTTGACTTCTTGCTGCCTTGCTAGCTAGCTTAGACATCTGACTTTTCTGTCAGTCAATCTGTTTTGAAGTCTGTCTTGCTAAATCATTTTGACGTTTATACTTGAAAAGTAGGTGTTGTATGCCTGAACTGGAGTAAGCCAATCTTTCTTAGCTTTGTGTATGGTGTAGAAGAAAATCTAGCTGTGATCTTGCAATTGAAATTTGATAGATCATTCACCGTTTAAAGATCAAGTAATATTTGTTTTTCGGTCGATTTAAACATTAAGTAATATTTGTTTTTAGGTCGACGTCCTATGACTTTGCTCAACCAGTTCTGAGCTAAAATGGTTATTTGTTCTGTTGAACACTTGGAGAATCCAATACTGCATGAGTATGCCGATTCTGTTTTCAAACATTTGAGGTTGGCAATGGTTTTGCTGTATTCTGCTACTTCTGAAATGACCGAGAACTTTGTCGTCTGAATGTACATCAAATTGTATGTGCTGCTATTTGTATGCTCAAGCATGATTAACTATAGCATATTTGCAACTATTTGTCTCTTCTCTTTCAGTTGGGAAGAAGCAAAAAAGTATAAACCAATTGCATCTGGAAACTGTATTCCGTTTGAAGTTTGGAAGAAACACGTTGGAGGTCATGTAGGCATAACCACCAACTGCCTGCTTCAAAATACTTTTCTCAATTCCGCAGAGGTGGTGAGGTGGTGTAGAATAGCAAAGACTAGAACTTTTCTTTGTACAAAACAAGTTGAAGATCTTCTCTAGTAATGGAGAACAAGACCTTTTCTGAAAACAAAATTGCAATGGTCATTGCGCACTTCTGTTGTTAACAGTTTTATGTCACGAGTGACTACTCGATCCCTCGATGGCAACACAATTACAAGCAACAGAGTTGATAATAGTGCATATGGAGAGCAAGAGTGCAAGACTACTGAGATCGATCACTTTGAAATATAAACTCAAATAACCAAAATCCAAAGCTTTATAACTACAATAATGTCTGACAACACTTCCAAAGATCTAAGCAAACAATCTCCTTGAAAGAAAAAAAAAATACAAACAATTCTAGATTTGATGTAAAAGAAAAGAAAAACAAACAATCTAAGAAATAGATGAAATTAATAAACGTAGTACTTGCACCGCAAAACCTCAATGAGATCGTTGAGAAGTTCTATCAATTGAAGAGATGAAGATTTATTAATGAAAAACGTATTCACTCATGCCTGCATAACAACTGATATTACGGCTTGAGCTTGATGCTTAGGCTTTTGGCGTTTATATAAGATGTTTTTCTTTGTCACAGTTGGATATGCATCCTAATAACAATTCGATTAGTCCTGGATTTGGATTAAACTGCGAAAGTGCGAAGAGTGGTTCTTGAATATATTACTGCTGCAATGATGCTTCTCTCTACTCAACCTGTATAACAGGAGCCCTAAGGATACTACCCAGCAAGTCCTATTATACAGCAAAACATGTATATATATGATTTCTGATTCCCACAACAACTAGAATAAACAAGATTGATGTTTCGTTTGGGAGAATGGGATACAGCACAGTGATCCTGCTACTATGAGAGATACAGCCATGTATTTTTCCACAACCTTGATTGCAACTCAGGATTGGCCTGGTCCCACTTTTCATATTTCTCTTCTCTTTTATGCCATGGTGACTGTTGATATCAGTAGGGATATCTGCCCTTCTGAGATCCATACTTCTATTTTCAACATTGGTGGTATGAAGGGTTGCTGTAATGAAACATTTTCGGTACATGGCATTTCTGATATTATCTTGTGTCAACTAAGGGGGAGTGTTTTCCTGATTAGACATGGAAAGATGTCCGTATTGTCTGAGAAGATGATCGAGTTCAAAGAACAAAAAAATTGAGCTGAGAGTGAAGAACATTTGTTTGATTGAAGAGAGGGTGAATGAATGGGATTGAATTGAAAGAAAGGCAGCTAGTCACTTGAAAAATAGATTTGAGTTAGAAGAACACGAGAAGCGCCTAGGTTCCACCATGTAAGGATTTGATATGAGAGAGAAGGAACTTGATCTAAAGCCCATAGAACATGAACTGAAGTGACATGAAGTTATGAACCTGCACCTGGTAATAACATCCTTCTACTGCTTCTAGTTCTTGCATTGTAGGTAGCATAAGTAACATTACCTTATTTTGTACTCTTAAAGCTGTTCATTGGATGCCACTTAGTTCTAGGCTTCTTTTTTTTCTTGGACAAGATTTACTAGATCTTGCTGTTGTAACTTGCAAGTGTTCCATATACTCCTGACTGTTTTCAGGCAGTCTTTTTGTCAAGTTTGAACATCTGATGTTTGAATTTTGATAGAAGTATATCTATAGCTCTGCCAGGCAACGAACGTTTAGCCTAATAGTTATCTCCACTCCCAATCCTCACAATTTAGCTATTGAACTAAAGCATGAGTGATATATTATGCTCTAATTATCTTTTTGTTATGCAGGCTCAATCGTATTCACTATACTAACCTACATTGTGCTTTTCTTTGCTTCTTAATTCTTATCTGGGGAACCAGAATCTTTACTGGCCCAAATAGCATCAGTTTCATCTTCTTCAAATCCTCAGTTAAGTGACTCATGTGACTGGGGTTGATTTGCTGGAGAACCAATTTTTTGCTAGTCTGCAAAGTTCGTTACACCCCGCAAAGCTTGTGTTGGATTGGATGAAAACTTATCTCTCACAATATTGGACAAAAGATGATGTTGGTTCTGATACTTTTGAACTTACTACTTCCATCAAAACTACATTTCACAGACAGCAAATGTGAGAGAGCTCAGCCAGAAAAATTCCTTGGAAATTTTAGACTTCTGCATTTCATTGCACATTTGGGCTGCTTTTTATTCTTAATATAGTTTAAACACATACATTCATAAGCTTCTTGGGATGATTTTTCAGCATAAAGAGGCTCTATAATTATGTCAGAAACCTGGTTTGCAGATTAAATTTCTGGTACGTTCTTGACATTGTCTTTCAACTGTCTGTTCTGATTGTATGTGTTTGTACTTATGAATGTGTTTTGAGTAGATGCCATTTTCATCTTAAGTTGTTACCTATGATTTTTTTTTCTTGAATAATTTTCCAACTTTGCAATTCTCATTTTGAAAATTCTGTAGAGCAGTTTCATGAATCCTTCCATATTGTTGTACATAAAGCAGGGATTATACAGACTATTGTTGATTGAGATGGAAAAAATGTAATTAAAAAGTGGGTGTAATTAAATGATTAATGAGAAAGTTCTCAACTAGTTCTTAACTTAGTGGTTCTCATTAGTACCCCTCTCTATATTTATACATTTATATATAAGTTATAACATTCCTCCCTTCGTACTCTCTGTGGATGGCCACGAGTTAATAGCTGATGCAGCATCTTGTGTTGAAGAAATCGTTAAACTTTTCTCATATTGCTGGTTGAAATATCTTAATTAGTATGTAAGAATGGTGGCCGATTGGCAGTAAATGTTGATTGTTTAGTTCCTCACAAAGCTGCAGCTCCACATACTTGAGATTGTCTGATGATTAATTCATTATCAGATAGATTTGTACCCATTTATATATAAATTGCTCACATCAGTAACATTGTAGTTCAACTGAGATGTTGTAGTCTATACTTTCTTAGTTATGTTCTGCCGTTTAAACAGAAGGCTAGGTGTTACGGTTACCTTAATTATCAAAACCAACTGGGAATTAATTATGCAATATTGTCTCTTACGAGTAATCAACAAATCAATAAATTCCATTGATTTGATATTGAAATTATAAGCATATATCTAAATGGTTGGTATCTAATGAAGTATGAAGAACAAGCTGATTTCAAATCTGTTGTGTTTGAATCTGTGCGACCTCGATCCAAGAAGAATGAAGCAGATAGAAAACCAGAGATGGGGATGAAAATTATTATACAAATCAGAAATTTACCCTAGCTATAAGAAAGGATCTCACAACTCTTACGTAATTGCATGCCCTCGTCTAAGATACCATCGAAGACAGAACATTGATATACGACAGTAGTAGAAGGATGGGGAGAATACTCATCCTTGACCTCAATGTCAAGCAGATACTTAAGTCCTTGTACCACTTGACTCTCACCCTTGAGAACCCTCTGGAACACAAACTTCTTGTTGTTGGATTCTTTGTTGATTTCAGAAACCACAAACTCCGCGATCCTTTTCGTTTCGGGTGTGTCGAGATTTTCGATGGGACCCCAGCCACCGTCGACGGGGCGTCGTCGGTCAGCAACGACGAACGGGGAGAGGAGAAGGAGGAGAAGGCAGAGACGCATCATCATGGCAAAGGGTTGAGTTTCTTCGTTCAAGACTTGAAGCCTGGATTTGGATTGGAGAAGGTGGTAGATGTAACGAAAGAGAAAACGAGGGCTGATATATATAGTGTGCAACACAGGGTTGGACATCTTGTTTCTTCGTTCAAGTCTGAATTTGGAATGGAGAAGGAAACAGATCGAAGTCTGATATGTTATATATCCTCAAAAAAACAAAAACAAAAAAACACGCGTGTGTCAATATTTTTTTTTCTTCTGTTTTACAAAAAAATATAATAAAAAAAATGAAAAAAGGTTTGATCGATGGAGTATGAGATCGAATGAAAAAAAAGAAGAAAAAAGAAGAGGTTTGCAGTCGTGAAAATTGAGGTTTTGGAAGATAAGTTTATGCAAAATTTAAACAGGTATTTAAGACTTTTGATCCCGGTCATTTTTCAACTATTTGAGAAAACTTGGTCAAAAATTAATTCGGATGCCTAAAAAAGGGCATTTATTAAAATTTTGCTAGAATGCTATTGGCAGTTTACAAAAATTGCTGCTTTTATATTTTTAAAATTACAATTAAACCTTTAAACATTCAATTAGAGTTTGTTAGTTAGTGTTAGGAAACATACACCCAAAGGTGAATATAGTTAGCAAACGTGCTGCATGCATGTGAAACATTTGACAACTAACTTGTCAAGAAGTAAGTAACCTAGCTAACAGATGTGATTGATATTAAAGAGTATCACACACTGCACACATGAAACAATGTCATGCTCGTTGCCATATAAATACGACCATCACTTTGTACATTTTGCATACAACTCACTAAACTGATATACGTATTCCTCTCTCCCCAAATATTTGCTACAGAGATGGCGGGTTATGACATGGTTGCCATAACGATCATGATGTTTCTGTTTTCATCATCAACAGCGGCTCATGCAAACAACGTCGAGGTTGCCAAGATCTTCCACGAATGGACCATCCAACACCAGAAGGTGTACCTGAACGACTTCCACAAGGAAGAACGCTTTCAGAAATTCAAAACCAACTGGGAATACGTTGAGAACTTTAAGAAACTCCCAAATAAGACCTATACCGTAGGTCTCAATAAGTTCTCTGACTTAACCATAGAAGAATTCCTGGAAGCTTATAGTTGCGGCGGCTCAGATCCCACTTCCACAAGTACCCACTCAAACTCGACGTCCTCATCTCCTTATATCGGCATCGATTATATTGACTATGATACTTGCAATATTGAATCAATCGACTGGACGAAAGAAGGATATGTGTCCCGCCCTGGGCAACAAAGTCATGGTTCCACGGATTGTGGTAGTTATAAAAACCCAAGCCTGTTTCATTTGCGCAATCAGTCTGTGTGTGTGTTCTTTTCGAGTGACTTCTTATATATGATTCTTCTGATAAATATATTATGAAGGTTCATGCTGGGCGTTTGCGGCTGTAGCAGGAGTGGAAGGGATTGTACAAATTAGCAGGAACAATAAAAACATACCTCGACTATCCGTGCAGCAGCTCGTTGATTGTGATAGAAAGTATAACAATGGATGCCATGAAGGTCTCGCAATAGGTGCTTATGACTATATACTAAAGAATGGAGGTATCACAAGTGCCGATAATTACCCTTATACCTATATGGAAGGACAATGCGACGTCGCTAAGGAAAAGCAGTTTGAGGCAGGCATCACCGGGTTTACTCTTGTTCCGCCCAATGACGAGTTTGAGCTGATGAAGGCAGTATGCAGGCAGCCTGTAACGGCCAGAATGACGGTGACAAAAGGACTCAAGTGGTACACTGGTGGAGTATTCATGGAAGAGTGTGGACCCAAGTTAGGGCACGCTGTGACCATTGTTGGAATGGGGAAGACTGATGACGGCGTTAAGTATTGGAAACTGATGAATTCGTGGGGTGAGGATTGGGGCGAAGGAGGGTATTAATTTCAGAATTTTCAGAGGAACCGGCATGCCAGAAGGTCATTATTGTGGAATAAATGTTGAACCTACTTATCCCGACATTTATCCCGATATGTGAATTATTATTGGTAATTAATTATACAATGATGAAGTGAAAGTAATTTCAAAATAGAGAATCGTGAATGATGTATGTATTATTCATTGATAAGAGTCTTTCATATAGGGAATTACACAATACCAATTAGGTAAGAATAAAAAATACATAGATCTAGTCAAACTACATATCTAATTATTGGCATAAGACCAAGACACACATAAGGAATATCTAGAAAGATATAGAATATCCTAGAACACTTCCCATTGTGCTGCGCGCTGATATGCCGATGATGCTGATCTGTTGCCTTGTCAAAAACCTCGTCAAGTCACAAAAACCATGTGGGAGAAAAACTGAACCTTGAACGTAGGAGAAAAAAAGTACAACGCACCAGCCTACTTCATTGAGATGATACTCCCCCTGATGTGAACATTATTCTGCAGGGAGACTTGATAGCCGACGCATATCTATACCTCTTACATGTTTCTCAAAAGTAGACTTAGGTAAGGACTTAGTAAATAAGTCTGCTGCGTTTCCTTCAGAACTAACTTGGTTCACTTGAATATTAAGAAAAGCCTATTGCTGTTGGTTGTAGAAGAACTTAGGTGAAATGTGATTTGTATTATCACCTTTGATGTAACCTAACTTCATTTGCTCAATACAAGCTGCATTGTCCTCATAAATGCATGTAGGTCTATAAGTTGTAGAATTTAATCCACTAGTCCCTCTAATGTGTCTAATGATTGATCTCAACCAAACACATTCCCGAACAGCTTCATGCAAAGCTATAATCTCTGCATGATTTGAAGATGTCGCCACTAGAGTCTGCTTAATAGACCTCCAAGATATCGCCGTAACCACATCTATGAGCTACATGTCAAGTTTTTTGGACACTACCAAACTAACTAAGTAGCGGAAAGTTATGACGTCCATGACCGGAGAGTAAGTCTCCTCGTAATCAATCTCAGGGAGTTGTGAGAAACCTTGCGCCACAAAGCGGGCCTTATACCGAAGTACCTCATTTTTCTCATTACGCTTTCTAACAAAAACTCATTTATGTCCAACAGGTTTTACACTCAGCGGAGTTAGCACTACTGGGCCGAAGACCTGTCTCTTTGTTAGAGAGTCTAATTCTGCCTGGATTGTAACTTTCCATTTAGGCCAATCTGTTCTGTTTTGACATTCTGCAACAGAGCGTGGTTCGATGTCATCATGCTCAATGATCTCATCCATTTAGGCCAATCTGCTATGTCCGACGGCGACAGCAGCAGTGGCGGCCGAGGCAGGGCCGAGAGCTTCGGTTTTGGTTTTAGGGTTTGGAAAAATATTAGCTCAAGGGTTGAGCCAAGTGCTGATAACGTGATGAAGTGAAAGTAATTTCAAAATAGAGAATCGTGAATGATGTGTGTATTATTCATTGATAGGAGCCCTTTATATAGGGAATTACACAATACCAATTAGGTAAGAATAAGGAATTAATACATAGATCTAGTCAAACTACATATCATATTGGCATAAAGCCAAGACACACATAAGGAATATCTAGAAAGATATAGAATATCCTAGAACATACAAGAGGTTCATGTGTTTGATCTATAAAATTGAGTTTTATTTTTGATGAGATTTATAAAAATTAGAAATGAGTGTTTGGGGGTAGATTAATTGAATTTGAGTACCGAATTAGATTAAATGAATCAACTAAACAAAATCTGTCCAAACAGAACTGTTCGTGTAAATCACAATTACAGAAGGTCAAAGGATATCCAAATTTGATGAAACTTTGCAAGAATGATCTACACACTATGTTTTAGACATGGTGGAGATGTGAAAATGTGACATAAAAGTGAGCAAAATAAGAAACACTACACTTTAATTTCAAAATGGTGTCCCGTTCTGTAATCGTGATTTATATGAATGGTTTTGTTTGGACAGTTTTTGATCTGTTGATTTATTTAATCTAATTCGGTACTCAAATGATCTCTAAATTAGATGAAACTATGCAAGAATGATCTACACACTGAGTTTTAGACACTGAAATGTGGACTTATGGAAATACGTCCTAGAAGTGAATGAAATAAGGAGGTGTATAATAACCCTCAGACAATATATAATCCAATATCTCCTTATTTCGCTCAGACAATTGTTTGAGGGACTATCTGGATTATCAAAGCCTGCAAGCAAGGGCAACTTCTGAGGAGATATTGGATCCCTTTTTGCTCACAACTGAGCATTGCTATCCTCAGAGTTAAGTGCCTCTCACCAAAAGAAACGAGTCACCAGAAGGTCCACTGGTATAACCTACAACAATTAACACTGTCCTTATCAAGAATAATAGGAATTCAAAATCTTGTCAATTGTTGGTATATGCATTCTGTTCTCTCAGTGTTTATGTCAATCCATCTTTCTCAGTTTTGATCCTTACTTTGATGATGCTTCTTGTTTACCATTACTGTTTTTGTGCAGAAGTTCAAGCCTTGAAGCAATGCAATGAGAGGAAGAAGAATGACAAAGAAAAGTGAGATCGTAGCAAAAATGAGCTGCTGACATTAGATTGCCTATTATGTATAATTTTTGAATTTTGTTGGTTTAAATGGATTTATAAGAGCATCTCTAACAGCTTCCTCAAAATTTCTCTAAAATAGGAAAATAAAAGCTAAAATCTCCAAAAAAAATTATGCTTAAAATCTAATAGCTTCTCCATTTTGGAGATTTCAGCATTTAATACAACAATAAAATATACTATATCATTATTAATTATAACAAAAAAACATTATATATTTCATTTTAATAATAAAATATCCAATAAAATATCTAATAAAATATTATGTTATCTTAAATTGTTGGAGCACGTGAAGAATTTAATTTTGGGGAAGGAAGATTTCTCTTTCCTCTCCATCCTCATTTTGAGGAATGAGATGAGGAAGCTGTTGGACCTAAAAACAGCTCTATATTCCTCAAAATTAAGAAGTTCAAGAAAATAGGGAAATTGTTGGAGATGCTTTAAGTAAAATTGTTAAGAAACTCTTATATATGTCTGCATTTACAGTGCTCTGATTCAGCTTAATAACTTCTTTCACCATAGATACTACCTATGTTCCTGTGACTTAAGTCATTTAATACCAATAATCTCACAAGGAGCCAAAGGTTTCAGATTTGGAGAAGTTGCTTTCATTTGGCTTTTCGCCAACATTTCCTAGGCATCATCCACTGTAACTGACTCGTAATCATTCAAAATGTGATATTAATAGCAATCCTACTCAGAGCACTAATCACGTTCATATGCATAAAGACATTCAGGAAGAATGGAAGAATTGCATAAAAAAGATGAGCAGAAAATCCCCTGGTCAAAAACGATAAATATGCACTTAAATATTGACAAAAGGTCTTAGAAAAGGTTCACCCTTCACTTACAAACCCCTACTGTTAGTCTATTGAAGCAGAGGGCTAATAACACAAAAGAAATGTAGGGCGGTCTTCGCTGAGAAACTAAAGTAGAGTTGCTTTGGCATTACAGAAGCCATTTACACAAACTGTTGTCAAGACACTGGGGAGAAACCCAATTAGCAGTTCCATATAGCTGATGCAGTCTTAAACCTGCAAGTAAAATCAGAGAGCCTTCAGCACAACCACGACATTAACTGAGCAAGCAATCGACAGATGGCACAAGAAAATCATCTGATATGAAGTCTGATTACTCACAGGAATATGTGGATCTAGGAAGACCCTCCAAGCAGGCAATCCATTGCCCGAGTTACGTTTTTTGGACTTCTGGGGGATGCCAGAATTGACACAGCCACTGCTCCCTTCCCCAAAGGCCTTCTTAGGGTTCCTTTTGTCTCTTACCCTGCATATCAGAGACATAAACTAGGATCAATATCTTAATCCTATTTGTGAAATATCCATGTATTTACAATTTCATAATGGAACAATAGTTTGAGCAAGGAGCTCTAGCCAAGGTCCATGCATTAGCAAGTGACGAGCATACTTTCAGAATATCTCATACTTTTATCCATAAAACTTGTGCACTGAAATTGTAACATGTTTATCTCAGATGAACGAGCCTGGTCAGTCTTCCTTTGTGATTACATGCTAATTGACTGTCTTTTAAGTATCAAGAAGTGTGTCGAATATATCTATAGCATCAATGTTATTTGAAACTAAATCACCCTGTAAATTTGTAATCCTCCACCAATCAGCGAAACTCACAGAGTATTATATTTATACGCTATTTTAATCTAGGCGAAAAAATCTGTCAACCACCCTGATTTACTGGAAAGTAATTGTAACAAGAGCTGATTTAACAAATCTACATAACATACGCAAGACCTGCATTTTCCATAATGATAAGCATGTCTATAGACATCATATATCATGACACAGCATTCGTATGTTTGTGATATAACACCTATTTTTCCAGAGCTAATGATAAAAATTATTTATGTAGGTGTGAAAGTGCAATACACAGAAGCATCAGCCTTCCATAAACAAAAACCAGAACAATATTTTAGCAGAGAAGTGCAACTACATATATGCTTGTATCTAAGTACATCAATCGAATGTAGTTTGAGTACCTTTTGATCTCCTCGCCTTTTGCAACATCATGGAGTGAGAAAAAGCATGGGTTGTAACCAATTGCACGAAAGTACTGAGGCCGAGCAACTCTAGTTTCCTTGAGACTCTTTGTTCCTTGGTTATAACAAACCACAAGCCAGTCATTGTAGCACAACAGGATGTCTCCATTTCTCAAAAACACCAGTGGTTCATAAACATCGTTGTCGAGTTCTGGGCGATACAAGCCTTCAACAACCAGACTTTTCGTCCAGGACTCTTGGACACCATACTCCTTCAATACCCACATGTCAAATTGACTCGGATCATCACCACACACACATAAAAACAGACAACCACCGAACACTCCCAACTTCAAACACTCCTTAAATTGCATCTCGATTGGCTCAAAGTAACCAGGTGGGGGCAGTGTGAGGAACTCTTCTGTTGCAAAGTTAAATGCATGTACAAACTGGAATGTTCCTCCACCAAAGGAAAGCCAATGAAGAGCTCCATGGAGTTCAGCATTGAACGGCGCTAACTGGGCAGAGTCCTTGGGAGTTTTCCCAATGCTTTTCCAAGACCAAGTGTGTATATCTGAGCCTCATTGTCCCCATTGCGAAAGCCATCGCCACATGTTTGCAGCACCTTATATGCCTTGGTTGCAGCGCTATAACCAAGTCCGATGAAGGTATAGCATAAAATCCTCCTCTCCTCAGAAGGCGGAAGAGCAATGAATTCACCCAAAATGGGATTAAATCAGAAAGGGGCGGCAAGCCGGTTTTGGTACTAAATCTCATTTTCTCAAGGTGGAAGTGGGGACCGTCTGATTCCACAATCTGGGTGTAATCAATTGTGGGTGATTTCGAGAGTCGCATAAGCGAAAAATGAGGGTCGGAGATAATGGAAAGCCAGGGAAGGTGTTGGAACCTGCAGGGGCCTTTGGGTTGACATTCTTGTTGTTGTTCTTGTCTGTTGACGAGTGAAACGTCTGCTGCTCGTTTCCTTGGACCCATTTTGGGGCTCTCTCCAACTCGTTGGTCTTCTCTACAACTCCACAAGTGGGATTTGATTTTGAGGAAGTGGGATTTTTGGGTGATGCCACAGTTGTGTGCTTTATATGGGAAAAAACAAAAAAACCTGATTTGTGGCGGGATTGTCAAACAGGAAAAGAACTTTGGCGGGAATGTTTGGAACTATGGGACTTGAGAGGAGATCAAATTATCAAATCCACTCCATCTATTATCAATGTTACAATGGATCCGGACCAGATCAAAATCTGTTTCACTGACATTAAGAAGAGAGATGGCAATAATACATTATTACATCATTTCCCTCTAAAACTCAGTTTTGTAAAATTGGTACACGAAAGAGAAAAATAAAATAATTCGTTTTAACAAGGTACCCAAGTGACCTATTAACTTTTTATACAGCTTATAGGGCAATTCCTCAATCTATACAGTAATATCTGTTGACCCAAAGTCGCAACCAAAACAAATGTGACTGTGAATGAATACCGTGTAGTGCTTGTTTTAAGTCATCTATGGGACACGCTCCAATACTCGTTGGAGTGCTTGTTTTATACCTTCCTGATCAAGTGTTGTTGTCAGTTGTATTTCCTGCACCTGATGAGTCAAAGTTCATATTTAGGGTACATTTGGGAAGAGTGTCATTCAAATCTAGGGATTCATATTATATACATAGAAAATTACCACAGGTTTGTAGAATAGTTGTACGTAGTTATTTCATATCTTTAATCAACTGTTTTCATGTGCTCTTTACTCATATCTCCCCTATCCAACTCCAACCTTTTAAACTATAGATGTATGTAGGCCACGTTTGCAATTTGTTTGCTATGGGTATATCTGTGTGAGATCAAGAAGGAAATAGGGAACTGACCTGCCTTCCTGCCCGTGCAAGGAGAGTAAACTTCTGGTTAATGGCTGGTGACTGAGGTAACAAGCAAGACAAAGTTAGAGTAAGAAAGTGTAACACTTGGAAACCTTTTTTGAAAGCACAATGAAGATAGGAAGTTGAAATATTTAACTGAAAGGAACTAACATTAGAAAGCCAAAGCTGCAGGTCCTGTGAAACCACCCTTTTCTCAAACCCTTGGCGAGTGATTCCTACATCATCTATTCTGGACATATTACATAGCAGCAAGTATCAAAGATCAGTTGTTTAAACTCCAAAAAGCCATCAGCTAGCATGTTCTTTATACACACCAGGCCAGAGATCATATGCTATACCAGAAAAGCTTAACTTGATCCTTTAGTGTAGAGAAAGTAAGGAATTAACTTATATCATTGCATGCCCATGTATGGGCAGCCTCGGCAACAATTGGATTTGATGACCCAAAATAATGTTTGTGCAATATATGATAGGACCAAAAATTAGAATAAATGGAGTGTGAAAAAAGAACATTAAAGATTCCCATACACAATGTGCATCATTTACCATTAACAAAAAAGTATGAACCTTCTCTTATATCCCTGCTATGACTCTGAGTCATAATTTAAGGCCACTTTTAAACCTCACCAAAATGATTATCTCTGTATTAAAAAATTTAAAATTTTAATTTAAGAAACAGCTTTTTATTGAGACAAAAAGCAAATAACAAGGAGGCGGACAAGGAGTCCGCTTCAAAAGAAAAGAGAGCAGCTCCGGCTAAAGGGGCATAGCAGCTCATCTTTAAAAACTAAAACTAAACAAAGAGATTATACCACAGTTGCTCCCCAGTTAATAATAATGGAGAAAGGCTATAATCCTTAAATTCCTTAGAAGTATAAGCCCCTAAAGATGCCCAGAACTCGACTCTCTCCCACAGGTCTTCCCTCTCCACCCAACTATAGGTTTCAAATATTCTTCTATTTCTCTCCATCCAGACCACCCAGACTACCGCTAGCACCCCACAAGCCCAAAGAATTCTGGCTTCATTTCCTTTTCCAAAAGCGGAAAGATTTTCTTTGAATAAATCATTCTTCTCTGATGGAGCTGTCCAGACCACTTTTGCCACCCTAAATAATTTCTTCCATAAGAAATTAACAACTTCACAATGCACAAAGACATGATCAACACTTTCCCCTTGAGCTTTGCACAAAATGCACCAATGAGGGGAAAAACAGCAACCTGGGTTTTCTCCTTTGAAGAACATCATAAGCGTTCAACCTCCCGTGTGCCACAAGCCAAACAAATATTTTTACCTTAGTAGGGGACTGGGAGTTCCAAATAAACTTTGCAGGTGCAAAGATTGGGTCTAGTCCACTACTAATTAAGAATCTATGAAAAGAGTTGGAAGAGAATCTCCCAGTAGACTCGAGCTTCCATCTCCTTTCATCTGGTTTGGATTCCACTAATTGAACATTTTCTAGCTCAGCCATCAACGAGGCAAACTCCTGAATAACCTGTTCATTAAAATTTCTTCTGAATCCAAAATCTCAGCTCATCGGAAAACTAGAGTGAACAGTTCTTTCCAAAGAATTGGTGTGTCTTGAAAGTCTGAACAACCTTGGAAAGTAGAATCTCAAGGGTTGATTCTCTAACCAACAATGTTCACAAAATCTCACCCTTTTGCCATTTCCTACAACTAGTTTATGACAATGGGAAAATGCACTTAAACCAGCTGAAATATGTTTCCAGGGACTTCAACTTGATCCACCCAAAAATGGTTTTAAATCTCAACTGTTCTCATTGTACCCATATTTAGTCCTTACTACAGCGTGACACATGGACTCTTGCTCCAAAGGTAATCTCCAAAGCCACTTCCCTATAAAAGACTTGTTTCTTGCAATTATGTTCCCAATCCCCAGCCCTCCTCTTTCTCTACTTTTTGACACAATCTCCCAGCTGCATCTTTATAAAGGGCCACTTTCCACTCCAACATGAAGCAAAGGGAATGAGGCACGGACTACTTTTGCTAGTTTTACCACCAAGATACTGAATTCGACCTAAACTGAATGCTTATTCATGCCTCATTACAAAATTTTGGTGGCTGATCATTTGTTCAGTCATTGACAAATCCAAAATAATTGTTAAGCTCTTACCATTCGTTATTGTTAGCAGGCATGTAGACGTATAATTCACGAGCATCAGCAATATACAAGTCAGCAATACCAATATGTAGACATTCCTAATCAAGTATTTCTTAACTTTTAGTTGTTTATGATGAAATTGTTCTTGCCAACAAATCTTCAGTAGTCGATTTCAAAAAGAAAAGTTTTCAATAGTCACCAGTGACCACTACGCAAAGGCAGACCAGAAACTGATTTGACGGTTTCTACCCTTTCCCACACATAAGACATTAATACTATTGTAATCTTCCTATCACCGGGAGAATAACATTAAGTTATAGATAAATCATATACGTTGAACCATAATGATTTTAGTGTTTCAATATACAATGAAAGTTTCAGAAACTGATAGAAGAGATTGAAGTCCTTACCCATCTTCCTGTAGTAGCTCTTCAAATATGGCTTCAAGGCCTGGAAGAGGTTCTATATTACTGCTATTGTTAGCGTTCAAAGAATCAGGACCTTCAGAGACATCCTGAGAACAGACAAACTCATCATATGCTAAGCATTTCAACTTCACAATTGAGAGAGTATGAAGAGTACAGCTGAGATATCAAGAATATATATTACAGACTTGTGGTATCACTTTGTCCAATGTTTCTAAAAGTGGATCTTCCTCCAACTGTTTAATTGACAATGTGATTCTTGACTTTTCTCTGCATACGGTTGTAATAGAAACCCATATGAGTTTCATTTAACTGTATTTTGTTGGAAACTGAACAAATATCTTCTCTTATATCCGATGAGGAAATGTATTTATATATGACTCACCGATCAATATTAATGATCTTAACTCTTACTGCATCGCCCTCTGACAAAATGTCTCTTACATCCTGAACTAAATCCCATGAAACCTCCGAGACATGTACTAGTCCAGTCAGATGATAAAGACCTGTTCCATAGATTTGTATGACAAGAATGAATATTTTTATTTTTATAAACTAACGTACAGGCTAAAACATAACTAAGAGAAACATACCATCAGGAAATAGTAGATGAACAAAAGCCCCGTAATCCTCCACAGAACCCACCCTAGCTTCAAAAACATCCCCAACACTAATTTTCTCAGAAAACTTGGACCAGACAGCTTCCTTTTCTGAGAATATCAGTTTCTTGTTTTCTTCATCTGCTTGGATTACCTAAAACATCAAGAAACTGAGTTAGTTTTACATGGGGAAAACCTCTTCAGTACATTTCATCTTGGAAAATGGAAGAGCTGTATACAACAAGGCACTCTCAAATATCTGTAAGTTGTAACAATCAGCAAGCAATAAAATAGGATAGGACCTTCAAATGAATACTGTCCATATCAACCTCATCCTTTGATCTCCGAACAGGAAATGGACAAGAACTAATTCAGTCTTAATTTTGGTATTAGAGTAACTAGATTCAGCTTTATACCTAATCAGGCTTGGCTGCCAGCCTTCCTAGACTTCTGTAATTTCCAGTTCACTAGAATCTGGATTTCCGACGGTTTGACTTTACTATCTTTTACTTTTGGAGTTATTTGAAAATACTTGTGTAAGTTAAAAAGGGAAAATAGGTCAAAGTAAGACTTAAGTTCTCCCTTCAAGTGCTTTTCTCTTTCCAAAAGTTTTCCGCATCTTATTACTCTAGCTCTCTACTCTTCAGAGTTTCTTTGCTAGAAAAAGGCTCTTGGTTTTTCAGGTAGTTCACAGATGTTTTCCCCTATAATTATCTAACCATACTCCACAGCAATTACTTATAAGACAAAAGTATTTTTATTTCCCTCCTCACACTGCAACATAAGGCCAATAAATTGGGTGGACACAGTATGTTAACAAGTTAATGAAAGTAGCTATATATGTACATCCTTACCTTTACAGAAATAAGAGAACCTGGTAATCCTTTTGCAATCTCCTGGACACTTTTTCCTGGTTCTGTAAGGACGGCATAATAAAGAATTGATAGTGAATATGCATCCACCTCCTAGAGCACTAGTTAGCTATACCAAACTCATTGCCCAACAGATGAATTTTGATTATCAGCAAATCGGCTAATCATCCAAGATTGGAACCCAAATGACAGTGAGAGTTAATGAAGTTAAAGAAGATAAGCTAATAATTGTTTTCTTTTTAACAAACAAGCCTAGAAGCTTGACAGAAACATCAAGAGGAATTCCACCAAATAGTAAATTTCTTTATTACACCAAGGAAAAACAAACAATCAATCAACTTAAATGGGAGATATTAACTTCCCAAACACACCCTGGTACACACATACACAACAAATTGGGACCCACCCTGGTCTAACATGATACTTAGGGTAAAGCAAAGAGCATTTCCAAATCCATACACATTCCATTACCATGCGTGATGATAAAGTTTACTATAAAAAATAGTACACACCCACACGGTGACTTGATGAGTGAAATATAAAAGAATCTTAACACTAACCAACATATCACAGCTCACAAGATGCTATAGGAAATCTGTACCTTGGCAAAAGTGTGATGGGCTCAACTGTGGAAATGGAAGAAACCCCACTAAAGAATGAAAACGAATGAGCAAACCTCCACTGTTATACCCTTCAACCATCCCATCAAAGATGAATCCACTATCACTGTAAGCTTTGGCTACCTTCCAATCAGCAGACCTCTACTTCTTTGCAGAAATTAAGTATTAGCTCAGATAAGTATCTGGAGAATGTTATCCAAAAATAGATATACAAAGTGAAATCAGACAAATTTATGAAAATTTCCGGTTGGCATAAAGATTTCTGTTCATTTCATTATATTAAATATCTTTTCTTTACAGGAAATATAAAAGAAAAATGAGATAAGAGAGTACAAATCAAACAACGAGGTGCCCTCTGGAATCATACTTTAAAGTTTAACCCTAAAAACAAAAGAATGTAGCACATGATGAAAATTCAAGAACAAAGAGAAATCTCTACAATGCTATAGTTTCATAACCCAACAGAATAGCAGGAAAGAAGCCTAAGCTTAGAAGAAACGGCCCCATAAAAAAACGACCAAAACTGAATTCACTCCCAATAGTTACTTTTCCAACTAAAATTACCTTCATTTCCATCCAAAGCCTAATTATCATATTGATGTTACTGCTCATAGTTAACATAAAAACTGATGCAGTGAATAAGATGTCAAAGCATCATGTTGGTTACGAAGGATGTTATCGCAATATACAACTCCACATCAGGCATCCTGAGTCTCGGATCTCAATTTATAAAAATCTTATCCGTCATTTGATTGACCCGGATGTAGTTACTTCAAAGTAGTAGCAAAGTGGGTAACTCATTAATGTATGAATGTATCAGACACCATATCATATACGCTCCATGTTAGACGACCAAAAGACCTCAAAAGATTGAGTGATTAGGGAATAGGTCAATAATATACTTCATATCTCTGTGGAACTGTGAAACCAGCCTCACGCTATGCCCCACCAAGCATTTCCTGAACCAACGACACACGGGATAAGATGTCTACTGACAATGCTGGCTACAATATTTAGATGTATCAGCCAATACTTCCTTTTTTCCAGGGGTCAATATTTCCTTCTCTCCCAATGAATGCACCTCACTTCTGATATAGATATATCCTTAAATAAGAGTGCTGATATATCCCTCCCAGCCATGTTTAAACTCTGATCTAGTTTGTAGACTGCAACTTAAGAAAGAACGAGCAAAACAGCATACACAACCAACAAAACTAGACCACAGCAGCATTCCAATTATAAAGAATAGGATGGAAAGAGAAATGTCAGGATTCTGAGGGAAATCTAGCACAGAGAGGTTCTAATTTCCCTTTTTCCCACATAAGCTGAAGCTAACCCCTTCAAATTTTATAATCTCCCACTATGTCAGACTTCTGAGAGAATCAGTGCAGAGGAGTTCTAAAATGCACATCTTTCCACAAATGCTCCACCTCCAACCTCTTGAAATTCTATTATCTCCCTCCATCCAAATGATCCAGATTCTATCATCTTCCCAGCAACACTCCCTCTCTCCCTAAAATAATATCTGTATCTTTAACGCAACTAACCCCAATGCAACACCATCTACGTGACTGTTCAAACTGATATTAGACTCCCTGAAAACCCCTTTCCATAAATTTTATGCCATTAGACATTGTAAAATCAAAATGGATCCAATTCAGAACCAAGAACCATCTTTCCACATTATACACCAATAGGGGACACACATACATCATGTCTTCTCCTGTGTACAATGTCACATGTATTGATCTTTCCAGCTATCCAATATTACAGAAGAGAGAATGAATTTAAATGAGAAACACAAAGCTGTTTCCCCAACCCACCCTTCCCAAGAGCTCAACCTTTCCACATTATCCCCCATATATATGCGGAAGAAAATCCATTGATACCTTGCAATGTATCTTTCCATGAGCCTCAAAAATAAATGTTGCACTCCAAGCCATTTACTCGTCGCAACCCCTTTTCACTTCTAACGATGGCATACCACACCAAGTTTGTATCCTCTAGAAATTCCCAAAGCCACTAGGGAAAACAACTTCCCATTGACTAGTGATCCTCTGGTTCTTCTTCCACCCCTTCTCAAGCTCCCATCAGTTTCTCAATCCTTTAAGACACACCCGGTGCAACCCACACTCCAAAAACTGAATATGAACAAAGCTAAACAAAGCATTTACCTTTACGCTACTTTATCTCATTCATGGCTCATGTCATTACAGAAGCGCATAAAAAGTGCACTACTTTACTCATCTCTATCAATCCTTTCACATAAAATAACACAAACGGCTTAAAATGAACATTCCAGGACACAAACTAGTATTACAGAATGAACAAAACCCAATTAGAAATCATAAACAAAAAGCAAAGTTGAACACACCCGAGCCTGCTCAGTAGAGGGAGATGAGTCCTGCACTTGAGTCTTGCTCGCAGCGCAAACCAGAGACGTTCTTTTCTTTCCAACACAATTGCGGGTTTGCTTTGGCGAGTTGGAGTGGGTCAAGAAACAAGAGACTGAGCAAGTATTGGAAGAGAAGGAGGCATCGCTGGTGATGAACAAGAGGCGTGAGAGTGATCCAAGGGCCAGAGTTGCAGTGTATAAAGGCATCTCCTTGGTTTGAAATGGTAATGTTGAAGTGAGAGTCAGGGAAGCATTTGGATTGTGGTGGGTTTTGCAAAATGGGAACGGAAAGATTGGATAACGTATCAGTTTTGGTGGGGAGAAGACTCGAACACAGTGCGTGTTTGAACCTTCCAAGTGGCCTATCTTAGCCCACATATGCCATCTATCATTTCTTTTTCTTTATTTTATTACAATTTCTGAAAAATGTGTCTTGATACTTATATTTACACATGACAACAAAATTGTAGTAAAATAAGGTATTAGTCGGGTGATGTTAGTTTTAAAAGAGGTAATTACCTCACCGATGATATTTACTCTATATTAAATGTCAAGACTCATCATGATTTTCGTTCTGAAACCCGAGATAAATATTGCGAGGACCACTCGAAGGAAAATTTACCAAAGAACTCGGCAAACCTCTCTTGAAAATAGACAATCTTAACTCGAAAAAATTATAGAACCACCCTCTTAACCAAAATATCAATTCTTCAGCTCAAACCAAATAACCGAAAAAAATAATACACAATATTATTTCCTCAAGTATTCAGAGCTACTACAAGAAAGACAACGGAAGCTGATAAACTCTTAGTAGATTAAACAGATAACCTACTGGTGAAAAGTAGCGGAAAGATGGGTCTCCTTCTAGACCCCACCCGAACGCTGTAGACTGGGCATTTAAAAACGAAGAGCCCAGGGGAAAATATTCAATTACATCAGAGTGAGTGGACAAAAGTAATTTCAACAAAACATTAATATTTCCCCAAGAAAACTTTATAAAATGGCCTCTCAGCTAGAATTTTATATATATCAGTATGTATTTACACTCGTCTATTCCTTGTATGCTATATATGAATAAGCTCGAAAAATAGATGGTCATACAAGGCTACGACGTTGACGTCTAACGCTCACGTCACCTCATAATGATATTTTTTCTCATTATGGAGGAATCGCACGAGTGGGTATATATACATGCTGATTCCTTATACGAATTCTATGAATGAATACGAAGAATAGAAAGTCGTACATGTCAGGACCTACCCCGGATTTCCCCTCGAAATCCGGGATAAACCCTGCGGGACCCACCTCAAGGAAAATTCTACCAAAATTCTTGGTAGAACCTCCCTTAAAAATTGGTAACCCTACCTGAAAGGAAAATCACCAAACCCAATTCGCAAAAATTCCCAAACCACATCCACAGATAAACTTAAACAAATGAATCATTTTCAACATCTCATAACACGTATAAACCATCCCATATTTATCAGAGCATCTACAACGAAAGAAATGAGATAAATAACACAATAGGTTAACTAGTAACCTAAATGGGAAAACTGGATGAGGTGGAGATTTATGACACGCCTCTTATCCTATCCTCGCTGAACCGAACTTTGCAGACTGAGCATTTTAAAAAAAAACGAAGGGCCAGGGGAGAAGCATTTAAAACGTTTGAGTGAGTGAACAAAAATAAATAACAAAAGAATATGGAGCAATGAAATCAAATCTATGCTCTCCCATAATTTCCATTAGAAAAAAAAAATTTATGCATGCCACTCTTGAATCTCTTCCCGAAAATAATTATAAACCAAAACAATGAATCAATCCCATTGGTTCTCAATAAATCAAAATAAATAGGGAAAAATAATTCACTATAACTATGAGCCTCCTAGGCTATAATAACGTCACACGCTAAACGCTTTACTCACATATGATGAGGACAGCTGAATAGATAATAATAGCGTCTCACGCTAAGCGCTCAACTCTCATATGATGAGGACCACTAAATAATGGCTAGCTTACAATAATATATATATATATATATACCGATCGGTTGCCTCCCCGGCTATAGTAGCATCCCACACTAAGCGCTCAACTCTCATATGATAAGGACCGCTGGTGGGACTATAATAACGTCCCACTCTAAACGCTCTACTCACATATGATGAGGACTGCTAAATAATGTTAGCTAGCTATAAATAATATCAGTCAACCTTTTTAGGGTGTAATAGATTACCAAAAAAAAAAGATCAATTGACATGTCCCACATGTCAAATGAAATGAGCAAGGGAGTTCCCAAATAACAGTGGGAACTCATAAATCCCAAGAAAATACTGAATTTCAAAAATGCCTTCGAAATTAATTAACTTTAGTGCATGCATGGTATTTAAATCAAATGTCCACTCACAGTGCCCGGCTAGGGCTGCCGACGATCCAAGGCTTCCTCTAAATGATTCTCCTCATGACCTGAACAATGAATAATATTAATTCCCATATTACCTTAAAACTCCAATAAATAAATCCACAAAATTAATGGTCTAAACTCAATTTCTTCCTTGCCCATTTTCTCCATCTTTACTCCATTATAACTCAAAATTCATCGTCATCACCGATAACCAAAATTAATCTTATACGAAATTTAAAACCGGCTAACCAAAATACCGATAATCCATTCTAATTACCGCCAAAATCTTTAACCATGGAAAAATCTCTAACATTATCAAAACTCTTTCAAAAATTCCAATCTATACTTCATTAAATTCCTCTCCTTAATACCATCTTAAAAACATGTAAAACAGCCCCTGAGGGGCGGCGCCGCTACCGGTGGAGCATGCAGCGGCGGCCGACAACCGTTTTCCGGCGACCTTCAATGCTTCTCATATTTTAACAACATAATCCTCTCATCATACCCAACAACTTCCATAACTAGCACTTTAACCAATTCTAATGCTATATAGGGTAATCGAACCAAAACATCCAGAAATCTCTAAAACTTTCAATTATACAAACCACCCTAACGAGATCGAAATAGACCGATTCCTTTTGAGGGATTACTTACATTGACGAAGGCTACAAGTTGAGCCAAAAATCTCGGCCAATGGTGGCCGGAGAACGGAGCTCCGGCGAGATGGCAGTCGGACTGCTAGGAGTGGTCTCCTCCCGCTCGGCGGCGTTTCGCGCGCAGTCACTGGCCCAGGGAGAGAGAGGGAGTGGCGAGGGTCCAAACGGGACCGGTCCAACTGTTTCGGGTGGCTGAACGGCGGCGGGCGATAGTGGCTTAGCTTTCCGACGGGAGGAGCTTGGGAAGAAGTTCGGGAGAGGAAGAGAAGAGAAAGAAGAGAAGAGATAAAAAGAAGAAGTTGGGCTGCCACCCTCGGCCCAACACTCAACCCAACTAAAAATAAACCCACTTCAAATTTTCCTCTTTTTACCCACTCAAAAACTTTACCATTTAATTGATAACTTTACCATGCTAACTCCGAATTTAACACATAGCATGTCTATGAACTCGTAAACATGTCACCTACAACTTTCATGAAAAAAGTTTTTCCAAATTCCAAATGGAAGAAAAAGTCAACTTCAAGGTCCTTAGCAGTAAATGGTTATTTAATACTGTAAAAGACTAAAATAATACTAAATTAAATAACCGTAAAATAACTTAAGGACTAGGGTGTGACAGTACAAGGCTACGACGCTGGCACCTAATGCTCACGTCGCCCCATAATGGAATTGTACCTCATTATGGGGGAAAATCATGTATAGCTAGCTAATGTTTATTTATATACATACTATTCTCATAAATCTCTATATATGAGTATAATCACCGAAATTCCCAATTTCGGTTAATTTCTAACAAAATAAATTATTCAACAATAAAACATTTCAAGAACATTATTTAAAATAAAGGTCCGCTCACAACTTAGGCCTAAGCCTGATGTCGGTCGGAGGTTTTTTCCGCTCGGGCCTCCTCACGTCCTGTTCCACAAACATAAATAAATCCTTAAAATAAAACATCGACGCTTAAAGAAAATAAGCATAACTAAATATGAGCTTCTCACACTCAACCATGTCTATCGCCCTAAATCTTAACTTCACTGCCAACCAAAAAACTCCACAATCTTAACCGACATCCTCAAAAACACCTTCCTAACCATAAATAATCACGTGACCGGATTTTAACTTATTAATCCGCCAAAAATACCAAACTTTAAAAATTCCAAAACCTATCTAAAACTCCTCCAAAAATTCTAAAATTCATTCCAATACACTCCTCATAAAAATCCCCACTAAAACCATTTTTTCAGCGGCGGAGCCGGCGGCAGCCGGCGACCTCTAATGCCCACCAAAAATTTAGTAGTACTTTCCTCTCAACCTCCTCTACAACATTCCTAACTATCACAAACTCCAAGCCTAACTATGCCAATCGAACAGAAACAACAATAAAAGCCCTAGAATTTTCTTTACCAATTTCTCCTTACCTAGCTCGAGAGGGAGCGAATCCTTTGAAGGGATTGAAGCACGAGAGGAGGGCTTCCTTTTGAGTCAAGGGGCTCCGGCTATGGCGGCCGGAGGAGGAAGTTCTGGCGAGAAAACCACTCCGGTAGTCGGGGCTTTCGGGCGGCTTCTCTCTCACACGGCCACACTAGGGAGGCTCCCACCGGTCTAGAATGGAAGCTGAGTCGGAGACCGATCGATTGGGACCGAAGCGGCGGTTTGGAGAGGCAAGACGGCAGTGAACGAGTGGCCGAAATTTTATGATAGTGAGGGCTCGGGGAGAGAGAGAGAGAGAGAGAGAAACGAGAGGGAGAGAGAGAGAAAACAGAGAAACAGATTTGGGCCTTTAGCCCACCCGGTCCACCAACTCCACCATATACCCATTCCAAAATTTAACACCCCAAAATAATACCCCAATAAAAATTACCTTTTACTAGCTAAAATTTACTATTTTTACCGTGGTCACATTTTCCTCCTACGAATAATTCTTTCGAAATATTCGTCCCTCAACACACCTCTAGGGACCTTAGGACTATAAACTCAATGACGAAGACGATAAAATTTTTATTAACACCATGCTAGTAAATAATGTAAAATTTAAGGGTCGGGGCGTGACAATTCTCTCTTCCTTAAAAAAAATTCATCCTTGAAATTTACATACATGTCAAACAAAGAGGAAAGGATACTGCTGCCTCATTTGCTCTTCTGATTCCCAAGTAGCTTCCTCTACTTGGTGGCTTCTCCAAAGTACTTTGACAAGCGGGATTGTCTTATTCCTAAGCACTTGCTCCTTTCGGACAAAAATCTTAACCGGCTCCTCCTCATAGGACAAATCCTTCTGCAAACTAATGGGCTGCTCTTCAAGCCCATGAGAAGGATCGGCAATATACTTGCGAAACATGGATACATGAAACACATTATATATCTTGGATAACTCCGGAGGCAAAACTAACCGATAGGCAAAAGAGCCAACTTGCTCTATTATCTCATAAGGGCCAATATACCTCGGATTAAGCTTCGCACACTTACCGAAATGTACTACCCCTTTCCAAGGAGATAGCTTCAAGAATACCCAATCACCTACTTGAAACTCAAGGTCCTTCCTGCGGACATCAGCATAACTCTTTTGCCTACTCTGAACGGCCTTGAGTTTATCCTTGACCACCTTGATCTTCTCATTTGTGTCATGGATTAACTCAGGACCACAAAGCTCTTTTTCTCTGACTTCATTCCAACATAAAGGCGTGCCACACCGCTTCCCATAAAGTGCCTCAAAAGGAGCCATACCAATACTCGAATGGAAGCTGTTGTTATAAGCAAACTCCAACAAAGATAGGTTCTTATTCCAACTCCCTCTGAACTGCAAGACACATGATCTCAACATATCTTCCAAACTCTGGATAGTCCTCTCTAATTGCCCATCAGGCTAAGGATGAAAAGTAGTGCTAAAGTGTAGTCGGGTACCTAAAGCTGCTTGAAGAACTCCCCAGAATTTAGAAGCAAATCTAGGAACCCGATCTGACATTATGGATTCAGGTACGCCATGAAGTCTCACGATCTCAATCACATACAGCTCAGCCAATTTATCTAATGTATATTTCTTTCCCACCGGCAAGAAATGAGCAGATTTAGTGAGTCTATCCACAATCACCCAAATACCGTCATGCCCTTCTCGGGTACGAGGTAAACTGAAAACTTATGAAACACTGTGGTGCTGACTGAAGTCTGTTTATAAGGCTGGAGTTTCACATAGACCCAGTCCCCAACTTCGAATGATCTCTCTGTGTGATGCTTATCATTGTAATACACTAGATTTTCATTTTATTTTTCTTGTATTATTCTCATATTTAATGAAGGATTATTTATAGAAATTCTTTAGTTTGTGTAAAATTAAAGTTTCGGGAGTAATTTTTAAGGTATTTTGAATTTTAAGAGGCCAAAAGTTGACTTTATTTTTCGTAAGTTATCTTCGAAAACTCCCTTCATGAAAGTTGTAGAGTTTGTTGATATGAGTTCGTAGACATGCGACACGCCTGAAACGGAGGTAGTATGAGAAAGTTATAATCAAAAGAAGTTAGTTTGCGGGTTTGGAAACTATATAAGTAGAAAAATGTAGGGGAGTTATTTTTGAAAACCTAAAATCAGTTTCTCTTTCTCTCTCCTCCCTCTCCCGACCTCCTCTCGCTCTCTCTTTTTCTTCGGCCGATTTCTCCCTCATCCGGCCACCAAACCAGACGCCACTGGTCCCGTTCGGTCCCTACGGACCTCCTCTCCATTTCTGGAGCAGTCCCGCTCGCCGTCGCTCCGCATGGAAGCCACCATGGAGCGGCGGAGCTGCTATGGTATCACCGGAAAACTGGCGATTTTGGTGGCGTTTCGGGTGAGAGTTAGGTGAGTCTTGCTCCTCTCCTTCCTCTAGTGATGTTTATACGTCTTTGGTGACCTGAAAACCAAGTTTGGGTGCCGGTTTTGCAGATTTGGTTTTTGATTTCGTTTTAGAGTTTTGGGGCGTTTTTCGACTGATCCCGGCCGAAACAGTCAAAACCTCAAGTATTAAAGTTGTTCACCATGCTTCAATCTACAAGTTTCATGTTGTGAGTTTCTCCTAATACAGAAGTTTTGGGGTGGCGCGTGGGGTTCACTCACCGCCGACTATGGCGGGGCGTCCGGTTGAGTTGTGGCCTTAGTTTCCTGTGGTTAGCTAGTCCTTGCTACTGTGATCATGTTGAGACGTAGGTTGGCTAAGTTTTGAGCAAGGTTTGCAGGTTAGGACTTAGGTTTAGTTGTTTTGGCTTGGTTGAGTTTGAGTTTAGGTTTTGAAGATTTGAGGCAGCTCAATTGTGTCGTTGAGTTCAACGACTTTGGGATGTTGTCCTCCCTTGAGCTAAGGGTTAGTTTAAGGGTATTGTGTTATCCTTTAGTACTTTGGTTTCTAAGGTTTTTAATTGTGTGATTTTAGGTGATTTGTGATTTTGTGATTGGCTTGCCTTCGTTGTGTTGGGGGCTTTGCAGCGGGATTTCTAGGTGAGTAAATCTCACCAAGGTTCACTTTTGAACCAAATTTTATTATGGTCATGTGATGATGATAATGATTATGATGTTAAAATTAATATTATGCTTTTAATTGTTTTAAAATATATGAGCTTGATCGTCAACAGCTCATAAGTAAGATAAAACAAGCTTTTCTTATATGTTTATTTTGAGGTTCTTATGATCATAATTCTATTGATTATTGATAAGTTATTCTTGTGGAATAATATATAATGTTCATATAATTATATCCTTGTGAAGGATATAATCATATGATGTGATCTTGTGATGTTGATGATGATGTTGTGATATTGTGATTGTTGAATAAATAGCCAAACTGAGTTCCAAGCCTTTAATCGGGTGATTGGTTATGGTTAAGATGCTATTTATTATTTTGTGTTTTGATATTGGACAGTCAAACCGGGTTCCAAGCCTTTGGCAGGGTGATTGGTTACGGTTAGGAATATAGCTCTAGTCCATCTGTCAGTGTAGGTCATGAGAGATACTTTATGGTATATGTGACCCATGGGTACACAATTTGTTGATTGTAGGTCATGAGAGATATTTATTAAATATCTGGGACTCATGGGTACATTTCTTTGGTAATGTGTTGGATTTGTGGATTTTAATTATTGATCAAATCTCTCTTCTGGAATGTTAGATGTGATAATGTTGTGTTATTTTTGAGTTTCCTCATACGGGCTTTTTAGCTTACTGGGTTTGTTATTTTACAATCCCGGTGCACCAATTATTGGTGTAGGGGTTAGACATGCTTTATATAGAGGAAAAACCTTGGTGTAGGAAATACCTTTACAATTATTGGTGCACCAATGTTTCACCATAACGATGAGCCTCTCAGCTATAATAGCGTCCAACGCTAAGCGCTCTACTCATATATGATGAGAACCGCTAATAAAGCTATAATAGCGTCCTGCGCTAAGCGCTCTACTCTCATATGATGAGGATCGATAAGTAATAGCTAGCTAACAATAAATATATATATATATATATATATATATATATTTATATATACCGATATATGCCTCCCAGGCGCTAATAGTGTCCCACGCTAAGCGCTCTACTCTCATATGATGAGGACCGTTGGTAAGACTATAATAGCGTCCTACGCTAAGCGCTTTACTCACATATGATGAGGACCGTTAAATAATGCTAGCTAGCAATAATCAATATCAGTCAACCATTTTATGGTGAAGTAAAATATTAAAATAAAAAATCAATTGACATGTCCCACATGTCAAATAAAATAAGCAAAAGAGTTCCTAAATAAATAAATGGAACTCATTAATCCAAGAAAATACTAAATCTCAAATATGCCTTTGAAATTAAATAACTTTAGTGCATGCATGACATTCAAATCAAAGGTCCACTCACAATGCTTGGCTATGCCTGCCGACGATCCATGGCCTCCTTTACTCGATCATCCTCACGTCCTGAACAATAAATAATATTAAGTCTCCAGACTAGCTTAAATCTTAAATAAATATTTCTGAAAAAAAGGAAGCCTATAATTTCATCTCATTTGCCTAACTTCTCCACTTTTAATCCAATAAGGCCCACATTACTCCGTACTTACCGATAGCCATAAATTAACCTTTTTAGAATTTAAAACTTGCTAAACCAACTGTCGAAATTTCATTCTAATAACCGCCACAATTCTTAACCATTGAAAAATCTCAAACCTTATCAAAACTCCTCAAAAAATTCCAAAATTTACTTCATTAAACGCCTCTCATTAAATTCATCTCAAAACATGAAAAACAGTCATTAAGGGGCGGTGCCACCGCCTGCTCCGCCGGCAGCCATACTCTGGTGACGCCCAATTCTTCCCAAATTTTAACACAACAATCCTCTCAATACGCACAACAACTTCCTTAACTAGTACAAAATCCATTTCTAAGCCTAACTAGGTTAATCGAATCAAAACCTTAAATTGAGCTCTAGCACTTCAACTATACATTTCTCCTCACCAAGATCGAATTGAATCTATTCCTTTTAAGGGATTACTAACCTTGATGAGAGCTATGAGCCAAGTTTCACGAGCTATGGTGGCCGGAGGAGCGATTTCCCGCGACGGAACAATTGGGTTGCTAGGAGCGGTTTTCTTCCGCTCGGCGGTGTCCCACGCGCGGTTACCGGCCCAGAAAGAGAGAGGAGGCGACGAGGGTCCGAACAAGACCGGTCCAGCTGTCAGTGGTGGCCGGACGGCGGAGGACGTTGGTGGTGAAGTCGGCGGGTCAAGGGAGGATCAGGAGAGAGGAGAGAGAAGGGAGAGAGAGAAAAGAAAGGGGTTGGGCTTTCTCCCTTCCGGTCCACCACTTAAAACACCCTAAAAATTAAAGCCTACCAAAATTTGCCCCCTTTTACAAAAATAGTAAACTTCGTTTTTAGACCATAACTTCTTCATACGAACTCCGTTTTAAGCGTGCCACGTGTCCACAAACTCTTTTTAACGTCTTCTACAACTTTCATAAAGGAAATTTTCCCAAATTCCAAACAGAAGAAAAAGTCAACTTTTGGAATTTTAAATAGTAAACGGTTACTCAAAATGGTAAAAACCAAAGTAATACCAAAAGTAAATAATTGTAAAATAACTTAAGAACCGGGATGTGACCGTTTTAGACTTGCTGGCAGAAACATGTATGCTTGACTGTAAACCTGCTGATACTCCCATTGAACAGAATCATCGGTTGATAAAGTATTTGGATCAGGTACCAATAAATAAAGCAAGGTATCAGAGGTTAGTTGGGCGGCTCATTTATTTGTCACATACTTGACCTGATTTAGCACATGTGGTTAGTGTGGTGAATCAGTTTATGCATAGTCCCAGTGAGGCTTATATGGAAGCTGTTTTTCGTATCTTGCGATATTTGAATGAGTCTCATATACTTCCGTTACCTTCCACACCACACCCAAACTTGTAAGCCCTAAGAGTGTGATTGTGGTTTGAGTCCACATGTGTGGCATGACTATTCGAATAATATGTAACTTTGTATTTTCGAATGTAACCCGCACGTGTATTTTCTTATTGAGCTTGGAATATCCATGAGCATGAATATTGATTTTTTGGGTATCAACAGTAGGTAACTAGGGAATGAGTGATTTTGATTGTCAAAATACATGTTAGAACTAAAAACATCCTCACTTTAAGAGTTTAAAGAGGTCCTCTCTAGATTTGAACTATATATATATATATATATATATATATATATATAGTCCAGGTGGTTTGATGAATATAGTCATGTTCACCTTTTATGGTCAGTCACTTTTGAATATAAATCTAATGGTAGGGAGAATTCTTTTTACGTAGAGTTTGTTTTACTTTCAATCATTCGATGTAAATCTAACGGTGATTGATCATAAATTTCTTGGGTGATAACTGACCAAGTGAACATTACTGTTCTAAGATTGGGTAATTTGCTGAGCAGAATATGATGGGAAAACCAGCAACAAATAAACTGGAAAACAAAATCAAAGAGGCACTGGACAAAGATTACAAGAATGGCGAGGACCAAGGCGCACCAACAAGTAAACATTTAAAGAGACTAGCATTAATATCTTAGTGCATGCATAACATAACAATGAATATATAATGAATGAGGTTATAATTAACACGTACGTAAGTATTGAGTTGCCTGACAAAGCTAGAGAAGTTACTATACTTATTGGGAGGAGATCTCTGGCAAACTCGGCCTGCTGCCACACCACGAACGCCGACCCGTCTTCATTCACCAGCATGTACGTCTTTAACTAGAAAGGCGCAGGCTCGACTTCCTCATTGATGCAGGAGCATATAAGGCAATATTAAATTATAGATTCGTAATATTTGATATTTTGTTATTATGATAGTTTTAGGAAAATATTTTATAATTATTAGAATTTAAGTTTAATCAACTTTCCTTTTTATCTTGAGTCTGCTTATTCTCCAGCTAGTATGAACCATATAAATATGGCTATTGTAATAATTGTCAGATAGCTTATGTTTTATGAATTAAATCAGTTTATTTACGACATAGATTTGTCATTTTCTACGAGTTTGCTACTCCTTATTTCTGGTGTCTGTTGAGTGACTGTTAGAGATCTATTTTCGGATACATGATCTGCATCAGTTGGTATTAGAGCTCTGGCGAGAGCTTAGTGGATTCCATGTCTCAAGTCAAATGAAGAGACAGAGGTTTCATAATGGAGGGTCGTGACGTCAGCAACGACATGGCTGAAATCAAAAGGATGCTTCAGCAACTTGCGATATGTATCGATCGTATCGAAGCTTGATGACGGGGTCGTAAGAGTACCGATGGGGAGAAAAACGTTACCACTCGAAGGGGTTAATTTTTTTAAAATACCACCATATTGATGTTTCTAGATACACGGATGTAGACTGGGCATGTAATATTACAGATCGTAGGTCTACTTCAGGCTATTTCACTTTTGTTGGTGGTAACTTAGTCACTTGGAAAAGCAAGAAGCAGAAGGTTGTTGCTTGTTCTAGTGTAGAAGCAGAGTATAAGGGAATGGCGCGAGGATTTTGTGAGATGTTGTGGTTGAGACACTTGTTGAGAGATTTGAGGTTTCGACAGAAGAAGGCTATGCCACTTTATTGTGATAACAAGGCTGCCATTGAGATTGCTCACAATCCAGTGCAACATGATCGTACAAAGCATGTTGAGGTAGATCGACATTTCATTAAAGAGAAGTTGGATGGTTAGATTAATTTCTTTCCTTTTGTCCCTACTGAAGAACAATTGGCTGATGTGCTTACAAAAGCTCTCTCAAGTAAAACCTTCCATGACTCACTTGACAAGTTGAACATTTGTGATCTGTATGCACCAACTTGAGGGGGAGTGTTAGCGTAAGTCCTTCATCAATCTTACCTTATACAATTAGGTTTGTACATATTATGTTATTATTAGGAATCTTGTGTATTATTAGTTTCCTATTAGGACTATGTGTATCTTGTATAAATATACTCCATTGATGGAGAATGAATATGCAGTTCATAATTCAGAGATTATAGTCTCTCTCTTCCGGTTCTTTTGACTTAACTCATGTTAATAGTAGATTTTGCATGTTATGAAGAACAATTTTTCAGAAAGTCTTATTTTGTATGCTAGTTAGCTCATGTTACTAGTAGACTTAACTCATGTTACTAGTAGACTTTGCTTCTTATGAAGAACAATTTTCCAGAAAGTCTATTTTTGTATGTCAGTTTGCTCATGTTACTGGTAGACTTGACTCATGATACTAATAGACTTTGAACTGAATTGGATTAGAATATTTACCTACTATATGAGAGGAGTAGGTGAGAGGAGTGAGAAGAAAGAGCATACAAGAGGAGTTAGTTTCTTGCAACGAGATCGATTTTGATAAGAAAATGACATATCAATGAGACGAGAGAGAGAGATCGATGAGACAGAGGTGTAAAAATTTGTTTGAGAAAGAGAGAGTGTTCAAATTGTTAGAAAGTGACAAAACTAACACCGTTAATGAGAGAATAAAAGTTAATTTAGGATTTAAATTGAATGAACAATAACAGGTCATATTAATCTAGTTGGACTAATCAGAAAGTCACACAAATATTTGCCTTACTTCATTTACATTACTAAAAAAAAAAAAACTCTATAAGATAGAAAAACCTAATCCGGACGAACTCGGGCTCTCACTCTCCTCTCCAAAACTCTGTCGCTCTCCTCTCCATAACTCTAGCGAGCTTTTCCCACAACTTTCTCCGGCGACCATCACTCGCTCTCTTGCTCTGTTCTATTGGTTAGACCCTAATCTCTTTTTGGGTATTCATTTAGAAGAAGAATTATTGGTTCGAGTTCGGGTTTGTTGTTGTTGATAAATCTGTGATTATTGAGAACCTGTAATTCGACATTGGAGTTGCTGCAATTAACATTATTTTCTGAATTGTCTTTATGGGTTGCTTAATTTGTTTGGATACTTTAATCGATGATCATTTTAAGTTATCGAAATTAAGGTGGTGCTAGTGTTCTTTTTATTTTCTTGTAGATGGGATGAACTTGTTGAGGATATTACTTTGAGGAAGATTGTTGATGCAGATGAGGATAGCATCTTTATTGGTACATTTGTTATGTAAACTGCTATCTATGTTCAAAGTTATGATTCATGTAACACTGAAATTATTATTGTACTTCTTCGAGTTCTCAATGAAGCTATATGGAATGGAATACACACACACATGTGGACTCCAGTATTTAAATGCCTTATGACTGAAACATTTTATGTGTGTGAGTGTGAGGCTATCTACAACACAATGTATTTGGATTTGTAAATCTCTGTGACCAGTAGTAGTGGTTGATGATGTTTTTTTGTAACTTACAGGATTTCCTCTTCTGAATTTTCTGTGAGGATTGTGATTGCTTTGGTGGTTAGGAGCTGATTTTGCTCCGGTGATTTGCAAGTAGGAGTTGGTATTGCTCTGCTGAACTTGCTGTTGAGAGGTATTGCTCTAATATCTTGTTATTTTTTAGTTTTTGGCTTAGTTATACGATGTCTTTGAGTGCATTGCTCTGATATCGTATTTGCATTATTGGTCTCATATATTTCATGTTTTGGGTGCTTTGATAATCACTGTTAGTATGAATTTTTTTTTCCAGATTCTTTCCAAGTGTGCATGAATTTCAAGGGTAAATATGATAGGAAACCGATCTGATTGGATTGTGATATATCATATATGCTTCAAATATGTGTGCATATATGGGTTTCAAATATTAACAGTATTTGTGTATGTTGACTTTTGTGTTAGTTATCCTTTAGGTCAGATTGTAATTTATTTGGATTTATAAAATTGTTTAGGTGTAAGACGGTTCTAGTTTACATGATTAAAAGCTGGATAAATTGTACAAAAAAAATCTTCGTATTTTATTTGTTGTCCTTTCTCTTTGTTGTTGCTGGATTTTTTATCGGTTATTGAATTCGTTTACATCGTTTTTGTTAGAGCTTCAGTTGATTTTTGAAACAAAAACAAGCTTCACTTGGGGGTTAATTGTTTGACATTAACTGGCTGATCTATTTTGCAATTCCAATTTCTCCATGTTCGGTGCCTGTGCCATTTTCCCTTTTTCTTGAGAAAAAAGAAGCTAAAATAAGAAGTATAAACACAAGGGGTATTTGAAAGGTTGAAGTCATTAAAGTGTCTTCATCTTCTATACATTGCATCTTTTTTCTTTTTTTTGGCTAATTTCTGCACATTGTATTTTACTTTAGCAAGTTCGCCTAATGTTTCCACTGATTGAGTGGGTAGGCTAGTTCAACTTAATAACTATAGGTTGTGAGGAGCAAGTATATTCAGGCAAGAATAAAAATTCATTTCATTGGTGACATAGTGTACAGTTTGACATAAAGGTAACTTGTTCATATTCATATGTTTGATTCCTGCAGGTACACTGCCTTATTGTGATTCACTACTTTTCATAATGAATTTTGGAACATCACTATGCCAAAGATTGATTATAAAGAATCTGGTTACCAGTACTCCTGTTTACAGCAGTGCTTCTGGTACAAATCTCATACAACTCGATGAGTTGACTATTTTAAATATTTCATGAACTCATTTATTGCTGCATCTAACCTCTACTGTTTGACTTGGTTGACTAATTGCAGATGTCACAGGAGAAGGATTGAGTTTGATGTTCAGGCGCTGGGCTTCTAAAAGAGCAGCTGGATCCACAAAAAATGGGCGAGACTCTCAACCTAAGAATCTTGGAGTTAAGAAATACGGTGGAGAGGTAAGAGGCTGATGTTTTGTTACGGGAAATATTACAAAAGGTGAGTGGATATTTACAATCATATTGAGGCTTTTTGCTGTTTACGCTGCAGAGAGTGATACCTGGAAACATCATTGTTCGCCAGAGGGGCACCCGATTCCATCCTGGAAATTATGTTGGGTTAGGGAAAGATCACACTCTTTTTGCTCTGAAAGAAGGCACCGTAAAGTTTGAAAAGCACAAGCTCAGTGGACGTAAGTGGGTGCATATAGAGCCCAAAGAAGGTCATGTGCTTCACCCTATATATGCAAATACTACAGCAGCTGAGATGGTGAAGGCCGTCTGAGTCCTAGTTTTGTTAGATCTTTTTCTTGGTTCAGCTCATTCCCAGTTTGATCACCATTCAAAAATGACTGGCATGCCAATTTCCCTCGGGTTTTTACAGTAACTCCTGAATGAAATGAACTCAGTTTTAAATAAAGTTAGAAGTTAGAACTATATTTTTTTATCACCTAGGTTGCAGTCTTGCGGTACTCTTAAATGTTGTGGGTCATTTTTTGTATTCCAGTAGTTCAACCAAGATGAACAGTCCATCCGGAAGATAATGATATCCCTAAAATGATCCTTTTAATCCTTAACACCAAGTCAAATTGAAATTCCAGGTGTTCTTATTTTTCAGTCTTACAGTAGTTGAATAATTGTAATACACCACCTAAACCTCTTAATACACATCCATTTTCTTGTTACTTTTTGAACAAATCATATTCTCATAAGTCACAACACCCTAACACCATTGATCCCGACGGAGGAGGTGAGCAAATTCGCACACTTGGAACACCTTTCAGTTGAGGAATTCCTTTCTTTTATAGCTTGCATTTCAATGATTTCATGACAGATGTACAAATTAAGCGGGGGATGATGATGATGCAGATATAGAAGGGCCAATGATGAAGGATGGTACATGCTCTTAGGTATATGCAAGATCACTTCCTGAATTGTTATTTACTGCTTTTGGTTTTTGTTGTATTGTTTTTAATTATGAGATGAATTGAGCAAGGCATTGGAGCATAAGAGGAGATTGCAGATTGACTGTGATAGTGGCCAAAAGATGGAGGTGTTGGCAGAATGTTACACTGAACACAGAAGTCGAAAACACGCGTGAGAGAAGAGGAAGAAAGAGGGATTAGGATGACTATGGCACTTAAAACAATTTGGATGTGTATCAAGTAAAGAGGGTGTGCATATATAGCTAAACTCACAGCACTTAGGCTCTAACTACATACACAGCCTAGATTTACAAGTGCATATAATCTGAAAAAAAAAAAAAGGGTACTTATATTATAAGGAATGCACAAGTTTTTCTCCAATGAGCAAGGTGATTTAGCTACCCTTAAATTCCTCAAACACAATTAGTACTTATGGGTTATAACTTATGATTTAACCCAATGTTAATGCATTACCAAAACGTACGTTTTGACGTCCTAACCAAAACCAAGTATAAAACCAAGAAAAGGACTTGATTAATCCAACCGGTTATGCCATAATTTTCATTCGGAATCAAGTTTCAACGGCATTGACCACCATAACTCCCAATTAACTTATTTCCTTGTGTACAATATGCAAGTTTGGTCAGTTACGTACCCTCATTTCTGAAGCCTATATATAGTTGGCATCGTCTTCCTCCAATTCCCACACCAACTATTCAGTCAATCCTAAATCGATCGAGCTCAGCTTGCTAGCTACTCTAACATCCCAATAGAGCCATGGCAATGAAAATGGAAGCATTATCTTCGTTACTACTTGTGTCATTACTCACTGCTTTCCTAGCCCAGCCTAGGCTAACCAGTGCGCAGTTGCTGCCTCCTTCCATTCCAGGGGGGCTATTTCCACCAGGAACTGCGCCGGATGTACTCAAGTGTTGGTCATCTCTTACCGGCATCAACGGATGTGTTATGGGAATCTTTCAGTCTGTTTGCAGCTTGCAATTCGGAAAGATTAGTGCCGACTGTTGCAAGGCCTTCGTTGCTGTGGAGGACATCTGTTTGCCCAAAATGTTTCCTCTCACTCCTTTCTTCCCTCCCATGCTCAAGAGCATTTGTGCTCTCCAAGGAAATCCTGCGCCCCCAGCAAGAATCTAGGACAAGGTGTGATCGAGTGTTATACTTGTATCACGATGCATGAATTAATAAAGCTAGAAAGATGAAATATAATCTACGTTACTGAAACTTTAGTTTCTGATGAAGATTCTTGGTATTAGACAGCTTGGGTTTACATTTATTAATAAAGATAAATGTAATACTATCCAGAAATTCCAGAAATAAATCTAGTATCCACCAAATTACACTATATATGAATGATGAGGAATGATCAATAGATGAGGGTCATGTACTCATGTTACATACATCGTCCATAAGCTGGGCTCATAGTCTTGTTTTACTAGTATCACATGCCTAATTATATTCTTGTATATATAAATAACATGGAATGGCCTTGTGAATCATCTTCCAGGAAAAGAAAAACTACAAAAATGAAATATATATATATATATATATATATATATATATATATATATATATATAAAGAAAAAAAAGAGCACTATATACTAGCAATCTAGCATTAGTTCCATTTTGACAATTGAATTTTATGCCTGTCTTTGTTACACTCAATCACTGAACTGAATTCCATCCCCTTATGCCTTTAGAAGTTTGTGAATTCCGGAGCTTAGAGTCGATCATGGCTTGCATTGTGGTGTAACTATTAACCAAAAATGATGGAGGCTAGGGGTATTGAAGAATGCATTAGTCACTTATTTGACAAGCGAAGGAGCCAAACTGGTGATCGTTCTTATGATTGTTCAAAACACAGACAGTAATCAGAAGCTAATGAAGAAGAAGTTGCATTCGGTCTACACCTCCTGTTGTATCCAGCAAGTGCATGCATTTCAAGAATCAATAATCGGCAAGGTTGAATTAACAAATAAATGCCAATGTAACAGCTGCACTGCTGCAGTTAGCAAGCAAAATGGACAACATATGTTCAGTAGTACACTCAGGTTGTTACAAAATTTTCCAAAAGTACAAGCTAGCTCCTCAGGCATTGCAAGTTCCTCGGTCTGCGAAAGTGTCGAGTCAATCAATACCAAAAGCCTCTCTTTTTTTTTTTTGGTCGAAAATACCAAAAGCCTCTCTGTCCCTAACAAAAGCATTAGACTCCCAAAATACAGCTGCCTAATGGCTTAGTTAGTTAACACCTCTAAATTGGATATTCAAAGCTGCCTTAAAGGCTTCCCACACACCAATCCCTGCGTTGATCCGATTCTTCATTTCTGGCAATCTCTCTTTGAAAGCAGTAAACAACTTGCATTTACCCAGGAGTGCCTCCTTTTCTGGACGAAGCTGATCCAGTCCAGCATCCAATTTTGCCTGGAGGACTTCTTTCTGGCTCTGACAATCTGCAAATTGAGCCTGAAGAGCCTCAATTTGATACTCAAGATCATGCAGCTCATTTTCAAGTTCAATAATTCTAGGTTTTGTAGCACGTACAAGCCGCTTCCAGCTTATCTTTCAGAGATATTACCGCACGTTGAAGGTCCTTTGCCTGTTCTCTACCTGTAACACATTCTTCTGTAGCTTCTTTATAGTGTGGTAGTTCAGTCTTCACATCGTTCAGCATCCGGTCAAGAGTTAGGACCATGATTGGATCAAAAAAACTAATAGTGGACAGATACTTGAAAGCTTGTTTCAAATCTTTGTAACACTGTTTGTCCAGTAAGGCTTCAAGGTCACGCTTCAAGGTCACTTTGAACTATGTCTTTGGCCACTTTAAGTTTTACTGGGTCAGTGGCATAAAAGCTTGGAGAAAAGGCAGGGGCAAAAATAAGGTGATTTGCCTCCTGTATCGCAGTCAACAATTCTGCCTCCAATGCTAGAGAAAGCTAAAAATGATAGAAGCAGGAATCAGGGTTAAGGTGAAAGTTTAATAGTCATCGACACATTTGTCACAATTACTTGCAAAATTATGCATGTGATTTAAACTTTTAAAGTGCTATGTGTCATGTTTGTGATGGAATGGCATGAAGTTTCAAGGTTCAATGCTGGTAGGTTTAATATTGCCTGAAAAGAATGAGACAATCAAGGAAGCTTGTCACTATTTATACTAGCATTGTGAAGCGCGTCCAGAACGACTTTCTTCGTGCTTGCTAAATGTTTGGTTTTTATGCCACCGTCTATAACCCTCAGTTGATAATGTGTCTCAATCTTAGATTTACTAATTAATTATATATTTACATTGATATGCAGATAATTTGACTCAGAAATCGATAATCAAAGTCATTTTTCTTGTTAAGTTTTATATATTCATTGTACATGTAAACATGTAAATAATGTCAATCACAAACTGCTAGAGAATGCAATCTTTACAAATCTGATAGTTGCAACCTTTAAACAACCATCTTTCTTCTTATACAACAACACAACTGCTATGGAATGCAACTTTACAAATCAAATTGTAAGGAAACAAAAATGTAGTTTCCAAAAAAAAAAAAATCTATACCCAATCAAAATCAAAGAAGTCAGGTCTCTTGAAAATAAGACAATGATGATAAAAAATTGAAAAAAGTACCAAGCTTTAACATGAAAGGGACTCATCTATCTTTTAGAGCAAAGCTTGATTTCAAGCTATCAAATTAATAATTTTTTCAGTTTTAACTATAATTACAAATCTGAGCAATCATATTAGCATTTCTAGCAATTCTGACCACAATTCCCATACATGTCAATCCAATTAATAAGTTGAGAATACAACAAACTGGAATTATGAATTCAAGTCATATGGCTACTAATTTCACTTCAGGACATATTGATCAAGGTGGAAGTTTCCTGTACAAAAAGCATCAACAATATATAGCTGACTTGCATCAATACACCAAAAGGATATTTGAAAGATTCAGAGGCAAACATGGGTAAAATATAGTCATACCCCAAATTTTCGAATGGAAATTTTCAAAAATTTTGGCATGATATAACTTAAAATATTACACTTCCAAACTTGTTTCAACAACAAATCTCATAACTAAAACTCAATAGCGGAAAAGTAATCATACAACTCATCACTGAGTTAAATATTACATTTTCTTGTTTACATAAACTTTCAAATCAAGAACATGAAAACAATCTCATGAATTTAATATTATCTTCCCAAATTCTAAAACTATACTGAGAACAGCAAAACCAAAAAGAACCCTGCCATTACGCCTCCGCCTCAACCTTGTTAATCCTCACCTGCAGGTCTAACCCCTACACCAATAATTGGTGCACCGGGATTGTAAAATAACAAACCTGGTAAACTAAAAAGCTCGTATGAGTAAACTAAAAAAAAAAAAAAAACACAAAACCTCCAACAACCAAACATATCACAAAAGCAATTTATATCAATAAATAAATCCACAATTTCAACACTTTATTTTTCAATAACATGTATTCATGAGTCTCAGGTATTAATAAATACCTCTCATGACCTACAACAACAATTTGTGTACCCATAGGTCCCAGATACAATAAAGTATCTCACATGACCTACACTGACATACGGACTAGAGCTCTTCCTAACCGTAACCAATCATCCGGCCAATGGCTTGAAACCCGGTTTGACTGTCCAATATCAAAACACAAAATGATAAATAGCATCTTAACCGTAACCAATCACCCAACTAAAGACCTGGAACCCGGTTTGACTATTTATCTAACAATCATCATATCACAACATTATTATCAACAACCCAAGATCCACATCATAAGATTACATCATTCACAAGGATATAATTATATGAACAATATAAATTATTCCACAAGAATAGCTTATCAATAATCAATAAAATTATGATCATATGAACCTTCAAATAACACATAAGGAAAACTTGTTTTATCTTACCTTTGAGCCGTTGGCGATCAAGCTCATAATTTTTTTTTTTAAAACCAATAATAGCAAAATACTAAAATCACATCGTAATCATTATCCTCATCAAATGACCATAATTAAACTTGGTTCAAAAGTGAACCTTGGTGAGATTTACTCAACTAAAAATCCTGCTGCGTTCTTCCGCAACACAAGAGCCAAGGAAACCACAATCTCACAAAACACCTAAAATTACACAATTGAAAAGCCTTAGAAACCGAAGCACTAAATGATAACACAATATCCTTAACTAACCCTTAGCTTAAGGAATGACAACTTCCCAAAGTTGTTGAACTCAATGATACAATAGAGCTGCCACAAGTTCTCAAAATCTAAACTTAAACCCCCACCAATTTCAACTTTTAAACCTAAGGTTCTTACAAGAAAACCTTGCTCCAAACTTAGAAATTCTAACTCTCAACAAGCTCACCACAGCAAGATCTAGCTAACATAGAAAACTAAAGCCGAAGCACAGCTGGACACCCTGCCATGCGCCGCCACAGGCGGCGGCGAGTGAGCCCCACATGCCAACCCAAAACCTCCTAGTTTGGACAAACTCAAAACATGAAACTTGTAGATTGAAGCATAAGGAACACTTTTTGTACCTGAGGTTTCAACCGAATTGGTCGGGATCAGCCGGAAAACACCCCGCAATACCAACCCGGAAATCAAAAATTCAAACCTACAAAACCGGGCCCAAAACTTGATTCTAGATCACCAAAGGGTTAAAAACATCTCTTGAAGAGAGAGGAGAGCAAGACTCACCTAAACTTGGCCTGAATCAGCGTCGAAATTGCCGGTTTTCTGGAAGAACAGCAGCAGCTCTGCCACTTCGTGACGACCCCCAGGCGGCGCGACAGCGGGCATGACTGCCCCAGCAGTGGAGAGGAGACCCGTGCCGACCCAACGAGACCGGCGGCATCCAATTTGGTGGCCGGATGAGAGAGAACTTGGCTGGAGAAGAGAGAGAGAGCTCGGGTGCGTCAGGAGAGAGAAGAGGGAGACTGATTTTAGGTCTCCAAAATAACTCCACCACACTTTTCTACTTATACACTTTCCAAACCCGGAAACTAACTTCCTCTGACCATAACTTTCTCATACGACAACCGTTTCATGCGTGCCGCATGGTCTACAAACTTGTATTAACGAGCTTTACAACTTTCATGAAGGAAGTTTTTGCAAACTACTTACTAAAAATAAAGTCAACTTTTTGGTCCCTTGAAAGTCAAAACACCTTAAATAAACTCTCGAAACTTCAACTTCGCATAACCCAATAAGAATTTCCATAAATATTCCTTCATTAAATCCAAAAATAATACAAAAAAAATTGATAAGAAAATCTGGGGTATTACAAATATACACACACATATATCATGCATTATTAGCAACGTGCTTTTCACAGTAAATAACAACAGATACTCAGCAATATTGCAACCAAAACTGAACAGTGGAAAAACCATACACCCTCACGGCCTCACCCAACAATTGAATTCATTCTTTCATGAATTCCTGTGAACAAATATTGCTTTCAAAGTACAAAGGGAATTTTTAAATAATTACAAATATGGAACTAACCGAGTTTTGAATTTCGTTTTATGATTTGGTGGAAAAAATCCTAACTGATTATTCTGGAAATCTTGATCTAACACACACACACATGTATATACATCAAGTGTATAAAAATCCAGACATCAACATTCAAGTTCAGAAGCAATAACTTGCACAATCAGTCTGAAGTTATAAACAAACCAAATCCAATTAAACCCAGAAAATTGCAGAACTCTACAAATGAAAAAAGTGAGAAACCGCAGCAGCAAACCAAAAGTGAGAAACCGAAGGCGACTATGAGCAAGACGACGGCTGTGTTTTGTTTTTGGGGCAAAGGCCTGAGCAGCGGTCGCAACGGCGGTTGAAGGCCTTCAAAAGCAGATGGCATAGATTAGAGAATTGTAGGAGAAAAAAACAGAGAAGAAGATGAATACTGAGACATCGAAGAAAGGCGAAGGAGATACAGAAGAGCTGAGGAAAGTTGGCGGTGAGGAGTGATAGAGACACAGAGAGTGTTAATATGATAGGTTTTTTTTTTGGCTAGGTTGGTTTGGTATAGCGGTGGGCAATACGTGGCTGAATTCAAAGTTGTGGGTTGGGTTGATCACATATCTTGTTAGAAAAGTCAACGGGTCCGGAGTACTGTTCACATGAACAGTAACCCCTTCGCTTAATATATACAGATAACAAGCAGCCCCCACTTCGCTTAATATATACAGATAACAAGCAGCTAGCTTGATACAACTTTGATATCAATGTATATATTATCTTCATACGCTTCCACATAGGGGTGGAATTCTAAAACCAAAAACCAAAAAAAACCGAGCCGAATACCAAACAAAAACCAGAAAAAACCAAACTAAAACAAATCAAAACCGAACCAAACCAAATTAGTTTGGTTTGGTTTTTGGTTTTGTGAGAAACCGAAAAACCGAATCTACGTAAAACGACGTTATTTTGTTTTATTTTCTTATTAAATATTTTATTTGATTAATATGGTTTTAGGTTTTATATTTTATATGATTATGGGATGTAAAATCCACACTCCTCAAATTATAATCCACATTCCCACTTTCTATTTTTAGTCATCATTTTCATAAGAATACCTCATTCTTTCTTTTGATAAAATCAAAGACCTCATTCTTGTGAGCTTAAGATAATGGACTATAATATTTAATTTATTTTTCTCTTCTTCATTCCTAATTTATTATTTGTAATCTTTAAACTATACACTATGTGTTGAAGGTGAACTTTAAAGTTTTCAAATTATGGTATCATGGAGTGTTGTTGTGGTCTATTTCTAATTGTTTAGTAATTATCGTGTATTAAACTTTCAAGGCTTAGGCCTTTTAATCAAATTGCTGCCCTACCTTTCACCTTAGTGTCAATTTGCTACCATAACTTTCATTTTAGCCAATTTGCTACCCTAAATTTTCATAATTAGCCAATTTGTTATGTTAACTATTATTTCTGCCAATTTGCTACCTTATGTTTTTAAAATTAGCCAACTTGCTACATTTTTGTCATTTTATTTAGTTCATTTCTTCATCCAAACATGAATTAATTCTGAAAATCAAAGGTTAAAGTTGGTCAATATTGAAATTTTGATAAGTAAATTAGTTAATCTTGAAAGCCTAAAGTAGCAAATTTGATGGAAGGATAACAAATTGGCAGATTTAATAGTTATGGTAGCAAATTGGCTAATTATGAAAAGATAGGGTAGTAACTTGGTTGAAATGAAAGGTAGGATAGCAAATTGACACCAATGTGAAAGTTAGGGTAGCAAATTGGTAATTATTCACACATTGAGAAAATTTAGGTTACATTTTTGAGAAATTTTATTCACACATTGCTAGGTACTAGATACACATCTCTTACTTAATACACATTTTAAGATTTTTATATTTTGCTTAATACACAACCTCAAACTTTCTAAAATACCATCATTCACAATATAGACCGAAAGAACAAATATATATATATATATATATATATTATTTTTTTTTCTGAAAGAAGACAGAATATATATGCTTAATCAACATATATAACACGATCAAAGAGAGTTCAAGATGTTCTCTAAAAAAAATAGAGTTGAAGATGTTTATATGATTTGTTCATACCATCGTTAAACAACAACCGGATCTTAACCTATTAAACTAAACAATGATAATATGGGTTTTAATGACATCACTTATGCTTATTGTCCATGAATTCTACATGTTTTTTTTTTATCACCATGAATTCTTTTTTCGATTGGAGATCACCATGAATTCTATAGTTGCTTGATTTGTTTTTTTTTTTTTTTATGATGATTTTTGAAAAGATAGTTGTTTGATTATGCGTAGTGTAACTATGATGTGTGTGTGTGTCTATATATATATATTGCTGGCAAAAGAAAACGCAATGTTTAATTTTGTTTGTTGTTTTGCTTGGTTTTTGTAGGTGGATTTAGTCATCACTGATATTTTAGGGGTTTGAAATTCAAGATGATCATAGATTTCGTTGGAGGAATCCCGTACTACTTGTTATGCACGGCGGTGAAGGGCGCCTTTGAAAACCGAATGGTTTTTAGGGATCGGCTTTTAAAATTACAAGACATATTATTCGACATGAGACCGGTGATCCACGACATAGCAAAGGTGACAACCGTCGTTGGAAAAGAATAAGAAGCTCAACAGTTGGCGTTAACCTTGGGATGAAGCATCCTACTGCTCGAGGAATTCGAAGGAGTGAGTAGTTGCCATCCAACTGTCTGGGCATCTTGTTTAGTGAGCGATGGTTATGGTCCGAGGCTCCAAGCACTCAACCGCCAGCTGTATTATGAGACTGAGGCCTTAAGGTGGTGTGTAACTGAGATTACATTGACCAATGCAATGGAGACAACAAGAAGATAGGCCATCACAATCACACAACAATCATCACAAAAAATTTTGAGTGGTGGCACAGTGGCATCTACATCCGGGGTGAGTGGAGTGACAACAGACTCTTCATAACCAAAAACACATCCCTCCATTGAGATATGCGAGATTTTGGAGGCAACAACAACAATCTCCTCTAGTGACAGAGAGAGTGCTGATATGGGATCTGCCCCATCTTCTATTGGGATGCAAATAATTGGGGAAATCACCTCAGTGCTGGGCATACTAGTGGATGCAGATTTCAGTGCTCTATGGGTTCAAAAGGCTTATGCTTCTTCTCGAATCATTTGGCACCTACGGAGGTGCTTCATATCCTCAATTTGCTGAGGCACACTTGGAGTGTTTTTTTGGCTCTCCTATCAACTGACATATTAGATTTCTAGAAAAAAAGTGAGCTGGTATAGTAAGAAGCACAAGAGGAAGTCGAAGCTGATAGAGCTTCAAACCTCAATCGAAGCGCTCCTGCGAAGCTTCGTGGAGGCCTTGTTATACGGGTGGAATTCCAAAACCAAACACCGAAAAAGATCGAGCCGAAAACCAAACCGAAACCAGAAAAAACCAAATCGAACCGAACCAAATTAGTTTGGTTTGGTTTTTAGTTTTGTCCCTTAAGAAACCGAACTGAACCGAAAAACCGAATTTACGTAAAAATACGTCATTTTGTTTTTATTTTCTTATTAAATATTTTATTTGATTAATGTGGTTTTAGGTTTTATGGTTTATATGATTATGGAATGTGAAATCCACACTCTCATTTTCTATTTTTAGTCATCATTTTCATAAGAAGACAAAAATTAAGTCACTAAGGACAAAATTTAAGTTAACAAAAATGGAAAGTGAGAATGTGTATTACAATGTGGGGAATGCAGATTCCACTTCCCATGATTATATGCTTTTCTTTTCTAATCTTTTGTTTATTTTTCTTATGTACATGTTGAAATGTTCAAGGTGTCATGTATGCAAAGTGTATAGAGTGATATATTACCTCCAAAATCAAAGACCTCATTCTTTCTTTTGATAAAATAAAAGACCTCATTTTTGCCAGCTTAAGATGATGTACTATAATATTTAATTTATTTCTCTTCTTCATTCCTAATTTATTATATTTAAACTTTAAACTATATTTTGATGGAATTTAAACTATACAGTATTGATGTGATGAAGGTGAACTTTAAAGTTTTCAAATTATCGTTGTCATGACCCAATTTTTGAAGGGTAATTTTCAAAAAATTTAGCATGATATATCTTAAAATAATACTAGCCCAACACCTGCTCAACAACTTCCAACTATAAACAAATATTGAAAATGTAAATTTAAATAAACTCATCAACTGAGTTAAACATTATTAAATTACATCGACTTCAAAAATCTAGTAATAAAAAAGTCGTTTACATGAGCTTAAAACTAAACTGTCATAATATAATAAAATAAAGTATACAGAAACTAAAATCCTGCCACTATGTCTCTGCCTCAACCCTGCTGATCAACACCTGCAGGTCTAGCCCCTATACCATGAATTGGTGCACCGGGTTGTAAACAACAAACCCGGTAAACTAAAAAGCTCATATGAGTAATTCCCAAAAATAACTCAACGCAATGACACATTAAAAAAAACTGGTAATTCCTGCTTTCGAACTTTGTTCAGGAATCGCCTTAAAATAATAAAATTCAAAAATGAGTAAACAATAAAACACAACGATTCAAAAAACAATCAATATCATAAGTGAATCCTGCAAAAACGATAGTTCAGGAATTCCACTATAAATCATAAAAATAAGATTAAAGAATCTCATGCATTAAACATAGTTCAGAAGATACTCAAGACAAAGAATTTAATTGACAACAATTAAGAACAATGTTAAACCACATAACTAATACTTTTACAAATATACATGTATTCATTGGTCCGAGGTACCAATAAAGTATCTCTCATGACCTACAACAAACACATGTACCCATGAGTCTTAGATACCTTCAGGTACCTCCCATGACCTACACCGACAGACGGACTAGAGCTTTATTCCTAACCGTAACCAATCACCCGGTCAAAGGCTTGGAACCTAGTTTGACTGTCCAATATCAAATCACAAAATAATAATAGCATCATAACCATAACCAATCACCCGATTAAAGGCTTGGAACCCGGTTTGACTATTTCAACAACAAATCACAGTAGAGTAGAATCATCATAACAGTAACCAATCACCCGATTAAAGGCTTGAAACTCGGTTTGACTATCTAAACCACAAATCAAAATATAATAAAATTATCATCGATCAACACAATGAGCACATCATAAAATATATATCCTTCCACATACATATATCCCCACAAATCATCTATTAATAACCAAAAACATTATGATCACATGAACCTTAAAAAATAATCATATAATAAAAACAAAACTTGTTTTATCTTACCTATGAGTAGTTGGCGATCAAGCTCATATATTTTAAACAACAAAAACATAATAATTTTTTTTAATCATAATCATCATAATCATCATCAAAATCATTAACAAAAATCAATCATCATAATAATTATCATAATCATCATCCTCATCATCAAAATCAATCATCATAATCTTCATCATCAAAATCATTATCAAAAATTATTCATCATAATAATTATCATCATCATAATCGTTATCATCATCAACATTAACCATAAATAATTGGTCCCAAAGTGGACCTTAGTGACAATTACTCCCCTAAATACTCCTGTTGTGTCTTCACAAAAACACAAGGAACAAGCTCACTAACAACTCCACAAGCTACCTAATTAACATAATTAAAACCTTAGAAACTTCTCAACAAGGATCAAAGTACCCTTAACCTAAAGGTTTCCCAAAGAAGGGCAATCATTTCTTCGAGACCTCCCAAGGTCATTGGACACTCAACAACAAATAATACTACCTTCAAGATCAACATTTTCAAGGTTTAAAACCTAATAACACCAAGAACAAAATAGCACCTTATATGCCAAAATCAAAACAACACTTAGCCTTCACACACAAAAACATACTAGTAACTACAAGGACTAGCTAACACTACATCCAAAGCTCCCACACTACCCGGACGTGCTTCCAAGTGCCGCCACAGACGATGGCGAGTGAGCCCCATGCGCCACCACCAACCTCAATATTTGGGGAAACTCACAAAATGAAACTTGTAGATTGAAGCAAGGTCAGTAACTTTAATACCTGGTGGTTCAGCCCGTTCGGCCAGGCTCGGCCAAAAAACGTCCCGCAATACCAACCCGGAATCAAATTCCAAACCTACAAAACCGGCCCAAAAACTTGATTTCTAGATCACCAAAGGGGTAAAAACATCTCTAGAAGAGAGAGGAGAGCAAGACTTACCTAAACTTGGCCAGAATCGGTGTCAAAATTGCCGGCTTTCCGGCGGAACAACAGTAGCTCAGCCGCTTCGTGACGGCTTCCAGGCAGTGAGACGGCGAGCGTGGCTGCTCCAAAAATGGAGAGGAGACCCGTGCCGACCCAACGAGACCAGCGGCGTCTAGTTTGGTGGCCGGATGAGAGAGAACTCGGCCGGAGAAGAGAGAGAGCTCGGGTGCGTCGGGAGAGGGAGGAGAGAGAAAGAGAGGAACTGATTTTTAGGTTTCCAAAATAACTCCTCCACATTTTTCTACTTATACACTTTCCAAACCGGGAAACTAACTTCCTCTAACCATAACTTTCTCATACAACATCCGTTTTACGCGTGCCGCATGTCTACGAACTCGTATCGCCAAACTCTACAACTTTCAAGAAGGAAGTTTTCGAAGATAACTTATGGAAAGTAAAGTTAACTTTTTGGTCCCTTAAAAGTCAAAACACCTTAAATAAACTCTCGAAACTTCAACTTCGCATAACCTAATAATAATTTCCATAAATAATCATTCATTAAATATGAGAATAATGCAAAGAAAATGATAAGAAAATCTGGGGTATTACAATCGTATCATGGAGTGTCGTTGTGGTCTATTCCTAATTCTTAATTTAGCAATTATCGTGTTTTAAACTTTCAAAGTACCATTAGGTTACATTTTCGAGAAATTTTATTCACACATTGCTAGATAACAGATACACATCTCTTACTTAATATATCACCTTAAGATTTTTATATTTTATTATTTTGATTAATACACAACCTCAAACTTTCTAAAATACCCTCATTCACAATACAGATCGAAAAAACAAATATATGTGTGTGTGTATATATATAATATATATTTGTTTTCCTGAAAGGAGATAGAATATATATCATTAATCAACATATATAACACGATCAAAGAAAGTTCAAGATGTTCTCTAAAAAAATAGAGTTGAAGATGTTTACATGAGTTGTTCGTAACATAGTTAAGAATTAAATTCAGTTTACCCTCCAAATCTTTGGTGTCAAAATCAGTTTAGTCTTACAACTTTTTTTAAAAATCAGTTCACCCCCTTAACTTTCGTAAACACATCAGTTTGGTCCAATTTTTAAATTCCTCTCAAAATATGACGTCACCAAATTGACAAGGGGACCCATAATTTAGCTTTATAGTTATCAGAGACTTCTCATACACGTCACCAAGCTGAATTATAGGTCCTCTTGTCAGTTTGGTGACGTCATATTTTGAGGGGAATTCAAAAATTAGACCAAACTGATGTGTTTACGAAAGTTGAGAGGGCGAACTGATTTAAAAAAAATTGCAGGACTGAACTGATTTTGACATCAAAGATTTAGGGGGTAAACTGAATTTAATTCCATAGTTAATCAACAACCGAATCTTAACCTATTAATCTAAACAATGACAATATGGGTTTTGATGGCATCACTTATGCTTATTGACCATGAATTCTACATGTTTTTTTTATCACCATGAATTCTTTTTTCAATCGGAAATCACCATGAATTCTATAGTTGCTTGATTTTTTATTTTTTTTTGAAAAGATAGTTTTTTTAATGATTATTTTTGGAAAGATAGTTGTTTGATTATGCATAGTGTAACTATGATGTGTGTGTGTGTGTATATATATATATATATATATTTTTGCTGGCAAAAGAAAACGCAAAGTAAGATAGTATATTCCAAGTTTCTAAATATATCTTTAATTTTAATTTAGATTTTTTTTTGGTAAATTTAATGTATTCCTAATTGGGTCTATAAAAAAAGGATGTGAATTTAACACTAAGAGGTGTGAGAATAAACTTATAGATTGTTAGCTTTATTGAATGATTGTCATAAATTTTATTGATTTAGCGAATGTTTATAAAAACAAGAAACTCTTCGGACTTAAAACAAAAAACCAAATACGTCATGCACAATATTTTACTAAGCTAAAAGCAAACAAATCAAAAACAAAAATTGAAAAAGAAAAAACGGAAAAAAACAAAACTGAACTGAACCGAACTGTTTGTTTGGTTTGGTTTGGTTTTTGGTTCTAGGTCTCAAAAAAGCCCAAACCGAACCGAACAAAACCAAAATTTATATTCGGATTGGTTTCCGGTTTTAGACGAAAACTAAACTCACCCCTACTATTTGACCTTGTGTTTGGATAGTTTGAAGCCTCTATATTCTTCTTATGAAAACATACAAAAGAAAAAAAAATAGCATTGTGAACCACTGCTCCTCTCTTTGGCACTTGAACCAAAAGAAAGGTTGTAGATGTCAAACTAAAGGGAGGAAACAACCATTTATTGCTAATATTTTCTTTTACAAACTAATTAATCAGACATATGTGTGGTGTATGTGAGTGCATGTACATGAGGGAGTGTCATCCCAAATTATAAGAGTGAAGCCATGCTTAATGGTATAATTTTTCCACATCACCCAACTTAATTTGTCGTTTTTGTTTGGCTCGAGTGTCACCAATTGTAAGGAGACATGTGAGAATATGTAGTGTGATACACGGAGCTCTATAAGGTCCATAGTATACATCGATACATAAGAATCAAACCTATATAGCATGTGTAACAATGCACAAAAATAACATGGGTAGAGGCTTCATTATCATTACAATTCTATCTTGTAAATTAAAACTAAATATATAAAGAAGTTGATGAGAATTGAAAGCATAGTACCTCTGGGCTGATCCGCTTCCTAGTCGGAGAGGGAGCATTCCTCTTGACTGCAAGAAGCTTCTTTGGAGCCTTGCCGCAGGTAGAGTAGTGGGCAGGTTGTTTGGGATAAGTCATTTCTTAATTACAGACAGAAATATACAAGAAATTAATCTAGGATCAGAGAGAAATAGATAGCGTAGAGATGGGAGTGTATCAAGTTATGAAGTGAATAAATGACTAGAATCCCTCACCAACGCAGGAAAAGACTACGGACATGCCCTACAGTCCGGTTCTACATTTATAGCAAGTATATCTACTCACCTTCTCAGCTTATTATCACTTACTCTAAGTAATCTGAGTTAAAAATCGCAAGTGATACCTAAATGTCACCAACTCACCATCAGATAAACCATAAAAGGAAGAAGAGAGAAAGAGGCAGAGATAGGAGTCCGGATAGGCATTTGTCTAGTTGTCTATACCCATGTATCTATGCCTATTCTGAGCTAACTAAAGCATCAAGGCTCTTGATTCAAGAGTGCTATATGGTGACTATACTTTGCTTCAAAGTACATATGTTCCAAATTCTAATCATCAACTAAGTCGGGATGGTCCTTATACAACCAGAGGTAAACGATTACTATAGTTCATTAGGTCACACACACGGTGACACACCAAGGCACCAACAGTCCTTGACATTAGTTTGATTTTTTTTTTTCATTGTTCGGGTAAAGTTTAACCTTTTCTCAGTTTGGTTAATATTCAATACTGTCAATAACCAGGCTTTTTAACTATAGCATTACTTATTGGAGATTAATTAGTTTGGTGTAAAATAGATACGCTATTACGCTACGCGAACAGCTCGGGAACTCGGCTAAAAACTCAGAATATATATGACCCAATAAAGAGATGAGCCAAGGTGTAGAATTGGGTACGTTTCTCAACATTCAGAGGCAGTTTAAGATGATCAACATATACAACAATAAGAATTTGGTAATAGTTGAGTGTTGAGAGCTCTGATGAGATTGATAGAACTACTCTAGCTGCTCATTAATTAATCTCAGTATATTGCTCAACATGCAAAGCTAATTTAGGATGAACAACAAATACAACAGAAAAGATTTGGTAAAACTATAATCAGAAATACTGAACTTGGTTGTTAATTTCTTACCTTGACAGAAAAATGAGCAGTGAGCTGAAATCTCTAAAACAATTCTGAGGAAGAAAGACACGGGGGAGAGGAAACGGTAACGGTGGTTTTGGCATAATGTATCTTCCTCCTTAGCATGTTCGTCTTGTTTTATTGGGTTCACACACGTAACCTGCACGTGTCATTTACAGATGGAGAAGACATAAAAATATTAGTAAACTATACGTACTTTAGTTACTAACCAAATTTCAGTTTACAAATACATCCTTTACATATTATCTTACACGTATAAGGGCAAAATTTTACAATTAAGGACAAGTTGTTATGCTATTGACATGTGTCAGCTACAAATTTACGATTTTACCCTTCATTAAAAGAGAGTCAACTGAACTAAAGAGAATCAATTTACAACCAAACTGCTACTGTCTTCAAGTAATGTCGACTGCTACTGTTAGCTTCTACTACGAATCCGCCTGCTACTGCTGACTTATACTACCAATTCATCTGCTACTGCCGACTTATACTACCAATTTGTCTGCTACTGACAACTTCTACTACCAATCTGCCTGCTACTGCCTACGTTTGCTACTCATCCCACTCTGCTACTGCCTACTTCTGTAATTCTCAGTCCCAAACTAGCTGCTACTGCACCGACTGTTTACAAACGTTCTGCTACTGTGAACTGAAGAAGCTGCTACTGTCGACTATAGTAGAACGCAACACCACCGCATAGTAGCAACACACAACACCACCACTACTGCTACTGCTACTGCTATTGTTTGAAGACTTCTTCAGCCTCCACTCTCATGAAGACGTTGACCATAAAAGATCAACAACCTTCGTTTTTCAACTATTCTTAGAACTCAACAATCTCAATCAGATGAAACTTTTTGATCTTCATAATTATGCTATTGTTTACCTTAGGCGAGATTCAGAGAGCTCTCAGTAGTAGCCGAGTGATAATCCTCATCAATCGGCGTGCCTCAGAAACACTTCTCAGTGAGTTGGAGCTTCGGCAGTGGGACGACGGCGTCGTCGAGGCAGAGCCATCGTCGAGCCTTGGGTTGAGAGAGAGAGATTTGAGGGGTGTATCAAACAATGCCTCTGTGTCATCACCTTTAAGGACTCAGCATCATTGTCGTGGCCGTCGAGGCTTCATCTTCGTCACCGTCAAGGCTTTGGCTTCGTCGCTGTCGAAGCTTCGGCTTCGTCTCTGTCGAGGCTTCGGCTTCGTCGCCGTCGAGGCTTCGGCTTCGTCGCCGTCGAGGCTTCGGCTTCGTCGCCGTCGAGGCTTCGGCTTCGTCGCCGTCGAGGCTTCGACTTCGTCGCCGCTGAGGCTTTTGCTTCGTCGCCGTCGTCGTTTTCGAGGCTTCAAGGGTGGCGTCTTCGTGATTCTCGTAGGAGAGAGAGACATACAGATCTGGGAGATGAGAGATAGAGAAGAAGATTGGTGGCATATTCATAATTCCATTGTGAAAATAGATATTTTGGTCTTTTTGAAGTCGAAAAATGGGTTGGGCCTGGTTTTATGCATTGTGATCACTAGGCTCATGTAGTAATTTGTATAAGAAATTAAGAAAGTGGGGTTTTTGTGTTTGCAAATTTGGTGAGGTGTTACTATGTAATTTTCTTAAGTGTCATTTACAGATGGAGAAGGCATAAAAAGATTCCACCTGGTTGGGTGCTCAGGTGAATTTGGATTTTTTACCCAGCCGCCCTTCTCTTTGAAGAGATATTTACCCACATTGAAGTTGATCCAAGGACTAAGGTTAATCCGATTCAGGAGAAAAGCTCCGATACATGATCATGTGGGAGCTAAACTATTAGCAATGTGGAATGTTAAATGTACCTTAATGTAATATAGCTCATAGGCCTAGTTGTGAAATTGTCATAAAAATCCTGAACACCTTGAATTTTATGACATTTGCAACTTGAACTGACTAGTTGCATTTTTTTGGCAAATTCTATGTTGTACCATACTGCTCGAATAAACTGCCTTGCTTGGTCTCCTGATAACATCATGGTCAATATATATGAAGTTGACAAGCCTGCATCAAGCCGTGTATGAGCACACAGTGGTAAGCTCTGGCGAGGATGCGTTTGTTCGTGTTTCGAAGTTGACTCCCCAATAGCGTATTGTGTATACTAGCTCTGTCAATGTGAACCGGAAAGCACAACCCATGGACGAAACTAAAGACAAGAAAAATCTTTCTAAGAATGTCATAGTTCATGGTGCATTAATCTTTCTAAAGGTTCCTCGGCTTTAAGAGTACAAAATCTAGCTGATTACCTCTTTCTGAGGGGGTCACCTTCGGTGCGTTAACGCATGGATGCGTTAATGCCTTGACTTGTTGCTTCCGGTTTCTCGCCCCACAGTGACCTTTTGCTTTCCGTTTCCAAGCCACGTGATGACCTTCTCTACCCGGTTGGTCACAATTCAAATCCCAATGTCAAAGCACTGTTCCGCTCCCTCTCTCTCTCCCTCTCTGCACCTTCTCTCGACCCAAAACCCTAATTCCCAAATTGAAATTCCCCTAAACTGCTAGAAACCAACCCCTAAAACCTCTCTCTCAGGCCCTTCTCTCTCTCTCTCTCAAAAAACCCTTATTCCCCAATTTTAAATCCACATTAGTCATTAGTCATGGCTAGATCGAAGATCCTCGCCCGAAACCCGGCCTTTCCTAGCCGGCGGAGTTAGAGGCTTTTCCAATCGGCCTCTTCTACCGAAACAGATGACACCTCCAATCCATCGAAGATGGCTCGACCATCGCCAACTGATGGTGTAGATGCCTCTGCCTCTGTTCCCGGATCGTCGTCTGAGGCTGCGCGCATGAACAATTCCCAGCGTGGACCTGTATCTTCACTGGAAGAGGGCCCGATTCCCAAGACGGGGTCATTAGTCATGGCTAGATCGAAGATCCGCGCCCGAAACCCGGCCTTTCCTAGCCGGCGGAGTCAGAGGCTTTTCCAATCGGCCTCTTCTACCGAAACAGATGACACCTCCAATCCATCGAAGATGGCTCGACCATCGCCAATTGATGGTGTAGATGCCTCTGCCTCTGTTCCCGGATCGTCGTCTGAGGCTGCGCGCATGAACGATTCCCAGCGTGGACCTGTATCTTCACTGGAAGAGGGCCTGATTCCCAAGACGGGGTCGGAACGAGGGGGCGACGTGTGTCAACCAATAGAGGAAGGAGACGAAGACAAGGAGGATAATGAAGATCAACGTGAAGAGGGAGAAGATCATTTTGATGATGCGAAAGGGCAAGTGGTTGACGACCGTGTGGTCTTCCGGAAGAGGAATAAAGTCACCGGGAAACAACTGAGTTTCTTCAGCTACGTGTAAGTATGAAATCCCGACCTGAAATTCCTGAAATCCCCTGAATTTCGAATTCTGAATTTGGTTACCAATGGGGGGTTAGTATATTTGTTTACTCAGTGTTTATGTCCTATATGTGTATAATACAGGAACCTACACCTTAAGTCAGGGAATGTGCTGAAGAACCAAGTTCACGACTTCAAGTTGAGCCTATCTCAGAAATGGAAGGAACTTCCGCCGGAAGAGAAGGCAAATTACGTCCACCCTGATAAAGAGGGTTACTCGTCAGCTTCTTATTCCGAGGGAAGTACGCCAGCGGTCTACAAGGTAGACACTCGCACATCTCCGCACCGGTTCAAGAGTTTGATCGGAGAGTTCAATGAAGAGAAGTTAGCTGCTTGGAGCTCGGTTTTGGCCCTCTCTTGAAGTTGGCTATTACTAAGATGCACCTTTCCATTCTGAGGCTCATAGTCGATGCCACTAGCGCCTCAGATAAAAGTATAACTATGCATGGGACCAAGCTTCCACTCTCAGCCAATGATGTGGAGAATGTGATGGGTTTGAAGAATGGCGGATCCCAGGTTGTCTTTGAGGGGCATGTGAAAGATTATACGGAGTTGGAGGCCACTGCAAATGAGATGGCAGGGCCTGACCACAAGATCCAACTCGCCAAGGTCGAGGCGTACTTGAAGGAGACGCAATTGGTGGATGACAAATTCAAGCGACTCTTTTTATTTTGTTCACCATGAGCACCATCATTTCCCCAACCGCTAGCCTTTCTATTCCCAAGAAGTGGCTGCTTTGTGCGAGAAACCCCGCGGACTGTGCTTTGAAGAATTGGGCTGAGTATGTTTTCGATTCGTTGATGGCCGGCATTTCTGAATTTCAGCAAAGGGAAAACGGTGCAAAGACAAGTGGGAAATTTTGCAGCGGGTGCCTATTGTTTCTTGAGCTCTTCCATTTTGATTGTGTCGGTCATGAGAAACACTTTGTCGATAGGTCTTTGTACCCAATTGAGGCATGGGGGGACAAAGAAGTAGGCAGAGTATTGAAATACATCAATCAGTTGGGGGGTATGCTTGACTCGCGGGTTGGTTGGAAGAAGGTTGGGGGGCGTGTGCGCACGGACGATGTTGCACCCGGGGTTAGTAGGCAGGAGTTCGATTTGGCGATGGGTAGAGTCGGTCGATTGGAAGACCAAGTGCGCAACATAGGGGCAGAAATGGGGCAAGGTTTTGCTGCCATCATTAGTAGGCTCGACTCCATGGGTGCAACAGGTCCATCAAAGGCAAAAGGGAGAGGGAAGAAGAAAGAGGTATGACATGGTAGAGAGGCTGTAAAGGATGGCTCTGGTTTTCTGTTTTTCATTTCTTTTACAAATTATTGCTCTTTTATGGACCCCCTCTTTTATTCCTTTGTGTAATTAGTGTAATGTGTTGGAACAATGGAACCCCTTGAACAATGTTGAAATCCATAAGGCCACTTTGTTGTTGGTACGTGTAATGTGAGTATGTGACAACCCCCGAAAGCAATATTGTTGTGGTGGTGGTGGTGTGCGGAAATGTCATAAACAAGTGCATTGAAAGCACTTGTTTATGGCTGTGGTTGCGTGAATAGTGCCCTGGCCAAGTTATGGTTATGGTCATTGAAAGCACTTGGTTATGGTTGGTGATTTGGTGTTGTTTGGACATGTATAGCACTTGGTTATGGGGGAGGTTATGGTAATGGTAGTATATTTGATTATTTTTCTCAAGTCTCATCGTAGTATTGACCGTTATTATATTGTTTTGTTATAGGTACCGGTAGATTTGGACCGGTCACCGCCGAAAAAGAAAGTCACGGTCATCCTCTCGGACTCGACGTCGATTGTGAGCCCCGAGAAAAAAGATATCCCCAAACCTAATCCCTTTGAGGGGAAGAATAGAAGGATTAATATTGGCTCATTTCGTGTCTATGGTGACGGAGATGTGATTGACAAAGGCGTAGTTACAAACGTATGTGACCCATGCTCGGCCCAAGAACTTGTCGAGAAGATTGTGCTCAGCACAACCGGCGACATATGGGCTACTAGAAAACATATTAAGACACTACAACCAAACCAATGGGTTGTGGATGATGTCATCAACATGTTTTCGAACTATCTTAACCAAGAACAAAATGAGAGAGATAAAACTCCGAGGTCACACTTCTTGGATACTTGCTTTGCTCAAAAGATACAAAGTCATTTGGAGGGGGTAAGCGAAGGTCTTCTTACGGGTTTTCCATCGAAAATGAGTTTGGGTATGAGATCCCTCCAGAAAACAATTGTACAATGCGACAAGGTAATTCTTACCACCTATCCTATTCATTTATCAAATTAAGTTATTCATTACAAAAGTGTCTGACGTTCTTTAATGGCCCCTTCTTTAACATTCACTCTTACGTAAGAGGTGTAGACCTTCTACTCAATTTGAAAAAGTATCTACATCTCTTACATTCTTCCTTCCGTTAACAATGTAGACGTTCTGGAAAAATGTCTGCTTCTCTTACAAACATTTTATTGCGAGAAGTGTAACCTTTCTGAAAAAACAAAACACTCCTTGGATTCCTTGGATTCTTACATGTGGCTCCCCATATCTGTCACCCTCCACGCAGTTGTTCATACCAGTAAATTGCAACCAAAGCCACTGGTTCCTATTGTTGTTGCGTCTTGATCTTGGAAGTGCCGAAATATGGGATAGCCTCCCACATAGATTCCACACTCGTTCGGAAATATGCAAAACTATTGTGAGTATTGAACTTTGCTGAACTTTGTACGCCCCCTCTCAAGTTTTCAGTTTTTCTGTGCCTTTGTAATAGATTGATTGTGCAGCTTCAAGTATTGGACTTTGCTGCCGGGGATATGGAATTCAAGTTCAAGAAGGGGCTCTTTGCACAATTTGAACTTTACGACCCGCCTCACCGTCCAATACAAGTAAATGGTGATGATTGCGGCATATATGTGATCATGCACATGAAACACTTCGGATTAGTATGGTGGACCGGGGTAGGTTTGCTTTCTTAGATGATTCTTATTTTTCTGGTCGACGTATCACTAATGGTAATCTCTGTTGTTAAATGTAGTATGACTCACACACTATTCGCATGAAGTTGATGATTAAGTTGGTGAGGAACAAATATAACCAATTATGGCCCACAATTGAGAGTAAAGTCAAGAAACAACTTTCGTCCCCACCGAAGAAGGGCAGTGTCAAGAACCCAGCTCGCCGATTGTCCACCAAGAGGCGTCCATCAGATGTTCATCGTAGTGGTTAGAACAGGTAGGACAAGGTTGTACGTTTTTTTTTGGGGCATCATGAGATTATGTCATTTAGGGCAACTCGTTTCCCTGAATATAGGTCATTTTGTGGGAACAACACTCATCTGAATGTAGAGTGTAGTCTTAGAATTAGGTCAGCAAGCTTGGGCAGGACTTTGAAAAAATGTAAGGATGTGTATCATGAAGCCTATGGACAAATTTGACAAGACAATGAAAAATATTCAGATGTCTACTATTCTGTTAAAGCTTCTCTACTGATCATTCGACAACCCTACTGATCATTCACTCTACGTATACCAAGTTTGAACAGTAGGTCAACTATGTTACGACATCATGTCTACGAGATTCGCTTAGACAGCCTCGTCGCTGTCGTAGACCTTCTGGAAAAATGTGATGAACGAGGTTTACGTTTCCCGCGACGAAAGGGTTAAATGCTTTACGACAAACGTCTACGACTCTCCCGTTCGTAGTGTAAACTTTCTGGAAAATAGATTAATTCATAGGGCAGGTGGCAACCAAGCCCACCTGTCCCCACTCTGAACTCCCCCTAAACCGCCACGTGTTCCAATACGAGGTATAAACCCTGACACTTGTCCTTTTCCTTGTCATGTGGCTCAAACCCTAAACCCTAAACCCTAAACACTAAATTTTAAAACGACAGGTCCAAGTCGAATGCGAAATTTCTATCGTACCATGATTGTTACCGACGCGTATTAGTTATTGCTCACTATATGAGATATATGTTTGCTCTTTTAATTAATTTGTTCGTTCAAGCTATGGTAACCTACTATAATGTGTATTATGTCAACGTGAGTGATTGGTGCTCGATCACCGTGGTCCGTATCCGACCTTAAGTTTCTAAGTGATCACGGTCCCTGTTAAATGTGATAGTCATTCCTAGTAGCCATTGATGTATTAGATCTCGGTCGGCAACCCTACTGATCATTCACTCTACGTATACCAAGTTTGAACAGTAGGTCAACTATGTTACGACATCATGTCTACAAGATTCGTTTGGACAGCCTCGTCGCTGTCGTAGACCTTCTGGAAAAATGTGATGAACGAGGTTTACGTTTCCCGTGATGAAAGGGTTAAATGCTTTACGACAAACGTCTGCGACTCTCCCGTTCGTAGTGTAAACTTTCTGGAAAATAGATTAATTCATAGGGCAGGTGGCGACCATGCCCACCTGTCCCCACTCTGAACTCCCCCTAAACCGCCACGTGTTCCAATACGAGGTATAAACCCTGACACTTGTCCTTTTCCTTGTCATGTGGCTCAAACCCTAAACCCTAAACCCTAAACCCTAAACACTAAATTTTAAAACGACAGGTCCAAGTCGAATGCGAAATTTCTATCATACCATGATTGTTACCGACGCGTATTAGTTATTGCTCACTATATGAGATATATGTTTGCTCTTTTAATTAAATTGTTCGTTCAAGCTATGGTAACCTACTATAATGTGTATTACATAATCATGACACGAGGCGAGGTCTACTTTATGTGCGACCATGGGTCTACATTTTTTACAACCTCGGTCTACATGCATTACATTATATTGTCCGTGCACAACGTGGGCTTTCTGGAAAATAGGTTCTGCTACAAAATTGGTAAGCTTAACCCCGCCTGTCCCCACATTGGAACTCCCCCCAAACCTCCACGTGTTCCAATTACGATGGTTTGTCCCCTGGCTTGTCTACATTGTGAGGCCCAAATAACCCCACTAATCCCCATTTTGGAAGGCCCAAACTCGTTCATCAATGAAATGCGTGTTTTAAAGGAATGGGTTCGCCAAACAATAAGTGAACAATTATACGGCATTGGGTCTACGGTTCTTTCATACTCTCTGTTGTTCGAAGGGTAGATGTCCTGGAAAAATGCGATGAAATAAGTCTACTATTGTTGTTGTTCTGCCTACGTTGTTGTCAACTACTGCCTACTTTTTTTACACATATCTTTCCGTTTTGAGTGTAGGCTTTCTGGGGAAGTGGTTTTCATTACTCTACATTGTTCTCAAAGTACATTCACGTTGTTTACATCAGAAGTATCATGTACATTCACGTGAACAATGTTGCCGCTTCGTTAAGTATCTCGTTACAAAAGGGATTACATCAGAAGTACATCAGTCGCTACTCACTGTTACTGGATGCCGGAGCATTTTTGCATGATCGTGCTGTGTGGCCAAGCCCATTGCACTTACCACAATGATAAACTTTCTTTGTAGGAGTGGATACAGAAGGTGGGTTGTCTTCTCCCACACTTTGCTGCGTTGCCGCTTCCCTTTCTTTCTCCTTCCTTTCCCCACATGACTGGATATTGTGGCCTGCTCCCTTGCAATAGCTACAAGTAATCGGTCGTCGCCCTGTTTCCTGATTCTGGTTGCCTTTCTTCTTAACGACGACCGGATCTCGTATAACACAGCCAGTCCTCTCAGGCTGGGGGTCACACACGTGCACTTGCTCACTATCTTTGACGAGACCTTCTATCAATGCGGTCAGCCTGGCTATCTCCTTCTTCAACATACTATATCCTTTTGTGGTCTTTGAAGCATAAGAACACATCAGATTACAATCACCAGTCAATGCACCGAACCTATTGACCTCCAATGCTTCTTTATCCATATTTTGTCCATCTGGATATTCAATATCACACACATTCCCAGCGTTCCGCGTCCATCTTTTCATTATGAGTGACCTGGGAATTTTTGACATGTTTTCTTGTTTCATCAACATTAACATGTGTCGGCATGGGACTCCCTTATACTGAAACATATTACAAGTACACACCATGATTGGGGGGAGAACCGCCTCCTCCAGGGCTTCTTCATCTGTAGTTAATCTCCCATGGTAGTACACAACCTCGTGCACATATTGTTGCCGCTTGAAATTTGCCATTTTGTGCACTGAATGGTCATCCTCAGCGGCAGCTTGGAAACCTTTTGTGGCCAAGAATTTCTCCTTCATTATCTCTTTCTTAACCCACTTGTACACATCGTATGTGTAAGTGGAAGCTGCATGTCCCTCCAGATCCTCCAAGTGAGTCTCGATGACAGGAAAGGAGTTCATGGTGTTGAAATCATCCCTCACTTGATTATTCCTCAGTCTCATATGTGCTCGGTCCATCTGCGGAACGATGTCCACCATTTTCTTCTTCCCGGCCCCAAGAGTGTCTTTGACAAAATTATTCATGCTCTCACTCCTCTGAGTGCTTCTCATGCCGGCCATGTGAACATCTCCAAAAAATGCTTGTGCCCACAATTGTCGTCTCCCATACATCCAGGTGGTCCAGAAGTGGTTGCGCAGCTCAAATTCTTGCAACATAACTTCCCACATTTCCTCAAAATGCTGTACGGTTTGAAACTTATTCATGCACCCATTAAACGCTTTTTCTGCGTCTTTCGAGTTCAAGTTTGTATGGGCGTTTCTGGAGAGGTGCCAGCTACAAAGACGGTGCCTAGCTTCCGGCATGACTCGTCCAATCGCAATATGCATGGACTCAGCCCCATCCGTGATCACAGCAGTTGGCTTTTTCCCCTTCATTGAATCCAAGAATGTACTCAACAACCAAGTATATGTATCCGCAGTTTCATCCTCGAGAATGCCAACCCCCAACAAGATACTCCCCCGATGATTATTCGACCCAACAAACAAAACTAATGGCCTACCGTAAACATTTGTATTGTACGTGCTATCGAATACCAACACATCCCCCCAACACATATAATCAACATATGAGTTCCCGTCTCGCCAAAATATGTTGACTAATCTATCTTCGTCGTCCACACTGAATCGGCAGTAGAAGTGGGGGTCTTTTGCTGCAAGTGTGCTCATGTAGCTTAAAGCGCCTTCAGAATCACTTTCAAAAGGGGTGGTGCGTCGTTGTTGGTCGAGCTTGTTATATAAGTCCTTCCTTGTGAATCCAACTGTGATGTACCCCCCTGATTGCTCCACCATATACTCAAACGCATGACATGGTCGGATTGAAACTTTGGTCATTGTGTTTGTATTGCCCAATGCTGCTTCGTCGACATTTTGGTGTGAACGAATGAAGGCGGCTTGCCGTGGGTTTGCACACTGATGAGAATGATCTTCATCAAAGGCTCTCACCGCGTAATAGCCTTCATCTACCATGTAATTCACTCTGAACTTCGCCATGCAACCTTGCCTTGTCAACTTCCGACGATTACGACCGCTCCCATCAGTTTCGCGATCGAGCCACTTTTTATCTCGATAACCTTGCTTGTTGCAGACCCACTGTCTCCTCCGAAGCTTACCCTCAAACAATCCTCCTCTTGTGTCCCTCCTTGGTCCGAAGCCAATTGCCAACGCATAGGAATAATAGAATTTCTCGGCTTCCTCTATTGTTTTGAACGTCTTAGCCATGACATCTTCAACTGTCAACTTTCGGTAGTCTAAGACATCCTCCCAAGACACTTCAAGGTCAATAGGCTCGTCAGTTTCGTTATCTTCGGTGTCGGAAAGATGAATGGCCTCTTCGGTGTCGGAAAGATGAATGGCCTCTTCGGTGTCGTCTGAAAGATGAATGGACTCTGCGGTCTCGGAAGCCTCCATGGCAGGATTTGATGGCACTGTTTTGTGAAGAAGAAAGAAAACAAAATAAGAACAATAGCCCAGAAAGTCTACATGTTTTTCGTCTTCTGCGCTGTTGGACATGTAAACCTTCTTCGTAGTAATAGTAGACCTGTGAATACGCCCAAGACACTCATATGAGCATATGACCCGTTACCCATAACCCAGAATACTATCAATGAAAACCCATAAACTCATAAGAATGATTCGATGTTCACCTCTGTTGCAAATCCGAGATAGAGGAGAAGGGAAAATATATGAAATCTTGATCTCTCTGCGGGGTTCCTCGAGATCTGCTACCACTTTTGTTCTCAGTGCTCCGATGGATACCAAATTTGGATGAGAAGTTCTCAGTGCTCCAACAGCCCCGCTCTCTCTCCTCTCTCTTGTTCTCTCCCCTCCGATGGATACCAAATTTGGTTGTGAAGAACTGAAAGAGATAAGAGTGATAAGAGTGCGAAGGGGAGAGAACAAGAGAGAGGAGAGAGAGCGGGGCTGTTGTGGAGAAGACCTGAAGAGCAGGTAGCCCGTTTCCCCTAAACTCATTCAACCGGTTGCAGCTCCGTGGTGGACCAGCTCAACCAGCCAATCACAGGTCTACAACACGTTAACGCATCCATGCATTAACGCACCGAAGTCTTTTCGCTTTCTGAGCAGCTTTCCTAATATTCTCATTGGCTTGCAAATTCGCATTCCTCGTACTCAACCTCAAACTGCTCATAAACATGACTGAAAATTTTGAGCAAGCAAACAGAACCAAAGAAGATGAAAATCAAAGACCTGTGGGATCGGATTGGTCCTGATCGTGGGTCGGCCATTGAGGAGCGAATAGATCGAGCTTGAACTGCAGAGAATTGAGCAACGCCCCTTCAATCTAGGCAGAGAGTCCGACTTACATAGAAAACGTTAGGATATAGCGAATAACTTTTTACCAATATTTTTGTAAGTTGACTTAATCATGCACCAATTTTCTGTCAACAAAGCAAATTGAACTCAGTTTCTTGTCTTCTATTTCTTTTGTATCTAATTCAAATGTGATTTCCTTTAGATGATACGCTCAAGTGCTCGTGCTGTTGTTGAAAGCACATGCAGGCTTGTTCTATCAGAAAACACACACAACTTGGCCACACTAGAACAAACCTGCTCTCATTTCCTACGTACTTGCGCCCAATCCTCCAACTTACCCGATGGCCAAGCCATTCACGCCAAACTCATCAAAGGCTCCCTCCCCTTTTCGCCCTTCCTTCAGAACCATCTCCTCATCATGTACGTCAAATGTGGGTATCTCAACAATGCCCTCCAACTGTTCGATGAAATGCCTCACAGAAATGTTGTGTCCTGGTCTGCGCTGATCAAAGGGTTTGTTCAACACGGCTGCGCCAAGGAAGCGTTGGCCTTGTTTGGTCGAATGCACCGGGATGGCATTACCAAGCCTAATGAGTTCACATTGGTCAGCTCTCTCCAGGCTTGCTCACTCTGTGGGAGTCTGACTCAAGCTTACCAGGTTTACGTGTTCGTTGTGCGTCTCGGGTTTGAGTGGAATGTGTTCCTCACCAATGCAATGCTGACTGTTTTGGTGAGACATGGTGAACTGACAGAGGCTCTGCAGGTGTTTGAGAAGTGTGGTAATAGAGATATAGTGTCTTGGAATGCTATCATGGCTGGCTACTTGGAGTATGGTTGTTCAGAAGTAGCTACATTCTGGTGGAGAATGAATCGCGAGGAGGTGAAGCCCGACATGTTTACGTTTTCGAGTGTGCTCACTGGGCTGTCTGCTGTCACGGATCTTCAAATGGGTGTGCAGGTTCATGCACAGCTTGTGAGGCATGGCCATGGGGCGGAGATTTGTGTGGGGAATTCCCTGGCGGATATGTATATTAAAAATCATCAGTTGCATGATGGTTTCAAAGCTTTTTATGAGATGCCTTTGAAAGATGTGTGCTCATGGACTGAGATGGCGGCCGGCTGCCTGCAATGTGGGGAGCCTAGCAAAGCTCTTGAGGTTGTTGCTGAAATGAAGAAAGTGGGGATACAGCCAAACAAGTTCACACTTGCAACTGCCCTGAATGCGTGTGCCAATCTGGCTTCGTTGGAGGAAGGGAAGAAATTCCATGGTTTGAGAATCAAATTAGAAACCTGTACCAACATGGACATCTGCGTAGACAATGCTCTGCTGGACATGTATGCAAAATGTGGATGCGTGGATGGTGCACGGTGTGTTTTTGAATCGATGAAGGATCGTTCTGTAGTCTCATGGACCACAATGATAATGGCGTGCGCACAAAATGGGCAGGCTAGAGAAGCTCTTCTGATTTTTGATAAGATGAGGCTGCAGGAAGGCATTCAGCCAAATTACATCACCTTTATTTGTGTGCTTTATGCGTGTAGCCAAGGCGGGTTTATAGATGAGGGATGGAAGTACTTCGCCTCCATGTCTGAAAACTATGGAATCACCCCTGGAGAAGATCATTATGCGTGCATGGTCGATCTTCTAGGAAGAGCTGGATGTATAAAGGAAGCTGAGGAATTTATTAAGAACATGCCTTTAAAACCAGGTGTTTTGGTTTGGCAGACTTTGCTTGGTGCTTGTCAGCTACTTGGGGATACAGAAACAGGGAAGCGTGCAGCAGAGCATGCATTAGATATAAACAGAACGGAGCCATCGACATATATATTGCTGTCAAACATTTTTGCTGGTTTGAGCAATTGGGACACTGTTGGGTTGCTGAGGAAACTAATGGACTCCAGAGATGTAAAGAAATTGCCTGGATCCAGTTGGATTGAACATTGAAGTAGAAAAAGGATAGCTGACTGCCTTTAGATAGGACTCAAACAAGAATATGTTTTGAGGATGGAATTTCATTCAATCTGGTCAAGAAAGTATCATTATCCAGTTTTATAGTTTTAATAATTCAAGCTGTACTATCAGAGAATAGTTGATCGATCTTTCCCAAAAGGAAATTGATTGCTGGTGCACACACCAACTGTTTGATTAAATCATTCTTTGAGAGATTTCTATAGAAACACCCAAGTGACCCTTTGCAAACCTTTGCCACTTCTTCTAGACTAGAGAGAACAGCAGAAATGGATTGGTGTAGTTTCTTGTGATTGGTTTGGGGAACAGTTGAAGCAGCAGTAGGGTGTGGATGAAGGAGGCTGGCAAGAAAGTCCATAGAGGTGAGGTCTTTGGAGTCTGCTGGGCAAGGCTTTGATTAGAGCAGTAATGATTAGATGGGACTAATGGAACATTGGTGGTTCTAAACAAGGCTACTACGAGGGACCTTGTCTGCGGGGAAGATGTTATTCATGGAGTTTCCTGAGGATATTCATAACAGAAAAGGGGATCGACTCTGCTGCTAATCTGATATTCTCGAATCCAATCAGGTGAGCTCCTCAGTCTTTCTTTCTTTATATAGCATTGCTTTTTCATCAGAGTCATGCATTTTCTGATCCGAATTCCATAGTTTATGAACTACTGCTTCCTTGTGTTTTCTGTTTGTCATAAATTATGGTGCCCAAAACTTCTGCATTGACTTCTGTAATCTATCTAAGTGTATCGAGTTGAATGTCATTACTTTGTGGAATCCATTCTGAGCTTGGGGTTAAGAAAGACCAGTAGGAATTAGGGATCATAACATAGTCAAATGAACTAGAGTTCTAAGGAGTTAACCAAAGGCCGGATTAAGAGTCCAGCAAGCCAACTAGTCTCCTTAACTATTATAGTATGACTGCCCAGACATTACTGCAGACGATGAACAAAACCTTGATTAAAAATTAACTGAAATAAGTCTTTATATACGTAACTAAAAATAAAACTAGTACTTAATGATCTACAAAAGCCTCTTATTTACGGTGATGAAACTTGTAATCTAAGCCTTGAGTGTCCAACCAACTATGACGTACACCATCACTTTCTAAACTACTACTAGACAAGAAATTTCATAAGGACCTCTAATATATGGTGAAGCATCTCAAGTTGGATAGCTAGATTCATGATCTTCAGGGTTGAAGATGTTATGAGTCTGATCTGATATTTTATGAAAGCTTGGATTCCACATTGGGGAAAACGAAGTCTTGAATAGGAGCTTACATGGTCTTGGGTTCCTCCACCCATTTATAGTGGCTTTTGGTTGGATGCCTCTGCTTTACATTGCGTCAGAGCAGGTAATTCACACGCTTGATCCTTCAAATTACCCACATTTGTGTTGTTTAGCTTGAGCCACCATTACATGAATGGAATGTTTCCCCAGAGAAATGGAAAATAAAGCGTGCAAAAGAGTTTATAAAGACTTTCTATCTTTCTCTACCCAGTTGCTCTTGACATAGATGCCTAGATTCTATAGTTTTTTTCTTTTTCTTTTGATTGAATGACAAAAGGTTCCATAAGGGCTTCTAAAACAGCAGTAGGTATCTAGCATCTGCAAAATATATGTGACTTTAGATTTAGTTGTCCAAGCTCACTCATGGTTGACAATACTTAAAGACTTGGAGTCTTGGAGTATATATTGTCTAACATAACACGTTATAAAACAAAAGGCAAGCAAGAATGAACAGGCCAGTTTTCTGACAACTAATGGGCTAATCTTAGAGGTATATTGACATACAGTTCTTGAAATGTATCTTACGTTCTCTTGCATTTGATTGCCTTGCATTTGATTGCATCTCAGGTTACTGACATCTGTCATTGTTGTTTTAATATTTATCCAGTTTTTACAAAGACATGTCTTATATGTAGGAGTTATGAATGAGAAAGGAACTGTGACAAAGAAAATGGAAAACTAGGTCTACTATGTTAACATTTTAAAGTTAGAACCAGCGACAGTATCAAGTATAATGAAGAAATTGTGCACCACATTTTGGGGGCTTTTGTCTGCAACCCAACCTTTAATCCCCTTTCGCCCTTCCTTTTCCTGGAAAATTTGCAATTTAATTTTTGTGAAGAAAGTGTTATGTCTGTAGTGTGTCTTTTCAAAACAACTATAGGTTACTTATTGCAATGGCATGGATGACTATGTAATGTTGGTCTAGGCTATTGCTTCTTCTCACAACAGCATCCTACAGATGTCTGAGATACTTGATCAGAATTGTTCAGTTAATCCTTGAGAGGTTTTTGAATTTCATTTGTGATTTAACTGGAGACTGGCTCAAGATGCTGCAGAAACATAATATCTTGCCTTTTAAGGTTTCTTCATTTCATTGTACAGTTAAAATTAAACAGCATCTCCATTAATTTTACAAAACAATGTACTGAAATCTGTTTCATCTCATTGGGATCCAGCATGTCTGGGTAAACTTTTATTTCTTTTTATTTTTTTAGCTTTCACAAACTATCTTATTCAATTTGCACACTACTGTGAACCTTGACATCTGAGGGTATAGAAGTATAGAAAGCATTACATATGTATTAGATAAAAAGTTGCACTAGAATTTTTTTAAATCAATTATTAGAGAGAATAATACTTTAAGGGTATAAGCATAATCTAGACTTTGGAGCTTTGGTTTGATTTTGATTAGTCTCTCGACATCGCAACTCTCACCTTAACTTTTGTTGGCTCTTCAAGGATTTGGGACCTTCTAACTATTAAGCTCGTGGATCAAATCTGGGCCTCACTTATAATGTCTATTGCCAATTCTGTTCACTTAGTGAACAATGTTCACTATCAGTATATGGGCTTTCACAGTGAAGTTCACTGCACACAGCTTGACAGTTTTCAATCTGACCTCGCTGTGGAGAGCGTAGAGAAAGAGAGTATTGGTTCGATAATTTCATAATTCCTTCAAATGGACCCTTACACCCGATGATATCAGCTTTTTAATTTAATTATAATTTCTTACTATCCAAATCAAATATTCAGCCATTTTTCTTGCATGAACTTTGTTCTTAGTAAACGGCTCCATGGATTAATGGCAATTTTGATTTGTATATCAGTATATGTGTTCTTGAAAAGTCGATAGCCTGTATTCCATTGCAGTGATTAAGTGGGCTGGTTTGTGACACAGATTGTCTGCACTCTGCACAGTCATAGGCAAGTGGCATGAGGCTCTTTAGGGGATGTTGCAGGAAGAGTAGAAATACTCTGCATTCACAATTTCATCTACAAGTATTTGTGTTCATAAACACTACAATATGCAAGTATGTACATCAGTGCATGTAATCATCTTCTAATAAATACCTTAATCATTTCCTTTTCCCAGTTGTAAATATTATCATGTGTTTTTTCCTTTTCTTTTTTCATTTAACTATGTAGTAAAACTATCTCTATGGTGCTACATCCTATGCTGAAACTAGTGTATTTATTCAAGCTGTTCCATTTTACTACAAATGACAACAGGCCAACTGCTCCTGAAACAATCTATAAACTCAACTCTTTTATTGATTCCATGCATCTTGGGGGAGGCATGAAATCCCACATCTGCAGCACTAGTTAGTCCTTATGACTATCTATTCTCGATAAGTGGCTGCAGACTTAGAGTGTTTGCTGTCTGGTACAGAGAAATCAGCAATAGACTTAATCACACACTTGGCTAGTGGAGTCTTCTGCTGTTGACAATGCTCTGCAACTAGAGACAGCACGCTCTTTGGAGAGCTTGGCAACATTACATGTACGTGCATGCCTGTTTTGAAGCAGGCTACTGCAATTCTGCCGAAAAAGCATGCTTGGAGCTGCAAGCGTAGCTGAAGAAACTTGTAGTGGAGGCCTTGCATCCATTTCTAAATTTTTTAATGGCTTTGCATTTGTGGAGCTTTCTGTGTAGTTCCTAGGCCTGGCAGTTTGTCCTGATCTAACCGTACCAGCCAACAAACTGACCGAACCACCGGAATCGGTTACCGATGGTGTCAGTTACTGACTTTTCGGTACAATTGTACCGTACCGTACGTCGTACATGGTATGGTAGCGGTATAAGATTTTATGTACATACGGTATACCGTACCATACCGAGTTTTTTATAATATTTAAAAATAAAATAAAATCATCTAATCTTAGCTGTTGATTTCAATAAGAAATAATCCTAACCGTTAAATCTAAACCCTAATACACTCTCAAGTCTTAACTCTCATTCAGTCACTCTCGATTCAATCTCTCCCATTTCTCAATCTTAGTCTCTCACCCGAACCCTAAATCTCAATTCCCAAATCGAAATGCAGTGCTCTCTGATTCCCAATTCCCAATTCTTAGTCTCTCATTCCTTTGGTTCGTTCCTCATCGTATCCCTCAATCCCTCATCGCATCTCTCTGAATCGAAACAAATGGGTCGCCAAAGGGTTAGCATGAGCAGCAACGCAATTGGTAGAGGCGCAGGTGGTAGTGGAGCGTAAGCTAGGCAAGGGTTGGGGCGCAAACTAGACAAGGTATGAGTCTCATTCTTTAATTTCAACATTTTGTTTTGAGAAAAGTTTACCAATAGTCCCCAACACTTGTGTCAAGGTCAATTTGATACCTAAACTTTCAAAGTAGTTAATGTAGTACCTATACTCCTTATTTGCTATCAATAAGATACCTCTGTTACTTTTTAGTAACTATTATGTTAAGTTTTTATTTATTTATTTGTATTCTTATTATATTTTTATCTTACCTTATTTTTATGAAACTAAAATTCTCCAACCTAAGAACTAGCCTTCAACATGCCAATCATTCACCTAACGACCTTTTGTCTAAATGGTTACTAATTATGACGGAATCATTGTTGTCTTAGTATGGAAAATCTTAGATCTCAAAAGCAAAGTATTCTTAAACACAAAGTAACACAAGAACATATATATTTTTAATTATGCCAAAATTAACTAAATATTTTTTGTGACGGATTTTAGGGCACAAGATAGAATTTATTTATTCAAACATAAATACAAATACAAAACTGAAAGCCCCACTCTCAGGTAAACAACTAAAAACTGTTTAGTTATTCATACTTATACTTACAAGATAAAACACTTACTTGTAAACAAAACACACCACACCAGATGATTACAACACACCACATAATAAGCACTCTACTATTTTCCCACTATCTAAAGGACTGTATTCTGGCTATCTTACTTCTTGAGAAAAGTTGAGAGACCTTCGAATTTATATCTCAAGTTTCTGATGCCTTCCTACTGACGCCTAAAATTCCTTATATAGGGAGCGGACTCCAAACTGAAATTAAAACTCGCCTAAAGCTAAGTGGACGACAGAGGAATCTTATCTTGATATCTTTACTTTTGAAAAAGTAAAGTCACTTGTCTTCATGCATCGGCAACCACTCACTTCATATCAGAGAGAAAAGTTGTTTGTCTTGATGCGTTGGCAACCGTTCATGTTTCCAACATATTTACTATGTTGTGATATTCTTCCCGATTTTCCTCATATCATGCTGAAGAGTAGGGACCACTGTAATCTCATTCACGTGCAGTGTTATCTTCTTCATTATCAAGATCTGAATCAAAAGGATAAGAAATCGTATACTTTTCATCATTCTCAACTTTCTCTAACCATGTGGTGGTAGCCAAAGTGTAATCCACATTCTTTCTCATAAAAGCTGTGAAAAAGTCACAATTTTCTGGCGGAGGGTGATTATAGCAAGTGACCATTATTTTCTCTCCACTTGCTAAAAGACTTGAATCATAGTCTCTTAGAACCACTTTTTTGATATTAGTTATAGCCATAGCCTTCATCCACGAGATGCTTTGATTTGGTCTATCATTACCACCTGCAACGGCTAATTTTTGAATTGGACTTTGGATTAACCTGACATAATGATAAGGAGAGATATAATTTGTATGTCCATCTACCACTGTCCATTCTGGAGTAGTTGAAATGAACTTTAACCTCAAAATACATCTGTCAGGTCTAATGTTCTTGACCGCTTCCAATATTATATCTAGGAATCCTTTCAAATCTTCATTAGTTTTTGTCCAAGGGTTATGAACAAAACCGTTTTCCATAAGCCACATGTAACATCTCAGTTCTTAAGTTATTTTATGGTTATTTACTTTGGTATTACTTTGACATTTTACCGTTTTGAGTAATTGTTTACTGTTAAAGGACCCTAGAGTTGACTTTTTGTAGAAAAATTATTTTGAGAAAACTTTCTTCATGAAAGTCGTAGGACGTTAAACGGAGTTCGTAGACACGTGACACGCTCAAAACAGAGTTCATATGAAGAAGTTATGGTCTAAAAAACGAAAGTTATTATTTATGATAATCTACTATTAGAGGGTAGGTAAGTTTCCAGATCGAGGAAACTTCATCTTTTTTTTCTGGAAGCTTTATTTTCTTCTCTCTCTCGACGACCCGCGTCTTTGACATGACTCGCCGTCGTCCTTCCTTTGTCGCCTTCCAGCATCAGTGATCATCGATAGTCGACGAAGACGACGGATTGAGCTAGAAATCTCTTGTGCAGCTCGTTAGGGTCGACCCGGTCGGAGTCTTCGTTTCCAGCCATTTCTGGTGGTGTAACCACTCGATATGGAAAGACCTAGCCTCTATGGTTCGAACCCAACAAGCCTTGATCGACGATTCAAACCGAGGAGGAGGAATCAAGCATAAAGGAATCCGAGCTCTTCCGAGGTATATTCTGAGCTGTCCCTTCGTTTCTGGGTTTAACCATACTTATGGAAGTTGTTTAGAATGTTGAGAGGAAAATTGTGTCAAAATTTGGTAGTCATTAGAGGTCGCAGGAGTTCAGCTGCCGGCCACCGCCGGTTAGGGGTAGTTTTTCATGTTATTGAGTTTGTTTCAATGAGAGGAGTTTAATGATGTGAAGTTTGGAGTTTTTGGAGTTTTGGTTAGGTTTGAGATTTTTCAAAGATTGAGAATTTTGACGGTTGTTAGAATGAAAACCCAGCCGTTGGATTTTAGAAGGTTGAAATAAATGACTTAAGATTGTGGTGGAGTTTGGTGTGAATCCGGTAAGCTCAACCCTAGTAAGAGTAGTGGGTTAAGCGGAAAAGATTCGGGTGTTTATATTCAAGTATTTATTTTTCAGAATTGAAGTTTGATCCTAAGCAAATTTATTGTTCTAGGATACGAAGGAAATCTCGCTTGAAAGGCAATACGGATATTGTCGGGCATATGCCTAAATTTGTGAGTGGACATTTTGATTTTAAATAAAAATGCATGCAAGATTTTATAATTTATTATTTTATTTTCCGAGCTTATATTATAATTTCGGCTTATGAAATGATCTTGTAAAATATATGAGTTTGAAGTATTGATTAATTATGGGTCATGATTTATGGATTTGAGCTTGGATTACTAATTTGGTATTTGAGTTTGGATATCCTTTATAAATTCCAGATTTCATCATAATGGTTTTAATGGTGGACTCTGAGATTTATAAAAGATTTCCGAAAATGAGATTTTTGGTAGTTCGCTATTTATAATTTTCAAAATTATTGGTGGAATATCGATCTTGACCTTGAGAATGTTTTAGCTAGTACTTTGGATTGAGATATTAATTATGATTTTTACTTGTTAATTAAATCTCTCTTATATTATGATTTGGAGAATATTTTGATATGTGAGACATGTCATTGAGTTTTAATATAATTTCTTATGATGATTTTCAAGTACGGTTGGGAATCGTATCATTCGTATGATCTTGGGGAAGTTTAATGGATTTAAGAGATTTTGTATGTTTTTAGTCACCATAATATATAGTCGCTTATATTGATTATTGCTAGCTAACCATTATTAGTGGTCCTCACCATAGGTGAGTAGAGCGCTTAGCGTGGGACGCTATTATAGTCTGGGAGGCAACCGATAGGTATTTATATTTATTTGTTAGCTAGCCATTATTAGCGGTCCTCACTATAAGTGAGTAGAGCACTTAGCGTGAGACGCTATTATAGCCTGGGAGGCACCGACCTGAGTCTGGGAGGCTCCGTTTACATGGTGATAACTCTTCCCCTTATTTTATTCTTCTCAGTTATGTATTTGATTAACCAGCGGGCTTGATTTATCTCTTCTTACGAGATTTCTATATTTGATTAACCAGCGAGGCTAGTTTGTCTATTTTTATGGTATTCTGGATTTAAAGTTATTTGGATTATCAAGTTGCATGCTGTTAAGTTTTAAAAGTTGAAACGTGGGAAAGTATACAAGTTATTTATTTGTTAAATTATTTAATTTATTTTTGTCCACTCACTCTAACGTTTTTAAATTACTTTCCCCTGGGTCCTTCGGTTTCAAATGCCTAGTTTGCAAGCTAAGTTTATTTGAGGTCGAGCGTACATGGAGTCGAGACATAGTCAGAAGCTGCTTCCGCTTATTCTTTATTCTTTGTTTTTCCTTCATTATAGATATGCTCTGATAATCATTTAAGATTTTTATTAGTTAATTAAGGATTGATGTATTTTGGGAGATGTGATGAACTTGGAGAGCATGAAGGCTCCAGGAGTTAAGAATGGATGATTTATAATAGAAGTGTTTATTTAGAATTTTTCAGGTAAGGGTTGTCCATTTTCAAGGTAGATTATGCCGAATTTTCGGTAAATTTTCTTTGGAAGTGGATCCTGCAGAATTTACTTCAGGTTTCAGGGTGAAATTAGGGGTGGCACTTTCAAGCCGAAAACCGAGCCAAAACTGTAAAAATCCGGCCGAAAAAAAAACCGAGCCGAACCAGATCTGTTTGGTTTGGTTTTCGGTTTCAGCTTTGTAGAAACTGAACCGGACCGGAAACCAAAGTCAACCCGGTCAACCTTTCAAAACGATGTTGTTTTGGTTTTTTTTTTTTTGAAACCCTAAATCCTTAATGAGTAATGAGAGACAAAGAGAGTCTTTGACAATGACTCTCAGCCTTCGCCTCCTTTCATCCCTCTCGACCTCTCCTCGGCTCCTCTAGTCATCCTTTTTTTCTTTGTCGCCACCTGCCCTCCCCTCCCCCCTAATTTGATCTCATCTCCGCGCTCTGCCACCGGACTCCAATCCTCCAAGTCACCAATCTCTCCTCTCCTCTCCTCTCGGCTTGACCATCACAATGAAGAGGGGTAAATTGAACCCATCAAAGTGGGGCTGAACTGGTCATGGCCGTGGTTGTGGTGCTGCGATCAGTGCGATGGACAAATTGTCCTCATCTTCTCAGGTATTTTTTTTTCTTTTCAGAATATCCTCATCTTCTCTACTGCATATGAACTTTGGAAAATCATAAGTATTTGTAGAAAAATCATTTTGCTGCGATTCCAGTTCTCAAATAATCTTTAGGTTGTCTATTACAATTATTATGAAGAGACCAACTTGAAATTCTTAGCCTAGGTATACTGTTTTTAGCCAAAAAGGTCTGCTGATCAGGAAGACAGGAACTCAGGAAGTTAGCAGTTTTTCTCTACTGTATAGGAATTTTGGAAAATCATAAGTATTTGTAAAAAATTCATTTTGCTGCGATTCCAGTTCTCAAATAATCTTTAGGTTGTCTGTTACAATTGTTATGAAGAGACCAACTTAAAATTCTTAACCAAGCTATACTAGTTTTAGCCAAAAAAAAGTATGCTAATCAAGAACTCAAGAAGTTAGCAGTTTTTTTCTACTGTATATGAACTTTGAAAAATCATAAGTATTTGTAGAAAAATCTTTTTGCTGCGATTCCTGTTCTCAAATAGTCTTTAGGTTGTCTGTTACAATTGTTATGAAGAAACCAACCTGAAATTCTTAGCCGAGCTATACTGTTTTTACCCAAAAAAGTCTGCTGGTCAGGAAGTTAGACATACATTTTCTGATTTTGTTCCTTTGCTCTTAGTCTCAATGTTTGCTAAATGATTCTTGCTTGATTTGGTCTGTGATACTTAACTTGTTTAAATTGGTTTATTTTTTTATGCAGATGCAAGTTGATAGTGTTGGTGTTAGTGAATCGGCAACTCCGACACCAGTTCCTAATACGGGTGGATCACAAGCAAGTACCGGTCCTATTCCACAAGATTTTGTAGACCAAGGAGAGGCAATGACTGAGGAAGAATATTTGAGCTCCTTGAAGTCCAAACAATGGAAGTATGGAGTATGAAGTAATTTAGGTTGAATATTTATGGACTTTTGAGTTTTACCATATGGAAGTATGGAGTATGAACTATGAAGTATAAACTTTATAATTTGTGTTTAAGATGTAGGGACTTTAACTATAGAAATTCAAACTATTTTTAGTGTTTTGATCGTTTTTGTATACATTTGGTTAGTGGTTATAGTGATACAGAGTTTTGAAATGCTAAAAGCAAGAAAGGTGGAGGAGTTGTTAATTTTTTTGTTACAGTTAAATCATGGTCAAATTTTTTTACAGTTTCTACAAAGTTCTGTAAAAAAAAAAAAAAAAACCGAAACCGAACCGGACCGTCGGTTTTCTGTTTGACTTGTCTAAAAATAAAAAATTGGGCCAAACTTTAATTTTGGTTGGGTTTTCGGTTCAGGCTAAAAACCAAACCGAATCAAACTGAACCCACCACTATGTGAAATTCGGGGTAGGTCTTGACACCACAACTTGTGTTTTTGGGGATGCTCTGCTTGAATATCAATCAAATATCTCTCATAGTATGGATCAGGGACTGCTGATTTTTTTTTTTTTTTAGAATGTATCAGGGACTGCTGATAATGTTCTTGGAAGAACATATTTTCCTTCACCTAAGAGATTATGAAAGTTACACCATTCAGATTCTTTTATTTCTAATATTGGGATTTTAGCACTTTCAAGATTTTCAAGGTAGAAAGCTTTAGAATTTCCTGCAGGATTTTCTGCTTGTACACTTTTGTCCTTTGTATGGAATCCATACAATTCTTCTGTTAAAGCTTTAACTATTTGAAGCAAGTGAGCTTCATTCTCCTCATAGAACGCATGCAAAATATTATCAATAATAATCTTCTGCTTAAAGGCTAATAGCCTATCTGTACTGAATACTGGTTTTTGAAAGATCTTTAAAGGCTGATCATGAATAACCTTCTTCCTAGTAACCAAGGGTAGTTTATTAGCCCTAAAAGGGGCTCTTCTGCTTTTTGGCAAAGTAGCAACCATAAACGGACTTGACATGCTTTTACAGTCTGTCGTTTGAGACGGGCAAGCCGGTCTTTTACCCTGAGACCAGTCAGTTGAGGTTGTTCCTTTCGGACACAACAAGAACTCACTTAAGAGCTTTTCTTCATCAGAAGTAACAGACTGATCTGCATCTTTCAAAGAGTTTTAGAATGGTCTGAATGTTCATCATATGTCAAACCCCAATTTTCAAAAGATAGAATTTCAAAAATTTGGGCATGATATATCTCAAAAACTAAATAACCCAAAACCTGCTCTACAACTTCCAACTATAAACAAAAACAAAAACTGAAAATGTAAATGACAATAAACTTATTAACCAAGTTAAACATTATATCTCCTTAAATTATATCAACTTCAAAAATCTAGTAATAATAAAGTTGCTCACATGAGCTTAAAACTAAACCGCCATAATATAATAAAATAAAGTACACAGAAACTAAAATCTTGTCACTATGCCTCTACCTTAACCCTATTGATCATCACCTGCAGGTCTAACCCCTACACCGTGAATTGGTGCACCCGGTTGTAAACAACAAGCCCGATAAGCTAAAAAGCTCGTATGAGTAATTCCTAAAAATAACTCAACCCAACAACACATAAGATAAAACCGGTAATTCCTGCTTAGAACTTAGTTCAGGAATCGCCTTAAAACAATAAAATTCAGAAGAGAGTAAAAAAAATAAGAAAACACAACAATTCACAAAACAATCAAAATCATAAGTGAATCATGCAAAAAGGATAGTTCATGAATTCCACTAAAAATACTCAAATAAGAGTAAAGAATCTTCTGCATTAAGCATAGTTCAGGAGATACTCAAAACAAGGAATTTAAATAATAACAATTAAGAACAATGTTAAAACAACATAACCAATACTTTTACAAATATACATGTACCCATGAGTCCCAGATACTATTAAGGTATCTCCCATGATCTACAACAACTACATATACCCATGAGTCCCAGATATTAATAAATACCTCTCATGACTTACAACAACAATTTATGTACTCATGGGTCCCAGATACCTTAAGGTACCTCCCATGACCTACATCGACATACGAACTAGAGCTCTATTCATAATCGTAACCAATCACCCGGCCAAAGGCTTAGAACCCAGTTGACTGTCCAATTAAAAATCCAAAATAATAATAGCATCATAACTGTAACCAATCACCCGATTAAAGGTTTAAAACCTAGTTTGACTATCTACACAACATTTCACAAAATAGTAGAATCATGATAACCGTAACCAATCACCCGATTAAAGGCTTGGAACCCGGTTTGACTATCAAAACCACAAATCATAATATAAAAATATTATCATCAACAACACGAGCACATCATAAAAATTATATCCTTCCACATATGTATAATTATATGAACAAAACATATATTCTCAAGAATAATCTAGCAAGAACTAAAAATATTAAGATCTCGTGAACCTTAAAAATAATCATATATAAGAAAAATCTAACCTATAAACCGTTGGCGATCAAGCTCATATATTTTAAACAACAAAAACATAATAATTTTTTTAATTATAATCATCATAATCATCATCAAAATCATTAACAAAAATCAATCATCATAATAATTATCATCATCAACATTAACCATAAATAATTGGTCTCAAAGTGGACCTTAGTGAGAAAAACATTAACCATAAATAATTGGTCCTAAAGTGGACCTTAGTGAGAATTACTCACCTAAATACTTTCGTTGCGTCTTCACAAAAACAAAGAAATAAGCTCACTAACAACTCCACAAGCTACCTAATTAACACAATTAATAACCTTAGTAACCATTCAAACTAAAAAGTAACACTTGCCCTCTTAACTCAAAACTTAACTTGAGAGTTTGCCCAAAGAAGGACAACCTTTCAAGGTCGTCGAATTTAACGATCCAAAACTGCTGCTTTTAATTCTCAAACTTCCAAAGTTCACAACCTCTCAAAACACCTAAGAATAACATAGAACCTAGCATGAAATCTTTACTCATAACCTAGACCTAGAATTTCCACAACTCAACATGCTCACAACAACAACAATTAGCTAACCAAAGAAACTAAAACTACAACACTGTCGGGCGCGCTGCCATGCACCACCATAGGCGGCGGCGAGTGGGCCCCACGTGACACCTCATCAACTTCCAAATCTAAGAGGAGAGAAGAGAAGAGAGATCAGGAAGGAGTCTGTCATGTTTGTTTGTATCAAATTTGTAACCATTCAAACTCTATCAAGGCTTCTGTAAATTTAAATGTTAGGAATATAAATTCGGTCTACCTTTAATTAAAATGCTTATGATACATATGTTAAATATTCCCAAATTCATATTCAAATAATATCATAAAATGGTATTTCGGGTTTTCCGTAAGGAAATCATGAGGGTTCTCTAGAACCGAAGTATTAGAAATTATGTGTCATCTCAACAACTTCCATGATTTCTAATACTTTGGAAGTTATTGAGATGTCTGGTGACCCTCACTCATTCTCGGTTCTTCATATTAACATTCTCGGCTTTCTTGCTGGCAGTTTTCTTCTGGAACAAAGACTTCAACTTCGTCCACAATGTATGCACATCCGTTTTGTTGCCCACATGGTGGATTACGTTATCGTGCATCCATTCTCAAATATGATCAATCGCCTTGCGGTTCATCATAATTCGTCCAATTAGCGTTCGAGGTCCCTTCTAACTTAGCCTCAACTCCTTCAATTAATCGGCTCATGCAAATCTTTGCAATAGAGAATGTACTCCATTCTCAGCTTTTATGTCATCCAGTTTGACTGGTTGAGTCGAACTATGGTGCTTCACGAACTAAAGGCTATGATACCATTGTTGGAAAACAAAAAATAGAATGGAGGTAATAACTTAAACCACAAAAATCATAAATAGACTTTTTGTATATGCATAATAATCTGCCTACCAATTTGGATAATTAATTTTATTCTTTTTCATCCTAAGAAATTCATAATTTCCAAGTCAAACGATGTAACTTTCATATGAAATTATATTCTTTATATTCCATCATTTTCTTGTTTTTCACCCTAGGTAGGCAGATTATTATGCATATACAAAATTAATATGCACAACTCAAGGTTGAATTGTATCGAGTCGATTTACAACCCTAGGTGCTACAGCTTTATACTTTTATATTGCTTCAAAAATTTATTCATCTCAATGTAAAATATTTGAAACCTTAAATAAAATCATGTAGGTCGAAATTGACAGACCACCAAAACCAAGAGATTGCTACCTAAAGAGAAAACATAATGATATTTTGGTCGTGAATCCCCATCTTTATCTAGTAGTTTGATGCGACGGTTTAGCTAAACTCCAAACTGCTCACGACGCTCTGTTGATCACAGAGTTTGACTGGCACATGCAAAAATACAAAGCAACCGAGGCGGCAAGAGTTGAGCAACCATTGTTGACTCGGGAACCCCCTCTGTATTCCCTAGTCAATAGATAGTTGTACCAACTGGAAGACATTATTGTTATTTACCAGGTGTGAGTTGCACCAGTGTGTGACAATTATTTGATGCTCTGTTCCATCAGAGTTAGTTGACCCTTTCTAAAGTTGGCAACTGCTTTGATTAAATGTCTCTTAACAAAGAGAGACACAGAGCTCTTCTGTTCAAACACGCAGACGACCATATTTAGAAGCTTTCCCACCTCTTTCTAGACTCTAGGGAAAGACATTTTTGCTGCTTTTGAGAAATGGGTTGGTGTTGTTTCTTGTGATTGTTTGGTGGGAAAGCTGAACAAGTAGGGGAAGAAGAAGAAGAGAAGTAGAGATGAGGATAGAGGAGGGTGCTGAGAAGCCCATAGAGGTGAGGGCTCTGGAGGCTCTTGGGCAGGGGTTTGATCTGAGCAGTGATTTCAGGTTGAAGTTTGCAAAAGGTTTGGATGGGAGTAAGGGGAGGTTGGTGGTTTTGAATGAGGAGAGTAAGAGGGACATTGTCATTCCTAGTGGTAGTGGTGGGGGTGTTGTCATTCATGGTGTTCCTCAGGATATTCATTGTGATAAAGGGGATCGAATCCGCTTCAAATCCGATGTTCTTGAATTCAATCAGGTCAGTTTTCCAGTCTTGTCTTTCTTTGTTTAGCACAGTTTTATCCATTTTGTGATCTGAAATACATGGGTTTTGGGGAACTGCTTGAATCCTTTTATGTTTGATATGAGCAATCAATACTAGAATTATGGTGCCCAATACTTGTTGAATTGAATCCTTAATTTATCAAGCGGATCAAGTTGAATTCTTCTACTTTGTGGAAAGCTTTTTGGTTTTCTAGTGTACTGTGACTATTGCTAGTGGGGGTGGGGAAAGAATTGTTGGGACTAGGGATCATAACATGGTCGAATGAGCTGGTTTTGTGGGATAAAGAACCAGTGAAATGAGGAGAAATCGTATGCCTTAATAGAGGTGTAATTGAGGTGATCAGCTAAATGAAACCATTTAGATTTAGTACTGTGGAGATTGATATTATATTTGATCAGAAACAGAGGAAAAGAGAAAGAGGGGAACCCTCTCCTCTGCTGGTGGGAAACAAATATAATCAAAGAAGGGAAGAGAGAAACACAGGGGATAAGTATTAGTATACTACTGCAGATCTGTCTTTCTCAATAACGTGTAAAAATGGAAGACAAAGTTCGATGAGACTGTTCTAATCTCTTTCCCAAGTTCCCAACAAAACTTCAGTGTAAGACACAATAGGCTGGGTTTTTTAGTTGCAGGACGAGATAGGCTGTAGTTTCTGGACCGCAGACAATACTTTGTGGGGGCATTCCGGGTTTGGGTGGCTTCACAAGGCGTACTGAATGTGGAAAGTACTGAGACTTTCTAAGTAGGGAATTGGTTTGAGGTAGCAAATTTGTAGCTGAGAAGTAAATCAGTTTCTGCTGTAATGAACAGAAGAAAAGAAGAAGAGGCAAAAACCAAGGGTTACCAAACCTGCCAATTCACAGGCTCACAAAGTTGGGAGTTGGCCCGAATGGTAGTCTAAGAGCCTGGCAAACAAATTAGAGTTCTTATCTATTAATATATGCTACCCAAAAATTAGTGCAGATGATTAAAATACCCTTGATTAAATAAATTCAAGTCCCTATATACTCAAATATAATTCAATATTAGCACTTAGAAGTCTACAAAGGAGTTATATGGTGATGAAACCTGTAGTCTGAACCAGGCTCCAACCAACCATGTTGTTTACTATCAGTTCCAGGGCATTAGAGAATAAATTCAGAAACACCTCTTGCTCTATGGAAAAATTTAGTGAAGGAACTCAAGATACAGTTCTGCATTATATTTGAAAGCTTGGAGTGTATCATCAGGAAATAAGGCCTTGCATAAGAGCTTCAAGGGTCTTCCCTTTCTCCACCTATTTACAATGGATTTTTTAACATTCAACTGCAGGTAATTCACTAGTTGGCCTGTGTGGCAACATCTTCTCTAACTCACCCACTTTAAAGTTGTGGATAGTAAAACCCACATGAGAGGGCGATGTTAGAGTATGGAGTGTTTCCCACAGTGGGACAGTAAAGCTTGCATAAGAACCTATGAAGTTGTGTCTCTCCATCCAGCTGGTCTTGACTTGCATTCCTAGAGTTCTAAACATTTTATTTTATTTTTCATTGGATGACAAAAAGTTCTATAAGGGCATCTAAAACACCACCAAGTGTCTAGCATCTTCATAAGAGCTTACGATGTGTTCCACTCAGATGTCTTGACTTGGATGGCGAGAAATCTGCAATGTTTAGTTTAATTTTTATTGGATGCTTTATAAAGGCTTCTAAAACACCACTATGTGTCCAGCATCTTGAAATATATTTGGATTCAGTTTTAGTCGTCCAGGCTCACTTAGGTTGACCGTACTTTCTAGAAGACTTGGAGCATATTATTGTCGGATCTAGAATGCTACAAAACAAACGGCAAGCAAAATGAAGAATACCAGTTTTATGATAACTGATGGGCAGATCCTAGAGGACTAATAGACATTTAATCTTTAAAAGCAATTATCTTGCATCAGGTTGCATCTTCACATGATTACTGACATCTGTCCTTGTCATAATATTCATCCAATTATGCCTAAGACAAAAAAGGTATCTTGATATGCTGATCACTATTTTGGTAACATGTGACTTTTGTTCTTTGGGCTGTTGGTAATATGGGACTTAACCTGAATAAGAATGGCATATTAAGACCAAAAAATGGAAAACTAGGTACATATGCTAATGTGCAAGAATCTATTAGAAGAAAAAACAGTATCAAGTATAGTGAAAATTATCTTATATACATATGATTTCAGGAAGTCTCATTTAAAACAGCTATAGGTTGCTTATGTGTATTGCTCCTCTCGTGCTTGTTACCTTTCTTTCTCGTTTTCTGGAATTTTTGTAAACTTTATTTAAAGTAGTTGGTGTATCTCTATGATTGACATTGTTTTGTAAACAATCTAGCATATGTTATTGGTTACTAAATGCTTTTTCAGCTTTATAGCTATTTCATTGTAGTTTTCTATACAATATGTTGTTATTGGTTACTAAATGCATTTTAAGCTTTATAGCTATTTCATTTTAGTTTTCTCTACAATATGTTCTTGCAGATGTCTGAGCTACTTAATCAGAAATCTTCAGTTCAAGGGAAAATTCCTTCAGGATATCTGAATTCCATTTTTGATTTAACTGGAGACTGGCTTCAAGATATCGCAGAAACAAAATATCTTGCTTTTGATGGTTTCTTCATTTCATTGTACAATTTGCACCTAACAGCATCTCCACTAATCTTGCGAAACAAAGTACAGAAATCTGTTCCAGCTCGTTGGGATCCAGCTGCATTGTCTAGGTAAACTATTTACATTTAGTGCTTAGAATCTATCTTTACTCAGACGCATAGTGCGGATCCTTGTCGTATGAGGATATATAACTATAGAAAGCATTACATACTCTAAGGTGTATTAAACAAACAAACGGCGCATATGTTAGGGGGTTGTCTACGGTACTGGGATGTATACCATACACTCATTTTATCACTAATTAAACAAAAATGATAAGTTAAATGAGTAAAATTTGCAACATTGACAACAAAATTACTACATTTGTTTTACATATTTACATATAATTGAACCAAGTTACTACAACGACAACAAGTTGTTCATAAACTTGTAAATTGTCTTAATAGAACAAAAATTACCCGAGTAATGACAATCTTTACCAAAATGACAACAAATTTGTTGTCATATTGGCAAATATAGGTATCACATACATGTAGGTACCATAGAAAATTCCATTTGTGTGTTAGAGGAATTTACAAGTTGGGTACTCATTATATTGATTTCTCTGCTCCAGCTCAAAGCTGAAGTTTCAGTTTGGTGTCGATTAGTCTCTTTCTCTCCACATCATAAGTTGAGCCTCAAGCATTTGAGGCCTTCTCACTATTAAGCTCATGCATTAACTTTTACCGTCACTTATAATTTGGTAAAGTCTCTTCACCCCACAATCATGCTTCCCTGTCAGTATATGTGCTTTAACAGTTGGCTCCACAGCTTTTCCATTTTCAACCTGACCTGTGCATCGGGGTTGCTGAAGAAATAACTTATTGGTTGGCTTATTTTCTTCATGTCAAATAGTTGTTACAGTGGCAATGATGGTCTTATTTCTCCTCCATCATATACTTGAGGAAAAGAGTAGTAACTCACCAGTCTATCAATTGATTCCACATCTATCAATTGATTCCACATTTAATATTTATCATGTCTCTTCTTGGAAGGACCAACTTAAAGAAACCAGTCTTAGTCATGCATTTGTTGCATATGCATGCATATTCGATATAGCTTAAAATACAGTTTTTATGCATTATCCCTTGACCAAGATCTATGCATCTGAAGATAGAAATTTGAGTTAAATTATTTTGCTTCAGACTATTCTACAAGCTTTACCTTCATACCTTAATAAATTTGTTTTAGTTTGTCTTTGGAAACTTCTGTCAGTAACTGTTCTGGAATTTCTAATTCCAGTATATATTTAGTGTAGGTGGTCTTTGCGCGAGTAGTGCTTTTATTTAACTTCATAGAAAATATCTACGTATTTTGCATTTGTTGTTGAAGAATACCATGCCACTGCTGGAATAGATATGCTTGAAAAAAAAATTATGGCTAGCTCTTTATGATATGATTCCCTATTTCCTTTCTGCTTCTTAAATTTTGGAACGGTCAGTTCCCCTTAAAGTTTGTTTTGGTTATGATGGTGAGAAATTCTTTTTGAAACTTACAATGGGGTGAGAGCGAAAGGGCTATATTTCGAGTGTGATATCTGTCTGCATTATGGGCTTCAGTAATTGCTGTTTTCAGGAACTATTCATTTTCTTCTACTAGGATGAATCTGTTAGCTGTTTTGAAGTCAGGGTGGCTTCTATGTTTGCTGTGCTAGTCTCTATATGTATCTCTGCTTTTCCCTCTGTCCGATTTGGAATTCCTTATCCACTCCTTGTACTGCTCTCTTCTTTTTTGATAAGATCGTCTTTTCTTCAAAACAGAGTCGTGACAAGTAATTTTTATGGCTGCCCCTGCTCTGTGGTATAAATTGCTTGGAAACTATTCAAACTGTTGAAGAGTCAGTAAACTGAGTGACTGAGTCGATTAGTAAAATATGAAAAAGGAGACTTTAACACATTGAATTTACTCATAAGATAATAAAGAGAAAATGGTAGACAAGACAAGTGGGGTCATTTAAAAGGTAGGGCATAGTTGATGATATGTGCTATTCTTTCGTTTTAGTTTCTTTTTGTTTCCTGATTAATATCATCATGTCTATGTTTCGTTTTCGTCGGGGAATAGTGTGTCAGGTGATCAGATATAATTGATCTTTTAAGCAGAGTGTCACCAGTCATGAAAATGGCTAGTGTGGTTCTGGTGCTGATCATCTTTATAATGCAGGTTCATCCGTTCATATGGGACACACATAATAGTTGGGATGGCAGTTGGAGGTCAAGATTTACTTTGTGTTAGGCAGAAATCTTCCTCACCAGTTCCTCCCGCTGATCTCAGAAGACACCTTGAGGATCTTGGAGATTTTCTATTTTCAGATGGACCTTCTCTACTACCGGGAAAAACAAGAAATGGAAAACAGAATGTATAGTTCTTGACCTTTAATTTGATATTCTCGATTGTTCTTTTTTAACAACTTTAACTAACGAAACCAATCATTTTCTCTAGATTCCGGAGGTGTTCGATCGTATTTTGCAGTCCAACACCATGCATTTAACCACTATTTCCGAAACGTCAAGCAAGGATGTAAGCCAAGAACTCAAGCACTTGAGTATTATGGACAGCAGTCCTGGGCTATGAATAATCTTTTCCTCTTCTAACTTGGAACAGGGCCTTACAGTTGTTTGCTCAAAAAGAGGAGGTGATGTGTACTTGAATAGTCACTCTAATTGGCTCCAGACGGTCCTTGCTGAACCAGATGCAATCCTCTTTAAGTTTGTACCCATTACTTCTCTTCTTACTGGTCTTCCAGGCAGTGGCTATCTCAGTCATGCAATCAACTTGTATCTACGTTGTAAGTGCTTCCACCCCCCCCCCCCCCCCCCCCCAACCAATTAATAATGCTGTTCATAGTTTTACAAGTATGGTCCATATCCATTGCTAAGATTTATGCTATCACATATATGTCCCAAAGATTATTATGTCCACTTGAATCATCCTAGACATTAAAGGCCATTTCATTTAGATGATGTACGATGAATTTGAGATGAAGACAAATTTACAATTTAAAGAAATCTGATGAGAGACGAGATTCAACCCAACACCTTGGTCCCAATATTTTACTTACTGAATAGCACCAAACAGACTCACTTTCATAGTTCACTGGACTGGTAATTTTGCCGTACTTGGTGTTAATCTTGGTCTCTTATATCCCAGTTACTATCCTACATGAAATTGCTCTATCTATATATATTTTAACCAATAAAAATTGCAATAAATTCCTTGAGCCTGTTTAGATCAATAGAGGCACTTACATTAATCTATAACTATCATCACAGATAAACCTGATGCAGAGGATTTGCAACATTTCTTGGAGTTTCAAGTTCCTAGGCAGTGGGCACCAATGTTTTGTGAGCTTCCTCTTTCACATCAAAGGAAAAGGGCTTCTTGTCCTTCCTTGCAATTCAGTTTCATGGGCCCTAAGATCTTCGTTAGCTCTATGCAGGTGCGTGTCTCTCTGTCTCTGATCATTTACACCAAAATAAAAGTAGGCATCATGGTCATCACTTAGACATTTATGTAATTACAAGTGTTATTTTGCTTTTCTGGGTCTGAAGTAACTGCAATACGTGAGGTAGTAGAACTGGATTATAGAGGCTTTTCTGTGCTATGTTATCTTGAAAGTTGTGCTGATACTTTAATAATACTTGATGTATGTCCCAGTACCCATAATCTGTTATTCAGTTCTCTCTATATCTATTACCTGCAGTCACCTTGGTCTGCCATCTTCAAATCCATTGGGATCTCATGGGGTTTCTATATCATATTTGTTTGTTTTTTGCTCCACGATTAGGGCACTCTTGTTCGAACATGCAGTTACATAACCATTAATGAATTCAACTGAAGTCATGCCATCATTTATATTAAAAAAAAACTAAAAAAATTTCTGTTTTGGCATATTTGGTTTTGTTCCACGATTAGGGCACTCTTGTTAAAAGTTGGCATTAACAACAGTTGCTCTTTATAAGTCCTTTCTTGTCAACTGAATATGGTATCATGTATCTCTAAATGTGTAACGTGTGCCACTTCAGGTATCAACCAATCAAAAACCAGTTGTTGGCCTACGCCTGTATTTAGAAGGAAAAAAGTGCAATAGGTTGGCCATTCATGTGCAGCATCTCTCAAGCCTTCCAAATACTATGGATCTTTCCTTGGCTAACACAAGCACAACAAGACCAAGCTGGTGGCGAGGTTCTGATGATTGTGAGTCGAGTGGCGAATTCTTAGAGCCAATTAAATGGAAAAGATACTCAAGTATCTGTTCATCTGTAGTTGGACATGACCCCAACTGGTTGAAGGGAGATCCAAGTGGTGTGTATATTGTAACTGGTGCACAGCTACTAAGCAAAGGAAAATGGCCAAAGACGATACTTCACCTTCGCCTGCATTATACCTTCCTACCCAATTGTGCAATCCGGAAGACTGAATGGGCTGAGTCGCCAGAGCCTTCTCACAAATCAACATTCCTTACAAATCTCAGCACCACCTTTACGTTCACTCAAAGGACAGCGACTGATCAGCAAAAGCAGGATCCAGCTGCACTTAATTCAGGTGTATATCCAGAAGGCCCCCCAGTGCTAAATCGCTCTTCTAAGCTGCTTAAATTTGTGGACACGGCTGAGGTGGTGCGAGGGCCACATGATGCTCCGGGGCATTGGTTAGTAACAGCTGCTAAGCTAGTTAAAGAAGGACGTAGAATTGGTCTGCATGTAAAGTTTGCCTTGTTAGACTATTGGTGAATCGCAGTTTCATTGTACATACGCAGTGGAATGGAATACGGAGTGGAGGTAACAGTAGTAATTTGTTTGTTTATTTGTTCATTTAAAGTTTTTGTTAAATTGATAATCTTATAAGAATAGATGGAGTGGCTGTAGGGTGTAGCAATCTAAGGATTACATAATTACTGGATGATTAGCGTAGTGCTAATACATATATATACCAAATATTGATTGACGTGAATTCTGTAGTAAGATTTTTCTTACATTTGTGAAGTAACTCAAACTTTGACACGATGATTAGCCAAAAAACTGACACTGTGAAAAGAAACCCAGAAATGATTGAAGCGTAACTCAAATGCACAGTTTATATCTGACAGAAAAATCTCAACTACAGACTGACATCAACGCAAGACAGAATAAGACTGCCCAGAAACTTAGCACTCTAGTTGAATATCTCAGCAAAACCATATACAGAATCGTTTCTATTTTCATATTTGAATTAGGTTTCTTGTTCAGACTAATGACACTGAAGGAGTACAAATGTAGGCAATCGTCTTCAATCAACACCGCAGAAAGCCACATTGTTCTTCTCACTTTCTAAATCCATCTTTAGCTTTTCATTTCCTGTTAACCAATACTCTAAAACAGTGAATCTACTATATACTTCATTCATCATGCATGCCACAGCTTCAACATTCATCATACACTTCCAATCCTCGGCGCCGCATATTATGTATCTGCATTATGTAGTTCCGTTGTTTTTTTAGCGCATGAAATGGATCGAAATGAGTACAGTTAGATGCTGCGGGCAGGCACTGAAAGTAGATATATAAGAGAATGCAGAAAGGAACTAACGTACACTACCAGAACAAGCACTTTAGCCGAAAATTCGTCGGCCTGTTAAAAAAATTAGTCGGCTAAGACTTTAGCCGACGAGCCTTCGTCGGCTATAGTGTCGTCGGGAAAAGGCCGTCTGTGATGACTTCAGCCGACGAAATTTTTTTTTCGTCGGCTATAGTCCCACTTTAGCCGACGAAAAAAATGTCGTCGGCAATAGTCCCAAGCTTTAGCCGACGAAGTATTCGTCGGCTAAAGTGCGTAATAAATAATAAAAAATAACTATAGCCGACGAAATATTTTATATTTCGTCGGCTAAACCTTATAAAAAAAATTAAAAAATTACTATAGCCGACGAAACATTAGGTTATTCGTCGGCTAAACCTTATTTAAAAAAATTAAAAAACACTATAGCCGACGAATATAGTGTTTGAATATCGTCGGCTAAAGTTTCTATTTGTAATTTTTTATAGGGGGCTCGGCAAGGCTCGGCAGGGCTCGGCAGGGCTCGGCAGGGGCTCGGCAGGGGGCTCGGCAGGGCTCGGCATGGGGCTCGGCAGGGGGCTCGGCAAGGCTCGGCAGGGCTCGGCAGGGGGCTCGGCAGGGCTCGGCAGGGGGCTCAACAGGGGGCTTGGCAAGGCTCGGCAGGGGGCTCGGCAGGGGGCTCGACAGGGGGCTAAACTCTTCCTGTCATCTTCGCCTATATAAAGAACTTTAGCCGACGAAATTCTTTATTTTCGTTGGCTAAACTCTTTTGAAAATTTTGGTTTACCGCCAAAAAATTTTGGTTTAAAATTTTGAAAATTTTTGACTTTAGCTGACGACTTTTCATATATTTTCGTCGGCTAAAGTCGTTTGAAAATTTTGGTTGACCGCCAAAAAAATTAGGGTTTAGCCGACGAATACGTTAGGGTATTCATCGGCTATGGTATGTAATTAAAAAATTAAAAAATAACTATAGCCGACGAAATATTAGGTTATTCGTCGGCAAAAACCATCTTAGCCGACGACTTTTCATATATTTTCGTCGGCTAAAGTCTATAAATTCACGAAAACACTCATATCTCCCCCTATATTACGTAGTTTGGTCAAATCTTCCACACGAAAAACTCTCACGTAGATGAGACGCAACCACCTATATAAAAATTTTAAAACATTTACCTTCCGACGATAGGGCTCCCCATAAGAAATAATAACGGTAAATAGGGTTGACCGCTACTATCGGCTCCGAGACTTTACCCGATTTACGTGATTTTTGAACCATAGCCGTATTTCACCATTCTGAACACATCTTATTTCACGAGATTTTTAATAATTTTGCTTCCTATGTAGAGTTGGTTCACAAAGTTGTATAACCTACTAAACAAGTTATACAATATTAGTAGACACGTTGTGATTCTGATGACTAAAATTCACAAACCAAAATTTGACTGTCAGATATGATCATTATGACGAAATATGTCTATGGTAAAAAATTCAACTGGATCCGACAACGTTAAGGGCTCGATCGAAACGGTCAACCATAATCCATCGTCACTTATCAAACGAAAATGCTCATATCTCCCTCTATATTACGTAGTTTGGTCAAACCTTCCACACAAAAAACTCTCACGTAGATGAGACGCAACTTCCCATATAAAAATTTTGAGACATTTACCTTCCGACGATAGGGCTCCCCATAAAGCCGAATAACGGAAAATAGTAAACACGTTGTGATTCTGATGACTAAAATTCACAAACCAAAATTCGACCGTCAGATATGATCATTATGATGAAATATGTCTATGATAAAAAATGCAACTAGATTCGACAAAGTTAAGGGCTCGATCGAAACGGTCAACTCTAATTAAAAAAATAAGAAAACTGCATTTTGAAGCCCTAAACGGACTCGGATGGCCAAAAAACCCTATACGTCATGGCAAAGCGATAAGTTTGACTCGTAGCGCCGTTACGCTTTCGGAAAGGTATCACAATAGTCAATCAGACACCAAACGCCAAATCTGCAACATAGTGAATAATAAGGGTAAGTCAACTATCGGCACCGAGACTTTACCGGAATACAGTCATTTTTCAACCTTAGACGTATTTCACCATTCTGGTCATATCTTATTTCACGACTTTTTTACGTTTGAAGGTTCTATGTATAGGTTTTTTTTTTCCAGTACAGTTGTTGTCCAAATCTGTAAATATAAGACACTTTAGCCGACGAAATTATATTTTTCGTCGGCTAAACTTTTAAAAATTTCGTCAGCTAAACTCTTAAAAATTTCGTCGGCTAAACTTTTGAAAATTTCGTCGGCTAAAGTTCACAGACTATAGCCGACGAAAAAAATTATTCAGCCGACGAAATTAATATTTCGTCGGCTAAAGTCCACTTTAGCCGACGAAAATTTTTAATTAGCCGACGAAGGAAAATTTAGTCGGCTAAAGTGGTCTTTAGCCGACGAAAAAACAATTCGTTGGCCTGATTTTTTTTTTTTTCGTCGGCTAAAACCTTTCTTCTGGTAATGGTAGTACTAAACAGGTTGGCATTTGGCTCTAGAATGTAAGAGTCTGATGGATCTAATGATGCAAATTCATGTAAAGCCTTGAAGGTAGCACTGCGTGACATGATTAGCTAGGTGAGTGTAGATTAGGTTACTTGTAAAGTGCAGGATGCTAATGCTAGCCATCATTACTCGTCTGCTCAGCGGTCACTAAGAATAATAGTAATATTAGCATCCTGCTTGAACCAACCAGGGCCCCCTCCTGAAAATTGGCACCATAATCTCTCTAATTATAATGCAATTACCATGTTATAATTGACATCTCAAAATAATGTTAAAGTTGAGAGAGGTCAAGAATGTTAAAGATGATATTTGCTAGGTAACTTAAGGGAGGGTTTCTTACGATTAGTATAGAGCCGGATGCATCTATTATCTGTCAAATTATCACTTCACATGTATCTGGTCATTACTGTGAAGTTTTTCTCGATGAAAGAAAAAGTACACAGAGAAACCTCTAAGACATCCTAAGTTTAAAGAGTCGAGTAAAATGACGTTGAGCTTCATGAAGTAGCCAGCCTCTAATTTCAGTCTGATGACCAAGATTTGCCAGAGCATCCGGCCACCACAAAGTTCTCTTCTCGATCACCAAACATGAACAAAAGTGATTGAAGTTGAGTAGCCAAAACTCGAATATCAAATAAAAAAAATTCCAAAGTCTCTTTATCTTGTAACTGATGCTATCAATAAGAAGTTTCTACTGTAGCACGCACTGGGTATTGGTATTACGTCCCCCCGTTGCAAAATATTATTATTAATAAAATAAATGGAACCAGACATGGGGCCTCCCAGCTAGGCTGGGTTCCCGAAAAAAAAAATTCTTGGAGCCTAGATACGGGTAAACTTGTGTAACAAAGCAGCTTGTAAACCAGCACAAACTCCACAAAAGGTCATTACAAAGAAGTTTTTCTTTTCTTTTCAACGAGTGTCATTACAAAGAAGTTTTTTTTTTTGGATGAGGAAAATAAATAACTAAATAGAGATGCCTCGAACACACCCAATGTTCATACAATCAAGTAATAAGACTAAAGAAGCCTCTAGGGGAACATTCTCCACCCAAAGACCACACCTATCAGAACTATGGCGCATATTAGGAAGGGCATTGGCAACAAAGTTAGCTTCTCTGAAAACATGTGAGAAGCGAATCGACTCAAAAGAGCAACTCAAACATTTAATATCATGGTAGAGTTTGAGGAGTCTTCGGTGGGGGGGGGGGGGGGGGTGAGAAACACATCGATAATTAGTTTGGAATCCCCTTCCACTTCAATCTTCGTCAGGCCTCTCTCATTTGCACAAATAAGGCTATTCCGGAGCGCCAGGGCCTCGACAACAAGGACATTGGTGACTCCTGAGTTGAAAGCACCCGCTGCAATTGGTTGTCCATAAGAAGTTCTTAACCGAGCCATCAAAATTAATTTTAACCCAATCCGTTGGGGGTGGTGACCACCTGATCATATTTGATTCATTCATTCTTCCATTTGTTTTCCTGTTGGTGCTAGCAGAATCAGTAGGGCTATATTGATGAAAGGTAGCTGCAGCAACAATTGAATTGGGACAAGGGGCTTTTCCTTTGAAGATAGCATCATTCCTTGCTTTCCAAACCTGCCAACAAATAATGATCAATTTTTCAAAACATTTTCCAAAAGGATTTTCCAAAAACCACTTATTTAGAACTTTGAAAAAACCCTCCTCTCAATTGATTGGTGGTGCTAATCCTGACGAGGTCCAAACATCTTTTGTACACCTGCAGTAACCAAATAGATGATCCAAGGTTTCATTGTCCTCATTACACAGGGGGCAAGAATTATCTTGAATCAAGCCAAAACGAGAGTGTCTCTTGTCTTGAGTCTTCCTCTCAGAAGGAGCCAACCAAAAAATTTAATATTTGGTTGTATGTTTAGAGACCAAATCTTCTTGATCAACTCAATTCTACAATATTTTTCTTTATCCTTCAACTAGAGCCAAGTCACAGACTTGATAGTAAATCTACCATGTGGTGCAGGGCCCCAAACAAACTCATCCTCTGAGGGATGAGTAGGGATTGGGATTCCCAGAATTTCTTTTACCACATCCTCATTTAGGTGTTCTCTTAGCTTTGCAATGTTCCAACCTTCTGCAACAAAATAATTACTCACCACCTCTTGAGTATTAATAGTATTTCTAATTTGATCCGGAATCAAGGTAATAAGAGGAAAGAAGTTAGGATAGGTCTTCTTGCATATTTTGGTACACAAACACCGAAGAACACTAAAAAAATAAAAATAAGAATGTCAAGTCTGTTGTAAAACATAAAATACAAGAGACTGAGAGAGAAGAGGAACGACACTTAGAATGAGAATGAGGGAATATGTTCTCTATATCATTGAGGTGAGAACTCTCTCTTATATAGAGATGAGATCATGATGTAAATTACAATAACAACCATATATAGCTAATTACAAGAATTCACATTAAATAAACTATTTACAACACTTTCCCTTTAGGTATTCTTTGTTATTAGTTTCCTCTGATATGTACTTCAGGATTACCTCATCAAAACCTTGCCAGGTAATAAAAACCCTATGGGACGAATACAATCTTGGTCAAAGGAGAAAATAGTGTAACGCACACGTAGCGGTGGTAGTCATAACCCTTGATTTCAGTGAAACGGTTTAGTTTGGATCATAAGATGTGAGTTCATGGGACATAGATGCATAATAATTGCTACACCAAAACCTTGCCCGGTAAACCCAGTGGAACAAACCCGTGGTCGAAGGGAAAAGATGAGCAGTTGCATATATTTCAAATAAAGACATCTTTAAGATGAAATATGAGTAGAGTGTCCAATTTAATGTGTGCCTCATTAAAACCTTGTCAGGTAACAAAACCCAGTGGGACAAAATAACCCTGGACGAAAGACAAAAGAGTACACAATGGTCAAGAGTATGCTTCAGAATACTCCCCCTAAAAACTACGTAAAACTGCTACATTGATCATGCATCTTCAATAACTTAATAGTCAACATGACTTAAAGAGGTTTTTGTTTCATATACCTCTAAGATTATTCTATTCCCTATAGTAAAGACATAACTAGTCGGGTATAAGCCTTGTGTCGGTTTACATAACTCATGTCACCATATTTAACAAGGCAAACATCATTTCAAGGATCATAGGCGGTTGATCCATTTCATAATGCCTAGGGATATAATGAGCCATTTTCCGTCATACATTTAAAGTAATGGAAAATTGTCTTTTATGTCATTTCCGGAGGCGGCGTGTAGATGCAGAGCTACATCTAGCTAACAAATTCACATCGGGTGAGATGTCCGATCTATGGCATTTAGCCAAGTAAAATAATGTGCCTATTTTACTTAGATATGAGTCTTCTAGTCCTAACATCTCTTCGTTATCATCTGCACGATGATACGAGTCTCACTAAATTTTAGACGATTATGAGTTAGCTTAAAGACTATGTTTTATCCTCATTAAAACATCTCAACATCTTCTAGATGTAATTTGATTGATGGACCAAAATTTCATTTGCACTTTGTACGACTCCAGGTCGAGAAAATGATTTGGTCTCTAAAATTTTTCATCTCAAACTCCGACTTCAGGTGTTTTGTGGTTTTCTTGATCTCTTTAAGAGTATCAATCAAATTCATGCGATTGATGTAGACCACCACAAATTGCAAACCGAAGTTTGTTTTCTTAATAAACACGTATGGGCATAGTTCATTGTTCATATATCTCATCCCAAGCAAATATTCACTTAGACAGTTATACCAACTCCGTCTGGATTGTTTGAAACCCTAAAGTGAACTACTTTAGCAAATGGAGAGCATGTTCTATGGTCTAGAACTATTTGCATTAGGTAACAGAAGTCCTTCAGGAAACTTCATGTATATCTCTATATTCAGATCCTCATAGAGATAAGTTGTTACCACATTCATAGACTGCTTATTCAGTTATTCAGAAACTACCAAACTGATAAGGTAGTGGAACGTTATGACGTCCATTACGGGAAAGTACGTCTCCTCGTAATCAATCACATGGCATTGAGAAAATCCTTACGCCACTAAACAAGACTTATATCACAATCTTGTTTTTCTCATTACGCTTCCTTACAAATACTCATCTAAACAATATAGATTTAACATGGGTAGGTGTGGGAACAACAAGCCCATAACACTTTTCTCTTAGTTAAGGAATCTGATTTGACCTGGATTGTTTCTTTCCTTTTTAGCCAATCGTCTTATAGTTGAGATCTATCAATGAAGCAAGGTTTGACATCATCGCTTATTATAAATTCGGTGGCCACCACAAATACAAACATATCATCGATGAACTCTCATTCTAATTCAATATCTCACAAAATTTACCAAGATTTTCTATTCTCGGGAGTGAGTTTAAATGTTGGAGCGTCCCCCAACTTTGTCTCTTCTAGGACCAACCCATATTCCAGATTAATCTCGTGAGTTGAATTGGTTTAAGATTGCGATGGCAAGAAGATTCATTTGTGCCAAGTTTACTCTCTTCTAGGGATAAGAATCGTTCGAACTTAATGGTCTACCTCGCTTTAGGGCAGGGACTATGACTGGTTTGCCATCATGGTCGTACCTCGTCCAACTAGGACGATACGTCCTACAGGGACATTTATCCTTGCAGGTTTGCAGCAGGTATATATGATCTCGTCACTTTAAATAGATCTAATAACATGTCTGGCATATTATGGGCTACACTACGTAGATCTAGAATTCTTTGCACTTCAATTGGAAGTAGAATTCTTCGCACTGCAATGTCACATGTGCAGTTTGGGGATCAAGATGAGACATTCTACACGTCGTTCATCAGGAACGGTGACGTTTTTATCTCCCCCTAACGGCGGGAAGACTGTCTCATCAAAGTGACAACCGCAAATCTAGCGGTATAGAGATCTCATATCAAGGGCTCTAAGGATTACATAATGGATAGGGTTCATAATCGACATATATGCCCACCTTTTGTTGAGGACCCGATTTTGTACGTTGTAGCGGCACAATTGGCACGGGAATTGCACATTCAAATCTGTGTAAGTGCAAAACACCAGGTTCGCAGCCAGTCACCAACTGTAACACAAAGTAAGGTGGGTAGTAGTGGGCCTCAACCGGACCGACATGGTTGCATGCAAGATTGCATAGCCCGACGCAAACACTAGAAGTTTGGTGCGCATTACCAAGTTTCTTCCTGTGAGACCATCTTGGGTGTGAACATAGGAAACTATATGTTCAACAGATCCCAAGGGATATGCAATAATCATCGAAAGTCATCGATGTAAACTCTCCAGCATTATCAAGCCTTATAGACTTTATAAGATAATCCAAGTGGTGTACCCTAAATTTCATGGGTGAGAGTTTAGCTAATGCAACATTTTTTCTTGCGGACAGTGATGTGACATCTAATCACTTTTGTCGATGCATCAACTAAAAACATTAATATTTAGCTAGTCCATATGGTGGTTGGATAGGTCCACGAATTTTCCCTTACATTCTATGTATAAAGAGATAGTGTACATTCTAGTATTTGCATATGATGGTCTAGTATTCAACATCCTTAACGAGCAACTTGACATAATATGTCATTAAAGACAAGACTCTTATTCTGAAGGGGATGCCCATGTGATAATTGAGTTAAGGATACGGTGCATTATGTATTTTTCCCGGGTGCATCAAACACCAATATTATAACTAGTATTTGCTCGAATCATTTAGCTTCTAGTTAATAAATTTTAATATCTTCAATGTACGCTTTGGCCACACATTTGAAGGTTATACAAAGATATTACACCATTTTTCTGGTGGTTTCAATGTTTTAAGCATTGATTTCAATGAACTTACCTTTCGATAACGTTCTTCTGAAATGTAGAGGTATTTTCCCTCGTCAGCCAGACGAGAACACTCAGTTCTTAAATATTGATAACACATATCAATTTTGATTTAGATTCTAAGGCATCAATCTTTTTCATTTCAATATTCTCTTGCTTCATGCAAGGAAGATGTCTAGTTTAGATTGTTTCTTCTGGAGACTTTCAATTAACATGATATGAATAAAAACTATTGATTTTATCATGTCTGATGAATTTATGAATGAAACTTCAAGTTTCTTAAGGGTGTTATTATCGAAACTACAAGTTCGATTTATACATGAACTACTAGTTCATTTCTGAACTACCGGTTCATTTTTGAACTACCGATTCATTAGGTACATATATTTTCAAATTATAATCATGTAGCAATTGATGATATTAATTCTACGCTACTAATTTAGCATAATGAATATGTCACGTAACTATGTGTAAATGTTTCTGGCAAATAACTACACATTAAATATGGTGAATATATTAACAACAACCATTATAACTAGGTACGAAAAACCAGTGTCATTAGATTATTTTCCTTTTGTTTGATTCTGCTGGACCAAATGAATTGATTGTAATTAAAGTGAAATAAATAAACCTAGCCTCTACATACTTTACAATCCTACAAGGCACAATCTGATAGGTATGTTGGGCTTCTAGATCTCGTAGAGAGAGAGTGGGTCTACTGGGCTTAGAATGGTCAGCCAAGAAATGCAATGTTATTAGTCAACCCTTTCGGTAACTCTAATTGTATGTGACCAGGTAAGACATGATGAGGTGGTAGATCGAGACTCACTTAAGTACACATCCTCAAAAGAACTTGCCTAGACATCGCATCCAACTAGGTAACTAGGTGAGCCTAGTTTGAGAAGAGTTAAAATCATTGTCATGGACTTAATGCGACATGTGGCGAGCTTCTGTGCTAGCCTTGCAGCTTATGTTGAGCTTCTGGCTCAGGCTTGTTATTATCACTTAGGCTTGATTTGAACTTCTGATTCAACATTATTTAATATTCATCATTAATAAAACAAATCAACATATGATATTAATTCATTACTTACACAACTTAAAGTGAAAGTAACTTAAAGTGAAAGTAATTTTCAATTAAATCGAAATAAACTAAACATAACGGAAATAATTTAATTGACATAAAGTATATGCCTTAACATTGGTAATTACTGAACCAATAAATGTAAACAACGTAGCGGTTACGTGCAAAATGAATTCATTTGTATCATTAATTGCTTCCGGCGAAATGCGTCATTACATACCCATAACAATTCATATAAATGATAATATAATTGATAATTTATTAAATAAAACTGACGTAATTTGAATTTGGTAACCGACATTTAATATATGGCATAAATTATTAAATAAATATCATTTATGCAGCGGTTAAGTACGTACCAAAGGCAATGAGTACAAATCTTATTAATGCTTCTAGCATTACATATAGGTATTAAATTGGATAAATGCTTCTGGCATAACGTTTATGTAATAATCGTGTAATTAAAACTCAAAATTCATGCTTCTAGCATAATGAATTATTATTCAAATTGGCGTAACTGAATATTAAATTCATAACTTTTCTATCATAATTTGCATATTTGGCCCATAATAATTGTAGAATAATGTATGGGTTATAAATTGGTGAATGCTTCTGGCATTAATTACATGCACTCTGAAATGACATTGAATTTGACAAAAATTCAAATAAGTAATTGACAAAACGTATATGTACGTTAATTTACACATAAATAACATAATCAATGTTACGCGTCATTATTCAAATGATGTTACATTTCTAAACGGATTTTATTCAAACCCCATTAAGAGCAATATTAATTTATTTATATTACTAAATGACATTAAATGCTTCGAGCATAATAGGTATTCCATAATTGTAACATTTCTTACAAATTATCAAATTAATGGTATTAGCATGATGGTTACGAGCATTACTTCCGGAATGTATGAGGATTATAGTTTAGATATCATGACTCATGAGTGACAAAACTTTTGCGCTGATCAATTTTGTCTTCTTGTCTGCACTACTAGGAATGTGGCGATGACTAATTCTAATGGCTACAGCTAGCTACTGGCCGCTCTAGTGATTTACGATGTCTCCGTTATCACTCACAAAATATGAACAAGTTTATATTAGAGATCTATATGTATAAACCAAATAAACTAATAAAATAAATTTGGTGTTCATGCCTCGTATGTAGTTTTTTCAATATGCAACCAAAGACAATGGGTTCATGCTTCATGATGATTTGTTCATTATAATCAAGGCCAGCAAATATGAATTAGAATTAAGATAAGAAAACGTTAGTCATTGCAGAACGGATAATCTCCATCTTTTATGTGTAGAACTGTGAATGTCATTTGTGGAGCCACTCAGCCAATCCAAGAACTTGGTTAAATAATGATCCTCGTATGGTTGCTCACCGATTTAAGAGCTTTCCATGTCAATGTAGAGCGAATTTGATGAATCAAATTGAAAGATCATCATTTGCTTTTAGAGCTTCACATGCAACAGAAAACAAGATAATGTTAGAACTATTCGTGCTGATAACGTGTTGTAAAACATAAAATACAAGAGATTGAGAGAGAAGAGGAACGACACTTAGAATGAGAATGAGGGAATATGTTCTCTATATCATTGAGGTGAGAACTCTCTCTTATATAGAGATGAGATCATGATGTAAATTACAATAACAACTCTATAAAGCTAATTACAAGAATGCACATTAAATAAACTATTTACAACAAAACCAACAATTTTCAGGTGCGCCACCGGGCAGTCACATGTTACTGATATATTCCATTCTATGTATAGTTAGTCTATTGGTTTTTCTTTAGAATGATGCAATTGAAAGTGTGATATTACCTGATCACCATACTTTCTCTAACACTTTCAGTTCATCATCATCATCTTATTCATCTAGATTGTTAATATATATATGTGTAGTCGGTAGTCAGTAAACTACCTCCTATGCCCATAGATCAGTCATGAAACTTGTAGACCGACATCCCACCTACCTCGCCATGGTGAAAGATCATCGGTACCACATCGGGAAGGTGCTTTTCCAAGCTCCACAAAAATGCACCATGATAAGATAAATTCATAGTTAGTTCCACATCGAAAGTATGTAATAAGAGGAAGCCTTCCTTATCTATAAAGGGAAGGCTCCCCCTGTGTAGATAGAGAATGAACTCTCGGATCCACCCTCACCACATATAGAATGAATGTATATTATGCTCCATCTCCCTCCCCTACTCCTCATGGGCGGGATGGATGGATGCACTTGTAACACCAAAGGCCTATTGGCCATGATAGTTGATTCGTAAGTGGACGTAGCCATGTCCTCCGAGGCATGGTGAATCACTATATGTCCTTGTCTTGCTTGTGATTGTTCATATTAGTGTTCCACAGTGATTCCGCATGGCCCTCCCGGTTTATGCAGAAACATTTGGCGCCGTCTGTGGGAAGATTACTAAAAGTCATGTTACTCTACCGCCCGAGAAGTATTCCACTCGAGAGGCATTTCAATCAAATCCATAAGCAATAGGAAGAGGCCTCGCATGGAAGCAAAGCGAGGCAACCCGCGTGGAAGAAAAGCGAGATGACCTCGCAAGGGAGCGAAGCGAGTTGACTTCGCAGGCAAGCGAAGCTAGTTGACTTCGCCAAGGGAGCGAAGCGAGTTGACTTCACAGGCAAGCGAAGCGAGTTGACCTCGCCTGGGGAGTGAAGCGAGATGACCCGCCCGAGTTCTTTTGTCATCGGGATTTTACCAAGAGCATAGCCACAGCGGCTATGTCCGATGCCTCTAGCCATCACTCGGAGATGAATCACTGAGACCATGAGCTAGTCTTGTCGAACGGGAGCTTCGCCGGTGACGACCCACTCCTCTCGCTACCCGATATTCGGTGTTTTCCCTACCAGGACCTTCTTGGGGGTTGACTATTAGAGCATGCACCCGAGACCCTGGGTGACACCCGATCTGCTACTCAATGGACATGGGATCCGGGACCCGCTTCCCGGCCAATACCACCGAGATCCCCTCGTTTATTTGTCTGGTGCACAGCTGAAAATTGCTATGGACACCCGGTATGAGAGGTATGGGGGTGAAGAAGAAATTGGTGAAGTCAGCCCGATCGTACCGACAACAAGGATTCATCCGTAACGACAAGTAAGCGAGACCAAGAGATTGGCACCCGACCCGAGAGGCACTCCACCAAGAGATTGGCACCCGACCCGAGAGGCACTCCACTAAGAGATTGGCACCCCACCAAGAGGCACCCCACCCAAGAGGCATTGACCGAGAGATTGGCAGGGGAGGTGAGCCCCGCATGGTTAGATGACCGGATAAGAAAGCAATTATATGTGTGGTTCGCCAGTGGAAGTCATCGCGCGCGCGAGCGGGATGTGAACCTTGCCTATGTAGCACGCGAGCGGGATGTGGACTTCCCAACAGTTATCACGCACGAGCGGGACGTACACCTCGCCTAAGTTATTAGGAGAGCGGGATGCAGATCACGCCTATGTCAGCACACGAGCGGGATGTGGACCTCGTCTAAGTTATCGCGCGAGCTGGATATGGATCACGCCTATGTCAGCACGCGAGCGGGATGTGGCCCTCGCCTAAGTTATCGTGCGAGCTGGATGTGGTCCTCGCCTAAGTTATCAGGCGAGCGGGATGTGGATCACGCATATGTTAGCACGCGAGCGAGATATGGACCTCGCCTAAGTTATCAGGTGAGCTGGATGTGGATCACACTTATGTTAGTACGCGAGCGGCATGTGGACCTCGCCAAAGTCATTAGCGGGATGTGGCCCTCGCCTAAGTTATCGCGCAAGCGTGATGTGGACCTCGCCTAAGTTATCAGGCGAGCGGGATGTGGATCACACCTATGTTAGCACGCGAGCGGGATGTGGATCACGCCTATGTTAGCACGCGAGCGGGATGTTGATCTCGCCTAAGTTATCATGCGAGCTGGATGTGGACCCCGTGAGCAAATGTGCTACGTTTGGTTCTCTTACCTATAGCAACTATTGCTCTATGAGGTATTCGACCGAGAGGCATTATGCAAGAGAGACATCAGGACCAAGAGGTATCCCGAAAGGCATCACGCCCAAGAGACATCATTTCCCAGAGGACCAACCGGACAAAAAAAAAGAAAAAGAAGGGGCTTTGGCAACCCGACCGTACCGGGAACAAGGATTCATCATCCGGGAGTAAGTCTGTACATTTTGTGTGCACCCATTCGGCAGCTATTATCACAGATAAGTCTCGTCATATTATGATTGTTATAATCTCCTTGGTTTGTGAAAATTCATAATATTTTACTTGCAAGTGTACCTGCATGTTTTGGCATTCCACCGAGAGAGATGTATTTCACCGGGAGATAGGCATTCGACCAAGATTGAAAGATTGGCATTCCACCGAGAGAGTGTTATACAATTGCATGAGCCATTGTGCTCTTCGATAATTAGTATAATTATTATGCCATAATTGTGTTGGTCTTATACTTACCGCTCATTTGTTCATTGTGAAGGTACAACAATCCTCGTCCCGCCAAGTAAGTTTTGAGGCCGGGGGTCGCGAGGGGCATATTTTTATCTTGTTGATGAATTCCTCAGCTCGCGTATGATTATTGAACAACTTTTCATCTCGCGGGGTAGTCATTGTGTGCGGAGCGAAGTCAACAGCTCGCGCGGTATAGTGGCACGCGAGCGGACTCATCTCGCGGGGTTGTCAGGGCACGCGGAGCGAAGTCAATATCTCGCGTGAAAGTATTTGCAAACTCAGCTCACCCGGTAATCGTGGCACGCAGAGTGCACTTGTCTGCCCGCGTGTCCTGTTTAGTCTTTATGCGCGAGGCGAACTCCTCATCTCGCGTCAGTTGGTTTTGGCACTCAACCGAGAGAAAGGCATTCCACCCAGAGAGAAAAAAAATTTCCCCCAGTAAGACCGAGCAGGATCGGCATTCGACCGGGAGGCAAAAGAAATTTAAAATTAATGTTCACCTAGTCACTTGAAGAACACTATAGCAAAATTTTCCCCCAGTAAGACCGGGCAGAATTGGCATTTGACCGAGAGACAAAAAATTTCTCCCAGTAAGACCGGGCGGGATTGGCATTCGACAAAGAGGCAAAATTTTCCCCCAGAAAGACCGGGCGGGATTGGCATTCGATCGAGAGGCAAAAAATTTCTCCCCATTCCACCCAGAGATTGGCATCAGACCGAGAGGCATAAGTTTTCCCCCGGTAACACCGGGCGGGATGAGTAATCCACCAAGAGGCACAAGTTAATGAAATCCCCATAAAGAATAGGCTGGATGGGTAATATACTCAAGAGAAATAAGTCAATGAGATCCGCAGTAAGACCGGGTGTGATCATGGCATTGAAATCCCCAAAAAGACTGGGCGGGATGGGCATAAATCTTCTATCTTCCCTTTAAAAATGGAGCAAGTGGCTTGATAAACCACGGACGATGTTAACACCCCATCATTCGAGTAGTAACACCGGAGATGGGAAAGGCATGCTACCCTTGGCCATGAAAGTGTAACACCAAGATTCACCTCGCATATGTCACCGAGACCCATCTCGCATGTAACACCAAGATCCACCTCGCGTATTCCTTGTGCGCAGAGCGGACTCATCATCTCGCGCAGTAGTCTTGTTGCGGACTCCTCAGTTCGCGCGATAGGATTTAACTCGCCCGAGTGCCAGCCGCGAGGCGGACTCCAGCTCGCCCGAGTCTAAGTCTTTCGGCGAGGAGCGAACTCTTCAGCTCACCCGAGTATCACCCATTCTGTGCGAGGCAGACTCCTCAGCCCGCCTGGTAGTGTCAGCCTTTCTGTGTGAGGCGGACCCGTTCAATACACCTCTTGAGTACGGACTTAGGGGGACTGGGACCGGGTCCGTGTTGGGGGCATATGACTGGTCTATGGGCATTTTGTATATTAAGTCCCCACTCAAGATGTGTCTTGAACGGGAACTTGGGGTGACTTGTAGTCGGTAGTCAGTAAACTATCTCCCCTGCCCATAGACCAGTCATGAAACTTGTAGACCAACATCCCACCTACCTCGCCATGGTGAAAGATCATCGGTACCACATCGGGAAGGTGCTTCTCCAAGCTCTACAAGAAGGCACCATGATAAGATAAATTCATAGTTAGTCCCACATCGGAAGTATGTAATAAGAGGAAGCCTTCCTTATCTATAAAGGGAAGGCTCCCCCTGTGTAGATAGAGAATGAACTCCCGGATCTACCCTCACCACATATAGAATGAATGTATATTATGCTCCCTCTCCCTCCCCTACTCCTCATGGGCGGGATGGATGGATGCACTTGTAACACCAAAGGCCTATTGGCCATGATAGTTGATTCGTAAGTGGACGTAGCCATGTCCCCCGAGGCATGGTGAACCACTATATATCCTTACCTTGCTTGTGATTGTTCATATTAGTGTTACACAGTGATTCCGCATGGCCCTCCCGGTTTATGCAGAAAAAATATGGGAATGGAGACATATGGAGTGCATTTTGTACAATGCTAATGCATTGGGATTTGAGGTGATCAATACATGCATCTTTGCGACTGGCTTATAGTTTTGATGCTTTGCTATCGAAGTAGCAAACACACTCATGCTGTTCAAGTAAATCATAGTTGAAGACTGGAACTGGTTTTTGTGAACAACTGGATGATGAAAGACCTCAAAAAAGTGGTAGCTAGTGGAAATTGTGACGGTTCAACAGACCGATATATAAGTGAACATTCACTTTTCTATTTTGTTTCTTCTCTTCCTTTCGACACAAGTTTGAAAGAAAAGAAAAAAATCATCATGAGAATGACCATGACTTCCAAACATCAGAACTCATAATAGGTAGGATAGCAGGCTCTGTCTAAGTATAATTTTCTTCTAAATAAATGCTAGAAACAGCGATGATGATGAGTATAAAGATTGAGCTTGCAGCACCTTTTCTCTATATCGTTGCCTCATGTTGCTAGAGGCATGCATTCATGTTATCATATCATGACATAATTGAACTGGGTCTGGCTCTTGGACCCCCAAAATTTCTTTTGACACTTTGCTTTGTAAAGCACAAGCAAGCAGAAGTTAGATGCATCTTATTGTTTTCAAATTTAAGTTTAGGGCCAAATGGGGTACACACTTTAGTGTCATTTATTAGTTACAACTTGAGGGCTCAGGCATCTTTGGTGGGGAAATGAGAATCATGTTCACCACCAGAACTCAATCATCAAAAGAAAAATGAGAAGGAAAAAGAGAGGAGATTAATCACAGGAGGTTGTTTCTATGCAATTATAACAAGGATTAAAGAACCACAAAATTACAATAAAATATGAGACTGCATGTTATCAGCACAGTGTTTTTATTGAATGGAAATTTGGATTGCATTTTTCCCACATTGGTTACAACTAAGATACAACATGAATATTATTGCCATCACTCACTACATTAAGATGGTCATTTGAAAACATCACCAAGCCAATTAATTCTGACAAGATTATGCGTAAATGAAAAAGACTTCAAGAGGGTGTTGCCCAGTTCTTCTGGATTTCAAAGTAGTAACTGGCATCCAAATAGCATTTTCCATCATCATCCAGAAACTGAAACAGAAGAAAACCAATGTTAATGGTAAATAGCCAAGCTAGCCTCTTGTTTTCTAGGGTACAAGTAACTAACAAAACTCTATAATTAGGTAGTTTTAGTAAGTCCTTACTTTTGTTCTCACAAAATACCAGCCCCTTGCAAACATGCCTGAAGGGGTAGTATCTTCTTTGGTTTCATACGTATACGGATCTTGTCGAGGACTAAAGGTTCCAAGCATTTTTTTTGAATTGTGCACTGCCAGAAATTTAGGGAATGAATGTTAGTTTGAGTAGAATATTAGTATGGAGTGAATGCCAGTTTGAATATTTTACCTTTAACACCAGTCTTCCAGACTGAGGTGGTGTACATGAGGCCTGAAACTATGTTTTTAGAGACAGTGAATGTGAATTTAGTCCGGTACTTGCTTCCTCCTTTGAGTGTGAAAAGACTGCTCTTTGGTTTGTTGGTGAATGGAATCGGCAGCACAAGTTCAGGCCGATCCCGGAACATCATTGTCAGGCTTAGAATCCTCACTTCTGCTTCTTTACTCTCTGCATGCTCATTAGTATGAAACATCAGTGGCGGTCATGAACTTGCATTGTTAAATAAAATAAAATAAAATTGGAGCTTACTGCAAGTCAGACACTAAGTATATTTACCTCCAACAGCTAGTGCAGAGAGATCAACACTCCCAAGAAGTTGCTGCTTCCACTTCCTTAAACTCTCATCATCCTTCAAAAAATTTATCATGTGAACAACATCAATAAATGGAATCTAATACTGAAAATTTATCAAGTAAAAAGGCCACTTACTTTATCCTTATCAAGCTGCTCCTTGAGCGAAAACTTGGGGCCAATGGCCAATTCTTTGTCACATTTCAGTGTGGCAAGCTCATCCTCTTCATCTGGATCAACCCCATCTTTAAGTTCATCATTTTCATCACTGTGATGCAGGCTTGGTTTTCCACCTTCATCCTTGTTTCTGTTCTTATCATTCTTAAACTCTACTTCCTGCACTTGAGAAGTGAAACCAGCATCTTTGGTTGCAGACATAGCTTCCACGGCAGCTGACATATTCAGAAAGAGAAAGAAAATGTATGAGGGTTGAAGGAAATTAAGGATGAAGAAGGCAAGACTAGGTTGGTTATGTAGTCCTTTTCCAACTTGTACTAAATTTAGATTTTAGAGGCTGTTTGCCAAATTTGGATGCTTCACTTGATTTCTATCTGTGTTGGTTAGAGATGAAGGTTCACAGATTGAGAAAGAGAAATGTGGTTTATGTTGGAGTGTGGGAGATATGAAGAAGCTGTGCAACAAATGGAAGGCAGTCAAGGGTATATATATGAAAATGGGAATCAGATTTGGGATTTGGAGTACTAACCGCTATAGTTTGGGAGGTGAGTAGCTTGTTAATTAAGCGAGGTAATAATTCAATTGCTAGAATGCTAGCTGACATGTCAACTGTATTTCCTCTTTCTACCACTGTGTTTCCTCCCAAGTCATAAGCTAGACCTCCCCAAGAGGAGTTAGTTACATTTACTAATTAGTACAAACTAAAGCAGCTAGGGGAATCAGAAAGTACATCAACATGCATCACATTGGTTTGTATAGTTTATGACCTTTAGGAGATCACCAAAAAAAAAAAAAAAAAAAAAAAAACACCTTTAACACTAGCCGGCCAATGCCATACCAAAAGTTTCCAGATATGTTACTGGTATAGGGGTTTGAGGTTTGGTTCTCCTTAAGAGCATTAGGCTCTGATGAGCCCCAAACTTCACACTTATTGAGAAGGAAATGAACATTATTCACTCTCATCATTTGGGAAAATATGCCCATTCTTAGGAGAGACATGACATCTCATTTCGAATGAACTTTCGAAAGTTCATTCCCAAGTTCGTTCCAAGGAACTAAATGCACACCACCCTTTTTTTATATTATTCGAATTCATAACCATTCATATAATAAAATGTAACCAGAAACTGTGCATTCACCTTCTGATTTACCTTTGGTTCTGGTGTTGTTTGCAGTTCTACATTCACATTGTTGGTACCCCTTTTCTCAACATTCACAATTTCACTACTATAGGGCTATGGTTATCTGCATTGACCCTTACATTGCCATTATTTCAATTGCTTTGTCCCTGCATGCATCTATTCGCAATAATTTATCTTGTCACTATTTTTATCTAGGTCTGATTGGGTAAATGCTCAAATTCTCATCCCGGGCTCTCCGTCTGCGCGCGCTGAATGCTGTACTTGCAGAATGCTTCCATCCCTCCTATGAATTTCAAACAGTCACTGGACCTTAAATCCTTAATGCTGCTTGATATTGTCCTAACAGAAGTCTTGCTCATATCGTTCCACATTATCATCACATCATACTCTTGTATCAACCATTCAAACGTTACTAAAGTCGGCCAGTCTCTACACTCTAGATTAACATAGTCCAGCATGGCAGGATCCATGCACATTGTTCAATAGTATCAAACTCAGATTGCTCGCTGAGTGTGATTTACTCCAGTATTTTGATCCATTGTATAGCTGCTTGCCTGCCTCTGAAGCTTTTATCATGTCATCGATTTGCTTGATGAACCAGACTATTATAGTGTCCCTTGCATCTCCGGAAGTAAGTTCAACAATTCCAAGAGACAGAAGAATTTGTTACAAATATATGACATATATAGCAAGGACAATTAGCATACACAGACTAACATTGCTGAGTGCGACTTTGGAACCGGAGAGATAGGGGTGTGGTCATTTTCTTAACCTCCAAGAATTATGATTACCATTTTTTTTTAGTAAATTACTGTAAAGTTACTAACCAAATTTCAATTTACAAATACATCTGTTACACAATATCTTACACATTTAAGGACAAATATTAACAAATTAGGACAAACTAATATCCATATGTCATCTGTCACTATAATTTTACCATAATACCCTTCACTACATATCAATTGCTACTGTTGACGAGTAGCACAGTAGCACATTGGATGCTACTGCCAAGTAGCACAGTAGCACCCGATAAAAATGTGCTATTGTAATTTTTTTTTTTAAGCAATTCTCTGAAATCAAACAAAGCTGCTACTGTCGACTCTGATGCTAGCGCGCTGCTACTGCCGACTTTGATGCTAGCCTGCTGCTACTGTCGACTTTGATGCTAGCCCGCTGCTACCACCCACTCTGATGGTAGCGCTGCTGCTACTGTATGTATCACTGCTAATGAACTTTAAAACTGCATCTACCACAACAAGAAATGGTTTAACCCGATAAACAAACCTTTTTCAGATCAACAGATCTTATTCATGTCCTCAAAACAAACCTCATTCATATATGAAATCACCTACTAATCAACATAAACCCAAACCAATCAACCTCATTTATCACTGCTACCGAGTGAGACGAATGAGAGACACTGAGAAATTAGATCACCAAGCATCTCATACCAACTGAAGATCAAATCCATGAACACCTCATACAAATTGAAGATCAAATCACCTTCAAATTCAAACTAAAGACTTGACCGGATCATGACAAGGTGCTAGCCTATGAATATGACTACCATATCACATCACCTTCAAATTCAAAGTAAAGACTGACCAAGTTAATGTACTGCTACTACCCTGTAGCTTGAGGTTCCTCCTGAAGGCGGCGATGACGCTCCTCCTGAAGGCGACGACAGCGCTGAACCCTCGGCTTCCTATAATGACGGAACTGAGCCCTAGCCGCTCCACCTCCAAGCACAACCTCTTCTTCATATCCCGATCCTTCCCGATGTGGATCTTGAACTCGATTCCAACTTCCATGAGCGGCTACGCTACCTCCGTCGCCCTTTGTCGTCGTCGACGGCTCATCGAAGTCGTCCTCGGAGTTCTTGTCGCCGATGACGGGGAGGGTGTAGTCGAAGGGGAGCACGGTCGTGGGGCGCACATGGTGTTGCGGCAGCGGTGAGGCAGTGGATTCCGAGGAGGAGGGGCGGCGATGATGGTAAGGAGAGAGAGAGAGAGTGAGAGAGAGAGAGAGAGATCTGCAGAAAAAAGACGGAGAGGGGAAGAGAGTGAGAGGAAATATGGGATAGAAGGTAATATGGTCATTTGATAGCTAAAATTTGGATCAGACCTGATGCTCTCATTTTTGGGCTTGGGTTTATGTCTCAAACTGTATAAAAATTAATGAAAGTGAGTTTGTGTTTTAAAATTTGGTCATATGCTACTATGTAATTTTTTTTTTTTTTGGGTAATTAATTATGATATATATCATACAGAGTGGCGAGCATATATGAAGACAAATGATACAATACCCCTCCTCTTTAAGGTCTAGCGTCCTAGAACATTGGGCAACGATGCAAGGGCAGTCAGCTTCGACATCCTAATGGTTTTAGCACATCCCTGTTCTGCTCCCCATTCAACTAAATACTAAGCTGAAGCTAACAATATGGCAAGTATCCCTCTTGGAGATGGAAGCAATGAAGACTGCATTAGATGGTCCTATGAGAAGTATGCAAATACTCGGTGAGTTCTGGGTATAAAGTAAGCTAAGTGTGATCCCTAATGGTTGGTGGCTTGGTGGTCATGGACGAATCGGGAGAATAAGTTTTGGAACACAGTTTGGGGATTACGCATTCCAAGCAAAATGATTTAACTCCAAAATGATTAGTTAGTCTGGCTTTGAAATGACTATTATACAATAACAGAGCCTGATTTAAGGGAAGTTATATAGATCATATCCTATTAAACTTTCCAGAACCGTGGCTAATACAGGAAGATACTAGTTGCCGTCTTATTTCCTATATACCAGAACCTTCCACAACATGGGTCGAAAATCCCTTCTTCGATCGAGTTGGCCAGATCACCCCCCTCAACTCTCGTAGACAACTAGTACACAAATCTGGTACAACTTCTGAAACCACAGTTCTTTCCTTCACCCAGATTAATGCTATCAGGAGGTTTCTTTCTACCAACCGATCTTGAAGTTATATACTTTAACAAAGTCACAGATATTTATAGGGGCTGTGGACGTGTCTGGACTATAAATATGTCTTTGCCAACTACACATCCTTCCACATCCTGTGGGCAGCCAAACTTCTGCTCAAGGAAAAATCCCACTGCACCAAGGCGTTGACCAAGCTGTCTACGGAAAACTGGATCAACAGTTAATGGTTTCTTGCTGTAGTCTACAGTCAAATGAATAACCTCCCCGTCCGCAGGGCCTGCACCAAGTAGTTCCTCACTGAAATTCGCAAAGGCCAATGTGCGCACATTCCCATCAAATTTTCCAGACGATATACGCCAGGGTGTGCCCCGGGTGCCTGAAGCCAAAGTTTCACCAAGTCCAGAGGCAATTTCAGCCTCAACTAAATTATGGTCTTGGTCTGTTGGGCTGACTGTATGAAGCACAAACGATAAGTCTGGTGAAAGCATTTCTTGCACTAGAATTGCCATTGTAGCATCCTTCTGGGGTACACCGGCAATTCGACGGCTCAAAACTGCCCTCCGAGTGTAAAGTGAAGCCCACACTCTGCTTATAGAACTTGCAAATACTGTTGGGTTTGAAAGACTAACATTTGGAATTGAATCATATAGTCCAGCAGCCGACATTCCAGCCAAATCCTCAACATTAGCACTTGAACGAACAATGAGCCGTGAATTGCCTGGAAATATTTTGGCGATTCTATCAATGATATCTTTGGAGGGCTGTAGGGAAGAGATCAGTTCCTGGAGCTGACCACATACTTTGTCAAGTTCTCCACTTTCCGGCTTCAATGTTTCTATCTTATCTATAAGAGACCTGAACGATTCCATGGATTTGTTTTGCTCTAATGCCAGTTCCATAGAGCCAAATGGTATCACTGCCCCAGCAGGGACATTGAAGGAAGCTGGTACCCCTTGGTCACTGAAAACTGCCAATGGAAAAACCAGTCAAGTAACCAAATGTAAGGGACCACCAATATATGCAAGCATTTAGCTGATAGTGCTTTTAGGAAATAATTAGTCATTAGATTGAAGTGCATTATGTGCGCCAATTTTCTACCGTACACTAACGCACTCAAATGGTAACCTAGTGCTTCTACTGCACCTTGGTGACAATAATGTCAATTCGTTTGTGAAAAAAGAGGATAATTAAGACATGAACTAAGGAAATACAGATTATACAGTTGTTTAAGAAAATAAGAGCACTAAAAATGATTTGAGTTAATGCTTGGAAAGTAAAACTGCAGTCATTACCAAAATTTAATATTACCTTTATCAGATGCCGCTGCCAAAGAAGCTAAAGAACCACAAGCAGCTGCTTTTGCGCCTGAATTATGTGCTTTTGCATCAGCAAGTAGTAAAACTCCACCGGCAGATACCCCCTAGATGAAAATACAATTTGTGATAGTGAAAACTAAGATATTTTGATCAAGGGTGAAGCATGGGTTGACTTGGAGCAATTTGAAGTGCCTTTCATGTGATGCAAAGGACGGTGTGATCACGGAATATTTTATTCATTATCTCTATGAGTGATGACTAGAAACCTACTGCTGTGATGCTGCTATTCTCTATCCCTTTCTATTTTGATGCATTGGATCAAAATTGTACCTGATTTGATTCTGATGTTTTAGCAGTAAACCAGGAAGAATCAGGAGTTCCACGGGATTCGACTTTTGGTGCAACAACACCTGAAAGATTTTTCACTGCAACATTGCTATTGCTGTTTTCTGATGAAGGATTTATATCAACACTAGACGAGGATGCTTCTAACCTGCATTTCATGCATGCCAAAAGATTGTATTAGTTGAAGTACTCACATAAAAATATCCAAGCATCTTTTTTCATTGCGACTGTTTGGCTCTTGTCACTCGAATTGTTTTATCTCTCCAAATTTTATTTTTGTTTTTGAAATTGGTCCAAGGTTCGCAAAGGAGGAAAGCAAAAGTCAGTCTAGCCTTTGTTGTGGGGTGTAAGTAATACCATTAGAGCTGTAATGCCCACTAGGCATGAATTGAGTGATCCACATTTGTCATGACAAGATAGAAGTTCAGAACATGATGAATCTCAAGACTCTTTAGAGATGTCCATAAAAATTACCTCACATATTTTCCCTTATGTTTTTGTATATCAGCAACTTTGTCATTGTCTTCGCATGTCACAAACACAACCTTCTCCTGTAGATCACCATCATAGTTTACTGGTTAGATCTATGCATATATATTAAAAACTTTCAACGATTGTCACATTTGGATGACAATACATACTTGTCGAGCCCTGACACCAAGATGAGATAAGTGAGGAAGCTCTTGCAGAAGTACAACTCCAACAATGTTACTCCCAGCCGCTGTTACCTGCCAGAGATAGTAACTATAAGAATACTATTGTAAGTGAGATGTTTATACCATTTCTATGGACCTAGTGAAAGAAAAAATTGATCACAAACCTCTTCATCTCCATCTGCTTTGTTCACAACGAGAACAACAGGTCCCTCCACACTTGAGGGTATTGATCCGGGGACAATCCTCTCAACCTGAAGTTATAAGTTTATACTATTATAGGAAACTGTTAACTAAACACTGCAAAGCCAAACAGTACTACACTACTAGCCCATGACATCCTATGAGGGGTCACGAATTATAGATTATATATGTTTCAAACAACAGAAAAAAGAAATGTTCATTAATCTATGAAAAAAAAGTACATAAATCAGAAACTTAACAGAAATAGAAAAACCTAATCAGTGACCTCACAAAATGAATCAGTAATCACAAACACAACCTAATCAATAATCACAAAACACAATGAACAAATAAACTATCCTTAATCTCCTCCTCTGAAATTACCTCCCCCCACCCGGTTTGTCTGTACACATAAACCTATAACTTTAGAAGTTTCTATCTGATCTAATCTATACATAAACACATAATGCTAGGCATTGTCTATTTTTGTACACAAACACATACAATATCTTCAGTCCAACATAACTTTAGCAGTATCTATTTCACCCTGTATATCTACCAACTTTCTTAATGTTTTCAAAATAAAGCAATCTACTTCATTTCTTTATTGTTCTTTTTTCTTCCTTCAATGTTCTGGAATGTTTTGAACTTCAGCATGAAGTTCAATTAAAAATATCAAACATTTATCTCTCAACTGTACTCAGCTTATGCATAACTTTGAACTTCCAAAGAAAACATGTAACCTCATCCCTAAGTTCATATCAACATATTGACTAAGCTTTGCAGATAATAGCTAACTGGAAAGATTGTATAGGTACCTGAACTAATATTCCCATAGCAGTTCCCGGCACAATAACATCCCAACCCTGAGAACCAATGGTAGTTCTAACTGCTTTCAAAAGTAGGGTACAGAGTTTTGAAACCTGAAATATCACACTGCATAGCATTTGTAGGCTGCTTGTCAGATAATGCTAGTGTCTCTATATCAACAACACTTTGATTGAATAATCTATATAACAATATTACAAACACCATTATTAAATGGATTTTTTTTTTAAATAGATGTTTAAAATTATTAAGATATACCCGGCACGAATTTCAGCTTCTGCATATGTCCGTACACTGTTTTCAGGTATTCCAAAAGCTTTTCCTAATACCTGCAAGAGTTGTTGAAGTTCCACTTTACACATGTCCCGAACTTGTAGCAATTATGCTTATGAATTAACTAATGTAGATAAATAAGATTCAGCGAGGAATATATCCTAGATTACCATGATGATCATGAGATAAATACAGTATAAACTCCCCATGTTGGACTCTAATGATGACAGAGACCCACATGTGAGGCAGAGTTTTAGAGATTTCAAACAAATGGCTGTCCAAAACTAACAACTTTATATCCAAAAAAAATAAAAAATTGAAGTGTCCACACATAATCATTACCCACTGAAATGACAAATTCTATATCATCATCCTCTCAATAAGTGTTTCTTTTTTACTTTTTCCTTTTTTCCTTTTTTTTTTTTTTGAAAAGTATGCAGACAAAACATACCTGCACATTTTGGGGAAATATTTGAAGAAGTGCTTCAGAATATTCTTCGGTTAACCTCCTGGCTCTATCAAGAGTAGCTTTATGCCGTAGTCCCCAGATTATTTTGCCATCTTCACTAGCTTCATGAATAGAACAGAAGGAAGACTGTAAGATGATTAAACCGTGGAAACAATCTATCAGCAATTTGCCAGCTAGATGGTGCAAACCTAATACAAAAACAAAAAGGATGAATTACCTTCTGTCTCAGAGAGACCTCTTGTTTTCCAGGAAAGGAGCTCGTTTTCAATAGCAGCACATTCTTCAGGCTTCCAACCAGATAACCTTAGCTGATGAACACCAACTATAAGGGCTCCAAGTGGATCATTCCAAGAGCTCACATCCTTTGATTTCACGTTTTGTGCCAGCCAATGTGCCCCTCCCATAGCTTCAAGCTCATTAGCGAATCTAACAAAGTCAATGATTATCAACAACGGACAGCCAAAATATAACATACAATGGTAAGACAATATCTCTAGATAGAGGAAGTTAAAAAGTTTAACAGTTGGATCATGACTGCTATATTGCAACCTGAACAGTTGCAGTATACATTGTGATTCACAAAAGTTCCTCTGGTTGCCTTATGTGATGCACAAATCGTACAACCAGAATATTGCTCAGTGCCATGATTAACTGTTCTAATATCAACAATCCCTAATACAAGTAATATATAATGTTTTTGCAGCATCACTGTCATTTATTGTATTAGACAACAATAATAACAATACACTTGGTATGACCCTTGAAAAACTGACTTTACAGAAACTTCTACAACCAAAAAAGAGAAAGGAACACCCAACAGAAACACAGCAAAAAAACAAAAAAAAATTTGTTGCAATCCAAACATTCTTAATGTGCTTTTAAAGCCAAGGATTATATTCCTACCTGCTTAGAAGGATGAATGAATAGTCCTCAAGTCCAATCTCGCAAAGACGCCACTGTATTATTCAAAGTGATGAAGAAAGAATATCAATGATTAGAAGAAACATTCTCGAATTCTGAAACAACTCGATATGAATTGTTTCACTTTGAACTTTAAGAAAGAATTACAAAACGTATTTTCTCACCTTTTGACGCATAGCTATTGCTGCATCAGAAGCATCATTTCTAAGGCCACTTTCAAGACCCTTAGAAATTATGTCTCTCAGTGCACTCAAGGATTGCATGGTCTTGAACAACAAATCAGATCCCATAACTTTACTTGATTCTGCTGAAGCATCCAAACCCTAGATGAAAAACAATATTTAAAAACAAAAAAACCCTATTGTTTACCATCAATACTGAACACACACACACAAAAAGGCTCATAGTGGTAATATCAATAGAATGGTTATATGAGGAGAATGTAGGTAGGTTGGGTATTATTATTAATTCAAAGGCCAATACTGAGATTGAATAGCTTCTCTTGACATTATGAGCAACAAAACAACACCTGTTTCCCCAGATGACACATTGACCGAGTGTTCTCTCTTGATAATAGTGTTAAATGTTAATTTCTTTTCTTCAATCGCACCTTTCTTAGATTTAAAGGTTGTTGCAGATGTAATGAAAATTGAATCACCATACAATTTGATCATGAAACTCACACTACCACAATAAAAAAAATATGAGGATGCAAGTTTACTCCTAATAAATGCAAGCACTATCAGCATAGAAATTAATATGATATAAGAACAAAAATATTGGTCCCAAATGAACTTCACATATTCTGATCCGAAGTATGCCTGCTTGAAGCCCCAAATTATGAAATTGAAGAAAGGGAATAATGAAGGTTCACCTTTTTGCACTCCAAAAACAGCGTAAGAGCCGAACGGCCTCTATCATCAATGGATTCTTTGATGGATTCAAGTTGTTCAGCAAGGCTGTAACAAGGGATAATCAAAACCAAAGGTCCGAATAATTGACTTAAATTCCATTTTTGATCAAACTATATTCAGTAAAAGACTAACTGCACTGCTCATATACAAGTGGAAGAAGTTTATGATAAACTTCAGGGAAATATTGGTTGTTACATTTTAATTTGAATCGACTCTTTCATTTCAAATAAAATAAAAATGCGCTCAAGATAATCTAACCCTCTTATCTATTCTATCCTAGTCCTAACCCACCCTCCAGAAAGATTATGATTGAATAAATTGGTTAACAAATTAGTAGAACCCTCGAGAAGAGAGGCACTCCTAGTGTGTATTAGACAGTGTGAGGAAGCCTAAAACTTATTTGTGTTTCTGGTTTCTGTAACAATAGCTTTCAGCCATACATTAGTCTAGTTACCACATTAGTTCACCCAAGGTAGGGAACTCACTCCTTTGCAGCACATCCTAGTCTTATATCCGACATCTTCAAGATGATCTAGTCTAGTTAAAGTTTTGGGGACTTCATATTTATGCTTACTTTCACTGATTCTACCATTTATCCATTGGATAAAACTGTTAAGACCATGACTGAGGGTCATCTCCTAGGGTCTACACAAATTTCCTATACATAAACATTTTTAGTAAACCAAGTGGGAATTCCATGTCCATAGTAGCATATATTTAATGTCAGTTTAGAAAGGATTACCAACGAGATTACCTAAAAGAAAAGGCAACACTAAAAATGATGTCAAAGTAAGACAAAAAGATGTCATTCAAAATTCAACTTTCACAAGAAAAAAAAAATTAGCAAGCATAAATTTAAAATGTTTCTGGTGTCCAAACCTTCCAGCGTTGAAAAAGTCTTTGAGTTCATGATGGAATATCTTGAACTGCTCCACAAATGCTTCACTATATTGTCCAGGGTTCTTGGTTATTCTTGCTAGCATGGCTTCTGTAGCAATGAGATCTTCAGGACCAGCATTCCGGTGAAGTTTGTTTTGTATTGTATGCTTAATTTCTTGCTGGAATTTATACATTTGTTCAATAGTTAATACATCAAATAATTAAGTAGAAATAAGAAATATGATACTACTTCAAGCTTCTTTTTTCCTCCCTTTATATTTAAATTAGATGGCAAAAATGATACTTAGTGTGGGATTCATTATACTACGTCATTGAATTATACATGGATGATTTAACAAAATGCACTACAGAGTATATTTCCAAAAAAAATGCCCTGCGGAGTATACCTTCAGGTCATGAGGGATATCATTCCGATGAGCAATGTCTCTGATTCGTGTTAGGGGGACAGATGCAGTAAACTCTGCCTTGAAAGATGGCAGACATGGATGAATTTTGCGAATAACAAGTAATTCCTGAACAACAAACATATAATTTTGAACTGAGATAAGAAAAACAATGGAAAAGACAAATGAAGAACTTATAAAGTAAGAAGAAAGGGAAAAGTGCACACAGGTTTAAAAAAAACATTTATGAACTAAGATATATAAACCAAGTTTCATAGCATGCTAAATATTCAGGAGTTGGAAAGCAATAGTAGGATTTCTCAAGCCTCAGGGCAAGGGGAGGACGTGAATTCATGTGGGACCGGGGGGAGGGGGGGTAAGTCAGTTGGGTGTTACTAAATATTTTGCATTTTAAAAAGAAACAGATTTTAGTAATCAAAACTAAAAAGTAGGATTATCTAAGCTGCCAAAGGAACTAATAAAATACAGACCAATTAATGAGAACTCAAAGAACAAACTTCCCTACATGTGTTGCTAGCAAGGAATCCCCAGGCTTAACAAATGCAATATATCAAAATGATGGAATGTGAGGTCATGTAATCTTATCCTATATGTTGCGAGGATGTTTTACACAAAGACTAAATGAACAAAAAGATATATCGATAAGTGACATGATAAATTAGAACAAAAACCATTGATTATACCAAACTCATGTCAAACAAAACAAAGACAAATCCATAAAACCCACCTGGGGTGAAGTATCTTTCCTGCAGGATATTCTTTCCAGTTCTCGAAATATAACCCTGGAAATCTCAGCATGTCGGTTTGGCCGATGATGACCTCCATCTTCAAAGCAGGGAATCTGGCCTGTGTTTATCCACTGCATTAAGAAGAAGACATAAGCAATGCAAGAAAAAAAAAACACCAATATAAAAAGTAACTGGAATCGGAATAAAAAAAATACAGAAGAAGTAAACCTTCAAATAAATGGAAGAATTTATTAGAGCACTCAACCGCTCCTCGATTTGTGAACTTTCAAGTAGTATATCACGTACAACTTCAAGCTTCAAGATTAACATGTGCACAATTAGAACAACAAAAAAGAAAAATAAACAGATAAAAATGGATAAGGTATATCATGAACAGAGAAATTTTGGCAAAACTCCGTCTGCACTCAAAGATGGAGAGAAAGAAAAAGATATTTTTCAAAACCACAAAAGAAGAAAATTAAGTAGCAGTAAAGAGACAATTAACGTGAACTATATTTTAGGACAGCTAGCACAACGACACTGAATTCAGTATATACTTGAAAATCTTAGACAAAACAGATACAAGACAATAAGTAGAGGTACCTTTCTCCACCAATTCCTAGCATTTCGATCATCTTCAACCAACTTCAGAGACAACCCTTCAAGACCTGAAGTGTCCCAATTTCTTCCTGATTCCCGATCCCGATGCTCATTTGACCGCATAAATGAGATGGCATTCCCTTTCCATTGACCAACAAAAGGACTAGTCCCCACTTCTGGAGTACTGGCAGTTTCGGCAACAGAAGACCCTTTAAGTTCAACACCATCCTCCTTGTCCAATGGGAATAGATCTACATTCTCCCCTATTGCATTCCAATGGCAAACCACCCCAAAGCTTCCTCCGCTGGGAAGTTTCAAAACCCGGTTATCACCTCCTTCCCACAGCATACTCTTGTCCGCCCTAACAGTTAAAAACTTATACTCAATGGCCTCATCCCCCTTGAACTCCAATTGGCATACCCATCCACTCTCTGTCCAATTCAGCGGCACCTTCTTCTTCCACGATCCTAACTCCTTTGATGATCCCAAAACCGCAATACTCTCACCAAACTCAACTTGGTGATCCAACCTAATATTAAGCCAAACCTTGCCATGCCCGTCCTTTGACTTGGACTTCATCTTGGTTTCCTTCTCCTCCTCTCTGCCAACCAACAAACAACACAAACCAGTTTAGCATCACCTGTCCAAATTCAACCTTCCAATCTCAAAACAACACTAATTACATGCTTCTTTTGTTGTTCCTCCAGAGTCACATTGTTACCAAATCACTCTAGCAATTACAAAGCTGCCTATATCTCCTTTAAAATTCAAATTCTCGTGGCCGAATTCAATGTTAGACAACTCGATTTTCATGCATTAAAGTCAGCGATGGCCAGTAAATCAATCTATATCCTTAAGTAGTTAAAATTACATCTAAGGCTACAGCAAAACATGCTAGAGTGAACTAAATAGCTATTTAGCTTCGAAACGACAATAATTACTGTGATCAATACAAATTACCAAAGCAGTAAAAGAATCAAAGCGATTGCGGAAGAAACAGAGACGGAAAGTTACATGGATTGAGGAGGAGAGACGCCGACGCCGCAGAGAATCCGAAGGCTGTTGGATTTGTGATGCAGAGAACGAAAACTTCTCTTATTTCCGAGCGCTGCGACGCTTCGACGGCATTCAAGCTGATTGTGGAGGAATCCGTATCGCTTGTGACGGAGGAGCTGTGAACAAGAAGAGGAAGAGGAAGCGGAGGCATGAAGCGAACGCACGCAATCCATTAGCGAAGAGGAGAACGAGAGCGAGTGAAGCGCGTGAGTCTCTCTCTGGTTTCAGTCCATGAAGGAGAAGAGAGGTTTGGGTATTAAATGATGGTGAGGACACGTGGCGGGTGAGGAGAAATGCCCAATCCCCGATAGTGGATCTCTCTCCGATCTGTCCGGGTCTAAAGAAAAAAAATTATAAATATATGCGTTTGCGTTTAGATATTTTTCGGTTTAGTGTTAAAAATTGTCTGTTTTGGAATTACTGACCGACAGGGGAGATGAAAATGGACCGGCTTCTCAATTTGGATCTCGCATGCGATGATACATTATCTATCATGAATCTAATGGATAATCTTCAAAGAACTCCACAACAGAATTCTTGCAATTGTCACACCGAATCATTCATGAGCAACACAATTCTTTTTTATGGTTCCAGATTCGTGACCTGCATGTGTATGAAAATGAATCAAATAATAATCATATCATTGTCTGCTTTTGAGCTTCCAAGTCCGATTAGAACTAAGCAACACCCACCCAAATACAATTAAACCAAAACCCAAATCAGATCACCAGCATACAAGTGATGCAACCCAGCCCTTTTTATTGAGTACATGGCGGTACCATTTTCTTCAGCATCAAACCAAATTCAGAATCGAAAATAATCTGGTTTAAAAAGGCCAAGTACGAAATACAGGATCCCGGTGACCCCAGATCCCTTGTGTCGTAGCACCACCAGCTTGTGGCTCTCTTTCCCGTCGACGAAGTCCAAAACTTGGTCAATCTGCGCTCTTGTCGACGTCGTACGATCACCACCTGCCACCGAGTGTCAAATCCACAGATGGACTCCGGGAGCAGAGAGAGAGAGAGAGAGAGAGAGAGAGAGGGGTTGATATTCTTTGTGTGGGTGTAAGACTTGTGTTTTGAGTTCTTTAATTGTTGTCCATTAGATCACCTATATGTCAACGTAGGAGTGATTCCAAGCAGATGCAAGCACTGCTTAGTTCAAACAGAGAAGCCGGATCCGATGAAAATTGATAACATCTTAAATTAATTTATCCAATAACATTTAGTCTAGAGAGCGGCATACAAGATTATAATCAAAATTATAATCTGAATATTATTCATTAGATTTAATAAAAATCAACAGTTTAGATTAGTTATAAAACTAAATCTTTTTTCTTTTCTTGTCTTTTTCTTTAATTCAATTTATGAAATCTATCTAAATAAAAATTCATGATTACAATTGTCACACCCCGACTCTTAAATTTTTACCTTATTTACTAGCATGGTGTTAATAAGAGTTTTACCATCTTCGTTAATGAGTTTATAGTTTAATTGATCCCCAAATGGGTTGTGGGGGATGATTATTTCGAAAGAATTATTCGTAGGAGAAAAATGTGACGACGGTAAAAATGGTAAAGTTTAGCTAGTAAAAGGTAATTTTTATTGGGGTATTTATTTTGTGGTGTTATTATGATGTTGGGTTTTAAATGATTTGGGATGGTGGAACCGGCTGGGAAAGCCCAACCCATTTTCTTTTCTCCCTCTCCCGGACTCTCTCCCTCTCCCTCGAGCTGTCCCCGATCTGCCAGACTTTCCATCACTAGCTCGCTGCAGTTCAGCCTTCGTTTGCCATCGCACATGTCCCAAACGGTTGGCCTCTTACCCAGGTCTCATCCTAGACCGGTGAGAGGCTCCCTAGCATACCGTGAGAGAGATATCGGGCCCGAAAGGTCCGACTGTCCAAAGCTTCCCGTCACGTGAACTCGTTCCTCCGACCACCATAGCCGGAGTCACTTGGCTCGTTGGAAAGCCCTCCTCCCGTGCAGCAATCCCTCCAAAAGACTCCCTCCCTCTTGAGCTAGGTAAGGAGAAATATGGAGTTGAAATTCTAGGGTTTTTCGTAATGTTTTTTTTCGATTGACATAGTTAGGCTTGAAATTGGTGTTTGTGCTAGTTAGGAAAGTTATAGAGGGAGTTGAGAGGAAGATGCTGTAAAAATTTATTAAGCATCCTCCAAACAACCCACAATTATACGAAAGTGAGAATATAATTACAAACTTCGTATATTCTAAAATACAACAAAAGTCTTAGCACACCACCAGAAAAATTATACGATGAGCCCCAAAAAGTATTCAGATCTACTATACACTAGAGGAGCAGGAAAATACCCTATTAGGTTAAACAGGTAACCTACTGGTGAAATGTGGCTCAGAAATGGGTAACTATGCCTCGTCGTCTCCTACTTGTACTAACCAGAACTCTGCAGACTGGGTATTTTTAAAACAAATGGCCCAGGGGAAAAACATCCGGAAATGTTAGAGTGAGTGAACAAAAATAAATAATTTTTAATATTTATACTTTCCCAAATTTTATTTCAAAGAAAATAAATGCATGTCTTAAACGATAATTCTCTTATCGTTATAAATATCGAGCCTCTACAGCTCAAAACTATATATAACAAAATAAAGCATCTCAGGCTAAATTATATTTATGTATATATTTACACTCGCGCATACTCTCTATAGAAATTAATAATAATCTATATAAGGCTACTACGCTCGCGTCCAACGCTCACGTCACGCCTTAATGCGGTGATACACTACGCCATTAAGGTGAACAGACAGGTGTATAAATATGTGTTCATACCCCTTATATGAATTAAACACTCATATAAGGTTACTACGCTTACGTCCAACGCTTACGTCACACCATAATGAAGTTATATACTATGTCATTAAGGTGGACAGACACATATCGCTAGCTAGCATTTATATACATACTCTCCTTAAAAATAAATTATAATTTACAAAAAATCTCATTTTCGGTAACTCACCACAATGCATAAAATCGTCAAATAAAAATGACGTCAAATGCTCCAACAAAATAAACAGTTGCATGCACATTATTAAAACCAAAAGTCCACTCACAATTTAGGCCTAAGCCTGCAGTCGATCTGAGGCCTCTTTTGCTCGAGCCTCTTCATGTCCTGATCCAAAAACATAATTAAATCTTCAACTATATACCAACGCTTATATAAAAAAAGGCAAAATTAAATGTTTCCTTATCTACTCTCATCCTTGCCCAACTTTGTCAATCCTAAAAATTGATACAGTCCAAACTTCACCAAAAATACTGGCGGCCTTAAATCCACCTTTCACGGCCTAAATCAACAATAATCTAACAGTCGGATTCTATTCAAATTAATGGTTAAAATACCAAACTTCTAAAAATCATAAACCTATCCAAAATTCCTCCAAAAATTCCAAAATTCATCTCATTAATCTCCCCTTAATATTCCACACCTAAAACCATAAACCCCCCCCCCAAAACAGTGGCGGCGCCGCCGACGGCCGACTCCGGCGACCTTCAATGGTTCCTAAATTTTAACAGCATCTTTCTCTCAATCTCCTATACAACTTTCCTAACTACCACAAACACTAATTCCAAGCCTAACTATGTCAATCGAACGAAAACATCTAATAAGCCCTAGAATTTCCTTTACCGATTTCTCCTTAGGGCTCAAGAGAGAGGGAATCCTTTGGAGGGATGAACGTATAGAAAGAGGGCTTCTTTTTGAGCCTAGCAGCACCGGCTATGGCGGTCTGAGGAGGAAGTTCCGGCGAGAAAACCACCACGGCAGTCGGACCTTCTGGGGTTGATTTCTCCTTCACGGCGGCGCTAGGGAGGCTGCCACTGGTCTAGAATGGAAGCTAGATAGTAGGCCGACTGTTTGGGACCGGTGCGGTGGCGAACGATGGACGGTCGACGGCCGGAAAGTTTTGGGTCGGGAGGGGAATCGTGAGCGGGTGCGGGGAGAGAGAGAGAGAGAGAGAGAGAGAGAGAGAGAGAGAGAGAGAGAGAGAGAGAGAGAGAGAGAGAGAGAGAGATAATTTTGGGCTTTTTTCCAAAAACAAGGGCCCGGTCTAAATAAATAAACATAACCCAACTCCAAAATTTAACACTCCAAAATAATACCCCAATAAAACTTACATTTTTAATTGATAACTTTTTCATGCTAACTCCAATTTTAACGCATAATATGTCTACGAACTCATAACAACATCCTCTACGACTTTCATGAAGAAAGTTTTCCTAAATTCCATATGGAAGAAAAAGTCAACTTTGGAGTCTTAAATAGTAAACGGTTACTTAAAAAGGTAAAAGACCAAAACAATACCAAAGTAAATAACCGTAAAATAACTTAAGAACCTGGGCGTGACACATCTTTTCCGCATAATGAGGTAAAATTTCATTATGGCGTGACGTGAGCGTTAGACGTAAGCGTAGTAGTCTTGTATGAATTTCTATTTTTCTTATATTTCTTCATAAAAAATCATACATGGAGTATGACGAGTGTAAATATATATATATATATATATATATATATATAGTTTAGCCTGAGAGACTGTATTTTATTAAGTTTTGGAGACTAGTCGCATGCAGCATAATTTCTATGGAAATTAAATTGAGAAAGCATAAAGAATTATTTCTTTTAAATTTATTTTTGTCCACTCAATCTAACGGTTTCAAATGTTTTCCCTTGGGACCTTCTTTTTAAAATGTCTAGTCTGCAGAGTTCGGGTTAGTACTAGTAGGAGACGACGAGGCATAATTACCCACTGCTCAGCCACATTCCACCAGTAGGTTCCTCTAGTGTTTAGTAGCTCTGAATACTCTTGGGATTATTGTATAATATTCTCGGTGGTGTGCTAAGATATGTGTTGTGGTATTTGAATATTTATGGGTTGAAATGATGAATGGTTAACTTGTTATAAAGTGTTGTTTATTTTCAAGCGATGTTTGCCGAGTTTTTCGGTAAATTTTCCTTGGAGGTGGACCCCGCAAGACTTACCTCGGGTTTCAGGGTAAAATTCGGGGTGGGTATTGACAACAATTCTCCATTTGGAATTTAATTAAGAGGAAATAATTTGTTTCTTATTGGAACTCATTTACTAGAGAGGAAATAAAACAAATTAAGTCTCATAGACATTCTTATTTCAACTTGTTTTTTTTTTTCTTTTTTTTATCAAAAGCTTATGGTTGTTGATAGCACAAGATGATCTAAGTACTTCCATACATAATCTGATCATAAGTTTTCCAACATGTTATGGTAGACATCATCTGCATAATTTTTTTTTCTTTGAAGAAGAAGAGGTAGATGATGATAATACTTTTCTAGTAAATGAGTTTCAAATCAAATGAAAACCATTACCTTCCTGATAATTGTATTCTAAAATAAGAGTAGGTTCATCAATTTTCATTATGTTTTTAATAGATAGATTTCATTAATTGATTTAAAGAAAAAGAAACAAACATAAATTGTTTTTAATTTTTATGACTAATCTCAACCGTTAGTTGTTATTAGATCTAATGGTTGATATTCTGGTTATAATTATGATTATAATCTTGTATGTCACGGATCCACCCCCTTAGTTTAGTGGTATAAGTCTCTTCTTATAAGAGCAAATGCAGCAAATGATCATTTGTATGGGTTGGACTGAGAGGTTGAACCAAAAACTACATCCAGCAGCAAAAAATTAGACTGGGTTGATGTTGGGCCCCATGCGAGACCTACCATGATGGACTATGGTCTGGATTAAGAATTAACCTATCTCTCAGTCCAAGACCAATTTCTCTATGGGACCCACGTGAGGCCAAATTGCACATGAGGAGTGGACATGCACATAGGGTTGATAACTTTTTCCAAGTTACTCTTTAATATGGGCCGTTTAGATCAAGATCTGACGGTCCATATAAAATGTGAATAGTAATTGGTCTTATGATCGATTTTGTTATTGTATTGTCGAACAAAAGATCAAGGACTGATTTGGATGAATAGTATATTAACCCGAGTTGAAAATTGGTCCAACCCACCCAAAATTGGTGCATTTGCTCTAAGTGAGAGATCATGAGTTTGACTCGCACTATTGTAGCACATTGATTGCATATTTGATAAAAAAACATCGTGAAACAATTTTTAATTAAATTCAAAGATTTAATATAAAGAATAGAAGATGTTCACTTATATTAATTAGTAAAACTTTTCGGACATCTTTACATGAATAAAGAAAAACTCAATGCTCTTACGAGAAAGGCATACAAGAACAAACTGGATTATAAAATGAGAGTTTCTAGCAGGGTGCTAGGTATAAGGTGTTCCACCCCGTCAGGGGTTGGCGATGCCGGGCAAATTCCTCTTCTACGGGGAGGATCCTTCTGAGCATTTACATTCTCTTTGGTCTTGTCTATTTCGCTGGCAGAGGTACGGTTTCAGTTTTGCATGGTGCAAAGATTCTAGTGTGAAAAGAGGCGCTTCATGTAGCTCTGGGGTCGTGCCATGGTTGTTGGGCTTTAATTTTTCTGGGTCGTGGCAGACTATGGTTGTCGTTGGTGCGTGGTTGAAACATGTTGGCAGTGAATCTCTAGTTGATCATTGTTTAAGGAGGTTCAAGAGGGTATGGTTGGCTACCTCTTCTCCGTTCTCAGCTTATGGCCTCTAGGGCTTCGCCAAAGCCAGGAGGAGGTCATTCGAGACCTATGGTGGGGCTGGAGATGCCGGCTTTGGTGGTGTGCATAGGTGTTGCAACGAATGGTCACGACGACAATTTTGGATGTTGTGTTCCCAATTCTCTTGTTGTCCATGGCAAATGGGATGGGCCTTCATTTGGGCCTGGTCCTCATATTGGGCTAGGGTTTTGGTATGTGTCTCATCTAGGCTTGAGCTTCTTTTCTTGCTATAGTGGGCTCTTGCGATGGCGTATGAAGGGGAAGACCTTATGGTGAGCCCACTTACGTAGGGTAGTTCCGAGTGTTGGTAATAAGCTAGGGTTGAACCAATTAGTTTACTTTGATTTTTAGTTAGAAAGATCATGGTATTTTCATTAAGTTGCTCTCAAGTTACCTTGCATGACATATTCTCTCGTTCCATTGCGGGCATGTCATATTGTAATTACCATTTCTTTTAGGTTTTTAACAGCTTGACGCCCATTCTCTCAAAAAAGAAAAACACTTTAAAAAATTATTAATTTTGATATAAGGTTTGTTAACTTTTGCCCAAGTGATACAAGTAAGATTTTTGTAAAAGTTAGAAATTATTTTACCCTCATCCCTTAGTCACGTGCGTAAAGAGAGAAAGTAGAAGAGAGAAAACAATTTGTCGTATACCTCGCTTGACGTCTCCGGTCGCCGGATTTTGGTCATCTGTGATTTTTGCCTAGATCGCAACCAAATACATGGATCCTTGATCGATCCCTACAAATTAATCTTTGTATAGACAAATGGTAAGCTAACTTCGCTGCTATTAATGGTTTAATCAACAAAAAACAATATTTTTTCTTAGTCTTAGGTATATCAAACATAAATTTGAATTTTATTCTTGACATGCATACATATTCCTAAAGAGTCCAAGACGCCGTTTTTGATTCATCTAGTGATGGTGCACATGTCAGTATATGAAACAATGAAAAGAAGAAATCCTAATACATTAGTGATCCCACTAGGCTGGGAAGGATGAAGATTGCATGCCAAGTTGAAATGAGCGGCCCCTAGCCACGCATATGCATAAAGTGACTTTGATATTTTTTTTTTTTTTTTCAATGAGAATCATGCAAATTTCATTAGTATTTGATGTGTAATCCTCATGCATTGAAATATAAGTTGCCCTTGGTTCGTTCTCAGCTCACACTAACATTAAAAAAAAAAAACAATGAAGAGTTCAATGTTTCAAGTTAACATTCAAACTGCAACTAAACATTTCTTCCCTAATTTTCGGACAGTGCATAGTTTAATAAAAATGCTTGCAACCTTTAGTCCTCGACAAGATTCTTACACGTACGAAACTGAAGAAGATGCTACCCCTTCAGGCATGTTTGCAACGAGCTGGTATTATCCTTGATTTGGATGTCCACCAAATTCAGAGATGTTCGCGGAGGAGTGGGTCTCAGATGAGTGGGACTCAGAGGAGGAGTGGGAACCTTCATTAACGAAGACCAAAAAGAGACCGTCGAAAGCAGTAAAGATTCCCGCTGCAAAACATATAAATGTCGTTGTCGAAATGAAAAGGAATTATGTGGATGTAGGAATAAATGCGAAAGAAGAGGGTAAGGGAAGTACCAGATGAAGGTGCTAGTAAATAGTTCACGATGAAGATTGTATACCATAGATTTGGCATTAGTATTCATTTTCCAGTGTTTTAGTTTAACTATCGTTAGGTTCACACTTCTCTAGTTGCATGGCGAAAAGAAATTCAGAGATGTTCAATCAGGGCTGGTTTTCGTGACTCCATTCCCGGGGCCTTGATTTTGATGTCAGGTTGCTGGCTCTTAAATCCGACGTAGATGTTCAACCGGCGCCCATCAAACACTGATACAAAAAAAGTTTACATGACACCAAATTAATAAAGTGTGCCTAAAAACCTCATTGTGATGTTTTCAAAAGCAAACATCATGGATCTAAATCTCGTTTGAAATTTATGACGATTTGATGATGTCATTGTAGGTTTCATTATTTGATGACATTTGATAAATATCGTAAATGACATACGGGGTCATGACGTTTGGAAAATATTATGAGATGCATTTCAATAGCATTTAATAATGTTGTGATTGTAATGGCCTATGACTTTGGAAACGTCATCAAAATTTTCTATGATATTTGTTAAAGCCTTGTAACTTGTAAGCATATATTACCCCGTTATCTTTTAACTATTTGGGTTGAACAAGGCAAATTACTCCATTACAGATTTGTGGTGCTCCCTATCTAATCGGTCAACCTTAATTCAACTTCTTTTTTACACGAAACGGTGTTGACTAGCATACGGACCCTATTCTTACCCGTTTTCTAACCAAAAGCTTGTATATATGAGATTTAAGAACCCATGAATTTTCTTTTTGTTAAATTAACCCTCCGGTGGTTAGGCTCCCCTCAGGAGCCCTTAAGCATAATTAGGATTCACCGTTTTTATTGGGACCCAAGCATTACCGGAAGTTGTGATTTTTCAACTCTAACTGTATTTCACTATCCCGATCACATTCTATTTCATAAGATTTTTGAAAATTTTACTTCTTCTGTATAGGTTGTTAACAAAATTTCACACTTTCATATAACATACTAAACAAATTATACAACTTTAGTACGCACGTGGTGATCCAAGGTCATAAATATGTGAAAATAAAAATTTCACCGTTCAATGTAGTTATGATAATTAAATTGATATAATGAGAAAAAAAAACCCACCATGTTTTGGATTTGTTACACTCTCCATCGAATTAGTCAACATAAATTCACCTTAATTCAATTTTATTTTTTTACACGAAACACGGTTGACCAATAACCTGCGAGACCTATTCTTCCCTGTTTTCGAACTAAAAGTTCCTATATATAAGATTTAGGAACTCATGGAATTTTTTTATTGGGGCTAATAAACTTCTGCCATGGTTAATAAATGTTTATTAACAAGGAACGACGAAAAAGAAAACAAGGAACTCCGACGAAAAAAGAAGAAGAACGTGAAGGATGTTTGTATACACAAACTCGATCTCTGACTAGAGACTAGCGATGGGCCGTCGTAAGCGTCAGTGGCGACGGAGGCGTTGAAGCCAACGACGGTGAAACGGATCGGCGCTGGTGTTCTGGCTGAGCGAGATGGTTAGGATTTTGAAGGGAAAGGTGGCGAGAGGGAAAGAGGAGAGAATGAGTTTCAGATCCAAGGAAAAGAGAGGAGAAAGTTGTGGGTGGGTATAATAGTTATTTTCTTAAGATTTGTAGGAATGGGCGCTTGACTTTTTAGTTCATTGGATTGAGATTGGGGTTTGACTTTCTGTATTTGTGCAAATGAGCATTTCCCCCAGTAATCATGAAGGGTACGGAGGACCTCACTCGTGACTATGATTAATGAAACAATAGCTAGAAAGGTATTTTGAGACATGCTCTTGATACTTGATGTAATTGTGATCGTAAAACTTAAATTGATGAATCAAACTTTTGAAAGTCATACCTCGTTAGTTGACTGAGGAGCTTAATCTGAGCACGGGTTAATCCCTCCCACCCATTTGTTCAAAATTGATGTAGATGAAGCTGTAGCTTTTGTCCAGACCAATTCAGTCGATTGCGAGTGAAAACATTTGAAGATAAAGCCATATCATCTACAACACCACACGAAATAATTTGAACATTTTCCTGCTCCAGATAATTTGTACTCTCTACTATAAGTCTATAACATGATTAAAGTAGCACACAAACTGTTTATTGTCTCCAGGTCACATTACATATCACTCGGTGAAAACTATTTATTGTGACAACAGTGAGGCCAAGTACGTGAGGTATACTCATCACTTGAGGCACACATTTATGTGGATTTCCATGAAGACAGTGGTGGAGTTTCAGAGTTCTTCCAAGTACTGAAGTCATTCTGATATCGGTCACCCTTAACAGCATCTGCAGTAGCAAAGGATTCAAGCTCAGCCTTTTCCTCTGGTGTCAGTTTCACAGACAGAGCTCCAATATTTTGATTAAAATTTTCAATCTTGGTGGTTCCCGGTATGGGGCACACATCATTTCCTTGGTGATGAACCCAAGCCAGAGCTAACTGAGATGGGGTGCACCCCTTCCTTGTTGCAAGATCACTAACCCGCTCGAATATTGATTTATTGTGCTCTAGATTTTCACCTTGGAACCTGGGCAGAAACTGCAACAGTTGAATCCATATATGAGAATTCAAACAAACTACTTTATCAAAAAGGCAAGAATTTTGAGGCAAGACTGTGTAAAATGCATATTGAAGAGGACGCTAGCATATCAAGATATTTGAGAATGCCTTCTTTTATTCAGTTTAATCACTTGCCACAAAACTCTGGTTAATGCATAGTACATAGAGAGAAGAAGCTGATATGTACATGGCCTTGGTCTAATGAAGTGAGGGATTACTTCAGATATTTCTTATCTTTAACTATTATAAAACTATGAGCATCCAAGAAAATTAATCATGCACTGGACTGGACTGGACAGCACAGGTAGAATAGGACTACTTGGATACTAGAATTGCAAAACTAATTTTATGACAACCCACATAGAATAGGACTACTTGGATACTAGAATTGCAAAACAAATTTTATGACAACCCACATTTTCGCTGGAATGCAGACAGACAATGTGATGGCACTAGGAGAGATTACTTTGCAAGGTTTTACCCACTATCAAGGAGATAGAACTTCAGGACATTCATGCTAAGATAATGATGATGCTACATACGTTTTTGTTATTGAATGCACATGTACTTGAGAATTAATAACAAACCTTTCGGAAATCATCGTTGGCAAGATTTTCCACGAACTTAGCCCCAGATGACAGGAATCCTCTTCCTAGAGGACTGTATGCAACGATACCGATGCCAAGTTCACTGAGAAATTGAAGACAATAGAATTAGAATCAAATAGTATTAGAATCATATGCTAGCTACTTTCTGAATATAATAGTCAAGTTCCTTCGAGCCTCACCGACAAGTAGGAATAATATCTTCCTCAACATCTCTTGACCACAAGGACCACTCCAGCTGTACAGCTGTTATCGGATGAACAGCATGGGCTCTCCTTATTGTGGAAGCAGAAGCCTCAGAGAGACCAATGTACTTTATCTTACCTTCTTCAACTAGTTTCTTGAGCTCCCCCACCTAGTAAATGACATAATAGAGTAACATAAGGAATGACAACCATGCTAAGAAAACTGACTATGCATATGCAGCAAGCAACAAAAGATGAGAAAGAGAGAGAGAGATACTGCGCATAAGATATGTAGCTACAAGATAATACATCACCTGATGTGTTTTTACAAATTGACATAATGCATTAAACAGCAATGATCTTTTTGTTGCTAGGAGATAACTACACAATTCCAAATCAATTATAGAACCATAACTTAACACCAATTTTGCCATTTTGGTCTTGGATGCTGATATTCCTCATTCACCAAACAAAAAACTAGTGACTACTATGCTTGATCATCATCGAAAGCAAGCCTTTACTTTCTTCACATCTTTCGTTTGTTGCTGGTCTTAACGAGGGGAAAGAAATATTCATCCATAAGAAGAATAGTGTGACGGCACAAATGCTGCTTAGGAGCATCAGTTACACTAGTTTCTCATCGATTAAACACAATGCAACTCTAAGACAAGTAGTTAAGCCATCACTAAGAAGATTGTTTTTACTCTACAGATTGATACTATCTATCTGTGGATTTCAACTCATTCTCGAGCAACATTACAGACACAATTGTAACGAAAACTTGTAAACAGCGGGGATCAATATCATGATCAAACTAACAAAAGAGAGTAGAAAACAGACCGTGACTTCAATGGGGAGACGAGTGTCGATCCGATGCTGATAATAGAGATCAATACAATTGAGTCCAAGGCGTTTCAAGCTTGCTTCACAAGCAGCCCTCACATAAGCCGGGTCTCCCCGAACCTCCCCCTTGTTGTTGTCCGCAAAGCTGATCCCGAATTTGGTGGCCAATTCCACCTTGTCCCTCACTCCTCCGCTCAAAGCCTGCTCCATCAACTCAGTCAATTCCTAAACCAAACCAAAAGTCCAAAACAAACAAATAGTGATGAAGTCAACGACGTACCTTGCCGAGGAGAATCTCGTTGGTGTGGGGGCCGTAGATGTCGGAGGTGTCGAGGAAGGTGACGCCGGAGTCGACGGCGTGGTGGATGAGCTTGATCATGTCTGGTTCTGGCTTCGGGGGGCCGTAGAAGGCTGACATCCCCATGCAGCCTAGTCCTTGAGCCGAGACCTCCAGGCCTTGCGAACCCAGCTTGATCCTCCTCACGCCCGCCATGATCAGATGAAGCAGAGAGAGAGAGGTTTGTATATAAGGGTTTGGTTGGTGAATGGTTGTGGTCGTGGTGGTGGCGTCAGCGGTGAGGTGGTGGGTGAAGAAGAGTGCGTAAGAGCGTACGTTACAGGGGACCTAAACGGAAACAGAATGTTGTATACAAACAAACCTAGAGCCAGAGGTGCACTTGTTACACACACGTATACATAGTTGGAGTGCATCGAATATAGTAAAAAAGTACCAACAGTACCCTGACATTTCTACTAGTAGTAACTTTCGTATCTGAAATTTGCAACTTTGAATATAAGCCTTCTGCATTCTGCAACTCTCTCTCCATACTTCCCAGGCGGAGGGAGTTCAGGACGAGTGTAGGCCTTTGCCCACAGTAGATTTTGACAAATCCCACCATTAGTAGGCAATTATCCTCTATGTGCCCACAGTGCACTTATACATGTGCCCACAGTGCACTTATACATGTGCCCACACAAGGACTTGCAAACCCCAACCGATAGATATTGTATCCCCACATCTCACATCCCCATAATCCCTTACAATAACAAAAAAAAACGGAAGCTTCTTTTGTACTCCATCTATTCAACAAATAATTGACTCTTTTGTACACAGAACCCAAACAAATAGATGAACTAAACTATGGAAGAAACACGGTCGTCAGACACCCAAAGCCCCAAGCCCCCAACTGAGTCTTCTCTGCTTCAAGAACCTGCTACCGCGTCAAGAACCAAGGGCAGCCAAGTTTCTGCAATGTAATTATTGTCGGTGAGATTACTTGCTTAAGATTCTGATTCGCATTATCGCATATACGCAAGTTTCTGATTTTCAAAGGAATTTGGGATTGTTGGTAGAATCAGAATTCGTTGTGTTTGATAGAGGACAGGAGTTTGTGCATGTTTTTAATCGAGGTCGGAAGACATGTTTTATCTGGTTTGTGTTTATGACTAAGTTCTGATGGTTTGTCTATGTTCTGTTTTTTTATCTGGCTTTTGTTTGAATTGCCATAACTTGCACTTTGAATCTTTGGTATTTGATGCAGTTGTAACTTGAAAGCTGTGAGTAGAAGTCATGGAAAGGTTCTTTAAAAGGAAATCAGACATGTTGCAACCCCCTGCAAATTGTGAAATATCAAAGGACATTCGTCTTGAGGCAGAGATAAATTTGTCAGAACTACCATCAGATCCTGGATTGCGAAAGCAAATTTCAGACTACCCTTTGAGTATTCAAGACCAAGTTCGAAGAGTATATTTGCAAAGGGGTCCTTGTCAGCCTAAAGATCACAAATTTGTTAAGACCAAGTGTGGAGCTAAGTATAGAAAGTTCATAGTTGCTTGGTTCAATGATTTTCCTAACTGGCTGGAATATAGTATAGACAAAGATTGTGCATATTGTTTGTGTTGCTACCTATTAAAAACTAATTCCGGAGATCAAGCAGGTGGTGATGTTTTTTCTAGTAAGGGTTATCGGAATTGGAAGGAGAAATCAAGGCTATATGTTCATGTCGGAGACCTCAACAGCGCCCATAACCTAGCTTTGAGGAAGTGTGAAGATCTCATGAATGAAAGACAACACATTCGAAATGTCATCAACAAGAATGCTAAGCAATCCAGAACAAATTATCGAATTCGACTCACTGCATCAGTAGATTGTATACGGTTCCTTCTAAGACAAGGTCTTGCATTCCGGAGCCATGATGAGTCAGAAAATTCAAGCAATCAAGGTAACTTTGTTGAGCTTTTACAATTTCTTGCTGATCATGATGAACAAGTTAGAGCTGTGGCATTGAAAAACGCTCCAGCAAACCTCAAATTGACATCACCAACAATTCAGAAAGAGATAGTAAATGCTACAGCAGTTGAAACAACAGATGCTATAATTAGAGACATGGATAATGCATTGTTCTCCATTCTAGTTGATGAAGCTAGAGATGTTTCTATAAAAGAGCAAATGGCCGTAATTTTTCGTTATGTGGATAAAAGGGGTTGTGTGATTGAACGTTTTATTGGCATTGTACATGTTGCCAATACCACTGCCAGAACACTCAAAAAAGCTGTAGATGAATTGCTTAGTAAGCATAAACTGAGCATATCAAGTTTACGTGGTCAAGGCTTCGATGGAGCAAGTAATATGAGTGGGGAACTTAATGGCTTAAAGACACTTATTTTGAATGATAATCCTACTGCTTTCTATGTCCACTGTTTTGCACATCAGCTTCAGTTAGCTTTGGTGGCTGTGGCAAAGAAACATTGTATTGTAGGTGCTTTCTTCACATCAGTTGCTAATGTTGTGAATATTGTTGGTGCCTCTTCCAAACGTCGAGACATTCTTCGAGAAAAGCAGGCTCTTAATGTTATTCAAGCATTGAAAGTTGGAGAACTTTCAAGTGGAAGAGGGTTAAATCAAGAAATTGAGATTAAACGTTCAGCCGATACACGTTGGAGCTCACATTATGGTATGCTCATAAACTTTATAGCCTTGTTCCCTTCCATCGCTGATGTGCTAGATGAAATTGCAAATGACAAAGTAGGTTCTGATCAAAAAGATAATGCATACATTTCATTGGGGTTATTGCAATCTTTTGATTACATATTCAGTTTGCATTTGATGAGGATTGTACTTGGTATTAGTCATGAGTTGTCCAAGCATTGCAAAGAGATGATCAAGATATAGTAAATGCAATGGATTTAGTGAAAATATGCAAGAGAAAGTTGCAGGATTTGAGGGATAATGGATGGGATTCTTTACTAGACCAAGTTGTTATTTTTTGTGGCAAAGAGAATATCATGGTTCCCAACATGAGTGAGCAGCATGTATGTAAAGGAAAATCAAAGCGGAAAAGTCCAGAAATCACAAACTTGCACTATTATCGTTTTGATTTCTTTTGTGCTGTGATAGATCTCCAACTTCAAGAGCTGAACAATCGTTTCAATGAGGGAAATACAGAGCTACTCCTTTGTATTGCATGTTTGAGTCCGAATTATTCATTTTCTGCTTTCAACAAGGAACGTTTGATGCTTCTTGCTAGCTTTTATCCGACTGATTTTTCTACAACAGAGCTATTGGTACTGGAGTCACAGCTAGATATATATATTGATGACATGCGATCAAACACTAAGTTTCAAGACTTGCATGGGATTTCTGATCTAGCACAGAAACTTGTTGAGACAGGAAAGACTAGGACATATCTGTTTGTCTATAAGCTCATTACCTTGGCACTAGTACTTCCGGTTGCAACAGCCACAGTTGAAAGAGCGTTCTCTGCCATGAACATTGTAAAGAATAGAACGCGAAATCGGATGGGAGATCAGTGGTTAAATGATAGCTTAACTGTGTACCTTGAGAAGGATATCTTCAATGACATTGATAATGAGGCTGTAATTCAAAGGTTCCAAAACATGGCTACACGTAGAGGACATCTGTAGCTGGCTTAAATTGTTCTGCAGGTATGCATTTGTGCTTTTTTGAATGTTAATTTTTACAAGACAAATGGATGTTTTAGTTTTCCATTGCTAGTAGTGTTAAATCATAGTCATATTACCTGGAAACTAACATATCAAACCTATTTTCACATTCAGCAATTTAATGTCTTTGAGAAAGAAGTTGAGCAGCGTTTTGTTATGGAATGAACCAGCTTGAGCAGCTTTTGGTTATGGAGTGAACTAGCTTAAGCAGCTTTTGGTTATGGAGTGAACCAGCTCTTGGTGACAAGTCTGGTTATACCATGTGCATTTTATTATAGTCCAGGCCTAGACTCTTGTTTTGTGTTTCTTTTGGGAAGATGCTTGTTCCATGATGTGTTAGAAGCCATTTTTGTAAATGTATGGACTTGCTGAAATTAGGGATGTATAAAATCATATATTGAATTGGAGTTGTGAATATTATGAAAAGTGTGCCCCCATGGATGCATGGTTCTGCCTCCGCCACTGCTTCCCACCACTAATTCACTCTCATAATCTTACCATGCTCGATTCTAGCATGACCACGAATCATAGTTTTGTCAATTTCAACAGCGCCTTGGTACGTAGAAAAATTACATACGTCTTGATGCATAGGAAAATTATCGACAAAATTAATGATGAAATGGGTATGAGTATTCCTCATCCCCGCCGTTAATATGTGATCAGAAGAAGAAGCAGAGAGAGTGAAGAACATAGAGATTGTGGTTTATATAAAAGGGTTTGTTTGGTGAATGGTTGTGAACTTGTGATGGTCGCAGCAGTGAGGTGAGGAGGCTCATTTTCACAAAGTGGAATGGGATGGATGGCGTAAGAGCATGGGTTACAAATAGACGACGGAGCATGGGTTACAAATACACGACGGAGCATGGGTTACAAATATGGGATGGATGGCGTAAGAGCATGGGTTACAAATAGACGACGGAGCATGGGTTACAAATATATATGGAGTCATGGACTCTTGACCAAACTGAATGCTCTTATTTTATTACAAACAAACACAACCGGTGTTGGCAGGGAAAAGAAATTCATCTAGCCGGATCATCAAACAATCTTTTATGGGATTTGTTAATTTTGTTATCTGAGATCATTTTAGGAAACCTTTAGTAGCTGGTGAGAAAAAAAAAACACTTGGGATACTAGTGTTCTTGTTGCTGAAGCCTCTGCTTTACGTGAAGGTCTTCATACCGATGTTATGGTATAAGGTGATTTCAATATCCTCATGAATTGTCTTAAAGCATCGGTCTCTTTGGAGTATAAGATCTCTCGTTCACGATAAACTTTGGCTAGCACAATGTTCCAATGTTGCAAATTTCGTCATATACACCGTGAAGCTTAGCATAGCATCTTTCTTCTTTTAGTCATTCTGGTTCTTGTCCACTTATTTGGTTCAACTGTCTTCCTTTTTTAGTGTTCCCAGCATCCCATTTGGATCAAATGAAAAAGGGGAGTTTATAGAAGTTTTATGTGGTGGTTTATATTTGCTACTTCCATAATCGAAAGGAAAAACCGAGAGGATTCATAGCAGCAACATCAACTTTCACTAACATGAACAGACAGTTTTTCTTTGTCGATGAGAAACATGAATAGACGTTTAGGTTTTCATCAAATAAATATTTATTCTAAAAGAATTAGCAACAAATATCAATGATTGAGGTTACATAGCAAATGCTGAGCTCGCACGGCTTGTGGGCATAGAAGAATTTTCGAAATCATTCATGCTAAAGCGGGTATAAGCACTTTCCCCTTCTCTGCGTTGCGTTTAGAACTCCATGAATTAAAATTCTAACAATTGCAAATTCTATTGTATGGTTATAAGGTTGCCTTTGTCAAGAAATTTCAAAAAAAAAACATAGAACTGATCGATGTAGATGAATTATGGCCACCTAAAATGACTCTTCAACTACTTTAGCCAAAATATGACTACAAAATAGCAAACATTGCTAAAGCTTTTCTTAGTCACTACATCAACCCACCAATTATTTTTATTACTGAGTAATTACAGCCTAATTTGAGTAAAACAGTTTTGATATAATAAGAAACAAGTCTCTAATCAAGGTTTTAAAAAACACAAGGTGCTAGTCTGACAGAAAGCCAGAAACTAGCTCCCAGAGGATTAGTCGGAAGATTAGGTAGGGACTAGGCGGTTTTATTAATTGAATATTTATTTTATTTTTATGACACATAATTGTTTTAAAAAAAAGCTATTATAATGTTTGAAAATAATAAAAATAGTGAAAATATGGATAAAATCTTTATTTTTTAAGTTCTCTAAAGTTTTTTTTGATGATTTAAATTCCCTAAGGTTTTGATTTATGATTTTTGGAGACTGAAGAAAAAATAGACAGAGCACCTAATCGGTCGACTGCTTAGGCGAACCAGTAAGCCGACTAGGTGAACCCCTAATTACAATAGGTATCTAGAAGTTCCGAAATAATATCAAGAATTTCTACAAAATACATGTAATCTAACAAGCACCCACTAGCTAAGAATACTACTTTAATAGTGACACTAATTGTTTTCTCACATTGGTGACATAATGAAAAAATTAATAGATATGTAACTCGATTACATATTCTAATGTGTAATAAAACAGTTTTCGTAATATGTTGTCACCAGATAAACCCGACGACACTTAATTCCATCCCACAACAAGTAGGCAACGCCCGTTTAATAAAGCAAAAAGATTGTCGCACACCTAGAACAGATAAGGTACATGAGGTGCATAAACGGGACCAAGCTTGTTTAGTACTACCCATAAAAGGCAGCTAGTTATCAGTAAAACTAATAATAAGAAAACATAACAGAAATTAAAAAAGGAAATTTTAAAACATCTTGGACCTAGTGACACGTCGGGCCCAAGAAGCACTAGGCCCAGAACAAACCCATGGTTGGAAGAAGCCCGATTGGGCCCAACCCTTGATCTATGCCCAAAACGGTTGTCGCGCAAAATGCCTGACCACTTCTAGTGAAACTTCAAGGCTACTACACCACCGCTGCTGTCGTTTTCAGAGCCCGACAATTGTCAAAGCTCTGTCGTTGACCAAGGCCCTTTGTAACAAAGCCACCACCACAACCTCACTCTTCTAGATCCCAGGAAGAAATCCACCACCGCCCTCTACTACAAACTCTGATTCCAATAGCTGATCCAAAATCAGTGAACCCTGGCGATATACGGCTAGATCCGTCCATAAACCCACAATCCAAATAGCCCCTCACAATATGAGTCTGTGCCAATGTCGCCTTTGATAAGAACCAAGGAGGTAGACATCTTCTGTAACGCCTCGTACCCAGTTTTACTTATTTACTGGGTATTCTACGAGTTACTGAGGAATTTAATCGCGTTCGGTAATTTAGTAATTTAACGTTCAAGATTATTTATGTGTTTTTCTTGAAATGTTAAATTCTTCTTTTAAAGCCCTTACATCGTAACTTGCAACAATACGAGACCACCAATGTCCTCAGATTATTTTGAAAGCTTCGAGGTATTTTCTATAATTTATCGAAGAATCTGAGTCATTGATCTTTAATCATTGATCACCTGTTACCTGTTGTCCATTTCTTTTGTTAAATAGGGGAAGACTGGTCAGACCCAGTCTAAGAACCCAGCTCGGATTTGACCGAGCCTCCTTCTCTCTCTTTTCTCTTGCTCGTCGTCCGCCTTCTCCGGCGCAACGGCGACGACTCCGGCCACCTCCCACCACAAAACCACCACCAAATCACTCCTCCCTTTCTTCTCTATCTAACCTAGTCCAGGAAACTCACGTGCAGTTCGATCCAAAGCCAAATCGAGGGAGAGAAGCCATGACTGTTTCCGGTGAGTCCTCCAGTTTCCGGCCACAACTTGACGAGTAGATGGTGGGGTTAGCTTCCTCTCTTCCTTCCTCACATTCAGGTGCCTTTCTTTTCTTGAATCGAACCCCAAATTGGAAATCCCTGATTCTGCCTTTTCTAGGTTTTGATCGCGGTTTCCGATGACGGGTTCCAAGAGCTCCACCGAGTCCTATGATCTTCGTAGGAGGCTTAGACGCCATTTGGAGGAGTTGTTGGAGCAGCTACGTTGATTTGAGATCGAGGCAGAAGCTTAGGGTGCTGCTACTGTGGTGTTGGAGGCGTTGTTGAGCTCGGGTGCTGTTCTGATCTAGGCAGTGCTTAGCAATAGCTTTCCGGCGAGGGTAGAGTCTGTGTTCTGTTGCTGGTTCTCCGGTTTGGGCAAGGCAGAGGTAAACTTTGAGATCTAGTTGTGTTGCTCTTGTGTTGATCGTGCTTGGTTGTTTAGGATTAAATTGGAACTGAAATGGTGTTGTTGTGGCTTGTATGTCGATAACTCGGAGAATTGGAGATTACAGGGAGGCTATGGCCATTTTTTGGCAAGTGGTCGGAATCCGGCAGAACATTCCGGAAAGTCGCCGGAAGGCAAGGGGCAGATATGGCAGAAGCGATGAAGGTAGTGATCGAAGTTTCCTTTCTGTTTTATGTTACTTCGGAAATAGGAAAGTTTGGGTTGTATCAGAAAAATTACCATTATGAAAATTTCTGTTTTGGGAAACTTTATGGAAACATTTTTAAGCGCCCTTAGTAATTGGGTGGTTTTCCATATTAAAATAGTTCTTATGTTTTGAGTTAACGAAATTACATTAGTTTGATTAATAAAAATCGAAGCCTACCAAAACGAATTATTAAGCGAGCCCTATGCGTCTACCGGTTAATAGGACGTATAGTGGAAATTGGATTAATTTGTTAAGTCAAAGGTTGAATTGGAAAACGTTGGGCATTAGTTGGTCAATCATGCTCAACCTAGGAAACCCTAGTCAAACTAGGAAAGAAGACGAGACAGTTGGTTATTTTAAAGTTCGGTCTGACCGATTTGTCCTATAGCTTATGGTCAGGTGTGGGATTGAGTCAATGACTTGGATATTTGGAGGTGGCGCTCAAGGAGTGTTTTGAGGAATGGAAAGCTTACGCCTAATACTGTGAGTGGACCTTTGATTTGAATGTCGTGCATGCATTAGAGTTTATTTAATTTTCAAAAGCATATTAGAAAATTTAATATTTTCTTGGAGTAATGAGTTCCATTTATTTTTCGGGAACTCTCTTGAGCATTTTATTTGACATGTGGGACATGTCAAGCGATTTATTTTATTACGCAATATTTCCAGGTACAGTTGGGAACAGTACTGAGTTCAATGAATTTAAATATTGTCGGTTTTATTTTGATGACTTTGGGATTTTTAAAGGAGAACCGAAAATGAGATTTTCGGTTGTTCTCTATTATAATTTAATTATTTATTTGAGGCATAATGATTTTGACTTGGAGAATATTTTAACGAGTATTTTCGAGTGGAGTTATTATTATTTATGATTTATATGAAATATTAAAATCTTGCTTATATTTATAAATTGAGAATATTTTGACGTGTGAGACGTCATTTAGTTTTAATACAATTTCTTATGATAATTTTCAAGTACGGTTGGGAACCGTACCATTCGTATGATCTTGGGAAAGATCAGTAGATTTAAGTGTTTTCGTATGTTTTTAGTCACCATAATATAGGGTCGATTATATTGATTATTTCTAGCTAGCCATTATTTAGCGGTCCTCATCGTATGTGAGTAGAGCGCTTAGCGTGGAACGCTATTATAGTATTACCGGCGGTCCTCATCATATGAGAGTAGAGCACTTAGCGTGGGACGCTATTATCGCATGGGAGACAACCGATCGGTATATATATATTTATTGTTAGCTAGCCATTATATAGCGGTCCTCATCATATGTGAGTAGAGCGCTTAGCGTGAGACAATATTATAGTCTTACCAGCGGTCCTCATCATATGAGAGTTGAGCGCTTAGCGTGAGACGCTATTATAACCTGGGAGGCACCAACCCGAGCTTGAGAGGCTCCTTTTTACATGGTGATAACTCTTTCCCTTATTTTAATCTTCTCAGTTTCGTATTTGATTAACTAATGGGGCTTGTTTATCTCTTCTGTCCAGATTTCCGTATTTGATTAACCAGCGGGGATGGTTTGTCCATTTTTATGAGATTATGGATTTAAAGTTAAATGTTTATCAAGTTGCGTGCAGTAAGGTTTTAAAGTTTAAATGTGGGAAAATATTGAAAATTACGTTTCGTTAAATTAATTAATTTATTTTTGTCTATTCACTCTAACGTTTTAAATTACTTTCCCCTGGGTCCTTTGTTTTCAAATGCCCAGTTTGTAGGCTAAGTTAATTTGAGGTTGAGTGTACATGGAGTCGAGGCTTAGTCCAATAGTCAGAGGCTGCTTCTGCTTCATCTTTATTCATGGTTATTCATTCCTTATTAGATATGCTCTGATAACCAGATAGTGATTTAATGTTGTCTTTGTTGTTTGGTTTAGAAGTGTCAAGTTGGATATTCAGGTAAGGGTTGTCCATTTTCAAGGAAGGTTTAGCCAAATTTTCTGTAAATTTTCTTGGAGGTGGACCCCGCAAGATTTACCACGGGTTTCAGGGTGTAATCCGGGGTGAGTCCTGACATCTTCTCAGGCCCCTCCACTCACAATAGTTTGTTCCCAGTTTTCTTCTTGCATATAAAAACCCAACTGTTGCAAAAATGGGGACTTTATACCTTTAGTAGTATAATATTGTCCCTTCCGGCAGCCGTAGACGAACTCCGGCCATGAGGCCGAAGGCCTCCGCCAAGGCCGTCGCACACCCTAACGAGAATGATTGAAGATTGGGACAAAACCTATTCAGCGCGTTCTAAGAACCAAAATATTTCACTTTTTTGATGGCCTAGCCATTTTATGTAATTTTAAAATACATTTAGATCAACAATGGGTTGAGGAAAGTGGTTTGTGATAGCAATAGACGCATTCATCAAAATTTAGCTAAAATAGAGAGTATTAATGTAAAGACATTTCTAAAATATTTAGCCAAAATGACTTTTAAGTAATGTTAGCTAAAATTTGATTACAAAATGACTATTACGTCGAATACCATTTGGTCTAGTGACACAAGTAAAGTGAGAAGTCGTGCGTTCGACTCATAACAAATTTGTTGTAAAATCTAAGTTATTTAACTAATCAAAAGAAAGAAAGAAAGAAAAAAACTAGCATTGCTAACGATTTTCTTATGCTACTAGTTTGTTTGTTTGTTTGTTTTGTTTTTTTTTAAATGATGACTAAACTTCCAACTTTTTCTCTCAAACACTCTCTCAAAACCCTAAAGCCGGTGGCGGCGCTAGGCTGCAAAACCAACTCGTCCGGCGCATTTGAGTTAGTATGCGGGCTCTGGGCCTTGTTGATCTCTGACATGCTGCCGGACAGGTATCCAAATAAGGATACTGGTGTTTAAGGGTGAGGCTAAATCAAGTTTTCCAAGCGGCTTGACAAGGTTTATGGTTTCATCTATTTTCATCGACGTGATTAGTGGCTCTTCTGATCTAGCAATGAAGGTCTGGTGCAACGTTTTTCCTGATGGTATTGCGCTTGGATCGGTGACGAGGCTGTGCTTCTTGGGAGAGGTTGGTTTCTAATCTGTGTGGTGTGCTATGGTGCTGCAATTGCAAAGTTTTGGGTTGACGGTTGATCGATGATCTGGATCGATGTGAGCGAGGCCAGAGCAGCACATGTCGAGCAATCAGAGCTGAGTGAGATTGGCGTGGCGGTGCGTCGAAGAGGCAAGGGGGATCATGATCGGGTCAGCCAAGTAGGCCTGGTGTTTGGACTCATCTTTTGGCCCATTACACCTAATTTGAGGTAGGGTTTTTAGCTTTAGCCCAACTAAGTATATATTTAGCTACTCTATTTTACAATATTTCTTCTTTTTTTTAGGAGTCTAAACACGTGTGCCTAATTACGGTGGTTTTGTTCTATGGTCTAATTAGGTTAATTTTTTTATTTTCTGTATTGAATTAAGTGAGTGGGATTTGTAATGAATTATAATAGGATGTCAATTCCTTAACTTGTTTTATGCATATATCGGCGCCATTCTGAACTCGGTATTAATGAAATCGCCCTTTGTGAAACCAAATAAAAAAAAATAAAAAAAATTGAGAACTGCTTATGCTACTGGCTAATGATACCGAGCTATTAGAAAGAGAAGACGACAATCGTTTTGCTCCTTTTCGCTTAAAGACTAGCAGTCTCGCTCCTCTCTCCCACATAATGAAAGCCAAGCAGGAGACGGTTGTAAGTACAGTTCTCACTCTCTTCGACTTGAGTTTCAGTCCCTACATAAGTTTCAGGCTTTCAAACTGATCTCTTTGATCACTTGTGTTTAGATTCGCATCTGGGTTCATGGGTGTTTCTGTCTTAAATGCAATTTGGATAAGTGGTTTGACGACAATGGCTATTGAACTTTGAATTGGTTTGTTTTGGCACCCAACTGTATCTGCAATGGGGCTTCTCACCATTATTCGACAGATCAAACGGAAGGAGAAACAAATACGTCTCCTCATGGTGTATGTCTACATCTCTCTCTATATTATCTGGGAATACTTGCCTCATTTTACTTGATTGTTGTTGTTATTGTTTGATGCAGTGGGCTTGACAATTCGGGCAAGACTACGATTTTGATGAGGCTTAATGGGGAGGACACCAGCCTTGTCACTCCCACCCTCGGCTTCAACATCAAGACCCTCACTTACCTCAAGTAACTATATTGGACTCTCTTTGTTTCTTTTATGCAGCACTAGCAATGATATATGGGTTTATTGAGTTTGTGTTTATATAATGGTTTTGCTAGGTATACGCTCAATATATGGGATGTGGGGGGTCAGAAAACGATACGATCTTATTGGAGAAACTATTTTGAACAGACTGATGGTCTTGTATGGGTGGTTGACAGTTCTGATCTTAGACGATTAGACGACTGCAAAATGGAGCTCCATAATCTTCTGAAGGAAGAGGTAACTACAATGCACCGTATTGTTGTCAACTGCTATGCCTAGAATACAATATGGTTTTTGTGGAGCTATTCATATTCTTATAATGTTTATTAGGGGTTCTTCTATGTCTCATGTTTTGTATGCTGTGAGGGGCTTTCTATGAAACTGTTTATTTTTGGAGTGACGACTTATGGATTCATGTTGGATATCCTGAAACTTTTGGTTATCTAGATTTTAACCGATTTTTAAATTGAGATGCATCATTGAAAATATTTGATCCCCTTAACCACTTCAGTTAACCTATGACAATTCATTATGTTGCTGGTCTTAAAACCTGGTATTAGTGTTGTGTTTTCCTTCTTTTGTGACTTATGATTTGCTACCACTATTATAGTGAATTGTTCTAAGACGCGGACTTGTTTTGCTCATATGATAGAGGCTATCAGGATCCTCTTTATTGATACTAGCAAATAAGCAGGACATAAGAGGCGCCCTTACTCTAGAAGAAATTTCCAAGGTAAGGCTCTAGGCCAGCTTGTATCGGTTGGTGAACGTAGCTTTTATTAGAATGCATCATTGCTTCTGTATGCCTTGATCTAGAAACAGTTCTGTTCTTTTCTGCATATGTTTGTGTCAGTTGTTCTATTCACTTTTTGGAAATTAAATTGTAACAGACCACTTATCAGTTTTAAGTAGTTTGTATGCAGCACTTCAGTGTGAAATCTTTCAATGTTTTTTCTTCATCTGGTTGAAACCAATATATATGTAGATAATAATGTGGATTTTTAGTTTTTCAATCATGAGTATCCATTATAGTTTCTCTTATACTCATGCCTAGGTTTTGAACTTGGAGGCAATGGATAAAACTCGACACTGTAATATGGTTGGCTGCAGTGCATACACAGGTGTGGGCTGCTCGTAGGATTTGATTGGTTGGTCCAAGACATTGCCTCTAGGATCTATGTGCTTGACTAAGGCCAGTTTTCAGTAATTCTAATTTTGGTAGTGTGTTGAGTGACTTGAGTCATCTTTTCAGTTTCAGTGAACACTAGTCAATCATCCAGTAGTATATATGGCAGTTATCTTTTCAGCTACATGAGTGTGTATGTGTCTCTTTAATTGTAACGAGTCATTGTTTCGGAATGGGCTCAGCTCTGAGACTCATTATTGACTGGAAATTGTAACTTTGTACCATTATGAAGTTTAAATGTGAGAAGTAATGAACATTTATTCTTTTCTCAGAGTTCTGCCTCATTCCCATAGGATAAGATAGAATGAGGTACTGTTGTGTTACATATCATGGTGCGTGCCACTTTTGGCACAAGCGAACTTCTCTTACATTAACAATATGCACTCTTGAAAAATGAAAACTTTGGTGTTGAACCTTCCCCTATAACTGGTAATTGAAATCACGGTCCAATGTAACAACTCACAGCATAGCAATCCCCAATCTTCCAGCTCCCTCCAGGTTTGTATTGACTCTCCCCCTCTCTTGATCTCTCTCTCTCTCTCTCTCTCCCCCTCAACTCTCTCTTCTCTCATCACATTGTCTAAGTAAATTTTCTTAATTTTCATTTTGCAGCTTGATTAAGAGTTGTGTTTTTGTTAGTTGCTTGATTTGCTAAGACCCTGAGAATAATTATTTTATGGTTTCCACATGTTGTATGTTGTTATGAACAATTTATTTGATTTAGGTTGCTTAGAATAATGTATTGATATCTGAGAAGGGTCTTACAGTTAGCTGGAGGACTTTAAAGTTTGCTCTATCAGTTTCGATTAAGTTGGAAACCCTTCAGATTCAGACTCATTGAAAGTTCATTTTCATGCTCGAGTGATAATTTCATTTAATCCCTATAGTTGGGAAGTAACCCAGACTGTAAAGAAAATTTAATTTCTGCATTGAATATGCACCTAAATTGGAGAATTTTAAGGGACCTTTCTAAATTTGATTGCATCCCTAGTATATGCTCCTATAGTGATGAATTGGCTTTCGATGACTACACAATAAGAGACCTACTGTGTGGACAGATACGGGTCAAACATTTTTTCTATCCTGTTAGATTAAAGTTCAATTCTAGTGTTTATGCAGGAAAGCTGAGTGAATGTTGATGAATATGTGGTGCTGTGCTTTTTACATCATTTTTTCTATCCTGTTAGATTAAAGTTCAATTCTAGTGTTTATGCAGGAAAGCTGAGTGAATGTTGATGAATATGTGGTGCTGTGCTTTTTACATGTCTGCTGGCAGTTTCTTATTTTTCTGCACTTTATGTGGAGGAATCATTGGTTTTGAATTAACTGGAGTACTGTTTATAATGTGGCTTTTTATGCTGCTTTGTAAGTGTTGGATTTTTCGTGAAGAAACAATTAAAGCAAAGAGCTTTAAAGATGAAGCCAGAACTTTTTGTTTTTGGCAAAGTGAAGGTAGAACTTTTCACCATAATGGAAATGCTGTAGCTGAAGCAATATATTTAGTTATGATGGTGATTCTTGTCAAAACATTGCTACTTACTGGATTAGGTTGAAAGGCCTTACAAGTGGATTGCTGAGTATACACTGAATCCAATTGCTTAAGCTGTTACCAATAATTAGAAACACATTGGATGTTTACCAAATCTATTAGTAAATCTATATACTTATTTGTAGTTTATTAGCGAACATCTGTACGAGTGTCAATAGAAGGTACAGTCACAGGGAAGAAATGACTCTGGATTCCTTTTTAATTTTCTTTTAAATTTGTTTTGTTTTTATTGGAGAATGGAGTTCTCAGAATTCGATTTATTACATTTATCTGTGAATACCAGTGTTCTTAATTCATTTGGAATAGAGCTGCACATGTACTATCTTAATTAGAACCCTTAATTTCTGTGGTAGGTATGAAGAGTGGGTATAATGGAGACGATGGAAAGCAATGTGGGGTAGAGCAGCTAGTCTTCTGCATCAGATTTTAGGTATGTTTGAAAACTCTCAAGTGTATTATTTAACTCGTAATTGTATAGTTTTGTACCATATTACTGTAACGCCCCAATGTGCACCTCTCCAAATCAAGTACGTTACAGTGCCGCGAACCTTTAGAAACACAAACTAAGAAGCTTGACCGTGTTCTAAAGAAACGCAAGGCAAATTTACTAAAACCGAAACTTTAGAAATAGTAAAAGTTGGCGGAAAACGTGGAGTTTAAAATGAGGTGAAAACGTTGAACATTTCATCGTTGTTTGCTAGCGATGTTATAACTATAACAACTCCAAAAGTGTTTTCCAAACAAAACAAATAAAGAGATACCAAACAGAACCAGTAAGCTACCACAATAAGAAGTTGTAAGTTGGTTTCAAACATTTAGAAATGGAATGAAGAAGCCAAGGAAATATTCATATCCACATTTACAAGTTAACAAATGCCACAATTAAACAAAAAAAAAAATATAGAAAAGTAAACACAAGTCGAGCCAAATATACGAAGGCAAATAATTATGAACGTAGCACCCAACTCGGTCTCGAAGTCCTCTCGTGCACAGTACCTGCAAGACCAACTATAGTAGGGGTGAGCTTTCGTCCTCGCTGCTCAAACATCACCCAAACTAGGTTTGAAAACCAAATAATAATAATTGGCGCCAGTTGAGTAAAAAGTAAATAAACTGAAATAAGATTTTCCAATGTAAAACCAACTGAAAATCCAAGTGTACCTGGGTAAAAATTCAAACCTGATGACCGGTCTACCTTTAGCCAACTACCTCTTCACCGAAGATCTTTGTCTTCAACAATTGGTGAAGAGTAGTGAGTGTCCATTTACGCCATACCGCCTAGGAACGACGCCACACCTCAAAGGATGTTAGACGTCCTCCAGTCCGTATAGCCCCTCCGGAGGTTTAGGGGATCGAAACCCAAGGAAGTCGCTATGCCCCGCTCACTCTCAAGTCATCTCATAAACTCAAACTTTAAATCATAGTTCATTTTCAAATCATAAAGCAGTGTATAAAACACTAACCAAGGTGAAGCCTCCCTACCTTAATCATTTAGCAATTGCAAGATAGCAAAATACATAATGCTCCAATATTGGTCCTTCTTCAATAACCACCTGGTCCTCCATTGATAGCAGCCCAAAACTTGTTCAAAGTCCTATTATAACATATACCACAAAATATCACTTCATGTACTATTGGCTGTTCAGACTTTTCTGATGTCTAAACACTTGGATTAACTCTTGAAAACTAGTATTGAGTACGGACATATCAAGGACTCAGATGGTAATGAAGTTTATAGATATCAATACAACTCTTACAATTGGAAACTCAGTACATGGTTTTGGAGTCAAAAGAATAAGAACAAAGGTCAAAAGGTAAGAAACTGTTCAGGTTTGAAAATTCATATCGAATTCAATTTTCAACCAATGACCATGAAACTTTCCAGATTTAAAGGTAACATATCAAGGTACAACATATCAAAATTTCATGCAAAACGGAGTTCAGGAAGTATGGGAAAGATGGGTACAAATAGGCTGAACTGCTAGCTTTTCATAAAATTTCAGTAGCATATATTCTTTTAAAACTGTCACCAAAGATTCATTTCATGTCCAAATGACATGAAATCAGTCTTGAAACAAGCTTTTGGATGTCTATTGTCAAATGGATCATGTCAAAATCAAGAACAAGCAATAATAGGCAACATTTTGACAGATTAGTCTACAAGGGTCAGATTTAAAAATGAGGAACTTCAACAAAGAATTGGAAAGGAAGTAAGGTTCTATACAACATCCAACAATGGAAAATAATAATACGTGTAATCGGAGTGCAGAGGCAGAGGGTATGATGTAGCATAATACTAATCAAACATGACATGACCAGCAGAAAGAAGAAAAGGAATTCAATCGGTTTAGTTTAACTTACCGATTGTCACTCTTTGGATTGTAGGCTCATAGGTAGAGGAAGACTCCAAGAAACGAACTTGAATGATAACCCAAGACATGGAGAAACTGATCTTAAAGGAGAAAGAAGCATAAAACTTGAATTAGAATCAAAATTGGAACTATATATCAAAACAGAATTTCCCTGAACAGCAGGTGGTTTTACTTCAATTCAGGATCTTTCTAACTGTTGGATCATCGTCAAATTTTAGCACAAGATAGTAGACACGAATCCAAGAAACTTTCATGAAGACATCATACTGAGATAAAGAACCTAACAGGCAGCTTCTGGCCGTTGAAAATGACTTACGAAAATAGATTCAAAGCTGGAGTCACCCATGTAGCTTCCTCAATTCTCTTTTCAATTTGATAGGATTTTGATGAGCTATAGAAGATTGCTAATCTACAAGTCCTGATATCTCAGTAGGGATTTTTATGAACTAGAGGCAGAATGAAAACTTTTTTGATTCTATAGGTGAAGGAACAAAACAAGGTCGGCATGTGTGATGTCGGTGGATGAGGTCGGTTATCATAGCTTCCAGGTGTCTTCAGGAACAAGATGATTTCCTATTTACGTCACTAGAACTTCAGGGGTCTCACAATTACACATGTAGGTAAGTTTTCATATACACACTTGGGTTAGGTTTAATAGTATTGTAACTTCTGGTTTTTCAGTTGCATATTCATTACTGTTGTTGTAGTCAAAAGCTTGCACAAGTGACGCATCAACCTAAAAAAAAATGGTTGGTCTCACATATTTAGTGTGCTTGAAATGAAATTGTCATGGAGGGGGAATTATATTTCTTAAAAGAGTTCAAATTGATTAATTGTTATTGGAGCTGACAGACCAAAGTAGGATAAGGTTAGTTTCTTACTCTTAAACAATATGCCTAATATACGTAACCCTGTTACAATCTTTGCCAAGGAAAGTGGCCCGAGAATTTTGATAGAAAGAGAGGGTCCTGGTGTGCTGTGATTAGCATGATCTGTGAGAAAATAGGTAGGATCTAAAACTGATGGGAAAGAGGGTGTAGTAGAAACCCTTGAAATACTATTTTTCAAGGTATTCTGGTTTCATGGAATGCTGTAAGTTTTTGTGGGAAAGAGTGAGATGGTGAGGTTTTGCAAAGCAGTTGAATGCGGAGATTTTGGGAGGATGTGCTAACATGAGTTGTTTGACTTGTTTCTATAGAAGTCAAACTATCATTGGTTGAATTTGGTATATGTTCTGGACTCCAGATGGAGTTGGCCGGGATATGGGTTCTGGAAGGATTTTGAGTGTCTTGGTGTCCAGAATTTTTATTCAAGGTTGTAACCTAGAGCTGATTTTCCTTGCACTTCTTACTATAGATTTCTTTCTGATGATTCCACTAGACTAAGATTTGTACCAGCTTAGTTTGCAAAACAAAGGTTCATCCAAGGCCAAGTTACTAGTGGGATTGTGATTTGTGCAGAGCTCACAGCTCTTGATTTTCTCAGTAAAAAGAGACCATGATTTTGGTTTTTGCCTGAGCTGATGCTTTGTGTGTTCAGGAGAAGAGTCCAAGACTCTGAATCATCTTCATTATACTGCAGTATGCTTTTTTCCAAATGTGTTGGGACTTGGGAGAATAGGCTTTTCATCTCAGGGAAGTATCTGTAATGAGTTTCCTGTAAGCTATCTCTGAAGTAACCTGAGCTAATTGGTTTTTAGCTTATCTGTCAAATTTGCTGATATGCAGAGTTTATTAGTAGCCACTTGCCAGTATTTTGACTCAGATCTAATGCAGAGGGCTGTAGTTAGCCTGTCTAAAATAAAATTTTAATTTGGGAGAGATGAGATCGCTAATATATTCAAACAACAAATAGTTTCTAGTTCTCGGTGCTGTAACTGAGGTAATAGGCAGGAGTTGGTGCTTCACTGTCTATGGGAGTGTAAGGAAGCTAAACCCGTACGGCTCAGAAGTATGGGAAATGTGCATGCACGAAGTTTATAGATTTATTTGTTCATTCTGAAAATGTTGAAATTGTTGAGTTACGGCAATTTTGCTCAATCTCATGGTGGATTTGGCATAACTGTAACATGTGTCGTTGGGGAAAGGAGTTTGGGTGCTAATGAATTGTTGAGCGAAGCCTGTGAGTGGGGAGTTGGTAGTGCTACTGAACCTATAGTGGATTACGATTCTTAGCCTACGGAATATTTCCGTCGGTTAAGAAACATATTCCGTCTACTAAGTTCTTAGTCGACGGAATAGTCGTCGACTAAGATCCGTCGGCTAACAGTCGTCTGCTAAGACAATAGCCGACGGAAACATATATTTCCGTCGACTAAGTTATATCTTAATCGACGGATCTTAGTCGACGTCTATTCCGTCGACTAAGTTATTGTTTCCTAAATGACGGAAAAAATCCGTCGGCTCTATTTCCGTCGATTAACATTTACCTAAACGACAAAAGGCTTCCTTCTTTACAGACGAAATATTCCGTCGGCTAGGATTCCAGTTTCTTAAACGACGGAAAATTAGCGTCGGTTAAGATCTAGCCGACGATACGGTCCTCTTTCTGTTTATTCTTAGCCGACGGAAAATAAAATTTTACGTCGGTAATGATTATCTGATACCGACGGAAAGTATACTTTGTCGTCGACTAAGAAGGTCAACGGTCGGTCGTTATTCATTCTTAGCCGACGGAAATGAAATGTTCCGTCGGTAAGGTTTATACCCTTACCGACGGGTTTTCAATTTTCCGTCGACTAAGGTGAGTCAGAATTTTTTTTTTCAGAATTGTTTTTTCACAATTTATTATTTGTTTTGGTTTTTAATTTTTTTACTGATAAAGTAGATATTTGTTTCGGTTGTTTTAGAAATAATTATATTAAAACTAAATATATAGATCGAATCATTAATAATATAAAAATTATGCATTAATAATTAAAATTGTGTTCATACAAACTAAAATTTGACTAATAAAAATTCAAAAACTGATCTTCATCAACAAATGCCGAAGACGACTGAGTAGGAAGAGGAGGTGGAGACGACTGAGTAGGAGGAATCGAAGATGACTGAGGAGGAGGAGGAGGACCCGGAGAAGAATGAGGAGGAGCCGTAAAAGGCGGAGGAGGAGGAGCCGTAAAAGGCGGAGGAGGAGGAGCCGGACCTTCAGGTTCTAGACCTAGGCGAGAGAAGATCTGGTCCATCCGTGAGTTAACAGTAGTGTACTGATTACGGTACCACACAGACTCGGCCTCAGCCCGCTCAGTCCGCTCCTTATACTCACGGACCTCTTGTTCAAGGCGTTCAATCCTTTCCCTGTCTTGATTTGGAGGAGCACGACTCCGCAAGGTCGAACCGGACGAGGACTGGCTCAAGTCTCGCTCACCTGCTCGTCCCATCCCTCGTATCTCCTTCCCTTTGCGCTTGTCCAACACAGCATCCAACACATCAATTTGTTGTGTTTGAATGATCTCCATCATTTCCTCCTCTGTAGCTTCCAGATTTATCTTCTTCAAGTCTGTCTTTCGGCTTTCGACCTTCGCAAGCATCTTCTCCTGCATAAACAAAACACCAAGGAATACACCAACCACATAATTTAACAACAATTACACCAACACCAACACCAACATATTTCTTAATTAATACTAAGTATCCAAATCAAAGAGACAATTAATTAAATAATTAAAGGAAATACACTTACATATTTCTGGGTGGCCACTTCGTCACCGGGTCTCACATAACTTGCCTCGAATCCCTTGATGATCGGCAAGGGCTCACCTTTGTTCCTTAGATCCTCCATGATGTAGACAATAGGAGAAGAACCGCTATGGTGGTGCATCGTCTTCTTACCACGGTTCTTCTTGTTCGCGTTCGAGAGTTTCTAATACGCGATATAAATAAAATATCAGTAATTATATTTTTTTATTTATTAAAAAAATAAATAATAATATTTTATTCTATAAACCTAAAACATGGCAATAAATAGCATAACCGAACCCACAAAATCATCATGCATAATCGTCGGCAATGTTAAGTTTTACAATTTTAATTTTTTTAATAAGAACAAATTTAATAATATATTATTCTAAAAATGCTTGAAAAAATATATTATTGTAACAAAATTAATAATATATTACTCCAAAATATAGTGGTCAACATTATCACCCAAAAAAAAAAGCAATATACACATACCTTGAACGCGTCGCTCTCAAAATGCGTGCAAAGAAAGGCCCACTCATCCTCCCTCCCATAGAACTCCGTCGGCATCCCTTCTGGTCCATGCTCCTGGTAGACATTGTGACACTGCCACTTCCACTCCTTGTACCTAGCCTGTGCCGTGTCCATGATCCACCTCACCGTCACAATGTCATTGTTGTCCCACATGTACCATGGCTAAGAAATAAAAATAAATTAATACATCAACAAAAGTATTAATTGAAAACTATTCAAATAAACCAAACCAAGTAAATTAATTTTTATGTACTTACCGACAATGCGTTCCACACCTTCCACTGTTCCGATTGCTCAAGGTCGTGGAACGTCCTAGCCCTCGTTCCAACCAGGCTACGTATGGCCGACCCAATGTCCTTGACCAAAAGACTGTTGACCCCTTGAACCTTAGGCCCTTTCATACGAGGGCAATACTCTATCGGTATCTTCCCCCCTAGCTTCTTGCATAACGCCTCCGTCGCCTTTCCACACACAAAACCCTGTTTCTTTTTCGGTGGGGGACCTACAATAAATAAAACAAAATATTAGGTATCATTTGCAAAAAAGATTCAAGTTAATATAAGTAAAAGAATAATAATTTTTTTATTTTAAAACATTTATTATTTTAAATAAATATGGATTACTACAAGAAAATTAAGCCTTTTAATCATGCCAAGAAAATTAAAAAAATAAACGATTTTTTTATTATTTTATTTAAAAAATATAATTTTTTTATTTAAAAAATATCATTACCTGTAGTGGGGGCCTTTGCTTTACAGCGGGCACTAGGAATGGGCCTGCTGGTTTCGGAAGCCGATGTGGACGACGCTTCAGTGGTTCCGGTCGTCGCCCCAATAGTGGAAGTCGTATCGGATGGTATAAAGGGCGGCCTGATGAGCAAAGGAGGAGCCCCTGGTGGTACTCTTCCAGGCGGCAAAGGTGTGGGTTGGCTGGCAGTAGCCTGGTTACATAAGGCCTCCATCATCTGTTGAGCCCTCTCCGAACGTTGCTTCCTCTTCCCAATGATTGGCATCTTTAAACATAACAAGTTAATTAAACATGTGATGGGTATAAATTCTTACATACCTCAATTCATGTAAAAATCTATCCTATATTAACAAGTTGTACCTACATGATATATCCCATTCCTATGTCTTTACCTATCTATACATTATGTGCAGTCAATAATTCCATTCTCTACATTTTCTAAAATCAGAGACACAAAACAAAATCCACCGGCAGCATAATGACACAAACATAACCAGCTAAATGCCTGCCTGCATATCCTTCCACACTAATACTTCCACTAACTTCTAATCTCTTATAATTTACCAAATCGAAAACCAAGTTCATATATGATCTCCGTCGACAAACTATCAATTAAGGGCATTCATGCACACTTTCTAAACAATTCACAACATTTCTCCACAAATCAAACACATATATTACTAAACAAACAGAGATATGAATTCATCAATTCATCAATTGAACTGAAGAACAAACGAACAGAACCGGCATACAGAGATGAATTCATCAATTCACAGAGTAAGAAAATCGGAGAGTTTAAGAGACTAACCTGCCAAACACAACGGAGGACGACAGGTGGAGTTTCGGTTTAGGTGGAGGAACTGGTGAGGGTGAGGGCGAGAAAGAGAGAGAGAGAGAGAGAGAGAGAGAGAGAGAGAGAGGCGGTCGGACGGGTTCCCTTAGGGTTTAGGTCGGCTGGGGTGGTGGTGTCTAGGAGGCGGTGATGGGTGTAGGAGGCGGTGGAGGAGGCTTGGATTGGGTGGAGGAGGTTCGGATTGGGTGGAGGAGGCTCGGATTGGGTGGAGGAGGTGAGTGTCCTAGTCGGTTGGGGTGGAGGTGGGGGGGTCGGACGAGGTGGCGTTGACGGTGGTGGTCGGGTGGAGGATCGGAGCTCGTCGGCAGCGGAGTGGAGGCGATCGCGAGATCGAACAGAACAGAGAGATCGAACAGAACAAAGAGAAGAAACGTCGACGAGATAAGGTTTTATAGTAACTTAGGCGACGGAATATGAAATTCGTCGGCTAAGAAAATTTCAATTTTCGAGGAAAAAAAAAGCGCAATGATAAACCGCCAAAATTTTCGTCATCTTAGTCGACGGAAAATAAATAATTCGTCGGTTAAGAAAGTCCAAGTCGACGGAAAAATAATATTCCGTCGGCTAGGAAAAAAAGAAATAAAAAACAGTCGAATTCCAAAACGGCCAAAATATCTTAGTCGACGGAATATGTAATTCTTGTCAAATTCTTTCTTATTTGCTATGACTTCCCGATCTATAATTCCTAACAATGCGTTCATGACCAAATCTGCAACAAGAATAGTAATAATAATAAAGGCCGTGAACATTTGACGCAAACTGTGTTCCGATCAATATATATGAAAATGTAATTGTTAATACATCGATCTCCGAAGTTATGCAAATTCATAATAATAAACCAATGAAAGTTAAGTTACATCCCCAAATTAATTTAATCATACTCATCTTCATAATCTTGGTCTTCGGTATCATCATCCTCCTCGAATTCCTCTGAATCCTCATCTTCTTCGTCCTCGTATTCGTCATCTTCTTCGGGTTCGGGCATAGTAACTTCAATGTAACCTGTAATGGCCGGAACGTGTTGGTCGTTGACGCGAATGTCCACGTCATTGGGAATTACAGGTGGAGTTTCCTCTTGATATGGTTCGTTCGGTACAGAGCTCGGTTCCGTACCCTCATCCACTCCCAATGTAGCTGCACTCCATATATTCCTATGTGACATTACCTGCACCACTTTCCAACCCTCACCCATAGCCGGATCATCAAGATAAAAGACTTGTTGTGCCATGGCGGCAATAACAAACGGCTCATTCTCATACCATGAAGTGTTTGTGTTCACTGATAACAAACCATGGTCTGTAACCGTACTCCTGCAAACATTTGGGTCAGTATTGAACCATTTGCACTTAAACAACACAACCGGCATACGGTTCCCGTAGATTAGTTCGATAACGCTGATAAGCACCCCGTAGTAGTTGTGAGACTTGCCCTCAACCATAACTCCATTGTTTTGAGTGATGCGACCATCATCTCGTTCTGATGTCACAAACTTAACCCTGTTAACAAAACATCCCGCATGTGCTCTGTGCTTTAGCGGTCCGCCAGCCAAACAGTGCAGCTCGGGGTCGTAAAATTCACGTTGGTTCTGTTGAATATGCATCATCTGCAAAATAACGCAATTTAGTCAAACAAAATGATGAGAAATACATTAAATTTATAAGTAACTTAAGAATAACGTACCCAAATCGGGAAGTAGTCAGGAAAATCTCTCTTGTGAATGGCTTCATTCCCATTTTGCCTGCTCAAATGTTTCTCCAGATAATCCTCCAATTCATCGCAATGTTGAAGGACGCACCAATGAGCCTCCTTCAATTCTTCGCGACTCAATCTGTATTCCCTACCTAGCCTGCCATACGGTTGTACTTCGTCGGAAACAACTGATAAATGGAATTGATTTCCCCCTCTTGAAGATTCCCCTCCCGTGTGTTCATCATTAAGATATGTGTTGTAGAAGGTTACACACTCACTAGAAATGTAAGCCGCCGTGATCGAACCTTCAGGGAAACGTTTGTTCCTGTTCGTCTTCTTGTAATCTCCAAGTTGCCTACAAAATAAAAAGTTATTGCAAAAATTCATGTTATGTGAGACTTTATTGACAAAAGTATAGACTGCATACATACCTCTCGTTTGGATAACACCAGGTATATTGTACCGGACCTGTAAGCAACACTTGTTCAGGAAGGTGGACCATGAGGTGGACCATGATGCTAAAGAAAGTGGGGGGGGGGGGGAAGATCCTCTCCAGCTTGCACATGATGTACGCAATATCGTCTTGCAAGGACCGGACCTCTGACTTTTTTAGCTCTTTAGCACATAACCTCTGAAAGAAGTTGGACAAAGCCACCAACGTGTCAACCACATCACTCTGCAAATACGGGCGAATGACCACAGGAAGAAGACGTTGCAGGAGAACATGACAGTCATGGGTCTTCAACCCGATAATCTTATTTTCCCCCATCTTAATACATCGAGCTATATTTCCGGCATACCCACTAGGATACTTAACCTCACGAAGCCACTTAAATATCTCCGACCTCTTATTAGGAACCACCGTGTAGCCTGCTTGAGGCATTACATGTTTGCCGGTCTTTTTGTTTAGCTTTATCCATAGCTTTCGACGTATACCCATCTTTTGAAGGTCAGCATGAGCTTTGGCGGTGTCTTTGGTCTTGTCTTTGATGTCTAGAATTGTTCCAAGGATGCTGTCACAAACATTCTTCTCTATGTGCATGACGTCTAAGTTGTGTCTGATCTTCAACGTCGACCAGTAAGGCAACTCAAAGAATGAACTCCTGTGCGTCCAATACTTAAACTCTTCAGGGGTGGGAGGATTTTGGTCATTTACATACCTAGCGCTGCTCAAAATTCCAAACCAGTGCTGGTTCAGCATATCCAGAATCCATTGACCAGACCTCCCTTCGGGTTTCGGGCCATGCTCAACAGTCCCATCAAATGCTTGTGCATCGTACCGCCACGGGTGATCCGGTGGAAGCCATCTACGGGATCCTAAGTAAACAATTCTGTGGGCATGATGACTGGAATTGACCTCGTCTATACATACAGGGCACGCCTTGTATCCATAGGTAGTTTGACCAGACATCATCCCGTAAGCAGGAAAATCATTGACGGTAAAAAGAACCGCTACTCTCATGAAGAAGTAAGTCTTACTATACCTGTCAAAAGTATGGATTCCATTTTCATATAATTGTAGGAGCTCGTCGATTAATGGCCTCATGTACACGTCCAAGCACTTTCCTGGAGAATACTTGCCCGGAACTAACATAGTAAGAAAATTATACTCCGTCCTCATGCACATGTTTGGAGGCAAGTTGAGCGGAAATGCTATCACAGGCCATATACTGTAAGAGTTATTCATGTCTCCAGTAAGATTGAATCCATCTGTTGCTAGTCCAAGTCTGACATTTCGACATTCAGAGGCAAAATCAGGAAATGAACGGTCAAAGTGATTCCAAGCCTCCCCGTCTGCGGGGTGTGTGAGATTATCCGGATCTACTCTAGGCCTATCCGGCTCTTGCTGGTGCCTTTCGTGGTGCCATCTCATATGCTTGGCCGTATGTGAAGACATGTAGAAACGTTGTAGACGAGGACCCAATGGGAAATAGCGAAGAACCTTCCTAGGAATGGGGTTTGTCTGTCTAGAACGAGCGTGTGGTTCATACCTCGGCTCATAGCAGTGTGGGCACTCAAATGCGTCCTTATAACCTTTGTAGTATAGGATGCAGTTATTGACGCATGCATCTATCTTGATGTACTCAAGACCGAACTCACTCAAGATGCTTTTGACCTTGTCATAATTTTCTGGACAGTTGTTGTCAGCAGGAAGCAACTCCTTCAGAAGTGCAATGTCATCGTTAAAACAAGCAACGGTCTTGTTCCTCTTCTTTTTGATACTCATCTGCTTCATGACAGTTTCCAATACAGTATGCTCACTTCCGGGGTACAGTGGTGTCTGTGCTTGCTGCATAAGCTTGTTGTAACTATCATAGCCACTACTGCCGACCTGGGAGACATCAGGGAAGGTTGTATTGTTGTTGTCCTGTGGAACACTTCCATCGTATGCTGAGGCGGACAAAAATGCATCGTTTAAGAAATTCATCACACCAGGGTCCCCGAAATTGGCACTAGAGGAAGACTCGCCCTGGTTACGTTGTGCTTGAATATCTACAAGTGTGGGCATATGTTCACTTGCTTCGCCGTGCCATGTCCAAGTGGTATAACTGGGACAAATACCGTATTGTGACAGGTGAACATACATGTCCTCAAAAGTTACAGAATTGGCAGATCTGTTGCGACATTTTCCGCATGGACAAATGTGGAAAAGTTGTCCAGGAGAAGTCTTGCCACGGACAAACTCGATAAATTCAAAAATTCCTCTCATGTATCGAGGATGCCCTCTATGTAACTGCATCCAGCTCCTGTCGGCCATGTTGTAACCTGTAATAAAAGGGGAAATGAAAAATCTAACTATAAAAATACTGCGCGCTCACGTAAACAACGGTACGTATTCACCACAAAAACATAATGTGACGAAAATAACTGATTTAAACAAAAACATCATCAAATCAAATATTTGATTTAAGACCATATATATATATATATGCATGAAAATATCGATATCATCACGAAAATAAATGAGTAAATATATCTAAGCACAAATTGAAAATAAAAAATTTAATGTAAGCATAAACAAAATGAAATATATATATGATCTCAAACACAAATTTAATATAATCGATCATAAACGAAAATATTATCATGAAAATAAATATTGTTTTAATATATCACCACGAAAATATCATCATCAAAATATCGATCATTTAATACACATCATGATTTACATAAAAAAAGATAATGATCGAATACATTAATCACATACATAATATATATCTATATATATATATATATATATATATATATATATATATATATATCTATATACATACATTGATTTAATAAACATCATCATTTTCTGCTACAACATATATAATATAATCTATATATATACATATATGATTTGCATAAACAAAATTAATATATACAATCAACAAATTAAAAATTCACACACATATATATACATCCATATATATATATATATACAAAATATACGTATACATGCATATATATATAATCAATAATCCACACACAATTAATATATATAGAATATATTAATCAAACCATATATATATAATTAATCGTATATATGTATATATACACACACACACAAACACACAATAAAAATACAAATTAAACGAATATAGCCGGAGAGTCGCCGGAAAATATGACTGGTGAACTGAATTCCGTCGAAAATGTAAAGGTTGAAGAATATGTACCAATGATCAAAATGCTAGCTAGCTAGATTAGTTGCTTGAACTTCAATTCATGGCGAGAGGTGTTTCGGCGATGTCGAGAGGTGTTTTATTTAGAGCAGGTGATAGAGAAGGAGGTTTTTGCAGGAATGATATATTCTGTGCCGAGCTGGGTACGTTGAAAATCGCTGAAGATTCCTTCTGCGCGTGCTCAGAGAATAATTCAGCTTTATCTTTTTAACCGACGGAATTTTCCGTCGACTTAGTCTTACTTTGTCGACGGATTATTTTTCTTAGTCGACGGAAGATGTTTCCGTCGACTTAAAACATCTTAACCTACGAATACTTAACGACATGAGTTATCCGTCGACTAAGATTTACTTAACCGACGGAAATTCCCGTCCAAAATTTTCTGTCGGATAAGAAAATCATAGCCGACGGATCTGTTCACCCTTCCTACGAAACTAGGTTCGTTGGCTATGAAAATCTTAGCCGACGGAAGTTAATTTTTCCGTCGGCTAAGATCTATAATCCGCTAGTGAGCTACAATGAAGTTAAGCAATGTGAATTCTCAATCAAGAATCACTGTTTTGGCTACCACCTTCAGTAGATCAACTTTTTGCTGCAATGATTTTCAAATGTACAACAAGGTTCAGGAGCAGTAGTCAGAAATAGTCAATGCCCTTTGGGGTCATCTAGCTTTTGAAGCTCATGACTTGATAGGCTGCCGTTTTGTTATGAAGCTGGTTTTAATAAAAGCTTGAACTAGTAATGCACAAGCTTTTCCGTTAACGGAAGAAGACTATTGATGAGGACTATCCTTGATGAACTGCAGTCTCTCATCGGAGTTGATGACTCCACATCCTGGCTGTACAATGAGAGTTCAACACCGTGGTGCACTGCTTGGCAAAAGCTATCTGTCTTGATATCAGGAGTTATATTGGTTGCAAGAAGAGCATCCTTGGCTTTCATCTCATATAGCCAATAAGCCAAGAATACATTGCTGTAAAGTTTCAACAAATAGTGTTGGGTACTGTCTTTTACTTGTGGAAGTTTATGATGAAGTCACTATGTAGACCCCGTAAATTCGTATAGTTTGTGTTAGTACATAGCCAAAATATTTGACCGAGCCGAGAATAAAGTACAATTACCCGGTCGAGATAGCCCTGGTGAGCCCTTCACGGGTATTCAAAGAATGAAGGGCCGGTAACAAACCGCTTGCTAAAATCATTCTAGCGACAAAACACCCCTAAAAGGGAATACACCACAAAGACTAGCAAGTAGTCACACATTGGAGACTAAGACCAAGGTACCCAAGCTTGGCCTATAAAACAAGCTCAAGCTACCATAAAAGATACATACTCTCTCTCTTTCACACTCCTCTACTTTGCAAGTGCTCAAAGCTAACTTAAGCATCGGAGAGTCGAAGACTGGGCCATCCCAGTCCCGACCCCGTGACGCTGTCACTTGTGCAGGTTTCGAGTGAAAGACTCAAAGAATTCTACTTCGCTCCGTCTCGCGACCCCTTCCCGGCTCGGGACGAAGCAGGTAGAAACAGTTTGCACCTAAGTTCGTTGAATAAAATTCATTTCCAGATCAAAAATAAATGAATCTAGACGCATTCTCCCATTCTCCATGTTTTTCTCTCATCGTTCCATTTAGTTTTTAAGCATGGAGGCTCATCCCACAACTAGTAAAACAACCACACTTAGATTGATACGAATTTATGGTGTCTATATGTTTGAGATATTACAAGCCAATGGAGAAAGAAACCTTATCCTTTTGCTAGCTGCTCACTATTTTCATTGTCTAAGAAGTTCTTCATAGATATGATCTGTATCTATATGTTTGTGTGCGTGTGAGCTCGAGGTTTTCTTCTAGTCACAAAGGAATTGAAGATAAGGTGCTTCATGCTTAAAGCAACCCCCGTGGTGACACATCCATATAACGGCAAATATGGCATTCAACGCGACCCCAAAGCATAAGAACCTCAAGCTTGCACTTCACATAAGTACTCATCTCTGGCCATATAATCATGTTTATATGCCCCAAAATTATACAAACTGAGAGTCCCATCTGTTAATAATGGACCAGGTTTCTTTATCGTTCACCAACAATGGGTCCTCCTCTCAAATCCAGCAACAAAGACCTTCCACTGCATACTCATTCTCTATAGAATTGGTCGAATCCTCAATACGAAATCTGTTAAGGAGCTGGTACAGAAGGCAGAGATGGAAGTTTTTGTTCAACTCCACACCACCACAAGACCTTGATAGAGCTCCATGGAGAACTCACCTGGCCAGTTTCCTTGAATCCACACCAGTTCATGCAGTTTCTCTCGGTCTCCTCGTTATTGATCTGATCTTCACAATCCTTGAACTCTCCTCATCTTTACTTGCTACCAGCTGCAGGCCAAAAGAGAGCCACTACAATGCTACAGAAGAAATCTGGTACCACTGGGCTGGCATTGCTATTCTTTCTCTGCTTTCTGCCAAGACAATTGCCCTTGCTATGGGGCTTGGCACCACATTCTTGAGGCGTCCAGGTTATGTCATTGATGGGATTGTTTTGATCGCGCATTGGTGTTGGAAGGGTTTCTGGAGAAGGTAGGGGGTGGTTTGCTTGTTGTGGTGAGTTTGTGGCGAGTTAGGGTAGTAGAAATTGCGTTTGAGCTAAGTGACGAGGCCATTGAAGCACAGATTGAAGGGGTTGTATATCAGTTTGAGATGTTGAGGGAAGAGAATAGGAAACTGTTAGTAACCATAGCCGAGAAAGATCAGATTATCCAGAAGCTCCAGGAAGACTTAGATCAATGTATTTGCCACTCTGGTCGGAAATCTTCGACTAATGCATGATATTCTAAGGCCTTGATCGATATTCATCTTTTGGCCAATAAATTATAAATCAAACTTAATTATATTTTTGTAAATAGTTATTAGTTAGTGGTCATTCTTGTAATTAGCCGACTAAGGTTGTTATTGTAATTTGCATCATGACATCATCTTTATATAAGAGAGAGTTCTCAACTCAATAAGATATACACATTCTCTCATTCTCTTGGTTGTTTCTCTTATTTCTTAATCTCTTTTACTTTTATTTTACAACACGTTATCAGCACGAATAGTTCTAACATTATCTTGTTTTCTGTTGCATGTGAAGCTTTAGAAGCAAATGATGATCTTTTAATTTGATTCATCGATTCGCTCTACGTTGACATGAAAAGTTCTGAAATTGATGATCAACCATATGAGGATCATCATTTAACCAAGTTCTTCTATTGGCTGAGAAGCTCCACAAATGGCTTTATCAGTTCTACACATAAAAGATGAAGATTATTCATTCTACAATGAGTAACGTTTTTTTATCTTAATTCCAATTCATATTTGCTAGCCTTGATTATATGATGAACAAATCACCATGAAGCATGAACCATATTTCGTTTATCCTCTCAAAATTTGTATATATATGCTTATTAATTTGTGTAGTATACAGAAAATTTCATTTGATACATGAACCACCAAATTCATATTATTGATCTATTTTTGTTCATGTTTCGATTTTGGAAAGAAAAATTGGCATTGAAAATCATTAAACGGTCAGTAGCCTTCGTAATTAGCCACAACCATCTGCCTAGTAGTGCAAACCAAAAGGCACATTGATCAACAAGTATATGTATCAAATTCAAGTATATGCATGCGTTCCAGAAGTAACGCACATAACCATTAATTTGGCCGTTTATGCTAAACATTACATATATTTATGCCTAAAGCATTTAATAATACAAATGAATTAATATTGCTCTTAACGGAGTTTAAATAAAATCCGTTTAGAAATGTAACATCAATTTGAATATTGACGCATAACACTGATGATGTTATTTACGTATAAATTAACATCTACGTTTTGTCAGTTACTGATTTGAATTGTGTCAAATTCAATGTCATTTAAGGGTATGTAATTAATGCCAGAAGCATTTACCAAGTTATAACCCATACATTATGGTACAAGCATTATGGGCTAAATTATTGCACAATTAATGATAGAAACGTTATGATTACACCAATATGAATAATGTCATTATAATTCATTATGCTAGAAACATGAATTTTGAGTTTTAATTACGTGATTGTTACATAAACGTTATGCCAGAAGTATTTATTTAATTTAATACTTATGCGTAATGCTAGAGACATTAATGAGATTTGAACTCATTGCATTTGATACTTAACCGCTGCATAAATGATATTTATTTAGTAATTTATGCCATATATTAACTGTCGGTTACCAAATTCAAATCGCGTCAGTTTTATTCAATTAGTTCTCAATTATGTTATCGTTTATATCGATAATTATTATGAGTATGTAATGACACATTAATGCCAGAAGCAATTGATGATGCAAATGAGTTAGTTTTGCATGTAACCGCTACGTTATTAACATTTATTTGTTCAATAATTTTATTGCATATACATTATGTTGATGTGAATTAAATTGTTTCCGTTATAATTTTAATTTATTTCGGTTTCATATAATTGCTTTCACATTAAGTTTGTATGTTATGATTTAATAACATATATTGCATTGGTTTATGTTATATTGGTGAATATTAATGATGTTAAGTCAGAAGCTTAAATCAAGCCTGAATATACACAAATTGAGCCAGAAGCTCGACGTAAGCTGCAAGGCAAACACATAAGCTCGCCATGTGTTGCCATGAGTACATTCAATGAATATAATTCTTTTCAAACTAGGCTCATCCAGTTGGATGCGATGTCTAGGAAAGTTTTTTTGAGGCTATATACTTAAGTGAGCCTCGCTCCACCACCTCATCATTGCTTACTTGGCCATATAAAATTGGAGTTACCGAAAGGGTTGACTAATAACATTGCATTTCTTGGTAGACCATTCTGAGCCCAGTAGGCCCACTCTCCCTATACGGGACCTAAAAGCCCAGCATACCTCTCAGATTGTGCCCCTTATGCTTGTAAAGTATGAAGAGGTTTATTTTTTTCACTTTAATTAAAGGCAATTCTTTTGGTCCAGCAGAATCAAACAAAAAGAAAATAATCTAATGACACTGGATTTTCATACCTAGTCATTATGTATGTCTATAAGACATTCTAAATATTTTCTCATAATGACTGTTGTTAAATATTCACCATATTTAATGTGTAGTTAATTGCTAGAAACATTTACACAATTTACGTGACATATTCACTATGATAAATTAGTAGCATAGAATTAATATCATCAATTTCTACATGATTATAATTTGAAAATACATGTACCTAATGAATCGGTAGTTCAGAAATGAACAAGTAGTTCATGTATAAATTGAACTTGTAGTTTCGATAATAAACCCTTTAAGAAACTTGAAGTTTCATTCATAAATTCATCAAATATGATAAAATCAATAGCTTTTATTCATATCATGTTAATTGGAAGTCTCTAGAAGAAATAATCTGAACTAGACATCTTCCTTGCATGAAGCAAGAGAATATTGAAATGAAAAGACTTGATGCCTTAGAATCTAAATTAAAATTGATATGTGTTATCAATATTAAGGAACTAAGCGTTCTCGTCTGGTTGACGAGGTAAAATACCTCTACGTTTTAGAAGAATGTTATAAAAAAGTAAGTTCATTGAAATCAATGCTTAAAACATTGAAATCACCAGAAAATGGTGTAATGTCTTTCCATAACCTTTGAGTGTGCGGCCAGAAGCGTACATTGATTATATTCAAATTTATTAGCTAGAAGCTAAATGATTCGCAAATACTAGCTATAATATTGGTGTTTGATGCACCCGGGAAAAATATATGATGCACCGTATCCTCAACTCAATTATCACACGGGCATCTCCTTCAAAATAAGAGTCTTGTCTTTAATGACATATTATGTCAAGTTACTCGTTAAGGATGTTGAATACTAGACCATCATATGCAAAGACTAGAATGTACATTATCTCTTTATGCACAGAATGCAAGGAAAAATTTGTGGACCTATCCAACCACCATATGGACCAGTTAAATATTAATGGTTTTGGTTGATGCATCGACAAAAGTGATCAGATGTCACATTACTGTCCATAAAAAAAATGTTGTGTTTACTAAACTCTCACCCATGAAATTTAGGGTACACCACTCAGATTATCTTATAAAGTCTATAAGGCTTGATAATGCCGGAGAGTTTACATCGATGGCTTCTGATGATTATTGCATATCCCTTGGGATCTGTTGAACATATAGTTTCCTATGTTCACACTCAAGATGGTCTCGCAGGTAGAACCGTGGTAATGTGCACCAAGCTTCTAGTGTTTGCGTCGGGCTATACAATCTTGCATGCAGCCATGTCGGTCCAGTTGAGGCCTACTGCTACCCACCTTACTTTGTGTTACAGTTGGTGACTGGGTGCAAACCTGTGTTTTGCACTTACACAGATTTGGGTGTGCAGTTCTTGTGCCAATTGTGCCGCCACAACGTACAAAATCGGGTCCTCAACAAAAGATGGGCATATATGTCGATTATGAACCCTATCCATTATGTGCTCCTTAGAGCACTTGACAGGCGATCTTTATACCGCTAGATTTGCGGTCGTCACTTTTATGAGACAATCTTTCCGCCGTTAGGGGAGATAAGAACGTCACCGTTCCTGATGAATGACGTGTAGAATGTCTCATCTTGATCCCCAAACCGCACATGTGATATTGCAGTGCGAAGAATTCTACTTCCAGTTGAAGTGCAAAAAATTCTAGATCTACGTAGTGTAACCCATAATATGCCAGACATTTCATTAGATCTAGTTAAAGTGATGAGATCATATATACCTGTTGCAAACCTGCAAGGATAAACATCCTAGTAGGACGTATCGTCCTAGTTGGACGAGGTACGGCCATGATGGCTAACTAGTCATAGTCCCTGCCCTGAAGTGAGGTAGACCATTAGATTCGAAGGATTCTTATCCCTAGAAGAGGGTAAACTTGGCACAAATGAATCTTCTTGCCATCGCAATCTCAAACCAATTCAACTCACGAGATTAATCCGGATTATGGGTTCGTCCTAGAAGAGATGAAGTTAGGGGATGCTCCAACATTTAAACCCACTCCCGAGAATAGAAAATCTCGGTAAACTTAGTGAGATATTGAATCGGAATGAGATTTCATCGATGATATATTTATATTTACGGTGGCCACCTAAATTATAATGAGTGATGATGTCGAATCTTGCTTCGTTGATAGATCTCAACGAAGAGACGACTAGCTAAAAAGGAAAGAAACAATCCAGGTCAAATTAGATTCCTTAACTAAGAGAAAGGTGTTATGGGCCTGTTGTTCCCACACCTACCCATGTTAAACCTATATTGTTTAGATGGGTATTTGTAAGGAAGCGTAATGAGAAAAACGAGATTGTGATATAAGTCTTGTATAGTGGTGCAAAGATTTTCTCAACGCTCTGTGATTGATTACGAGGAGACATAATTTCCTATAATGGATGTCATAACGTTCCACTACCTTATCAGTTTGGTAGTTTCCGAATAACTGAATAAGCAGCCTATGAATGTGGTAACAACTTATCTCTATGGGGATCTGAATATAGAGATATACATGAAGTTTCCTGAAGGACTTATGTTACCCAATGCAAATAGTTCTAGACCACAGAACATGCTCTCCATTTGCTAGAGTAGTTCACTTTAAGGGTTCAAACAATCCAGACGGAATTGGTATAACCGTCTAAGTGAATATTTATTTGGGATGGGATATATGAACAATTAACTATGCCCATGCGTGTTTATTAAGAAAACAAACTTCGGGTTTGTAATTTGTGGTGATCTACGTCAATAGCATGAATTTGATTGATACTCTTGAAGAGATCAAGAAAACCACAAAACACCTGAAGTCGGAGTTTGAGATGAAAGACTTTCGGAGACCAAATTATTTTCTCGACCTAGAGTCGTGCAAAGTGCAAATGGAATTTTGGTTCATCAATCAAATTACATCTAGAAGATGTTAAGATGCTTTAATGAGGATAACGCAAAGTCTTCAAGCTCACTCATAATCGTTTGAAATCTAGTGAGACTCGTATCATCGTGCAGATGATAACGAATAAATATTGGGACCAGAAGACTCACATCTAAGTACAATAGGCGCATTATTGTACTTGGCTAAATGTCGTAGATCGGACATCTCACCCGATGTGAATTTGTTAGCTAGATATAGCTCTGCGCCTACACGCCGCCTCCGGAAATGGCATAAAAAACAATTTTCCGTTACTTTAAATGTATGACGGAAAATGACTTATTATATCCCTAAGCATCATGGAATGGATCAACCGCCTATGATCCTTGGAATGATGTTTGCCTTGTTAAATATGGTGACATGAGTTATGTAAACCGACACAAGGCTTATTCCCAATTAGTCATCTCTTTACTATAGGGAATACAATAATCTTAGAGGTATATGAAACAAAAACCTCTTTAAGTCATGTTGACTATTAAGTTAGTCAAGAAGCATGATTAAGATATCAGTTTTACCTAGTGTGTAGTTTTCAAGGGGAGTCAATATTAGGGGAAGTATCCTGAAGCATACTCTTGACCATTGTGTACTCTTTTGTCTTTCGTCCAGGGTTATTTTGTCCCACTGGGTTTTGTTACCTGACAAGGTTTTAACGAGGCACACATTAAATTGTTCACCCTACTCATACTTCATCTTGAAGATGCTTTTATTTGAAATATATGCAATTGCTCATCTTTTCCCTTCGACCACGGGTTTGTCCCACTGGGTTTACCAGGCAAGGTTTTGGTGTAGCAATTATTATGCATCTATCTCCCATAGACTCACATCTTATGATTCAGATTAAACCGCTTCACCGAAATTAAGGGTTCTTACTACCACTGCTACGTGCACGTTGTACTCTTTTCTCCTTCGACCAAAATTGTTTTTGTCCCATAGGGTTTTTATTACTTGGCAATGTTTTGACGAGGTAACACTGAAGCATATATAAAAGGAAACTAATGACAGAATACCCAAGGGGGAATGTTGTAAATAATTATTAGTTAGTGGGTAATATTGTAATTATCCGACTAAGGTTGTTATTGTAATTTGCATCATGACCTCATCTCTATATAAGAGAGAGTTCTCAACTCAATAAGATATACACATTCTCTCATTCTCTTGGTTGTTTCTCTCCTTTCTTAATCTCTTTTACTTTTATTTTACAACAATTTTCATTTTGTAGGCTGATTTATTAATACTTAGAGTAGGGAGAAACTGCAACATCCTGATCTAAGATTTAATTGAATAAATACACAACTGTTTAAGGAAATTATGTTTTCGTCCTTCTGTTATGTGTCTTGCCCTAATACACGTAGGATTAGTTAATCTAGTTTCCTTATTAGAATAGATTACAGTTGATAGAACTTCTAGATTCTTCGGGAGACTCTATGTAATGCCTATAAATAGGTCTTTTAATCAATGAATGAGTAGACGATTATTCTCGTTATTTTTTCTCCTTCAACACGTTATCAGCACTGCACTGTAACCTGAGCTTGATAAAGAAACCTAAAAAAAAAACCCTTGTTTTTTTCTCACCAGCCGCTGCCTACCATTCCATGCTTTCGGCGTGCTCAACCCAGCCCCGAGCTGAGCCGAGCCGAAACCACGTCGGTCAATGGCCAAGCCCAGCCCGAGCGTGCCCCGTCGACGCTTGCGCGCCCCAGCGACCTTCAACCTCGATGACCTCGCCTGTGCCTCGACGCTTTGTCACTCCGATCCACACTGCCCAGCCCAGGTCTGACGAGCGATGCCTTTTCCAGCACCGCCTGACAACTCCCGAAGACGAACCCCCGAGCATCACACGCACAACAGCAGACAGTGCAACTCTGACGCCGTGCTTCCGATCCCAATCCAGCGCTGCCATCCTAGCTCTCCGGCCGGTCGACCTGTGCTCGCCACCAACTCGGATCTACTCAACTCGGATTCGAAGATCCGACCCGCTCCGTCTCTCAAAACTGAATATACGAGGGGCAAAATGGTAAATTTGCCTCTCAGGGTAATAAGTTTTTACCCCATGAGTAAAATCAGTTTATTTACTGAAGTAATTCTTTAATTAGTTTTACTGTTTATATTATATGGCGAATATGACTAACCGTATGTTTATATTTTTTATGAAATTTTTCACGCGACGGATCTCGATGGAATTACGAGAGCAACTTCTCTGCACGCACGTGGAAGTACATATGAAAATTAAAAAGGGCAACTTCTCTTACATGACAAACTAGCAAGTAAGCTTTTTTAAAAGTTGCCGCTTTTAAATTTTAATTTCATAGCCGGGCTTCGTAGTCTTCTTCTACCCCCACATTTCTTATAACGTGGGTTGATGTGAGGACTTGGGACCCCTCATATCAAAGTTGAAATTTGTGACGGTTTGACAAGTCACGGTATTACGACGAAATATTGTTGTGGTTAAAAAAGGGACAAACATCGATTTGCGACGGAAATTGTCACAGTTAACATCGATTTGTGACAGAAATTGTCACGGTTGATATCGATTTGTGACAGAATTTGTCACGGTTTATATTGAATTGAGTTACCATAAACTTTGGTCTTGACCAAATTCAATATTTGGAATTAATTATCGTATATCGATAATAGCCAATCTTCCATTTTGTTGTTTGAAATAATTGACCGAAATATGAGTCCTGAATTTGACATAAAAAAAAACTGATGAATTTCATGTCACGAATTCTGAAAAGAGGGAGAGACAACGCCTTGGACCTCATATGTCATAAAAAGATTGGGCCAGTAAATGAAAGAAAAATCATGTTATTGATGTGGTTCTACATCTGTTCATTAATTGCAATGAAAGCAATATTATGGTCAATGTATACAAAATATATGGAGTTCTTACAACAAGAAACTCACTATATAGAAGAAGATGAGAACATTATTCTCGCAGTTACAGATTTTAAAAGCAAACGGTATATTGCGGAAGATATGCAGCATATGACTTCGGTTTAATAGTCTAAGTGACTACAAATCTGTTTATTTTTCCAAGTTTTTGTGAAGACATACACCTCACATATTTGAGTAAAGTTACTCAATCGTTATATTTTGAATTAAATTCATGGTCAAGACCTCAATACAATTGTTGGCATATATATTCGAATTCTGTCTTGCACATATGGTTCGATCTACATAAGCTATATGTTAATGCAATATATCGCATTACAACATGACACTACATTGGACCACATTGGACCACCAGTTATTATAAGGTGGCATTTCTAAAGCCTAAAATATCATGATGTTGTGCAATGCACATCGGGTTTGGATCAAAAAAGGATTTGTAATGTCAAGTGTGACACAATGCACACTTATACAATTGCAAAGGCATTACAAACAAAAGTCGTTTTCTACACTCTTGAGCGGATTCATAATTACAAAAAGAAAATTGTGTTACGCTAAATGTCATCCAAAATTGGATGTTGAAAAGTCCTCATCTTTCTCTACAAGATCCAATAGTAAGTCGTTAGCGGTGGTGCCGCCCTTATATATAGCGCTCACGACCAATTTTTCCATGTGTTGGCATGTTCTAAGATTGAGTGTTTTATAAATCTGTTGTGACTATGATGACTAGATCATCACAAATAATCAAAGAGCGGATTAATGCTCAAGTTTCAATACTTAATGGCGTTATGATTCAAGTCACACATGCTCTTTATGTATAAAAAAGCAATCAAACTATACTTTGACTTAATGATATTGACGCCAACGTTTATCACCTGGAAACACTGTAGACATGTAAAATATAACAAAATAATTAGGATTATAAGTGGTAGCTCGCATAGAAATAAATGAAGGCGAGGCGGACTGAACTTCGCATGGAAATAAATGAAGGCAAGGCAGACTGACCTTCGTGAGGCGAACCGCACTTCGTGAGGTGAACCGCACTTCGCGAGGCATGAAGGTGACGTGAGATGGCCTCGCATGGGGGAATCCGCGAAGTGGAATCAGAAATCACTGCTTGCTTGGAAATCAAGGTTCCTCGCGAGATACTTTCCATATCAGCGAGATGGCTCGCCCCTTACTAATAATCTTGATCAAAACAGGACATTAATCCAAAGCGATCTGGGCATATCTAAATCTTAAGATTTGATTGATCTGATTGTGTTAAAATCAAAAAGTAAATCAATCAGTCAAGATTCATTGATTCGATTAAGGAAATATTATTAATTCAGAATCTTCATTACTTGCCTTAAGTGGAGGCATGTTAACACTGTAAATACCCCCTCTCATACCAAGAGGAAGGGGAGCGAAACCAAGGGGCAGAAACAAAGGAGCGGACTAGAGAGAGAGAAAAATCCCTCAAGAGCTCATAAGCCTCCCCAAAATCCTTGAAGAACTATCAAGCTCCCCAAAATCCTTGAAGAACTATCAAGCTTCCCAAATAGCCAGTTCTTCATTAAACCCTTGAAGAACCATCAAGCTGCCAAACAGCCGGTTCTTCATCAACCTCAAGTCTAGAAATTATCAAATCTTGAAGAATCATCAAGCTGCCAAATAGCTGGCTCTTCACCAACCTCAAGTCTAGAAGTTGTCAAATGCTGAAGAATCATCAAGCTGCCAAATAGCCGACTCTTCATCAACCTCAAATCTAGAAGTTATCAAATCCTGAAGAATCATCAAGCTGCCAAATAGCCAGTTCTTCACCAACCTCAAGTCTAGAAGTTGTCAAATCTTGAAGAATTATCAAGCTGCCAAATAGTCATTTCCTCATCAACCTCAAGTCTAGAAGTTATCAAATCCCGAAGAGTAATCAAGCTGTCAAATAACTGACATCTTCACCAACTCCAAGACGAAGAACAAACTACCACGTGGAACTGCTCGTGGATCAAACCCGATCAAGAACAATCCTCTACGGCCCTTGGTCAATCAACTTCTACAAATCGTCAACATGACAAGATGTCCAAATTACAACGATTCGATTCAAGATTAAGTGCTCGTCACCTTTGGATCAAATCGACGTCGGAGATAGAATCAGAGGAGTTCACAAAGATTGTAACCCGCATTCGCATTGATTAAATTAAACTATTCTTTGTACAAGTGTTGTTTTGTCATTTGTTGCAGATATTTTCGTGTTTACAAACACATTATGTGAATTGATGAGAATTTGTTATGTATCACTATAATGAATACGCAACATTCATGAGTCACTAAGATTCGGTTATTGTCACCAATGATGAGAATAAAGACATCGACTGATGTAGGTTTTAACATAAATCGTCCGAGAAAATTTTGGACGTGTTTTGATGATCCGTATACTAAAGAGTAAAGACTCTCACGAACATTCTTTCTTTTGCGCAAAGTAACCATTGAGATCAAAGATCACTAAAATACAACTTGATGGAGCTATGAGCAATGCTCATGGCCTATGAATGGCATTAAAGCCATTCGCGTCATCCTCCTATACAATAGAGGCACTACTCATGCTTTCATAAGCAAATATGAGGCAAAAGAATCCTCCATGATATCTCATTGGTCATGCTCGTTAATCATTTTGTAAAACCTATTCTTTGGCAAATATTAGGAGTGACACCCTCCTACGCTAAAGACAATGATATGTAGAGACTAGCATAAACAAAATGCTAAGTCGTTGTTCACTAAGTAAGATATTACAATGTCTATAAGTGATTTTACAAGAATGATACATAAGATGTTGGTTTAATGGCTTCTCATTGTTCACTTTGAGGCATAATAATGCTATGGTGATGTTCACAATGGTTTAACTCAAGCCATAACAATTGGATGTTATGGGGAACCTTCACAATGATTAAAAAGTTGACAAAACCTAGAATTTCCGGTTTTTCAGCTTGCGGACCAGTCATTATGAAAACTGGTTCACCAAAGTTTGGACCGGTTCTTGAGGTTTTTTTTTGTGGCCACGGATTTCTAGCATCTAAGCCTACCGATTTACAAAATTTTGTGGCATTTGGAGACGTGGAAGGTGGTGAACCACTCAATATAAGTGTTCACGGATGTCCAGCGACTCCGACGGACGGTTCGGCACGTTTTAGGCCGGTTCCATCGTTGAGGCTGGGGGTTTTGCAATCCACACACCCATGTCTACCTGCATACAAAATTTGGTAGCGTTTGGAGCTCTGGAAAATAGTGAATCGTTAAAGGAAGTGTAAAACAAAGGTCCGGTGATACTGGCGGTCGGTTCAACCGGTTTCTTTTTGACCAGTCCCGACAGTGAGGCCAGCAGTTTTTTTTTGGACCTGAAAGACCAACGACTACGGGTTGTAGTAGGGTTATAGTTTTACTTATTCATCTTTGCTCTCCATTATTTATATCTTTATGTTACTGTTGTAACGGTATGCATATTTGTTAACGGATTGAGTTAACGTTCTGCAATCTATATTGTCCATATGTTGTACTTGCCAAATTGCGCCTCCACAAGCACATAACGATGGGTTATTTATGATGAATATTGTCTTTGAATAAGACATGAGCTTCTGACTATAGTCCGCTTATATAAGGACCTTGACAGGAGATCTCTTTTATGTCACTTTGATGAGCCAGTTTTCCCGTCGTTAGAGGGAGATAAGAACAAGAATGTTCAAGTAGAACGACTTATAATTATCGTTGTTTGTCCCCACTATGTCTCATCAAGTTCCTTAAAGTGACAAGATCACATATACATGCCTGCAAGGATTGATGTCCGGATAAGAGGACATGTTGATGTCCAGATAAGAGGACATGTCGTCACCCATAGATGGTGGCATGGTGACACCAAAAATGTGGTAGATGGTGTCACTAGGCCGTGGCTCCCACGGTTTAGGGGGAGGCCACTTGGTTCAGTACATACTTGCCAAGGAAGAATGCGAGTTTGGCACAACTTGATCATTTGATCAATGATACTCATTCGTCTGTTATTTCTAGAATATGGTCATCATTGGGGGACACCTTAATGTCAATACCAATCCATATAGAGATCTCTACACTTAGAAATTACACCGGTGTACATGATGACATGGTTTAATGAGTTTGATATCGAACCATACTTCGTTGAGAAAATACCAACGTTGTAGATTGGCCTAAATGGAAAGATGCGATCCAGTTTAAACAAAGAGATAGTGTTTTGGTTAGGTGATGCCGACACCCTAAGTGTAAACTCTATCAGTTATGTCTTTGTTAGAAAGCGTAGTGAGAAAAAGAGTTTACACTCACCTTCTGGCGCAAGGTCTCTCACAAACGCCCTGGAATCGACTACGATGAGATATACTCCCGTAATGGATGTCATTGCACTCCACTACCTTTTCAGTTTGGTAGTTTTCAAAAAACTAAACAAGCAGCTTGTGGTCACCACTCATCTCTGTTGGGAACTAAGAGATGTACAAAAAGATCTTGAATAGATCGGTTTTCACCCAAATCAAGTGGCTCCTGATCACAGAGCGCGTTTGCAAGGTATTTGCTAAGTATCTACTTGATTAGGGAAGAGATATGAAGAATTATGCCTATTTGCGTGTAAATTATGAATGAATCGTGATGAACTCTTGTTAAACTAAGAGATGTCACTGATCCAAAATTAAGAATGAAAGGATCTTGGGAACACTTGGTCTCGAAAGTAAGGACCGTTATTGATGATGCTTATTCATCTGTCAGCTTAAGGCAATCTAAAGGACGATGAAGTTATGCCTATATGTATCCCTTGATCGGTCGAAGTCTTGAGAATACTCGTTTTGTTTGTATGACATGACAAAGAAGTCGTGGGAGAAATTCTCCATCTAAATACGACAACACATTCAAGTACTTGTTACAATATGCTCGACTAGGCATCTCATTCACTATAAACTTGTAAGGCCAAGTTCATCTTCGTCTTTCCACTCTTTTCCTAGTGGTCGAGCATCTTCGCTCCCTCTTAGATGAGTGTGAAGGAACATTAAGGTAATGGCCGGATGCGCTCACGCAACGCCAATGTAATGGCAGTGATTCCTTCAGGCTTATTCATCCATACAGAAAGACACATCAAATGTGAAATTAGAATCTGCCCAGTTTCGTAGGTCAACTTCCACAGGACCTACAAGATAGCCCACTAGTTGGAAAATGGTGAAATTGGTACTGTTCTGGCATGGTCTCTGAGAGGGGAGAATCATCCAGATGCGGGGGCTTCCTCCTATAACCTGTCACCAATAAGAGAAAGGCGTCAGAGGGAAGACCGGGTGCTCCGGCCTTCGACCCTCCGATGCCTAAGTTAGTGAGCTGATGCAGGTGATATATGAGTGAAGATGGAGATCGTGAGAATGAGAGGAGGAGAGTGGTATTTATAGGGTATGGTGGATGCACCCTAAAAATACCATTTTGCCCTTGCTCAGAGGGTGTATTACCATTATGCCCTCAATAAATAGTGTGGGCTTCTTGGGCACGCATCTTTTTAGGCGAGTACGACTGATGTTGTACTATGTACTAACAAGTCCCTAAGTCCACGATCAAGAGACTCTCTTGGGTGGGGACTTTATCTGATACAATATCGGGAGTACGAATCTCTTACTAGTGGCGACATATCCAGTCCCTAGTCCCCAAGTCCCTATGCAAGGGAGGGGATGGACCGGCTCCCTCCGAGTGGGGTATGTCGTGTATCGCTATATATGATTGAGACATCGGGTTGTTGCTCTCATGTATTGTTTGGAGATGGCAGGGCGATCGGGGGTCGAAGTTGAGGTACCGCTGGCGAGCCTCTCGCGAGGGCCACGGGTACCGGCATGTTGGTATGCCTTGGCGTTTTAGTAGCCTTTGATATGTACCAGCTATATGCTCGAGTTAGCTGAGCTATTCCAGCATATGTTCGAGGGGGAGATTGTGGTGGCATATTTTGCGGTTGCCTCTAGGTGAATGCTAGAGTGCCTACGTACCCATTTATGGGATCAAACCAGACGTAGTTCATCATTTCACCATCAAGGCAAGTGTGCCATCGAGGAGTGGCGAGGAGTGCCGCTGAGGCATGACGATGGGTGCCGCTAGGGCATAATGATGTTGCCGATATGGCTTGTGTAGAGCTGTCGAAAAGCTTGCTAGGGGGCGTAGCCAAGATGCCGATAGGAGGCGGGTGGTGCCAAAGTGTATCGAGAGCACGTCATGAGGCGTGTATAAGGCTGTTGCCTATGTCCCTCAATGTTGGGAGAGATTATGGTGGTGAGACACCGAAATGAGGACCGAGTTCATACTGAGCGGAATGAACCGCGCTAAGGGTGTCGCCGGCTGCTAGTGGGCGGGGCCGTTCGCGCTAGGTGGTGAGTTCATGCCAAGGGCGAGATAAACTGCGCTAGGTGGTGAGTTCGTGCCAAGGGCGAGATAAACTGCGCTATCAGGCGAGCCAGTTCGTGCTTATGGTGTGGCGAGCCGCTACCAGGTGAGTAATTGTTTGCGCTATATGGTGAGTCAGTCCGTGCTTAGTTGGGGACTCATCATTGAGCGTTACGGGCCGTTGCCTTGGCGAGTCAGTCCGCGCTTGGTTGGGGACTGTCGCTATGTGGCGTTGCGGCCGCTGCATGGTGAGTCAGTCCGTGCTTGATTGGGGACTGTCGCGATGTGGCGTTGCGGCCGCTGCGTGGCGAGTCAATCCGCGCTTGATTGGGGAGACTCGCCATTAAGCGTTGTGGGTCGTTGCCTTGGCGAGGCAGTCCGCGCTTGATTGGGGACTCGCGATGTGACATTGCGGCCGCTGCGTGGCGAGTCAGTCTGCGCTTGATTGGGGACTCGCGATGTGGCGTTGCGGCCGCTGCGTGGCGATTCAATCCGCACTTGATTGGGGAGACTCGCCATTGAGCGTTGCGGGCCGTTGCCTTGGCGAGGCAGTCCTCACTTAGTTGGGGAGTGTCGCTATGTGGCGAGTCAGTCCGCGCTTGATTGGGGACTGTCGCAAGGTGGCCAGTCAGTCCGCACTTGGTTGGGGACTGTGGCTATGTGGCGAGTCAGTCCGCACTTGGTTGGGGACTGTTGCGAGGTGGCCAGTCAGTCCGCGCTTGGTTGGGGACTTTCGCGAGGTGGCCAGTCAGTCCGCGCTTGGTTGGGGACTGTGGCGAGTCAGTCCGCGCTTGGTTGGGGACTGTCGCGAGGTGGCGTTGCGGCCGCTGCGTGGCGAGTCCGTCCGCGCTTGATTGGGGAGACTCGCCATTGAGCATTGCGGGCCGTTGCCTTGGCGAGTCAATGTATGTATGGGGTTGGGGATAGCTGGAGGGGGGAGTTCGTGTTTTGCAAACTGAAAATTGGGCGAGCTGCAATTTGTGCTTTAGAGTTTCGGTGGTTTGACAATCCTCAGATTGGGGAGCGTCCCACTTCACCCTCGATCGAGTGGGCGCGAGCGCTTGGCTGTTTGCAACCAGCTTCATTGCCACTACGCGGATCCACTGTTTCACGGTATGAATTGGTGGCGTTCTTTGTCTTTGGATTTGTATGTGGTGGCGGCGTTGTTTCAGGTTATTTGGGGTATGGGATTGTTCACATGTTTGTGATGTTGGTAGGAATTCTAGGGTAAGGGTTTACTGTCAGGTTGGCTAGGAATAAGGGGTCTTCCTGTCTCGTCCCGAGGTCCCGAGCCGGGAAGGGGAGGCGGGACAGGTCGCGCTAAGGGCATGTATAGCTAAAGGATGCATGTTTGAATGCTGGCTGTTCACACATGGTGTGTGTGTAGCTTGTGATTGATAGAGAGATGTACAACAATGTTTGGTTTGTAATCATGTGAAGCAAGTGTATGTGGTGTGCACATAGTTTACAAGTATGTGTTTAGCATGTACATGAGAATATACTATGATGCATGTGGTCATGTTATTTGTATGATAACAACTTAATTGAATAATGTGAAATAAGACTTATCTGGAGCCGTGTAGAGCTGCTACGCGGTGCGCGGGGACTCTTGCAAGACCAGTGGAGTCCGCGAGGAATGGCGAGACAAGAGGAGTCCGCGGAGTATGGCGTGGCGAGCGGTGTCCGCGGTGAGAAATGGATGGTCTCGGGAGGAAGGAAGAGAGGAAGGCAGATGTGTGATGCGGGTCACTTGTGCTGGCACGTTCCGAGAGCATGGTAAGCAAGGGAGGGGGGCCTCGGGAACTCGGGGGCCATGTGGGAAGGGCTCCGGGACTATATCTTGGGTCGGGACCAGACGCCGTGTCGGGAAGGGTTTTTTTTTTTTGCATCCTTCTGTCGGGATAGAGGAGTCCCGAGAGGTCGGGATGGAGAGCTGTGTAGGGGTGTCTGCCAGGGGAACTACTAGGGATGTCCCCACATGAGGTTTAAGTACTCTAGCGAGATCAGGGAATGCCGCGAGGAGCTGGCGAGGCGAGACCAGAGGAGTCCGCGAGGGTTGGCGAGGTCAGCGGAGTCCGCGGGGACTGGCGAAGTCAGCGGAGTCCGCGAGGACTGGCTTGACCAGCGGAGTCCGCGAATGGATGGCGGGACCAGCGGAGTCCGCGGATGGATGGCGGGACCTGGGAAGTCCGCAAATAGATGGTGGGACCAGCGAAGTCCGCTGATGGATGGCGGGACCTGGGAAGTCCGCGAATGGATGGCGGGACCTGCGGAGTCCGTGAATGGATGGCGGGACTTGGGAAGTCCGCGAATGGATGGCGGGACCTACGGAGTCCGCGGATGTTTCGGGAGAGCAGCACCGGGACATGGGCGGGCGTCCCTGGGAGAGAAATATCATGTGGGCGCCAAAAGCAAAGGAAATTGTTTCTACCTGCTTCGCCCCGAGGTCCCGAGCCGGGAAGGGGTGCCAAAAGCAAAGGCATGTCCCGGGAGGAAGGGTGTCGAGATTGGGGTTGCGAGACCAAGTGCGCGTTCCCGCTTCGGCTGAAGGAAGCTGGGTGTCCAGATCAGTTTCTGGGCGCTGCTCTCCGGCGCGTGGGCCTTGGCCTGAGGTTGGGGTGGCCATGCTAGATTCATTGGAAGACTGTGTGTCTGATGGCTGTGAAGGTGAGCTACCTTGCTGCGGCACGCCCAAGCGAAGGAGAAAGAGAAAGTCAGATCTACTTTCTCTCTCCTCGGGATTTCTGGGCAGATGATGGCCATGGCCATGGTGAGCGACGTGAGGGTCTCCCCTTGAGGAAACCCTCCTTCTAGCGCCAATTGTTCTGGCATGGTCTCTGAGAGGGGAGAATCATTCAGATGCGGGGGCTTCCTCCTATAACCTGTCAATCAAAGAGAGAAAGGCGTCAGAGGGAAGACCGGGTGCTCCGGCCTTCGACCCTCCGATGCCTAAGTCGTGAGCTGATGCAGGTGATATATGAGTGAAGATGGAGATCGTGAGAATGAGAGGAGAGTGGTATTTATAGGGGTATGGTGGATGCATCCTAAAAATACCATTTTGCCCTTGCTCAGAGGGTGTATTACCATTATGCCCTCAAGGAATAGTGTGGGCTTCTTGGGCTTAACCAAGGCCCAAGCCCGTTTTATGTGGCGGCACGCGTCTTCTTAGGCAAGTACGACTGATGTTGTACTATGTACTAACAGGTACCATTGGAAAGGTCTATGTGTCTACTTTCCAGGGACACCAACCATTTGATCACACTTATCATATTGAGTGAGTTATGGCTATTTTCATAAAGTATGACGGATCTATCTGAGAATCTGCTTTGGCAGAACAGTCAACTTCGACAGAGTTTTGTGATCAGCTCAAAATGAACTAGGTTATGGATCTTGTATGGTTGGAAAGCTACGTGTATCTAGTTTCCATAACTTTATAAGGTTTGTCCATACCTATTTTATCGAAGACGTTATGACTGTTTAAGTACACGAAGGTCATGCCATGAGTGAATATGATTTTCAACATGAACTTATGTTTTGAGTTGTTAGGCAACCTTCTCCTTAAAGATCAAGTTAATGCTAAGTGTAGCAGGTCTGATCTAAGGATAATGTGGCTAGATTTAATGACTAAATCGTTGCCCAAGTCGACTTTTGAAGTATATGAAGTGCATTGGCTTGTCTGTACTCCGAGATTGAGTTACCAATCAGGGGAAGTCATTGTGTAGACATAGGGGGAGTCTACATGCATCACATGTTATCTTCAATTGTAGTTGGTGTGTTGTGCTCTTTTTCCCTTCGTCCAAGTCTTTTGTTTTACCCACAAGGTTTTTGTTTTACTTGACAAGGTTTTTACCGAGGCAACACCATAAGCACCATATCCTATTAGGGATGCAACACAAGGGGGAGTGTTTAAAGAAATTATGTTTTCGTCCTTCTGTTATGTGTCTTGCCCTAATACACGTAGGATTAGTTAATCCAGTTTCCTTATTAGAATAGATTACAGTTGATAGAACTTCTAGATTCTTCGGGAGACTCTATGTAATGCCTATAAATAGACATTTCTATCAATGAATGAGTAGACGGTTATTCTCGTTATCTTTTCTCCTTCAACAACAACTAATTATCAGATATCATCAAAATTTCAAAAGAACTTAATCAGCAAATCGAAACAGCAATCATCAATCAACCATTCAATTACTCAGGAACGTCGATAACCCAACATTACTGATAATCAAATATCACAATCACAACTCAAGATTGGAAATTTACTTATTCATTCAATTGATATTACCGAGACGTTTTAATTTTGACTCCTCATATCTCTCATTATTATATTAATTATTTATTTATTCAAGCAATTTCTTATGATTGAGAGGATATATGAAAAATATACACATAGGTCTCGACACGTAAAGTATCACACATCTAATTGATTTTACTGAGACGTTTTGATTTCGACTCCTGTCTCAATACGAATTGTATACATATATTGATATAATATTCAATTATTTATTATTATAATTTGGTCAGCGTATTACAGAAACAATTGAAATATTATCATACGTATACATAAATTATGTGTAATTTTGTTTTTTTTGTTTCATATGAAATTTCATGTTGTATCATGTGACATAGTTTTGTTTTTTTGTTTTTTTATTGAACAAAATTTTAATTAATAATCTGTAATTACAAAACAATCACATAACCGAACAAAAGATTACAATTACACGCTATTAACTCTAGCCTCAAACTATTTGTCCACATTAGTTGTCATGTGACATAGTTTTATAAGGCAGAGCTTCAACAAGTAACTAATATCATTTGTACTAGGAAGTGAAAAGTCTGAATAATCAAATAGTGATGTGTCTTGTAAACTGTACTATGGAGTTATCAAAAGAGAACCTGGAAACCATAGAAAAAAAAAAAAAAAAAAAAACTTGATTGTCAAAGAGCCCCTAATATCTGTCCAAAGTCCAAACTATATACGAGAAGCTTTCTAGAAAAAAAATTTAAAAAAAAACTATGTACGAGACATTTAATTGTTAGGGTAGCTAATTAATCATGACATTTGTACATACTACGTACTACACTAGTTATATATATGTAGTGATGGCTGTTATGTACCAAAGCATAACTGAAGTCTAAAGCCACAAATACACTCGGGCATCAAGCCAGGACTCAGGAGGGATCTTGGCACCTAGACTTCATAGTACCTCAGGAAGACACATGAGACTCAACCTTACGACGGTCCACCGCATAAGTGGAAATGGAAACGTAGTATGAAGTGATGGCTGTCATACCTCGCACTGCCAACTTTGGTAAGTATCAATCATTCCCACCCTGGAAATGGAAACGTACCAAACCCCGAGTCGTTTCCCATTAACTATCTTTCATTCCTGTCATATAATTTATGAGACTGTTAATGTCCTCCCGTGTTTTGGCATGGATCACCTCTATAGTGCTAGGGCCATTTAAGCCATGTTTTTTTTTTTGTCGGAATTCAAGCCATGTTCAAGCTCAAGCAATCTGCTTTCCAAGTATGGCAAATGATCACTCGAATGTAATTAATGAAGTAAGTTTCTCATGTGAGTTAGGAAATTGGAGGTCACAAACTGCCCTCAAGCCTTGATTAATGACATTGTTGAATACAAGGGGAGGATGTTAAACTTAAACCCATGATTACAAATACCTGAAATAATATCAGAAATCTTACAACAAACATGTACTCAAACATGCATCAACTAGCAAAGAGTGTATTAATGGCTACTTCATTTGGTTTTACATAATGGTGACATAATAGAAATATCACTTGACATGTAACCCGATTACATATCCTGATGTCTAATAAACCAGCTTTCTTACTATGTTGCCGCCAGATAATAAATCCGACGACATTTAGTTTCATCTTATCATGAGGAGGCAACGATCATTTGACGAAACAAAAACTTTGCCACCCACCTAGAGCTGATGAGGATGAGGCACACGAGTTGCTTAGACCGGTCCAAGCCGGTTTAGTTTTGCCAAAAAAGGCAGTTAATTATTAGTACAACTACTAATAAGAAAATATAATTGAAATAAACCATCTTAAACCCAGGCCCAAGATTCGTTAAGCCCAGACCGATCCAGCCCCTTGTCTCAACCTAAGTTTGCAGCCGCACCAGCAAACCGCCGCGTTGCCGTCGCCATCGCCTTCGGAGCCCAACCACAACCTGAGCTCGGTCCTCCACCCAACGCCATTGTAGCAACCCAACTACCACAATCCACAGATGCCCACGAGGAGCTCCCATTTCACCCTCTAAAAAACCAACCAAACCAGATCCCGGATCCTACTTCAGTGATATGTCGACGGGACCCACAAACCCAAAGCCCAGAACGGATCTCACCATCGGTCCTTGCATTGACATATGTTCAAGTCACCCCCGCCGCCCTTGCTTCTGCCAACGTCTCCTCCGATTGAAACCAAGAAAGCTTGGAACCGCTCCACCATGCCTAGACACTAGAACTAACTCCTTTATTGGCCTCTTGCCCGGCCACACTCGACCAGCGCCGAAGAGGCCAGAGGCCCACGCCTGCACTGCCGCGCAGTCGGACGAGAGTCGGTGAAGCTATCTCTTTGTTTTCAGGCGCGTTCTCTCTCTCTCTCTTAGCCAATAACTTCTTTAATAAACTTAAAGGTTACATAGCTTTTGGAAGATGACGCAATCAAAAGCATTGGGGTTCACCATTAATGAACCTGTGAAAGATAAATTTAAAATCCACCTAAAAATAAAAATAAGAGTAAACTCTTAAATTTTGATTGATAATAATATGACTGATTGATAATTATAACATAGACACCTTTCAAGTTCCTTAGCTTCAAAAAAGCGCTCTGATATTCCGGACCAGAGCATATTAAGCCCTAGGCCTCGTGTACTAGGGCATGCAGTGGCTGCTGGTTCTCGACCAACCTCCGGCGCTGTTCTCTTTAGTACATGGTTGGGATTCGGCACTTGCTGGTCTTTCTTTTCTTCTACTTCGATGGCGGGTCTGTGAAGTGGTGTGTGTTGTAGGGCGGCGGGGATTCCAGCTATCCATTTGCCTCAGGTTGATTTCTGACATCGATCTCTTCGAGGTGGACTTCGATTGAAAGCCTCTTGGTTCAGTCGCAAAGGGTGTGAGGGTGGAGGCTTTGATTTCAAGGAACCCAACGACGCTCTGGCTTGTTGATAAATCTGGTTCGGGTTTGTTGACATATCTGGTTCGACGTTGAGTAGCAGCGAGCGTCCCTAATTGCGGCCATAGCTTGGGGGTTTGGACGACCACCAAATTGAACCAGCGGTGACAGCGGCTCCGACGAGTTTGCTGGGTGTGTTGGTTTCACGTTGGTTTGAGTCTAAGAGCAGGGGGGTTAGGCTGATAGGCCCACTTTCTCTCCTCTCCTTTGACTTGGGCTGATGTGAAATTGTGTCCTTAGTGGCTGGTCTCACCAAGTTCCTACACAACCCAAACAAAGAGCATGTTCCCCATTTCAAGGGAATGATACATAGAAATGGTCTCAGGTCTCGATTCGATTTGTTAGAGCACCTTGTTTTCTTTTTGTAGGTTATTGCTTTCTATCCTACAAATTTATAAATCTATTTGGACATTAGTTTTTTGAGTTTTGTAAATTTTTTGTAGTTTGGTTAGCTCTTTGAGTTGTATCGGAGTTTTGCTCTCGGTTGACTAGCTATATAATTTGTAATTGGAGTTTTACTCTCGCTTGACCCATCAGTCAATATTGGCTTTTCGCCATAAGAAATATATCCGTTTAAAAAAAAATTCTTAACTTCTATCTCCTAATAATTTATATTAACAATAAAGTAATAAACACACAACTTTTTTTTTCTTTTTTTGTAAAAGGTTTGGAAAACGGCCTAACTGGGAGACTCATCCCCACGCCTGGTTCAATTTATTATAGGAAAAAGTACATGAACTTTGAGGGACTCCGAACTTATGTGCAATCTGATTACTCCGGATTAGATAATTCAACAACCCGGTTCACATTTGGTTTGTAAGTTGAGCGTCAAAGATGGAACTCATTCCTGCTCTTCCTTCCTCACATTTGTCCGCAAATGGCTAACTTAAACGTACGAGGAGGTTTGTCCAGATCCATCCGGACGCCTCTCTAACCTCTGTTCGTATCTTGCAAGATCCCCCACAAACCACTAAGCCGTCAATCCACTTTGCGGACAAATCTCTCCCGAACGGATTAACGATGACCAACTCATAATCCTCACAAACTTGTTTCCCTATTTTCCCTTATACCAACATGCTTTAACGGCTTTTAATTTTGATTTCTATAATTTAAGTTGTTTACATGGGTTTTTCGTAGGGCTGCCACTTGGTTTGGTAAATACCAAACCGACCGAAAATTTATGATTTGGTAAACCGAATTTTGGTAATCGAAATCAAAAAACCGAAACCAAGAAATACCGAAAAAGTTGGTTTGGTTTTTGGTAAATACCGAATTTACCGAAATTCTAATTATTTAAAGACTTATATTTCTAAAAATACACAGACTAATAATCGTATCTCACGTTTTCAATTGTATATACCATTTAGTAAAAAAACAAGACAATGAATAAAAAAATTCAACTATACTTTGTAGCATTCGGGTCTCAATTAAAGCGATCAACTTTAATTTAATGTTAATTGTTATATAAAAACGCTCTTACCTACCCGTCTTAGTCGATTCATCACACACACACATAGACAAACTCACTTAGATGACATGTAACCGCCCATGTAAAAATTTAGGAATGTTTTTACCTCTCTTGATGATAGGGCTCCCCATATGAAACACAAGCGTAAATAGGGTTAGCCGCTTTGATCAAAGCCAAAACATTATCAAAAATACCTAATTTTTCTACCATAGTCGTATTTCACTATATTGATCACATCATAGTTCATATGGTTTTTGAAAATTTTGCTTCCTCTTTGTAGTTGGTTCACAAAGATGTACATATGCATATAACTTACTAAATAAGTTATACCACATTACCAGACATGTTGTGGTTCCAATGATTACAATTCACAAAATTAAAATTCGACCGTCTGATATGATCATTATAGTATAATAAAATTATGATAGAAAATTCAATTGTACTCAATAATGCTCGGGTCTTGATCAAAGCGGTCAACCATAATTTAATGTCACTTATTACACGAAAAAGCTTTTACTGCCCTTATGTGACTTATTTTGGTCGACTCTTCCACACACATACTTTCACATAGATGACACATAACTTGTTCATATAAAAATTTGGAAACATTTACATCCTGACTATTTCGGTAGAAAATTAAACCATAATCGATAATGTGTACTGAAATGACTATCTTTTGTATATGTATTATCAGACTTTAGAAACTCAAGTGATATTTAAATTTTATAGTTTTGTATTATTTTGTTATATTTTGAAAATATATTTGTTGTAAAGTTTGGTAATACCGAAAAACCGACATCCGAAGTTGGTAAGATTTATCTCATACCGAAGTTTTTGGTTTGGTAATTGAAAGTCATATTTCATTACCGAAAGCTTTGGTTTTGAAGTTGGTAACGCCCATTATCGATTCGAACCGACCGAGTGACAGCCCTAGTACTTTTTCGTTTTAATTTTTTATTTTCCTTGCCACTTGATTTGCGAAAGAGAAACCCGACCCAATTAACGGTTGGAACCCGAGACTTTGAGCAAAACCCTTTCTCGCTCAAAAACCCTAATTTGTTTTGAGAAATCAGAAAATGGCGATGATGCAGCAGTTTGGGCGCACCAAGAGCGTGACGAAGCGTTCGTCGAAATACGTGGAGGAAGCTCTCTACGTTTGGCTCTTCAAAGACGGCGGCTCCGAGGTCAGCGTCCGCCAGAAGCTCAATGAGTTCATCAAGAGCCGCAAGCGCGTCTTCAAATGGGAAGTCAGCGACACTCTCAAGAGGCTTCGCCAGCGCAAACTCTACTACCCTGCTCTCAAGGTACCCCCTAATCACCTCAATTTTCCGATCTCAAACACCTTAATTTCTAGCTAATTACACTTCGGAATGTATGCCCTGATTATTTGATGCCGTTTTGAATTTGTTTCACAGCTCCATATTAGTAGAAATGTGATTCGATTCGATGAAGCTGATCTTTTAAGTTGTTTAGTTGTTATATGTATGTGCTTTAATCTGAAATGCGAGACATAGATGCTAAGTTGTTTGTTCTATACTAAAGCTCTCGGAGACTATGGCTAAAAGAGGGATGAACAAGACCGTTAGTGATCAGGCTATACATCTCGATCTTGTTGCCAAAGCTCGAGGAATTCCTGCCGCAGAAGATTATTTCAAGAATCTTCCTGAATCGTCCAAAAATCATCTCAGTTACGGGGCCCTGCTTAACTGTTACTGTAAGGAGTTGATGACCGAAGAGGCTGAGGCTCTTCTGGAGAAGATGAAGGAGCTTAACCTTCCTTTGACCTCTATGCCGTATAATAGCCTTATGACGCTTTACTCAAAAACTGGGAAGCCGGAAAAGATCCCGGCTATTATAAAAGAAACAAAGGGTTGCAATGTGATGCTTGATTCATATTCTTATAATGTTTGGATGCGGGCGTTAGCTGCTGTCGATGATGTTTCTGGAGTTGAAAGGGTTATTGATGAGATGAAGAGGGATGGTTGAGTTGCTAGTGATTGGACAACATATAGCAACTTAGCTTCCATCTATGTTGATGCTGGCATGCCTGAGAAGGCAGAAAATGCAATTAGAGAATTGGAGAAGAAAAACTCCCACCGTGATCTTTCAGCTTTCCAATTCCTTATTACATTGTATGGTCAAACAGGGAACCTGCTTGAAGTACACAGGGTATGGCGTTCCTTGAGGCTTGCTTTCCCTAAAACGGCAAACATAAGTTATCTGAATATGATCCAGGTCTTGGTTAACTTGAGAGACTTACCAGGTGCAGAGAAATGTTTCAGAGAATGGGAATCTCGATGCTCAACCTATGATATTCGGGTAGCAAATGTTCTCATTGGAGCTTATGCTAAGGAGGGCATGCTAGACAAGGCTAAGGTGCTTAAGGAACAGGCTCGTAGGAGAGGAGCCAAGCCTAGTGCAAAAACCTGGGAGATCTTTGTGGACTGTTATTTAAAGAATGCAGAATATGACTTGGCAGTTGAGTCTGTTGCCAATGCAATATCTATTGGTAAAGGGGATGGTGGGAAGTGGGTACCATCACATGAGACCATCAAAACCTTGATGGAGCACTTTGGACAAACTAAGGATGTCGATGGTGCAGAAGGTTTTCTGGAGATTTTGAAGGAGGAGTCCTTAGGGGCTGAGGTGTTTGAGTCACTGATTAAAACTTACGCCGCAGCTGGAAAGACAACTCCAGCCATGCGTCATCGATTGAAAATGGAAAATGTGGAGGTTAGTGAAGCCAGCAAAAAGTTGCTCGAGGCCATTTGTGGAGAGTGAGTTTTGTTTCATTTGTCTCCCAATTTTTGATTCAGAATTTTTAGTTTCTGGAAAAGCCCATTTTAAATTTTCAATGGTGTCTGTACTTGGGGTTTTATTTGTTCTGATAATAAATGAACCTTTCAACTACTAAGGTTAGCTTTTCTTTTCTACATTATTAGCATGAGTACGATTTGTTTACAATTAAAAGCATGAGTTTTTTTCCTATCCCACCTAAGCTCAAGGTTTTCTTGCGATCTTTTGTGCGTGGTAAGCTCCCGGCTAGTGAGCAACGTTTTAGAAGAAATACTGCTGTGATCCCTTCTGTAAATTCTGTTATGTAACCATAAGTCTATGCTCCATTTGTTTCGTTATTTGGTGACTGTAAAAGCGAAGCAGGTATGACAAGCTTTAACCCTCAGCTTAAGCTTTCTAAATACTTTAAAAATTCTTGGAATAGCCACATATCCTATCCTAGCAATCTTGGAGCCAAAAAAAAAAATACTTTATGAAGCCGTTGAATTGAAGTGTCTGATTTTTTCTTTTTCTTTCTTTCGGCAGCTGGTTTATATGGAAAGGATGTGCAAGAGTGTTTTTGACCTTTATCTATGCTTACAATATAACCACATCATCTCCGCTTATGCTAATGAATGGAACCGTGCTAATGCTAATTCTGTTGCGCATAAATGTGTGCAAACTGAGCATCTCTGTCGGTGTGAGCCACCCTTTGAGTTAAATGCTTGATAGATTAAGATGATGTACTGCACTAATTGGTGCAGGTGGTGTCATTAGAGATAGTTCTGGATCTTGATATAGTGGTTTTATGCTTTATAAGTTTATATTGATGCTGGGTACGTTTTACATTGCTTCAGCCTGGGGGTAGTTACAGAAACAATATTAATCTTCAGGTGAGAACAGATTCTTCACTCTTGGTTAACAATTTTTTTTTTAGTAGAAAAGAACAATTAGAGTTGTGCCTCTAAGGCAACCAATTTGCATAGTTTAAAAGGACCTTATTTGGCTCTCCCTACCGTCCCACACGATTTCATACCCTAATGGCTGGAAGCATGATTTTATTCCTAGGCTTGTGCCGTGTATTGGAAACAGATTCATGCCATGATGGATAACCAATCCACCTATCTTAGTTTGCCAATCTCCATAGCCTTAAGCGTTACTCTCCGTGGTCGGACCGGACTTGTATTTATACACCTTGTTTCATGGCAGCCCCCACAATCCGGCCAGGCCTTCACGCCGACACCGCGGAGAAACCATTAGCTTTTGCTCCAGCTGCGGATGACAAGCTAGCTCCAAAGAGAGACCTACTTATATTCCTCGTTACGAAATTGAGTGCCCCCTCCCTTGTACTATACTATATTGTCCATCTTTTTGGTGATTAAGAAGAACTAGGTGAATGAATCGAAGCTGAGGTCATTCGATCTCTGTCATTAAACTATAACTAAGATGTCAACTTTTCAGGGTCACTCTTTAATTCAGGGTACATTTGCACACAGAGTTCCACTATATTTTGCAAGCTCACTAAAAAGTAAAAACTGATGCATGTCAACTTTGTATGCATTCGTGATTTCTTTCAATACAGGGTACATGCCATATAGCAAACTAGCCGGAGAGCGGCAGAGTTTGTTAAAGTGGCACTGATTTTCTACTACAAGAAGTTAAGACTACGAATCAACTTCATCAAATAGCCCTTCAACACTTGGATCAAGATAAAAAACAGTTGCTGCCATATAGCAAAATGCAATGAAGCTCGATATCATAGATTGATTACATGTAGTGACACATAGTGCATGATCATACGAATAACAAAACAACTATGAAAACAACATATAACTCCTAGATTGGTTGCACGGTGTAGGACCAGAATCCCATCTACCTGCTGTAGGACAATCCCAAGGCCAGTGGCTACCAAGTTCATCACAAACGGTACTCTCCGGCTGAGCAGGTATGCACCACTGCTACAATTCTCAGTCATGTACACCTCCAACAAAGCTTTACAAATCCCTCC